>OU612031.1:11620000-14127500 GCA_914767945.1 Eilema depressum
TATTTTTTCTCTTAGGAATGTTCCAGAAGTGGTTCAAGCAAGACCAAATTACATCAAGAAGTTCATGATTATTTAGAGGAGATGGGTCTGGACAAAAAAATACATATCATTCGATGGATGGGCATAATATTTTTGAAGCTATCATTGATGATGAAGATCAAGATGTTTGTCAATGAAGCAGCTGTTTTAAATGTAAGACTTTTGTGGCCTAGTACTGCTAACTTATTTTTAGAATCTGTTCTATCACATTTATGGCACACTTCTATATTTTTTTACATTTGGTTATGAAGGTGTCTATGCTAGTTTGTTTAGGTTTCATAAAGATTTTAAGGGTCCAGTCTAACTTGCTAGCCTAACCCGCTGATTAACAGATGAGTCTTTAGTGCAGGTTTTCCTGTTGGAGTTGGGGGTTTGGACGGCAATTACGGTACGGTACGGATGGTAAAAACGTCGGTAGCTTAGTGGTTAAGGAGTCGGCCTTACGATCGAGAGGTCTCGGGTTCAAATCCTGGCCATTACACTACTGACGTGAACACACTCCTAGCACAAGCAATTTAGCTTAGTTGGAGGGGTTAACGGCAATATTAGTAATTTCGGTTGCTAATATTCTTTAAAAAAGTGTCGTAAGGGTCCTCTACACGTAGACAGATTCATCTGCGGATGTTAGCGGCGGCAGACGCGTCCACCGACGTGTGGACGGGGTGATTTGCTTGTCTGTGGTAGGTACCTATTTAATGTTAAATATCTAGCAACTAGCACAGATGAGCAAGTCGCCCCGTATGCACGTCGGCGGACGCGTCCGCCGATGACATCCGCAGATGAATTTGTCTACGTGTAGAAGAGCCATTAAATAAGCCGAATCAAGAGGGGATAAAACTGCACAGTGTTGTGGCTGCTACTGTGGGACTATGTATAGCAAAAGCCTGTGTCGTGCTGGGTGAATGTTAACAAACAGTAATAAGTGAGATTCGTCAATCTAATGAGATTGATAATCCGTACTGAGATTATATGTGTGTGGCCATGGTAACCACTTCCCATTAGGTAGGCCGTATGCTTGGATGCCACCTAAGTGGTATAAAAACCAGATATGTATGATAATGGCTAATCCGATTCGTTTATTTTCGTATTTACGTATACACTGGTTGATTCATGGTCGTTCGTTAGCTTGATATGTACCGGTGTAATAAACACGCGTTTTATAAACAAATATATGATTGGATAATGTTAACTATTATATTGCTTTTAGTGACCAATAGTATCTAAACAGACTCCATACGCTCCTTACCGTTCGCAGTGGAAACCAGGCTTTAGGATACCTATTTGTTACCCTATCTCTGGAATGCTCATAAATATTCACATTATTTTTCTGGTGCCGGCCAAGGTGGCATGTAAACTGTCAGTTATATCAGTTGCGCAACCAGTTGCGACACCCGTCATTTTGTGAAAACCTTTGGACACAAAATAGATCTGGCTGCCATGGGCGTAACCAGGAGAAGGGAGGGAGGGGGGGTTAGGGGGCACGTCAACACCCTCTTCCCCCTGGATCCGATTCAACTTTTGCCCCCATTCCTTAACGGCAGCCACATTAAGTACATTGACTGAACTTGCTCTGGATGCGCGTACACATTAGGTAGCCTATTGTCTACGCTCATCGATTGAATCAGCCAATGTGGCGAAGATGGAGTACTGGTCGTTGAGCTCTGCAGGGCCTACATCCGTCCGAATGAGCGACTCGGACCAGTACTTACCTAACTACCTAGAATCTGTATTTTATGTTTTCTCAGCCAGTAATTCGTCATACGCGGTTCGATTTTGCGCGGTTTGGGGGGGGGGGGGGGGGTAGTCACCGGGGACATGACCTCCCCCCCAAAATCATGCTCGTCTAATTGAAAAGACTTCCAAAAAGGTATTTTCTGAAGGAATTTCTGCAAGTGACCCCCCCAAAAATTCAGGCTGCGTTCGCACCTGTATTTAGTGACCGCATATTGCGCGGGCTCCTTTAGCTGGCCATTATGTTAGATTGACTGCCGGCAACCTAACTAACCTAACACCCAGGCTACAGTCAACAGTAAATAAGTCAGAAATGGTTTCAAAGTCAAAGAACTAATGACCCTATTTACCTACGTAGGTACTTTAAGTAAAAAAACTAACGATGATAACATTATTTAATATTACTTACTTTTAAACAGTTTAATGGTCATTATAACTATAAGCTTGTGACATGATCATAACAAAAACTGTAATTAAGTACCTGTATCTTCCCACACCATAATCTTTTAAATCTCGGTTGTGAAAATCTTTCGTTCGTTTCACATCGATACACAAACATTAGTCCATTGATATCTTTTTCTTTGTCTTAGCGTGCATTTGTCAGAGGATGCAATTTTCATTTTAAGATATAAAGGGGGGCGAGGGGGGGAGGGGGCTTCAGTTTAAAGTTAAATCTAAGTTTGTGGGGTTGCAATCCGTGTCCCACAGCTGTCATCTTGGAAAGAAGAATTCAACTGGGTTTTATGGTTTATCTGACGATTTATTTTTTGAGACCTATCCTCTACCATCCATACCATCCTAACTTTTGTCAAGTAACTTCAAACGTTTTTTTTTAAGTTAGAACCATATATTTTATAACTTTAGATTTAATGGATTTCCCTTTATTTAATTCACCATGTTTTTAGAGAGATTTTATATAGTTGACCCTATCAGCAAATGCTATAAAAATACACGTTGTTATTTTTTTCGGATTTCAGTTAGTTTTATGCAGTATTTTGTAACCAAGCTATAATCATGTAACCCATCAATTTGTAGGTAAAATTAGCATAAAAACGACTATTAATGTTTGTAGCTGAAGTCAACGATGGGCAAGAATCCAGTATTGTTCCTGCCGACACACAGAAGCTATGCAGACTTCTGCCTGATGACATATTTGTGCTATCACTATGATATAGACTTCCCTGCAGTGGCCGCCGGCATGGGTAAGTAAATGAATATTCTAGGACATTCTAGACCGCTATCTAGACACTAAGTAAGCATACCTAATTAGCTTGTATAAAATAATATGGAAGTTCAGCCTAATCCGCTGTTACTCTGGTAAAGCGGACCCCAGACTCCGAGGTGAAAGCTTCGGATGCGACTGGGATTGGGTCTGAAACATTACTCCGACAAACGTATCTCCGGCGAATGAGTCGCCGACAGAACGTTTCGATTATCAGTTGTTCACCGACAGAACCTTTCAACTACGAACGTAGATGAATAAGAAGAAGTGATTTCAAGACAAACGAAACGCAAATATAATGTAGGTAAAGTGGTCATACGTACGACTATACAATGTAAATGAGTTCTTTGTATGTATAAGTTGTTCATTAACGTCATAAAACTTGTACCTATTTTACACCTATATAAAGTAAGGTATAACCCGCGCCACGTATCTTGGACCTAAAATGTGCTCAATATGTGCCCTATACGCGCTGTACACATTTCTTGGGTGTCTTTTGAGGATAGCACGGGGTGCTACTGCGGTAGACGAACTCCAATTCACCAAGCATAGACTATTACAAAGCAATCCGCGGGCGCCAGAGCCTCGTATGACGTTACGTATGTTACGATTTAGGTCCAAAATACGTGGCGCGTGTTATAGTATTATCCATACCTAAACCTCATAGATAATACAAGTCACTGCACTAGAAATAGATACCTTATCTTTATTTTCTAGTAGACACTTATGAAAATTAGTAGTAGTAGTGTAAGTATTATTTCCATGTTAAAGCGATTCCTGATCATCATGATCATGGTCACAGTGGCGAAGGGTGAAAATTTTCAAAAGAGACGTCAAACATTTCTACCACGTCTTCCCATTGCAAAGCAAGCCGTCAGGTATCGGGTTATAGGGACCTCTCGCCCCTGTTAGGCTGCCCTCCCACTTACAACAACAGCCCGCCATCTACTTCTGTCATAAAACCTTTTATTGATATTTGTGATTTGTAAGTAGGTAATATTGTATTCTATTTTAGAATTTCCAGTATGTAACTCGAGTTATAATTTCAGATTTCTACTCAATGGCGGTGATGGGGCGTTGCATGCGCGAGACGGGCGCCTTCTACATTCGCCGCACGCTAGTCGGTAACCCGCTGTACGCTGCAACCCTCAGACAATACGTACGGACCGTAGTGACGAAGCACGGGGCGCCTATCGAATTCTTCTTAGAAGGCACAAGAAGTAGAAGCAATAAGAGTATGCCGCCTAAATACGGTAAGAGACTACAGAATATTTTGTTTCGTTAATTTAGTAATATTCAGGCTTAATTGCCGTGTTGGTTGCGTTGCGTGAAGTAGTCCCGTCAGTGTCGTAGAAGGTTGCTAAGAAGGTTCTCCATCCGTCAGTAAACATACAGCATACAGCCCATGATGAGCCTCGGCGGAAATAAGCTGGCCCCATATTACGTGGGACCGATAGTTGATGAAATGTGGGCGTTAATATGCCCCTGCCTACCCTTTCGGGGATTTATGGGCGTGAATATATTATGTATGTTACTTCAGGATTGATGCCTGTTAAGTTACAAAGTTATGTGTTCCTAGGGGATCCTATTTACGTCGTAGTTCGTTGCGTGAAATCTCTTTTTCATTGCTCGATGAATAGATATGTATAGTGACCAAACCTTATATTGTTGCCAGCCGCAGCTAACGACCCTCTATGCGTCTATGCTAGTCGCTTAGACCAGTATTTGGAAAATTCTTTCGCAATTTAAAAGGTATATTATTGCAAAGGCCAATGATACGGCATACGGAAAAGGAAATGGAGAAGTCTAGCACTCCCCTGTGTCGCAGAAGGCACATCAGACTTCTGATTTCAGAATGACCTTCGTCTTAAATAAGTCTTTAGATGATGGTTCGGTCTGCCCGTGACGTTAGCAGAAGAGCCAGGGTAGCGCCACCTTCCCGCGCATGCTTCTTTATAGCGGAGGAGACCTTGATCGCCAATGTTAGCAGTTAAAGTAGATCGGGGTACTCAGAAATTCCCTTTCTAGTATACAAGGTCGCTATTATAATTTATACGTAGCATCGATAGAGCAGTTATAAAGCGCCTGCCTCTCACACTTAGAGTATACACTCTTACATCTTTCGGAATGTGCAGTACATTTGGTTACAAACAAACAAAGCACATACAGGTTGACATGCCAGCAGAGCAAATACAATTAGTTGCTGACATTGACGTACCTACCTACGCTTTAATGGTCACTAATGTAGTAAATATACGCTTGTGAACAAACATAACATAGACGGACTGTTTGTTTTATTGAAACGAGGTGCGTGTGAAAACCGGATTAACGATTGTAAATGAACGGAATAGATTCAAATTCATTGTTTCTCAAAATTGTTTAAGGTAATTACATCTCTTTGACGTCAAATTCTGCTTGAAACTAAGTTTATCACCGCTTCCTAGGCGCTAGTGGAGAAGAAACGCAACAAACTTTACTGCGAACGTTGCTGCAATACAACTGTGAACCGTAGAAGGACTAATATTTTTTTTGTGACATGACACGGAAAATGTGTATTGTATTTCCAAAAAATAGATGTAATTTTGTTTAGAGGCATCTTAGAAGTAGAACCCATATTATAAGCTACATTTAAGTTGACTTTAGCTGGTGCACAGCGTAATTTATAGTTATATCTTGACTCCAAGTTGCGAGAGAAATTTTCTTTTTTTGTTATTTTGTTAATTGGTTTGATATAATCTATGATTGGAAGATTTGAGCTCCTCCGCCATCGTACTAAAAAGACTACCAAAAAACGCGTACTGCGCACATAGACTAGGTACATTTTGATCGGTTCTGCGAGGTCGGCCCCGGCCTTACTGCTTACTTACATAAATAAGTTTTAGGGTGATTAATTATAGAAACAGGTTAGGTATCGGCTATTGCCGTCATGTCAATTCGTCGTTTGGCAAAAAAATCACACATATGGGTGCGAATGCACTGCGATTGTTTTTTTCCATTTTTTTTATATAAGACATCCAATTTGACTTCGCCTCGCCTGATGGTAAGCTGAAGACAAAGTCTCTGATAAGAGGGTCACCATTACAGACACGTATCATGTTACAATGTTGGCACTTAGCTTGACGGCCTCATCAGATGTTATTTCACGCCCCGCTTAAAGGACCCGGGACTGTAGGATAATATTGTATAGTCGCTGGATAATATGTGGTATTAGAACGTAAACAACTGTCATCCTTTTTGTTGCTATGGAAACTGGTAGGGGTAACCTGTAAGCACCCTTACACACTTACCGAGTTTACGATACCCAGTGTACTTTTTGTTAACAGGTATGTTATCCATGAGTTTAATGCCGCTGTTCGCGCATGAAGTAACCGACATCACCATAGTTCCTATAAATATCAGTTACGACCGACTGGTGGAGCATTCTCTCTTCGCCTATGAACATCTGGGAGTACCTAAGCCTAAGGAGTCGACTGGGGTGAGTACCTACTCCCTACCTTGTGTCAATTTCGTTATGATTTTTTAATCGTTGTAAAAACCGTTTCCTTACCTATAAGTTTTGCCCAACTGTCCCTGTATCATATTTCAGCCACATCCATTCAGCAGCTACAGGGTGGAAAATCTCAGTTCTCTGTCTAGTCGGTTCGAGTCCGATATACCCACCTTAACGGCCTCGATGGCCCCGGCGGTGGTACACGGAGTTAGTGACGAAGCCTGAGGGGGTTTCCGTATGTAAAAAAGGGGCACCAAGTACATTTTGTAAATTTGTCTTCCGTTTCATCATTTCCGTTTCTCTAATCATTTTGTGTATATTTAATGGATTCATTATTGTGTTAAGAATAGGTTCAAATTACTTAAAAATTGAAGCTAGTACTGCCCAGTGTACCCACTTTGTGAGGTTCGAACTAGGACATTATATTTCAAGGCGTTTGATTATCAAGCGCTTTGGAACGAGATTTATCATAGGCAATGAATGTACTATGTGTGTGTAATAATAAAATTAACATAAAAGAAACCAATCCGGTAAGCCATTAATTATTTAACTACTTAGATTTTCATTTTCCTACCACATAACAAGTGGCTCTTTCCTGTGCACCTATTAGTTTCTTATCGACGACGTAGTAAAGAGGCCAACACCTTTCATAAAATGCTTACCTGCCTAGATAAAACTATACGTAAATATGTAATCTGTCGTTGATTTATGAGAATAGTGACACATCTAATTTTTAATTGAATGTGTCACGCGACGTCTAAAATGAATTATTAATATTTACCGTACCACAATGACGAGCGCTATGATAAGAAACGAAATGTTAGCGCCATTCTGACTGATAACATAACTTTTTTACACGGGTGTGGAAAGTATGGTGTCTTCAAAAAGGGGAGGGGCACGACGCACCACCGCGCCGGCGAGGTTTAAAGTATAACAGGCTACCGCACCTGTCACCCCCAGGCCGTCCTTTTCCCTGTTCTTCACTGTACACGTAGCCTTTGAGCAGCCCTCTGCAAGACCGCTACAGGACCGTCTCTCATGTAGGAGAGGACTGCTAACGTCCCTGTTACCCAGGGTGTAAGTACCGCGTAATAGTTCCGGACCACGCACTCCTGCTGATAAAATATTCTAAGTTCTATACGGCCGAGGTGTGCCAATTTATCAAATCACGGATTCATTGGCCTCGCGTCATTGGTTGATAAGTCCTTTAGTGGATTTTAGGTTGCCCATCTGCAATGTATTTCAGGCCTTTCACCTGAAGCACATTGTGGGGGGGCTTTCAGTCACCGGTCAGTTTCATCGGTCACGATTAGATAAGATGACCGTATTATCTAATCATATCCGAATAAAAATGCTTAATTATCTTTTTACATGAAGATAACATCTACCAATAACTACTTATACCACGCTGTCTTTGGGTTGTAACTTTGCTTTTTTCGCAAATGAAACTCGTCATCATCTTAGCTTGGTCCCCGGTTGCATCCGAAGCTATCATTTTGGTGTCGGAGTCAGCTTACTCTTTGTCTTGTCCTAGATATGGCTTACGCGGTTTTCATGGGAGCAACCCCTGACCTTCCAACCTCAAAAGGTAAACCTGTGCCAGTGCGTACCGGCTTAAAAGTGAGGTTGGTTTGATGGGTCTTGGTGGGGTCCTAGTTATTACCAAAATTATAAGGACTCGATATCTGTGTTTGTCGTTCTAGGATAAACTTCCGCATAGTTACCCAGGCCGAATTCCGCATAGTCCGACAGCCTCCGTGGCGTAGCGGTAGTAAACGCGGCCGCTACGCAGGAGGCGTGGGTTCGATCCCCGCTCACTGCAAATATTTGTGTTCATGAAATATAGGTATTTGCATTGGTCTGGTCGTGCCTCGGAGAGCACGTTAAGCCGTCGGTCCCGGTTGCCATAAGAACATCTATGGCAGTCGTTACGGGTAGTTGGAGCCCTCAAAAATCCAAAAACAGTCTAGCTGCAAAGCTTCGATATCGCCTAATGTTACCATTGGGATGTGGAGGTCAGATGGCAATCGCTTCACAGAAAATATAGAGGTCTAGCCAAATCCGTAGTTAAGACTGGCAAAAGCGGACCCCAGACTCCGAGCTGAAAGCTTCGGATGCGACTGGGAATTAACGCTAAGAGGAAGAAGTTACCCAGGCAATTTTCCTGGATTGACTGGGAAACTGATTTACTTAAATAATTTCACATTGATATTACCTACTAGTAAATGCAGTAAACCTTTACGATTCCATTCGCGTTAACTTAGCATTCAGCTCCGCCCCTACCCATACATAGCACCAGACTAACAAATAGGTACTTGTGAATGAGTCATTTTGGTTCATCAATACAGATTATGTTATAACAACCTGCTACAGTGGTACCTACCTGTTTATTTTACACTGCTACACGTTATTTAACACGGTCACGGCACTATAATTGTTTAGATAAATAGATACATACGTAATAATAATAATTATGTAGTAGAAGAAGCGAAAGATTAAGAACCAAGACCGAGTGGGGGGATTTTGTCTTTGTCACAGTATAAAAAAGAGCTTACCATAGTAAAAGGAATTTGCCATCAGTGGTGAAGGGTGAAATTTTTTAAAAGGAAAGCCGCTGGAAACAAATTTTCGTCTTGATTTAGTTTTTCACTAGATTTTTTTATGATATTTGGCCAACAAGCACCTTTAGAGAAAGTTTCTTTCTGTATAGTACCAAAAATCAAAAAAATTGTAGAGAAAAAACTATAAAGATGTAAATCTGTACGTTTTGTTGCTTTTAGTGAAAAACATGAGCTGTAAACCTTAACACATTTTTATTTAAATGATGGAATGTACGAATTGTACCCCTTCCCTCACCTTGACCGGACATTAGTAAACGATAAACTTATCAATCGTAAAGTACCTACTATACCTTATCTAGCGGCTAGATTCTTACAAGTATTAGGTGATGATATTTACTTTTAATTGATTATCACTATCAATTGTACGATATCGTGTGAATTTTACGTTACGTCGCTAATCTTTTATACTACAAGATATTTTATTTGTAAATATGTACTTCCTAGAATGGGAATTATGACACCGATAACATACATGTCGCGAATCAATCCGAATCAATTGCATCAAAAATCTTATCAAGAAAGCTCGAATCATCGTGCAAAATTATATCTCTTCATTTGTCCAAATATATTGCAGAAGACGCCTTTCTCCCGATATATGCAGCCGGATCGTTCCCTAATGAAGTGTAAACTAATGTTTTTCATATATTTAGCCGTTGAAAAAAAAAGTTGCCGAATCCAAACTAACACCGAAACCATAAAGGCCTCATGTGTCATTAAAAATACCTATACCTACAACAAGTTGGCCATTCGTTTACCGTCACTTCACGTCAGAGTAGATCAGGGATGGCGAACCACTGGCACGCAGCACTATTGATTGTTATACTTACTGTATTATAACAATAATCACGAACATGATACTGTTTGAAGTTTACACAAATTTGAAATTAAATCACTTTTTAACGGATTCTAGCGCGATTTATTTGGTATTATTTACATTTAGCCCGACTATTCAGCTACTTTTCACCAGCCATGATCGCGTGGTGACTAAAGATGCGAGTTTGAAGTGTAAGTTATCTCAAAGTACCGGTGTTTCCGGTGGTGGTCCGGTAAAAAGCGTTAAAATAGAAATAATCACGAAGTCAAACTTACTTGATAGCACGTCTAGAGCTTCATTTAACTTTTTTTTTATTAGAATGATTGCACGTTGATGCGTAAAGGTTCGCGATCCCTGGAGTAGATACTCTGATGCAGAGTGACGGTAAACGAATGATCAACTTGGTAGGTTATTGTCAATATTAAATGCTAGACCACAGTTCCGACCTTCACAACTTGACTATTTGCGATTAACGATGCATACAACAAACTGTAAGACTTGTTTCCAGTAAACTTGCTAGGTAAATTGACTGTACAAATACTGTGATATCAAGTTCGCCTACTAATATCTTCGCATAGAAATGGAATCTACTTACCGTCCAGAATGGACAAAATAATACATGTTATGTTACGGATTTGGTTTCGACAGAGATTTTCAGTGAATAATAGTAATTAACACTTATAGTTAAATAGATAGATAGATAGATAGATAGATAGATAGATAGATAGATAGATAATTATTTATTGTACACCAATAGATTATCGGTAGAATTATAAGTGTTAAGAATTACAGTAAGAGTATTACAACCTGTATATGAACAAAACTACAAATACGTTTACCACGAACCCTAAAATGTATAATTTCTATTTACAGGGTCTCCTAAAATCACTGCACAACTTAAACGACCACTTCGGCAGCATTTATATAAACCTAGGCACCCCATTCTCTGTCAAAGAGTTCTTAAAGAACAATACCTTACATACGAAGGAGACCCTCAAACCCGTGGATATGCAGCAGATAACACCTGAACAGTTCAAGCAAGTGCAGGACTTAGCGGAATACGTGGTTACCCTGCAGCAGAAAAACACCGTAGCCACAATCACGAATTTACTGTCATTAGTATTAATGCAAAGCGTTATGAAGAATGAAGCTCTGGAATTCGAGGAAGCTCTTCAGGAAGTCGGTTGGATGATCACAGTGTTGAGAAATTTGGGGGCGTTGGTGTTTGAGAATGATGTGAGAGGTAGTGTCGAAAAGATTCTCGTGGTGCACAGCAAGATGTTATGCGTCGATAAACAGAAGCGGCTGCGACTGATTTCTGGAGTGTTCACGGAACTGTCCAACGATACCGAGCAGAAAATGAAAGGTAATATTTATAATTATTTTCGTTATATGTAGTTTATGGTGTTGCATACGTCCATAGGCCACGGTAACCACTTTCCATCAGGTGGCCGTGTGCTTGTCTGCCACCTAAGTGGTATAAAATAATAATAATATGATCCATCGCCAGTCCTATGTCACTCACTGACAGGACACGTGACTCCGAAGTTCGAACGAGAACAAATGGAATGGAATGGAAAGGGGACTCTTTTGTCCGCACAAAGTAGAAGAAGAGAACAAAGTAGTATAATTAAGATGAAAATAAGATATGCGCGACAGTGTCGTGTCCCTCATCTATACAAATCATAAAATTCAAGTGTCCGTTTGTTATGTTAAAATAACAGCTTTTTAATGAATGCATATGAGCGCGTGTATTGTGTTTGTTGTGCAGCAATAATTACTGCGTCAGCATACGATGACTGATGCATGCTTTATGGACAGTATGCTTATTTTCGGCTGGAGAGCTCAGCTCCACCTGAGAATAAAAGCTGATTTATGCGATGATGATGATGATTACACGATGCAAATTTCCTGCCTGTGGCGTGCCATAATATTGAAGCAATAAATGACTTGCATCATCAAAACAACATATCACATTCTTGCTCTACTGAGCAACTTTTGCATGCAAAACTGTTCTTGGTTTTTTTTTTGCTAGATTTTTGTACATGCTAGTCAAAAAGTAAGTATTGATATTTTTTTTTGACTAGCATCTTGCAATTTTTGCGGTTCATATATTACATTTAATAATTGCACTTGTACAAGAAAATGGTATCATGTAAAATGAGCCTTAAGCACACAGTTTTCTATGGTCGCCTTGTACAGCAAGCATCAAAAGATAGATGGTGCTTATATAGATTTTAAAAATGAAAAATTGGAATGAAAATAATTAATGTATATTTAAATCAATATTTAAAACATTAAATACCGATTCTTTCATATATTATGTACTATTAGTGTACAATAAAGTTTTATATTATTATTATTATTAAATGGAGACTAAGTAGTTAA
This sequence comes from Eilema depressum, assembly GCA_914767945.1. Lineage (NCBI taxonomy): Eukaryota > Metazoa > Arthropoda > Insecta > Lepidoptera > Erebidae > Eilema > Eilema depressum. Next base: position 11,632,306 of record OU612031.1, read on the forward strand.
ACAGCCAAAACCTAATCTCAAAATGACCGTCTACTTTTGGGGCTGACTATATGGCCTCAGAATGTGATGGGTGATTTAGATACAGACACACGACAAATTACTTGCACCATTTACAATATGTGTTAAGTGAATCCGTGCGTCACAATGACAAGTAGTGTCTTACAAAGGAAAACGCCTCGAACTATGCGGATATGTTTATAATAAATATGAATTCTGTCTACATAAGTAAATATAAAATGTCTGTTTGTTAATTAATGTTAAAATAAACACTAAAACCCTTACTTCAAAAAACTTACTTTGTGTGAAACAGACATTATGGGGCACTGACTTTTTAGGAAACGGCCATTTTGAAATGTGGATTTATAGGGCGCCACATTACATTCAGTGACACGTTAGCCTATAACCAGCGGACGATCAAAATGCTTTTAACGATATCTCATTTGTCCAATTCTAATAAGTAGTTGAGGAGCTAGAGAGAGCAGATGAACATACATACATAGCCTGTCAAAAACATACCCCTCCTTTGGCTTTGCCGTAGTCGGGTAAAATCATTTTTTGTCGACTTTTTGTCTGTTTGTTTGGGGTATGAGCGGATTTTGACGAGCGATTGTTATTACAAACCTAGCTCCTCAACGCACACAACCATAATTCAATATTTTCTTAATCAAACGGATTCAGACTATAATTACTTAATTTCGTATCGCTAGTTTCAAGTAGCTGTTGTGTTTTTGTATTAACCTTAACCCGGCTAAGTACAAAAGCATCATTATATTCATTATACATATCATTAGATATTCATTGGATACAATGTATTTGTTTTACACCAAGGACTTATCAGCCTCAAGGTTGGATTGTAATTCATATGTGTTAATCGTTCAGTTACATAATAAAGAAAAAAAATAACACCTTATTTACACTACGTTTTATAATAGACCACTAACAAGACGCGGATGTACTGTGTACTCCAAAGGTATGACTACAGTAGGCACATGCTGTAAGAACATTTCGAACGATCGAACGAACTCGAAAGCTGAATCTGCAGTGATATTTCAATATCGCATGCTGTTTTGGTGATGTCACGTTGTCGAACACGTAAACATACATCACCCTCATGCTCAAGAACGTGATGACACAAAATTTACAGCAAGCAGAATGGAAATATCGCCGCGGATTGAGCTGTCGAGTTCGTTCGATCGTTCGAAATGTTCTTACAGCATGTGCCTACAGTTCAAGTTAATAGTGTTAAGTAAGTTAATAGTGTGTAGTTAATAGTGGATAAAGTAAATAAATAAATAAATAAATAAAATAAAAAGTTTTTACAACATTTTCACTGGCACAATAAAACAAAATATCGAAATCTCTACATCTCTATTGTTTGGTCTCTATGGTTTGGTCTCTAAATCACGTCCTGATTGATGGTTAAACTATGGCAAAACCTATAGCGTGTAATGGACCCCTAAGGTAGGTTCTTGTTGCCATCCACCAACCACCATAAACAGTGTTGTGAAAAACCATAGAGATGTAGAGATTTCCATGTTTTGATGTGCTACTAGTGAAAATGTTGCAAAAAATATGAGGTCTAGTCTAGTCTAAATACGAGCCTTGTTACACTCTTGGGGAGTAATAATTGGCCCAGGCACACTTACACACTGTAACAAACAGAAAGCCAAAAATTTCAAAAAAAATGTTTATCTAAATCTAAAAAAAAATTTTTTACACATATACAGCCTTTATCCCCGGAGGGTTAGGCAGAGGTGAATCAACACCTACATTTCACCAATCATTGTATTCGATCCCACATAATAGGGGGTGAGCCTATTGCCATATTTCGGGCACTATTGTTGACTCGAGCCATGCAACTGCGGCTGTGTCTGGGCAGTTTATATCTATCTGATGTTAAACAGCCCTATCCCTTAGTACGTACCGCATGGGAAGATATGGGGTGGTCCAAATTCTTCTCTTCTTTGTATATGTATTATATGATTTTTTTTATATAATATGTGTTTGAATATTTTTTTAAATTTTGTCTCCCACAGGTCACATACTACAAGCGCAGACGATGGTGGTTGCGGTGCCATTAATCCAGCTACAGTTGTACGTGAACCCTATAATGCACTACTTGGTGCCTCCAGCCGTCATCTGCCTGCTAGTGCATAAGCAACCAGTTGATAGAGGTATTTTTACATTTATATTTTTGTATTGAACTTGATGTAGGTAAGTCAGAAAGAGGCCTAATAAATCTACAACCCGAATCATAAGCCCGGGGTTTGCTTGGGTTTTCATATTCTGTGATGTGTGACAATTAAACGATTCAATTCATATTTTCTGGTAATTTTCAGTCAAATTACAATCAGACTATCATCATATAAGAAAACTGCTTAGTCACGAATTCTTTCACCTAGAGTGCGAAGAGAAAAACGTAAGTATTTTATTATTTTATTCACAATACTAGCTAATGCCCGCGGCTCTGCCCGTGTGGAATTTTAATCCCGTTTCCGCCACACATGGGCACCATGTCCTATTAAAATCAATTTATTGTTTGTCACAGGTAATAGTAGATGTTGAATTACATAAAATAAGTAGGTATCACTGTAACATGCCTGATATACGACGTACAATAAGATTTATTAATCACATTAAACTAAAAAATAAATTGTCAAAATACACATAATTGGATACATTATTATTCTTCAATTATTATCATTATACCAGCTAAATAGAAAATAAAAAATATACGATTAACAAAATGAATTTTAAAGGTGAATAATGTCAACATTGTTTTTAGTCATTTACATAGGTAGTCAGAATAATAAAGTAAAAGTAGTTTATGTGATATTCTATTTTCAGACATTCAGTAAAGCACTCGAATATTGCGTAGAAAATAAAGTAATTGCGTACAACGGTGCGCAATATGCATTGGGAGAAGACACAAAATTGCAATACTTACTGAAATGGTCCGTTTGGCCGGCGCTCACTACTCTCTTGACCTGTGCAGAAGTTTTGTTACAGGTAAGTTCATTAACATTGGACTAGGGAAACAGAATGGGGTCATGGGGTCTACTGGGTGTGACCTCAACTGCAAGCCTGTATACCAGTTGATTGTCCGACGAGGCGCAAGTTTTTCTTTACGGGGCTGGAGGCCAGGCGGAAGTCGCCAAACCTATATAGACCAAAATTGTGAAGAGAAGAGCCGATGCTGGGCTCCAAAGTGCTCCAAAGGCTCGATGCAACCGGGTTCGGCATTCGGATGAAAAAGAACGCTATGTGGAGACCTCACATAGTGTTCTTTTTTCTAGATCATCCGACGATACACTTAAGGGAGGAGTCTTACAAAATTACAAATATGTGACGTTACACTAGTTAAGGTAGGAGTCTTACATAATTACAAATATGTGACGTTACACTAGTTAAGGGAGGAGTCTTACATAATTACAAATATGTGACGTTACACTAGTTAAGGGAGGAGTCTTACATAATTACAAATATGTGACGTTACACTACTTAAGGGAGGAGTCTTACATAATTACAAATATGTGACGTTACACTACTTAAGGGAGAAGTCTTACATAATTACAAATATGTGACGTTACACTAGTTAAGGGAGAAGTCTTACATAATTACAAATATGTGACGTTACACTAGTTAAGGGAGGAATCTTACATAATTACAAATATGTGACGTTACACTAGTTAAGGGAGAAGTCTTACATAATTACAAATATGTGACGTTACACTAGTTAAGGGAGAAGTCTTACATAATTACAAATATGTGACGTTACACTAGTTAAGGGAGGAGTCTTACATAATTACAAATATGTGACGTTACACTAGTTAAGGGAGGCGTCTTACAAAAATACAAATATGTAACGTTACACTAGTTAAGGGAGGAGTCTTACAAAATTACAAATATGTGACGTTACACTAGTTAAGGAAGGAGTCTCACGAATGTGACTAGCCGTGACGGGGGTGAGGGTAAAAAACCATGAAATTCATGTTCTCTTTCCTATCTTTGTTTTCTTCCACCGTCGTGCTACTGAGACTGCAAGAAATTTCCATTTAATTTTAGCCTTTAAAGTAATGCCGTTAAAGTTTAAAATTAAATGGCTTTTTGTAGAGCGGATGAGAGAGTGTAATTAAACTCTTTTCATTTAATTTTGGACTTTGAGTCTGTAGTAATAAAGTGTAAAATTTAATGTTTCTCTGTGATATGACAATGGTTTTACTTTAGTAGTATCGACGCCCAGATGATCTGCTAAGCAGTTACCAGTTTGCAAGTGAGGTTCGAAGATCTTGTTGGGACCCCAAAAACAGCCATGAACTATACAAATCTTGTTCTCAGCGTTCAAGTTGCGAGCATAAGCAGGCATTGAAGTTAGTCCAGGCGCGGGTGGAGCGAGCGCGCTGTCACCCCTACTGCCTGAGCCTGGAGGCTGCCAACAACTGCCTGCAGGGACTGGTGGCGGCCGGGGCCGTCGCGAGGGTTAAGAGGTAAGCTAGATCGCGAGTTTCAAACATATTTGAATGGGTCTAGTATCAGTAGTCCGATTATCGAACTACTGAGACTTCTTCGGCTCAGGAGACCGGTGATGCAGATGATTATAAATCATCGGATAAGTCTTCCAACATGCTTAATATAAACCAATTTTATAAGAATTTTTTTAAACATTTTTTTAAAGTCTCAGTAATTCGATCATCGAACTATTTAATCAGACTACTGATACTAGGCCTTTGAATGATGGTGTCGTCGCGTTATTGAGTAAATGTTTCATTAAATTAGTTGCCACAGCACTGTAAAATTCAATATTATTTAGACGATAAACAAGCTTGGAAATGAGCTGTTTGCTCAACTATAGTACTGAAACAAATTATTAGGTATTTAGATTGAGACATTTAGAGAAACTACTATTTAAAATTTTGACGTTTTGTAAGTGTTTTTTTTTTGGTTCCATATCTAATACAGATATTGAGTAATAAGCATACATTTATCATCCAAACTTTGTTTAATACTTACACCCGTATTCACAAACAATACTTCGCTATGCGTACTAACAAAACTGTGCAAAGAATGATAAATTCTCAGTGCGTTCGTTTTGGCAAGCCTTTTTATTCATTGATAACACATAAGTAATACTTCGTTGAGGGAACGCACTGCGTTAGATACTGCTCCGTGATGTTTGTGAATTAATGTTACCAGCCCTATGCGCTCGAGCACACTATGAGACCTCACAGTATCGTTTGTGAATACGGGTGTTAGAGTAATATAAATTCTATACCTAGACGTAGAAAATGTAATTTCAACGGGCGTAAAAAGGGCTACTAACTACTGCGGTATAAGTTGCAATGAACATACATCCCAGTTTAAGTTAGTATTAACGCTCACACGAAACGCGTTTTTCACGCCGTTTTTTGCGATGCATTTTCTACAAACAGTATATGGCTGTGTCTCTAATTAGAAAAAATATTTTTGTTTATTTCAGGGAGCAAGAAGTGATATACGAAGTGGTGCCAACGATTATGAATAAGAGCCTTAGTTTAATTAGTTCAATAGTGCCACAGTTCCACGTGGACTTCGGCAGCGGCAATACCGTCATCTTAGATCAGAAAGCATTGTCGAGGTTGTAGATATTATTGGTGGTTATCCAACAAGACTTAATGAAATTTTGTAGCAATTAGTATGCTATTCATTTAATGAATTTAGATCGAAATATGTCATAAACCAGGGGCATTGTTCTGAATGACATTGAGTTTGAAACGCACTCGTAATGTGACAAGGCAATTGGCTGACGAATTTTAGAATAGAATGACGAGTGTATGGAATTTGATCTATATGATAGTCGTCAACGTCTGTCTTAAACGTCAAGTACGTGTCATATACTTCAAATCCCATAGAGGGGCTAGAAGGGCTGGCTGGACTGACTTAAATTTGTCTGTGTAGCTATTACGAACGCGCATAACTTAGAAATGGTCACTTAGAATAAGGGGCAAGGATGAAGCTTGAATCCGCGACATTATCTTTTTTGAAAGCATATTCAGGCAACTGAGCTGCAACGGATAGCAGAAATTATTTAAGATAAACGTCTTAGAGCGATATCAGAGCCATTGAGGTACTGAAACAATGTCACAGTATTTTTAAGTATGGAATTATTGTACGACAATTTTTTGTTTTAATACCCATCAGATTGTTTATTTCAATGTAATACATGCCACAGATAATAGCCATTCTAGAATAATAATTATTTATTTAAGGGAATGACATGACTAATCATCGAACTAAACATTAGTTCGATGATTAGTCATGTCATTAGATACGAGAAAATTGTATTTATGCAAATTATAAAAGTAAAGTGAAGTAAAATATTTCTATGTAAATAAACCTTGCACATGGCAATGAATGACAATTGTAAATGACAAATTGTAATTTCACAAATATGTAAGGGATATTAAAAAATGCGTACCCATTTCCTAGATCTTTCATGAAAGTTTACGATAGACCGATCGTAAAGGGCCCTACTAGATACAGGCTTATATACTTACGTTGTATCTTCTTTTTTAATACTTTTAATACCTTCTTGGGAACGGTACCGCTATGTGCATATATTAATATGAGTTGTGTATAGCTATTGCAGTATTGAAATGTAACCGCTATGATCATCATTGTATTAAACGGGTTCATGTTAATAGATATGTATTCTTTGTCGGTATTAACTTTTACAATTTGTAAGTTGGTACACTTGGTACTTTCTGAAGTTAACGCGATTATCATTCATTGAAATAAAGTCAATTTTAACCAATTATATCGTACGTTAACTGTAAAACGTACCTCATTGTGTACCGTACTGTATTAGGGTGTCACCACACCAACCGATCGATCGTCGGTCATACAATGGATAAGTCGACACCAACGATAGTCTCTACTACACACTGGCGATCGTAGCGTGTAGGCGGATCGAGAGACTTCACTCTTGGCATCCGTTCGATAAGATTGATCGTCGGTAGATTGATGTGGTAACACCCTTATGTAAAGTTTTTGCATTTTTGCAGATATTATATGTATTTTACTGATTTTAGTCAGGTTTCAAGTCATAATAAGGAAGGACAAGAGTGTCTTCCAACCAGGCTAGTCAGCAACTGTACGGGTCTCTGCCCGAATATCTACATCACGTTAAATATACTTGTACCATCAGAATAATTTAGTTCAGTTTATTTGTGCTAGAAAGGGCGATGCATAATATTTCAACTGAAACTTCTTAAGGTTGCTTTTCCACCATATATGTGCTAATCCTACGTTGCTATGAATGCGTTTGATATCCACCGATCATTATATTCAGCCTACTACCCGGGTATGAACTGAAGTGGACCACCTGGAAGTCCCTAAATAGGTTGAGGTCTCAGGTCGGCTGCTGTCGAGCAAACCGGGTAAAATGGGGCTACCTGGACGCAGGGGGAGGGGGGGGGGGGTTGTGATTGTGGTGCACCTATGCAGTCGATGGACCATCTCCTGTCGTGCCCGTTGTGCCCCTACACCTGCACAATTGCCGACCTAAATGAAGCGACGGAAGGTGCAGCCAATGTCGCCGAGTTTTGGGCTGGGCACATCTAATTTTTATTTATATTGCTGCCATTGAAACGAAAAAGAAGAAGAATTATATTCATTGGTCCACATCCATATAGCATAGTACTGGTGCTTTCCACCAGTACTATGCTATATGGTTCAGCTAAGCTATGTTTTTTTATATAGAAAGATGCGTGCTATAGATGTAAGCTGTGGTATGCGTATTGTGGATGCGAATAGGTAGATTTGAATGAATATTTGTAGGAAGTTGTCATTCTGTAGGTACGGTTATGTGAGTGAGACATCCCATAGCTTATGTACATAGTTATGTGGGTCATCAATAAACACAAGTCTCATAATCACAGTCTTTATTACACAAAGATGCACTTTGATAGCAAGATTATACATCAGTCATTACAAGATTAGATACGCTTATCCTAGTTCTAGCCATGCGGCCATCTTGTCAAAAACCAATCATAAATTCTCTGATGTGTTAGCATAGACAATTATCATTCATAACATCCTCCCTATTAATAATTGAAAATGAGCTGTGCACCTTACTGCTACATAGCATAGCACAGTGGAAACGGTCATATAGTTTCATAGCTTAGCTTTTACATCCTCGTGGTATAGCTGCATAGCACATCTCCAGTGGAAAGGCAGCCTTAAACTGAACTCCTGCTGGCACATTGTGTTATTTAATCCTGATATGATATGAGTCACTGTAGAATAACTCTTAGCATTAAGGTGGTGTCTTAGCAACGGTAGCGAGCATATATTTTGTATTAAGTACGATAATAGGGAATATGCATGTGAATAAAAAATGTGGAAAATATTCTTTATTGCTATGGAATCATCCAATGTCCGAGAACTGGAAATTTAAAATACCTAAACGCTCGCTATTGGTCAGGTGAAATGTGACATTAATATAAAAAATCTTATTCGTCTGTACGTGGACACGCACAAAATTATTCTCAGGGTCATTTTAAATACACTCACTGTTGAGTACAAATAAAAATGCGCTTAAATAATGATAATTAAAAATTGTTGAAATTATTGAAATCCGTCATGCACACTTTTTGGAGTTTCAAATGGAAGGGAAGATAAATAGAATGTTGCCACAATATAATAATATAGACTATTACCATATTGCTATACATAAAAGGTGGCCATACTTAAGTTTACAATGTTCTGTATTGAACATATTTATATTAACTATCGGTACTTAAATTAAGTTTCTAAGAACTGAATATGTTTTTTTCTGTTTGTTAACAATATCGGTCATCCACTATAACTAAAAATACTACATGCATATTCCGTATTCACCAATATCGCCATGGTGTTTGTATTCGCTTAATAATGTAGCTATCACAATATGACTATGTGGTTCTAGGTTCGTTATAAGTATTTGTGATTGAAGTTATCTAATTATATTATCGAATAATTAAGATCTGTTGACTATTCGTCGCTTTAGATTTTTCGTTACTATCACAGCGTTCGCAATGCGTAGGTACCGTTTCGTTCAAATCGTAATCTTATTTCGTGGACTCGAACCGACTAAAACCGCATGCCTTCTTGTGTTGTTTGTTACCGGAGGCGACATTGCCACTGGCATCTTCGAACCTCACTTACAAACTGGTAACTGCTTGGCCATCAAACGTCACAGTTTGGCGAGAATATTAGTATGTAAATCACATGTGTATATTGATATGGAATAAATAAAAAAAAAAAAAAAAAAAAAGATCACCTGGCCGTCGATTCTGCTTAAGCAAAACCAATGTCATGCCACTGACATGCAAGAAATTTCCATTTAATTTTAGCCTTTAAAGTGATGCAGACAAAGTTGAAAATTAAATGACTTTTAGTAGAGCGAATGAGAGAGTGTAATGAAATTTTTTTCATTTAATTTTGGACTTTGAGTCTGTAGCAATAAAGTCTCTGTGGTATGACAAAATTGTTTTGCTTTAGTAGAATCGACGCCCAGGTTGACCTATGGCCATTGAGATGGTCCCCTCGGGTGTGGGACCTCGGTGTCCTCATTTTGCCCCGGATAGGGGGAGGTGTGCATCATGCCGCCGCTTCGGATGAATAGGTACTAACGAAATAGTTAGTGATGAATAGAAAATGATTAGAAATGAAAACCGATCTAATCTGATACCTACTTAAAAAAGACATTCATACTCACGCCATCGTATTGATATAGGTATTGATTGTTAGGATCAATTCATACTAGCGATTGCGAAGTGATTTGAAGCGAAATTATTCGCAACCACCACCAGCGAAACTTCACCAACAGCAGTAATAAACATTAGTCGCTCACAGTACTCGAATTCATACTTTTTTTTAAAGGTAATATACATTTCGTTGTTGAGATAGAAGTGAACTTGCTATCTTAACTTTTATATTTTCGCTTCAACTCTGCATTAGTATGAATTGACCCTTACATTTTAACAGAACCGTCTCTGTTCTGTATGAACGACTGCCAATGTTAATTTTTGTACAATATGCATAATTTTATTGTTATCAATGTCTAAACTACGTCATTATTTATTTAACACATCAGTATTCATTATGGGTTACCTAGTTATTTTGTTTGTAAGATTTTAATAGAATGGACATTCAATAAAATTTTGTTTCAATAACTGAAATGCTTGAGTTTTAATTGATATCTCATCAGTAGTGGTCCCTATCACCCGATTTCTGCGGGCTTGCCAAAGGGGCGCATGGTGGCATAACAAACTAGATAGAGGTAATTTTTTCGGCTTCCCTTTTGAAAATAGTCGCCCTTTGCTACTGTACATCTCAGGGGATTGGCACACTGCCCTGCATCACGCAGAGTGCATGGTCTTGCGTCGCTCCTAGGTACCTTACCAAGCCCTCTTTGCGTTGAAAACATCCGTAGAGCAATGTACTGAAGATGCATTCCTGCAGTTTTTTTTTTCATATTAAAAACACATTCCCGCACTATGCTCCGTTATAAGAGGCAGTGCGCCAACCGCCTAAAACAGGTGCTGCATGCACATTTAGGGCCGGCGCCCACTGCCGGCATGGCACGGCATGGAATTTATTACTAATCAAGTTATTTTGAACCTTATCTCATATGCTTTATAATTCATTTTACTTTATTCCTCAAACGATGCCGCGGCAGGCTGTGGCATGCCGCGGCATCGTTGCCGACTTGATTAGTAATAAATTCCATGCCGTGCCATGCCGGCAGTGGGCGCCGGCCCTTATATGTTCGCCAGAGGAACTCATAACACAGTTCCTAAATTGGCAGCATATCAAATGATATCGAGACAAGGACAGAAGTTATTATATTTCAGGACATATATCTTAGACCTAAAATATGCTCAATACGCGCAGTACAAGTGAAAAGTCTTGAAAACTTTGAAAGTCCAGCACGGGGTACTACGGCGGTAGACCAACTGAAATTCACCAAGCATAGATTATAGGAATACAAATCAATCCGCGCGCGCCAGGGCGGGGCCTCGTTTTGTCTCGCGCCTTAGGTCCAAGATATGTGTCCCAATGTATACTTGAGTGTATTATTTCCGACCTTTCCCGGGACAGCGATGTCTACAAAATAAAACAACTGATCGTCAACACCATTTGTCTATATTTACAAAATTACTTTGAAATTAAATTTACACATGTGTAATTGGACATTATAATTACATATCTCACTAATATATTTAACATACAAAGGTTCACATGAAAATAATAATGAATATAAAACATTCAACCACTGGTCTAGGTTTATTTGAAAGTTAACATATCGGTTTATTAAATATAATTTAACATACTAACAAACTAAATATATTATTATAAGAATATATTTAGTTAGTTAGTTGTTCTTGAAACAAAAACAATTAGGCTAACCTGTCCCTGGTCTATAAAAACGGCTTGGATATCTATTAAGGTATGATTCCAAAGGTGACCGCATACGACAAATGCAGACGCACAGATACGCGTAATTCATTGCGGCTTCTCAATGCTCCCCTTTATTCGTATCGGAGTTTAACAAGTAATGGGTACGCTGTATCTGCTGCAAGCGTCTGCAGTTTTCGTATACGATCAGCTTCGAAATAATACCATTAGACTGAAGAATAACAATTATCAATAACAACACATATAACATAACCTATAACAATGTTTCACAGTCGTAATAGTCTAGTCATCTCCTTTACTAAATCCTTAGCTTAAAAACTGACGCATTATTTATAAAATTATAGAAATTTCTGTTACCTTTTTCACATTCGAAATAATTGCCACTCACTTGCCTCACACTGTGGAATAGAATGACGAACAGTATTGGAATTGACGGTGATGACATACGTTGACGAATGTCATATACGACAAATCCCATACATTCGTCATTCTACTCTACAATACGCCCGATCAACGAGTTGCCACTTGTCTAAGGAGGCATGGCCTCTATTGTACAGCTAACCGATTATACACAGAGGTATACAGTGGAAAAAGTAAACTGTATTTTTATTATAAGCGCCTTCGCTGCGTTTAGCGGGCGCACGGCGCGGACGTCCGCTTCGCGTGCTTGTTTCATGTTATTTCAATAAGCAGCGCTACGTGAGGCGGGTACCTGTCACACGCGACGGACAGGCGGACGCACTGCGCGCGCATCCGCGACCCGCACCCGCTAAACGCAGCGAAGGCGCTAAATCAAATCGAGAACTACTATCAATACTCCATTATGTTAAGAATGATGGTGATGATATTGCTCACCATCATAAAGTCGCAACCAAATATCTTAATCAGCCGTTCAATTAACCGCCTAGCTTCTTTACTACGGCGTCGTTCAATTAACGGCTGATGTTCAGACATTTGATCAAATAGCTAGGCAAATGGCATGGATAGATGACGTTTAATTACTTGCCTAGTCGTTCCAAACGACTTGTTTCTGTATGATTATGAAAAAAAAATAGATCCGCTCCCGCGTTAGCCTTCTAACCTAACCTATCCAAGTCGGATTGCGCAGTTATTTTCAATAAATCTATCACTATATTTCTGGCTTATTTCAGGGTGGTGTCCTATCGTATGAAAGGCCTAAAAATTAGCCAGCCAGTTTATTAAATGTTTTAATAAACGCTACGGCTGAATATCTTTCATGCCGTTAATTGAACGGCGTAGTTTAGTTTAGAAGCTAGCCGGTTCATTGAAGGGCTGATTAAGCTAGTTAGCTGCGACATGATAATATATTATACATCAAATATAAATTATGTAATTATATACTAGCTAGCATTAAGTATTCAAGTGCAAATATATACAACACTTAAAGCTAGTAATTTCAGACGCATCAATCATTTTTAAACAGTTCTATCCACGAAGTCTCATTATAAAGAACGTGGTGGTGCCCTAGAAGTCTTTTTGCGACTTTTGGATGAAAGTATTGTATAATATAACGTAAAATAAATCCATTAGTTTTAAATAAAGTAGAATTAAATAAGATACAGGATGATACTGTGCACAATATAAATGAATAGTAGGATATGAGAAGCTCTGATCACGAATTACGACAACCTCATAGTATACACGTCCCCAGACAGCATAAAGGTAAGATGGCGAAGCCGAACGCATAAGACAGATGTATGCAGCAGCTACAGTGTACCGCGAAATACACTTGAATACGATAAATCTGTTTATTATTTTATATTATATATTGCGGCTTCTCCATGGTCCCCTTTATCCGTATTGAATTTTATGTATGTGAAGAGACGACACGTCATCAGACCGCACATTAATGATCCATAGAAATAAAATAAAATCAGTCCCGTAATCCGCTCATTTGTTTCTAACTATACATTTTTAATTCTTACACATAAATTACATATTAAACTTCGATACGGGTAAACGGCACCATTGAGAAGCCCAATGAAACCATACTAATATGTATTATAAATGCGAAAGTTACTCTGTCTGTCTGTTACGCGTTCATGCCTTAACCACTGAACCGACTTTTATGAAATTTGGTACGGAGATAGATTAGACCTTGGGAAAGGACATAGGCTATGTCTGGTCGCGATAACAGACATCCGCGCGGGCGGAGCCGCAGACAAAAGCTAGTTAACAATAAAACAATAAATAACACTGTAGCAAATGCTACGGTCTGTAGTCGGCCTTGGAATCATACCTTTAGTGTCCCTTATAAGACGCGCTGCGCTTCGAATTATATATTTTACTGCGTATTTATCCGAGTACTAAATCGTGGCACAATGGCATCGATTAGAGCATTCTTCGAGGTAGCAACACTCAAGTGGTCGGCAAGAACTCGGTTAAGCAATAGGACGTGATTTTTTTTTCACCAATATTATTTCTTAGAGAAGCTATTCAAAGAGTGTTTTTGGGTTTTATGGAATCAGATGAATTGCTATTTGAGTCTCTGGAATTATATACCATGTATTAGTTCCATTGTTTTCAAGATTATTATCATAATATAGTTACATTTTTTTCTTAATTCGATAAGTGCAGATATAACGGCAACAAGGATGCGTTGAGCTCCATACACTGGATATGTGCGTTTCTTTCTACCTTATCGGTTGTGAGCGAGAGCTATTTAGCTGAGCTCATACTTTGTCTTGCAACTAATTTATATCACAATAGTACCTATGTTATATTAATAACAATTGTGCATTTCTCAACCAAAATATAAGAAAACTTCTCCTGAGAAATTCCTTTTAGAATACCTCAGCTTACATATTTTAGTAGGTCTTCAAAGTAGTGTTGATGAATACGGATCTCACTTCTTGAGGGCACAAAGTAACGATGCCATTTGGTAGCTGGTTCTTCAGTGTGATGAATGTTAGGGTGCTTTCGTATACATTATTGGTGGGCACGTCGATTACTTCTGATACTTGAACCTGTAATAATAAAAATGATAAAAGGCTATAAAAATAATTAGGAGAGGATTTCGATGGACATCTCAAAGCCGCTGAGTCACCATACACTCCCGTAATTTAGATTCTAGAGGACGTGCATTTTAGTTGGCTCGAATCCGACTATTCCACTACTAATCTAACTATTCTTATATTATGACTTCACCAGAAAAATTGTCTTTGTTTATGATAGAAATAGTTGTGTGTATTCAAAAACTTTGTTTAAAATATTTTCGAAACAGGTATGTAAAAATAACATTATTGGATTTTAGAAATATAATGACACAGAAGAGTTTGCAAACGATGAACCGATTACATGTTATATTATGACAATTTTGTTCATATGAAAACATCCTTTATCTCTTTGTAATGAAGGACACTTTTTGTATCAAGGATCACTACCAGGCTATGATACTTTTTCAATCTATCAATTTTCGGTGCGTCTGCAAAATAAAAGTGAAGGTAACTGACCTGCCCGTCCGTGAGACGATACCACTTGTTGATTTCTTTGCTATTGCCGTAACACGTGTCGAGGTACAATCGCTGGAATGTCATCCCGACGCCTCGGACTACCGACCCGTCTTTGTTCTGTATAACAAAGATATTGTGTATAGCGATATGAATGTTTTATAACTGATATGTATAACCCCGCGTTTACATACTGCCGCTCGCATTGCTCATCGTGTTGCCAGAAATATTCGCGCGATTAATGCCCTAGCATTCACACACTCCCATCATCGCGTTGGTCCGCATTACAGTATTCGCCCTGCAACGGAGACGGACGTAAACGTATGGAGGACAACGCTGTAGCAGTGTACGCAATAAGCTTTTACAGCATAGCGAATTAATTAAATAGATTATTAATAAAAACTATCACTTTCAACTACTATACACTTTCCGTAGATCGATATAAATATTTTTAAAAGTAAATATTCGAGGAGCAATAACGAAAGTCGTGTTTTATTTAGCTTAGCGCCATCTAGCGGTCTCGTATAGTTCATCGCGCTAGTATTTGCGCAACATACGCGGCAGTACTCGCGGTACGACGAATATACCATTCACACCACGTCTCTGCCCACTTCTCTCGCCACTTCCCTCGCTCGGCCGCGAGTATGTAAACGTAGCATAATATCTTACAACTGTAGTTGTGTAGCTACTTAGAACTGCGATCAGAAAAACTCACCGAGCGAGAAGACATTTAGGAATGTATTGTCGCGGGTTCCCGTGTGTAATGTAGCGAGCGAGTGGTACCAGTAATCACTGGACGCAAACTAGCTCGAGTTATACACTCGCAGCTCGCTACCTCGTTTTAGGGTTGTTACCTTTATGGCCGCCATAACGTTCAGATGATTTGATCAAATTGGCATGAGTATGTATGGCAAAATTTGAACAAATTTAATGAGTAATTAAATGGTTTGAAAAAATATAAATTTGATCAAACTATTTGAAACTGCTAGTTTGATCAAATTATCTGAAAATATATGGCGGCCATTAGGGTCAATTTTTGCTGAAAGAGCAGTGGTCGGTAGTGGCTGCCCTTTTTGAGGATCAAACTATTTGAAACTGCTAGTTTGATCAAATTATCTGAAAATATATGGCGGCCATTAGGGTCAATTTTTGCTGAAAGAGCAGTGGTCGGTAGTGGCTGCCCTTTTTGAGGTAAAATATTATTAACCATTTTGAATATGAGTAAAAAGTGTTATGATCATTTCCGCCGCAAGGCTGCACGATCTTTCTAATTAGAAATTCTGGCAGCTGTCAGTCGCTGCTTCCTCTTGCTCGTTAGTCGTTCATTGACAGCGGGTGGAACGTACCTTAGTGCCGACGTGTGCGGTGCAGGCGCCCAGGATGACGTCAGCGGCGTCGATCTTCGCCCTCTCATACCCGGCACGCGGCGTGTCGTCACGCGCCGTGTAGTGCATAGCGATGAGCGGCTGTAGGAGCAGCTGCTGTGACACGTGCGCGCCCAAGGTTAGCTGCCCACTTGGGTGCTCCGCTGCTGTCTTCAGCTGAAGGGCATATAAAGGTCACATAATGCTATAGGTCATATACAGCTTACAGTTAAAGGTCATATAATACTAAAGGTCTTGTAAAGCTAGAGGTCGTATAGTGCTAAAAGTCATATAATGCTAAAGGTCAGATAAAGCTAAAGGTCGTATAAAACTAAAGGTCATATGATGCTGAAGGTCAGATAAAGCTAAAGGTCTTATGAAGCTAAAGGTCATATAATGCTACAGGTTATAATCATAAAGGTCTTAATTATAAAGGTCATAAATTTAACGCTAAACGTCATATAAAGCTATAGGTTATAATTATAATACTAAAGGTCATATAGAGCTAAAGGTCACATAATGTTAGTGGTCATATTTTTTTTACATTACTTAAACTTTATTTAAACGTTATTTAAAAATAAAGATCCTAACGAAAGCGTTCCGTTACTCGGCACCTCATATGCCGCTGTGTGTGAACCCTCTCCGCACATTGAACAGTAAATTAAAAATTAAAGCAAATAAAGTAGCAATAGAAGCATTCTACATACCGGGCACGGTTTGATGGCGTTCTCGATGATGAGTTTGAACGTATGGCGAGTTCTCACGTTGTCCAACACGCCCTGAGCCATACCTCTCGAGTCGTCTTTGCTTAGCCTTCTGTCTTGCATTATCTGTCATTTATAACAGTTTAACAATGCTATTTTTTACAAAAACACACAGAAAATGACCTGAATATACATAGCTAGTTCCCTTATTATTGGTATAGATTGTTCTTGCGTGGCGTATTCGACAACTGCGCCAGGGGACGCGGGTTGATTCCCGCTCAGTGCAATGGTCTTGTGCCTGCTCGGTCAGTCGAAAGAGCGCTCCGAACTAGTTCAGTTTGAGCAACGAACTAGTTCAGCTTAATAGTTCTATTCGTTCATGAAACCTGATTGGTTGTTCAAGTAGTTCAAGCACTAATAATTCGGTAGTTCTATTAGTTCGGTAGTTCTATTAGTCTGGTAGTTCTATTTGTTCGGTAGTTCTATTAGTTCGGTAGTTCTATTAGTTCAGTAATTCTATTAGTTCGGTAGTTTCACCAAGTATAGATTATTAGAAAAGAATACGCCCGCACCAGGGCCTCGTTTGTCTTGCGATTTAGGTCCAAGATACGCTCTATTCCACTTTAATCCACTAAACAAATCCATTCATGGATTTGTTTCTACTTTTTGTTCCACTCTAATCCATTGCCGCGATGGATTATATTCCACTGCCTTTTATATTCCGTTCTAACCCATCGCTGCGATGGATTATATTCCACTGCCTTTTATATTCCGTTCTAACCCATCGCTGCTTTTTGCCGCTTTTTGCATTACGAGGTTAAGCTTAATTGAGTGGGTCGGGTTTTGGATGGGTGACCGTTGTTTACATTACGAAGTTAAGCAAAATTGGCTGGGTCAGGATTTAGATGGGTGGCCGTTGTTTACATTACGAGGTTAAGCAAAATTGGCTGGGTCAGGATTTAGATGGGTGACCGTTGTTTACATTACGAGGTTAAGCTTAATTGAGTGGGTCGGGTTTTGGATGGGTGACCGTTGTTTACATTACGAAGTTAAGCAAAATTGGCTGGGTCAGGATTTAGATGGGTGGCCGTTGTTTACATTACGAGGTTAAGCAAAATTGGCTGGGTCGGGTTTTGGATGGGTGGCCGTTCTTTACATTGCGAGGTCAAGCTTAATTGGCTGGGTCAGGATTTGGATGGGTGGCCGTTCTTACATTACGAGGTTAAGCTTAATTGACTGGGCCATGTTTTGGATGGGTGACCGTTGATTCTTTACATTTCGTCTTTCGTCTATAAAGCAAAATGCTTAAATTGCATATATGGAGTTATTGTGCTTCGTAATTTGATTTTAGGTCACATGATCAGGAGAGTCGTGAGCGAGTTATAGTAAAACCAACGATTCCGTGAAATCGCGAAAATAAGAACTACGGTTTCACTGTCAAGAGTGTCAAGTGAGTTATGTTTTATTGCAAGTCAAAGATAATTTGGTGCGATTTGACATATTAGCGAACGAGTTATAGTGCAAATATTTGTATGCATGAATATGAATATTTGCATTGGTCTGGGTGTTTCTATGTATAATATGTACATATTTATTTACAAAAAAAAGTATCTATGTATGTTTATCCGCATTCTAGAACCCATAACACAAGCTAGTTAAGCTATGCTTACTTTGGGTCTAGAATTCTAGATAGCGTTGTGTAGACATGTATTAACATGTATTATTACGATATGTAATTATTATGATATAAGTATTATGTATGTATATATGTAGTATATGGGTATATAGATATAGTTATTGTATATTTATTATAGATACGTATTGTGTGTATGGTATTAGTTGTTTATATTTTATTACTGTATTTGTATATTGAGTATTTTTTATATGTATGGTATGTAGGTATGGTATGTATGTGTGATTAGGTATTTATTATTATTATCAAGTAGAAACTAGATACAAATATTAAGTACCTAGCAATCCTTCCTGACCCACTGCACAACTAAGATGCTCAACTGGTTGAGCCATGGGTACTTTCAATTCCCTTCTACTCAACTAAGATACCGACAACTCAACCCGGACCCACGGCACAACTACTAGGCCCAACTGATTGAGTAGTAGGGAACTCGAAAAACACTCTAATTCCCCATAGCACAACTACCTATTAGTACCTCTTATTTTATTAAGTACTGATAGTAAACCTCTTTGTTCAAGTGTTGCACTTTACTCATACATTCGTCATCTTTTTGAAACAAACAATTTGAACGTCACTTTGTTGTCTACTTTGACGTCGTAGTAATTACAAATTCTGTTTTGTCGACAAATTATAATTCCTATTATAAAAATGAATGAAAGTGAAGGTATTTTCTATATCGATTACAATGGCGGCAAGATTGTACTTTATCGTGAACACCAGTACCATAAGATTCGCAATTATAAAAATGGATCTTCCGTAATGAGGTGTTCATCATATAAAAAAACAAAATGTCCAGGAAAAATAACAGTACAGGTAAGTAGTAAATTTACTTTTCAGTTTTAGCTCAGTTCACGCTGACATGGCAGCGACCGAGACCATTAGAGTCCTATTCCTATGATAAAACCTTATTGTACTTTATTTAAAGATATTGGTCTTGCGCGCTGTATAAATATATAATATTCATTTTAAAGGATGAACGCGTAATCAGTGAAAAGCCACATAAATGCCAAGTTGATCCAAACAAAAACTTAATAATAAAAGAAAAAGCTGCTTTAAGAAATGTGGTTCAAAGTGATGATCGCCCTATACCTATATTGTATGCTGAGTCTATGGACGGGTTGATGGACAAGGGCCTTAATTTTGTAACAGACATGCCGGAATTTAAAAATATGAAACATTTTTTATATGATGCAAGAAAGAAAGTACTGGGTGTCAATAAAACAAAATTTGAGAATTTAAAAGAAGTGGAAATACCACAAAAATTCAAAGATTTTCTCATGGCTGACTATAATGATGGCGAAGATAGAATTTTAATCTTTAGTACACCTGAATCAAGACTGCAACTATGTAATGTGAAGGAGTACTTTATTGATGCAACATTTAAAAGCTGCCCGAAGCCCTTTACTCAGTTGCTTTCTATACATGGGGACTTTGGCAGTACACAAGAGACTATAAACGTAAAACCGCTTGTGTTTGCACTAATGCCAAATAAAAAGCAAGCAACTTACGAAACGATATTCCATCTTATACAGTCACAGATTGCACTAATTACTGAAGACGACAACTGTAAATGGACCATATCGAAGGCGCATTGCGACTTTGAAGTTGCTCTAATAAATACTATTGCCAAGTTTTTTCCAAAAGCTGCCATACGTGGTTGTTACTACCACTGGCACAAAAATATGTGGCGAAAAGGTAAACTTTTGGGCCACACGCTCAAGGCCGAAAAACGAATCATTGGTCTTACTGCTTCGTTACCGTTGTTGCCAAAACAAAGAATCTTAGAAGGCTGGCAATATATCATGAGGGAAATCAATGCTCATAATTTGAAAATGACCAAATTTAAAAAGTATATTGACTACCTTTTTGGTAAAAAGTCTAATGTACTGTCCGTTCTGTCCGTATTTGGTGAGCGTCATCGGACAAATAACTACCTAGAGGGGTGGCACAGCAAGTTAAATAAAGCTGTGAACAAAAATACGGTCAATGTATGGCGCTTATTAAATGCACTTAAAGTAATTGTCGTTAATTCTAAAATCCAAATTGCAAAAGGCGTTTCCATAAAACGCAAAAAAGAGCAGATCATCAATGATGATATTATTAGATCTGTGCAGATGCAACTTCTCACAGGAGAAATTACCCTCGGACACGCATTAGATAAATTAAGATAATTATGATAACATTAAAATATTAAAATATTTAATTCTTTCCTTTCTTCCACAAGTTTATTAGTTTTAAGTTTTGATTGGCAAACAGCCATACACTGCCACCGGCAAAAGTTTTACTTGTAGGGGAATCTAAATTAGTGATTCTAATTTTCAACAGTTGCGCCATAGGTACATTATTTTTTTCAACAGATCAATCAGTTGTTCCAAAAGTACCCACGGTACAACCAGGGATTCGAGTTATCGTCAGTTGGGCCACAGTTACCTTCTATTTCCCAACAGACCAATCAGTTGAGTAGAAGGGAATCGAAAGTACCCACGGCTCAACCAGTTGAGCACCGTAGTTGTGCAGCGGGTCAGGCGGGCTAGCAATGATTTGGTGTACACCGTAAACTACCTGTACTGGCAATAAAGTCCTTACTCTGGTTGTCTGGAAGAGATCGCAGATCTGCGATAAGACCGCCCATTGTACAACTCTCTATCACATTAAATCACTGTATGTAGGTATCCTATGTTTGGTATGCAATAAAGCGTCATTTATCTTATCTTATTCATTATTAAGAAACGGAGATTGTGTTGGATTTGAGTGTGAAGGTAGATTGCGATTGATTTGATTGATTGATGTGGTTGTGATCGATTTGAACTAAGCACTTGTGGGTTGATGAGGTATTATTTTCGTTTATTAGTATTATTACAATTAAATATGTTACAAATATTTTCATTGCATATTTAGTTTCGTAAACAATTGTCGACAAATTAGATGAAAGCATAATTTGCCAATTTGCTTAACTTCGTAATGCAAAGAACGGTCACCCATCCAAAATCCGACCCACTCAATTAAGCTTAACCTCGTAATGTAAAGAACGGCCACCCATCCAAAACCTGACCCGGTCAATAAAGCTTAACCTCGTAATGCAAAAAGCGGTCACCCATCCAAAACCTGGCCCAGTCAGTTAAGCTTAACCTTGTAATGTAAAGAACGGTCACTCATCCAAAACCCGACCCAGCCAATTTTACTTAACCTCGTAATGTAAAGAGCGGTCACCCATCCAAAACCCGACCCACTCAATTAAGCTTAACCTCGTAATGCAAAGAACGGCCACCCATCTAAATCCTGACCCAGCCAATTTTGCTTAACTTCGTAATGTAAACAACGGTCACCCATCCAAAACCCGACCCACTCAATTAAGCTTAACCTCGTAATGTAAACAACGGTCACCCATCCAAAACCCGACCCAGCCATTGACCCACAGGGTTGTGCAAAAGTAGAAACAGTACAAATTTGTTTTCGGGGGCCTCGTCCACGGGGGCGTCGACCACTGGGGGCGTAAGCCACGAACCCGTGCGAGTGACATCATCGTAAGAATGCGCTAGGGTTATGCCTATGATGAATAAAAATCGGCAGTGGATCATATCAGGGGATCCAACCGGAATAACTCGATGGATCAGAGTGGAAAAAAAGTGGAAACAAATCCATTGATGGATTAGAGTGGAAAAAAAAGTTGAAACAAATCCATCGATGGATCAGAGTGGAAGAAAAAGTGGAAACAAATCCATCGATGGATCAGAGTGGAAAAAAAAGTTGAAACAAATCCATCGCTGGATTTGTTTAGTGGATTAAAGTGGAATAGAGCCAAGATACGAATCCCGAGCAACAGTAGTGGTAGCATATCCCCCGTACCTCGATCTGCCCCGCCTGCAGCGCGGCGACGCCGAGCGGCGTGGAGGTGAGCAGCGTGAGGCGGCGGCGCTCGTCCTCCAGGTACGCGGCGGCCGGCAGCGGGTAGAAGTTGGCCTGGATCGGCAGCTTGGCGAAGTGGCGCCGCTTTATCATCTAAGGGACAGGACGACATGCTTTAAATAGAACGAGGATACTAGTTATATTAAGGGCCAAAACACAAACTCGCGTTGCGTCGCCGCACCGCCAAAATGGGCGGTGCCGCCTGCCAATTTGTATTGAAATTGACAGGCGACACTGCTCATTTTGGCGGTGCGGCGACGCAACGCAAGTTTGTGTTTGGGCTCTAAATGAATATTTCTTATTTGAAACGATGTATCAACGACTTTTATTATGATACTTTGTCGCTTTTAGCAGCCTTCGCCGCGTCGTCGGGATCAGTGTAAATAATCACATATTAGCTTACGTCATTCTTAAAGATTCACCTTGACAGTTTACTTTGAGAATGCCGTAAATTGAAATCGGTTAGGTTCATTAATAAATATCGTGGAAAAGTACAAGTAAGTATGTTATCAATATGTGTAACAACAAGTGCCATTAATCAACAGTATAAAATAGTAAACAATCAGATAACCCACAAACTTATAACACCCCTCTTTTTTGTCGGGGGTTAAACCTTGGCTGAATTCAGAGCTTGCACTTTAGATCCCGAGGTATGCTGTCTCACTCTTCCCTTCTGCAATTTGTTTTGTTTTTATTTCACGGGCACCACCTGCCGTCGGACTACTCAATTATGAGTGAAAAGTCTGCTCAAAGGCTCGTTCTGATTTTATGCAGGTTTTATATGTTGAAGTTTGTAGTCAACAGGTCTTTCAGGAGCGCCGTCTATTCCTTTGCTAGTGTATAAAGGTGCTTCTAAACGGGCGATGTTTTACTGCAATTAGTGGCTGCAACACTGTGGCCCGGCAACATTGCAACTATTGCAAGCAATACCGGCCAGTATTGTAGTAATGTCCCGGCCATATAGCCAAACATGTTTTGTGTTGCCACATATGGCCGATGTTGCCGCGATGGGTTGGGGACGATCGCTAGGCGGTCGATTTTACTGCAATATTGCTCGGCCAGTTCTATTGTTGTTTCAGTCGCTCTCTTTGTTATAGCACAGTCTATCCTTTTCTACGCGAATTGTTAAATAATTTACTATCAAGGCTTATTTCTAGACTTAAATTATCCAAAGTTTCACGCCTATTTAAGTAAGGTTGAATCCACAATCTCTTCTTTTTCTGTTTATTTTTTAATAAAACAATATGCGCTGCTGCAACAAGTGTGATTTCGTCAGCCATTGTTGCCGGTTTGTGTAGCCCGTTTATGAATCTGCATCAAGAGCCATACTATTGCAGACATATTTGCAACATATTGCCCAGCCATTGATTGTTCGGCCATCTGTTGCAATGAAATATTTTTGAGATTGCCGGGCAATCAGTTGCCAATACTGCAGCCACATATTGCAGAAAAACATGGCCCGTTTAGAAGGGCACTAAAAAAATTACAAAACAATATGACATACGTGCATTCCATTGAGGTCGGTGTAGAATACGTCTCCGTTCTTGATATCAGTAGAGAACCGCATGGCGAGCTCCAAGTTGTCAACCTGTGGGTCTATCAGCAACGTGTTGCTGATCTCCACCTCGCTTTGTTGGAGAGACGGGTTGTTGTACACACTGATCTGTAGAATAATTACACGTTTATTTTTACTTTTGAGTTTCTTCTTTTTGGCACTAAGAAGCGTAGAATCTTAAGTCTCCATGGGCGCTGGTTTGAGGGCAGTGAGAAGAGTTGTCCATTACCCTAGTAGGACCATGCCCGATATGGTAGCGAGAAGTGTTCCAAAATAGAGGGAGGTGACCCCCAGTCTTTGCGGCGAAACCATTTGCGTATATGACTGGTTTAAGTTTAACTGGTTTCCTTCCCAAGAGACACCCGGGACCCTGGTTAAAGACTTAAGTGTATGGAACATGTCGTGTGGTATTAGAACTATCGGGATATTTACCATGTATTGTTTAGAGTTTTGTAAATATCCCGATAGTTCTAATATTAATGTGAACCACCATGAAAGTTTAAATACCTATATATAACGTCGTATGGTATTAGTCGGTATGACCCTGACCTAACCACTTGACTGGTAGATATATCTGCTAGCTCTATTGAGGTGGTACCCGTGGGGGGCTTCCATAATATGCCAAAATTAAAAAAATGCAAAATAGCTTCATTTTCGGGTATAACACCTACTTATATAAATAAACTAAGCAAGGACCAAGTATTAAAGGTCACTGACCGCCATCACGACGTCAGCAGCTTTAGGTGAAGTAAGTGCTGAGTAGACAGTAGCTTTGTATATCCCCTCGGTGACGACGATCTCGGGGAAGGGTTCAGGCCGGAAGGGTTCTGCGGGACCCGCCGCTACGAACAGATAGGCGCCGCTGTTGTTATCGCGGCCGCGGTGACTGTCGTACCTGGTGGGATGAACACGATTTTATTAATATGCTAAGTGTCTTGAAGGCTGATTTATATAGGGGTAGTTATCAAGTCAGTGCTGACCAGAATATCGTCGCTAAAGTTTTGTGTTTTTATTTCTTAACACACGATGTTCACCTATCATACATTTTTAACACCTCATATGTGAAAATAGCAACGTAAGCAAAAATAGACACAATTTATTGAATGATAAAACATGAAGTTGAAAACCAAAAGAAGCCTAAAAATTACTTATGTGGAGTAGTACTTAAACGACGATATATCAAGCGCGAACATTGAATTCAGTCACAGTGTTGTACAGTCAGTATCATATCGATTGCAGCTGTTAAAATCCGCAAAAATGTCTCAACAATAAGAATTGAAATTTATTTCAGCAAACAATGTGTTTAGGGTTCCGTAGCCAAATGGCAAAAAACGGAACCCTTATAGATTCGTCATGTCTGTCTGTCCGTCCGTCTGTCTGTCTGTCCGTCCGTATGTCACAGCCACTTTTCTCCGAAACTATAAGGCCTATGCTGTTGAAACTTGGTAAGAAGATGTTGTATTCTGTGAACCGCATTAAGAATTTCACACATAAATAAAAAAAAAGCATTAAAGGATGATGGGCACTTTTGTATGAACCCTGGCCGGTATAACCAATAGAGTTGGGATGTGTCTGATTTTATTGTCTATAATGTAGCGTTACTGA
Organism: Eilema depressum; assembly: GCA_914767945.1. NCBI lineage: Eukaryota > Metazoa > Arthropoda > Insecta > Lepidoptera > Erebidae > Eilema > Eilema depressum. Next base: position 11,658,042 of record OU612031.1, read on the forward strand.
AACGAAAAACTTTTTGCTATAAATCAACCGGAATTGTTCAATAATGGACATAAAAATTATATTTTTCGTGCATTATTTTTTGGTAAAAATCAACCCCTTAAATGGACAAGTATGGGCTATGCTGTATTTTGATCAGATTATCGCTTGGGTAATTAACCTAAAGTAAAACACTTTTGAAATATATAATTATGTTTTATTATGGTTTATAACTTACGCTTATTACGCAAGCAACGAGCGAAGGACAACTAGCAAGCGACTATTTAAAAATCGGTCAGTAGACCCGTTGCGATGCGGAGAGGGAAGGGCCAAGTGTGGCGGATGCTACACTCTCAGTTCTTTTACTGTTTATCAATGCGCGTACGTACGAACAATAACATTTATGACTTCAAAAAAGGTTTTTTTGAGCATTAGGTTCGTATTATCGTGGTTTAAATGCTATGATGTTAGGGGTGATAATTTTTTTCTCCCATACTTTACAGTGTTCTGTCCATAATTAAAATTGAAGCTCATGATATAAGGTTTCAATTAATGGGCAAGTAGTTTTTATTGGGTATGCCGGCCAACTTGTCGCATCATTCTTTTGGGGGTTTTTTTTTTCATCAAACCCATACGTTTTCAACAAACACCATGACTGCGTAGATATATTGCTACATCGGACGCGGCGATATTTGAATTATTGGATGTGAAGAACAAATTGAATAGCTGAATGCTTAAATAATTTTGCAGTGCCTGCTGAGTTACTTTTGGCGCTTTAGCTGCTTCAATAAAAATTACACATTGTTTGCTGAAATATATTTCAATTCTTATTGTTAAGACCTTTTTGCGGATTGTAACAGCTGCAATCGGTATGATGCTGACTGTACTGGCATCAAATCAATTTACATTACGTCATTGATATCATTTTTCTTCGTCAGCGATAATCCTAGTCGCATCCGAAGCTTTCGCCTCGGAATCTGGGGTCTGCATTACCTTTTTTTTATCCTGCGACAAATCCCCTCGGATACCTCCCGAGCCGGAGACGGTGAAGGAGGTTATGTCGGACTCGAAACGACTAAAACGCACGCCGTCTGTGGGGTCTGCTTTACCAGTCTAACTACGGATTTGGCTAAATTCCGTTATTTTCCGTGAAGCGACTGCCATCTGACCTCCACAACCCAATGGCGATATCTACTATATAGCATAAAATAACACTCACTGTGCGAAGTCCATATGCACGGGTACAACGGTCCCGTCCGGCGACACAATGGCCTTAATGAGTCCGTTCTGAGTGACGACCACCTTCGTACCATTGCTGCTCTGTATCGTGATGTCTTCAGTCAGGCGAGCGGACGGCTGCTCCACCGGGAACATCTTGGGCAAGTCCACCGTCCAGTAGTCCGCGTTGTATACTCGGACGTGGGCGTAGGATGTATACCTGGGGAGATTGTAGAAGAGCATAAAAATTTGGACAGTTGACCATTATTACTGATAGATTTAAAAATCGATACTAATATTATAACTGCGAAAGTAACTCTGTCTGTCTGTTACGCTTTCACGCTCAAAACACTGAACCGATTTAGATGAAATTTGGTACGGGGGTAGAATAGACCTTGGCAAAGGACATAGACTATGCTTGGTCGCGATAACCGACATACACGCGGGCGGAGCCGCGGGCAACAGCTAGTTAGCCATAAAAGTGCAGGTAAATCGAGTTACGGAATCTCGTTCAATGCAAATATTTGCATGTATGAATATATCTATTGCAGCGCTCTGATGTTTCTATGTATAATACTATACTCTGTGGTGTGACAATGGTTTTACTTTAGCGGAATCGAGACCCAGATCTCGCTCAGTTATTAACATCACATCATTACATCATATTATTATGTATAGATATACTTACTTGTTAATACTCATGCTGTCTCTAAGCGCAACAGTGTACGTCGTGAGCGCTAGTGAGCCAACGACCACCGGGAACGAAAGCTGATACTTATTGGCTGCGAACGCGAGCCTCTTCTCACCCGCAACCACTGGAGATATCTGAGCCATCATCGGGTTGCCTGCAGGGTCGAATACCTGGAAAAAAAATTACCATGGTATTTTTTGTATACAATATGGATACGACATATAGGCAATAATTGAAACCATATACTTGGTACCCCCTAAGCTTCAAGCAGGAAAAGTTTGAACAAAATTGGTCCAGTATTAAGGGCAGAAACTAGAGTTTTAATTTTATAGAATTTGAACAACTTTGAGCACTCTGTAGAATCGCATGTTGCCGCTTAGCTGTTCAAGTAAGTTACCTACTATGCCTATTGTTGTGTGTGTGTGTGTGAAGTTGTTGTGTGTGTGTGTGAAGGTGTGTGCGTATTTATTAATGACTTATGACACAGTCAATGACTTTAAAGCAATGGATGAAACTATTTAATGACTTATACAAGTGGTTGCATTTTCTACATTTATTTTAATAATTATTTTGTTAGAAAATTTCGGATTTTATAAATCAGGGAATTTAAGTTTAAATTTAATTTGGTTCTATTCCTACGGACCAGGATGCTTCGCGGTTTCAGTATTTGCACATATGTCGTATCCATATCGTATAGGGTCTCACTGAGACCTTCATGGCTAAGCCAACCTGACCAGTGCATCCTGAGTCAGTGCATCCTGAGTCAGTGCATCTGCTGAATGATGGACGAGGCTTCGGCTTTCTTTTAGGGATTGGGTGGTCAGACGACAGTCCCCCCTATACAAGCAAATTAAAAGGAGGAAAAAGAATAAGCGGACGTATTCTGTATTTAAAAGAACTCCACTTTAACTATTATTCGATTAAAAATGATGAGACGTCGCCCTAAGACGGATGTATAGAAAAATTTGGTGCACATACGCCTTATACACAAACAGCCTCAATAGTAAGAGCATTCCACCTGTAAGTAAGAGGTCGCGGGTTTGAGTCCCGCCTGAGATGGATTTGCTTTTTTCAGTCTTATTCGATGTGAATAGTTAGCATACTAAATGCTTTAAAATTTCATTGAATTTTACTATTAGAAAAAAATTATAATACCAAAAATATTAACATAGTATCTAACAGCCTTTACATTACTTCAGAAATAAGCTATTTCTACTAGTTGCTACTACCCTGTGAGAGACTACTTTATATTTTAGTTACTTATCAGACCCGTACATTACAATATGGAGCATTATATGGATTACAAATAAATCTGTACGAATTATTTACAAGGCAGATGGTGAAAAACAATTTTTTATGACATAAATATCGATTAAAACTACTGTATCAACAGTCAAATCAACAGAACCTAAAACGCGTAACTACGAAATATCAAATAGAAAGATAAGGACAAGAAAATATTACCATAACATGTTGGTTCTGGAATAAATGGAAAAGTTATAATCAAATACTGATTCTCACTCCATAACAGCATTGAGTCTGGTCAAAAAGTGCCCAATTGATGATAATAGGGCTTCTTAGTGACGAAATATAGTTTACTACGGTGATAATGTCTCTATTTACCCGTTCACATGTATGTACATTTATATAAAAACAAAACCTTATACACATACGCCTTTCTTCGTTCAGGGTTGGCAGGGGCTACTAGTCCGCCATTAGATTTTGTCATTTCATATTTCACAAGGTACTTCTAACTTTCACATTTATAAAAATACATCGGATGTGCCGGTAGAAGTGAAAACTTGTAATTATATACAGAGGTGTCTGTAACGGTAACTTTCAATTCATGACGTGATTGGATGAAGGGGCTATCTGAGAATTTAGAAGCTTTAATAAAGCTAAATACAATAGTTTGACATTAAATATTATTGTATAAACAGAAAACGCCATAGTTATCTGTAAATAAAGTATGTACCTATTAAAACTTCGAAGTTCACTATATCAAATTTTTGTTTATCAGATAGCCCCTTCATCCACTCACGTCTTCAATTCTGTTTTCCAATTCCAATTTTCAAGAGTAATACTTCACCACGCCTGAAGTTTTACTCTTCAACTTGAATAAAGGATACTTACCTCAACATGCGGCGTAGAGACGAACACCGTTATAACTTCATGTCTAGTAAACGGCAATGCATTGTACAGTACGATTTTCCTCGACGGTGACACTGCGTCGAGGGCTATCGAAATCCTAGATGGTATCTCATCGTGTCGCCGCCAGATGTCGTCGACGTCGAAGTAGATATCATCTTGCGTCTGGTCCATGATCGGAGGCTGTTTGAGAAGGTAGTAGGCCGCTTGCTGTATGGCTGACTGACAATATTTTATTGCCATGTGCAATCTATAGAGAGAAGTTACAATGATAAACTTAATAAGACTTTTAAACTTAAACTTAAATAAAAATCGTAAAATGGCCTTTAAAATAAGTGAAATACAGTTACTGTGTATCTGAACTATACCAAAAGAATGTTAAAAATATCATATTATATTCTGTAAATTTAAAAATTATTATAATATTGTAAAGTACTTTTTCGTGAGGAAAACCCCTCGGATAACATCCCCGTCGGCCTTCGGGGGATGTCGGTCTCAGAGCTACTACGTCACTACGAATCCTGTATCGCGAAAGTGAAGTTCTCGCGCTGGTACAATGTATAATATAACATCCCAACGATAATCGTTGGGCCGCGGTCAGACAGGCGAGACCTTACCTGGTCAGAAGATCCTCCCTTTGTGTTGAAGGAACATCACACCTCCTATTTTCTCGCCCGACTTATTTCCCGATTAATGGCATTAAAAAAACTTACTTCTTAGCATAATCTTCTCTGACAGGGTCCGTGGATGTGCCAGCTATAGCGTCGTGATGCTGGAACAGTGCCAACGATCTCCTGGCTTGTTCCACGCGGTCGCGTAGTTGTAGTGACATGATGTGCGACAACGAGTGGGACGTTGTCGCTTGAGTACTTATTATTTCTGCCGCCCTGGTGATGAAGAAACGAAGGTAAACTAAATACATGGTCGTATAGCTATCTAGACCAAAAGCGAACTAGTCATATTGAGATTTAGTCATAAAGCGAGATCGCTTTGTATCAATATGACTAGATAGTCATATTGATACCTAGTCTTATCGAGATATAGGCATAAAGCTACTAACCCCTAACATACTTGGTGCGGGTATCCGTTCATAATAAGAGTTTGGCGAGTAATGTCTTTATTGAAAAATGACTAAGTATAAAAATGACGATTTTGCAAGAGGAGTTAATGCATGGAGTACGTTATTAACAACTCATAAGGAGGAGAATTATGTAAATGTAATGAAAAGAAGATACGAATCAATTTCTACACTAACGAGTTTTAAAGGCACTTCCTCTTGATTTTACATTCTGTAGATTAACCCCTGAGCCTCGATTCTACAAAAGCACAACAACTGTCATCTGCAGAAAAACGCCAATCAATTTTGGACTTTACAGAAATGCGTTTAAAGTAAAAAAAAAAAAAAACTTTGTGAAAGTGAATGACAAACTCCTTTCATTTAATTTTGAACTTTATGACTACAGCAATAAAGTCTAAAATTCTGTAATGTCTGTGGTATGACGATGGTTTTATTTAGCAGAATCAATGGCCTGTTAAGTTTCATTAAATGGTAATTTAATGTTCTCACAAGCATATTCAATAGACATTTTGCTATCTGATTCAGGGTTTCTATAAGAAATATAATCTAGAATCTCACCTGAGATACGCAAGTAACACTCTATCCATGTTCTTGTAGAAGGGCCTGGACGTGAAGTACCCGCTCCAGTAATGCTGCTGCCTGTCAGCGTAGGTGAAGAAATCGCCGGATAGTACCGGGAAGTCTGACAACTTCACCTCTGCGTGAAGCGCCTTGAAGTAATCTTCGAGGGTACCGAATTGGATCTGTAACAACGCTTTCAATGAAATCGGGGAATCGAATGTATTTGCAGTGTGCTCATCAGCAATCCATAGGGAAGTCATACCCTCTATGCCATAGAGTCTATGGTTTAAGGTTGAAAATAAAGACAGTACCGATAAAGTGCCGGCAATATCTTGAAAAACACACATATAATTACCCCTTTATCCCCGGAAGGTCAGGCAGAATGAATTAAAACCCACATTTCACCAATCATTCTAATTCGGTCCCAAATAATAGGGAGTGAGCCTATTGCCATATTCCAGTCACTATTATTGACTCGAGCCATGCATCTGAGGCTGAGTCTGGCTGTGTTAGTCGCCTTGTACGATACCGTATGGGTAAAGATAGAGTGGCCCAAATTCTGCTCTGCCGGGAATCACTTAAACAAAAGTTGGAAAATTCACTCATGTGCACTAAACTAATAAAAGGACTGGCCTCAAGCAATGGCTATACCTAAAAAAATATTTAAAAAAAAGATGCTCACCTCAGCATTCCACGCGTCATTGTTATTGATATGGTCAATAAGCATGTCGTAGTTCTGGAACTGGTTGTCCCACTCGTTGGAGCGGTCGTACCTGAAGTCGTCGCCCAGAGGGAACAGGAGCACGTTGCTGCGGTACAGCTGGGCCTTCTTCCGCCATTGGTCTAGAATTAGAGACGCCCTGAAACGTTCATAATTATCATTTTTGTAGGATGTTAGTAAGTAGGTGATGATTGGTAGAGATGTAGATAGGGGTAGTTTGCATGGTTCAGGACGGGGTAAATTATTTTGGAATGCTTTACCCTCGTCTTTATCAGGGTGTTCCCATCAAGATCTTCGAGCCCAATTCAACTTACTGGCTAGTATATTGCTAGGGACATTATATCTTAGATCTGAAATGTGCTCTATACGCGCAGTACACGTTTCTTGGGTTTTTGAGGATAGCACGGGGTGCTTCTGCGGTGGACGAGCTCGAATTCACCAAGCATAGATTATTACAAAATAATCCACGGGCACCAGGGCCTCGTTTGTCTCGAGATTTAGGTCCAAGATACGTGTTCCGAGGTATACCTACTGATTGCTTGGGTAAAGGCTCAGGAGATGATGATAACTGCTGATTGACGGACAAGGTTTTGCCGCAGGCTTTCCACTTACGGTTGGCTGGTCAGATGTCTCTCGCTCCCTCAAAAGATAACTAATGAGGAGTTGGAATGGATCACGGGTTTTAACATTTGGATGCAACCGGTAGTGGCCTCCAGAGTCATTAATAAATTCTTATGAATTGCAGTTGATGACTTTTAGACCAGCAGGTTCAGATAGCTTAGTCGGCAAGTTAGTAATCTGTTAGCTTGAAACTTTTGCAGTCTACGAGATTTTGTTGTTGGCTTTTTCAAAATGTCTTCAAAACTCTACCATTTAGTTGATAAGTTTTATTTACTGAGTTGATAAGTTCTATTACTTACCTTTCCTGTACGTTTTTGGGTGTTATTCTTTGAGGTGCAACACCCCATGGGCATGACATACCGTTACCAGGAAGCCTTCGGAAATCGAATTGACAGCATACCTAGAAAGGCAACAGAAAGACGATTAAGAAGAGCATATAAAATGTTAAAAAAAGTATAGTTATCATAATCCGGCCCGAGCCTAGTCTAACTACAACGCGGCTGAACTTTTTATTAGATTTTTAGGGCTCCAACTACCCGTAACGACTGGCATACATGTTTTTAATAATTTCGCTTGTGATTTTTACGTGTGGTTTCGATTTTCATTGCAATTTCGATAATTACTAATGTATCCTTTAGTAGAGAGAGATAGTATTCTGAAATAACTATACTTTACTTAGGAGCTCACTTATTAAAATACTTACTTTAGGATCGGGACCGCAAGAATGTGGCACGTCATAAGAATAGAAAGGAAACAAGTGCGTGAACATATCCGTTTTGCCAGTACCATCTGAAATAAAAAACATAGTAGGTATTTTAATAACACGAATTTAGTAGCTTTATATTTACTACTATGCAGAATAATCCTAAGGATTTATTCGAAATTTAAAACAACCTTTATTTCTCTAGAGAAGCTGGTTAAAAGATATCATTTGAATCTATACTCCGTTCGGTTAGGTACATAACTAAAGGTTGATGTCTTCGCGAATCTTCATGTATATTTTTAATGTTTTTTTTTAAAAGCTCAGTTTACTAATATTTTTCTGTTTAGAAACTCGTTTTAAAGACTAAAAACTGAAATTGAACCACTAGTAGTCAGTTAGGTAGCCTAGTTTATTTGTATAATATGTGTTTTTATAAAAAGGCGCTACAAGATTGTTTACATTTAGTTAAGTACCTAACCGAATGGAGTATTATACAATTCAAACCCAAGAAAAAAACAAAAAAAAAACAAACACTTGAACCGTAATTATGACTAATGAACACACACACAATAGCATATGAGACTCACCCCACAATTGCCGCCAATTAAATTCCAATTGTCTATTAGAAGACAATTCCTTTTTCACTATATAGTGAACTCGTTGAATGATGGAGTTATCAAAACCAGCCAGTTTTAGCAAGTAGGGCTGAGAGCTGGAGTAGCCGAAGGGATCAATCGACCAGGAGTTCTTGGGTATGATTCCTAAGTTGTCCAGGCACCATTGATGGCCTGTGGTGAGCTGTTGAATTGTCGAAATCCAGTGGGAATTGGCTTCGTCGTTCATGACCCAACCACCTGTTACTATTTCTATTTTCTTGTTTTTTAGTAGGCTGTAAATGAAAGTTTTTGTCTGAGACATGGAGACTTGTATACATTTGTGTTGGTTCCCTGTGCAGTAGAATAGGGCCATCCCATCTCTCAGTGTAGGTGTAGTAAAAGGCTACTAAGTGATAGGGCTGTTCTCCATCCGACAGTAAACATACAGTCCATGGCAAAGTGCCCGCTAGACGGCAATAGGCTCACTCCCTATACGTGGGAACAAAATCATAGTTAGCGAAATGTGGGTGTTAATACACCTCTGCCTGCCCCTTCAGGGATTTACAGGCGTAAGTATATGTATGTAATATAATGGATTTCAATTCATATTGCTTTTACAATTTCAAATGTGACCTATCAGCCTTATTTTTTTACACTGCGTATATTAGCCTAGCCTGTTTCCAAATACTACAGTGGTAACGTGAGTAGACGGCGGATTTCAATTGGTTAGTAGATAGTAGTACATAGGAGATAGTACTGGCGTAAAAATAAAGCAACTTAAATGTGTCGGTTAAAGGTCCAACCCCACCAAACGGACGGCATCGGCCCGGATTTTACAATCTTTAAACAAAATTAAATCTTATTATCACAGTGTTTGAAGTTTATATTACCAAGTCACGCACAACAGCTTGACAGCGACGTGCGGCGGCATGCATGACGCACGTCAAGCTGTCATACGTGACTTGGTAATTAAACTTTAAATGCTGTGATATAAGTTTTATTTTGTTTAAAGATTGTAAAATCCGTTCCGATGCCGTCCGTTTGGTGGGGTTGAACCTTAACACGAACGCGCGTTGTTACGTTACGGTTGGACAAGCGTAAGGCTGTATTTCCAGAGGAGAAGTGCTATGCAACTATACGACAACGATATAAAAGCTAAGCTATGAAACTATGAGACCGTTTCCACTGTGCTATGCTATTAAGTCTAGTAAGAGACCCAACATTTTTAAATCCATATTTACTTTTAAAAATGTTAGAAATGTCAGAAATCTGTACACTCACTTCAGGAATTGCGCTTTCTCCTTGTCAGACGCGTCAGTGTTCCACCACAATGCGAGGAAGCTGATCTCGGCCCATATAAACTTCCTGCCGATACCCTCGTTCAACTTCTCGACCATATTCGTGAATATTGCACGTGTTTGCGTCTTGTAGTAATTCTCGAAAGTCTTTATCCAACCTGGAAAAGATTGTCGCCTGATTATTTTTGGTAAATCCCATACCATAAATTCTGGACTGATAGATGCAGCATTTCGATAAATATTATTGTAAACGAGATTTGTTGATTTTATTGTTTGTGTTTTGGCGTAGGTAATAAGGACAATTTGAGGGAGTTAAAACGAGGTCTACGATGGTAAAAAAAATTTTGAAAATGTGTCTAAAAGGCTTATTTGCGATTAGAAAAACACTGCGGCGTCGGACAGATTCTGTGGCGTGGAGTTAGTAAACGCAATCGCTACGCAGGAGGCGCGGGTTCGATCCCCGCTCAGTACGAATATTAGTACGCATGAATTTGGGTATTTACAATGGTTTGGTTGTGTGTCGGAGAAGCCGTCGGTCCCGGTTGCAATACGGACATCAGAACATTCAGAGCAAAGCCATGAGCAGATCTGTCTAGAGGCAATAAGAAATTATTTATCAAAGTAATAAAAGTGCATTTAAGTGATACATCTGTGGAGTATTTATTTTTAACTAACTCGAACCCCGAAAGCAAAACATATTGATTAAATATAATATAGGGAAATTGTAAAATAAAAATTCGGTAGATAGCAGTTTTTTATCTTGAACTCGAAGTCTAGTATCAGTATAAACAACCAATCAACAGTAATATAATACTCAAGATATCAAGGGGCATGTTTTGCGATAACAATTTTAATTACCATATACTTAACGCATATTATGCGCCAAAAATCAAAGAATTTGACTCGCTGACCAACCCGCAGGGCATGACAGTGTAAGTAAAATTTATGAAAGTATTTTAGATGTTGCCTGAATGGTGCCCACTCACGTGAGTACTGCTCCCGTTGTCATGACCCAAAGATAGGTTAAAAAATAGCTACTTCAGACTATAATGTGCCACTGTGCCATATTTCATCCTGATTCGGTCAATTTCACTACCTGCCATAAATCCACTCTCACATACTTTCACATTCAAAATATTAGTAGGATTAGTAGATCATTCAATGCCACTGACGTACTGTTATCGTTTCGAGTTTGAAATACTGATAATACTAAACCATTCAACGTTTGACTTCTCGCATAATATCGTGGAATAACAATGCCACGAGGTTAGTAAACTTTTGAAGAATTCAATGTCAAATTTTTACAGGGCGGTGAATGTGCTGTCACGAAATATGGTGTATTGTCTACCTGGTGTTGGCAAAATTGCGGGAGTATTGTAAATAACCCTACCTTGGCACTTGGCAGTTGGTTAGAAAGAAGAATTTAGAACGCGGTTTTCAAATAGTTCATATTATGTCATTGTAAGCAATGGTATTGAAGAGACCGGATGTCATATAATTTCCTCCCAAGAAACACTAAAATTGCTAGAAAACTCATAAATTGAAGTCAAATAACTCGAACACTGAACTGAAATCACTAAAGATCTGTTACTAGGTCAACTGTTCAAGCAGTAGAGCATGCGACGGACGACAGTTATCTATTTTTTGTGTATTAATAGTTAATGTCGTCTAAATCTTGGCCTAGATTTTAGATGACATTAGAATATCGACTTGCTGAAAGTGTTAACTAAAGAGATATTGATAGTAATGCCTCGCTTGTGCCTAGAAGTATAATATCTGATATCTGTAACCCTGTGTAGATTTATTTATGTTGGTATCTACACTATCTACTACTACCTATATCATGGGATGTAGTTGGCCCAAGTCATCAAGATTATCCGAGCGCCAATCCCGGTTTTAACCAAAACATGCACTTCGGAGCACGGAGTACGTTCACTACTCAACCATAATAGGTTTATATTGGCCTTTAAGGGATCGACTATAACCTCGTCCGTTCAATCAGAAGGAGAACCGGCTTGCATGTGAGGTTGATGAAGATACTTCTTCCCTATGATCTTGGTGGCTCTAATTATTTTGGTATCTAATCCATACTAATACCTATTATAAATGCGAAAGTAACTCAGTCTGTCTGTCTGTCACGCTTAAAACACTGAACCGATTTTTGATGAAATTTGGTATAGGGGTAGATTAGACCTTGAGAAAGGACATAGGCTATGTTTGGTCGCGATAACCGACATCCACGCGGGCGGAGCCGCGGGAAAAAGCTAGTATTAGTATACTACTCGTATTAGCAAAGATATATTGGTATTGGCTGGTGATTGTCTCGTATGCTATGTATCATACTGTATTTTTAATGGGGGCATCTTATCAAAGTGCATTTACTAAGTAATCATCACCGATCGTAGCTATCAATGTCCTACACTTGTGCAAAAACGTTTAACCAATCATAATAAACAGATGCGACCTTGTCGCTATCAGAGGCAGCTTAGCACTAGCAATGACAACAGCAATAATAATTACATTAGGTTACAAACAAATGTGTAGGCTATTGTCCAACGATTCGTTGCAGCGGAACGCGATGCGTGGCATGTCCTAAATACGGATAATATTCAACATCACCTCAGCGTTGAGCCGCAGTCGTACCCGAGGCTCATTTCGGAGTCTGAGATCAGGTTATCCTATCCGTATCTTATTATAGGTTCTTGGAGTACAATCATGATTTGGTTGAATTTTACATACCGGGGTGTACAATAGATTTTTAAGTCGGGAGTACGGGACTATATTGCCACGCGGGCGTAGCCTTAAATGTCAAGATTGTCTACATTAAATATAGCACTGTATCGTCCTCTATAAAATAGTATAGTGTCGTGCTATTTCACTGTATCGGCACCTACTTGTATTCTGTTCGGAAATGAGTTGTAATCACAGTCGTAATGTGATGTGATTGCATGCGTGAGGCGTGTGTGACGTCAGTGAATTTCAATTGATTAACATAGTAGAAAACAGTGTCGTAAAGCTAACATACCTACATGCATATTTACATTAGGAAATCCCCGGTAGAGCATGAAAACCCTATTCCTTAGTTGCCTTCGACGACACCCGCGTAGAGATAGAGTGGCCCCATTCTTCTTTACCAGGAACCAACACGCTATCAAATAAAACCGACTTAAATACTAAGTAAAGCGTCGGTAGCTTAGTGGTTAAGGACTCGGCCTTACGATCGTGAGGTCCCGGGTTCGAATCCTGGCCATTACACTACTGACGTGAACCCACTCCTAACACAAGCAATTTAGCTTAGCTGGAGGGGTTAGAGGGAATATTAGAATTTCGGTTGCTGATATTCTTTAAAAAAAAAAAAAGAAAAAAAAAAGTAATACTGAACGCGCGTGTTCACGTTAAGGTTAGTCAATCCGAATTAGGCTATACCCAATCGTACTAATCGATTCTTTATCTTGTAGACTGTCGGACCTAAGTTCATTAAAATTGACTATTTCCTTGCATTTATTCCAACCTGCCGTCGTAAAATTTTATCTGCATTGACATACTTAGTACTAAACTAACTTCAATGAACAGTAACAGTGTTCGAATGAATGAATTGCGGTCCTGTGTGACTACCATAACCATAACATGCTATAAGTCATCGTATTTTAGTTCGCGATCCATAGGGAAAGAGATGGAGCTATATAAATAGGTGTATAGATCCGTCCCTGTTCGAGATTGTAGTTTGGGCCGCGATCCGCGATAGAGTTACAAAACTAAACCAGGTTCTCACAATTAAAGAAATTCACAAACTAAAACGTGATAATGCAGTTTAGTTACTACCGTCGTAGGTGAAATCAGACCTTACTCTGTCGGTGCGGTACTACGCTATCACATATAAAATCGCAAACCACATTATTCGAACATTTCAAATGACCTTGATTTTTTAGTACTGTTTTATTATTCTGACTTGGTGTACAGTTTTATCAGTTATCTTAAAATTTAAATAAATGCCTAATGACAGCTGAGCAAATAAAAAAAATTAAAAAGCCTGAAGCACCGATTGACACCAACGCTTTGAGTGAACTGGATAATTTGTGCGGATTATTATTTAGTTGGTCGAGATTGGTGTCTGGTGCTCAGGGGAAAAGATATCTGTCTCAGACCGCAGTTTATTTTCAACTAAACAAAGTAATGGATAACTCAACAGGCAAAAGGTAACAGCTGTGCAATTCACTAACAAGCACAACGATGCGACAATGATGCGAGTCGCGACAGGTCGATTCATTGGTCGATTTCCAATGACGTGATACAATCTGACCAATGACAATCTACGTTGCGCCTCGCATCGTTGTGCTCGCTTAGTGAATTGCAGTGCAGGTGGGCTGTCTGCCACTTAAGTGGAGGAAAAAAGTAAAAAGAAGCAACTGCATAATGTTGGAAGCACTCAAATTTCAACATTACATTATATATCCATGTTTTTTCATAACTATCTACGGCTATGTCTGTTAAAATATTACACACCTGAATAAACTAAGACAAGCCCACAGTTTGTATTTTACTTTTTGTCGTAACAATACATTTGTTGGTATGTTCTAGGCCTCGATTCTGTTAAAGCAAAACTACTGTAATACCATAGCCACCGCAAAAGAATTCCATTCAATCTTAAGCTTTAATGTAATGCAGATAAAGTCTAAAATTAAATGGGTTTTTAAAGAGTGTGTGTTTCTGTAAGTGATGGATTTTAATGGTATACAATAAAGTATATAATAAATGAATAAATAAATAATGAAACTTTTTTTTTTCATTTAATTTTAAATTTTAAGTCTAAATCAAAGTCTTTAATTTAATGCTATTTTGCAGTGTCTGCGGTATGACAGTGGTTTTGCTTTAGCAGAATCGAGGGCCTGTATGATCGACTTTTTACTAATATTTCCTGTTCGCTTCCAATAAATATACACCTCCACAATAATGGACTAAATGTTCGCGGGAATTAAATTAAGGGGAAAACACCGAAGGGGATTCAGTGGTAAAATACAGGTCTCTAGGTATGTGAATAATTCCAAGCCCATAACCATTCACTCATTTTCGAGCGTATAATCTTTATAATTAGGTATTAAAACGTATTTATCGAGGTCGTTCAACTGAACACCGCCATTTCAAGTTTGCTAGCATTTGGTCTCCTAGCCTCTACTTTTAGAAAAGTTTTACGTCTAGATTGTACTGAAAAGATTTGATTATGAATCTGTTGCATAATAAGGGTTCTTAAAATACGAGTGTGAATTATATTTTATTAAGATCAAATAATTATGTGCAGTTTCATAAAATACTTTCTAATCTCATAAAATAATTAATATAATTTGCTTTAAATGACAGAAACGTTAATCCCAAAATCCATTTGCTGATCGCGCAAGCTTGTTGCGCTGCAGCCACAGACTATGTAGAAAAATCCAGCTGAAGTACAATCGTCATCGAAAAAAAGTTACATTATGATACAGTTGGCGTAGAAGAGCTGTATCATATCATAATATATTTTTTTAAATTTATTTTGATACGGTGTGTAAAGACGTCATTAAAGTTTTGTTTGTAACTGTTTAACGTTTAAGTATGAGAGTAGATAACATCTATTGAATGACAAATACCTGGATCGTTATGTGAATGCGGCACAATAAAAACTTTGAGTTTGTTCTTCTGGTTCCATTGGTCCTCTTTGTACTCGATATTCCAGCCTTGCTTCCATACTCCACCGTCGATGTCGTCAAACATAATCCTGTCGTACATTGACAACATCTGCAAACAACATCCGGAACTTAGTACAGTTGTCAATACAATGCTTTTTTCGTGCGAAATCCCCACGGATACCGCCGGCGGAGGTTAGAACCGACTAAAACTGCACGAGTGTAAAAGGGCAGGGGGGGAGGGGGGGGGGGGGACAATAAGACAAATCCTTCGCATCCTGCCTAACCCTAGGCTATCTACGGCTTTGAGAGATATCATCCGCGGGCATTTAGTCCTATCTTACCAGGGCCATCTTTACATGGGCACCCCCAAGGAGTGCGCAACACACGGAAGCAGGGTCTTAAGGAGCGGATAATAGCCTGTGTTTGTGATAAAGCGTGCGTCAAACGTCTGGTCACTACAGAATACATACCTGTATATCAGTCTTTGGAACTGTTTGCTTTTGTATGGAGCAAGTTGAAAGATTAAATGGAATGCGCATCTTTGGTGGTTCATCCACAACTGGCTTAAATTCCCGCGGTTTGTATACTTCGTTGGGCCTCTTCTGTGGCGGGTAGTATTCCTGAGATTTCTCCGCTATCTGGTCAACTGCAGACTTAATTTCACCGACCATATCATGATGTTTGTGCAGTTCACTTTCTATATGACGTAGCTTTGTTTCAAATGCTGACCATTTTGCCTGGAAAAAATGTTGTACTGTAAATATTTTGTCTTCTGTAAGAAAATTTACCCATGAGTTAAACCCAACCAGGCTAAAGCAAAGCAAAACCACTGACATACCACGACATTGCAAGAATGGTATTAGTTTCAATCTAATGATCTAAAGACTTTATTGCTATGGAGTTAAAGTACAAAATTAAATGAAAAGAGTTTCATTACATTCTACAAAAAGTCATTTAATTTTAGACTTTCAAAGTCAAAGCATCTTTCAGTCAAAGCATTACCTACTTCAGTCTAAAAATAATAGGAATATTTTGCAGTGTCGTGGTATGATAGTGGTCTTGTTTTAGCAGAATCGAGGCCTAGATAGTTTGAAATCATATCTAATATATAAAATTCTCGTGTCACAAATGTGCGTAATCGAACTCCTCCGAAACGGCTTGACCGATTTTGATGAAATTTTTTGTGCTTATCCGGTATCTATGAGAATCGGCCAACATCTATTTTTCATCCCCCTAAATGTTAAGGGTGGTCCACCCCTTGTTTTTTTTTTTATTTTGCAGACAAAATTTTTTGTTTTTATTTTTTTATGATACATCATACAAAAATACATGCAACCCTAAATTTTCACCCCTCTACGATCAACCCTTATTTTTTATTTGGTAATTAAAAAGTTTTATCTAATATATAAAATTCTTCTGTCACGGGGTGCGTAATCGAACTCCTCCGAAACGGCTCGACCGATTTTGATGAAATTTTTTGTGCTTATCCGGTATCTATGAGAATCGGCCAACATCTATTTTTCATCCCCCTAAGTGATAAGGGTGCAGCGGGAACGGGATTTGAATACCACGCGGGCCGAAAATATGGCGGTACGAAGTTCGCCGGGGCAGCTAGTATACCTATATAAGTATATCGACATATACACAGAGCAAGAAATTGCAGCATGTACCTATAAGTATTACCATGCTCCATGAACACAATTTTTTAGAAAAAAAGGTAGGTACCTAATCTTCTATAATATATTACCGTGCTACGAGAACACAATTTATTAGAAATAAAGGTAGGTACCTAATCTTCTATACTTAATATAAAAATGAATCCCTAAATGTGTTGCTAAGCGCAAATCTCGAGAACGGCTGAACCGATTTCGCTAATTATTTTTTTAGAATAATCCTCGAAGTACGAGGATGGTTGGATGGGAGCGGAGCAGTAACCTTAAATGTCAACAAATCCGGCAGATTTTCATTCTTTGCGGGCCTATAGATAACTGAAAGGGGTGATATGGGACTTCGAAATGTACCGCGGGCGAAGCCGGGGCGGGTCAGCCAGTTGTAGAAATAAAAATTAGTTAAACTTTGTTTTGGTAACTGTGAAAAAGTATTAAGCACTAAAATCTATATACCAGCTTAGACAAAATTGTGTTTGGTTTAGCATCTGCTGCTGAACTAGGCTTTTGACCTGTATCTCAGCATTCTCAGCTAACAGCGCCTCCACCCCACTTTGGATATACATATTTAATAAACAATACAATTACAACTGCATTACGAAACACTTCACTTTGGATATACATATTTAATAAACAATACAATTACAACTGCATTACGAAACACTTCATAATTAATCTATGGACCTAATTAAAACAATTTTTTTTTATGTAAGCATGTAGGTAAACATGTAACCGTAATTTTATTAAATTAATAGGCGTATTTGACAACTATTTTGCCTGTTAGTGAATCATCTAGGTAAATTAAATCAGGTCAATGATCTCCTATTTAAATGAGGTAGATATGTTATCTCAATACTCTACGCTACGTTCACATACATACCATATCTGGTTTTTGCAGGCTACAGTATAGCAATTTTATGTAGGGACACGTATCTTGGACCTAAGTCGCGAGACAAACGAGGTCCCGGCAGACTGTTTTATAATAATCTTTGCTTGGTGAATTTGAGCTCGTCCACCGCCGTAGCACCCCATGCTATCCTCTTGTACTGCGCGTGTAGAGCACATTTTAGGTCAACGATATTGTATGTCCCGTCCCGAGGCACTTCCGTCGTCCGACTTAAAAAAATCAGACTTGTACAACATATACAAATACTAAATCAATGTATAGGAGATGAGATCCGATTCTCAGCACTCCATGGATTCACCGTGCGGTCGCCGGGTCCATAGCGTGATACAGAGAGGAACACCGTGACGGCGACTGGGACTTGCGACCCAGATGTAGGTTTAGGGTGGCCACCTTGTGATGCATCAGCGCTCACCTCCACCGTCAGTAGTGTTCCCCCCCCCCCCCCCCCTACCTATCCAAATTTGGTAAGATCCTATCAATGCCGCTTTTGATATTCGATTTAGTAAAGAGCTTACTGAAGCTCTTGGCAATCCGAGGTCTTTAAGTAAGTTGTACAGGGATTTAGCTGGAATTCCCCTTGCTCCTACTTCTACGGCGTGGAGTTTAACTACGAAGCCGTTCTTGGTTAACTCGTTAGTCAAGTCAAAGTATTTGTTTGTCTTTATAGCGTGGTCTTTAGGTATATTAGTTTCCCATGGTACTGTGAGTTCTACAAGCACTGCACGCCTATGCGATCGTGAAAAAAGGAATATGTCGGGTCTGGATGATGAGGCACAGATATCCTCCGGTATTTTATAGTGCTTCTCATACGTGTCTACGAGTATTGTCCAGTCAACGGCAGCTATCAAAATTTAATATGGCTTTTGAGGTGATTTCTTTGAGCAGCCTTCCTTTACAAACACAATGTCATTTCTTTGGTTTGTGGTTAATCCTTTTTTCGCTCTAGCTACCGCCAAACTTACAGCCTCAGCCTCACGTATGATTTCTAATACCTTATCATGTCGGCGCGAGTAATGACCCCGGTCTAATAGCGTCCTACAACCCACTAGCAGGTGCCTAGCCGTACCAGTTGCTTCACCACATGAGTTACATGTTTTATCTGTGGCTTTTCCCCACCTGACTAGATTGCTTTGGTCGGGGAGGGTCAACTGGAATGCATTTAGGTAAAATTTAAGTAAGGCCGGTGACCAGTCGTATATTATGGTACGCCATTTTAAGGCTATGGGAATACAAAATTCACCTAGGGTCAACCATTCGTTTTGCATTTCTAGGTTCATTGCGTGCACCTTATAGGTGTTGTTTTCGTCTGTTTGAAGAAAAGATTTTGTTATTTCTTTATCTGTTTGTTTCTGAATATTCCCTAGACCTACTCTACCAGTCTGCGAGCCTATCATGAATTTTTTATGGAACTGGAGGCGTGATTCGAGCTCCGATGCATTTTTATCTTTTGGAAGGACTTTTACTATTTCGTCTTTAGATTTCGATAAGACGTGCATTTTAGTTACTCTTAGGTGTTTATAGAGTTCTGATGGCTTCTTTAACGTCATTCCAAAATTATTCGCGGATCTATATAGTGCCGACGGGTCGGCCGATTGAGCTAGCCCTAGCCACGACTTCAGTGTCTTTGTGACACTCGCATCTAGTTTTTTGAGGAGACTCTGGTTTATATCATATATAAGAAACAGCCAGTTAAAACGCGAGGTTAAATAGTTGTCATAGATCCAAGCTTTTTTAACATTACTTATTGGTTGTTGGTCTACCTTTTTTAAATCGATAATGAAACTATCAATTAATTCGTCCAAAGCTGGAGTGCAACCTCTGTTATCAATCTTTCTTCCGAGGAATTTAAAGGGCACGGTTTCAGATATAGTTGAAACGTTTTCCCCGCCTATACTAAGCCCTGGGTCATATGAAGTATATCTGGTACCCCGCCTACCCAGACATAGACAGTAGCATTTGCTAGGTTTTGTTTTCATTCCATCTGTCCATGCACAGAAATCATCCACTCTACGCAGTAGGTCCTGGCACTGCTTTGGGTTGCGAGTCAGTATTGCCAAATCGTCCGCGAATGCGAGGATGGACTCCGTATATTTACCGTTTAGCTTAAACCGATAGCCCCACTTCTTGTCATGTGTGGAAATGTTGTCTATTAAAATATTTATTACTATATTGAAAACTATAGGTGATAAACAGCAACCTTGGAACAAACCGACATTATAATTTAAAGGTTGCGTAGGTACAAATGTATTAACTGATAACGTTCTCCACAAGTAGTTTTATCATTACAAAGTAAGACATTAAAGTACGCTATGTGGGTACTAACGACACAGCTAACGATTTTGATAAGTGGTTCAAATTCATTAACATAAATTAAATTAATATAAAGTGCAAAATGTATAATTAATAATAGTGTGATTCACGATGATATACAGGGTGTATTTTTGAAACGGGGCAGTAAGGGCAAGTACCTTAACCGTTGTAGTTACAGCAAAACGTTCTTAGGAGACCTTCCCTAACTTTTTGAGAAATTTTGAACTGCATTTATAGATTTTGCAAAAATCTTACAGTTAGCGAAAAAAATGCAAAAAGTCAAAATTTTTTTTTTAGTGCCAATCGATTCTATTTTATGTGGGGATCAAAAGACTCTAAGGGACCATTTTAGCTTTGAGTACTAGGAAAGACAGAAATCGCCAAAAACGTTTCCCATACATTTCGGCGAGAGAATAAAATTTCTACAATGATCAAACTTTTTGTTTAGGACAGGAAGTCCGTAGGGTTGACTACAAAGTTAATAAAAAGAATTATTACCCATAAATTTAGAATTTGATTCGAATTTCTTATGTCATTTTTAGTTTCAGCGGAGAAAATTCGAATGAGTTAGTAATAAAGAATGTTGGCTAAAATGTCTCCCAATAGAAGCTTATTTTGTCAATAATCCATCGTAGACCCGATCTAATGCCACTCGATTTTTTTGTGGGGGTTCGTATCCCCGAGATCGGAGCTATGAACGATTATTGACAAAATAGACTTCTAATAAGTCATTTTTTTACGATTGGAAATCATTTTAGCCTAAATTCTTCATTATTAACTTATACGAATTTTTTTAGCTGAAACTAAAAATGACACAAGAAATTCGAATCAAATTCAGAAATTTATGGGTAATAATTCTTTTTATTTACTTTATAGTCAACCCTACGGACTTCCTGTCCTAAACAAAAAGTTTGATCATTGTAGAAATTTTATTCTCTCGCCGAAATGTATGGGAAACGTTTTTGGCGATTTCTGTCTTTCCTAGTACTCAAAGCTAAAATGGTCCCTTAGAGTCTTTTGATCCCCACATGAAATAGAATCGATTGGCACAAAAAAAAAATTTTTGGACTTTGCATTATTTTCGCTAACTGTAAGATTTTTGCAAAATCTGTAAATGCAGTTCAAAATTTCTCAAAAAGTTAGGGAAGGTCTCCTAAGAACGTTTTGCTGTAACTACAACGGTTAAGGTACTTGCCCTTACTGCCCCGTTTAAAAAATACACCCTGTATAAATTAGTTTCAGATTACCTTCCCTGTATATGCTGTATATAAAAAAGCCGCGGTAGCCTAGTGGGTTCGATCCCAGGTTTTACCATGGCACACACCAATGACTTTTCGATGCTTTTCGAAGTTATGTGTGTATTTATCGCAGGTTTATAAGTGCCCGGTTAATGGCAATAGGCTCGCCACCTATTACATTGTGACCTAAGCATAAACGGCGAAATGTGGGTGCTAGCACCTCTGCCCACCCCTTCGGGGATACAGGCGTGAGTTTATGTTATGTTATGTTTATATGCATTGAATATGTTGTTTACTTTAGTGTGAATATGTATGTAATACATAGTAAAAAAATAATAATTTAGGTAAATGAACATTGCATAGACAAAAAAAATATAAGAGGAATATAAGAGGGCTATAAGTATTTTATTTATTACAGTTATATAAATATGTACCTCTCAGAGGTGAAGGGTGAAAACTTTCAGAAGGGAAGTCTATGAAAAAAAGAACTTATCTCAATCTAGTTTCTATCGGGAACCTATTGGGAAGCTGGTAGAAAACAGGTCAAAGGGACCGGTCGCTACTGGTACCTCTTGAATCAGGACATCATGGAAGGAGTCCTACTATGGCTTGCTTCAGTTTGTAGTATTCTCTCTATTATACAGGGGGTCCCACGGCAATGCCACATATAGGGGAAGTACCTTAAGTTGGCTCATTTTACTTAAAGAAGACATTCCATAATTTTAAAAAAGAAACAAAACTGTATTCAAAGATTTAAAAAAAAACATCAAACGATAGTATCAATCATAAGGATCAAATCTCTCTAAGAAACATGGTAAATTAAATGAAAGGAAATCCTTGAACCTAAACTTATAAATTCAATTTAGCAAAATAAAGCACTTTAACTCAAAGTTCCAACCCATACATCTGATAGCTAGACTCTTACTTTTATTACCAATGTACCAAGTCAAAAGCACTATTTATAGTTTTTAATTTGAGATGTCTGGAATAAAAGTGAGTAGCGTCCTTATTGTCCATATTGAATTGACACAAGATAAATGTTAACAAAAAAAATTAAAAGGATTACTTACTGGTTGGTTATGGTGGACCTAAAAAACAATTCTCATAAAAAATCATAATCACGTTAAATTTCAAAACGTTTCTATACAGAGAATAATTTGGAACTCAAAAGTTATCAAAAATATACTCACGTTATCTATTTCATCTATTGCAGGTTTGATGCTAGGCAATTTAAAACTTAAGTCAGTCATGACGTAAAGTATTAAAATAAATGCTACGAGGCATGTTGCCCAAAAAACTGCCGACAGCCTCCGGATCCGCATATCTGGATCTGACACTAAAAAAAACAACAAATCGATCACTTGCAATAGAGAGTAATAAATAGGTATAGAAGAAGAATAGGTACTCAAACAGGTGGGAGTAGAAAATTGGTTAATCAATGATAAATTTATTTCTTTGCAGCAATTAAATGTTCACAAAAGAAATCGGCAAAATTATCAAAAAATAAAATTCGCCGCAAACGATGTTCCGTTGTTGTATGTTATTGAAACCTTTTCATTTATATATCTGTAGACGCTTTACTCACAAATTGGCCGAGATCACTTTTGGTGATAAAATCTATCTATTTCCCACACAATCACAGTAAAAATTCACACTATTTTACTTGAATACATAATATTCCACAATTTACACCCTATTTGTTATGTTGTCACTTGTCTTTTAACTGTCACTAGTCTGTCAGTCAACCAGTCAACGGAGGTCGACGACCACAGTTTAATGTCAGTGGATAAGTTTTTTTAATAAAGAACTCTTTGGTTCCTAGACCTTTAAGCCACATTTATTTTGATTCTTTGATTGACCATACAGTACTATTTGTGACCATACTTTGTGTATGTATAGTCAAAGAATCAAAATAAAAGAGTGGCTTGAAATTAGAACCTGACACGAATCTCTTATAACATACTGCTAGCCAGTAGCAACTAATTGTAGGTGTACAGCAGCTGTATATTTTCGCACAACTTGGTAAAAATGTAAGGCCAGCATTGATTATTTGCGTGTATACCTACAATGTTAGTTGATGAATTCGATTTGATTTGAGTAAATTACTGGCTGTACACCAAATGAGAAGACGACAACGCGCTTTGTCAGGGGGCTACACACCAAAGCAGCATTTGCTACACACCTATAAAATCATTTTAATATGCCCCTTTTGAAGTTTCATCAAAATTTGACAACGTAACCTTGTAACGGAGTAACACAATATTGTATAGCTCAAAATGCATATTTATTGCATTAGGGACCAAATTAGGCAATTTTACAGTTCAGTCGTGATAATTTCAACAGAGTCATACATGAAGTAAGTAGACTTCAATAAAAACCCATTTCAATACACGAAAAATATTTTCAAGGAACAGCCTTGAAAATATTTTGCGAGTATTGAAATGGGAAAGCTATATTT
Source organism: Eilema depressum (assembly GCA_914767945.1). Classification (NCBI taxonomy): domain Eukaryota; kingdom Metazoa; phylum Arthropoda; class Insecta; order Lepidoptera; family Erebidae; genus Eilema; species Eilema depressum. The sequence goes on from OU612031.1 coordinate 11,681,893, forward strand.
GACTGAAGCCATACGAAATGGCTAAACGCGCGAGCCCATACGTAGATCCAAACATCCAAAGACGTATGATCTTCAGATTAATCTTCAAAGTACTCCACCCAACGAAGATGAAATAAACTGTTAAATTAAAAAGAAAACTTCCAAATCTGCCCAGACCCCAACGGCATTCCTTACAAAGTACCTATATAAAAAGTGTCCGACAGTTCGTAAACAATTGAGATAATTTTAAAGCAACTAATTTGCTAAACTAAACAAATTATAATAAATTGGAAAAAGCGAAATCAATTCTCGGGCGGGACTCGAACCCGCGATCTTTCCCTTACAGGGGGAACGCAAGATCGCGGGTTCGAGTTCCGCCCGAGAATTGATTTCACTTTTTCCAATTTATTATAGTTCGTAAACAGTAGAGTTTGGGCCACCCCATCTCTTCCCATGCGGTGTAGTACAAGGCGACTAAGAGATAGGGTTGTTTAACACCAGACAGCGCTCAAACTCATCCTCAGATGGCTCGAGTGTATACGTAGTGCCCAATAGCACAGAATAAGTAATAGTACTACGTACAGAAGTTGCACTCCTTTATTATTGACGAAAGCCGCCGTTATATTAACCTACAATATTTTCTTGGAATCGCCCATTGTTCCGAATATCCAACTCCGCCAACTTGAGTGTTAGGGTTGTCACCTTGTCAGAAAATAAAATAAAACAATCCGATAAAATGTTTACAATCACTATTCATTTTGTAACCCCCGACCCCGACGCAAAAATGGCTGGGTGTTATAATAATAAAATAATGATGAGTGTGGGCGAATGAGGTACGAGTACAGGCCAACCTAGTCGAACACAGCCGAACACACGTTCGCTGTGCCTTTTTTTTTATCGTGCGAAAAATCCCCGCGGATACTCCCCCGCCGGAGGAGGAGGTTATGACGGACTCGAACCGACTATAACGCACGCCGTCTGTGGGCCGTCAGTTGCCGGAGGTGAGATTGTCATAGCCATATCCCTCACACCCCGGCCGACCTAGGACCATATCTCTCGATCTGGCCCTCTTCCGGTGTGGGGTCCACAGAGTCCCCAACTCGCCCCCGGGTACGGGGAGGCACACAATGCGTGCCGCCGCCGCGGCCTGCTTCTGCTAGGGTGACAGGCGGCTCCACCCGTCCACCCGGACGGAGGTCATTCTGCGACCTCCGACGCCCGAGTTGCCGCCGCTCGTCGCGGGCCGTGCGGTTTGCGATTCTCCTCCGCTCTTCGCGGGCCGCAAGAACTGCCATTCTCCTTCGCTCCCGCTCCGTCGCCTCCTTCACGAGCATTACTTGCTTGCCTTGACCTTGGTTGAAACGAAATTTTGAATGAAACGATGAAATAAGTACATTTTATGCAAGTTAATAGCTTTTTGCAATAGTATCATGTTCAGTAAATTTTCTACGGCGTTCACCGATATAAATCTTTCGATGATCATCATTCATCATGTAGTAGGTACTAAAACAAATTAAATAAACTAGGTAGTCATTAAAATACCAGCACGACATAAATACATACTTGTTTCAAAATAAGTACCTACAGAACAATGTTTAGTTCTTACGAATTCATTATTATAAGTAGGCCTATAATAGGTAAGTACCAATATCGTAGGTTCTAGACGATTTAGTTATTTATCTACCTACATAAATAATACGAAGGTGTACACTAGAACGTAATGGCTTTGGTACTAATTCATCAAAAAGTAATCTGTGCATAAAAATAGTAAAAACTTACATTTTACGCTCTTCTAATTTAAAAAAAGAGAATTTAGAGTTCTTTATTTGTAAATTTCGACATATTTGTATTGCGATCCCAATATGATGCGATCACAATACGCAAATTACGTCACGCGTGTGCTCGCCGTCGCGCGCCGGCCCCCACTGCTATAACAACTCAGGGGTTTGGCGCGTCGTAGGTGCTTATCTCCGCAGCTACGGGCGAGTGACGGAGGCCTGCCAATAGTGCCCAGTATACGGTAATAGGCTCACCCCCTATTACGTGGGACCGAATACAATGACTGGTGGCAATGTGGGTGTTGATTCACCTCTGCCTCCCCGGGGATAAAGCCTTAAGAGGATGGAGAGAGAAAATAGGAGAAGAAAATAGGGGAAAGAAAATGAAAATAAAACTACTTTTTAACGGATTCTATCGCGATTTATTTGTTATCACTATCAGTTACTTTTAGTCCGACAACTAACAAATAAATCGCAATAGAATCCATTAAAAAGTACCTATAACCCGCGCTACGTATCTTGGACCTAAATCGTAAGACACGAGGCTCTGGCGCCCGCGGGTTGCTTTGTAATAGTCTATGCTTGGTGAATTTGAGTTCATCTACCGAAGTACCATCCCGTGCTATCCTCAAAAGACACCCAAGCAATGTGTACTGCGCGTATAAAGCACATTTTAGGTCCAAGTTACATGGCGCGGGTTATAGTTTTATTTCAATGAGTGACATTCGCGTAAACTATAGAAAATATCGTATATTTATTCCTCATGTCGCACAGTCGTCATTACAAGGTTACGTTAGTGCACCTTTTTTCTTCATTGACACTAGGGATGATACCCAGAACCGGTTTTTTTTATACATAAAAACCTTTCTTCTATAAATCTATGATCAAAACTAAGAATTTATAGTATTTAATACAAATTATGCAAATACCTACATTAAAAGATTGATGAACGGTTAATTTAAATTAAATGCTATGATTACTTGCGAAGGAATGTTTAACCTAATTCAGGGATGAAGTTATCCATGATAATCTATACTTAATAAAAATTTAAGGATCATACAATTATCTATAGGGCGGCGGCGTCCTACCCTTCCCATGTTCCAATAATATAGCCATTAATTTTCTGATGTGGTGTTTTTGGCCTTTCCGAGGGCGACTGCCGTCCGACCCCCCTCCCCCGAAAGGAAAGCCAGCGCCAGAGTCACGTTTGTTGTTCAGCGGGTGCACCGGCTTGCAGGTGAGGTTGGCTTAGTGCCCGAAGATCTTGGTAGACCCCAAAGCACCGCTGGTCACGTGTCAATGTCAATAATTTGACAAAATAAGTATTTATTCTGATGAACACTATCAGTGTCATAATCATTGTCATCACTGCTATCCGCCCTCAAACATATGATTAAATCATTTTCAATAGTATTGCCTATGCTTATATCACATTGAAAGTCGTTCAATATAATGTTTTTCGTTTTCTCGACGAATTTTCTGAAGTCCTGTATAATAACATCTGTACACGCAGTTTCTAGCAGTTTCAGCACCTTTCCAGTGCTGAAGGGTGGCTCAGTATTGTTGCGCGCTGCATTTCCTTTTATTTGTGCCCAAATTAGCTTAATAGCGTTATATTGGCAGTGGTAGGGAGGCAAACTTATGACTTTGTGCCCATATTCTAAAGCTAGTTCATGAATTACATAGCGTGGATTGGACGACTTAGTTGCATTTACCAAGTGCAATAAGTCCACTTTCAGTAAGATTGGACTTCTTGCTTCCACTCCATTCCTTTCCAGCCACCCCACTATGTCTTGTTTTTTGTTTGTTTGAGTTGGTAGTTTTATCAACTTACAGGGAAAAGAACGTGGCATTATCCTTGAAAAAATCAGTAATTCTCTTCAAACTCTCTTCAAAATAATATCGTAGCGTTTCAGTAGGATTTACCGCTTGTCAGATTGTTTGTATCTAAAGCCAATTGATTTCAAAACCATTGGCAGAGATAACTGACAACCAGAAAATAACCTGCTTCCTATAAGGAACCCGATAGCTTTTCCGTGTAGGATATTCTTGTTTAGCCATGGGGTCCATATTTTTCTTTTAGAATTTCGCACACAGTCTTGTCCCCTGTTCCTAATGCTATGGATACTGGCCTGTCACTGGTGTCTTAGGTAAAAGTGATTTGATGAATTGTGATTTCAGGTGGGTATGAATTATTATAACCTTGGATTGTGTAAATTTACCGGATAAAATGTACGTGTCTTATTGTTTCCTAAAGGGGATTGGGTAATCTAGTATGGACAGTGGCGTCCTTAATTTTTTCAGCGGCCATCAATAATTTTGATACCACTTCATTGTACTGTGTTAAACACACGTACAAATGTCATTATTTTCATTGTAAGTAATATCGGAGCTGCGATATACAGGGTGCAACATTTCGACTTTACCTTGAAGGAAAGTACCCTCATACTAAAGATAGCGAATTTTACTTAAAGGAAACATTACCTTATTTTTAAAAAGAAACTAAACTGCATTCAAACTTTTCTGAAAATGCCTCACCCGGTAGTCGAACCGACTAAAATCTTCCTAAACCTTCTATTTCATGGATTTCCTTTTATTTAATTTACCAAGTTTGTTAGAGAGATTTGATCCTTATGATCGACCCTATCGATTGATGCAAAAAAAATACAGGATGTTATTTTTGCGAATTGTAGTCGGTTCTGTCGGTTCGATTATAAGGCGTGGCAAACGATTTTTCAGCATTCCTTAAATGCAGTTCTGTTTCTTTTTTATAAACATACTAAACTATATTCAAAGTTTTCTGAAAATGCCACACCCGGTAGTCGAACCGACTGAAATCTTTCTAAATCTTCTATTTCATGAATTTCCTTTTATTACCATTAACCCAACCCCCTTTATAACACGATAGAAAAAAAATAAAAGACGGATTTGTATCAATTTTTAATTTGAATTTCAATTTTCAGTTAAAATTATAGTACATACCTAATCTATAAATATTTTTAGGAATAAATTTCAGTTTATTCGATTCAGAGATGTTTGAAATTCTTATCGATTTATCCAACAGAATTGGGTTTTCAAACATGTCACCTCACTATGAAGCTTATGTCAAATGTGGCTTTTTAAAATGATTCAATAATAGTAATACTATAAAAAATAATTCTTGACTATTTAATTTGCTGCAATGAAGGGCACCAAAGCAGCATTTTGCTGTGTAACTTAAGTAACTTTTTTAAAACTTTGCTAAGCCTATTGAGAATCGAATAGGAAAATATATTTTTTGCATCTGATTTAGAACTCTTCTCGTGTACTGGGATCTGGAACTGTATTATTTTCAAAATTAAGTTGCAAGCTAACTTTGGCTGCTTTTGATGCTTTTTAAAATCATTCACTGTTGACTCTCTGGATCTGTTTCTGATGTTGACCGTACTTTAACGAGCTACTGCATACAATACAGTTATAGCCGGAGATAGTTATTATATTTTTCAGCTATACCTAGACACGGCGACTTTTCATTTGACGTAGGTGCATAAATCCGAATGTCGTATTTACCTACGAGTAAGTTAAGCCAGGCCCAGCTAAAGCAAAACCACTGTCGTGTTACAAGCATTGCAAAAAAATATTCTTAGACTTTATTGATAGCTTTACAGTTCAAAATTTTAAATGAAAAGCGTTTCGTTACACTTTTTCATTAGCTGTACAAAAAGCCAAAATTAGGTAAGTATATAGTTACCTACAATTTTTCGCAGTAAACGTGGTACGACATGACAGTGATTTTGCTTTAGCAGAATCGAGGCACAAGGGAGTCACACGTGTGCTGCCAACCATGTAAGAGCAGATAGTTTCTGTGCCGTCAATGCAGAAGACAATTTTATGCAGGACAAGCCTTCGGTGTTTCAAAGTTAAGAAATTAAATATGGCAACACTTTCCACTCTCTTCATCCATCAAGGTGGTCTGCAACGGATATAGTATGCAATAAAAATAAATTTCAATTTTATTTATTTATTTATTGATCAAAAAACTAGTATAACATCCTCTACAGTCCATTCTGAATCGTAGATTGGTCCTTCGAGCCGGATGAAAAATTCTCTAACTTATAGCTATACAATTATAGTATGAGAACTAACGTCATTAACTCTGGAACCATTAGATTCCGGAATGAAATGTACATACAACAAAGATAGTACATTGGCGGTCGGCCATATTTAAAAAAAAAATGAGGTTTGAATTTAACTTTTTTTTAGTGTTTTTTTTTCTGTACTTAGAGAGAAAAAAAAGTTAAATTTGAGTGAAAATTTTGTTTATTAAACAAGTATTACAAGTTGAAATTATTTATTTAAATACGAAAATGCATCAAATGAACATACAATAGGCATATTAATTTATTCGTACTAAACTAAACACGTTCTTTTTTGTATCGAAACTTTTTTAAGAACATAGAAACTTAATCTATAAAATTTAAAAAAGAATCTATAACTCACTTGTGAATAATAGCAATGAAAAAGTCACAGTTTGATAATAGGTGTCATTACGTGCCTATTTGCGGCGAAATAATAGACTTTTATGAGCAGGTGTGTTGTAAAGGTACAGTCAGAGTTCATAAGTGCATTAGCATAACCAGGCTCAAAATGGTGTGGCGTGCGGCCACGCGCCGGCCCGGTTTTGTGTTTACATAATATGTAAACACAAAAATGTGTGTGTGTGTCATTAGATACTAATACAGTAATTTACCAACTAAGTAAATTAACTGATAGCTAAGTGGGTTATGCAAGATACTATTGATTCACAATGATAAGAGGTTTCAGGTTCGATTCCAGCTTATAGCGATTTTTTATATTTATGACAAAAATATAATTTTAAATATTGATAGAGTAATTTTGCATGAAGTTGGCATTCTTTTTACATTTTATGTTGATATTTACTAAAATTTAACAAATAATACAATGATATTAATTTATAAATAAAACACAAAAAGTGTTATTGCAAAATCGTAGGATTTGAACCTTCAACCTTTGCATTTCCACAAACCTCACGCTTTAACCACTCGGCCACGGGTTGCTTACGTAGTGACAACGAAATTATCGATAATATTCCTACGGAACAACAATTTATGTGTGTGTAAATTGTCTTAAAAGAAAAAGGTCACAAGTAGCGCTAGAATGTTGACGCTATAGTTACGTAGGATTACTACTGCACTTTTGAATTCGACTGTACATTTACCTACAGAAATGTGAGTGTAAGGACGGATCCTCTGAGATTTTTCTAAAATATTTTTTTAAGTCTAGTTAGTTGGTCTTCAGAGACTCGTTGATGAACACCGATCTGATTTCTTGAGGGCACAGAGTAACGACACCGTTTGGTAGCTGGCTCTTCAGACTGTTGAATGTCAGAGTACTTTCGTATAGACTATCGACGGGTGCGTCCACTAGTTTGGATATTTCTACCTGTAATAATAATAAAATTGTGTTAAGACAAATAAAAACTTAACCAAATTTTTTATCGTGACAAATCGCTACATACAGAGCGTTTCCGCTTGCTCCTACTCTATGCTCCTATCGGTAAGAGCAGGAAGACCAATATATCCTTATGCTCCTACCGGTAGGACCACAAGGATAAGCATATCCTCGATATCAATATCATTAAATAATGTACCTAGTTGTTTATTTCACAAATAGGCTTAGATAAATGGTGTTATATTAGTAGATACTTAAACGAAGTTTTAGGGGAGAATGGGGTAATGGGATTAATTATGATTTTATGTTGTTGAGTTAATATTATATTCAAGACATATGTAGTTAAGTGAAATTCTGTTTTTTCTTTCTTTTAACTGTAACTTTTTGGACTGAACTCAAGGGAAACACTTTTTTTTTGAAGAAATAAAGCTTCTTTCAACATTTTCAGAAACTAGTTTGCCACACCCGATGGAAATCGAATGAATTCGAATCTAAAAGAATCGGAATAACATGGGTCAAGATATGGCTAGGGATCAAGTATCAAATCTCATTAAAAATATGGTAAATGAAATAGAACCTTTCCCTCCAGGTAGGCTTCACAAATACAGCCCACTTTGCATACTTACGAAGAATGAATGTCACTGACCTGGCCATCGCTGAGTTGATACCACTCGCTGATGTTTTTATTGCCGTAACATGGTTCGAGGTACACTCGCTGGAATGTCACGCCCTTACCACGAAAGAGGTTGCCATCCTTGTTCTAACACATTAAATAGTTTTACTGTTTGTGTTACTTAAATATATTTAATAAAAAAATATATGTACGGACAGACTGACTTCACTCCCAGTATACACTAAGAAAAAGTTCTTAGATAAAAACACTTGATTTTAAGATCATAATTCAACTTGAACCTGTATGTAAAACTGCTGCAGAATAAGCAATACCTTGATAATCACACGTGACTGGTATGCCGCGAGCACAACATCTGAAGAGTTGAGTGTAACATGGGTGTACTCGCTGGCCAGCGAGTCGTTCCTCGCTGTATAATGCATAACGATGAGAGGCTGAAGTAAGAACTGCTGGGACACATGAGCTCCCAAAGTCAGCTGTCCGCTTGGGTGGGCCACGGGGGTCTTGAGCTAGGTACATAACATTTTAGTAATGAAACTACACTGCGGAATAGACAATAGAGTCGATTTAGTGTGGAAAAAGAAATGAAAAAGGGAAAAACGAAAGAAAAAAATTGTAACGGACTTGTCGCGAATTCAAGTCCCGTTAAGCATACCTAGGTACATTTTTTACAATCCAAATTCATTTGAATAGTTAACATAATATTTCGTAAAAAAAGATGCCTCTTTTCTGTTGGCCTACCATGACATGCTGTAAGCTATGGTGTTTTGGGCCACGATCCCGAGGGAGGGGGATGGAGCTATCTTGGGTTGGGTGAATAGCTCTTTCTCTCCTTCCGATACGCGGCTAATAACACGATCGCTTCTAAGCAGTTAAGTTATAAAATAAACTAGAACGCATTCACATCATCATCGTCTAATTTTATTATCATTGCACTTCTTGTAAGTTACAAGACGACGGGGGTTTATTGCATGTACAGTAAGCTTCAGAGAAAAGGGACCCCCCTTGTTAATGATATGAAAGCATGAGGGGGTCTGTTTTCTCTGACGCTGACTGTACCTAGGTGGAAAATAACTTTGTAGGTATGTACCGTGCATGTTTCTCTGTAATATAGTGTCATGGACATAGATGTAGGTAGTAGATCGAAATCGAACTTGAGAGTAAACCTGAACTACCTACTAAAATACTTAAATCTATATATATAACAGCGAAATACCTACAACTCATTGATTAAAAAACAAAATCAGAAACTATAAAACCTCTAAAATTTCAAGTGTGAAAAATCAAAAGCTATAGATACATAGGTACTTTTGATTTGGCACGTGGCAAGTTAAGGGAGAAGAGAGGTGAGGTTCGCTTTTTTTTTACCACTTAGGTGGCAGACAAGCACACAGCCCACCTGATAGAAAGTGGTTACCGTGGCCCATGGACGTATGCATCACCAGGGGCGTCACACTCGTGCTGCCGACCCTAAAGAAACCTTCTAATGCCCTTCTTGAAAGAACCCCATATTGTAGTCGCTTGGGAAAACCACTGCGGGGAGTTCATTCCGCAACTTGAGTGTGGGACGGATGAAGTTTCTTTCATACCGCACAGTGCGCATAGGCGATGTGTAATGGTGTCCTCCCTGACACGACGTATTTCCGTCCCAATTGAATTATACTTAATAACCGGTTAGTAGGGTAGCCAGAGCTTAATAGAGAGTTTTATGCTGTGAAGAACAAAGGCGCGACAGCTGACGCTGACGGCACAGAATCTCGGTGTTCTTTCAGGGTCGGCAACACGAGTGTGACTCCCTTGGTATTGTACTCGTCCATAGGCCACGGTAACCACTTTCCATCTGGTGAGCCGTGTGGTTATCTACCAGCTAAGTGGTATAAAAAACAGCAATTTAGATACCGGGCATGGATCATTGGCTTTCTCGATGATGAGTTTGAACGTATGTCGAGTTCGTACATTGTCCATTATCCCTTGACCTAAGCCACGAGCGTCATCTCTGAGCAATCTTCTGTCTTGCATTACCTGTAATGTTAAAGTTTTAAATGTTATAGTCCCTATCTACATTATAAGGTTGACATCCTCTGTGGTGAGGCGGTAGTGACCGCTACGCAGAAGTTACGGTTTCGACTCCCGCTCAGTGCAAATATTTGTATGCTAGAATATGGGTAGGTTTATTTGCATTGGTCTGGTCGTGCCTCGGAGAGCACGTATAGCATAGAGATTTTCATTGGTCGATCTCCAGTGACGTGACCCAATCCGTCCAATGACAATCTATCGAGCACAACGTTGCGACTCGCATCGTTGTGTTCGCTTAGTGAATTGCAGTGCTGGTTGTCATGCGAACATCTAATGGCAGTCTTTACGGGTAGTTAGAGCCCCGAAAGTCCAACAACTGGTCTAACTGTAATGTTTCGATATCGCCATTTGGGTTTTGGAGGTCAAATGGCAGTTGCTTCACGGAAAATATCGAGGCCCAGCCAAATCTGCAGTTAGACGTGTAAAGCGGACCTCAGACTCCGAGGTGAAAGCTTCGGATGCGACTGGGGTTAACGCTAGGATGAAAAAGAAGAATACCTCCATCTGTCCAGGGTATAATGCTGATAAGCCTAGTGGTGTAGATGTGAGTAGCGTCAGTCTTAAGCGGTTGTCCTGGATGTAGGCAGCAGCTGAGAGAGGATAGTAGTTCGCTTGAATTGGAAGGTTCTTGAAGTGACGACGTTTTATCATCTGGAAGTATACAAAAACAATTATTATACCATTTTATGCAAACTGCTAGACTGAGGGCCAAGTAACTTAAATCACAATAATTTTATCTCACGTTAAAAAAAATATATCGTTGTTTGCTTTAAGTTTGAACTAGTTTGTGTAGGTATAATCAATGTTATATCGTTTGAAAGGAATAAAAAAAAATTAAAAGGTGTTTAACAGGATCATAGCAAGTGAAAAATCTCTACCTACTCAATACATACCATACACGTATGTATGCTAATTGTGTGTATGTCAAAAGAAATTTGAAATTGGAAACCTACTTGCATTCCATTAGCATCAGTATAGAACACATCCCCATTTTTAATCTCAGTAAAGAACTGCATGGCGAGCTCCAAGTTTTCCACTTGTTCGTTTATAAGTAACGTGTTAGTTATCTCCACCTCACTTTGTTGTAGTGATGGATTGTTGAGGATGCTGGTCTGTAAAAAAGTGCTGTATTAGATATTATGATTGCATATCATATCTGATTTTAGAGGAACCATTCAATTACGGAATGTGCGTCTACACTGTCTACAGTTATGCAGAATAGTGTAGCGACTGGTGTCGACCAACTCAAGTGGTCTACGAATGTAGAATGTTGGCCTACGGAAGGGTCTACGATTGTAGAACGTTGGCCTACGAGAGGGTCTACGTATTTTGACCAATAGCATCCGATCGACAGCCAGTGGTAGAAGCCAGAGCTAGCTGACACTCCAGGGGATTTTTGTCACATGGCATGCCCGAGGTTCCCTGATATATGCTCCTGTAAAGGAACATGGAACTTCGTGCGATTTTAGTCAGTTCGATTCCGAAATAGCCACCGTATCGGTAACCAGATTACGGTGGTGGAGTTGTCACACAAAAAAGAGGATTATAGTTACTTGATGGAATCCTGCCAGGCCCTCGATTCTGCTAAAGCACAACCACTGTCATGCCACTGCCACTGCAAGAAATTTCTATTTAATTTTAGCGTTAAGTAATGCATTTAAAGTTTAAAATCAAATGGCTTTTTGTAGACCGAATGAGGGAGTGTAATGAAACATTTTTCATTTAATTTTGGACTTTGACTCTATTACAATAAAGTCTAAAATTTAATGCCATTTTTTGCAGTCTCTGTGGTACGACAATGGTTTTGTTTTAGTAGAATCGACGCCCAGATCAGGACAATGTGTAACGAGTATTAGGTACTCCGATTGGATGGTTTTGCTCGGGACATTTAACTCTCTTCTTACTTACTTACTTAATCTAAAATGTGCTCAAAATTAGCTCTATACGGTCCACGTTTCTTGGGTGTCTTTTGAGGATAGCACGGGGAGCTACTGTAGTGAACGAGCTCAAATTCACCAATTATACCGGGCGTCCCACGATCCTTATTCAATCATAATATCGATTGATGCCATAAAAATACAGGCTGTTACTTTTTCGGACTTTAGTCGGTTTGATTATCCGGTGTGGCAAGCGAATTTTAAAAAATCTTTGAATGCAGTTTTGTTTCTTTAAAAGAATAAAATGATGTCTCCTTTAAACAAAATGAGCTAACTTAAGGATTTAAGGTACTTTCCCTCCATGTGGCATCGCCGTGGGACACCCTGTATATTATTACAAAACAAGCCGCGCGCGCCAGGGCCTCGTTTATCTTCTTGACTTAGGTCCATGACACGTGTCCCGAAGTATAATGAATTTCGGTCTACTCTACGCTGCTCATGTGTCTGTTTTCATGATTATTGGTTCTCTTATTTATCCCAATAAATATTTATAACATTACTGACCGCTACTACGACGTCCGCAACGCTAGGTGTAATGAGTGCAGTGTAAATAGTAGCTTTGTAAATCCCTTCAAACACTACGATTTCGGGGAACGATTTTGAATGGAAAGGCTCGGCAGGACCCGATGGCATAAACAGGTAGGCACCACTGTTGCTGCCTATACCGCTGTCACTGTCATACCTGATGAAATTAAGTTATTCACGGTTATTCATTATTATTTCATCTAAAAGCCGCTGTCATACACATGACGGGTTTTTGCACGGACGGGACGGGACGGGACGGAAGTTTTGGAAATATCGTTTATAATCGTTTCATACAAACTGTATGCGCAAGTGCATATGTCACGGAGAGGACCGTGACACGTTTGGGGCGGGAAAAATCTTTTCGCCGAAGATGTTTAGTTCTATATTTAACAATTAAAGTAAATTCTTAAAAGAAATAAATATCTTTATTTGTTCATAACACTAGCACGTTAGTTCCGAATCACTGTCACAGGTCGTATGCATTAACACCTCATTCCCGTAATCAACGGGGAAGCCACGTGCCCGTCCCGTCCACGTCCTCCTCCTAGCGTTAATTCCCAGTCGCATCCGAAGCTTTCAGCTCGGAGTCTGGGGTCCGCTTTTACCAGTCTTAACTTAACCACGGATTTGGCTAGACCTCGATATTTTCCGTGAAGCGATTGTCATCTGACCTCCACAACCCAATGTTAACATTAGGCGATATCGAAGCTTTGCAGTTAGACCGTTGTTTTTGGATTTTTGAGGGCTCCAACTACCCGTAACGACTGCCATAGATGTTCTCATGGCAACCGGGACCGACGGCTTAACGTGCTCTCCGAGGCACGACCAGACCAATGCAAATACTCATATTTCATTCACACAAATATTTGCACTGAGCGGGGATCGAACCCGCGCCTCCTGCGTAGCGGCCGCGTTCACTACCGCTACGCCACGGAGACGTCCGTCCTGTCAGAGATTTTATCCCGTTACGTATGCCGCGACCTTAAAACCTTAAAATTAAGTAATTCCTTTAACACTTACTGCGTAAAGGCCATCTGCACAGGTATGTTCGTCTCGTCTGATGATATAATAGCTTTGATCAGTCCTTTCATATTGGCGATTATTTTGGTGTCGTTGCCAGTTTGTATCGTAATGTCTCCTAATAGCGGAGATGTTTGTTTTTCTACTGAAAACATCTTTGGCAGATTCACCGTCGTGTCTTTCATGTTATATAATCTCACTCGAGAGAATGTTGTATACCTGAGGAGATTATATTGTAAGGTAAGTAGATATTCATCATGCCTAAACACCTGCCGTATAACCCGCGTCACGTATCTTGGACCTAAAATGTGCTCAAAATGTGCCCTATACGCGCCGTACACATTTCTTGGGTGTCTTTTGAGGATAGCACGGGATGCTAAGCTGCGGTAGACGAACTCAAATTCACCAAGCATAGACTATTACAAAGCAATCCACGGGTGCCAGAACCTCATATGTCTTACGATTTAGGTCCAAGATACGTGGCGCGGGTTATACAACCTACATATAGAATTATTATTCAAGAATCGTCGAAAATTAAGGAACCATGCGTATAGGTAAATGAAATTAATTATTTAGGTACATGGCGTCATGTTGAAATAAACGTAGATCCAAAACTCGAATGTGGCACATTTCAATTGTTAAAGACTACAATATCTATATCGACGATATATATATCGTAATCTTTAACAATTGAAATGTTCATATACGTCAATGTAAACCTTTGAGAATGCCGTAAGGCTAAACCGGTTAGGTGAATAATAAATATCGTGGAAAAGTACAAGTGTGTTATCAATTTGTGTAACAACAAGTTCCATCAAGTGCCATCAATCAACAGTATGAAAAGACATTTTGTTATGGTTACTTAATTATATATTTAAGCTTTTGCCTGCGGCTCCGCCCGCGTGGATGTCGGTTATCGCGACCAAACATAGCCTATGTCCTTTCTTAAGGTCTAATCTACCCCTATACCAAATTTCATCAAAATCGGTTCAAAAGCGTAACAGACAGACAGAGTTACTTTCGCATTTATAATATCAGTATGGAGTATGGATATGGATTTATAAAAGTGTGCAAGAAGCAAGAATATAAGTTATTTACTTGGTAAGGTTCTTGCTGTCACAAAGCATCACAGTGTACGTGGTAAGCGCTAGTGAGTTGACGACCACTGGGAACGAAAGCTGGTACGCATCTTCTGCCAACGTGAGGTTTTTGTCGTCCACAACCACAGGAGATACCTGAGCCATGATAGGATTACCTGAAGGATCATATACCTGAAATGAAAGACAGTACAAATAACACGTAACTTTTATACTTAGCTGGTTTTTCTTATACCTCTTGAATCTAGATACATATTTTCGATCTAAATCGCGAGACAAACGAGGCCCTGGCGAGCGCAGATTATTTTGTAATAATCTATGCTTGGTGAATTTGAGCTCGTCCACTGCAGAAGCATCCCGTGCTATCCTCAAAAGACACCCAAGAAACGCGTACTATTAGCTACAAGATTAGCTACGTAAGTATTAGCTACAAGAGCTACGAGTGCTACGATCTTTGCTACGAGCATCAAATTGGAGTTGTAGCGTTAGGGAAAAATTCATACTAGAGCCGCGTCGAAGCAAAAATATAAAAGATAAAATAGCAAATTCATTCTTACTAACAATGTATTGCTCATTATTTCTTCTGAGACTGATGGACGGAATTCTTCGAGTTTGGCTTGATTTCGTTTCCATTCTCTTCGACTCTGAGCTAATATGAATTATTGACCCTGAGGCACATAATCGACTCTAAGGCCCAAAGAACGATATTCAGTCCTGAATCTCGATTTGATTTTTGTGTCTAATGATAGTTCTAATGTCATTGTGAGAGTCGATTCACAACTGAATATTCTGATGTAGTGGGCCTAAATACTATTTTTAGGTACCTCAACATACGGCGAAGAGACGAAAACGCTTAAAATTTCATGTCTCGTAAACGGCAAAGCGTTGTAAAGGACAATTTTCATCGGCGGTAGTTCCACGTCGAATGTTAACGTGGTCCTAGACGGTATCTCGTTGTGTCGTCGCCAGTACTCGTCGAAGTTAATGAAATCTTTAATCTGGTCTAAGATCGGAGAGTGATTGAGGAGATAGTAAGTCGCTACTTTTATCACTGACTGACAATTGATTATTGCGGTCTGTATTCTGTAAGGAATTAATACTTGCTGTAGGTATGTATATTGCCGGGGTTCACTATTTATTTGCATAAAAAAAATAACATAACCTATTTTGGCATATGGTAATTTAGAATAATGATCTTTTAGCATATTTTTTTGGCATAATTACATAGTAAAATTATGCCAAAACATATTACTTAGGACAAAACGTTTTATGTTAACGAAAGGGATCCCTATTGTGGGACATGAAAAGTCCTATGTTTCAATCGTCATGTATTCAGGAAGAAAAGGGTTGCCATTATATTCTCTACTACACTAGGAACATCCAACACTCCCATATAAAAGCGAAAATACCTACGTTATATTAACTACAAACTTTCATTACAAGTCCCACGACTAATCCCAAGTGTTAGCTGCAAGCAGAAATGCACCTTTGCTACGTGTGCTTAGAGTCAAATTCATAATAATCGAATGAACAATGAATTTAAACTGAAGTAGTCACTTTACTTACTTCTTAGCATAATCTTTTCTGACTTTATCCCTGGATGTACCGGTTATTGCATCGTGATGTTGGAACAGTGCCAGCGTTTGTTTGGCGCGATCCACATGATTGCGTATACTGAGCAATATCGTGTGTGACAGAAAACGGGATGATATGACTTGAGCACTTATTGTTTCTGCCGCCCTGGTAATGAACAATGACGGTAAATAAACAATTACATGAAACTTATTTACTTAAATCACTAATCAACAATCAAGGCTAATGTTGGAAGGAATTCGTTCTACAATACGTCAACGAATTGCCATTTTTGTCTAGGGGGCAGGAGAGGTGAGGCGAGTGTGGTAGTCCGGAAGGTACTGTAATCGTAATTGAACTTCACAGTACAGTATTTTGATGGTACGATGATTTAGAAGTCGACGTCTTGGAGGGTGACATGCGTGCAAATGGTCTCACTACTATGGACGCTCAAGATCGTGCGAAGTGGAGGAGGGAGAGCCGGAAGGCGGACCCTGAGCTCCGAGGTCATCTTGACCACGGTTGCAATCAGGAAATTGCGTCTACGTGAAGATGATGATGATGAATTAAATATCAAAAAACCCAGTGTGCTTGAAATTTTATTTAGTGGAAATAATAAGTGCTGATTTTAGATATTTCGAGACAACCATTTTAAAATACTTTGTGAAATCGAGTGAAATGAGGGAATTTCGAGACATTTACTTTATAGCGCTACTTCAACTGTTTGTAGCACCGGTTTTTCTTACGCAGAATTTGATGATCTTTCAAATGAGCCCTGTTTTTTTTTGGTACCTCGATCGTACTAATGTGAAAATACCAAACCGAGTCGCGCAACTCGCGATCTTCAATCGCTGCTGCAACCACCTTCACCAGTGTTTAAGATTTGCAGCACCGGTTTTTCCTACACAGAATTTGATGATCTTTCAGATGAGCCCTGTTTTTTTTGGTAACTCGATCGTACTAATGTGAAAATTACAAAACCGAGTTGCGCAACTCGTGATCTTCAATCGCTGCTGCAACTACCTTCGCCAGTGTTTAAGATTTGCAGCACCGGTTTTTCCTACACAGAATTTGATGATCTTTCAGATGAGCCCTGTTTTTTTTTGGTAACTCGATCGTATAAATGTGAAAATACCAAACCGAGACGCGCAACTCGCGATCTTCAATCGCTGCTGCAACCACCTTCGCCAGTGTTTAAGATTTGCAGCACCAGTTTTTCATACTCAGAATTTGATGATCTTTCAGATGAGCCCGGTTTTATTTGGTAATTCGATCGTACCAGATACCTGTTTTCAGGCGGCACTTTGCAAGGTGCTGCCTCTGACAAGGCCAGTTATGGAGGCTTGCAGCACTGCACTATCATATAGTCCTAAATCTCCTCTATTGCCAGGAACAAACGAAAATTGGTAATCTTTCAATATTAGGTACCGATTTTTTTAGCATTTTCAAAATTGATTTTTGGTATCACCACCAGGTTTTTGACTTTGCAGCATAGCCATTTCGTGTTCTCCAATTAAAGGCGCGTCTAATGGTGTACATCTCATTCAGTACGCTGATGGCACCGGAGTTAATGATCCAAGCTCTCTTACTAATAGATCTACGTACTTATGACTGTAGCAATAGATGATCCCTATGCTGGATTCTACTACGAATATTGAGCTCAAGCTAAAATAAAATTGATCAAATCTGACCTGACATATGCTAATAGAACTCTATCCATGTTCTTATAAAATGGCCTGGATGTGAAGTACCCGCTCCAGTAGTGCTGTGGTTCATCAGCGTACGTGAAGAAATCGCCTGACAATATTGGAAAGGCTGACTTATTAACTTCTGTGTGAAGCACCTCGAAGTAGTCTTCAAGATTGCCGAATTGGACCTATGATAAAGATAGCACTACGTATAGAATAATACTGCCTGTCCCTCAGTATACAGACTCTGTGAGTTTACTAGTCAAAAACTTCAATCGTTTCTCAACTCGACTTATGTTGAGATGAGCACACATCGATGTTGTATATTGTTACTAAAACTCAATGTGAGTACGCTTCTTCACAATAAAATTCACAAGCTAAGCTCTAAAATGTACCCAATATTTAATATTAAATTTATTCGCAGTAATCTCTTTGAAAAGAATTTCTTCATTTCGAGTAATAACTCGGAGTAGTGGAATCTCATTGGCTTTTGGCAAAGGTAGGATAGCTATATGTTGTACCAAAACGAGCTCGAGCCGTTTATAAATTCTTTAGATAAATCAATAGTCATATAAAGGTGCCTACCTCAGTGTTCAACGTCTTATTGTTATTGATATAGTTGATGAGCATATCATAGTTCTGGAACTGGTAAGACCATTCTCGGGGGTGCTCATACGCGAAATCATCGCCTAAAGGAATTAGGACAACGTTGCTGCGGTACAGCTGGGCCTTCTTCCGCCATTGGTCTAAAATTAGAGATGCTCTGAAATTGTAATTATTTTTTTTACATTCTAGCACTGGTAAAAACTCACTTTTTTTTTGGATCGATCATGTGCAATGTTGTAAATAATTAAGATTTATTATATAATACAGGTTTTCATTTTCTGAATATTTGTTATATTAACGTTATTAAAAAGTGCCAGCAGCAACCAAGTACTGTGGTGGTAGTTACCCATCACAGTGTATGCTGACTGCACATTATTTTTTTATATCGCTTATGTGGCAGACAAGCACACGGCCCATCTGATGGAAAGTGGTTACCGTGGCCTATGGACGTGTGCAACACCAGGGAGTCACCGACCCTGTGAGAACTTTTTATTCTGAGCATATACTGCACTGCACTGCACTGCACTGCACTGTACTGCACTGCACTGCACTGCACTATTCTGTGCCGTCAGTGCAGAATACAAGCAGGACACAGCGTTTATAATGTAGAAGTTTTATAACGTAATGCATAATACTTTATTCCTTATAGGTACTCCTGTAAAATTCAGACAGTAATAACGTAGATTAAATTTGAATAATGAAGGTAGATACTCACCGCGCCTGGATGTTATATTCCGTTATTTTCCTAGGCGGTGGACCCCATTGGCACAGCAAGCCTACATTACTAAGCCTTTTGAAATCAAATTGGCAGCAAATCTAGAAAATGATAGTTACAAACAGCAAGTCACACAGTATTGTAGTAACTGTATTCATCATCATCATCATTTCAGCCATGGGAAGTCCACTGCTGGACATAGACCTCCCCTATAGATATCCAACTGTATTCTACCCATGAAAATTTGTAGCTATTCTATTGTCGACTCTGTGATTTGAGAACCCAAAAATAAATATTCTACATCATGCTAAGTATACAGAGTTCTCCAGACTCAAAGTAAGTATAGTTTAACCATTGTAGCTTGTGTTATGGGTCTAGATTGTGAATAAATACTTATACTTTTTTTTTTTCGTAAATACAATCAAATACATATTGTCCATAGAAACACCCAGACCAATGCAAATATAGGTACATATTCATGCATACAAATATTTGTAGTTAGCGGGAATGGAACCCGCGCCTCCTGCTTAGCAATCGAATGTAATTACTGCCACACCACAGAGGCTGTCTGGTCGACAATGTATTTTTTTTTTTTTAAGTAATATTCTACAACATTCTACACAACGCTATTGTGTTATGAAATCTAGAATGCGGATATACATACTTAGATACTTTTTTTTGTAAATACATACATATTATACATAGAAACACCCAGACCAATGCAAATATTTTTATTCATTCATTTATTAAATGTGTAAGCTTTTCAAAAGCAATGAGTGGGCCCATCACTAGAAAAACAATCATAATCGTAACGGAAACGTATCTAGAGAACGGAGTATTGCGATTGGCTGGCTTCACACACGCACAGGCTTACAGTAGCCAGGCGGCCAATCGCAATGCTCCATTCTCTCAATACGTTTACGTTACGAATTCGATCGTGCTCGGCACTGGGGCCTAGACAAAGTGACATTCTATTGGCGAAAACGCCAGTGGAATCGCTAATTGAAGTATGAAATTGACATAAATAATTAATATAACTATATTTTTTGTATGAAATTTGAGTCTTTGTAACCTGAAATACATTATTTAACTTATTATCATTATTACTATAACCACCACAATGTCCCGAAATCCATGGTTAAAACCTTAAAAATGCTTCGCTTCAGCGCGATTCCATCAATAGAATGTCACTTTGTCTAGGGCCCCTGATTTCAATGGTGGAAATGTTTCACTTGAATCTTCCCCTGTTAATTAAAAAGATAATTAAAAAACCTACCTTCGGATCGGGACCACAAGAATATGGCACGCCATACGATACAAAAGGAAACATATGTGTGAACATTTCCGTGTTACCAACACCATCTGAAACGAAACGGTAACGTACGGTAACGAATTGCCACTTGTTCAGGGAGGCCTACCCCCTAGACAAGTGGACCTAGACGCATGTATGGAATTTGACGTATGTCATATACGTCAAATTCCATACATGCGCCAGTCAACGAATTGCCACTTGTCTAAGGGGGAAGGGCTGGTATTGCATGATACTACCTACTCGTGAGTGTCTTCTAATAAGTGGGATCGAAACGATGTATGAAATGTGTCCCATACACATCCATGTAAACGCAATGTTCACCACGTTAAATGTGATCCTCTCTTGCACTCCATATACTTACCTACTTATTTGCACCGCGCTGAACTTAGACTGTAACATCACTTCCAAATACGATTTTGTATGGAACGTTTTCGGTCAGCGCGTGAAATTGCATTCGCAAATTCAAATAGCAGTCGCTAAAATAAACCTGCCAATTTTTCCATATCTCTACCAATGCGTTAATATCCAAAAGTAAAGCCAATCAACCAACCGGGCTCATCCTTAAGAAGATGAAGGGATAATAGATAAAACTTGGACACCTAATCAAATAAAACTCACCCCATAACTGCCGCCATCGAAACTCCAATTGCCTATTAGAAGCCAATACCTTTTTGACCGCGAAATGTACCCTATGAATAACAGAGTTATCAAAACCAGCCAGCTTCAATAAGTAAGGCTGAGAGCTTGAGTAGCCGAAGGGATCAATCGACCAGGCGTTCTTGGGTATGATACCTAAGTTGTCCAGGCACCATTGGTGACCTATTGTGAGTTGTTGGATGGTTGAAATCCAGTGGGTATTCGCCTCATCATTCATGACCCATCCACCTGTTACTATTTCTATTGTTTTATTTTTTAAGAGGCTGGAAAATAGAAAATATTAGGTACAGTGAACATCAGATTGATTTTGACGAACAAAGTAATCAAAATGTCCTGAATTTATTAATTTCCATATATGTATGGGAATCTGCTGGATTAGTTTACATTTATGAATAGAACTCCGTCCCCTTGGGTAGTAGCGTGATGTTATACAGCCTACCTTCTCCATAAACTGACTAGGCTAAATTACTGACTTACTACTGGTTTGATTTCAGTTTTTAGTCTTCAAAATGAGTATCTAAACAGAAATAATAAACTGAGTTTTTAAAATAAACTGTTTAAATTACAATTATTTACATAATTACATATATAAACAATATACATAATATACCTAATTACGTATATACAAAGCTGCGGGTTCAGTTTTTAAATAAATAAATAAAAGGACACATCAAGATTATTTACGTTTTGTTAAGTAGGTAGGTACCTAACGAGATGGAGCATAGTTATACTTACTTCAAAAATACGGCCTTTTCGTTATCATTCGCGTCATTCTTCCACCACAGTGCCAGGAAGCTGATCTCGGTCCATATAAACTTCCATTTACTGCCCTTGGTCAATTGCTCTACCATATTACTGAGAATTGCACGGGTTTCCTTGTAGTAGTATTTCTCGAAAGTCTTTAGCCAACCTAAAATGCATGAAATTTATGTAAATGATTTTAGATAAAATAAAATAATAGAAAAAGAGTGTGTAAAAACTATCATAGGTTTGTTTTGATACTCCCATTTTTATAAATTTTTAATCATGTACCACTCATTGTAAGTTACTTTACAAGAATTCGTTATATTTGTACCAGAATCCCATAGCCAATTGGAAAATATAAATTTATAAAGTTCAATACTGGTGTAATTGGATTAATAAACCATTTTTATACTTTTTAATTTTAAATTGTTTCACGTACCTACATAGCAGTTGACATAATATTTAAATACCTATTATTTACGCATGTTGTCTACTTTATTTATTCTCGATTTTTAGGCTATTCAAATTTCTTTATACTTATCCTCTGACTGAAGACGAATTCAGTCACAACTGGAACTCTATAAGTAGGTAGGTAAGCAATATTACCCACCTGGATCATTGTGAGAATGTGGCACTAGGAAAACTTTTAATTTATTGTTCTGATTCCATTGGTCTTCCTGATACTCAATGTTCCAGCCCAACTTCTCACGAACTACGATCTCGTCAAATGACATCCTGTCGTACATTGATAACATCTAGAAACAACAATGAATACATCACAAGAAGCAATTTGAAAAGTAACAAATTCCTCTTTGATACATTCTTATGATATACTAGCTGACCCCACGAACTTCGTACCGCCTTTTTTAAAATTTTTCTCGCCGTAAGAACCATCCTTGTACTTCAGGGAATATTCTAAAAAAAGAATTAGCGAAATCGGTTCAACCGTTCTCGAGATTTGCGCTTAGCAACACATTTAGGGATTCATTTTTATATTTTAATAGAAGATAAAAGTGAAATTTACCACTCACTAATAATTACGAAACCTCAGAAATTAAGACACCGATAAACTTGAAATTTAACATTTCGTGTAAAATTAAAACTAAACGACTACATATTCGATATAAACAAAAATGTACCCTTAAATTCAACATAGTGGAGAACGCAACGAACCGAATATCACGCAAATCGTAATTTAGACTGCCAGTGATCTCCCTCAACGAATTCCAAAAGACAATTGCTACTTACTAAGATTTTTTCTTATGTCAAATCCTAATTCTATTGTGTTACATGTAGATTCCTTATAGGGCGTAGACGTAGACATCCGCTAAAAACGGTTTCTACAAAACTCCACCCTTATGGGGGTAAAACGGGTGTTGGAAGTTTGTCATACAAACTGTCTCATGTTTTAGAAGTAGGTAACTAACACCACGCGTACGGCGGCGTACCGTACGAACCTTGGAAGTTGCAGACGGTATATTACTAGCGGCCACTAGTAAAAGATAAACTGTCAGCAACTTCCAAGGGTCTACTAGGTTTCTTGAAACAAAGTCATATCTCTTAGTCAACTTGTACATCATCCTAGTACAGATAATTCCCTTCAATACAGCCTAATGACGAAGAAGTTTTTGAGGCAAAAGTTCAAATCTCTAGCTGAAATTACTAAATACTCTACTGAAAAATGTATTAACTAAGTTTTTTACAGGACACTCTTGGCACGTTACCTACGAGTATTTCGAGTGCCAAGTTTGCGCAGTTTATTTCAAGAGCTGACATTTCCTTTTACATCACAAAATAATTACCTACTAATCCTTTTAAAACTAAGCGATTTTTGATCAATAATGTGAACAAGAAAAAAAATCTACTTAGCGAGCAAAAATAAGTCACCGACACACGTAGAAAGTACAACTACCTCTCGTGTATTGTCTGTAGATACCAATATTATGTTAAATAATATAAATAATATTATATAATATTCTACAACATTCTACACAACGCTATCTAGACCCATGGTTAGCTTAATTAGCTTGTGTTATGGAATCTAGAATGCGGATATACATACTTAAATTTTTTTTTTTTGTAAATACATACATATTATACATAGAAACACCCAGACCAATGCAAATATTTATATTCATGCATACAAATATTGGCACTGAGCGGGGATGGAACCCGCGCCTCCTGCGTAGCAGCCGCGTTCACTACCGCTACGCCACAGAGGCAGTCATATAATTAATAATTAAATAATTAATCATATTTGCTATTATAAAAGTAACATAGAAAGAAAGAAAAATACCTTTGACCACTTTGCATACAAAATAGATAAGTTAACAATTATAAATACCTATACTTACTTACCAATATTATAAACGGGAAAGTAACTTTGTCTGTCCGTCTGTCTGTTATGCTTTCACGGCTAAGCTACTGAGCCAATTTCGATGAAATTTGGTATAGGGGTAGATTAGACCTTGAGAAAGGACATAGGCTATATCCACGCGGGAAGAGCCACGGGCAACAGCTAGTAACATTATATATAAGGTATACCTACTAACATAACAATTATATTTATCATTACCTGTATGTCTGTCTTCGGAATGGTTTGCTTTTGAATAGGGCAAGATGAATTATTCAATAGAATGTCCGCCTTCGGTGCCTCCATTTCATTCCTTTCATTCCGTATAGGCTGGGAAGGTTGTGGTTTGGGTATTTGTTTGATCATATTCCTAGCAGTTTTTCGTGGTGGATAGTGTTCCTGTGACTTTATCACTGTTGGGTCAACTACTGCCTTAGTTTTACTGCCTGTATTGTAATGCTTTTTCAATTCATTTTCTAGGTAAGACACTTTAGATTCTAATGCAGACCATTTGGACTGAAATGAAAAAAAAAATTGTAAAAAAAAAAACGAAAATATGTAGCGGTTGTATTGGGACAGATTTTTTAAGAGGTAACTAACTGTTTTCAAAAGGTGTTTTATTAATACTTTTACTTCTACTTTGCACAAGAGCTGTGCTTACCAAGACCAAACAAACCACCCAAATACTACTAGTCTGTCATGTTTCGGTACTTTGGAAATTTCCATGACCATGCCTGGTATATTGTCTTATCTATGCTGTATCATTCTTTGTAGATATGCAAAAGAAATCCGCCTTCTTTTGGTCTCAAAGAACGATAATATCTAGTCTCAAAACAACACGGGTAAGAATATTTGAAAATATTAGATTTTGCATTGCCACTTTCACTCCTCATATTTTTCAAATGGCTGAACCGATTTTTATGAAACATAGCTATCACCCCTCTTTTTTGTCGGGGGTTAATAAAAGAAAAACGGTTTAAAAACTACAAATTTTTCGATTGTCCGCCTGAGTTGATGCAGTTTACATTTTTGACCAGACCAAACTTCTCCAGATACAACTAAACTTAGAATTACATTACTTATTCGTTACCAACGAGTTACACTTACTTTATCATTACCTTCTAGTGCATGTTTAATGTTACTCAGCTTAATACTTAAATCAGTTATAACGTAAACTAGCAAAATAAGTGCTGCAAGACTGGCACCCCAAACCACTGCTGATATTCTTCGAATCTTCATACTGAGGCACTTCAATTAGAATGTCAGAATCCAAAGTACAAAATCGCGTGATGAACAAAACATCCATGAACAATTACGAATGGACCACAAACGAAATCGAAGAAAATTTAATTAAATATAAATTTGGTTGAAGCGATTGTTCGCTGCTGAAATTCAGCAGCATTATGTCGATTCGGAGCAACAAATTGCATTGTATTAATTCCCCGGTCTTTCATCTGAAAATTCCATCAATTCTCTGACAATGACATTGTACTTATTACGTGTCCGGCGCGATACAAAGAAGTTATATATAACAAGAGAATGCTTCATAATTTATCTATAGATAGGTACCTATATATCTTGTAAAATGTGTTCTATATGCAAAGTACACGTTTCTTGGGTGTCTTTTCCAAGATACGTATCCCGAGGTAAATATACAGTTGAATTGAATGGAATTTATCTGTAAGTACCTATTAGATCTTAGCTCATTATTTACTGAGGCATAGGATAAATCATATGAGATAACTTCCTTTGCAACATCGAAATTAATTCAATAACTAAATCGTGGCAAAGCAAAAAGCATCGAATAATCAAAACACTAATCACCGGCTTTATCGGTCTTATGAAAGTACTACAAGATTTAACAGTTATCCAAGGTGTTTTTTAGATATAAAGTACATGTTGTAGGTTATAATTTTATCATGCTTAAAATTATATATCTGCAATATTTTCTATTAAGGTATATTCGTGTTTGTAAAACGATATTCTCTAAGCAGAAACAGATCAAATAATTTCGTAAACTACTTACTTAGGTACCAATAATGTTACATATTGAATATTTGGGAATCCTACGCTTCTTGACTACATTTAGAATTTGTACATACAACAAAATAGGTTACATGAACCTAAAGCTGCGCAATATCCCCGAACTACTCGGCGTTGTATTGTTCCGGGTGCGATTTAAATTCCTCGATTGCAGAGGAGTTGATACCTATTTTGTTGTTCAAAGTGCCTCCTGTTTCAGATACCGTTTCGGGTCAAACTTTGTTATCATATAGTATAGGATTTTTCGGCATATAGGTAATATAAAGGTAATATTTTATTTCATATTTATAATATTTTATATTCGGCTATATTAAGGTAAATTGACCTGATAATTAGTGATCCAAGTGCTCAGTATCGTTAACATAACATAACCCAAGTATTTTTTTAAAATATCTCCTATGTACAGACCATTTTACAATTATAATTATAATAGTATAGATATAGATAGATAGTATAGATATAGATACTTATCATTCTAATTAAAGCACTATATTGATACAACCTAATCTAAGTGCCCGCTCTCAATTCCCTAGCACTCATGTGGCTGTTACGTATATTTGCTTCAGATGCAAATATATCCAAATATTAACCTCACGGTATTCGTCGTTAGCTTGGCCCCGAATATCTTGTGGGACCCTCGTGCACTCTTGCATCAGAAATTGTAGCCTTTTGGAGTTCACTGAAGCATATCATCAAGCATTGTGATTTCAATTTAGGGTAAAAGGGACAGAAATATCTATCATCTTAATAATAGTTTAGTTGTAGACTGCCTCCATGGTGTAGTGGTAGAGCGTTCGACTGCTACGTCGGATATCGCGGGTTTTCTTTTGTATGGTGTACAATAAAGTTTATTTCTATTCTATTCTATTCTATTCGATTCCAGTTCAGTGCTTATATTTACATGCATGAATTGGTCTTATGTTATGGCTATTGGCATGCATTGGTCTTAGTATTTACAAAGAAATTGAATGTTTGCATCTGCATGAGCTCATAATACAAGCTAGTTAAGCTCATAAACTTAAGTATACTGCCAGTAACTAAGACTACAGCTAAGCTATGCTTACCTACTTTGATAGCATTGTGTATAATTTCCTGGAATATTCATTTACCTAATTATGTTATGTTAGGTCCATTTGCTAAACTAATCTATATTATACTAGCTGTCCCGGCGAACTTCGTATCGCCATATTTTTCCCGTTCCCGCTGCACCTGTTTTCTCACCGTTTAAACTTTCACTGGTCATCCACGAACATTTCAAGACCAAGATAAGATAAATCCGTTCAGCTGTTCTCGAGTTTTAGCGAGACTAACGAACAGCAATTGATTTTTATATATATAGATAGATTTTTTAATAGACGTTTCAATTGTCTAATATAAAATGAATGATTTTTGGCTTTGACTTAGGAATTGACACAGCTTAGCACACTTGGCTTTATTGAAAATGTTTTGTTAGCAGTGGCGGCATTTCACATTCCACATAGTCGCTGCGAGTTGAGAAGTTTCCTCGTTCCTCGAGGCAGGCTAAATGCAATAATAGCTCGCAGCACGCAGGCGTTGGCTCCCGGCCTATGCGACATCAATACTGCCTCGAGACCTCGATTCAGACAATAACAGATCGAATTGTCTGAATCGAGTAGTGTATACCGTATGTATATTTCGACGGTCTGCATCGTGGGGTGAGCACGAACAACTATCGAGCATTGCCTGCCTGAAGCCTGCCAATCGCAATGCTCCGTGCTATCGTTACGTTCACGATACGATTACGATAGTAGTTCGTGCTCACCCCAGATATTTACGTAGGTAGTTTTTATATCGTTATTGACGTAGTGGTCGAGGGTTTGACTGCTAGCACAGAATAGTCTGCTAGTCAGAGATCAGTGGTTCAATTCCCGCTCAGTGCTTCTACGCATTACCTAAATGTTATAAAATACTAGCTTTTGCCCGCGGCTCCGCCCGCGTGGATTTCGGTTATCGCGACCAAACATAGCCTATGTCCTTTCTCAAGGTCTAATCTACCCCTATACCAAATTTCATAAAAATCGGTTCAGTGGTTTAGGTGTGAAAGCGTAACAGACAGACAGACAGAGTTACTTTCGCATTTAATAATATTAGTATGGAGTATGGATTGTGTGTATGAGTATGTTCATTGGCATTATAGATCTCTTAACAGAAGATAGATAGGTTAAGCTTACTTTGGATCTAGATCGCGTTGTGAATTTTCCTAGATTATTTTTTATTATATCTATACATTCGTAGGTACACGTATTGTGGGCGTATGAAATTAGTACGAGCCTGGGGATGTGTTAGTACGGCACTGCAGTTTATTGAGAATGAAAATCAATAAAAAGCTATGTGGGGTGAGGAACATAGACAAGCTTTAGTCCGTTATAATCACGTATGGTTTAGTTACTAAGAAGGCTAGTAAAATGTATAGTGAATAATATTATCTATGGCCTGATGATCTATGATATTTGTGGTCTAAGTAACTGACTGCCGTTGTGGCGTAGCGGTAGTGAACGCGGCTGCTACACAGGAGGCGCGGGTTCGATCCCCGCTCAGTGCAAATATTTGTATACATGAATATGAATATTTGCATTGGTTTGGGTGTTTTCTATGTAGGTATAATATGTATGTATTTACAAAAAAAAAATGTATCTATGTATGTTTATCCGCATTCTAGAACCCATAACACAAGCTAGTTAAGCTATGCTTACTTTGGGTCTATATAGCGCTGTGTAGATTGTCGTAAAATATTTATTATTATTATTATTATTAATTAAACGAGCTCTCAAACTGGAACCTTCCCACCTTTTAGCAGATATAACATAAAAAATATAATGAAAGATAGCGCTCGGATGGAAAGATACATCAGAAGCCTACCACAGCTAAATTCTATCATCGCACTTCTCGTGCGGGGAGTTCATCCTCACACATTGCGACCGGAAACGGTGCGCACTGTGCGGTATGAAAGGAACTTCATCCCTCGCACACTCAAGCTGTGGAATGAACTCCCCGCGATGGTTTTCCCAAGCGACTACAATATGGGGCGCTTCAAGAAGAGCATTAGAAGGTTTCTTCGAGTGTGACGCCCCTGGTGTTGCATACGTCCATGGGCTACGGTAACCACTTTCCATTAGGTGGGCCGTGTGCTTGTCTGCCACCTAAGTGGCAAAAAAAGCAGAATAATACGTTTCATGGTAATATATTTCTCATTTCTATTAGCGAATGTGATTGTTTGCCGAGGATGGAACAGATCTGTTGTTCACTATAACATTCATTCATCAATGTCTTGCGGATTATTCAGAACACCCTTACAAGGGTTTCGGAATTATTTACCATGAATCCGTTAGTATTAGTTATATTTATATTCCTCGGCGTTGTATGTAACTGTTTCCTACTGTATTTTTTGATGTTGGCAAATGAATTAATTTAAGAAAAGAACACTCTGTATAATATTAAAGAGAACCCGGTTGTTTGGCAACCTCAGCAAATTGTAAGCCCGTAGCTGTCGGCCAGTAATTTTGAGTTATTTCTTTTTGACGTAGATGTTCTTAATTATTTGTAAACCGAAATAACTGTACCAGGTTAATAAACGTATATTTCAACATACATGATATGACGTAATAAAGTATTCACAGAATTTTCGTAGAACAAATATTTCGTAGAACGTTCTACGAAACTTCATTCTGGTAAAAAAGGTACGATAAACTAATTTGCTGATTTTTATTATATTATTAGGTGTACTTGTATGCTGGCTGAGTCGTTTGGGTCTGATATTATGTAGGTAAGAGCTCGTTCACTTATACTGACTGTGATATTATTATATAACAGTTTGGCTAAACAGCACTTGCATCGTAGCGATGGCAACGAGTACAGAATAGGTAATGCTACGAACGTTTTATTACTAATATTCGTAAAATACTAGTGACCTCCTGGGTCCCGGTTTTGTCCGGGAATTAATTCGTAAAAAAGTCCTAACTATATTCTACTTGCAACGCTAACTACCGTCGCGATAAAAAAGTAATAAAACTTGAATAAAACCATGTTTTTTTAATGTGCGCAAAATTCTCGCGGATAGCCATGGGAGCCGCCGGGGGTGGTTATGTCGGGCTCGAACCGACTGAAACAAACGCTGTCTTTGGTCTTTGGTTGCCGGAGGTTAGGTAACCGAAAATATAAATCTGTCTGACCCTGGTCGATATAGGGCCATCTCAAAAATGCGCTTCGGATTTTTTTATACCACTTAGGTGCCAGACAAGCACACGGCCCACCTGATGGGAAGTGGTTACCGTGGCCTATGGACGTATGCAACACCAGAGGTGTCACACTCGCGCTGCCGATCCCAAAGAAACCTCCACGGGCCACGGTGTCACCATCTAGCCCCCGGGTTTGGGGAGGCACATTTTGCCCCGCTGCTGAGTATTTAAGAAGATATATGGGATGCCAGTTATGTATCTCTGTGGTGCCAGTGCCACCAAGAACAAATCTATAATATAAAAATGAATCGCTAAATGTGTTGCTAAAGTGCAAATCTCGAGAACAGCTGAACCGATTTCGGTAATTCTTTTTTTAGAATATTCCTTGAAGTACTAAGATGGTTCTTAAGGAGAGAAAAAATAAAAAAAATAAAAAACCTAAAGGCGGTACGAAGTTCGCGGGGTCAGCTAGTGTAATAATGAAAATGAACGAACTAATTCTGATACTTTATTTAAAAAGCTTGCTAAAGTACATATGAGGTGTCGTTGATGAACACCGATTTCACTTCTTGAGGGCACAGGGTAATAACGCCGTCTGGTAGCTGCTCCTTCAGTGTGATGAATGTTAGAGTACTTTCGTGTACACTCCCGGCAGGCGCATCGACCAGTTTTGATATTTGAACCTGTAAGAATGATAAAATTGTTGTACGATGAAAAGTTTTTCAAAATATCAAGTACAGGGTTAATTAACAATTATATTTAAGAAAAGAAAAGATAATATATAGAGCCCAGTTTCAGCCTCAGATACGTGGCTCAGACAACAATAGTGCCCGGAACAACAACAATAGTGTTATTACCTAATACAATGACTAGTGAAATGTGGGTGTTAATTCACCTCTACCTAACCCTCCGCGGATAAAGGCGTGATTGTATGTATGATAAGAAAAGCGTAAGCCTCGGTGACCATGATTTGTTTCAAGAAGGGTAAGAACCTCATTATTATGGTCAAATAGTGTATTTCTTGCTTTCCCTGATCAGCTGGGTAGATGTACCCATGGGTTACCACAAAATGAGTGCGAGTTTTAAGTTTTTGTGGGTGCTGTCCGTCGATCACCGGGTATGTGTTGGCGTGAGGTTTGCTTGGAAATTGATGGGGCTCCAAAAACATCCACATATTTCACAGTCTCATACTTGTGAAACAATGTGTTAAAATGCAAATATTTATTTTATTTCACTTAAAAAGCGAATTTATAGCTAGTAGGAATGTCACTGACCTGGCCATCGCTGAGTTGATACCATTTATTGATTTCCTTGTTACCGTAACATGGCTCGAGGTGCACCCGCTGGAATGTCACGCCCATACCACGAAGTACGGTGTCCTCTTTGTTCTGTACGTAACATACGTGAATATATTTCTAGCTTCTGTTTTATTATAGTGGGTAAATTAAGGCCATGTTGATTCAAATCAAAGCCTCTCAAAATAGAGTTTATTGTGAAGTCAAAATAAGTCCCTCGATTTGGATGCAGTTTTTTTTAGAAAGGAGTAGGTCATACTTAAAAATCTGCGGTATTGACCCGAAATAATAAAGAGAAATTCTAAATACAAAGAAGATTAGTTTTATACCTTAGCAGTTACAAATGATTGGTATGCCGCAAGCACAAGATCGGCAGCATTGAGTGTAACTCGAGAGTATTCATGTCGCAGTGTATTCTCCTTCCCAGTATAGCCCATGACGATGAGCGGCTGCAGCAGATACTGCTGGGCAATGTGTGCCCCCAGGGTTAGCTGTCCGCTTGGGTGCTCCTTCGGAGCCTTTGTCTACGAAAAAAATTACAGACAACTCTAGTTGTTATTATCTACTACCTACAGCTATATAAGGAGTTCAGAGATTTGAGTATAAAATTTAAAATTATATATTAGGAGGTTTGTCTCCCCCGTCCAGGGAAGCTACGGCCCTTATCAAATTTCCTTTGTCTCCCCCAGGAGAGCTACCAGGAGACACATGACCCAGTCACCAGAAAAAACACGGTGACGACGGATTGACTGGCCAAAAGCACAAGAAAACTGAGGGCTTGCATAATTAAACTCGTGAAACATGTGTATAGTACGCGCCAGTTAGTGTGGCAATACGAGTCATTTACATTCCCTCAGTGGTGTAGGTATACGAAATTTGAAAAAACGACAGTTTCAATGTTAAAAGATAATGTAATAATTCTTAATTCTTAATATTTTTGATTTACCTTTCTTGTTACTTCGTATTCGTAAGACTTTGTTCCACTCGTATTGCCACACTAACTGGCGCGTACTATAGGAAGTATGTGAAAGGACAGAAACAAATGACGGGGTGTTCTTATTGTTGTGAAAAACAATTGAATTAATAACAGTAATACGAGTACTTACCGAGCATGGCTTGTTGGTATTTTCAATGATAAGTTTGAACACATGTCGAGTTCTTACGTTGTCCATTACTCCTTGACCTAAACCTCTCGAGTCATCATTAAGTAACCGCCTGTCTTGCATCACCTGTAATATCACAGTAGGTGACATAAGTACTCCTAAGTTTGTTTTTAATTATAAACGCTAGGTAATAAATATAGGGGTTTATTCGCTTTAGATACACTCTCTTGGTAGATCTATACCTATATTTTTTTAAAATTCCCGCTTTCATTCCCTTTAGATAATATTTTTGGAAACTCAAGTACCAAAATTTAATTACCAGAGGAAGTTAAACGAAACTAAAGTTAAGCGTTGAGTTAAACGCGTGTAGTGTAGTGTAGTGTAGTAGTAAGTAAAAAGTGTAGGTCTGTACGGTTGACACATTGATCATCAACGTAGAGGCTAAACCGCTTTAGACCTAGGTCAATTATGATTTTTTTTAACAGCAGTTGACTTTCATAGGTTTAGTAGCCTCTATTGTTTCATACCTCAATCTGTCCGGGCTGTAACGCTCCTATGCCAAGCGGTGTAGATGTGAGTAACGTAAGTCGGATATTGTTATCTTCGATGTACGCGGCCGATGGCATCGGATAGTAGTTTCCTTGGATCGGGAGTTTATTGAAGAACCGACGTTTTATCATCTGTGTAACAATAAAAAACGTCTTCATTTTCAGTTACCCAGATTATAGTTTTGCTACTAAGCTAAATCTAAAAAGAGGAAAGTTATTAGGTAACATCTATTTGGCTGCCTTTGTCCCAGTTTAGGTATTTAAACGTTCAACTCCAAACAATAACATGGTAAATATCCCGATAGTTCTAATAGTAATTTGTCCCAGTTATTGAGGGTCGGTGCACAACTCATTCTCCTCCACCTATTTCTGTTAGATTTCATTTTCTGCTAAGTACTCCTTTCCTTGTCAAGGTGACTTTCACGCATTCCATTTGAATGAAGAATTTAGCCAAAGAAAATACATCGGTCGATCGAATTAGGAAAAACAGAATATTAATTAAGAAATAGTGTAGCCCAAAGGTAAAAAGAAATAACTCGAGGATATAATTCATGAGTTATCTACATACATGCATTCCATTAACGTCGGTGTAGAACACGTCCCCGTTCTTGATGTCAGTAGAGAACCGCATGGCGAGCTCCAAGTCTCCGGCTTGGGGGTTTATAAGCAACGTGCTGCTGATCTCCACTTCGCTTTGTTGGAGAGATGGATTATTGTAGATGCTGATCTATAGAAGAAAAATAAGAATTGATATTCACTTTGTCTCTACATTTCTAAAAAAAAATGTCTCAGTTGGATGTGTTGCAATGACAATAAGTTGAAGGACATTATTGTCAAGTTGTTTGCTGCTATGGCAAAATGGCAAGTCTACCACAAGATCTACCCTAGGTATAGAACACAACAAAAGTTACTTAATTCAGGTGCATTGGGGATAAAACGTATTTGTGACTGTGACTATTGTGAGCAGCACAGACGTAGGGAGGTATTTATTTCCCGTGCCACATAGCTTGATTGGTAAAATAGGTCCAGATAGTTACAACTGTCTTTAAAATGCCATACTGACCGCAAGTACGATGTCAGCTTCTTCCGAGGTAAGTACAGTATATAGAGTAGCTTTATATACGCCTTCAATGACAATGATTTCACGGAAAGCAGTTGGATGGAACGGCACAGCGGGACCCGACGGCATGAACAAGTAAGCACCGCTGTTGTTGCCTGTACCGAGCTGACTGTCATACCTGATGATGATGATGTTAAAATACTTCAGGATAATGATTTTATGAATATAAACAGATTTTCAATTCCACAAATCAGCAAAAAGCTTTTAAATGTACTTTTTCCGTCATCCATCATCCAGTTGTCTTTTCAAAGGTATCTATCTATTCAAAATACAGGAACGCCTGCATGATAAATGTGTTTTTAACCAAATACGGAAGAGAGGTGTTGCCACCCCTCCGAATCAGAAGTTGTCAAGGGTGAAACCTCAAGAAGGTTTTGTGAAAAGTGTTGCTTTAGAAATATTGTAGTGAAGATCTAGATCCAGGAATTTTGTGAGTTTGGTAACTTTTGAATCGACACCGATAACTAAGTACTATTTTTTTTGTTAAATCACTATTATAATAAAGATTACGCATTCATACATTATAGGATTAAATATAAGCTTATTTGTTGTAATAAGTGAAAATCAGGCATCAATCTGTTTTTATCTTCATTTAGCCCAAGTAAACTGGACAATTTTCTCCGAGACTCACCGAGCAAAGTCCATATTCACAGGCACGACCGTCCCGAACCCATCCGAAGATACTACCGCTTTAATGAGCCCATTCATACCGGCTATTATCTTGGTGCTATTGCCAGTTTGTATCGTAATATCCTCCATTATCCTAGCTGATGACTGTTCCAATTGGAACATCTTTGGCAGGTCCGCTGTCCAATGATTCGCGTTGTACACGCGCACACTCGAATAGGATGCATATCTGAGGAGATCGTAGTCATAATAGAAAAACAGAAAGGTTCTTTTACTATGCCATAGTGACCAATTGCATTGCACCGTGAAAGAATTGTAACTTAGGTAATAAAGTGATGCTCATGAACCAATTTATTGTTTAAATAGTTTCCGCGATAAATGTATCCATACTTACTTATTAGTATTCGTGTTATTGCTAAGTGATACTGTGTATGTTATAAGCGATAGTGACTTTACCACCACGGGGAACGAAAGCTGATACTTAGAATCAGCAAAATTAAGTCTTTTATCGCCCTCAACCGCTGGGGATATTTGTACCATTATAGGATTGCCTGCAGGGTCAAATACCTGAAAAAAAATTAATAGGATCATATATCACAAGCACGTGCATGTATTGAATTTGAATCATTTGACCATGTAAAACATGTCTTGGTAGACCAAACACCTCGGAAACACCTCTTTGTCATAATCAATTATGTTGAGCCTGCTCGGTACCTACCAGAGTTTCATACAAACTATACAAAGTATGATCTAGTAAGTACTTAGTTATTTTTACTATGGCTATCGTATAATCTTAATTATATTTACCTCAACATTGGGTGATGAGACGTATAATGTCAAAACCTCATGCCTTGTAAACGCCAGAGCATTGTACAACACAATTTTTCTCGACGGTGTATCAACATCTAGGGATATCGTAATCCTGGACGGAAGTTCGTTGTGACGACGCCAATTTTCATCGAAATAAATGACATGCCAAGACTGTCCTGAGGTCGAAGACTGATTAAGAAGAAAGGAAGCTGCTTGCCGTATGGCTGACTGGCAATATTTTATTGCCATCTGCATTCTGTAAACAACGATTTATTTATCCCTCCATAGCAAATTGAAGAAAAAAATTCATAACATTATACTGAATTCATAAGTCCAGCTACTTATTGATATTTTTGGTAATTCATAAAACGTGACTATTACATAGGTGCACTTATACTATCGCTAAGCATAGTCTGTCACGGGTATGAACATACACGTGCGTGCCTACGCTCGATTTAAGCACCCGAGCTATACGCGCGCTCTCTAACCTAACCTAGTAGCCTCTATGTTTCGTCAAAGTAATTTTTACAATACTGTCACAAGAACGCATCGTCATATACTTATTATTTATTTAATAGTTACTTGATTAGTGACTTACTTCCTAGCATAATCTTCTACGACTATATCCCTGGACGTCCCAGTTATTGCGTCGTGATGTTGGAACAGTGCCAACGACCGTCTGGCTTCCTCAACACGGTTGCGCAGTTGAAGTAAATACGTGTTTGGTACAGTGCGCGATGCCATTGCTTGAGAGCTTATTGTTTCTGCTGCCCTAGTAATGAATTGTAAAATTAATGCTCATGGGGATGGCCTAAGAGGGGCCTTGAGCGTGAGCAGAGTATTGTAGCGTCATTGGAGGTATAATTTAGGTTCTTGTTTTCAAAGTGCATTAGACATGCCTGTTTTCCACACGTAAGGAAAACTCCTACTGGTAACCCTCACGGAGTGTAGCAGTGACGTAGCGATGTTGGGATTGAACCGACTAACTACATGGTGTTACATTCACTTATGCCTTTTACCAGGGACTTTGGTTATACCCGGGAAAGGAATAGCACCCTTGGCACGCTTTAAATTACATATTTCGTTATATTGCATCTAACCTGAGGTACGCCAGTAAAACTCTATCCATGTGTTTATAGAAGGGTCTTGACGTGAAGTATCCGCTCCAGTAGAACTGCTGTTTGTCAGCGTATGTGAAGAAATCACCCGATAGTACAGGAAACTCTGTCATTTTTACTTCTGCATGAAGCGCCTTAAAATAATCTTCAAGATTGCCGAATTTGACCTGTAAAGTGTAATTTTGAATTATTCTGTCCTCCATGTTTTGAATACACTGAACATATAACTAATAGGTTTTTCCCCAAATCTTGATACATAATA
The DNA here is from genome assembly GCA_914767945.1 of Eilema depressum. Lineage (NCBI taxonomy): Eukaryota > Metazoa > Arthropoda > Insecta > Lepidoptera > Erebidae > Eilema > Eilema depressum. The sequence continues at coordinate 11,719,156 of OU612031.1, forward strand.
AGTTAGAGGAAGGCTAAAAATAGGGGGTAGGGGCAAACACAAAGATACATGTATAAATACGTTTATGAAACATAAAATTAGAAACTAAGTATTATAATAATTTGATAACATAGAATATGTTGTAACATATTTTACAATATTGTTATGAGGCTAGTACGAAAATAAACAGATTCTTACCTCAGTGTTCAACGCGTCATTGTTATTGATATAGTCAATAAGCATGTCGTAGTTCTGGAACTGGTTGTCCCACTCGTTGGAGCGGTCGTACCTGAAGTCGTCGCCCAGAGGGAACAGCAGAACGTTGCTGCGGTACAGCTGGGCCTTCTTCCGCCATTGGTCTAGAATTAGAGACGCCCTGAAATTTTTGACGTCAACATTTATTTATTTCAAAAACACAAACAATAGTTGTGTAATCTTGTGCTGCTTTTTATTCAAAATAATGAATGTTGTTGCTAAATAAACGAGCTTTATGCGGTGATCAATTCATCGATCATCCTAATTGTCCAATTCTAACTTACCCACCTTTCCTGAATGTTCTTTTCCGTTATATTTAGAGGTCCCTTGGGGCATTCAAAGGACGTGGAGTTATCTGGAAGGCCTTTGAAATCAAATTGACAGCATATCTAGAAAAGGATAACAATGAAATGTTACACCAACATTGCTATTCATTCTTAACATTCAGAGAAAAGCTTTGCTGTAATAATTCTACATTACATAGAATCTCTATCTATAGGAACTGGAGAAATTTCATTAGGTAAAACTTGGATGTGAAGGTTTTACAATTGTTAAAATTAGCATTCTGGCGAGCACTTTTGTTCGTGAAAATATTCTTTGCTAAAAAAATATACGTAACTACACAAAGAGGAGACGAATTTAGCGGTCTATCACTTTTTAAAGTAGTTACAATATAAGTAACTCTACACTAACGAGTGTGACGCCCCTGGTGTTGCATACGTCCATAGGCCACGGTAACGACTTTCCATCAGGTGGGCCGTGTACTTATCTGCCACCTAAGTGGTATAAAAAAAAACTAAATCCAATTTCATCTAAAACAAAATAGCAACGACATACTTTAGTAGAGAATATGTTTGGATCAATAACTTATTACCTACCTCAACATCAGGGCCGCAAGAATACGGCACGCCGTAAGAAACGAACGGTAACAAATGTGTAAACATATCTGTTTTGCCAACACCATCTGTAAAACAACAAATATGATTGTATAATGTACCTATATATATTTTATACTGCTTCAGGCTTCTCGTAGTGATTTTTCCAAGCGACTACAATATGGGGTTTTCAAGAAGAGCATTAGAAGGTTCATAAAGGATCGGCAGCTCAATTATGATGCGCCAAGTGTTGAACACTTCCCATCAGGTGTCCGGGTAATTGCAAAAAATTGTAAAAAACTACCTTAGGTACCTCCTAATGTCGTCATAAAACTTACCCCACAATTGCCGCCATTTAAATTCTAATTGCTTATTAGAAGCCAATTCTCTCTTGATTCTATAATGGACCCGCTGAATCACTGAGTTCTCAAATCCAGCTAGTTTCAATAAATAAGGCTGAGAACTGGAATAGCCAAAAGGGTCAATCGACCACGCATTTTTGGGTGCAAATCCTAAATTGTCCAGGCACCATTGATGCCCTGCGGTAAGTTGTTGGATGGTTGAAAGCCAGTAGGAATTGGCCTCATCGTTCATGACCCATCCACCTGTTACTATTTCAATTGTTTTGTTTTTCAAAAGGCTGAAATTTTAAAATATAGTCGTGAAGAGCAGTGAAAAGAGATGACATTCTTAGTTATCGATGTAGTCACCGTGCGGGGGTCATGTCCATCGTTCTAATATAAAGTTGACTGAGATTATAGAGAGATTTTGCTGGTAGGTATACCTGTCGCGCCTACTATTTATCGAAATGCTTTGATTTCTAAAAGTCAGTTTTGAAGATTTACGTACAAGAAGAAAACATAATTTATTAATTAGTAGAGCTCATCAATTATCTCAGTCTCAGCATTCAAAAACTTTTCTGCATAGAATCACTTGGTAGATACTGGTAGATACTTGGTAGAGCAATTAGTTGCTTTGAGCTTTCCTGTTCTGAGGTAGTGCCATTTAAAAAGGTTTAAATAAAATATTTGCAATCTCTATTAAGTAGGTACTCGGGGTACACACCTAATAAATAAAGCCTTTTCATCATGAGTCGCGTCACAATCCCACCACATTGCAAGAAAGCTGATTTCAATCCATATAAACTTCCTACCGCTTCCTCCCATCAATTTCTTTACCATATTGCTGAATATAGCTTGGGTTTGCTCGTAATAGTATTTTTCAAAAGTCAATAACCAACCTGAAAATAAACTTTGTACTTCTTTTAGGAAATTGCACATTTCCATCCAAGGCCTTTTCGCCCACGTTACCCAACCGCTAACGTGTAATATGCATGTTAGGGGTTGGTAGTTCGCCCGTACGGCCGTACCTAATTAATACAAAATACCTTGAAATTTTTTTTTTATATAATTTGTATGCGTCATAAATATAAAAAAGGATAAGCCTTTAATAACTTTTCTTTATTGTGCAAAAATCCCAGACGGGTTGGTACACGGTATTTCGAGTTTTCCTTCTCTGTGGTACTTGTAAGTATTTAAAACAGGCGAGCAAATCACACCGTCCACACGTCGTCGGCGTATGCATCCGCCGCTAACATCTGCAGATTAATCTGTCTACGTATAGGACCATTTAGACATGTCCCTCTCACCCCGGCCGTAGCCTTTAATACCTGGATCGTTGTGCGAGAAAGGCACTATGAAAACTTTAAGTTTATTGTTCTGACTCCATTGGTCCTCTTTGTACTGTATATTCCATTCTCGCTTCTCCTTCGTCACGTTGTCAGGAAATGCTAACTGATCGTACATTGATAACATCTGCAAAGTGGTAGGCATAAAATTAATACCATTTGGATACAGGCGCTAAATGTTAAAATCTTGGTATGATATACCTGATAGACCTAGGTACTTGTACCTAGTCTTAATTTAAAAAAAGCGTGTTTAAGATGATATTTATGGGAGTAAGTCTCTAGGTAATTCACAAAGGTTCATGGGCCATTCGAAGGTCTCAGAGATATCCTCCGCCCTTCAGCAGGTGCTGGGATCGGTTGATTCGAGACGACAATTGAGACTTTCCAAAAGTAAAAAGCTACCATAGCAACCACAAAACAGTACCAGTCTCACCATCTTTTTACAGGTAAGTAGTACAAGTTTACGTAAACTGTTTTTATGACGCTCTCGATATAGGCAGTTAGTGCTTAATTAAAATACTTCTCTAATTGCAGGGAATTCCACATGTGCTGTTTGTGAAATTAAAAGTAGGTATTTGATTGAAGCTAAAATCGTGGTTTTAGTGTTATTTTAAGAGCTGAATATCTGTTGGTACAATGAAGAGTAAAGTTCAGGCCCTAGAGTAGGTAGGAAATGTAGATATGAAATTTGAATAATTACCTGTATATCTGTCTTCGGAATAGTGTGCATTTGCATAGGGCAAGATGAGGTATTAAAACGAATATGTGTCTGGGGAGCCACGGACTTGAATTCGTAACGGTTTTTGATCGCGACCTCAGCCATATCTATAGACCTCTTTTGTGGTAAATTGAATTCATTTAACTTTGTCGATATTTGATCGACTATAGATTTCATTTCATCGACCATGTCATGCTGTATATCGAGTTCCCTTTCTATGTGACGTACTTTTGAATCAAATGTAGTCCATTTTTCCTGTAATGAGTAGGTATTTGTACTTTCGTTCAGAAAAAATCAGGTGTTTATAGGTATGGACAAAACGGGCCCATAAAACTTACGGGGCCAAGTCAATCTATGTGCAAGTCGGAGTACCTGCAGGTCTAAAAAGGCGACTTTATTGAAATCACATTAGGATAAATTTTGTCATGCAGCGTTATTAACACGAAATTAGAATCTGCTTAGTAATTGAATTGTTGTGATTCTGCTCACGAGTCTATGAGATCTAAAGTTCAATAAAGGAAATTCATAAAGTTACATGTATTTAGCGGAATCGTTCAATGTGGCCGCTGACCCGCTGATGAGATTGATGCATGGAGATTTACCGTGGTAAAGGAGAAGAATGAGTTAAGAACAACGCTAGAACGATGTTGATGATGTTTTATTAATCTAACAATCTTTACGCTTGTTATCAAAAACTATAATAATTAAGTAGATAATGTATCTACTTACAGTATTTGCATTTTTTAAGGTGAATCCTTGGTAGCCTTGAATCCTTAAAAAAACAAAACTCACACCCGACACTATACACACAATAAAAATAAATGCTATAAGGCATTTGGCAGTAATCATATTGCACATAATAATATTGATCTACTATTACTAAGTAGGTACTATAAAAAAACTAAAAACAGTCCTTCCAAAAAAGCTAAAATGTCAGGATCGTCAGGAACAAAACAATGGAAAGAACACTATCATCAATGATCAGTTGTTTGCCACTGAAAACCAACAACACACTCTTATGTCTCAGTACCTATTGTTGTTTTAGAAAAACAGACGATTCCGTTCATACCTCGATTTATAAACTAGAAGTTTCATCAAGATTGTGTGACAGTGACGTAATTACAAGTAGGTAGGCAGATCCAGAATACTGTACACAATCAATCAATTACTTAGCATAATGCAGTCCACTGCTGGACATAGGCCTCTCCCAATATGCGCCACGTTTGCCGATCCTCCGCCTATGCGGTTTTATTTCAATATAAATAAATAAATATTCTAAAACATTCTACACGACGCTATGGTGCCTACACACAGACCCATGGTAAGCATAGCTTTACTAGCTTGTGTTATGGAATCCAGAATGCGGATAAACATACTTAGTTTTTCATTTTTTTATATATACATACATATTATACATAGAAACACACAGGCCAATGCAAATATACATACATATTCATGCTAAATATTTGCACTGACTACACTGAGCGGGAATCGAACCCGCGCGGCCGCGCCCCTTGCGTAGCGGTCCAACATCATACCGCTACGTATACTTACTGTATATTGAAATACATGTAACTAGTTTTACCGGATTCTATCGCGATTTATTTGATAATACGCAAGGGCATGTATTTAAATCTTTTTTTTTTTTATATAGGGCACGTCCAATTGACTTCGCCTCGCCTGATGGTAAGCTATGTAAGGGAATACTTTTTTTCTAACAAAATATTTCAAAGTAATATAAAAAATACTGACTTGCACACTAATTATGCACACTAACTAAATCTCTGCCTCTGTCTACCCCGGAAGGAAATAGGCGGGAGCGTATGTAGGTATGTATGTTTGATCTATACTATTATATAATTGTAAATTGTAAAGTGGTCGTGTCTGTACATTGGAGATATTTAAAAAAAAATACTTGGGTTATGTTATGTTAACGATACTGAACACGAAAATATATTTTTTTATTTTCCGTCTGTCTGTCTGTTTGTCCGCGATGGACGCAAAAACTACTGGATGGATTTTGATGCGGTTTTTTTTGTTAGAAAGGGCTTACTCAGACTTAAAATCTTACGTTTGTTTGATCGCAATCGGTTGAGTAGAACCGGAGATATGAGCAAAGGCGGAGCCGCGGGCGGAAGGCTAGTTTAATTATATTTAGATAGACTAGCCCCCCTAGACAAGTGGCAATTCGTTGCTCGGCGTATGATGGAATAGAATGACAAATGTATAGGATTTGACGTTTTTGACATTCGTTGACGCCTGTCATATACGTCAAATCCCATACATTTGGCATTCTATTCCATCATACGCCGAGCAACGAATTGCCACTTGTCTAGAGGGGCAGGCTCCAACAATCCGTTTGTAAAATAAATACCTACTTAACGCTGACCACGTTCTGACTTTGGATATAATTATTATCTATGTCTTGTAGTGATTCCAAGCTACAATATTGATTGTTTTTTTTTTTATAGATATCACTTAGTTGGCAGACAAGCACACGGCCCACCTGATGGAAAGTGGTTACCATGGCCTATGGACGTATGCAACACCAGGGGCGTCACACTCGTGCTGCCGACCCTGAAGAAACCTTCTAATGCCCTTCTTGAAGAACCCCATGTTGTAGTCGCTTGGGAAAACCATCGCGGGCAGTTCATTCCACAGCTTGAGTGTGCGAGGGATGAAGTTCCTTTCATACCGCACAGTGCGCACCGTTTCCGGTCGCAATGTGTGAGGATTTTGCTGCCAATAGGTAGTTATAATATTGTAGTCACCATTTTACCCACTACCTCTGCCCCCCTAGACCAGTGGCAATTCGTTGGCCGGCGCAATCTATGTAAAATATAATGACGAATGTACGGGATTTGAGGTTTGTTACGACATATACGACATATCATATATATACGACATTGTTAGCCTATCTCAAAATTAGGTTTTATCATACCTATCTCAGAAAAAGCAAGCTAAAGTGGCAGTGAGCTGGCCACATCTGCCGAAGGACTAATGGCCGTTAGAGCAGACTAGAGTGGAGACCGCGAGAAGGAAAACGGAAGGTGGGACACCCCCTAGCCATGTACTGACGACCTGTGAAAGGTGGCTGGGACAGACTGGATGCGGCAGGCGGAGGATCGGCAAACGTGGCGCATATTGGGAGAGGCCTATGTCCAGCAGTGGACTGCAATAGGCTAAATGATTGATTGATTGGGACCTATCTATAATTTTAGTACATGAAAACATGTGATAAAGGGATGTACTTACCTACAAATGGATCATACGTAAATAAAACATAGCACAGATAATATAAGCCATTTAATTACATATCTAATAAATACGTTTTAGAATGTAAAGTGTACTTCTAAAGTCTTGAACGTCCTGTTGATGAACACCGATCGCACTTCTTGAGGGCAAAGAGACACGATGCCGTCTGGTAGCTGAGTTTTCAGAGTGGTGAATGTTAGCGAGCTTTCGTATACACTATCGTCGGGTGCGTCGAGGAGCTCCGACATTTGAACCTGTAGGTACAATGTTGAAGGCATTCAAAATGAGGTCACAGTTCACAGATTTATAAAGCTTCGTCCAAAGCTCATGTTTTTCGCAACATTTTCACTAGTAAAACATAACAATTGAAAGTGCAGTTGTTAAATTTTTTTAAATGTTGGTCTGGTCGTACCTCGGAGAGCACGTTAAGCCGTCGGTCTCGGTTGCCATAAGAACATCTATAGCACTCGTTACGGGTAGTTGGAGCCCTAAAAAGTCCAAAAACAACGGTCTAACTGCAAAGCTTCGATATCGCCTAATATTACCATTGGGTTGTGGAGGTCAGATGGCAATCGCTTCACGGAAAATATCGAGGTCTAGGCAAATCCGTAGTTAAGACTGGTAAAGCGGACCCCAGACTCCGAGCTGAAAGCTTTGGATGCGACTGGGAATTAACGCTAGCTCTGAATGAAGATGAAGAAGAATGTTAGGCAAAACTATAGAGATGTAGAGATTTCCATGTTTTGTTGTGTTGTGCTAGTGAAAAATTGTACTGACCTGACCATCACTGCAATAATACCACTTGCTTATTTCTTTGTTACCGTAGCACGGGTCGAGATGCACTCGCTGGAACGTCACGCCCACGCCGTGGACCATAGTGCCCGCCTTGTCCTATACAAATATGTAAATGTTTGTTTAGCATATGAATACTATTAGGTACAGATGAGCTCTAGCAAGGCTTTCAGAGTCCAGCCAACGTCACATGCAAGCCGGTAGACCAGCTGATTGATGGAATAAACTCTATCGCAGGCTTACTTCCTGAGATTAGGAGGTCGGCTGTCTCTGCTATAAAATCCGTATTTAAAAAGGAGGAGAAGTAAGCGAACCCAAGGTGCTAAGGTGAAAGCCTTCTTCTATCCAAAAAAAAATATGATGAGGCTTGCTCAAAAGCGTAAAATTTTTAGTTACTATAGTGTATTGGTTCCCGGTGGAGTAGAATAGGGGTACTCCATCTCTTCCGGTAGGAGTCTTAGAAGGCGATTATTATATTACCAACTAAGTGGTATAAAAAAAATGAAAATAAATAAGATAGAACTGTTCTCCATCCGACAATAGCCATATAGCCTATGAAGCCAAGACAGTGCCCGCTTGATGGCAATAAGCTCGTCTATTAATTGGGAGTCTTGGGACAAAAGAATCATAATTGGCGAAATGTAGGTTACATACATACCTACAATTATACCTACCCCTTCAGGGATTTTAATGTAAATATTGGTTATTCCCATGCCTCCAAATATTATTGTTTTTAATCATACATTGATTCCCTTTGCCTCCAATGTATACCTAAATACGAGAAATAAAACAGCAAAGGATTACTGCTTTCCTCTTCTTAGTAAGCGAACCCCAGGTTCTGAAGCGAAAACCTCTTAACGAAAATTGTGGCTTTCTAAAAGGCGTAAAAGGTTTTAACTAACTTACCTTAGTAGTTACGTGTGACTGGTAGGACGCGAGGACAAGATCTGCAGCGTTCAGGGTAACGCGCGAGAAGGTGTCGTGCCCTGTATAGTCCAGAGCCGTGTAGTGCATCACGATAAGTGGCTGGAGCAGCAGCTGCTGCGACACGTGCGCGCCCAGGGTTAGCTGCCCGCTTGGATGTTCCGTTGGAATGTTGAGCTGATGATATTTAAAAAAAAACTATTCGATGACTTTCCACGCTATTTTTCGCAACTCAATTGCGGTTGGCTGGCTTTCCATTCCACCATGGTTATCACCTTACGAAATGTTTCGTGAAGCCACATCTGACCTCCACAACTAATTTGCGACATCCTACCCTACGGCTGCCATAGATGTTCACCTTCACGTGGTCCCCGGGGCACAGACACACTCAGTCCAATGCAATCAGACATATCCATGCAGCATACAAATATTTGCACTGAGCGGGAATCGAACCCACGCCCCCTGTGTATTAATCTAATGCATTATCGCTACGCCGCCGTAGATAGAGACTGTATAGGTACATAATACTTAAATATGGTAGAAACATTTATTCGTTTCTAGCACACGTAAAATGGATCTGAACTTAACTATTTAAGTAGGTACTGGCGTACCCCTACAGGGCATGAATAGACATAACTTGATACTATTTCGAGATATTTATTATAAAGTCGTAAAAAATATGATATTACAATACATCAATTTATTTTCGTACTGCCTACAACCTCTTGTACAGTTTACGTCATAAGCTATTACTTTTAATACTGCCATCCTGTCACCCCTCGTTTACTGTCGTCGTTACGCCTTGAAGTCTCGTGCGGACAAGGCTATTATCATCGCTAACGTCCAATCGTCTAATCGTGAAGGAATTCATGTAAAGGGCTTCGAGGGTTCCGCAGAATAATGTTCTTAATATCGGTAGGTATATATATAAGTATTATCTACATAATAGACCGTTTACAACATAGTTTGTTACTATAAGCTAATCATTTGAAGACATACTTAACTGAAATACTGTTGAATGAATACGTGACATATACGTACTGATTATGCTGCTATATTGTAAGTAAAGTAAGTGTAAGTTTAGTGAAATTACACTTGAAAGTGCTAAATCGGTGAGGTAAATTTTAGCATTTTGAATACTAACAAGATCTATCGGACGCAAGAGGGAAGCTGGCTACGATAGACTGGATACACAAGGCGGATCGGGTGCTCTGCCGCACATTGGGAGAGGCGTACCTATGTCCAACAATAGACTGCAATAAGCTAACTAGAACACATTATCACTTTTAAACAAATGAATACACCAGATGTTGCTTATAATTCCTGCCTAACCTCTCGATAAATGGATAAAATGATTAGGTATGTGCAGTTTTACACCCGTATTCACAAACAATACTTCGCTATGCGTACCACCAAAACTGTGTAAAGAACGACAAATTCTCAGTGCGTTCGTTTTGGCAAGCTTTTTTATTCATTGATAACACTTAAGTAATACTTCGTTGAGGGAACGCACTGCGTCAGATACTGCTCCGTGATGTTTGTGAATTAATTTTACCAGCCCTATGCGCTCGAGCACACTCTGAGACCTCACAGTATTGTTTGTGAATACGGGTGTTACACATAATACACATACCGGACATGGTTTATTAGCATTCTCGATGATGAGTTTGAACGTATGCCGAGTCCTAACGTTGTCCAATACACCCTCTTCCAAGCCTCTATCATCGTCTTGACTTAATCTTCTGTCTTGCATGACCTGAAATATTTACCTACTAAATTATTAGGTGACGGAATGCATAGACTTCATACCACAACCTCCGAGACATAATTACATGACAGAAAGCAAGTATAGTTATTTGTTATACAAGAGTGCAAAGTTGCTTTTTAACCGCGTGCTCAGTTTTGATGACCGAGCAAGCGAAAGATTCTAAATTAGAATCTTGAGCGTTAGCGAGGGAATCAAAAGAGCACAAGGTGAAAAATCTTTGCACTCGAGTGCAACACGTAACTTTTCATCCCACCTCAGCGAGGAAATAATGAAATGCTTCTCCTTCCTAGCGTTAATTCCCAGTCAGCATCCGAAGCTTTGGCTTAGGCCCCGCTCGCCCCCCTTGGCTTCACCTCGGAGTCCGGGGTCCGCTTTACCAGTCTTAACTGCGGATTTGGCTGGACCTCGATATTTGCCGTGAAGCGACTGCCATCTGACCTCCACAACCCAATGATGACATTAGGCGATACCGAAGCATTGCAGCCAGACCGTTGTTGTTGAACTTTTTAGGGCTCCAACTACCCGTAACGACTGCCATAGATGTTCGTATGGCATCAGTGACCGACGGCTTAACGTGCTCTCCAAGGCACGACCAGACCAATGCAAATACCCATTTTCATGCATAAAAAATATTTGCACTGAGCGGGGATCGAACCCGTGCCTCCTGCGTAGCGGCCGCGTTCAATACCACTACGCCATGGAGGCTGTATAATATGTGTATTAATACTAGTAATAAAATACAACAAAATAAAAATTCAACAACAATGTCAACAATATGACGTGAAAATAAATTGATGCGCGCAAAGCAAATTAAAAAAAAAGTACACCAAGGAGGTTACGAGTCTGAGTTTTTCATGAATTAAAAAAAAGTTGTATGATAAATTCGGCACCATAGAGGTAGAAGTAAATAGGTTTAATGATGTTTTGAGTCCACAAACCTAGTACACACGATGTTCTAAATTCAAATTTCCTTTACCTCTCTAGAGGATAAAAACGACTTTTACGCTCAGTTATCGAAGAGCAAAAATAGTCTTTCCGAGATGGTGGGATGAAAAACATGTTACGTCATTACGTGTAAACAACGAAGGAGCTGAATCAATGCCATTATTTAAAACAATACAGACTAATGGGGCCCTACCAAGATCTTTGGTGTCAAGCCAACCCTACTTGCAAATCGGTAGGTACACCTGCTAATCGACGGACGACTGGTGCTGGCTTTAGGTACTCTTTGAGTTGGGCGGTAATCATAAAAGCCGCTTATGTCAAATCAAAAGAAGAAGAAGGAATAAGCAAACACTGTCCTCTGAGCAGCCTCAGTTGCAATCGGGAACAACGCTAAGATAATGATGATATAAATATTTTATTTTTTTTGTACAACATGTACAGAAAGTTCATGTGTTAAAGTCCATGCCTCAATTTGCCCAGACTGCAAAGCTGCTACGCCGAGCGGTGTAGACGTAAGTAGAGTGAGCCTCAACCGGTCGTCTTGGATGTACGCGGCCGCCGGCATCGGGTAGTAGTTCGCCTGAATTGGGAGCTTGGAGAAGGTTCGACGTTTCACCATCTGTGGAAGATAAGCTATTCTTATTCAATAGGTTAATTCAAAAATGCCCAATAATTTCAATAATACAATAGTTATTTGTTATACAAGAGTGCAAAGTTGCTTTTTAACCGCGTGCTCAGTTTTGATGACCGAGCAAGCGAAAGATTCTAAATTTGAATCACGAGCATAGCGAGTGATTCATAAATTAGAATCTTGAGCGTTAGCGAGGGAATCAAAAGAGCACAAGGTGTAAAATCTTTGCACTCGAGTGCAACACGTAACTTTTCATCCCACCTCAGCGAGGAAATAATGAAATGCATCTTCTTCCTAGCGTTAATTCCCAGTCGCATCCGAAGCTTTCACCTCGGAGTTCGGGGTCCGCTTTACCAGTCTTAACTGCAGATTTGGCTGGACCTCGATATTTTTCGTAAAGCGACTGCCATGTGACCTCCACAACCCAATGGTGACATTAGGCGATATCGAAGCATTGCAGCTAGACCGTTGTTGTTGAACTTTTTATGCATACAAATATTTGCACTGAGCGGGGATCGGACCCGCGCCTCCTGCGTTGCGGCCACGTTCACTACCACTACGCCACGGAGGCTGTATAATAATTATGTGTAATAATACTAATAATAAAATATCAACAAATAAAATTCAACAACAATGTTCAACCATAGGACGTGAAAAAAAAAATTATGCGCGCAAAGCAAATTTAAAAAAAAAAGTAGGTACACCAAGGAGGTTCCGAGTTGAGTTTTTCATAAATTAAAAAAAAGTTGTATGATAAATCGGCACCATAGAGGTAGAAGTAAATAGGTTTAATGATGTTTTGAGTTCACAAACCTAGTACACACGATGTTCTAAATTCAAATTTACTTTACCACTCTAGAGGGTAAAAGCGACTTTTACACTCAGATATCGAAGAAAAAAAGTACTCTTTCCGAGATGGTGGGATGAAAAAATAGTTACCTCAAAAACCCTAAATTCAAGCCATCTGGCCAGCGTGGAAGCAGTAGCAAGCGAAGCCTCCTAATATTGAGAGGCCTATGTCCATCAGTGAACTGTGATAGGTTAGTTGATTGATTAATTCATTTAAGATTGTTTAGTTATCCAGTTCTCCAGTAATATTCCAGTTCGGATGAAACTTATTATGAGCATTATATTGAAACAATAATTATTATTTGAGCAATTAAGCTGAAATTGCAATTGAGCTGGCTACATCTGCTGAGGTACCAATGCCGGAGCAAATAAGTCGAAGAGTGGAAATCACATACTTGCATTCCATTAGAGTCGGTGTAGAACACGTCCCCGTTCTTGATGTCGGTAGAGAACCTCATGGCGAGCTCCATGTTGTACACTTTTGGGTCTATAAGTAACGAGTTGCTGATCTCCACCTCGCTTTGTTGGAGAGACGGATTGTTGCATACGCTGATCTGTAGAAGTATGGTATGTGTGAATAAACTAACGACGAGGATTTAAAATCTTGATATTCTTTACTTCAAAATAAGCTCCCATTGGCCTATTACCGGTAAACTGTCAAAGGTGTGACGCCCCTGGTGTTGCACGCGTCCATAGGCCACGGTAACCACTTTCCATCAGGTGGGCCGTGTGCTTGTCTGCCACCTAAGTGGTATAAAAAAATACCCTTAGTAATTAACTTCCTCCTTACCGTGGAGAATAGGTAACGTTGTTGGTTCAGTATGTGAAGAAACGTTGTGTCTGACTGCTTTGAAATTGATTGACTCTACACTGGCTAGTGAAACCTCTTCTATCATGAAAAAATAACGTAACCGGAAGAGTTAACGAGAATACTATGAGGCTACTAGTGGGTATACTTACACTTGTTAAAAAATCACTAACCTCCAGTACGACGTTTGCAACTTTAGGTGAATTGAGTACATAATAAAGAGTAGATTTATATATCCCCTCAATCATAACTATCTCGGGGAAGGCTTCTGGATGGAACTGCTTAGCTGGGCCCGTTGGATGGAACAAATAGGCACCACTATTCTTATCCTTACCGTACTGACTGTCATACCTGATGATTGAAGATACTCTGATTAAGTATCCATTTCTATGCTTACAAACTATTCGATACAAAGAGTTCCCAACAGAGGGCAAGGGAGCAAAGGTTGGCAGAAATGGCAGACAAACATGGCCAGCAGGTTTCATCAGACTAAAAGTAGCTGTCGTCAAGTCTACCACGTGGATCTCCAGTAGCCAACGAAGTTGGCTGCAGCATGAAAAATTGTAATTGCCCTGCGATTGCAGATCTTATTCATTCCAGTCCATGCTGCATTGACCATTGTGCCCCTGTACATGTATTACCAAGGACCTGTGTAGGGTAACGGAAAATGCTGTGACCCTAAGCAAGTTTTGGGCCGAAAATTTTTGATAAATATCTAGCCATTTATTCAATGAAGAAGAACGCACAGATTGCTTTCAATGCTGATAAGACGCTCTAAACTTAACATGTAATTAATTAAGTAGTTACATACTTATATGTAAATTCCTTCAACACTCACTGAGCAAAGTCCATGTTCACGGGTACAACAGTCCCGTCAGGTGATACAATAGCTTTGATGAGTCCATTCGTACTGGCAATTATCTTGGAACTGTTACCAGATTGTATCGTGAAATCCTCCGTCAGTCGAACTGATGACTGCTCTACTGGAAACTCCTTTGGCAGGTCCATTATCAACTGGTTCATGTTATACCCACGAACACGACTGTAAAACGTGTACCTGGAGAGATCATAATAATTTTATTATTATCGGATTGGTCTTCTCGCACAGCAATATAGGTTATAAAAAAGATGTCCTAACAACGACTGTCCTAGAACTAGAATATTTAAGTAGTTTTTAAGAGAATTCAAAGTTTACCAAACAGTTAGTTTAACCATATGGGATTTTAAACTTTCGGTTAAAAATAAACATTCGGGAATTCGATATTCGGTATTTTGTACTGGATTATAATACGTAACCCTATGGATGACGTCACAAAACTGCTAGTGACTTTCGCATTTATAATAAGTACATTAGTGTTCATCAATATTTACTTATTGACATGCCCCTGGTTTCTTCTTAGCGCCACAGTGTACATTGTTAATGCTAGGGACTTCACAATCACTGGGAAAGACACCTGGAACTTATAATCTGCGAAACCGAGCGTTTTGTTCCCCAGCACAACTGGAGATACCTGGGCTTTGATGGGACTGCTTGTAGAATCGAATATCTGGAGCAAACAATAAAGAATAACTAGTACCTAATACGGCGTAGAGTAACCGATAGGGTCACATCAATGGATTGGTTGACCCCTAAACCCCCTGAACTGTTCGAGAGATTCGGGCCCAGAATATCTTAATGAGGCTCCACTATCTTCTTTTCGTACCGTAGTAAGTATTACCTACCAGTTGACTGTAACTAATCTTATTTAGAGCTAAACTTGTCATTATAGTTGCGGCACGCTATGATGGCCGTTTTGACAAGACTAGTTTTGCTCGTTTCCTCTTTTTTGGTATGTTAGTTTATTAAGCTATTGCATAGCTTCTATCGCGGGCCTTGAGCGTGGAGACCGAATCCAGAAATAGAAATTCCGTAACGAAAAAACCTAAGCTGACACTCCGAGCTCGCACGAATCAAGCCGAGCTGCTCCGAAATCGGCCGATTTCGGAGCAGCTCGGCTCGATTCGTACGAGCTCGGAGTGGGGGGATAATTATTGCATTTAATAAGTTGATAAAAAATGCTATGCAATAGCTTTACCGCGGCAGTCCCCGAGTGCCACACGTCTTTTTTTTTCTTCTGTGTCAGTCTCACCATATTTGACTTTAGTTATACGTCTAACAGTTCGTAGTCCAATACCATATTAAGCGTATTAATAAGGCTCGAGCCACCAATAGTGCCCGGAAAACGGCAATAGACTCACCCCCTGGGACCTAATACAATGATTGGTGAAATGTGGGTGTTAATTCACCTCTGACTAACCCTCCAGGGAAAAAGGCGAAATTGTATATGT
The DNA here is from genome assembly GCA_914767945.1 of Eilema depressum. NCBI lineage: Eukaryota > Metazoa > Arthropoda > Insecta > Lepidoptera > Erebidae > Eilema > Eilema depressum. The sequence continues at coordinate 11,734,970 of OU612031.1, forward strand.
ATGTATGTATGTACTTTGATTATATTCACCTCAACATGCGGTGAAGTGACGAACACAGTCAATATTTCATGTCTGGTGAACGGTAGAGCATTATATAGTGCTATTTTTTTCGCAGGTGTCACTGCATCGAGGATAATTGTAATCCTGGTGGGCAGCTCGTCATGTCGTCGCCAGTACTCGTCGAAGTAGATGACATCCTGAGTCTTCTCCAAGATTGAAGGCTGCTTCAGAAGGTAGTGGGCTGCTTGCTGTATAGCTGCTTGACTGTCTTTTATTGCTATGAGCATTCTGTGGGATTTATTTATCAAGATAATACTTATGCCGTCTTTTTTTTATACCACTTAGGTGGCAGACAAGGGGAAGACGTCTTTTTTTATACCACTTATGTAACAAAAGGGGCGTTACACTCGCGCTGCCGACCCTGAAGAAACCTTCTAATGCCCTTCTTGAAGAACCCCATATTGTAGTCGCTTGGGAAAACCACCGCGGGGAGTAAATTCCACAGCTTGAGTGTGCGAGGGATGAAGTTCCTTTCATACCGCACAGAGCGCACCGTTTCCATACGCAATGGTGTCTACCACGCTGGATGAAGCTACCTACTTCAAAAGTAACTGAAATCTTGGAAAATCTTTTAATATTTCCCGCTCAACGCAGCAGATGGTCTTAATAGTACAGTAGACAAAGAAGATACAGATAATCTTTACAAAAAAAGTGCAATCATATCTCCTTTATCGACTGTATTTGCAGAGAATTAATTAACCCATCTGCATCTTAATGCGTGGGTTTAACTTCTCTAGTTCTCTACTGTTATTTTTAACACTTTTCATTATAGTGAGCTCACACACACACTTGTGCTACTTACTTCTTCCCATTATCTTCGACGACTTTACTACGGGAAGTGCCAGTTATGGCGTCGTGGTGTTGGAACAAAGACAACGCTCGCCTAGCATTTTCCACTTTGGTGAGCAGTTGGAGGGACATTAGTCTTGACAATAAGCGAGATGATATCGCTTGTGAACTTATTGTTTCTGCTGCCCTGGTAATGAAGACAATAAAAAGAAAGTAATGATTGGGCATCTCAAATTTTCTTATGGCTGATTTACATCAGACGAGGAATGCAATTTATTTCCTCTACGTCAAATTCTATTAGTGTAAACAGTGATAGAACATTCGTTCGTTGTTCTTTCTTATGTAAATGCTTTAAATAAGATTTCGTTTAAACTAAGAAATGATGCTCTTGTTCTAGCTCTGGCTCTATGTTCGTTTGACCTAAATCCACGTTTACTTATAAATTTTAAATAGCAGGGAGGCAATCTAGGGTTTAAGTCGTTCTGTTAACTCAACAAATTGAGTTAGCCCCGTCCAGGATCCGCTTAATTGCCACTTACGGTCGGTTGGTAACAAATAATTTAGTAAAATATCCAGTCTGACCTGAAATACGCCAGTAGAACTCTTTCCATGTTCTTATAGAATGGCCTCGATGTATAGTAGCCGCTCCAGTAATGCTGCTGCCTGTCAGCGTAAGTGAAGAAATCGCCCGACAGTACCGGAAAGTCTGTCATATTCACCTCTGCATGAAGTGCATTGAAGTAATCTTGAAGATTACCGAATTGAACCTACAATAAATATATCTATACTTACTAATGAATCTATAATACCGATTCCTGCTGGATTGCTCTGCAAAGGGAAGCCGTTGTAGAGATGTTTAAATTTATACTATGGTCATTCTATAAGAGGTAAGATTATCCACCAGCTTCCCTATAGGTACATCATAAGTAATCAATAGTCAAAATAGCCGTGCCTTAGTGTTCATAGCATCATTGTTATTGATATAGTTGATAAGCACGTCATAATTCAGGAACTGATAATCCCACTCTGCATCGTTATTATACATTGAGTCGTCGCCTAAAGGAACTAGGAGGACGTTGCTTCTGTACAGCTGAGCCTTTTTCCGCCATTGGTCGAGAATCAGTGTAGCTCTGAAACAGACGAACTTTAATAATATCAGCACCAGTTTCGCTATTCATTATATTCAGAAAACCAAGACAAGGAAGTTCTTTAATTAATAAGTCCACGGAATGAAATTTCGGTCGAACCCTTCAGTACTAAACGCGGTCCCCTGCATAGGCTCGTGTGATCTCCTATAATGAATCATTTTGGGAGTATTTCGGATTTTAGATTACCTACCTCTCATGTACGTTATCTTTAGTTGTGTTTTGAGCTGCAATACCCCATGGGCATAACACGCCAGTGCCGTTGAGCCTTATGAAATCGAATTGACAGCATATCTAGAATTAGACGAAACGTGACTTAGTTTTATACTCATAATATGGGATCAACTGATTTTTTTTAAAACTTACTGCAGGATCTGGACCGCAAGTATGTGGTACATCATATGCGAAGAAAGGAAACATGTGAGTGAACATATCCGTTTTGCCAACACCATCTAGAATGCAATATTATGTTAATTGGTATTGTTGTGGTTTATAACTGGTACTAAAAGTAGGTACCTACTAGTAGGCTCATTGAAACGAGGAGAGTTCCTGGTCTGCAAGATACGATAATCGAAAGGCCAGAAAAAAGTTGCTCCGTCTAAATATTCGCAGAAACTATTATAGCCACTTACCACGCCTGGCGAGGATTACCCTGCAATTGAATAGGTATTGATAGTAGGTTAGAAATAGGTAAATAAATACAAATATTATGTCATACTTAATATATAATAATCGTATTAATTATGACATAAAGGTGATTTAATGTCACTTTTGCGAATCTCGTATGATATAATCGTAGGTGAGAATTTATTTTTTGACTGCCGCTGTGGCGTAGCGGTAGCGAACGCGGCCGCTACGCAGAAGGCGCCGGTTCGATATCCGCTCAGTGCAAATATTCATACAGTCTGGGTGTTTCTATGTATGATATAGTATGTATTTACAAAAAAAAAGTATCTAAGTATGTTTAGCCGCATTCTAGAACCCATAATACAAACTAGTTAAGCTATGCTTACTTTGGGTCTAGATAGCGTTGTGCAGAATGTAGGTACAATATTTATTTATTTATTTAAATTTATTTTTTGCCTGTGTGTAAACATTTCGATACGACAATAGTTTCTAGAATCGAAACATGCGAGAATCTCCCCCCGTCTAAATGAGCCTTTAGTGAGAGGAGTTGAAACGAGCTAAGATGCACCACTACAAATATAATAGTTACCCCACAATTGCCGCCATCTAAACTCCAGTTGCCTCTTCGAAGCTAATTCCTTCTTCACGATATAATGTACACGGTGAATTACGGAATTCTCTAAGCCAGCCAGCTTCAATAAGTAAGGTTGAGAGCTAGAGTAGCCGAAAGGATCAATTGACCAGGCGTTCTTAGGTGTAATCCCTAAATTATGCAAACACCATTGGTGGCCTACGGAGAGCTGTTGGATTGTTGAAAGCCAGTGAGAATTCGCCTCATCGTTCATAACCCAGCCACCAGTAACTATTTCTATTTTATTATTTTTTAAGTAGCTGGAAAAGACAAAAAAACATTTATGATAATATCCAAAAATGTATAAAAAATTGCACTTAAAAGATTATTTTCTGGAAACATCATGGACCTTCGATTACCCTCTTCTTTTATAATTGGCTAAATAAGTGATAAATGGCACCATGAGAAATTAGAGGACCATTCGTAAGTACGTTTACTATCCTATCCATTTGTCGCGAAGTCTGAACTAGATTACGACGACACATTTCGACGATTTCATAATAAACATGTACACTTAAAAATATTCACTATCTGAGATACAACCTACTCACTTCATAAACGTAGCTTTATCTTTTCTACTTGCGTCACTGTCCCACCACATTGCAAGGAAGGCGATTTCAGACCATATAAACTTCCTGTTGCCAATGCCTTCGGACAACTTTGCCATCATATTGCTGAATAACCGACTCGTACGTCTGTCATAGGTTTTCTCGAAAGTCTCCGTCCAACCTAAAAGTTAAGTCGGATATTTAATTCACGTTTTATTTTCTGAGTGGCCCTCTAAAATCCAGCCACACGTCCTGATCGACGACCACGAGGGGTGAATTTACTGGCGTGGTTAAAGTGGCTCTGGTAGAATTTCTGGAAAAATCATTCACATACCATTAGCAAAATTGCAGCAATTCTGTAGTAAATAAGAGTTATTAAGAAGAAGAAGAATTTTCTGAACATCGAAATTCAAAGACAGAAGTCCGTGTTTTTTAGTAGAAGAAAGTCAGAAATAAATAAAGAAAATTGAAAAATTATGACTATGCCCCTGGGGTAACGTCATCAAGTTCGTAACATATGGTCTATCTGGAGTAGCTAAGAGTAAAATAAGAGTTTCCAAAGTTAGTCTACAAACGATAATACCTGGATCGTGGTGTGAATGTGGTACTATGAAAACCTTTAGTTTATTCTTCTGAGTCCATTGGCTGTCGTTATACTCGATATTCCATCCTTGCTTCCATACTCCACCATCAATGTCATCAAATTTTAACTTATCATACATTGATAACATCTAGAAACATCAACGGAGACTATAGTACCTGCGATCATTATCCTCCAATCATTTGCCAACTTAGTTGGTCTAGAAAGAAAGAATGAAAGAAGAAGAAAGAAAGAAAGAAAAAAAAAATTCTAGATAGACACTTAAGATGCACAGCACAGAAAACAAAGGCGTTAAATAAGCAATAGTCTTTCAGTTTAAGTACGTAATGGCTGAACTTCAATATTTTCAGTGAAACAGCTGCCATTTCACCTCCACAACCTACTGGCGATATTAAACTTCCGTAATTGTCAGATTTAGTAGTTCCAATTTCAACTACCCGTAACCGATTCCGTAGATGTTTGAAATCAACGGCTTAACGTGCTCCCTGTTTGTCATGTCATCCTAAGACTGGCTAAGTATAGCTTAACTTTGTAATTTGTTAACCTCCCCTCTCCATTTCTAAAATGAAAATCGTAACTACCTACTTAAATAATTTTTGTGGTAAGATACGATTTAGCATTGATAGAATAGTCGATATGGCCAACTGAATTTATGGAAATTACCTGTATGTCTGTCTCTGGAATAGTTTGCTTTCGTATAAGGCATGTTGAAATATTAAAAAGAATGGGCATATTATGCTTATGCACAACTGGTTTATGTACTTCACTGGATATATCCTTAGCCCTCTTCTTTAATGTAAAGTGCCTTACAGGCTCTACATCTTTAAGTTTAACTGCAAACTGGGTTTTACTGAACTTATCATGATACTTTTTAAGTTCGCTTTCTATGGGATGTAATTTTGATTCTATTGCCGACCATTTTCCCTGAAATAAAATGTTCTAACTAGGAGTTCAAGTTCTATACAATATGTATATTCTAAAAAAAAAGGCCGTTAATTGAACGGCGACATTTAGAAAGTTAGTAACCTAGGTAGTTCATTGAACGGCTGATTCAGCTAGTTGGCTGCGACATACCTACGGTGAATATTTGAATTTGCCACCCCTGATACTGCCGCCTAAGACCTGTGCCCCGGTTTGCTTATTTGGGTGCCGGGACAATTTAACGTTTAATAACCAGGGGACATTTTGGGAAGTTGACATTCTGAACCACAATGTACAATTCTTCCGGGTTCTGGTATGTACAATAGGCCCTTTTTTTTTACATAATTTCATATTATTGCGTTAAACGTTAAAATTAATAGAAAATAAGTAGGTAAACCCAAAGAAAAAAAACAATAAATTTTACCTATCCAGCTTGCAAGTTTCGTTTTAGTAAATATAATAGTTTATGTGAAGCAAATCATCAAAGTCAGTGAAGTTCGAAAATTAACGGATACTGCACCGTTTACCTCATGTACTTCGCTGGGCATATCCTTAGCCCTCTTTCTTAATATGAAGTGCCTTGTCGACTCTACATCTTCAATCTGGATTCCACTGAACACATCATGATACTTTTTAAGTTCACTTTCTATGGGATGTAACTTTGATTCCATTGCCGACCATTTACCCTGAAATACAAGGTTCTAACTAGGAGTTCAAGTTCCATGCGATATGTGTTTTCGAAGAAAATAATAGGTAGATTGAATTACTCGTGGAACTACGGGCACAGATTACCTCGGGGAATGTTTGAATTTACTTGAATCACTTTTTTAGTGTAGGTACCTTAGTTACCTAACCAATATAGATATCTAGTTGTTAAATAGTTGTTAGAGAGAGTATAAGATAGTAATTAGATTTTATGTATTTTTTTTTCAAAGAACTTTGTTGTGCAAGTGCTTTGGCATGGAGTGCAGAAGTTTGTCCAAAATTACCTTGAAAAATGTTTACGAAAAGCCAATAGGAATGAGCCATGAAAGGGATCCTTTATTGAATATGAATCTACTTAGATATTACGTAATCTGAGGATCGTTGAGTTCCTTCATAGCTTAGGAGATTTCTAATCTAATAGATACAGTTTATTGTGAGTTAAAAAGTAAAGATTTCAGGGCATGCATTCCCACAAATAATTAAATTCTGTAGTGCAAGTAAGGGTAATTGGACGTATGTGTCTACTTAGTAAACTCCCATGAATTCCATTGTTTTCTATCATTGATTTATATTGTTTGTATTATATTGTGTCTGTCTATATAAACATCAAATATCTTCGGATTAATCGTCATTATCATCTTAAAGACGTATTTTACTGATTACATCCGAGGCCTGCATCTTCAGAACAATCCAGTCCAGGGTCCCCTTCCAGCTTTTCTTCCCCCATCAGAATTCTTTATTATGTAATGTTTACAAATTGTACTCACTTTATTAATAACTTCTATACGTTGAATCCTAGGCAGTTCAAAATTTAAGCGAGGCGTCCAAAAAAGTAAAATAAGTGTAGCAAGAGCCGTAAACGAAATTACAGCTGATAGTCTTCTGAACATAATACTTGGTGCTGGTACAACATAATAGGACGAATCCATCACTTTCAAACAAGAACTTCAAAAACTCATGCACAAGATCGAAGAACACCAACGATTAAATGATAGACTAAATTTCTAAGAACATTTCCACGAACGATATTGCTGAAATTATCACCAAGAATAAATTTTAAGACAAACAACAGCCAAACTACACAATTAGGTATGTTGTTATGGATCAACAAACGAAATTCCGTTCATTCCAGTTTGCTAAACTTCCATCAATTGTTTGATAATGATGTTAATATGCGATATTGCGCTGTCTGCTTCATTAGAGCAGTGATGTTCCACGAGTGCCTTTGGCAAGTCAAGCGCCTTTTTTGAAAGCCTGACATTGCATAGCCTTTGACAGCCTCTGTGGCCTGGCGATAATGGACTTGACTTGGTACTACACAGGGGCCATCGGTTCGATTCTCGCTCTATGCAAATATTTGTAGGCATGAATTTAACTATTTGCATCGGTCTGGGAATTTTCGTGCTTATTAGGTAACAGAGCATGTTAAGCCGTCAATCCCGGTTGTCATACAAACATCTATGGCAGTCGTTATGATTAGTTGAAGCCCTAAAAATTATATCGCCAATGGATTGTGGAAGTCAGATCGCAGTTAGGTGAAAATTTTGGGATACGAGCATACTTGGGATACATAGAAAAAATAAAGTACTCTGGATTGCACTTTGCACCAACTAAGTAGGTAAGTAGGTATATCTACTTAATCATATTAGGTATAAGAAATGTGTCCAAAAACTACATAACATGTGATATGAACCGGCAATTTAATAATTGAAAGTCCAACGCAAACGCTATAACTATTTACGCCACCGCTGGCGCTGCAACTATTAGGAAATGGGTAACTGGTATTTTGCTAAGATATTATACGTAGGCGCTTCCAGAATTATTGTAGTTCGAATATTATATTAGGGGCCTTCCGATGTACTAATTTTGTGTCTGATGACTACTTAATGATGAAGAACGAAGTGATTTCTAATATTATTCCAAGTAGAACGATGAAACGTATGAAACTAGTACTTAAGTACCTACCTAGTTTCATACGTTAACGAATTAAAAAAGCCTGAAGGACTCTTGCTCTCTAGCTGAAATAATGACTTTCTACTCGGGGTTGAAGTCCAACCTCCAACCAAAGTGCAAGTTTAAAATGGGAATTAAGAGAGATGTTGCTATTATACCAATACCTACCTACCAAGCATTAAGAAATTGAGTAGGTACTACTAGCGCCATCTATTAGCAGTTCTGAATGTCAATCGAGTAAAACACCAGTCGTGGCACCATCCAATCAACAACCAGTATTAATGTAATAATAATAATTAATACATCAATTAGGGATGCACGATTTTTCTCTTTGAATCGATTTTTTGGATCGTAATGGATCGTAAGCCCTTGAATCGATTCGTGGATCGGATCGTATTGTCTTGAATCGATTTCATGAAAATCGATTCAAAAATCGAATCAAAATTTGCATTAGTTTTAACAAATAAAACATTATTTTTACACAAATTTAAACTTTAGTGAAGTCTAAAAAAGAAAAAAAAATCAAAAGTTTTACTTTTTTAAACATAGAATAAGGTATATATATATATATATATACCTATTTAAATGCACTTAATATGAAATTTTTTTCAGCGCGAAAATAAATCGTTAAAAATGCGCGTATGAATCGTTTACGATGTTATTTTTAAGGCACTTTAAAAATCACAACGAAAAAAAATAGCAGTGCGCGCTTAGACTAATGACAGTTTATACTTATAAGTTACTTACATTTGCATGACCCGTTAACGTAGTAGTAGTATCCAAATTATTCATTGCATTCACGTTTATATTTCTCGTTTAATTATTTTGCGAAGACAAAGGATGATGCCTTTTCATATGGTTAGAAAGGTTTGTCATGTTACCTTTTGTTTTTACGACACATTGACATATTTTGCATTTTCCAACATTATCAGTTTTGACAAAATTAGATCACACACTGGATTTGATAGGTGGAGCCATCGGTAAAGCACAATAGCACAAATAATACGGCGATAGGTGGTAATTAGTACGGCATAAATGACCATGACCAAAGCAAAATAAAATCAACGATGACTTTTCTGAACCACCTTCATCATATTTCATTATTTTGCCTATCGATTTGCTTGCTTCGCTTCGTACCATCATAAAATAAACATTGCAGACTATGATAATTAAGATAGATTACAAACGAATGGCGAAACATAAATAAATTTAAGGTGTCGGCATTACTTTATAATCGAACTTTGTTTATTAAAAATAATAAATCTTCACAGTAATACATTGTCGGTAATACGATCCAAAGGATTCGATTCACTATACTTTTGAATCGATTCGAATGAAGATCGTATTGAAGTGAATCGATTCAAAAAATCGCTAGATCGTATTCCCTTGAATCGATCTTCACAAAAATCGCATCGTAACGTGCATCCCTAACATCAATACTGGCTGCCGATTGGACGGTCGGATGGTCGGGTTGGAGCGTCTGGCGCTGGCCTTCTATTTGATTTTATGTTTAATCTCACATAGTATGATATTAAATCTTTAGTTATTAAGTGACTATTGTTTAATTTTGAGCTAATAAATAGATTAAAAAGTTATTTAAATTACAAAACATGTCCTAACTCTTTGACGTTTATAATATCAAGTATATCAACGTGATAAATTAGGAAATTTTACTATAGTAATGGATACTCTAAGGGAAATTTCTATAATTGGACACAAAATATGTACTCTTAAAAATATAAGGGCCCAAGATAGATACTCTAAGGGCCCAATATTATTTAAACTTTTTAATTTACATGTAAAGAGTTTATAGTTTCATGGTGTGACTTTTTTAGGACTTTTTTCTTTTCGATTTGATTACATTGATTAGAAGTGTATCCGATCGAAATCCTCGAAAGTTGTTATCGATTTTAGAGAAACGTCAAAGTCAAACTAATTTAATTTGTTTGTGTGTGAAAGATGGCGTCGAAGGAGTCTTTGGACGTAAGTAATATTTCTTTACTCCATTAATAACCTTGTTTCGGCAGTATTATGTGATTCTTCGTACAGTTTACATACTGGAGAATGTTTTCTTCATACAGGTTGCATGTGAATGATGAGATTTTCTCGTTCTAATAAGTAAAGAAGGCCACGCCCCTGCCGGATTCTGTTTCAACTTATATTTTTCAACGATTTCTGTGTAATTTTGAATAGTAACACACGTTTTAAATTGAAATTTCTACGAGCAAATACGGTTTAATTCTTCAGTTGGATTATTTACCGTTATCGATGAATTTTTAATTGACGGAATGAATTTAAAACTACGAACCTGTCGAACGAACTATTATAACATAGACCGGCATATTATTATTGTTTTGATTCTGTATTTTAAAAGAATTTGAAGTATAACATCATTGAAAATTAAGACATTGTTAGTCAAACATAATTTAAAAAAAAATTCTTTCATTTATTAAATTTTAATTCAATTTACAGTAAGTAAATAATACAGTTTTCTGAGAAAATAGGTATGAATTCTTATTAGTTCGAAAATATTAAAATCATGTAACTTCATTATGTAATTTTGTGTACAAATGATAGTTTTACAAGCCATATATCTCATAGATTAAGTGCTAAACTTAAATCTATATTGCAAAGTCTCTCGTGAAGTGTCTGGTGTTATGTTGTAGCCACACCGTCTTTAGTACTTGTTGTCAACTTGCTCTATTCATTCTACACTTATAATGTCAGAAATGACACTTTATCCTGATTTGTACCTATGTTTGTTAATAGACTATTTATGCAGATGTACTAAGAAAAAAAAAATAGTTGTCAGTTAATTCTGTTCAAACCAGTCCCGAGTGTCATATTCTCAGTGGTCTAAATACATAAATGCAGAATAATGTATTTTATGGTTCAATATTCACTGACATAGAATCAATATTTATACAAAGCTCGCCTTCTGTGAAAAATTAAAAATTTATGATAATTAACATTTATATATAATACATATATGTATTATTATTATAAGGTAATGATAATGACTACAATAATTTTTTTAATCCTTATTATCTGATTACTATAGTCCTATGACTAGGACTATTAACTGTGTAATAAATATGTTGTTAATGAACAAGTAGTTCTATGGTGCAAGGGCCACAGAAATAACTATAGAAGGTACCTATAAAAGTAAAAGTATTATATAAAAAAATATATCCTAAAATGGTAGAAAGCAGAATGAGTACCTATACCTCGTTAACTCTAACAACTTATTTTGCACCATATTCACTACAGGAATACTTACCAGAAATATTTTACTGCTATCTTCTTCATGGATTGATATATTATTAAAGGGATAATAGCAATATTCCTACCCATAACGGCAATATTCATTTTCATTATAAAGACATGTTCAGACATTATATTTGTCTCAAAACTATCCATATACTGGAGTGCCAACTATGTGGTCACTGTGTTGCAGATTCAGAAAATGCATCTATTTCTCTTAACATAAAATTCTGTTACTATTTTGGATCTGTAAATCTTAAAGATACAGATAATAAATTGAGTAACCTTCAGGCAAGTAGCACAAGATTCATATCTAGGGAGTTGCTGATTGATCATGTCAGGTGCTCATGTCCCCTCTACACGCATATCCTCTCTAGCTCTTATTATGACTTGCATGTAAAGTGGGTTAGCAACATCGAGGGTCTTGCCTGTCCTTATTTCTTAGTGACACAATCTTCATAATTACACATGTTTCAGTTACAAATGGTTACTGATGCAATGGTGTAAGTAATTGGAAGATGTTTGTAATTATTTGACAGATTTTTTACTGAAAGAACACAAATGAAAATATCCTTTTGGCTTGGACTAATCCCACTCTCATTCCCACTACTACAACTCCTGTACACACAATCAACAGTAGTGAGTGACCCACAAAAATACTGAGTATTGACCCTTGAGCAGTCCCAAGAACTGTCATGGAACCTGCATCGAAATTAATCAGAAGGAAATTGGAGCAGTGTGTTATGAATGACAACATTATGTGGTGTTGGATTCCAACACATATTCACAAGTACAACCAGATTCATTCATGTTCTCTTTATTCACCAACTGAAACACTGCAAAAGTGCGGGTGCAGCCTTGCGTGGTGTTTAGCGCGGTTCGATAACGGTCGCCGCGCCAATTGAGCGCATCCGCATTTGTATCAAAGGACACAGCACGCGCTCCAAGACGAAATCATCTTTGTCCAAGGTTACCAAGACATCCGTAGGCAAGATACTCCGCATGGATACCCACGTTCGTTCGCTTTTATTGCGGAAAAATACGGCAATTTTCGCCTATCGAACAAAAACTTTCATATCCATGATTGACGTGGAATATATTGTGCTGATATTCTTCCGGGAACAGCTCGTATTTTGTATTATTATAAAAAAATATTTCGTACCTAATGCCTATAAATTATACATTATAATATCTTATAGCATGATATCATTTCCTTGGAAAGATTTTTTGCGGGATATAATCCACCATTTATTTGGTTTCATTACTTTTAAGTTTTCTCAACGTAATATATATCTTACCTTTTCAATTACATTTATACCTTTGAGATTTGAGATTTAAAAGGGAGTGGTCCTGTATTCAGTCAGTACTGCCTTGTCAATGCGTTGTCTAAGTTAATGTATACATGAAGAAACTTGCGACTAATGAATTCATCAACAGGCAATCTATTAATATATACCTACACTACCTTCGTGATGTCATTCATGAAATTTGCGATGACAGCCTCTTCAATATGTGAATGAGTTGATAGTTACGAACCAGAAGCAATTGGCAATACCTGAATAGCCGACCTTCCTCGCCCATCCCGACATTGTGCAGCTCGCATTATAACTTGAATGAGTACGCTCGAATTGTCAGTGCGTCTCGTTTTTCACCGTCATTAGTGGACGTACTTCCCTATTCAAAACATTTTTTCAACACATCATTTTACGCCCAGTAAGCAGCTTTGGGAATACATTTTCGTGCCGGTGGCCACATCTAATAACTTCGTTTATGCAAACTATTGTACTCTGTCTGTTAGCGAATTATTTTTCCTAATTTGGGCAAAATCTTGCTGCGCATATAACACAGAACTCGTTTCGTATCTTATAGCGCCCGTTATAGGCAGTCGACTGTGAAATTAGAAAACAGCCTTGCGAATATAGGCCACGTCAAAACGAAAACCTTTTCAGAGATAACTGGATTCAATTGACGTAGATCTTCTGGGCAAATTTAGGAATACAAAACTGTTTTCCGACAGTGCGAATTGCGTGTAAGAACATGCAATTCGCATAATCCATAGCCTAGTGGCTTTGTGCCCATAAGTCCTTAAGTGTTTGATGGCAAATTTGTGAAGACGTATTTACGACCTAGTCATATATCTTACTTGCAATCGTCTGAGGGATTGTCTACAACAGGGTAACTGTAACTACACAGCGAGGCTAAGGTCCTGCACAATATTGACGCAAGTAGCCGCACTTCCCGCAGGATGTCGGGAATGAGAGCGTGTCCTCATAACTCTTGTTCTGTCGTGGGTGGCGATCGTCGCAGACGTTGTGTAACTCCTCGGCCTAATGAGGATATTATTCAGGAGCATCTAAACGTTAACAGAGACGGTGCGCGCCTTTTGAAGCGGTTTAATTACATCGTTGAAGGCGGCCACCTCGTTAGTTCCCGTCGAAACAACAGACAGATTGTATCATTAATTAAATTAAATCATCTCGTGGTGTTAAATTCACTTATTATGCCAGAGATTTAAGTATATTCGTATTTTTAGAAATTATTAAACATGCTGAGATTAGTTAAGCTATAGTGCAAATAAGTATGAGGTACCTACAAAAATTAACTAATAGTACGAGTATTACACAAAACAGTTTATTGTTTGTGAAGTCTAATTTAAATAGTAAATATCAAGTCACTTACGCGTCTACTTGTTTCACTGCTAACTTCTAAACGTTACAAAGGATTTTGATACGGTTGATTTGTCACGGTGGTCAGCTGGTCACTGTCATTTAGATCGTTTTTGCGGAAGGTTTATACGCCAGTAAATATGTTTGACATTCGTGATCATGGCGCCTGTAACAGTGCCGAAATATACTTGAAGAAACAAATTAACATTTTCAATATCTTGGTGAGTGTTATACTATTAATGTCAGTAAAAATGGTAAAAGAACGGAAAATCTAGTTGCACTCTTGCGAAGTCGGAGCGATTCTCTAATAAAATAAATAAATTCCTAAAAGGAATGAGTACCAATATATTCTTAAAAATAAACTCTTATTTTTTTCATTCTTGTGGTTCGAGGCGTCGAATCCAGAAGAACACAGCAAATGAGGCGTGAATATACCTATATAATTATCTCAGTTGAGAACTTGAGACCCCTTGAACATTATTACAGAAAGATTCCATTGGAAACATAATGATCGGCGCTGTATAGTAAAAATTCTTAGGTCGAAAATTTTCTACGACTGAAGAACTTTTTCACAGCCAAGGTCAGCCATCCAAAGTAGTTAAATATTTTACTGAAGATTTTTTACCTCTTAAAGTTTATAAATTAACTAGCTTTTGCCCGCGACTCCGCCCGCGTGGATGTCGGTTATCGCGACCAAACATAGCCTATGTCCTTTCTCGAGGTCTAATCTACCCCTACACCAAATTTCATCAAAATCGGTTCAGTGGTTTGGGCGTGAAAGCGAGACAGACAGACAGACAGACAGACAGACAGACAGAGTTACTTTCACATTTATAATATTAGTAGGGATATTTCAGGCTATGTTCCTTCCGTTTTATACGTAGCTTTGCAGAGAAACAAGCAGTTGTTGCGTAACTCAGCTGTTATGTGTATCACAGTGATATACTTATAAATGTTCCAGTTTTGTAGAATTATAAGGGTAGAAAACGTTGCGTGCGACAACCTCGCTAAGACATTCCCTGACAACACAGAATATCTTACAAAATATACTGAGGCCGATGCTATACAAATGGGTTCATAAAAAGGTGGATATGGGTTTACAGTAGGTAACAACAGCTGCATAACGTATAGGTCTCGCAACTGCAGAGATTATTTCAATTTAGAAGTCTTCTACATAGTTCAATTGGTTTTAAGAACTTTGATAATATCTAAATTTAATTAGAATTCAGCTTCGAACTGAAATGTATTAAAAAGTTATGAGCTCACCACACCGAGAAAATTTAATAAAGCAGAGATTTTAAGATTTTTAAGTTATACCCAATGCTGGTGAAACTTCTTAATAAGAAAGCAACTCTTGATGCGGCAATAGAGATGAGGCTCTGAAAATATACGAAATTTTGTAGTACTCGTAGCAAAATTGACAGTTGGTACTTATTACCTACTCGATATAGATATGAAGGGCGCTTCTGTCCGAATAATGTGAGTATAGCCATAGAATAGAAAGGAATAACTGTGTTATAGCATAATCGGTTATGTTCATCATTTTAAAATTTTCTAATTCTCTTGCAACCTCGTTGGTGTGATTTCGATGTTTATTTTCACTCAAATTTTTGCATAGCCTTGAGAGTTCTATTGAGAGACCATTAGGATATCCTTATTCATTTACTCATAAAACGGTTATCCAATTAAATTTATAATCTATAAGTACTATTATATAATTGTAAAGTGGTCGTGTCTGTACATTGGAGATATTTAAAAAAAATTACTTGGGTTATGTTATGTTAACGATACTGAACACGAAAATTTTTTTTTTTTAAATCCTGTCTGTTTGTCTGTTTGTCCGCGATGGACGCAAAAACTACTGGACGGATTTTGATTCGGTTTTTTTTGTTAAAAAGGGCTTACTCAGACTTAAAATCTTACGTTTGTTTGATCGCAATCGGTTGAGTAGAACCGAAGATATGAGCAAAGGTCGCGTTAACCGAGATGCACGCGGGCGGAGCCGCGGGCGGAAAGCTAGTTTCAAATATAAAAGTGATATTATTGTTGACACTAACAGCTGTTACTAAGCTGTAACTGTTACTAAGGGAAATCGATTCGAACTAGGGACACAGCATAAAATAGTATTGTTGTAGTATTGATTCTTTGCCTCCTTGACGATGAAGTCACATATCTACCTAACCTATACCTTACAAATGGAAAAATACGCCCGGACTTGTGTCGTAAAAGTATCTTTTATTACTTATTACACGTAATATCAGCTCTCCTAATGTTGTCTTATATTCTTATAGAATGCGTTACTTTTATAGTGAGCAAGAGCAACATTATAGGTACTGCTCGTTCGATGTCTCCCAGGTCTGTACTTCGTTAAAATACTCTGATAACTGTTTCAAAAGTGTTCGTGATGGACAGTCATTAGGTATTCATAACTAGTTGGGAGGCTCACTATAACTTTGTCCGAACATGTGTAATGAACTTGTGAACTATATGAGCAGGTAATCTAAACAAATCGAGGTAATTCCAACACTGAGTGTGACTCGCTATAGTTCAAATCCAAATAATATAATATTAAAGTGAGCATCATTAAACTGATTACTGTTGACGAGCATATTTAAAAGAATATTGTGAGCATAGAATTGAGGTGTCGAATTCTCGTTGATGGAACTTCTTCGTCTGTAGTGCGTAGCGTCCGTTTATTAATTCTGCATCGTAAATTGGAGTTATGCTCACAAGAATCTGTTCCCTTGATAAAAAGTAGCCCATGTCCTGTTAAGACTATAATTTTACTCGTGCTAAATGTCGTCTAGATACTTACGTTCAGACGTTCTGGCGTGATAAGTGTATTCGGGCCATTCAGGTCGGATTTGGTTCATCTCGTAATTCGATTAACCAGAGGAAGCGCGCTCGCGTATTGATCGCGCATCCTAAGATGTGCGAAGGTTCATTCTATAAACCAACGTGGTTAGTAACAATGATTTTCTAAAACAAGAGTACCTATTCTCACAGTTTTCAAGTAACTTATCTGACCGCAAGATCCCAGAATGATATAATATGATTAGACCAATTTGTTGTAATTTCTTCGAGGGTTCCTTCAGCTCAGTCAACTACCTCTGACATTAGGAACAAGCCCACTAACGGCTTTATTTGCGCACTTTTCGAGGCACGAAAGGTCGTAATTTTTTGATGACCCGTCTAATGACTTACTTTACTTTTTTTTTTCGATGTATTTGAACTCCCAGTGGTATCAGCCGCGCCTTGGCTAACTAGGCTAGCTAGATTTAGGTTATTTAGAGGGGCTGATAGCAGTATGCTACCTACCTGCAATAACTTTTGTATAATTATCACTGGACTTGTAAAATATATGTATGTATATTACGCATTTTCGCAATAATTTGAAGAAATTACGAACACCTAAGCGGCAGGGGCTTTTTGATGGCTTAGGCCCCGAATCCGTATCTTGAAGCCCGCTGTGACACAATATGTGAAGTTCCTCGCAAAATAAAATCAATGGCTATACGGGACTGATAATATCATGTATCCTAATAGGTACTCTGTAAGACCTCAGTGATAAAAGGTTTTATAAAAGTAGCTCATAGAGCCTGAGATGACTTTTACCTTTTGTTAAGGTAGACATATCGGTACGGAAGGAACCGCCTTTACTTGCGAACCTGCGGAACGTTCCAGAAACTTAAACCGATAACGTTAGATAAATTATAGTAACTAGGTACATTGTGTATCAATGCGTATGTTATGTAACTGCTAGTAATCTATCTATCTTCTATCTATACTCTATACTATTATATAATTGTAAATTGGAAATGTTTGTCCACGATGGACGCAAAAACTACTGAACGGATTTTGATGCGGTTTTTTTTGTTAGAAAGGTCTTAGTCAGACTTAAAATCTTACGTTTGTTTGATTGCAATCGGTTGAGTAGAACCGGAGATAAAAGATCCACGTAGGCGAAGCCACGGGCGAAGGCTAGTTTGTTATAAGTTTAAGTGCTTGCGTACGTACATCTACACATACCTACCTACCTAGTAGATAAAAGCGTTTAGTCGCATAATGCCTAATTCGCGAAATGGCACCCGAGTCTGAAAAGGACTAATTCGCGAAATGGCTAATTCTGAAAAGGACTAATTCGTCGAACGGCTAAGTCTTAAAAAGACTTAGTCGCCAAATGGCCAACTCTTAACGACATATGACAGCACAAGTCAGACATTTTTTAGACGTTAAACGAAGCTAGAGGACGATGAAATTGCAATCAATAAATGAGAAAATATTTTTATTAAAAATAAAAATCACAGATTATTATGAATATTTTTCAAATCAAATCTTTTCAAATTATGTCAGCCAGCAAAAGTAATTACAAAGAAAAAAGGGTTTAGTCTCAAAACGTTAGTTGCAAAATAATATATATGGTAGCAAAAAGTTCAAATCTCATAAGACACAAGTCTCTAAACCTCCAAGTTGCAAAATACCTACATCTCAAAACGTTCAAGTTGCAAAATAGTCTAGTCTCCAAACATCCATGTCTCATAATACCTATACATTTTTATCCACACGACACTGTCCACCCCGACTCGGATAGGTTAGGTTAGAAGGCTAAGGCGGGAGCGGAGCGGAGCGGAGCTCCCGCATTAGCCTTCGTGGTTATTTTTTTTTTAACCACACATACAAGGATTTTGAACTTCAGGATTTTATTATAGTAAATAAAACACAAAAGGACGTGCGTTCACTTACAATTCCACTTCAATAAAAAAATGTATATTATTATGAGACATGGATGTTTGGAGACTTGACTATTTTGCAACTTGAACGTTTTGAGATGTAGGTATTTTGCAACTTGAAGGTTTCGAGATTTGGGTCTTATGAGATTTGAACTTTTTGCTACCATATGTTATTTTGCAACTTGAACGTTTTGAAACTAAACCATTTTTTTATTGAAGTGGAATTGTAAGTGAACGCACGTCCTTTTGTGTTTTATTTACTATAATAAAATCCTGAAGTTCAAGATCCTTGTATGTGTGGTTAAAAAAAAATAACCACGAAGGCTAATGCGGGAGCTCCGCTCCCGCCTTAGCCTTCTAACTTAACCTATCCGAGTCGGGGTGGGCAGTGTCGTGTGGATAAAAATGTATAGGTATTATGAGATATGGATGTTTGGAGACTAGACTATTTTGCAACTTGAACGTTTTGAGATGTAGGTATTTTGCAACTTGGAGGTTTAGAGACTTGTGTCTTATGAGATTTGAACTTTTTGCTACCATATATATTATTTTGCAACTAACGTTTTGAGACTAAACCCTTTTTTCTTTGTAATTACTTTTGCTGGCTGACATAATTTGAAAAGATTTGATTTGAAAAATATTCATAATAATCTGTGATTTTTATTTTTAATAAAAATATTTTCTCATTTATTGTTTGCAATTTCATCGTCCTCTAGCTTCGTTTAACGTCTAAAAAATGTCTGACTTGTGCTGTCATATGTCGTTAAGAGTTGGCCATTTGGCGACTAAGTCTTTTTAAGAATTAGCCGTTCGACGAATTAGTCCTTTTCAGAATTAGCCATTTCGCGAATTAGTCTTTTTAAGAATTAGTCCATTCGCGAATTAGCCCTTTTCAGACTCGGGTGCCATTTCGCGAATTAGGCATTATGCGACTAAACGGATAAAAGTCTTGAGATCATTGTAGGCTTCGTTCTTAAACGCACCTTTTCATCAAGCAGAGTGAGATCCTATTTACCCCTTAAAAAGAGAATGTCAAAATAATTTCATAAATCCAACAAGCAATGCATTCAAAACGCGTATTATTGGGGTGCGGTTTCGTATTCATATCATATTCTGTAACTAGGTGTGTAACCGATAAATATGATATCACTCCAGTTTTCTCCCCTCCCGTTATAAAATCTCCAAGGCATTTTATTTCATACAACTAAGGAAAATGTTCGTATTTATTTGGTTAGACAAAGCGGTCGTTTCACGTTTCTGAGCGGTTCTATCGATCCGATTTATAATATTACGTAACGATGTGGTTTGGGTATTGAATAAAAAAAAATCATAAGAGCGAAGACTCTTTCTTCATTCGATTATGGTATTTTTGTCTTTTATGACGTAGAAAAAACATCTTGTTTTTCCATATTTTGATACACGGATTCTGTATAAACATATTTATTTGTAAATTCAGGCTTGTCAGTACAAATTAATTGGAGGCATGTCGGATTTGTAGAAATGCTACATGACAGATTTTAATAAAATTCTGCTTGACTGGTTATGCAATATTTAGTATTCAAACTGTTGGACGAACGAACTCGCAAATAACAGCGTGTACAGAATATTAATATTTATTGTGATTATTATTCAAATTAAGATCTGAAATCTCGCATTTTCATATCGTTTTTATCGCTGTTCGAGTGCACTTATCCGATTTCAATAATGTCAGAATACAATTTGCCTGAAATGTGAACAACCTTTCTTGTTCTGTATCACAATTATAAAAGTAGTTGGCGAGGGACGCTTAACTACTGAATGGATTTTGATCGTTTTTTTTTATTAGAAAGGTCTTGGTCACCAAAAATATTATGTCAAATCGATCGCAATCAGTTTAGTAGAACCGAAGATATGACCTCAAGTCGCCATAATCAAAATCCACGTGGGCGGAGCCGCGAGAATCAGCTAGTAATATAGAAAACACAATCAGAAATAGTTACCGAACTAGCACAGTGGCATACATGCACAATTCAAACCTGGTTCACTTATTTCTCTAATGTAGTAACAAAGCACACGCTACGGTCTGCCCGGGCCGTTACTTGGTGCATTGGTCTCTAAAGAGGTCGCGATCGATCGAGCCAGGTCGCTTGCAAGTTTCATAAGTTAGATGCACTGGCGCCAAATTGTAGCTTTCCATAGCTGAATCCTAAAAATATTTGAACTGCTTCCAATTTTTATGGCCACCATCAGTATGACAGCAGTTTGTTACATTTCAGTTATTTGTTCTTGAAATTATCTTCTTCAATTTTAAATTAGTCTATTTGAGGCTATATTTTAATCGTTGAGCAACAGCTATTGATTGCGTCTCCATTCGCATGGAAAACAATATTGGTGATGTACATAATTGGTGTTTTAGTTTCCATTTGCGTCGAATTAAATTTAAAAAATTACGCTTTCACAACATGGTCTCAACATTTGAGATTCCTTAAATTTTATCTAAGCAATGCGACATAATTGTATGCCGTAGAATGGCAGGTATTTCGCTATCCACGTCGCTCCTGACCTCTTAGGTGATTTACTGCAAATTGAGTGTCTTCAGCGTCTGGCACGCGACTGTACACAGTCTTGGATTTGTAAGGATTTTTATAAACATATTGCCTACCAGAGAAATCCACAACTTACACATATTTCTTGTTTCTTTTACTATTGAAAAATAAAGGTATAAAGAAACCTTTCTGCAACCCTCCATAAAATCTTGACTTGAAAGCAATTGTAGTGAAGTCATTCCACAATTTGAGCATCCGTAAGGGGTAGTTTTTATCGCGATGCACGGACCATCCTGTTTTACAAGTATGACTGTGAACTCCCTACCGACAAGCAGACAATGATATAATAATAAACGTGGGTATCGCCTCAAACGGAACCCAAACCTTAGTAGAAACCGTAACCAAAAATATTTTAATCTTCTATTAATTATCTGCTCAGGCTATTATTCTACTTTTTGATAAACAGTATTATTAAACCCAAAGCCTCATCCGTCAATGAACAGGTGTACCGTCTTGACTTGGGTCCCGAATATCTTGTGAGGCCCCACACCCATAAAAAATCGTAATAAAAACATGAAAGCATTAAAACCCAGCTAGATCACTGGTTAGAACTAATTTTTGACTAGAAACACGTCCACGCATTTCTCTGATTTTGCCAAATTTAGTTTTTTCGAGGAGTAAAATGGATACGAAATATTTATTTTAAATCCTATCATTGCACTCCAAAGCTGTCGACTTGTGTTTAAATAGGTCACTTGTGCAGCAAAAACCAGCCACCCTATCACCCGATCAATAAGTTGGAAGACGTGGATTGTTCGAGAACTCCATTTCATGACATACTTCACGGTTCGTTGACTACCTACTCTAAATAATTAACTAGGTTTTACTGCACAATATGCAGTTGAAAAGTGAACATAGTGATATGAAAAAAGTTCTCCGACTCGTGTGGAATTAATTACGTTTTCTCGTTTAGATGAAAGTCGGGCTTCAAATGGCAGAGGTTATACAGTTTTATGTTAAAACTAACATTTACCCAGAGCTCCATACGCCGTCGAGAAAATAAAATTTTATTGTTTCATTCATTCTACCCGCAAAGTAGAGAGGAAATAGCGCTATTCGCAAAATGTGATGAGTTGGACAAGTATCTAGAACAAAGAAATTATACCTACAGGTATCGTGCAGCAGACCATGGTCATTATATCAAGGATCAGCTATGTATCCATGTTGTTCCGCCTAGCTCGTTATAAGTGCCTGTCGCTAGAACAAGAAGTTACAGCTTATGTCGATTATTTACGAGTAGTATCTATCATCCATTACCTCCTGTCCGCGACTTCGTATGCGTGAACTTCGAAATTCAATTATAGTGAAATAAAATAAATTTTTTTAACCAAGATTTAGTAAGATAAAAAGTGTGTGTTTATAATACCGATTATAAATGGTCCAAATTTATCTACATCCATCTTTTATTGTGATTGAGTTACAAACATTTAACTAAATATACAAGGTATCAATAACGATATGATATGAAGAACGTTATGTTTCGCACCTTACGTTTACGACCTAAGATTGAAGAATCTGCAGCACAATATACCGCATTACTGGCCCAAATTTCTTATTGACGGTTACCTACCCTATATATACCCGTCTCATAAACATTTTATCTTTTCAGGTCGATAGCTTTTTAAAGGTCGTCTCTTTAGTGTAGAAATCATTTTTCCAATATTCAAACCTGTCAACGTATTTGATAGACAACATTAAGCATCATAGCTGGAATATCAGGCGCACTTTGAATTTGAAATTACTTTCTCTATTGAAGTGACATACTCACACCACGTAGTAATTTCCCTGAAGGTGTATTAACATCTGAAGCCCTAATTATGTTTTTCGGTCTCACGTATCAGGGGACGAGCTTATTGCTATTTACTAAGTGGACTTCGTAGCAGTCTCAACACGCTACGGTGAAATTTTCCGAAAAATCATGATACTACGTGACGTAGCGGTCTACGCGTAACTTACTGTGCTTACCATGAGTGAATGCGATGCGACCTCAAAGCCAAACGTGAACATACGGTTATTGGTCTGTTATCCAGCGTTAGCTGCTTTTTAACCGTTGCGGGACCAGGAAAATATTTTTTTTTTTAATTTGTTCGGGTGTATCTTTTGAATTCTATGAACCAATTGCAATTTTTATTTGCGTTGAGTTCAACATAGCTCCAACGTTTGCTATATGAACTACAGAGTCGATTCACAGAAAACCCTAATACAATACATTCCTTGTGAAGTAGAAATTCAGCCGATCAATATAGGTATACCATGTAAGTAGAGCCTTCATTAAAGCTTTGTATACCATGATCAAATACATCACGAGGGGATAGGGAAGCGGAACCAATTAGGCTCGTGAAGGTCAGTTTACTTTCGCGATTAATTTTTCTTTGGCGAGTACTATCATAATAGAAAGCCTATCGATGTCGTCTCTGGATATTTACCAAGCTTTATATTAATTCCAGTTACATATCTTGAGCTTTTAAAAGATGTTATTTGTTCGAATTTTGGGCTGCCTAACGGAGGATATATCTCCAACATACAAAAAAAACCAGACCATACAGACCTGTTCGGGTAAAGGGGTGGTGTAGTAATACAGAAGTGGCGTGATGGTTCGTGTGCTTATTTATCTATTAGTAGCATAAAATAAAAAGATCTGCATATTCGCCACTATACCCACTCCACAGCTGGCAATCGTGTTCTCACGTAAGGTAAAAATCGTTAGGTACCGTAGTAATAATCTAAGTTTACATTATACCTATGCTAATAAATTAAATAGGTTATGATGGCTACTTCCACCTGGAACAATTTATCGTTTGAGGTTTGTACGAATTTGTAAAAAGATTTTATTGAATAAAACACATTTCAACCTTCTCTGTACCTTATAATATTTCTAAGAGTACAATAGCTTTACCGGGGCTCTGGAAGCACACCATTTGCATCTATTGTTACGAGTACCAACGATATTGTCGAACTCAAGTGTGGCACAATGCTCTCACCGGAAAACATTTAATTGGAAAACTACTTGTGCACTGTTTTGTAAAAGATAAATGCTTGTTTGTCGTTACCAAGACAGTACACGGCCATGTCTTGGTCGCCATTCAGTATACCTAGCCTGACAGTATGATAAATATCTTTGGGTAATTTGGACGAAGAAATTTCAAGTTTGATTAGAGAAAGCAATCTCGTCGTAGTCTAATTTCATTATGAGTAATCTAATTTGGTTTGGGTTGGAAATTTTACTTTGATTTTAAAGGGGTTTTAGAAAATATTATTCAAAGATCTTCTATCCTTCTCGTTATATTAGAGTAGCAACAAGCAATGTGCGTTCAAATTATAATTAGATACAATCAATGATATATTATAAACTATAGATATGTTATCCACACTCTAAAATGGCGACAAAAAAATGAGGACTTTTGGCACAGATTACCTAATAGTTGGAACAGATAACTCACTGCCTGGAAAATTAACGATCCAACTCAGATAAGTGCCTACAAGTCCACGTGATCAACCACCTCCATACGAATATGTATCTTAACAGACAGCCATACGGTTATTATTACTTTGCAGTCGCTCGGCGTCGTCCTCGTAGTTACGTATAATGACGCTAGGGTTGCCTCGCTTAATAAAGGCTTTACACTAGTTTACAATAGTTTGACATTTTTCTCACCTATTCATCGAATATCGAATAATAGCCGAATATTATTGGACATTCGGTCAATATGTATTTCATCTCAATCACAATCCTACCGGTCAGCAACTCAAGAGTAGGTAAGCTTAGACAAGGCCTTAGATAAACTACTATTCTCAGTGCACAGTGGCGATTATTATATATTTGGTCTGAACGCAAACAATGCAGTAGAGGTAACGCACCGACAACACAAGTACACGAGAGTCAAACGCCAGCCCTAGGTACTAGGTCAGATAACTACATCTTGTAACAACCAATCTGTTACTGAATAGACTAAGTACTGAATCCAACATTTTTAAGTCTTTCTGTATAGTAGGTAGCGAAGTGGGTAGGTAGGTACCTATATTACTTTGTACAAGATATGTACCTACCTATGTATATTAAATATTGTCATAGGTATAGGTACCTACAGTAACTTAACGAATGTAATTACACTTATTAAGTAAGTTTCTACTTGCCGTTCTTCATTAACAGGCAAGCAGAAGTTGGTAAGATTTTTATTTGATTTGTTAGATTCGCATCCGTGATATGCTTTCATAATAGCATCATAGATTGAGTATTAATTATATTAATAACAAACAAAAAGACTCAACAAACAAAAAGATTGAAACGTAATAATATAACCAAACCTTAGGTACTTTATTACGCGCGTGTGCACGCGCGGCTAGCGACAGCCCGACTGACGACCGAGGACCGTCGGCGACCGGCGGCGAGAGCGCGCAAGTACATAGAGTGAGCGTGGCCTGCTTTTGGTCATCATTTTATGCACCAATCAGAATCGCGACAGTGCGTCACCCAAAAAAAAGTTTTTAATAATAAATACGTTTTAATAAAATATTATTAATATAAATAATAATTTAATTCATATAAATTAATAACATTGACGTATTTTTAGAAGAGTTTGGCGAGTAATGTCATTATTGAAAAATGACTAAGTATAAAAATGACGACAATTGTTTTTTTGGTAATTGTTAACTAAGTCTAGAATTCTTTTTGTCGATGTATAATAATGTCGACATGTAAAAATGCTCATCTGATTTTTGTCGATGTATAAAAATGTCGACATGATCACAATGATCCCTTTTGGCGACTTAAGTCTATTAGGAAAAATTACTAGGTATAAAAATGACGAAATTATAAAATTAAATTGTCGAAGGTTATTTTATGTCGTGATATAAAAATGTCGATATTTACAAATTTCAATATGTAAAAATGTCTGTAACCCAAAAAGTGAAAGTATAGAAATGACAATATGTAAAAATGTCTATAACCCATAAAGCAAAAGTATAGAAATGACAACATTTAAAAATATCAACATATTACTTTTGCAAGATGATGATCACATCTCTGAGTTGGGCCGCCATTCGTTTGTAGTCTGCGACACGATACTAAAAAAAACTAAGCCAATGCCTAGAATAGTTACTTACAGACCTATGCGGGATATTCTGGTGGATCGTTTTGAGGAGGACAGGCATAACCTCCGTTGGATGATGGCGGGTGGAGGACAGGATGTGGACGCCATGGTGCTGTCTTTCAATTCTTATATGTTGCATCTTTTCGACCTTCATGCACCTATAATAACGAAGATTTTTAAGGCACCACCTACCCCCTGGATCACTGATAACATTCGTCTATTGTTCCGTCTTCGTGATAGGGCCAGAAAAAGATACCATGAAACTAGACTGGACCAACACCACAGGTACTACGTAGACCTGAAACACCTTACTGAGAGATCCTTGCATGGTGAAAAGTCAGCTTATTTTAGTGTCAACATTAACTCACAAGTCAAGGAGCCAAAACGGTTGTGGAAAACCCTAAAGACTGACATCATACCAAACCACAAGATGAAAATGCTGCCGGCTCACTTTGATGATGCTGATGCAATTAACAGGGCTTTTCTGAATGTGCCGGGGGAGTCAATTGTGTCAATTTCTCAGCTGACACTATTTGAATTTGATAGGTGCACTACAAATGAGTTTGAACTGAAGCCGGTCAATTCGGATGTGGTGCGCAGGATACTCAACAGCATCCAAACTAATGCTCAGGGAGTGGATGGTATAGGACGGGAAATGATTTCCTTGGTGCTCCCTACGGCTCTGGAGGCCATAACAGAGATTATCAACACTTCAATTGTGTCTCATAGGTTCCCCAAGCTGTGGCGATGTGCGATTGTTCGCCCAATTGAAAAGGTGAGCAACCCACAAAATTTTAGGGACTTGAGGCCTATAAGCATTTTACCCTGCTTATCCAAAGTTTTAGAAAGAGTGGTACACGCACAACTGACGCAGTATTTGGAGGCAAATAGTCTTCTGCCTGAGCTGCAATCGGGATTCCGCAAGGGCCGTGGCACGGCAACTGCCCTCACTGATGTAGTGGGCAACATCCTTGAAGCGAGGGATGAGGGGGAGGGTACTATCCTTGTGCTACTGGACTTTTCCCGCGCGTTTGACGCCATAAATAGTACACTCCTACTATCCAAGCTGTCGTACTATGGGTTTACCAGAGAAACGGTGGAATGGTTCCAGAGTTACCTAGAAAACAGGTCCCAATATGTCGAGATACAGAGAGAGGATGGTACCCAGATTGTCTCTTCTCCCCGCCCGGTACACAGGGGCGTGCCACAGGGATCCATATTGGGACCTCTCTTATACATCCTATACAGTGCTGATATTGTAAAATCAATAAAGAATTGTAAATATCACATGTATGCTGATGATATACAGCTTTACAGGTCCTTCAGGCCGGCCGAGGCGGCTAATGCGATAGCGGCAATCAACGAGGACCTGGGCAGAGTGGTTTCATGGGCCGAGCATAATTCTCTCTTGCTGAATCCATGTAAGTCCAAATTCATGGTATTGGGCTCAAAACACCAGGTCAAATCCATAGTGGAAATGGACCCGGCTGTTGCCATTGGCGATGTAAGAATTGAGAGAGTAGACACTGCGGCCAACCTTGGTCTAATCATGGACTCGGAGTTGAGGTTTGAGGCACACATTAACAGGGCGGTTAGTGGTTGTTTCTATAGGCTTAAGGTTTTGTATAACATACGGCAGTTTCTGAGTGAGCATATGCGTAAGCTCCTGGTTGATAGCCTTGTGTTGTCCAGGCTTAATTATTGCGACACTGTCTATGGCCCGTGCCTGCTTGGGCGGACAGCAGATATAATTCAACGGGTACAAAATGCTTGTGCTCGCTTCTGCACTGACATTCCCAGAAGAAGCCATGTAACTCCGTACTTAAATAAGCTTAGGCTTCTTAGCATGGCAGCTAGGAGAAAGTTACACCTGACCAGCTTGGTGTTTGGCGTGGTGACCACACAAAAGCCAGCTTACCTCTTTGAGAAGCTCAGCTGGAGGCATGAAAAGCAGCGATATAGTAAAAGATCGCAAGTGCCTCCTTTGTCACAGCCTCGCTACAGGACTGCTGCATTCCGGGGCTGTTTTAAGCATGCTGCCACACACTGCTGGAATGTCCTCTCACCGCCAGTCCGTTGCCTGAAGACGAAACAAACATTAACACGCCACCTTAGAAAATTGTATATGGTGGAACAGTCGATGGCGGGACAGTCGAACTTAACCTGATTAAATTAAACCTTTATTTCATGTAGTCATTGCATTGTATTATCATAACAAACCTATGTGCACCGTCTCGGGAC
The DNA here is from genome assembly GCA_914767945.1 of Eilema depressum. NCBI lineage: Eukaryota > Metazoa > Arthropoda > Insecta > Lepidoptera > Erebidae > Eilema > Eilema depressum. The sequence continues at coordinate 11,763,526 of OU612031.1, forward strand.
CATGAATATGGTGGAAAGTCTAAGCCACTTTCAAAAAAAAAAAAAAAAAAAATTGTAATTTATTAGGTGTTACTTTTCATGTTTCTTCTGGCTGTTTATGGATGAGTGGTACCTATCAAGCTGATGAGTTTTATAGGTATGTACATAGTGTTCATATTTATTCATTTATAAACCATGTATTGGTTTTTCATCAAATGTATTTAAGTAGGTACCTATTTCAATACATATGTATAATTTCTTCTTTATTATATCCATCTGTTCTGGTCCTGAGCGAAACAGTTTTGTCTCTTACTTACCATTCAAATCTTCAACGAGAGGCGTGTGTGGAGTGCCCATTACCCGACTAATGCTCTGGTCATCTCTGCTATTACTTGCTGGTGGATGGATAGATACCGTATCTGAAATGTAATAGGTTTATGATTATTGGTTTTGGTTTTATTCATTTTATTCATAGTTACACACATTGAGCTGATATATATAATAGGAATTTGCTTACCATTGTTAGACCTCGACCATATTATGGTGTAGGTATTGTTAATTGTGAAATAATACGGCTTCGCATCGGTGCAATGACCAGTGGGTCGTGATCTTGTTGTGGGTCTCGTATGTGCGCCCATTTTTATATAGGTGTTTATTCATTGTCGTTAGACCTGTTCTTGTAATAACGCTCAAAAATCGCTAAGTATAGTTTGACATCGCATGTACTTACCGCAATACATGGTGGGTGTCTGGACATGGCACGCCATTATAATACATTTATACTATTCATAGCTTGTGCTGGCACATGGTACCGTAAATCGTAATACGTTTTTAACCTGAATTGTCTCTTTTTTCTTTTTGTGAATACGGAATGCGGATATGATATGATGTGTCAGTAACATGGCCGACAACGATGGCGTGGCACATGCGTGGCATAATCCCACTGGCTTGCGACCGACGGAGTTTGACACTAATGACGTGTAGTGTAAATGACATCCCACCGGAAAGTGCGCGGGAGGCGTCCTGCGGTGTCAGATTGTTGCCAGTATTCTTGTTTTTTTAATTTATTTTGTTTTTATCTTTGTAATTTTTCTTTTTGTTTGCCTTTGTATATACATAATTAATTATTATTATATAATTATTATTTTTTTTTTTTTTTGCATAGTCCAGCAGACCATTACTGTAATAATGGTTTGTTGGATTGTGTGGGGAAGGAAGGAATTGTAAGATGTCAAACCCACTGCCTGGCCATCTCTGAAAACCAGCGCTGTCCGCCTGCACTACAACGCGGACAGCATTAAGCTGAGAGGTGGCCATTATTCTGCCTGGCTATTTTGTATGCATATAAACCATAGACTTATATAAACACAATGTTGTAGTTTTTGTCTTGTTGAACTGTGTATTGCTAGGTTGAATAAAAAAATATTTTCTTCTTTCTTCTTCTTTAAATATGAAGATGTCCTCTTGCACGGTTGTGAGGCGTGGCCGCTGCCTGGAGCGACGCAAGCAAGAGCTGCGTGTCACGGAGATGAAAATGCTGCGGTAGATGTGCGGCGTCATGCGTATAGATCACGTGAGAAACTCTCGCATCTGCGGTAGCCTTCATGTCCGTGACATCGCAGATAAAGTGCAAGAGAGCCGCCTTCGCTGGTGCGACCACGTCTTGCGGCAACCGCCAGGCTACGTGGGTGGCAAATATCTGGCAATGGCGCCCCCGCCGGGTCCTAGTAGAAGGGGTAGGCCCAAGAAGTCCTGGCTTGACGTCGTGGAGGGTGCCATGCGTGCAAATGGTCTCACTACTATGGACGCCCAAGATCGTGCGAAGTGGAGGAGGAAGAGGCAGAAGGCGGACCCTGAGCTCCGAAGTCAACGTGGCCATGGATGCGATCAGGGTAATACGTCACATGAAGATGATGATGGGAATTAACGCTAGGATGAAGAAGATTAATAGTTCTAAGTTCCTTCTTTCTTTAAAATAATAAAATAAAGCTGTGGTATATTGATCTCATTTTAGCCAAGGTTAATTAGGCCTACCTACCTACAATATTGTTAGAATTTATCTTATTATGTTTCTTAAGATTTTTTTTGTGTTTCTAATATATTTTTATTTACTTTTTGATTGATTTTGATTATTATTTTGATATGGTCAAAAACTAATATTATGGTGGCCACTTTCTAAAAATTATGGCCAGTAACTGCTAAAATTGATAACTTCTTCGTTCAATTCAAAAATTCTAAATAAGTCAAATTAAGTAGTTTTATTATTTTCTTGTCATGAACGAATAAACAGATACATGCACTAACCAATGGTAATATTTCAGTGCCAATATCTTGATGCACTTTGACATAGCACCGTTTTAAATTGAGCGATGCGTTTAAGCGGCCAGTTACTGATGAGTTTACCGTACCCATCATGACTGAAGTACAGTGATATTTATATATCGTTATTTTTATACTAAGGTAATAAATTATCTTAGACTTTTTTAAATGTTGACATTTTTATATTTAGGTAATAATCATCTTCGACTATTTTTTGATATCGACATTTTTATACTTAGTTAATAATCCATTTCTCCAATTTTCCATCTTGCCAATATCACTTTCTAGTCATTTTTATATCTAGTCATTTTTCCTGATAGACTTAAGTCGCCTAAAGGCAATGATCGACGTCTGTAGGTAGTTTTCCTTTAGTCGCATTATGTCCAATTCGCAAAATGTCCAACTGTCCAATTCTCAATAGGTCCAGTTCGCAATTGGTCCAGTTCGCAGTTGGTCCAGTTCGCAATTGGTCCAGTTCGCAGTTGGTCCAGTTCGCAATTGGACCAGTTCGCAATTGGTCCAGTTCGCAATTAGTCCAATTCGCAATTGGTCCAGTTTGTAATTAGGGATCCTCCTTGATTACGACAAGCGTTTTTGACAACCTTCTGACTCTTCTGAGATAGAAGGCTAGATTCAGCTCGAAGTAAAAATACATGTGATTTAGTTTTACATTAAATATACATAATATAATGATAAAATAATAATATAATAGTAGATTTATTAAGAAAGCTGCGCAATCCGACTTGTATAGATTAGGTTAGAAGGCTAATACCCGCTTTAGCCTTCGTGGTTATTTTTTTTATAACCATGCAGAAATAAGTAATTTGCCTAGCTGTTTCATTAAATGGCTAGGCAAGTAATTAAACGTCATCTATCGAATCCATTTGCCTAGCCGTTTAATTAAATGGCTGAATATCATTCAGGCCGTTTAGTTAACAGGGGAATACCCAACAATTCCGAAATATTTAGTTCCGAATTTCAATATTCCGATTTTCACATATATACATACCGAATATTATAATTCTTAAGAAACATAACTCCGAGTACCTATTTAAAATCACGACAGTTATTTATTCGAAAGACATAAATACGAATGTTCATTCTTCCGAATTTCATTTGTACGAATAATTAAAAATCCGTAGTGTTATTGACCCTAAGACCCACCCCTAAAAACGTTATTCCGAATTTCAAATTTCCGAAAATTCATAGTTTGAATTGAAAATTTGTATCAAAAAAAAAATAGATAAAAGTTAAATTTTTGATTTGCCATATCGCGCATAAAGAGTTTTGGGAGTAGGTAATTAATGATTTTTTAAACTTAATAATTAATTTATCTCCAATGTATACGTATAAAAATTAAGCTGAACACGACTTGCCGTGGTACTTGTTTGCCCTACACTAGTGTGGTACCTATTTAAAAACCGGAGGCGCGGAGGGAGGGCAGAAATATTGAGATTGAGAAAGCTGCTCATTCCGACTTGGATAGATTAGGTTAGAAGGTTATTTTTTATTTATAACCATGTTATTAAATTTAGTCAAATGCGAAATAAAATGATTTTACGAACTGGACCAATTGCGAATAGTACATTGTGAGAATTGGACGTTGGGAGAATTGGACAATTTGCGAATTGGACGTTGTGAGAATTGGACAATTTGCGAATTGGACGTTGTGAGAATTGGACAATTTGCGAATTGGACGTTATGAGAATTGGACAATTTGAGCCCGCTGGACATTTTGCGAATTGGACATAATGCGACTAAAGGGTAGTTTTAGTACATACTCTTTACATTATCTAACCGCTTGAGTGCTGGCCACTTATACCATGAGAGTTTTGGCGCGAACGCGTAGAATGATAAATCGCGGTGTTATTTTATTTTCCGAAATTGATGTGAGTTCGAGTTATTATGTGTAAATATGGTGGAATTTTAGACATAACGTCTTAGAAAACGCGCACAAGAGTAGGAAAGTGAAATATTACAGTGGATTGTGACTTCTCGTGTTGGTTTCAAATCTCCGTAATAAGCCTTTAGTAAAGTTTCCACCACTTTACTGAGGCAGCAATCATCATCATCGTCATCATCATCATCATCATCATCATCATCATCATCAACTCACCATTATCATCATCATCCTCATCCTCATCCTCATCATCATCCAAAATATATTAAAAAATAACTGATGACAAGGCAGCATGGTCATAGAACCTTAGCCTGTTCCGAAAGGAACGAATATAAAAAAAAAAAAAAACTTATACCATGACGCTAGTATATTTCGATAGCGTCGGTGTACAGTCGATAACTATGGATCATTTATTGATATATTACTTAGCCAAAAGACGACGACGTGAACAAAGGCGTCAGCCAATCAACCCAAATATCACATCTAGATTGTATTGTGGAGAATTTGTAACCAAGTTTTCGTTATTAAGAGAAAATGGCCAAATTTTTTTTAGTTATTTTTAAAATGTCACCGTCTACATTTGACGAACTGTTTTCGAAACTTGAAACATATTTAAAACATAGTTCATATTATATCTGTCCTCAGATGAATTGAGTTTGAGTTGAGCGTTATTCTAGAAAACGGGCCTTAGTTTATTACAACGACTGTACAAGTACGGCGCGTGTGACACGGATAACGTAGCGGCGCTCAATGATTTTGTAGAAAGACCCGCTCGCGTGCTCCGTCGCGCGGACACACGGCGCGTGACCGTCATTATTATACCTCGACATTACTCTACTTCGTCGTTCTAGAGTGTCGTCAATATCATACTTCGACATATTTATAATTTGACTTTTTTATGTTTGCAAAATCGTCATTTTTATACTTAGTCATTTTTCAATAAAGACATTACTCACCAAACTCTTTTAGAAGTAGCTAATATGTTGTGTTTGTGCCATTTTTGAAAGCCGCCATCTTCGTGTATGACGTATCTATAAAAATAATACATCATTGGATACAATGAACAAGTTTTACACACATTCACCAATAAAAAAAGTATTTATTTTAGCTAAGCTTGTTTGACCAGTTTCTGTATTGTGAACTACCCTATTTCTTTGGATTATTCGCTCACAAAAAAAAATAAAGAAAAAAAAAATAACCTGAATCAAGTGACCTAAATAATGCCACTACAGTGGAATTTCAATAGCTACTTATTATTATTATAGTAGAGGAAGCTCGTAAAGTGTGTAAGGTCATAAGCCAAGATGCTGTTGTCTCTGTTCTCTCTAGATGAAAAAAGGCGCGAGTATATGCATATACGTATGTAGGTATAACATATTTTATCATACTAAAGTTTTTCTACGAACAAATTTTTACTCATAACCGCTCACTTCACCATATTAGAGTGCGGCCCATTTATTTTGGGATAAATCAATATGTTGTATGAAAACCTTGGCACACAACTCTAGATGTTATTCATAGCGTAAAACGAACCAGATAAAATTACTTTTTTTATAATAAATCGATCATTTTCGAGCGAGGATTTGATTCCCACGCATTGCAAATAGTTTTTAATATCTACCCGTGTTCTAGAATTAATTTGGTTCAATCAAGCACTGTGTCATAATCATAATATAATTTGTGTAGCTAATAACTACACAATCCCAAAATATAATTAGTAATATGTAAATTAAATTAATATTTAACATGAACTTCGAAAAAATATGCGTGACCGGGGCAAAACTTGAACCGCAGACGTAAGTCGCTCATGTTGAGAGTTGAGACCACTCCGCTATAATGGAATGGATTATTTACTTATCTTATTACAGGTACTCATAAACCCCTATTTCTTTCGACAAAGTTTTATTTCTTATGGAAGGTCAGAGCTTAGGTAGGGGTAGTTGCGTGTCGGTATCACATGACTTCGTGTTCATAACTGAGGGTGGCTTGAGAAAAGCCCTTGAAACTAAATTCAGGGCGTCTTTTCGCAATAAGGCTATTAGGCCGCACGCGTGATCGGCATAGTTATTTTGTTTTACTTTCAGGTAGGTTTCATAAGGTATTATGTTACCTATTGAATTTGTGACAGGTGTGAGAGTACAGCTACTTCTCATTCTTAGATGCACTAAGAATGAAAGAAAATATTTGCGAAATTGCGGATTACACACATACACGATACACGTACACAAAAAAATTTAATAAGAAATACTGGGAAGGAAGCAAAATATATATTTACTATATTTAGCCCAAAGGTATTTTTTTTTACCGCTAAAAGTAACATAAAAACGATTTTGAGTTATAGAATCGTAGAAGTAATTAGCCGTAGAAGGCCATACATTCAAGTTCAAAGTAAAATACACTAGCCGTCTCGGAATGTCATGTATAAAGTTGAAGGTTTTGAATTTAATTGTTAAATAACTGTAGGTATTTAGTCATTAGAAGTATGCTAAAGGAATAAATCTAGCATAACTAGCATTATTTCTAGCACAAACTTTGCCAGAATTGGTTAGTAACAGAAATCACGTTTGAATTCACGAGACAGCTTGTATAACAACTAACAATATTTGGAAATGTTAATTAGGACAGATTTATCTTTTATGTTGTATTGGAAATTTGGAACCCATTGAGTTGGTGTTCTAAGTCTTACAAACCCAATTATTGATTGGTTCAGTGAGTTTCTGAAGGCCGTACGCGGTATTCTCGTAACACAATTTTCACAGAAATCGTAATTGCTTTTTTTTAATACCACTTAGATCGCAGACAAGCACACGGCTCACCTGATGGAAAGTAGTTACCGTGGCCTATGGACGAGTGCAACACCAAGGGAGTCACACTCGTGCTGCCGACCCTTTAACAACAGAGATATTCTGTGCCGTCAGCGAAGATGACACGCAGGGCAATCCTTTGCTCTGCCCACTGACAGCACAAAACCTATCCAGTGAGCTCTGGCTACCGTACTCACTGGTTATTGTAAAATAGAGCTACCGGATTATCTAACGTAATACGAGTACTAATATTTGGTTGCCTTTATCCTAAAAATGTACAAGAATAGTACGACTCGTATTACGTACCGAAGCGTAATGAAAATATTTTTTGTCGGTTTTTCTATAAGAAAACTGGACTCAATACACTTTTATTACACCTCACGTCCTTTATAGCTTTCGTTTTTGCAGCTGAGATGGGTATAACACGAGTGATTAAATTATATGTTTAAAAATTGCTGATGCTAAGAAGTCCAATAAAGACAACATGTTCAGATATCAGATGGGTATTGAAGCCATATTATTATTCTAGTTCTCTTGTTTCATCGTCATACGCAATCATCATTTCAGCAGCGAACGTGTCACGTCCTCTTCTGAATGGAAGTGAAGATCCTTCTGTCTGATCTTTCTTTTATAAACATTTAGCTTAGTTCCTTTTGGTTTTCGGCAGTGATCATCATGATAGAAGACCAATTCTCTTAATATATTGGGTTCAACTTTCAATCTCGATCTAATCGCAATCTCGCAGTCCGACTGGGGAAGTACCTCCGCCCTACAGAATACCGAGGGTATAATAACCCCGTGTTATGTTTCCGGCGGTGAGTATATAGGGTAGCTAGAGCTCACTGGAGAGGTTTTGTGCTGTCAGTGGGAAGACCAAAGGATTGCCGTGCTTTTCTTTTTCGCTGAGGCACACAATCTCTCTGTTCTTAAAGGGTCGGCAACACGAGTGTGAATCCCCTGGTGTTGCACTCGTCCATAGGTCACGGTAGCCACTTTCCATCAGGTGGGCCGTGTGCTTGTCTGCGACCTAAGTGGTACAAAAAAAATTGTACACTAGATTTTTATAGCTGATGGTGTTTGAGGTGTTTATATTCACCGGTAACAGCCTAATATTCGCAGGGCTATGTGTTCATATACAGCCGTGATAGTAACACAAATATTATTAACATAAAACTGGTCAAATCTAACCTAAGTCAATACGAACTTAAGTTAGGTTCGATAAATTTATTGCCAAAATCTGTAGAAAACACTCATAATATTTTAATGTCTCTATACCATAGCGGGTAATATGTTTCAATTGGATTACTGCTATTAGTAAACTACAAGAATGAAAGACAAGTAAAAAACCGTAAGAATTTAAACTGAAAGAATTTAGTGCTCTTTTTAGGGTTCCGTAGCCAAATGGTAAAAAACGGAACCCTTATAAATTCGTCATGTCTGTCCGTCCGTCTGTCTGTCTGTCTGTCTGTCTGTCTGTCTGTCTGTCTGTCTGTCTGTCTGTTCGTCCGTCTGTCTGTCTGTCCGTCCGTCCGTCCGTCCGTCCGTCCGTCCGTCCGTCCGTCCTTCCGTCCGTATGTCACAGCCACTTTTCTCCGCAACTATAAGGCCTATGCTGTTGAAACTTGGTAAGTAGATGTATTCTGTGAACCGCATTAAGAATTTCACACAAAAATAAAAAAAGCATTAAATTTTGGGGGTCCCCATACTTAGAACTGAAACTCAAATTTTTTTTTTTTTCATCAAACCCATACGTGTGGGGTATCTATAGATAGGTCTTTAAAAATGCTATTGAGGTTTCTAACATAATTTTTTTCTAAACTGAATAGTTTGCGCGAGAGACACTTCCAAACTGGAAAAATGTGTCCCCCCCCCCCCCCCCTAACTTCTAAAATAAGAGAATGATAAATCTAAAAAAAATATATGATGTAAATTGCCATGAAAACTACCACTAAAAATTGGTTCGAACGAGATCCAGTCAGTAGTTTTTTTTAATACGTCCGTCATTAACCGCAATTTTCGCCTTTGCTACTACGGAACCCTTCATGGGCGAGTCCGACTCGCACTTGGCCGATTTTATTTAACTTAAATCATGTAGTATAGTTTGCGTCGGGCGTTGGATACATAACTACTAACGCCAGACAGAGACAGTTTTATGTTATGTAAAAGCCTCCTTTACCCGTATGACAGTAAATTTAGTAGCTTATTTGAGCCAATAAAGGAAACCCAGCTCCAGGAACAAACTGTACGAGAACATTTTTATTACCTACTTAAATGTCCTGAAGTGTCAGTCCCAATCATTCTGTGTATCTTTTTATTTTGATGTGGTTGTATTGTACCTATTCCTTTAAAATGTCAGTGCTGTCGTGTTACATTTCGTGTATCTTACTTGGTTGTTTAAGTAAAAAGCGTACGGTTTCCCATACAACCATTCGTTTTTTATTTTACTCCCTGAGGTGTAATATAAAATCGCGGAAACACGTACCTATATGTGTATAAGTATCTAAACGGAATGAGGTATTTGAAATTTCATGTTTCCATTTTCAATAGTCACGAACTTCCCGTAGAAACTTTCAAACCCTATTTCATCACAGGGGTACCTACATCAGGTCAGAGGTATATGAAATTTCGGACTACCATCCCTTATTTTACCACCTTAGAAGTATCATCATCATCATCATCATTTCAGCCATAGGAAGTCCACTGCTGGACATAGGCCTCCCCTATAGATCTCCAATAAGACCGGTTGGAAGAAGAAGTATAATTTCCAAAAATCTTTCGATGTTTCACTTTCACGCAACGAATTAAAACATCTTAGTATTCTATATTAATTAACAGTTCTCTGAAAACAGTTGTATCAACAAACATTACACATACGATTGAACACCTACCTTCGTATTTCAATTCGTTGGCTTTAGTGTCAACCGTGATTAATCAACTACCAACGTACACGCCACTACCGTTTCCCCATGAATAAAATATGTATATGCGTAGCGTAGTGAGTACTACATACAAGAAGGAGATATTTTCTTTGTAAAACAGCCTTTTAACGCGAGCGGTATCAATACCCTTAGTATCAAGGTTTCAAATCTTAACGATCACATTTCCACGTGATTCCCAGGACGTAAAATGTCGAATCGAGTTATGCTAACGCAGACATACGGCCTGTGCCAAGATAGGCGCCAAGATATCTCTAGAGTGGAGCATTCCGAGCTTTTCCCCGTACATTGGCCCTGCTAGCATGAAATGCCCGCCGTCTCCGTATTGATTAGACAGAGGACTGCTGAATGTTACATAACTACTGAGCGCGACTCGGCCGCAGACTCGTAGACTGCAAGACTACATTGTTATACTTTAATATTGGTTTCCAAAACTTCATACGCCAACTCCATGTAGAGACACGGAAATTTTTAACTGCGTATCGTGTTTTTCAGCATGAAAAACAAGTCACGTAACTTTTACTGCCTAGACCTAGATGGTGTATGAATTAAGACAGATCGAATACAACCACCTTCGCGTGTCCCAGCTTTAAATGTATCTATAGTAATTTAACACAAGCGTAGTTACATATTTACCCATTATCACCAATAATGTGTGTTTGTCAAGCTTCTCACTTCCCAATTCCTAGTGAGAAGCCCAAGTCTCTTCCGACAATCAGCTTGCAGGAGTGGTTAACATAGTCCCCGAAATGGTCCTAAAATACCTACATTACCAGCCTGTATCTATCCTATTAAGTAGAGATGCTCTTCATGTTAACACCGGTCCACCTATAAAATAATAATTGCTTTCTAAATTTGCACAAGCACTTTGCTTTTAGCGTAATTAAAACGCTTATATGGATATAACGTTACAGTTATTCCAGAATCGAGTGACGTGAAAGACTGACGTAACGCGACACACAACATACTGAGTATCACACCATTGCAATAACTTAAATAATCGAATGTATGTAGGCCTGCTGTATATATATTTATCGTATGCATAGAACTGGAAGAGCATGACAACAAATTCTATTTACTCGAAACGAATGCTCTGAAAGTAATTTCATCATTCAGAATGGAAGACGAGTGAAGTGCAGTAATATTGGCCACGACCATATACAAGATATTGAAGCGTAAAAGCTTCACTATCCGCTGCGTTATATCAACGTTCAGCTGTCATCGCAATGCATCTTTGCAACTACTGTTTGGAGATTAAATTACCATCGCGTTAATGCCGCCAAAACCACTATTCTTATTTATCACCGAATCAATGGCTCATAAAATTCACTAATTTTGTCGGCCCAGTACTTGGTTGTACGTTGCCCAGCACAAGTCCTCGTCTCGATAGTACAGGATGAAGGGCACAGTGGGCAAGAGACTCCGGTTGAGTATCTCAAAACAATGTTGCACTCCATACAGAAATAAATGTTGTTGCTTCATCATATCGTATATTTAGTTATTGGCAACTAACATATGGCATATTCCTTAAGCTTTATGCTAGGAAGTAATACTATTGTCAGGGTCACGCGACTCATTGTTAAAATTGGTAACTGCATTCATTTTTTGCCCTACGAAGCATTGTTCTAAATCTGTACGTCAAATTACTATTTACCTGGTTTCCTCGAGCCACCTGTTGTCATCTCCGAAATCTCTAACGGTAGTTTTGCTTGTTCAGAAATATTAAAGCAACCACTTTAATAATAAAATCCCAGCATTCTGTAGGTTCTTTTCTGTGTAACTAGATTAAATACTCGAGGGTCGTTGTTCCTCTTTTGCTGACCGCATTTTTGTGGTGCGGTAACTAAGACACTTTAACTGCATCGCTGTATTTTATCAGCTAAAGCCGTAACTGACTTCTCATTTATACTGTTTTGTGCCTGCGATTGTATAATCTCGTTTTTCATTCATTTTAGATTTAGATTTTAGAGATGCGGTTGGCTACGGAATCATATCTTTAGCAAAACTTTACTAAATATTGTAATCATTACCTACTTCGTGTGAATCTCTTACAAAGTGATATTATATCTATATCTTACTAGCTGACCCCGCGAACTTCGTACCGCCTAACAGTCAATCCTTTTTTTTTTTTTTCAAATTTTTCTCTCCGTAAGAACCATCCCCGTACTTCAAGGAATATTCTAAAAAAAGAATTAGCGAAATCGGTTCAGTCGTTCTGGAGATTTGCGCTTAGCAACACATTTAGGGATTCATTTTTATATTATAGATTTTCACTTCCACGTCTCGGTATTCCTATTACAAGAAATATTATCCCGATTGACGTTTAAATAAACACACAATACGATGTGCAAAGCAATTCACTGAACTCGAAATATAAATTACCTACAGTTTTAAATTTAGTTTCCATTTTTATCCCGTTTCTTCCTACTGTAATAACTTAAAGTAATTAGTATTTGTCTGAGCTATCTTGCCAACATAAATATATCCAAGAGGAACTAGTAAGCGAGTTTAATTTTATCAGTCGTAGTAAATATCTTAACGTAAACGAAATGTTTAACAAAAGTTGGGTTTAAAAGGCACTGTAAGGTGTTTCTTATTGAGTTTATAAATACCATATTAAAACAACTCATTAAATTTTAAAGCACTTAGCATGCTAACTATTAAAATTGATTAATTCGAGTCCCGTCTGAACTAGATTCGCTTTTTTTAAGCTATTGCATAGCTTCTATCGCGGGCCTTGAGCGTGGAGACCGAATCCAGAAATTCCGTAACGAAAAATGGTAACACCCCCAACTCCGAGCTCGCACGAATCTAGCCGAGCTGCTCCGAAGTAGCTCCGCTTAACGTAAGTAATTATAATTGCATAAGTTGTTAGTTTTCAAATTCAGACTCAGACTCAGACTCACACCCAGACTCAGACTCGGAACTCGGAACTCGGAACTCGGAACTCGGAACTCAAATTCATACTCAGAACTCAGAACTCAGAACTCAAATTCATACCTCGGACTCGGACTCGGACTTGAAATTGAAATTGATTTTGAAATTGAAATTGAAATTGAAATTGAAATTGAAATTGAAATTGAAATTTCAAATTCAAATTCAAATTCTATTATTATTTATTATAATTGCATAAGTTCATAAAAAATGCTATGCAATAGCTTTACCGCGGCAGTCCCCGAGTGCCACACGTCTTTTTTTTTCTGTATTAATCGATTTGAAAACAACTCATGTAAGTTGTACCTATTATAACATGCATGTTATAATAGGTATAGAACTTTTAGTAGGAGGGGGGCCCCCCGGCCTGAAGCGACGGACGAGACTCTGGCGCAGTTTTACCTGTACGGGTTAGGTGATCAAATGTGGAAAAGCTGGCATACCAATAAAAATAAAAACAATAAGGGCACTTTGGGCTCTGAAGTTCAAAGTTTGGACGCATCTGAGTGGTGGTGGTCACTGGTGGAGCAAAGTAGAATGTTATATTTATCCTAAAATTCACGACCACTCTTGTAATCGCCAATTGTAAGTAATATGCAGTGTTTATAATTCATTGTGTAAATGTTTTCAAAATGTATGAAACAAGCCCCTATAGAATAGTCTTACATTTTTGTGGGAGGTTTCTACCTGCTACGAGGTAGAAACCTCTCACAAAAACGTAAGACTAGAAATAGAAAGGGACTAATTGGCTGTCTTAAAAGCTCAATAAAAACCCGTATCAGTGCTAACCATTAAAGCCATAGTGTTTTCTAGCCTCGAAATGACATATGAAAAAATGTTTTCACTGTGTTAGGGTAGTTTCATATATTTATTCTAATGGCTTCGTACTGCAATTACCTTACCTACCCGTCTTTTACCGTGAGCGTCACTAAATGCGTTGAAAAAAGCTGAAATATTAACACAACAGTAGTTCAAATATATTGAGGATTTAAAAAGCATTTTTGAACTTCGATTGCGTAATTAAATAATAAACTGACTTGTTTCCTTTATCGCCAATTATATTGTCGTTATTGACGCGATATCTGTGCAATAGGATAATGGCCCAGACCCATTATCCTATCGCGCAGAATACTCGTAGCCACTTTCCAAACTAAAAATCCAGAAGCTGTTTTTGATTCTATCCTCTTAGAAAAGTCAGAATAACATTCATGGTTTTAGATACGGCTATTCATTCAAAGAAGGCAAGTGGCCGCTTAGAAAACGAATTACATCAATTCTGTTTAGATCCAACAACATCACGACGGAAGGAAACCAATCTCTTTAGAATCGTCGTTGCATTATTACGTCCGTTATTGCTGTCTCTGCGTTTTGATATGCTCTTAGTGGGCTTGTGAACAATACTACCTTATTTTATGAGTTTTACGTAATAAAACGTAACCTAATTCCGAATATATTGCCTTTATGACTTTTATAGAAGTCACTGTCTGGAGAGGCATAAAAAATCTAGAGTAAGGTTGTGTAACGGTTTTTATTTATAGCAGTTATTCAGAACCTGACGTGAAAATGTCCTAGGTATATGTCCAGGGTCCAATAACGTTTCTCAGTAGGGGCGCGAGGTGAACAATTTATTAACAACGAGCTATTCTCGTGAAAGGCAATCGAGAAATTGAAACATGATTGTGGGGCAGATAACAATACACCCAATAGAATTATTCTATTAAAGGTATTGTTGCTCTTAAACGTTATTCTGGAAATGTGGTGTTGATTTTACATTTAAGCAAGCTTTTTAGTTTTTATTTGTACTATATTCTTTAGCTATGTATGCTTGCTCTTAAATGAGATTCTAAATCATATGTTATACAGATAGTAAAGCGCCCTCATCAGCTCATGCCATAAAGAGATCTAATGTACATTTTCGTGCGGATATCCCCTTGGATGATTTAGATCTAAAGTAAGGTCAACCGGGGCTAATGCGTCACAATACTTTGAGTATCATGTTTATTTGATTATAACAAACATGTTATACGCCCTCATTACCTATTATTTGTGATACATGTTAGGGAATTTTATCAAATTATATATTTTATTGGAATTTCTTAACATTTTGAATTATTAACATGTGTAAATGATGTTTCTACACAAGTCGGGATTTTTAGACGGAATAACCCCATGTGGGGCGAATGCGTCTTTTGCTAGTATTATGTGATTGGGAGAGCTATTAATAATTTAAATAGAGATAATGTATGAAATTACTAGTAAAGTATATTGTAATTACTTTGTGAACGAAATACTGCGTCAAGATAAGGATAATTAGTTAAACAAAAATGTTTGGGGCTATGGCGTCTAATTTTACTTGTTCAATGTAGACGCATTCACCCCATTCAAGATTCCAGAGGTGCCCAATATTTTTCTAATAGGTTTAGGTGTTTACTTATTTTGATTTGGAATCAAACCATAACTTTAAACTATGTATTATTTATTAGAATAAGAGTTTGGCGTTAAGCATATCAAGTCTTATGATCATTACAAAACTATTTAAAGTTATAAAAACCCGTGAGATCAGTATTTTTGTTAAATTGACTTAAGCTTATTTCCTACGTAACATAATTATGTTTACAACATTTAAAATATTGTAAACTAACAAGTAATCACAATTATCTTTTACAACAATTAAAAATCAGTGCTGTTTTCATTCGTTAAAATTGACTTAAGCTTATTTCCTACTAAACATAATTATGTTTACAACATTTTAAATATTGTAAACTAACAAGTAATCACAATTATCTTTCACAACAATTAAAAATCAGTGCTGTTTTCATTCGTTAAATTGACTTAAGCTTATTTCCTACTTAACATAATTATGTTTACAACATTTAAAATATTGTAAACTAACTAGTAATCACAATTATCTTTTACAACAATTAAAAATCAGTGCTGTTTTCATAGGTTAATTAAATTATTATAACATAGCAAAAGTTTTCAAAATTTTAAACAAAAGAAGTCTATATCTATCTATATTATTGTTATTAACTCTAAAAGTATATTATAATATCATTACCACCACGTCATGACATATTATCAAACATCATTGAATATTGTAATTTTCGAAATTTTCTTTAAACGTAACATGTCCTCTGCGCGATATATCAGGTTTCTTAAGGTACATAACAATATCATTATCATGTTTAATTTCTGATATATCCTCCACGTCGGGGTAATGAAATGACCTTAATCTACTGTTCTTTATTTTTCTTAAAAATTTGACGTTGGGTATATTATTTTCATTCACAGAAATTATGTTCCCCACGAAATATTTCACAGACTTTTTCGTTGTAAATTGTACAAGTATCCAATCGTTAACTTCTGGATTCCTTCTGCTGACATCTGGTTCAAATTCTTCTACTGCATTTGCGTCATTTTTGGATAAACAATCATCGGTTTCATTTTCTTTCTTTGTCTCATAAAAAATATCAAAATCTTCCATTTCTGCTAAATACTGTTCACGATAGCTATCTAAATCTTCACAGCTTTTATCAGATTCGTCAAAACTGATATCTGATTCATCTTCAGATTCTTCATCCCAATCAACTGAATTTCGTTTTTTGACCCTTTTTTTAGATTTTTTACCATTTTTTTTCTTCATTGGTAAGTTGACATGTGTTTTTCGTTTTGCCTTTTCGTTTTTGTCTAATAATTGGGATTCCTTGCTGCAATGTGGACCTTTATTTTCTTTTTCTTTTTTTGTAGGTTTTCTTTTAAGCTCTTTATGCTCTTTTTTTAGTGTAATTATTTTTTCTTTATCTTCCTCTTGTTGTCTTTTCTTTTCTAAAAACTCTTCCCTTGTAATTACTTCACAGCCCTTGGAAATTTTCGTTTTTTTCAGTTTTACGGTAGAATCGCTTCGTTTAATTTTTTGCAATAGTAATGTTTCGAAAGATATTTTCTCGGAAGCTGACAAGATTCGATCTTCAATAATCTGAACCTTGCTTGTGCTCGGTGTGTTTGTGTCATTCAAGGTACTCAATCTTATTCCTTGACTTTGCAAAGGCAATTTCTGAGATAGTGGTAATAGAGTTAGTTGGGACTTTGATGTTTTATTACTTTCAATGTTAATTTTATTGGATTCATTCAGTGTGACCTGTGTAGACATTTTGGGTGCCTGGATGCTTCTGTTTATGGTTTGGAGTACTTTTTGCAAAGTCAACTCTTTTAAAGTGGAAACTTTTTTTCTGGATGTTATATATTGTTTAAATCTGTTTAGAGACTCGGGGTCAAATTTTTCTTCTGGTACAGCATTCCTGTTGAATGGATATATCCCTCCTTTTTTGAATCCATTCCGAATAATACGTGGATTTAGTTCACGCCACACTTCTCCGATAATGCGACTAAATTCATCTTTCGGCAGCTTTTTTCCTACATTTAATCGTTGCCATTGCACAAGCTTTTCGTCCCAAGTATTTTTCATTGACTTGAAAACGGATAAATCTAACGGTTGTAACAAATGGCTTGCATGCGATGGTAATTTAATAATCGTTACTCCACGTTTTTGTGCTTCTTCTAAAATTTTCAATTGAATGTGTGTGGAATGACCGTCAAAAATTAACAATGCAGGTGGATCTTCGCTTAAGTGCGGAAGTACAGTATTGAACATATACTTTTCAAATACTTTCGAATCTATCCAGCCATTGGTAGTTGCAGCATAAGATGTATTTTCGTAACCTAGTTCCGACATCCATTGATCCCATGTATTTTTTCCTCGATTGATTATTAACGGTGGCAATTTATCACCAGCTGCGCTGGCAGCGAATAAGATTGTGACGTTATCTTTGCCAGATGAAGCGATAGTTCTTGTACTAGCAAATCCACGAGCGCCAACAACTTTTGTTTTGTCTGGGTCATTTCCGAAACTGGACTCATCAAGATTCCAAACTTTTTCTGGCCTTCCTTTTAAATCTAGTTCATTCAAAACCTCTTCAAGTATATCAAAGTATTCGCTTATTATAAAAGGGTCACATGCAACTTTTCTTGACATCTCCACTGCTTGTGGCTTTTTTAAAGACAAATTATGTCTCTTTTTGAAAGAAGCAAACCAATCATATCCAGGTCGGTTGTTTTTAAATGGGGTTAAGTAATTATTTTGACTCACGTGTATACTAACTAAATCCAGCGTCTCCTTAGACGTAAGTCCAAAGCCGTACTTCTCCATAACTCTCAGACAATTAGCTAGTTTCAACTCATTCTCTGTGTTAATCGCGGTAGGTGGTCCACGAGTCTCTTTTACGACACCTTTTTTTCTACTCACTCGATCACATATTGTCGTACGAGGTATATTGTATTTGCTTGCCGCTTGGTAAGAATTTATTTTGCCATTTCGTACTTCATCTATAGCTTTTTTTAATGTTTCAAGATCATATTTAGTGGTGGTTTTTCGTTTATAATGTCGAACCATGTTAGATAACCTAAAAATTTAAAGAAATACAGTTAATAAAAAATAAAATTCATAAAATACAAAAAAAAAAAAACAATCCATTGATGACCCCGTTTGATAGATTATAATATTTATTTATTTATTTTTAGAAAAAGTTATAGTAATGTACTCCAATTACCCTAACATAAAATGTTTAAAACCTCTGACAATGGGGCTATTGCGATACAATAGACGCCATCACCCCGATAAGTAATACGCAATAGCCCCAAAAGAAAATCATAACCTACAAATTTTAAATTGCTTATTGTCTCCGGATCTTAAGCTATATCAATAAAATAATCAAAACAATATGTAAAGCAATAAAACAATAACAGTACTTACAGATAAGAAACATAAATAGTTTTAGAGAAAC
Source organism: Eilema depressum (assembly GCA_914767945.1). NCBI lineage: Eukaryota > Metazoa > Arthropoda > Insecta > Lepidoptera > Erebidae > Eilema > Eilema depressum. The sequence continues at coordinate 11,782,238 of OU612031.1, forward strand.
TGAGATTTTAAAAGATCACAATCACATGTTGTCACCATAAAAATGTCCAAACGAAATGACAGATTAAAAATGGCTGATTATTAAAAAAGTTGGACTAGGTCACGACATCTATTAGTGATTTTTTGAAGATGTAGTGCCAAAGCTAGAAAACAGATGGCATGAGTAGTTTTAAAATACGCGATTCGTAGAATAAATGGATTCGACGCCTTCACCCCGCAGACGACATAGCCCCGGTTGACCTTACCTATTAAATCTCGTTAATTAGTCAAACAAAACTAGATTTTATTATTATAATATTACATATTAGAAACGCATAGATTCGTTTAGCACAACGCAACGCAACGATACAAGCTGTGTGTCACCATTCCTACTCTGTCCGCCGTAGGTACCAATCAATACTATTGTGTAGTGGTTTTCAAATTAATTGTTTAATGTCATTTGCGGTGCCGGAATTTGTTAACCGCAAAATTGAATATAATATATTCGATTTGAAAACTGAATTCACATACAAAATTGGGTAAAACAGTATACAGACGGATCAAATTACAGTTCATTATATCTAAGTACTTATTAACGTCAAATAAAGACATTGCGACTACAGCGAGACAGGTCGACTCTACAAAGATCGTCTGCGTCTCTTCCTTACTACTTAATTTGGCTACTTTAAATTAACAAACCTAAATAGTTCTTTTCCTCTGACTCAGTCTAGGTACGCAGATTACCCACTAAATAGGTTCAAAGGTCAAACTTAAATCCAGCTTTAACTGCAGTGTGCTCGCCATCCAGTCTTTTAGATTGTATGACTAATCTCTTCGTGTAACAATGTATGCAAAGCTGCCTTCATTGTGGACTCGCGTATTGTGTGATATGATTTATCGTTGTTATGTAACGCTTTACACAAAACATCTCTGCGCCACCCGCGTACAATATAATAAATTGGTCATTACTAAAGCTTAACATTATCTAAATTCTTCGAGTAAGGAACTTGCGTACTCATGTCATATTAAAACGCTAAAATCTTTGAGATTTATTACTGACAATACATTGCATTGTAACCATGGTTAATTCATATAAAAGTGAGAGATAGTAGAACATTAAACAACTACTTCTTTACGACGCCCACATCCAATTTCACGCAAACGTTGCTATTCCAGTGGGGGTAGATAATGATACCTAAATCATTTAGTGTGACACTTAGTTTTTGTATAAGACTACTTGTCTCTCCTTTTTCCAGACGTGTTTAAGTGAGATAAATCTTCGCTATAAACCAGGTTGGTATATTTCCATTCCAATCTAGGAAGGAACAAAAATAATGTGCTATTTTGTTTGTTTCTTTTCTCCACCAAACGTATTTGCCGCAATCTACCTACTCAGATATTATTGCTAGGTGTTTATAGACGATAAGTTTCCTAAAAGATTAAACTGTTTTATATATGTATTTATACTGTCTCTGACGACGTCGCTTTGTAGCAACGTGGAAGCTCACAGATAAACGAGGGTGCTGACATATTGAAGCACTCGTTAGGTGTCGGAAAATGATAGCGCAGGTAACAATAAGGTACTTTATTTGACATGTGACATTAAAGCCGAAAGTGTTCGTAGATAATGACTTGTTTGCGTGTGTGATGTATTAACTGGTATGATACAAAAATATACGTCGTTTTGTATGCTAGTGGTGAAAAGGTCTTTCACGAATATTCCTTTCATTATTCTGAATAATTGATCATCCCTACTAATATTATAAATGCGAAAGTAACTCTGTCTGTCTGTCTCGCTTTTACGACTAAACCGCTGAACCGATTTTGATGAAATTTGGTCCTTGAGAAAGGACATAGGCTATGTTTGGTCGCGATAACCGACATCCACGCGGGCGGAGCCGCGGGCAAAAGCTAGTAACATAATAAATATTTAAATAGATTTATGGAATCGTTTGCTGATGGTTTCTCATATTTTGAGACCTACCAACAAATAAAATATTATCATAATCCATGCAATCATGTGCAACTACCTATTACGTACGCAAAATGTGCTTTTTGCGTCACATCACATGCCTACTTAGGTGTTGCACTTTGGCATAAAGAATGTTATTTCTATTAAGTGTTAACTCTTGTCAGTGGTTTATATTAACTTGATTAAATTAAATGCTGCTAGGCTAGCTAAAAAATATACAGTTAGAACTCGCACTGAACTTTTCATTTAAAAGAGGTAAATGTAGCGGCGAATCGCAACTATTCCACCATTTAAAAGCCTGAGGTAATATTACAAAGTTCTAGGAAAAATGTAATCAGCCGTTCTGCTAGGCGTCGGAGGAACAATTTATAACTCTCGTTTGATCTCATTGTTCCCTTTCTTCTTTCAGTTTTAATGATGAATTGAAATTTACGGGCGCGTTGTTTTTTTACTTTTATTTATTTCGATTGATTCGATAATCGTTGCAAGTTACATAGTGATCCGGATATGATATCTAGTCGAAAAAATATCATGGACGCCTTAGGTTGGATTCATCAGTGAAAATGCAATCTTATATTATACAGGGTTCGTATCAGATACGAACCCTGTATAATATAAGATTGCATTTTCTGTCTATGTAAATCCGCTCTTACTCGATACTTGAATAAAGACAGGCTTGCAAAGTTGCAATGCAATTGTATAGATAGAACAAACAGGCAGTATTTTTAGGGGTTCTCCCTTGTTTGGTATAACAACGTTTGGTCGAATATCACTTGAACTAATTTCAGTTACAATAAAGTCATTTCACATAATTATTCATTTGACCGAATATTTAATTGGTAGAATTCTATTTAGCATAATTATTTAGTTGGAATAATATCATTGCACCGAATTTTCATTTGCACTAATTTTATTTAAACTAATGCTTCATTAGACTAATAATGATTTAGTCGAGAGATCATACCGAATATATTCGGTTTAGTAATAATTAGTTTCCTTTAATTACTTTCCATAAACTGACGGTGGTTTCATTGTTTTTTCATATTTTGTTTTTTATCTGGCACTCGGCGGCAGCTGCCGCGGCACGCTCGCTTCGCTCGCTCGCCTCGTGCTTGTTGTGGTCACAGTTCTAACCTAACCCTGCCGATTGCACTGAGGGTTTTTCAATTTTACTTGTATTGTTTTTCATGAAACATACTCTTAGTGGTTTTCTTACATCACGGAAATTGGCAGGGTTAGGTTAGGTTAGAACTGTGACCACAATAAGCACGAGGCGAGCGAGCGAAGCGAGCGTGCCGCGGCAGCGGCCGCCGAGGGCCAGATAAATAAATTTCTACACTACGTTAACATTATACCAATTGAATATTCGATGAAATACATAATATTAATAACAACTGAACATTACATGAAATGAGCATTATACTTTTTGATCAATAGCGCAAACGTTGTTATCGCAAATAAATATTCGATGAAATGAAAATTATGTCAATCGATATTATGCAAAGCAATTATTTTCTCAAACGTTGTTCGAATTAGTAACATTCGACCAAACGTTGTTATACCAAACAAGGGAGAACCATTTTTAGGTAGCTAATTATTGAGGGAAACCCAATATTTTGATACCCACCTTTATTATACAGAAGTGGATATATCAATTAAATCAAATAAAGTTTCGTTCATAAAGAAAGCTTTGCCTCGTCCCATTAGATTACGTCAGCGATCTAGTAGCTACATGGGCTTACTATAGTAATACTCTTTTAGGCTTATGTTAGAATTTAAAATAGATGTTAGTACTCACGTGTAAGCCGTAGCAGGTATCTAGGCCTTGGCATTTAGATGCGTGCTCGGTGAATGGTATTCTTTACCAATGGTATCATACCTAAGATTGTTGTTATAAATAAAGTATGTAGGTATATCGAGAATAAGGCAACACAATATTGAATTATTTTTAGCTCAGTAAGTAATGTTAAATTAATTGGGTAAGAAGTTGTGTTTTAAATTTGAATTACTACACCCTAGTAATTAAAATTTAAAACTCAACGTAGAGCTCTGTCAACACTTCCCAAGTCAACCTCACCTGCGAGTGGATGCATCTGTATCTATATAACAACTGATAAAGGCTCTGGTGCAAGCTTTCCTTTCGGGGTATGGAGGTTAGACGGAAGTCGCTCCTGATAGAGCTGTAATTATGTAAAAACAAAAGTTAAGCTGAGCAAACTGGGAAATCGCGATGAAAATGATGATTGTGATTTTAATTCTACGAAAATGATATTATGTGTATGTGTTACGTTTGATGCTAAAAATATAATTCTTAAAGAAATAAGAAAATAATAGAAAAGAGTTCATAATTTTCACATAAAACCGACATTCGATTTCCTCCGGGACATGATTAAAATACTGTGCACGAATGAATTGCTTGGAATAGTTGGCGTAATCTCGTATGAAATTCAAGTAATACCTAATGTTTTTATTACCCATTTCAATAAATTCTTACTACTTTCATTCAATATACGTCATACTTAACAACATATGCTGTGACTATAGTACATGAACAATAACATCTATTTGGTGATGTGAAGAGCGGATATCACACACGACCACGCTCGACGCAGACCGCCTAAAGTAGATCTTACTGGCACTACCCAGTAACGGTTGAAAGATAATCGTTTAGATTCGTATAGGTACTCTCACATTCACAACTCGACAATCCTTTTAAGACCTTTTTTACTGAAGAGCAATGGAATTGAATAATTGATTTGGGGTTTACTTTCCATTGTCAGGCACGACCTTTTGGTTAATGGATATATCTATTGAGTGTGTGCTTAAAAGTTTTATACATTTCCCACTGACTCATTATGACTTCACAGTTAACCATTCAAATAATCACGGCGAATAGAGAATATGTACCTAGGCATTACTTCCATAATTCAGTTGCAGAGGTGCCAACATGCTCATAATTAAGTTATGTTGTAAGCGACAATTCTCACATGCACTTAACACGAAGTGATTCACGAACATTCTGACTACGTGAAACGCCCTGTAATCTGTTTAACGCTATGCGACCCTGTTACCTATGAGAGAATCATCTAGATAATGGACCTCGATCTATATTGATGGAGTTACCTAAAGCTCAAAGGCCTATAGTTTCATTAACCGGTGAACCCTACAAAATACACATTTGCTTTCTAGGTGTATATTAGTGTGTATAGCCTGTATCGCACCTAATTTGCTCATCCACTACTTGTTTAGGCCCCCTGTAGTGAATACCTGATTACATTTGTTTCAACTATTATTTCATTCAAAAGGTCATTATTATGTTCTGCTGCGGATAATACTATCTGCAAGTTAACAGTATTACGTAACGATTCGTATTTTCATGTGTTCTAATTCTGAAAAGGCTCTGTATGCGGCCCCGACCCTCCATACTGCGCGTACTAATCCACTCAGTGGATTCCACTGAATGTTAATGCAGCCTTTATGCCGTACTTCTCAAATGTCACCCAACTTGTTACTTTTAAAGGATTTGAGACCTGACAGTTTACAGGTTTCGCGGTTAGTTGATCTACTTCTTTAATGGCATGGTAAATTACAGTTTCTTAGCTGGATTAGACCATATCTCATTGTTACCTACACTAATTGTATGGAAACGTATCGATTTAACCATTAACTCAAACCGTGTAACCGATATTGCAAATATCAACCTACTTACACATAGTTTTGTATAGGATACGAATGATTTTGGCATTTTATCCATATGTTAATTTATAATCAACTGAATTACACCTCTAAAACCTTGTTGAAACGTAGCTTACAAGACCATCAATCAATGGTGTGGATTCGAGACGTGTGCAATTTTTGGAATAGTTACTGCGAGCTATAAATATTATCTGCTAGTACATATTGCAATAAACTTCCTTCGTCTTCACCTTCAACGTATGTACGAGAGCCGACTGTAGCAACCGTGACGTCCGATGTTTGTACATGCTCATATAATGTTTACTCTATAATAATTTCATTGAGTAAAACATTTCAGGGAAATCTTACGTTCACGAAACTCAAAAACGTAACGACACACATGTTCTGACAATCTCTTCGAAATACCCAACCCCTAATTTCCTGGAATTTTGGAACGATTTCCTTCAAATATTTTCTTTCGCTTCGAAATAAACGTCATTCTCGTTAGAAATGAAATTTGATAATTTTCATACCTTCCTTATGTAATTCTCTTAGCTTTTTTACGGGATTTTATATTCCCCATGCATTAAAACTAAATTATGTATTTATAACATAACCTTTAGTTTAATATACCTGAATTTTATTTCAGTATGTTATTCTTAGTAGTTAACTGAAGCTGAATCCACAGTGCTTTCTTTAAGTAGGTTTTATCTCAGCATTATTTGATTGCAAATACTAATGCTCTATCTCAAGGAGAGCAAAGCTACCTCCGTCAAACCCGTCGCCCCATTTCCGCTCGTAGGCAAATCTAAAATCGAAAATGTACTTCACTCGATGGTTTATTCATTTCGACTCCATCCTGACTCACCGGGAGATGTAGCAAAATTACTATTTCCGCATTTCGTTACATTTGCAAATGAAGTTCTAAATACCTACTTGTCTTTGCTATTTTGATGTTACAATGACTTCATACAATACATTATTCCATAGTTTATTATGATGCTAGGTGTTTACTTTTCATCATTTATTCTTTACATGTCGTCACGTTGTTGTAATAACTACGTTACTTTATTCTGTACACATGTACCATCCGCTTCACGTTTGTAGAGGAATCTAATATTGAAATGTTGACGTAAAAGCGGCAAACTTGTGATATCCATTACAGATATATCTTCTTGAGACCGTTTCACTTGATGGTTAACGGCTAATGGGCTATCGGATCACAGAATATTATGGTTCACGCAAGCGTTCTTATTTCTACTAGTTTATCTAACATATGGTCGATATTTTACTGAGATTCGTTTTATATTTGGCACAAGTCACACAATATCTATGGATTAATTGATATTACATACGCATTGTACTACATAATGCAAATGCTGGGGACCCATCCATTGCAATTGAATAATGACTTAAATGCATATACCTTGGCTAAGCAATGAAAGTAACAGTGAATTTTATGTATACGGTTATTTAAAACAAATATTTTATCAACCTTCACAATATTTTAGGCTTTCGTACTTGACCGATTTTCTATCTATATCCCACCCTACTCTCAGGATTAAAAGAAGCCAATAAAAAGCCACTTTATACCAGTACACAAACAAAAGTTACTATTGATAGTAAAATTTTAGTTTCTAAGCTTCCGCATGGAAATAATTGTGGTAATTTACTGTCGAGGTCTATACCGTTCATTAATTCGTTTGGTAGTGCGTTTCGTGTTGGCAGTCCTAATTTATATATTAAAGAACAAGCAAAAGTATTGTGACTAGTCGTTTAAAAAAATGCCACCGGTTCATCTCAATAATTCCTAATATATTAAAGAAATGATAATATAGATGCATGTAAAGAATAGGTACCTTTACTAGCAGTAATTTGTTGCTGCTGAGACCACAGAAGTCACCACGGATAAATCATAATGTTAATGTGGAAGTCAACCATTCCTGAAATAGATTCCTAACTATGTAGATATGTGGCAGTGGGCTGGCCACATCTGCCGAAGGACTGATGGCCGTTGGAGCAAACGAGTCCTAGAGTGGAGACCGCGCGTAGGAAAACGGAGGGTAGGACACCCCCTAGCCAGATGGACCGACGACCTGCGAAAGGTGGCTGGGACGGACTGGATGCGGAAGGCGGAGGATCGGCAAACGTGGCGCACATTGGGGGAGGCCTATGTCCAGCAGTGGACTGCAATTAGATAGGCTAATTGATTGATTGATATGTAGATACATATAAAGTATTTCACAGGATCCTCAGCGCGTTACACTTCTAGTAGTCCTAGTATCTCAACAGCAGTGTTAGCAACTCCTAGATCTTCACCTTTAGCGAAACTGGAATAATTAATCTCGTCACGTTGGTCTTGTCCAATAACTTTGGTAACATCTTTAACTATGCCTGCTAGGTTATGACATGCCACAAACGTAAGAGTTGGGCATTTCAAAAAAATATATTTTTTATAGAACACTCCTACAGATATGCCTACTAATTTCAGACTCCATATCATTATTCAAATCGGTTAAGAAAGAAAAAAGAGAATAGATCTCGAGCGTGACTTCCTTAATAGATTTGAATAGTTAGCATAAGCGATAGATAAAACAATCGTTACCCTGTAAAACAAGGTTTATTGTACAAACATACAGTCAATTCAAACTACAATAAAGTGTTTTACAGTACCTACTAAGCTTCAAACAAAATAACAAACAAATAAATTTTATGTTGTAATTTCAGAGCGATATACTTTTTTAACTTCTCGTTTGCGGTACTAACAATCAAAGCTTCGAATGAGTAGAAAAATAAACACTTCATACGTTTACTAAGAAACAGAAGTGAAGTAATATAGGTTAATAATTTGCCTTCACAGTAGAATTATTCTTTCAACGAATAGGCTAATGAACAAACTAAATGAAGTAGTTTATTTGAAAATTGTCCCGTAACGGTTCATAGATTGGTATTATTGGTTTTTATTAATACTGATCATAAACCTTTACACGACTTATGTCCAATTATGAAAATACATATTATAATAGATCGATTTCCATTGTACCTACTTTGAACTATGTTTCTATTTCATACGTAAAGACACTAGAAAGAACTTAGAAATGCCTATAAATCGATGTACGTATAAGATAATCCAGAATTTAACCTTGGCATTTAGAAAGCTACTAACGTAAATTTGTTGTAAGTATAGAATACAGAGGCACCCATTACGTAGATAGTCTTACTTGTGTCCACCATCTTTTTGTTTTCGGATAAAAGCTCCTGATGAAGGACGAAGGGATTATTTCGGAGCAAAAACCATACACAATAACTTACCGAAAAAAGTGATTCTACCGCGTAGCAGAGTACTCTCTGCTACGTGGTAGAATCACTTTTTTCGTCAGAGTCCGCGGGATAGAAAAAAAAAACACATTTATTAAGGGCACGCACATTATAGAAATGACTGATAACAATATATAAACCCAACCCAATTTGTTAATTGTTTGCGATGCTTACGGGTTAAGCTGATTTATGGTCTCAACGAGATCATAGCTTCTACTTCATAATAATCTAAAAACTGAAAACCCACCACACCTTCCTCCACAGTGCTGTCTATGCCCACGTAACCAGAAAGGCTCTTCCCGCCTCGGCAGAACATTGCCGGATAGCGGCAACGCCTTCTGCAAAGAAATAGAAAAAAGGTGGACATTTTCTTTTCCCGTGGTGCATCATAAGGTTTTATATTTAAAGCTCAGCATACCATCTGATGGTTGGTTATACAAAACGATCAGGGAAAAATCTGAGGTTAATGGTCGTTACGTGTGATAGGTATCTGGAAAGGATCGCCGCGCGTTACCGAGCGTTAAGATTGCTAATGGTGCAGTTGTTAGGCAAAACCCTATAAACTATTGCAGCATGAATTTCAGAAAATCGGACGTATTTTTTTTTCAGATTGTACAGTGCAGTACCTATGTGAAGTAGATTATCTCAGTAGATTGAGGTCATGAAAGCACAGTAGGTACTTAAGAAACGATATCTTCAAATTTCCTCTTTTTTGACACTGCTACTAATACTAGGACGTTCGTACCGATTGTTTTTATTGGAGCAAACGCGATATGTTTGAATCCTAAGGGATAGGTAGAGATGATCTACACACCGACATTTAACTTTCACCAGCTACGTTTTTTAGTCCCACTTATGAAGGAGCGAGACTATTGCCGTCTACTTAACTTGATATTAAAGACGAAAGAATTGGAAATATGTTGGGACAGGTCAAAGAGGGATATGACTTTTACGAAAGGATTGGGAACGAATGTAAACGTAATAAATTCCTCGCGAGATCTGGGTCGTGTCTCTTTATTATTCAAGTCCCTAACTTTTAGTTACTGGCTGTTTCTGGAAAATGGGACAGCAGACAATTTTATAACCAAACTATAACCTGGTGATAAAGTAAGAAAATATTGTTCTACAGTCGTCTAGCGAGAGGTATAGATAGAGAACGTTAAAATATTCATTTGACGAATCACACAAATGACTTCACTGAATTAAAATTGATAGGACTTAAGCTCTCTGTATTCATAAGTACATACTGTTTTAGTAACTTATTATTATTACAAAACTTACAAGCTGACATAGTATCAGTTACGGTAGACTCAGATCCTTTGTATTGAACTGAAATTTCGGCAAGATTTGTAGTACCTATTTCAAACTCGTCCTTTCAATTTCATAAACCGCAGCTTCTTCAGATTTAGCTCTTGTTAACAATAACTTTAGGGATTTCATGAGCTGATTTGTCGGTGAATGTATAAGTAGTAAGTATACGTCACCAGCAGTACCTATTTCTAGAGTTTACCTTATGTCTCGGAACGATACCTACTCTCCAGGCGTAGCTATTTTTGAAACACGCGGATTGCGGTCTAGGTATTATGCCTAACAATAGATGATTTACTGAGTACGGGAAGAATATGTTGCTTTACACAAAGACTTTTGTGATACTACCACCAACAAAAATGGTCAGATGGTTGATGGTAAAAGACAATTCCTTTCAATTTAGTTGTTATCTGTCAAGGCGCAAAATGGAATAAGATATGTTAAAAGTGTGGTTAAAAATTCGTAACTAAGCGTTTCAACATGTTGTTCTATTATTTCATTTTCATCATTTCGCCCCACACCTCTTTACTTACCCTGGAAGTGTGGCAGATTTTTGGGCCCTGTTTTTTTTAAGTTATTCTACCGGCACTCCTGGACTGTAAGTTTTTTTGGCCAGTAGTATAGGTCCAAGAAGTTCTTTGTTTTAATGCAAAGCAATGCTTATTACTGATAGTAACAGAGTTCTATTGCGTATGTGTATAAACAAGTAGATAAAAATAACAAGCATTAAATATTCAATATTATATCTCATCTGTAAAAGTTTCGGTTCCCATCCAATAACCTTAATGTAAAAAGTTTCTCCAATAATTCAGTTAAAATGTAAATGTCAGTGGCGAAAGATGTACGTACATCTTGAAAATTGATGCTGGTAAGATTTTATCTTTAAAGTCGATATACGAGTACAATTATAATCTAAGAAGTCGATATTACAGTGTTCTCCCCGTGATAATACCTACCATGTCATCTAAGTAACAATATCTTTAGGTACCTATTATATAAATATCTTAAAATAATCGATCTCTAATCGGGAGCCAGCTGACACTGACATATTTCATGAACCTGCACCATTGGAAGTATCCAGAAATCTTTAAAATTATTATTCTGTATTAAATAAGACAAGTTAACATATAACAGTTCATAGGAGAACCGTAGAGGCTGTTTAGTTGCAATATTTTTCAGAACTACAGACTTATGACCAGATGTTACATCTATCTAGTTAACATTCCTCGGTTCATCGGCTCTCCTCGTCAGTAATATTTATGCGGCCACTTCAGCCCGCTCCCCGACTCGAAACGCCTCATTACAATTTTCAACGTAGTTTTAAAATTATGAGCTGTTTGAGATGGAGCTTACTCGCAATTTATTGCACTATCTATTATATCATTATGAGATAACTTCTTTTCTTAAACAATGTTCCCGACGTCTGATTAAGTCGTTACAAAGTCCTGTTTATTGTAAAAAGCGCCTTTTTTCTGGATTATGCAACTCGGCAAATTTACAGAAGAGATGAACGTTATGTACGGTTACGATAATCTGTACTAACTTTTTTTATTTTAACTTTGTATTTATTTTATTTATCTATGCGACTTAATAGATGATATTGATAGTCTTTAGTGTTATCTAAATAGCTCTCATATCGTAAGAAGCGATTTGGAAAATAATTAATGTTGGTGGGGCAGTGTGCGAGACGCGTTAGGTAACCGGCGGCGAGCGAGCGGGACGACCGACGGCGCGCGCCGACACCGCTATTGATCGCGGGGAATGACGCCCGGGGTGACCCAAATAGAGCCTCCGTGTACCCTCCGCCCTCAAACCGAGCACCCCTTGCCGACTCCCCGCACCCGCCGGCTGCTCGACGACGAATTTTCATATCAGTCGGTTCTTTACGATCGAGAAACAGCCGTAACCAATACTTTGACTAATGCTTGACACAATACTTCAAGAACACCTCTATGAATTTCTCATTTGATATTTAAAAAATAAAATAACTATTGGAAGCCATCATCAGATTAGATGGCGTCGAATGAATCTATTATCATCCGGATATCATCCCTACATACCTACCCTACGCACAGTTTCGAATCGATAGATACGAATAATTAAAAATTGGTTAATTTTGACAGTTAAGATCTGATTACATTGTCAATTACAGGCGTGTTGAAATGGTATTATTGTGTAAATTGCTTCATAATTATTCTATAGGTAACAGAATTTAATTGTTCATAGGCTTTCATTAACTCATCGTTTCCATGTAATTAAATCTTACAGGCCCACGTGTAATCGGTGTAAATAATCGGCTTATTTGGGTAATATGGTCAAAACTAATTGACGGTAATCATATTATAATAATAATACCAGATTAATATTTTGTCGGTCCAAAAATAATCAATCAATCAATTAGCTTATTGCAGTTCACTGCTGGACCTTCCTCTCCCAATTAATAACACTCGTAAATCGTAAAATACTTTAGTGCGTCTAATCTAAAGTTTAAACTGCATTCTAAAATATATCTGCAAGACAAAAATCAAAAGCTATATGGATAATGCTCAAAACATTCAAAACACAGCACTTTCATGGGTTCAAAGTGCTCCTTATATTTATCGATTTTTCAAAATACGTTTGCGAGTTGGGTAAAACCCCCTTTACTAACCCGGCACGTAGTAACTGACCTATGCCTGGGCACCACCATTTCTGTCGTGCCGGGCGGTGCATGCGTGCTTGCCATAAATTTATTCATTCTACTGGCATATTGCAATAGTATTGATTGGGTTCAAGTGTGCTTCACCCGGGTATCAGGTCACCTGACTATAGATGGGTACCCTGTGAACATAAATGATTTACAAATTAAAAACTTTGAGGGACGGCAAAGTTTTTATTTATTCATAACGCGTAGGTACAAGCTTAATTTAACTACGTTATGTACGTTATCTTTTTCTTTGAGAGCGCCCATTATTTTGCGGTAATTATGTAAAGAAAAAACTGGAGAAACGCTTACAATTCTAGATGAAGTGAAACAATGAGTGGAAAAGGTCCTTTTGTTTCACGTTCTTGTTCAGAATTAGTAAAATGAAAAATACTCGCACAGGCGGGGCTCGACGGACGTTGAAATTTAAAAAAGTGCAGATTTGCGTTTTATTTTGCCGAGGAGGAATAGACTGCAGGAGATTGCATATAAATTTATCCACGCTACGTCCCGGTTTTTTTCTTCATTTATGATCCATATTATTATTACTTTTAGATTTAACTAAAATATATTTTTTCTTCATTTCATAATGGAGAAAACATTACACGTTTAGTTTAATTTGTTCTAAAGCGTATCTAGAAAACTATTACACATAATATGAAAACATGCTAATATTTAGCGTTTAGCATCATTGTGCTATTAATATTGATACGAGAGCTTTTACGTGCTCAAGAGGGGTTGAGGAGCTCGCCGATTATAGCTATATACCAACGGCGATACGTCTATATTTGCTGACGTGTAATTACGTAAGGCAAGCGGCGCCAAGTACCGGAAATTAATATTTGACAGGTGACGCCCTTAACGTGCCGGAAACATTTTCTGGGGTACCACTTATATGCTTTATCCGCACAAATTTCGCAAAACTGCTCACACATTCTCTAGCACTTAGCAAATTAAAATTTTGCAATGTATAAAATTAGAGTATGTTGTCGTATAGGAGTGAAAAAGGGATTTATTATTTGCTTGTTATAAATATTTCATAGACAGATACGTATCGGTATTCTAGATATTTTTGGTTCTCTGCATTCTGCAATTTGTGGTCATTACTTTCCACTTTCCTAAAATTCTGAACTCAACTGAAGTCAACGAAAAGTGTTACCATTGGATTTTTGGAGAATACCTTCCTTTTGGTGGAATTTGCATAAAAGTTTTGGGTTTTTCTGTTAGAAAATTCGACAAGAAAGAAAACCACATCTTCAATTGTACCTAGGGTACAATTGTAGATGTGGTTTTCTTTACAAATCGGAAATAGCCTAGCTGCGCCCTGGTATTTCGATTTGTTTGTCAGGATAAAATGTACATAAAAACATCCATGAAAAATAAATTAGATCTACCAACTTTCAAGGTGATCGGTCAAGTTAGAGTTTATCGATCTCATACATACCTACCGGCATCCGTCTTTTTTTATGTTATCTATACTCATATGTGTCTATACTTAGGTTTACTACGTTATTGTATCGGTATTGAATAATTTGTAAACGATTGCCTACAAAGAGAATGTTGTTTGTTTTAACCTCATATTTTAGTATAATGCTGCCAGAAATATACTTTAACAAAACTGACTTGAAGTATGTTTATTATCTATTTTAAACAAGGACGTGGGCTGTTTTTAACAGAGTGTAAACGGTCACATCAATACTCTCGAATGAAAGAGTGATATCATCCGCATCCGCGTATCTGTCTGAAGTGATAGCTAAAGTAAAAGAAAAAGCAATATTCATTTTGGAAATTACCCACCATAAATTTAGCTAATAATTTGTAAATTGCAATTCTCCTAACTATGCAGCGATAATAACTTCCTCAGAACTCCTCAGGTATAAAAAGTCCCTCTTTTCACATCTGAGTAACTTCAGAGGAAGCTACTCGGCTGTAATTAAATCTTCCAAATATGACCCACTGATATCTGGTACTTCTGATTTGCCCTTTCTCAAAACATCACGTACGTAATGTATACTGATACATTGTGTAAGGAACACTTGCGAGCTCATCTCACTGTCAATTCATCTTCCTGTTCATCTTATCATAAGTTTTATTTTTAATGTATAGAAACTAAAAGCTTCGACTTTAAGCCACCTATTTTACACCAGCCCTCTGCGGATCGCTCGTCTTTTCTGACCACTCTCATAATTTCTTCCACAACAATTTCATCAGCAGAAAATGAAAGCGCATTATATCATTTCTTCGTCGCCCTCTACCTCATCTATTCCTCCTTCGAACAAGAGCCCCAAAATATCTCTTTCGACGCTCTAAAATTAATCTTTCTACATTTATAATTCCGCCTTGTTCATCCCTTATTATATTCATTGAGACTGAGTTGTTAACTTCCGCTGCCTTCCTTTATGAGTTTGTTTATAATCAGGGATTTATTACAGTTTAATGCCTGCTTTCAACAATTCGAACTTTTTATGATAACAATGTTTTTTTATTTTGTTAAGTAACTTTGAGTCTATAAACATGATCGTACCGGCGACTGGCTCGTCACTCTGTTTCTACTTTATAAACTAAGGACATTTTCCATCAAACCTCCCTTCATAGATACATATTTTTATCAGGTCTGTTATTTTCATCGCCAATAAGTACTAATAATTGAATTGAAGAATTTCACTTACAGGGCTTTGTCTTCACTTTTTTAACTACTTTTATACACTACAAATCATCAATGAGACTAACTCTCAACACAAGGGGATATCCAAATTATTTCAGCAATAATGTCGTGTTGTCGTTCCTAATTGTAGGTTCGAACCCCAACTCTGTAAGGTAAACCAACCGAGCCAAATCAAGTTACAAGCATTCAGCTAACTCAAGTTTAACGATAATTATAATATGTAGTAGTGACATGCGACCCAAGTTGACAGTACTTTGAATGAAATGATGTATCGGAAATACATATAACATAATTATATCTATGTATTTCCAAGAAAAATTCTAGAGAGCGCCCGAAAAAACTGACTGAAAATGCTGAATAAAACCGATTTAAATGTATTCTTCCGACATCTGAAGTTAGTATGGATATTTCGGGAGCAAAATTCTAAAAATAACATCTAATTAGGTACCAACTCCATTAAGTGGCCCTTAAAGATGTAATTTCAAAGTAAAAGGAATTGTCTCTAACAATGCTCCTCAATTAACATTGTCTTCTTATAAACCAAACAGAAATTATCACGCAAAGAATATTTTGATAAGTAAGTTACTACCTAATATTATGTGTTCGAGGCAAATTGTTGCTTTCTACACCCGTTGTTAATGAAAATACGA
Source organism: Eilema depressum (assembly GCA_914767945.1). NCBI lineage: Eukaryota > Metazoa > Arthropoda > Insecta > Lepidoptera > Erebidae > Eilema > Eilema depressum. The sequence continues at coordinate 11,798,487 of OU612031.1, forward strand.
CGAATAAATTTGAATAATTTGTAGTTTTTGATATTTTTGTTACAAAAACAACTACGGCGTTTAAGTGATTTCGTATAGTCCCAAGAACAGATCTTAGATCTTTTATAGTTCTTTTCAATTAGAGATTTATTTACGTCTATTATATTATTGCCTATCTTTCAGGACATCAATCATGTGCTCAGACACAGTTGTTTGCCATTTGTATTGGGTTATTCATAGCTCGTCCTGGTTTCCACGTTAGATTGAAACGATCATTACTTGCATACGGTGGTAAAACGAATGTACCGCAAAGAGGGCGATAGCAATTTACTTTATCGATTTATCTAAAATTAGCTTCGCAAATGCATCGCTAGTTTTACGCTGTGAACATAGTTTTCATTGGCACACGCTGTTGGGTATCGTAATTGTCGTGGATGTTTTACTTATACATTTTTACCCATAATAAAAAGGAGGAAATGATTTAAGACTGAGGCTGAGTACCTAATATTTCAGTGACGTCCGAGAAAAGAGTTCGTCGGTAGTCTATCTTTGATTTTTCATTATACCTACCCCGCAACAGATAACTTCACTTCATAAGTGAGCAACACTCTCAAACTTCAATTCTAACATCTTCCTCTTAGCGTTAATTCCCAGTCGCATCCGAAGCTTTCAGCTCGGAGTCTGGGGTCCGCTTTACCAGTCTTAACTACGGATTTGGCTAGACCTCGATATTTTCTGAAAACTGCAATTCTAACATGTGCGTCGCAAATCTTAAGCCGAGCCATATCCAATAGGTAGGCGAAGTCCAAACATACCTACCTCAAAGAATTTTCTCTAAGACATCCCGGCTATCTAGAATACCAACCGTATTAAACTCTACGTACCTTCTAGAAAACCAACAGATATAGCAGGCCCGGGGAGTTACTCTCGGAGGGCGCTGGCTATAAAACATTTACATTCCGTATTTATTTATAGGTTATGACATTATCATAATATGAACGTAATAAAATGAACGCAAATGTATACTCAAAATTTATTGACCAGACAAAATCTATTTCGTTGTGGGAACCACTGAAAGCTTAAAAAAGTACGATCCGATGATCAGGAAGTGTTTAATGCTACGTTTACATACTCGCGGCAGAGCGAGGGAAGTGGCGAGAGAAGTGGGCAGAGACGTGGTGTGAATGGTATATTCGTCATGCCGCGAGTACTGCCGCGTATGTTGCGCAAATACTAGCGCGATGAACTATACGAGACCGCTAGATGGCGCTAAGCTAAATAAAACACGACTTTCGTTATTGCTCCTCGAATATTTACTTTTAAAAATATTTATATCGATCTACGGAAAGTGTATAGTAGTTGAAAGTGATAGTTTTTATTAATAATCTATTTAATTAATTCGCTATGCTGTAAAAGCTTATTGCGTACACTGCTACAGCGTTGTCCTTCATACGTTTACGTCCGTCTCCGTTGCAGGGCGAATACTGTAATGCGGACCAACGCGATGATGGGAGTGTGTGAATGCTAGGGCATTAATCGCGCGAATATTTCTGGCAACACGATGAGCAATGCGAGCGGCAGTATGTAAACGCGGGGTAAGAGTTGTGGCCGTTGTGGGAAACACTGAAAGCTTAAAAAAGTACGATCCGATGATCAGGAAGTGTTTAAGAGCTGGTAACTGTAGTTTAAAAAAAGCAGTGATATCAGGTTAAATAAGTTACGTCTGACACAGATTGTTCAAGTTCATCTACGGTTACGGATCTCAGAGTTTTATGCATTCACATGCGTATCACTTTAACGTTACCGGAAAACATCGTATGGCGAAATCGGACTAAAGATTAACTGGTTTCGTAATAGAGAATCCCGTACCTAATTAGGCCAGGTTGTTCAAAAACGGGGTTGATATTAATGTAACCGTCGTTGCAGTTAAATGCTCGTCTTAAGATAATATCATTAGTCGATAACTATTGAAGCAGGGTGTACTACCCGCCGTGATAGCCGCTACCTCTGCCAGCTGACCTAAGGGCATATACTTAAAAACGCCGTTCGGCTTAGAAACCCTATTTAACTTTAGTTTTAGTTGCAAGTACTTCTAGTAAAAAATAAGGATAAGTAATTTTAAGCATTAGGACAGACAAAAATATGCGATAGTCGGTTGCGGAGTGCGCGTCTACGGAAAGCTTGTCGATCAGAGGGGGCTGTCAACGTACCGGTTGTGGAAGGTTACGAGCGGGGCGGGTGGTGGTGGCGGCGGCGGCGACGGTGGAGGGCGCCGTGCGCAGCGGGTTGCGCGCGACGTTGGTAGCGGCGGCGCTGGCGTCGTGACGCAGTGTGACGTCACTGCGCCGTCGGCTCAATACGCGCCGGCCCCACCATCAGTCGCCGCCCGAAGCAGGCCGCCGAACGACGCGCCCTACGCGCCTTTGTCATCCGCGCACTCTCTCATACCGGGTTTTAGTTTCGTACCATGATGACATAGTCCCAGTGCCGTGCAACGAGCCAACGTGAAAACGCACACTTTTTAAGTTTTTTCATTGGAACGAGGAAACCGTAAAGATCCCCGTTGTTGCAGAACTAGCTACGACCCACCCCACTCCGTTGAGGGAAAGAGGCGAGACCGAGAGGCGGCTTGTTCCTTTTTATCCGCCTATTTCATAAAGACTAGCGAAAATGGGCGAGGTGAGTGCAGTGCTTGCAGTAGTGCTTGCCTTAGTCTTTACAGTATAATGGTGCCCGACATTGCGAGGCAGTGCTTTCGTGAAGATGTGAGTGCATGTCGCAAACCGTGAGTGCGAAAAGGTAACGAAGGAGTTTTATCACGGTGCTCGCCTGCTTGTGGAAAGTGCCTGCGTTCCTCATCTCATAAACCCAGTGCAGTCGTATCGCGGCAATCATTTGCACGTTTCATCGCCTTTGTTCTGTTACTTGCAAAGGTCCTGAAAGGTAACCTTTCGCACGTAGCCGTCAACGTTTTCACTTTAGGTCGGTTATCAAGTTTGCCACTTTAGTATCATTATTAATTTTAATGTTATAGTGTACGTAATATGCTATCTGTAGTAGCAGTAGTATCACCTACCTGTGCAATTGTAATACAATTAATTGCCAAGTTTTGAATTGGGGAAGAGATAAATGTATTGGAGTCGGCGCCGGTCGGGTTGCGTAACTTGGTGTATCGATCTGTGCAAAGAACGGGACATTCACTCAACTCCCTGTATGTCAGTAGGTACTGAATCACTTCCTTATACCTATTGTCCTATATCCTACAATACTGTAAAAACCAACAATCTTCTGTAATAATTCGTCCTATCGATCATATTGTGATATCATCTTTTTGATTTGAGTACTTTTCCAGTACGGAAATTGTATGTATAAACCTAAAACTTAGTGCGTAAACAAGCTGTGATAAGTAATTTTGTTAAAAAGATAATACAAAAGAAAATCTTCTTCGCTTAATTGCGTGTCGATTATCAATTTCTTTAAAGTTTTGCCCTTAATAGCTATCTCATTACATCTATGTAGTGTAGATGGTTGTATATTTGCACAAAATACCCCTAAATACGAAATCCCAGAAAATTCTAACTATAGGGACTATAGCTAAAATTTGCCTAACAAATTTTATCCCAGTCGAATCACCATTTATACGTACTTTTGTCTAGGTCTCTTCCGGATCCAAGACTAGATTTCACCCATGAATCCGCTGTAGTAAACTGAGTTTTCACGTGTTGCTCAATGAAATTCATGGCGCAAAATTTGCTAAGGTAAATTACAATAAGTTCTTACTGTCTCTATTCCTTACGATGCATTAAAAGCATCAAAATCCAAATGTCATTTCCCTAATTGGTCCATTTGAATGTTAATGTGCCTATTGGTCACGTGATCATGAGGAGGCAAGAAGACAATTCCTCACTAGGTGATCTGAAGGAAGTAGCTAACAGGTTATCGCGGGAGCCAACCGTTCTTCGGACACGACATCTATAAGAGTACCGAAGGTTTATTAGAAAATTGCCTTGTCATTATGTCATTTAAATCGCATAGAGTACCGTCGCTCTATTGGAGTATTTCCTTTATCCTTTATGACGACGGCACGCATCAATTAGGATACTAGACTAGGTCCTTGAAAGTCTTCTTAATGTTCTAAAAGTTCTTATATTACAGAAAATAGTTTCCTATTTGGATTTCTTAAAGTTTCCCGTAAATATGTTTGATAAATACAAGAAAATACCTACAAAATTTTGACTTGATAAAGTAAATTAAACAATAATATTTATCAAATTGTTTTTGGCTTATTCTGTTGCCACAAAAAGGTTAATTACTGAAACTTTGAACCCTGATATTGTCCAATTAGCAATAGTAAGCTGATTGCTTATCAATTTATATCGGCATTTTATAATGAAGTGTCAAAGTTCTTTAGAAATTAGTATTTAGTTCCATTATCGAAATAATTATCTTCGACGCTTTTATCCTAAAGAAGTAACCTAATTTTGGAGACGTGGACCTCCCTGCTAGAGCCTGTGTTTTTGAAAAACTATGCGAGACTTGACGGTCGTCCTTCAAGTCTCCACCTGGAAGTCTCAAGTCAATATGTTCCTCTCAGGCTAGTGTGTTTCATCGTAGCCCACATCGTTAGTTGTCAACATATGATGGTCAAACGTGGACTTATCAATAATAAAAGGAACCAAATATGTCGAAAGTAATCCCAATAGTCTTATGTAATTTTTACAAATTACAACGATTTAGTCGTACGCAATTATTCCTGATCTTCTCTAAATTACCATTTACTTTATCCCAGTAGATATGTTTTAGTCTAATTCTATCAGTCTATTCTATCAGTTCAATATACTCATCATTTTGTCGTTGTCAATTCAATACATGCAATTTTCTGCACAGTGATGTTCGCTCTCTGAATTCGTCTCGATAAATCGTTTCTTTACTCTACTACATGTTTTTGTGCGTCCTTCTGAATACTTTTTAATACAGTCGTATCTTATACTGAATAATCTGTCGGTATCTGTTCGCGATTCTAAACACTAGTTACACTGACTAATCCATTTCCGTTCGTTCTAGATATTTCTCTATGGATCGTATCTTGAACTAACCAGTCCGTTCCCAGTCGTCTTCCTGGATACGTCGCAAAAATTCTTAGGTAGAACTTACCTTCACACTGTCGTTCATGTTTCTGGAAACTTCTGAATATCTGGAATTCGCTTGAACATATTTGCCACTTGTCCTTCTAAAAGTTTCATAAAAAATATTGCCATTTTGTCCAAGTTTTAAGACTAGATAAAAGCAATGGCCTTATGACCAAATTGTTTGTAATATCTTATGAGGACACGACCTGTTTATTTGATTAACATGTGTTATTCATAATTATAAGACGCGTTAATTAGTAAACAGTTATTCAATGTGAAAATGTCATTAAATTTTTTCGCTGTCAAACATTCGCGATTAATTTGTGGACATAACCTCTAATGGACATTTCTTTACTCTATCGTACTCGAAACTGACCGACTGAAAGAAAATATATATAATCAGCTTTAAGTTAAGTCTGAAGATTTCAGATAAGACGACTATCAGTAAATTCTGAAAATACCTATAAAGAATTTCGTTTACTTTCGCCCACTATTTATGTTTTGTCCATTACAGAATATCATTTGTGTCATGATATATGACATGAGAAAGTTGGTTTTAGTTAGTAATAAATGTTTTGGCAGTGAGTTCTGACAAATGTGTCGTCACGGAATCGTCGCAAGTGTCTCGCTTCATTAATGTTAAAAATAATTGTTTCATTCACACGTCACATCTATCTACTACGATAGTAACCACAAATTTTCAGTGTAAAGCTGTGTCGTGACCGTGACAATGAATCTTCCGCCGCCCGGCGACACATGGCATGACATTTTGTTCGGCGTCCATTTAAATAATTACTCATACTGATATTACTATGTGATTACTTCACGAATATTTGTTTTTGTTTTTATAATTATGTATCTTGGTGTCAATGTGCTAATGTCATTGAATGTCCCATTAAAATATGATGCATCTTATTATGAAATCGCTCATAACGTTCTGTTCTGTCCTTCAATTTGCTTGTACGGAAATCTAACAATTTTCTCACTTGTCTTATGAAGTTATTTCACGTAAAATATGTCTCTATCTCAACACTTCGTTATTACTCGTATCTTTTCAAGGTTTAAAAATAGATTAATCATCCCTTCGACGTCGACGTTTTATTCTCGTCGAAACCAGTTTCGATTTTCCATCGGATATTCCGGTTTAACCTTTATAGAGATTATAAATGCGGTCGCCGAGGCCCCGGGGTGGCAACCTTGTCTTTTAGCTATTTATGTCGAGGGTAGCAAGTAGGGGTTGGTCTGCGTTGCGCAGGCCCGATGTGCGCGGCGCTTATGTAACCCGAACACGCCGTCGCACCGCTGTCGAATTGCTTCTCTGTGCCTCTTACATTCCAACATATTCTGGAATTTGCAAGCCAGTTCCTTGCAGTCTTCCATCTGAACACTTCCTATTTTTATTAGTATATAGTCTCATTGTGAAAAATCCTTCAATAACTCCAGCAACTCTGATCTGCTTAATTTCTTAATACATTCTTAACATAAAGCGAATATGGCTTAAATACCGTTGGTTAAAGCTTCATTACTTCTAGAATTTCACGGTACGAGTGCTTTTCAAATTCTGTTGTTCTAGTTATTCTTGCGATGACCTTCACGGGAATTCAGGGCGCGGTTTAATGAGGCCTGCTATGAAAACGTTCATCAATTATCGACGGAGACGGCTGGCTTGTTTACGGCACCGCGGACGCATTTAGACTTGTGACATTACTCCCCTGTGCCACTTATACATAGTGATTTTACGTAAAACAATCCATATTTAGCTATATTAACTTTAAAACCCTCCTAGCAACTCGTTTAACATTATCTTATTTATTCATAAGGATTAAATATATCCTGTAAATAGGCGGAAAAGGACATGGGCAAAGTTGACAATGTAAGTACTATAGTAAAATGCTACCAGCATTACATTTAGTGGAGGTTTTATGTGTGGGATCAGTCATGCATACAAGTATGCTTGTACGATGTCCTTACATTGGCTCTCAGGTTCGCACGCGCAACTAGTTCAGATCAATTGAGCGCCATTGAGCCGTTTGGTCCCTAGCTCTATAGAGTACTCGTTTGGCAAGGTTATGCCACACACGTTATTGCTATATACGCTTTGCAATTGTATGCTTTTCAACAGATTACGTATTCAACTATTCCCTTACACGCCCTTGTAAATTGTAGTTTAGTTCATCCGTTACTTAGCACAATCATTATTTATCAGATGCAATTTGTTAGTTATCGTAGCGTTACATCTAGATTTTGAACATCTACATGCATTTCTTTTGATTTCTGTAAAAGATCCTGGATTTAATTAAAAATAATCTAATCGAATTAATAATAATATTAATCGAAGTAAATCCAGTTTCTTTGTTAAATATAAACATATTTTGTTCTTGAGTGACGATATTTCATGCTGAAGACTTTACAAATGTTTGTGTATTCGGTGTACAGATTTAATACGACCTCGTTAGACTCAGGCTTCTTTGCCGCTTTGGTGCATGCAATATCGTCGCTCGCCACTACCACCCTTTCATCCATGAGTGCATGGCCCATAGGGCCGCCTTGTAGAATGTGTCTAGCCCCTAGTTGTGTTTGCAGCATGGCCGTACCGACTCGTACCGCGTCGCCACCATCGGCCCCATTAAGGACGATAATAGAACTGCTGACGGACAGTACAAGGTTTTTATTTACATTACCATCTTTCATTTAATCTTGCTAAATGACCATTGACGCCAGAAGTCACAAGACCAGCAGCTGTCTACTACTCTTCAATTTATTGCATGTTCTTTGAAATACATTTCCTATCGCATTGTGTTTTTATCATTGTAAACGTAAAAAGTTAAATATAAACAAGCAATCTAAAAGTAAATTGATTTAATTGGCAATAATTGGTGATTGTATGTGTTATGAAATATTTCAACCGTGTGTTAATGAAGTTAATAAAAACAATTCACAGACACGCCGGAAACCCCCCGCGAAGAAACGGAAAGCAGGAGATTTAGATGATCTAAAACAGGAGTTGGATATCGATTTCCACAAAGTAACCCCCGAAGAACTGTATCAAAGATTTCAGACACACCCAGAAAATGTAAGGAATTACCAATCCATATAGACGCTTTGAAGTATACGATAGTGAAATTGGATGAATCACATAACTATTCATTTACTTTTCAGGGCCTTAGTCACGCAAAAGCGAAAGAAAATCTTGAAAGAGATGGTCCAAATGCGCTCACGCCGCCAAAACAGACGCCCGAATGGGTGAAGTTTTGTAAAAATCTGTTCGGTGGTTTCGCGTTATTATTGTGGATTGGTGCTATTCTTTGCTTTATTGCCTACGGAATTCAGGTTGGTATCGCCAAAGTATCTTACATAATTTTTACTTAAATGTAGTGAAAATGACGTTATTCAAAAATGACTGTCAATTCCACAGGCGAGTACCGTAGAAGAACCAGCAGACGATAACTTGTACCTCGGCATTGTATTGGCAGCTGTCGTGATCGTGACGGGTATTTTCTCGTACTATCAGGAAAGCAAGTCATCAAAGATTATGGAATCGTTCAAGAACATGGTCCCACAGTTTGCCACCGTCATCCGTGAGGGTGAGAAATTAACGTTACGCGCTGAGGATCTGGTACTCGGAGATATTGTAGAGGTTAGTGATCTAACATAATACGAAATCATTGATTTATGTGGTATTATAAACCAAATTATTAATATTATCTTTGTTACCAGGTGAAATTCGGTGATCGTATCCCAGCTGATATTCGTATCGTTGAAGCGCGAGGATTCAAGGTAGATAACTCAAGTTTAACCGGCGAGTCGGAGCCACAATCGCGAGGATCTGATTTCACCAATGAAAACCCTCTGGAAACCAAAAACTTGGCATTCTTCTCTACTAACGCGGTTGAAGGAACAGCGAAAGGCATTGTCATCTGCTGTGGCGATAATACGGTACGGGCAATGCTCATATTGATTTAATTTGCATGTAAATGTGATAATAGAATTTTTGTTTTATGTTAGTAAGTAATATGTCTCTGTAATGCAGGTTATGGGCCGCATTGCTGGTTTGGCTTCGGGACTGGACACTGGCGAGACCCCAATCGCTAAGGAAATCCACCATTTTATCCATTTGATTACGGGCGTAGCGGTATTCCTAGGTGTAACCTTCTTCGTCATCGCATTTATTCTCGGATATCATTGGCTTGACGCTGTCATCTTCCTTATTGGTGAGTATTAATGAAAACATTCACTTCGCCGTGAAAAGTACAAGGCAGGGCTTAGCAGATCCATTCAAATATGTAGCAGCCACCCTAATCTGGCGATGTGTTTCTTGATATTTTTATTAGCATACATAAATAGAAAAATACCCTTCAATATGTTTTATCCTTTCAGGTATCATCGTAGCCAATGTACCCGAAGGTCTACTGGCCACTGTAACCGTATGTCTGACCCTGACTGCCAAGCGAATGGCCTCAAAGAACTGCCTGGTTAAGAATCTCGAAGCTGTTGAAACACTCGGTTCCACCTCTACGATCTGCTCTGACAAGACTGGCACACTGACACAAAATAGGATGACTGTTGCTCACATGTGGTTTGACAATCAGATCATTGAGGCTGATACTACTGAGGACCAGTCTGGAGTACAATATGGTAACTATGCTACTTCTTTTATAACTTGTAAATATATTGATCATTTAGAACATGTCTAATATTTTTTTTCTTATCTTCAGACCGCACCAGCCCCGGATTCAAGGCTTTGGCTAAAATCGCTACTCTTTGCAACCGTGCTGAGTTCAAAGGTGGTCAAGATGGTGTACCAATCTTAAAGAAGGAAGTTGCTGGTGACGCTTCAGAGGCTGCTCTGCTCAAATGTATGGAACTGGCTCTTGGTGACGTACTGTCAATCAGAAAGCGCAACAAGAAGGCGTGCGAAATTCCCTTCAACTCAACTAACAAGTACCAGGTATCCGTTCACGAGAGTGATGACCCCAGCGATCCTCGCCATTTGCTCGTCATGAAGGGTGCTCCTGAGAGGATATTGGAACGTTGCAGCACCATCTTTATTGGTGGCAAGGAAAAGGTATAATATACTTCTTCTGGTATTTACTAATAGAGATCTGTGAGCGTAATATCTAATAAATTGAACTCATTTTCAGGTGTTGGATGAAGAAATGAAAGAGGCATTCAACAATGCCTATTTAGAACTTGGTGGTTTGGGCGAACGTGTTCTCGGTTTTTGTGATTTACAGCTACCTTCCGACAAGTATCCTATCGGCTACAAGTTTAACACTGACGACCCTAACTTCCCACTTGACAACCTTCGGTTCGTTGGTCTGATGAGTATGATTGATCCTCCCCGCGCTGCCGTACCTGACGCCGTTGCTAAGTGCCGATCCGCTGGAATCAAGGTAATATAAAAGTTGCTAAAAACTTATGCCTATTTATTTGACTTTAGCTAATCGCAAGATTTAATATACCTTCGATTTCCAGGTTATCATGGTAACTGGTGATCACCCTATCACTGCCAAGGCCATCGCCAAGTCTGTAGGTATCATCTCTGAAGGTAACGAAACCGTTGAGGACATCGCTGCTCGTTTGAACATTCCTGTGTCTGAAGTGAATCCACGTGAAGCTAAGGCGGCAGTCGTCCACGGCACTGAGCTGAGAGAACTGAACTCCGATCAACTTGACGAAATCCTGAAGTAAGTAGGACATGCATAATTTTGTTCATTATTACCAGTACAGTAATAGGGTGTTTTTACTAAAGCTGAGTGTGACACAGTCAGTAGAGGAGATACAGTAGACAAAGAGCTGAAATGATCTACGTGTAATGTGAGCTACATCCAGATCTGATAATACTTTCTCCTTGCTTAGGTTCCACACTGAAATCGTATTCGCCCGGACTTCACCGCAACAGAAACTGATCATCGTAGAAGGTTGCCAACGTCTCGGTGCTATTGTGGCTGTAACTGGTGACGGTGTCAACGATTCTCCTGCCCTGAAGAAGGCCGATATCGGTGTCGCTATGGGTATTGCCGGATCTGATGTGTCTAAGCAAGTAAGTCCATATTCTAAGCTCATAAATGTAGAGAATATAGAAAGAGTATGTATGAAAAAAAATATGAAAGTGTAGCAAGTAGAAAAATATTGTTTACCTCAATGTAAAAAAGGCGTATGTATAAGCAGTTGCTTTTATGAACTTTAGGGTAGGTTTCTTTCTAGGTTCTTATCTGACACTATTTACATATTTTATATTATATATAGATTCCTTGTGAATCTGGAAGCAAACGTAAATGTGAAGAAGCAATAGTCTTGACGTTCAAAAGTGTATTGTTTTTGTGTCCTACGTAAATTGACATTTATACGTACAAGTCACAATGAACTTAACTCGTTAATATGCTAGTGTTCCATTCAATATCCCTAGAGAAAATAAATGACGTTACCTACCATCCATTTTAAATTGAACTCTGTTACACACTTCGTAAGGTTTCATTTTGATTAAGCCGAAATCAATCTTCTAGGCTGCCGACATGATCCTGCTTGACGACAACTTCGCTTCAATCGTAACTGGTGTAGAAGAAGGCCGTCTGATCTTCGACAATTTGAAGAAATCCATCGCGTATACCCTGACTTCCAACATTCCTGAAATCTCGCCTTTCCTTGCTTTCATCCTTTGCGATATCCCATTGCCGCTGGGTACTGTTACCATCCTTTGCATCGATCTTGGAACTGACATGGTAAGTTCGACTTTATTTCTTAGATATTATAGTCTATTTTTCGATGCTAGGTACCACATTGCAAGAAGTTTTCTATTGCATAGTCAAGTGTACTTTAATATATAATTGAAAATATGTTGTGAAGTAATTTTGATAATCGTATGAGCAAACTTCTTATAATGTATAATTGAATAATATTACAATAAACTAAAATAACTATAAAATAAACTATTTACAGCTGTTCTTCATTATTAAGTATGTACAATCAATGACAGAAGTACTTTCATACCAATTTATAGATCAATTTGCTCTGAAACCTTTCAAAAAGTAAACAAAACATGAACTTTGCCCTTTTAGGAGTACAAACCTACTTATAAGTCTATTATTTATTAATACATACTAATGTACGCCTAATAGTTGGAACTCACCATTATCATTATCGAAACTTTAAGGAAAAGGTATAAATGGATACCGATGGTGAGAAAAGTTTTTTTTTATATTGATAACTCTAAAATTCGTCTGTAGCTATGAAAAAAAAAAGGAAAAAATTGCAAAAGAAAAGAAATAAGAAATAATTTCTGAACTGTGTCTATTTATGTAAATATTTCTATTTAAAGATAAAAAATTTGTAAATTCCTTAGGGTTAGCCACTTTTGCCGTTGACTGCACTGTATAAATAATAAAGACATGAAAATTACAATCAATATCTAAAGTATGAACAACAGCCGTAAAATATAATACATATATATCAGACATATTTTACTTAATATTCGCAGCGAGAAGACACCAGCATTTGTAATATGTATTAAATAAGTGTATGACATAGGTCCCAGCCATCGCGCTGGCTTACGAGGCGGCGGAAGCAGACATTATGAAACGCCCTCCTAGGAATCCATTTTGCGACAAACTAGTCAATGAGAGGTCTCTATTACGTGATTACGCTGTGTTGCCATATAACTAACTCGATTCCAGCTAATCCGTCGCTGTTGTCTCGATATCGTGTCGAGTGGTTGTTTTCTAATGTGTTCTATTTACGCAACCATAAAGTCTAAATTACCTTAACGCTGTTTATTAATTACTTCGTATATTTTCACAACAGTTTCAGCCTTTATGGTTACGTAAAATAAAATAAGTGTGTTACATTGTAATAAAAATATAAACCATGCATTATACTATAGAAGCAGACTAATAGGCTGTGTACCCACTAATGTTTCATGTTTATTTTTGAGCGAAAAGGGAGTCTAAGAATGAGGGGATATAATGTGTTTTGTTATTATTTCTTATCCAAACTTACTTGTTCCTTATTGATTCTATATAGACTATCCCGTTGGAGAGAGCCTTGACAACAAATAATATAACGTCTTGATAAAAGGTTCATAATGTACAGAGAGACAGACACAACACACTAATGTTACCACAGTCATCGTCATTTTACCCCAATCATCATCCACTCCGATATTGGAAGTATACCATCAATCATTGTGAGTTGTCGTATTAACATTCCATTTCATCCCATTAATACTTTAAGTTACAAAATCTCGTCCCGTCTGCCACAATTGAAGTCATCTCATCATAATTTAACATTTGTTGTGTTATTTTATTTTCTGTGATAGTTTTAAGCCTGACAGTACTTACAAGCAAACGCTACTCGCATTGTCCGAATATTGGAGATCAATACTGCTATCTTTTTGTATAGTTAATGGAGGATTTTATGATCCAGAAATCTTTTCATAACGAACGATGTGATTGATTCAACAGAGAGTGTGCCCTAGTCCTTAATTCGGAATGTTCTCGCCGAGTTGTACTTAATATAGCTAAGACAAAGGGCAGTGTACGAGTGGCGTCTGCTTGTAGTATCGTCGCTGATTGTTCGATGTTGTACTTGTACACACGTGACAATGATGCACCACGCTTTCGTCCGAGTGCGTGAGTAAGTGTCGCTGTGGCGCCGCGACCGCTGTTCGCTCACATAGCTAGTGTTTGTGTAGGTGCCCGCCATTTCCCTGGCTTACGAGGAGGCCGAATCTGACATTATGAAGCGACAGCCGCGTAACCCTTTCACTGATAAACTCGTTAACGAGAGGTAAAACCCCACGAGTGAAGAGACTCGTTCAATGATATTATTCTATCCGCTACTTGCTTGCTACCACGTGTACGATAGTCTTCAATATTGAGGTTTTGTTGTTGCCTGCAGTGTGAAGGTGTCCTGTACACGTATAGTTGTCTGTGTGTGGATATTGAAGGCGACAATCGCACCGCTCCTAATTTATGCCTATGTCTTTTTATATATTTTTCTCTACTAACGTATCTCCTACTTCCTTTAACTTCGTAGCTTGATGTCGATATGGAACAACGCGGCGCGCTCGCACCGACGCGTTGTTCCATCGCTGAGTTGTGGTTTTATTACTAATACTTATTGCTATGTACAATGTGGTCATGTGCCAAGGTAAGTTCGGTGTCTCCTTGTCTCTGTCATGTGTCTATCGTGCATGTATGAACACATCTTGACCTTTTTACAGTTTACTGATTATTTATTTATTCTATACTTATTGTACTTTCTCATTTTGTACCTCTCATGATCTCCATGTACACCATACATACTATATATCACAGCGAACATCGTTATCATTCGGTACTTCACACGCGCGACAGCCTTTCACAAGTATATCTCATACAACACTAAGATCATCCCCTACATAACTATTAGGTACTTGGTACAGACGCTCTGTATAATACAACAACCAATTTATAAACATGCTGCTAGGTCTTATATTTGTAACTCCTATCACTAGTGTAGTATTTCAGATTATATTTTATATATCTCCTCAAGGATAGTACTCCAGCTATATGATTTATTTCAATTTTGATCACGCCAATTTCTTCACTTTTATATTTACTAGCTAATTTATGCGTAATATTTTAAGTACCTACTTATACGATAAATAGTTTAATTGTATTTTTTTATAATTAAATTTACAAGCGCTAGATTGTAGATTTAGGTGTGAGGCGTAGCCGAGGGGTGTGTACGTATATTTATTATGTATAAGTGTGTGCGTGCGAGCGTGGCGCTCGTCGCGCGAGTGTTGGTTTGTCCTGATTGCTTGTGTTACCGAAGGTGCCTGCTATATCATTGGCGTACGAGGCGCCCGAGTCCGATATCATGAAGCGGCAGCCGCGGGACCCTTACCGCGACAACCTCGTCAACAGAAGGTTGGCCCCGCACCACACGTCCGCCACCGACGCTTACTAGATTCTCATTTGGGTGTTAACAACATGACTAGCCCACTGCCTAAACTTGTACAATTTTTATACTAATTGGTGAGATTAAAACCGTTTGAGTGGTGCGGCTACTTGTGATTCAACAGTACCATTTGAAACTGGATGTGGAAGAGTGATTATGTCGACCCGACCCCCACCCTAGTCCGCTATTGGCTGTCTACCCGAAATTGTCGAGATAGAGCAAAGCCCCTTCCTACTAGGAACAGAATAGAGATACAAGATACAAAATAAATATACAATTTCTTCCTAGTAATATTTCTAATTTTGAACCTATTTATCTTGTTTCAAATAAAATGTATCTAGATTTATCAAAGATTACCCTAGTCTCTAGAACTAGAAGAGCTAGTGCTGTCTTTACCTCTGTAATCTTTTCACTCTTCCATATTTCAATATTAGTGATTCAGTTACTAAAATTAGCGATGCAAAACAGATGCACGTTTAGTAAACAATTTAGAGAAATGTGTAGACTCTATCATAGAGAGCACTAGTGTTTACTTATTGTGTGTCAGTTACGTGTTAGCCATAGTAGAACATAGTGGTGGCGTTCTTGACAAGTATTGAGTTAAATCAACCGTTTTTGTTGAAGGAATGTCTTAGGCGACATGGAGCATCTCTTTATATAGTAACATTTTATTTTTATTATATTTTCTTATAGTAGGACTATTTGGTTCTTAGTTTTATAGTAACATATTCTATCTAGTTCAAGCACGCTCTGTAAGGTTCACACCGCTGCGAGCGCTTCTTACAGCTCACGAACAAATCACACTGAATAGGCCTTATTATTAGCCCTTTTTATACTATTTTCTTTGAGTTTTCTTCACATTTTATGCTTAACTTTCACATATCTGGTATTAATCCTGCTGTAAATTTAAGGTCGCTTGAGCTTTCTCTACCACAGCCTTAATATTCTGCATGCTCAACCCTAACCCTAGATATGTTATGTACAAAATCGGATATAAATAAAATGGTAATACGTTTTAAAACAGAATACATTTTGACGTTAGTCTTGTGACACTAGCGCTTTTAAATGAAAACTTAATTTCTAATGCTTGTTTCAACATTCTGTTTTACAAAGTATTGGATGTAATAGTGATTCTTATGACAAATTAGGCTTTAGATGTAATGTAAAATTAAAATTATACTTCAAACAATAACAAATCTGTATGTATAGTATCTTTATAAGTATAGTATCAGTTACGAATCTTAAATAAAAATGTATTTTTTATCTTCTTTCAAAACTTGTGCCTAAATTATTAGTTATTTATTGTACACTTTTATGGTTCTTATTTCTCTGTATTGCCTTTAAATGAGGAAACTAATAACTACCGAACGTCGCACATTACTAATGCTAAAAAAGTCCCTTCAGAAAAGGTAAATAGCTTCTGCTAGAGTAGATTCAGCTCTGTGGTAAACAGAGTGATGGTTGTACCAACAACTTTTTATTTGCAAATCCAACGCCTTAGCCGTCACGCCACTGCCTTCTTATTAAGTAAAATTTGGCCTCTAGATTCGAGACGGGTACTATATTTGATTACCATGTTTACAGCCTCATTTGTCATAAAATCAATGCAAGCAGTAGTTGTAAAACTTACTGCTTCTTATTTTAAATGAAAATTAAAGCAATAATTGGTCCCTTTAATGCTGTTAAAATTAAATTTCAATTTATTCAGATAATAATAATCTGTCACTTGATTTGATTGCACTTTTTCAATTTAGAGTCTTTGCTTGGAGTACCTTCATGACAAAATTCTCTGAAGAAAAAAATCTAATTGTATATGTGGGGTGTATACAGGCTTATTTCGATGGCGTACGGTCAGATCGGTATGATCCAAGCTGCTGCTGGTTTCTTCGTGTACTTCGTGATAATGGCTGAAAACGGCTTTTTGCCGATGACACTGTTTGGCATCAGAAAGATGTGGGACTCCAAGGCTATCAACGACTTGACCGACTCCTATGGACAGGAATGGGTGGGTACACTTACTTTTTTAATGCACATAATTGTTATTTTTGTATGCTTTTGTTAATGACAAATTGCTCAAAGTAATGTTATGGAGAATAGATCAACAACCAGAAAAATCTGCATTTTTGCGTCAGTCCCGGTTGCATCCGAGGCATTCACCTCAGCGTCCGGGTCTGCTCTGATCATCATCAGAAGAATCGACCCTTGTAAATGAGTCGATCTTACTGAGAAGTTTGATAACATAAATATTAACCGCGTCAAATTCCGTTTAGTTTTTGCATCCATCACAAACAAGACAAGAATTCCAACAAAAAATATTTTTATGTTTAGTACTGTTAATTTAGCTTAAACCACTTTTTTAATATCTCTATATTACACAGCAAACACTCAAATAATACTTACCCGTGCATATTTTCCAGACCTACCGTGACCGCAAAGCTCTGGAGTTCACCTGCCACACCGCTTTCTTCGTCTCCATCGTAGTAGTGCAGTGGGCCGATCTAATCATTTGCAAGACGCGTCGTAACTCCATCGTGCACCAGGGCATGCGCAACTGGGCTCTCAACTTCGGCATCATCTTCGAAACTGCGCTTGCTGCATTCCTATCGTACACTCCTGGAATGGACAAGGGATTAAGGATGTATCCGCTCAAGTGAGTATATCAAACTACCCTCTTTTATAACAGGTGTCAACTATTAAATCAAATTACCCTCACAAATCTTACAATAGAGCTAAAAATATTCAGACGTCAATTGGAACTATGCATCTATTGCCGAAGGCTGTCGATGTGTAACTACGTTTTGTGTGTGCAGGTTCGTGTGGTGGCTGCCTGCCATTCCATTCATGCTGTCGATCTTCATCTACGACGAGATCCGACGCTTCTACCTCCGCCGCAACCCCGGCGGCTGGCTCGAACAAGAGACTTACTACTAAACAGCACCGACCACTGTCCACGCCGTCGTGCATCAGTTTAGTTACTGCGTACATAAAAAGTTCATTTGTGTTCTTATATCAGACTGACAGAGGTTGCGGTGCCGTTCCGGTATATGTGTAATCGCTGTCGTGTACGCTTCTCACCGCTTGTTACCGCATCGCTCCGCACAGGGGCACCTGTGTATGTACCTGTCGAGTGTTATATATTATTATGATGTTCGTTTTATTGCGTAACGTGACCGAGAGGATGCGGCTGCGGCTGCACTAGTAGCGTTTCTAACGAACTATGTATGTATATATGCACAGTGGAGAATGAAGTTTGATATTTGTGATGATATAAAAATATACACATATTATTTTTTAATTGTGAATCATGTTATTTTTGTATCGAGATCGGTTTTTAACTATTGAATCTCGACTGTCATGCGACAATTTATGAATCTGTTCGAATATTTGTTGAATCTCTGTCTGCTGTTTCTAAAGCGACGCGGCGCGTCACGGCCTCGCCGCCCGCGCCGCGCCGCGTCGTGCCTTGTCCGCCCCGTGCCGTGCCGCCCCGCGCCGTGCCGTGCGGGCCGCACCGTGCCGCACGGCGCGCGGCACGGCTCGCGGCGGACTCGCGCAAGCGGCCGCCGACTCGGACATCATGTTACAGTAGTACGCCCTCAGTGACATGCTGATGACATTATAAGATAGAGTAAAGTAATACTAATAAATTGTTTTTCACATACTTATGTAATAAGTAATAAATTATCGTTTAGCGGTAGATGATCGTTCGTGAATCGAGTGGGCAGAAGTATGACGCCCGCCGCGCTCCGTGCTCGGCGGCCAACGAAACGCATTTGTTGTAAAATTAACAGTTAAGAAGCCATTATTATTATTATAATTTAAGTGAATTAGATTTAAGTTGAATTTTTCGAGTGAAAAAAAGTTTAGTTGAAGATTCGATCGGGTGCATGGTGTATGAGAGGTCGATGTGGAGTGCCTGAGTTTTAGTGTACTACTGCTTACTGTTAGGTAGGTAGTTGAAATTTTGATGCCGTATTTTCAATTGTAAAAGTAGATAAATAAAGCAAACACAGTCGCGAACGCTTAGAGGCGCGGGCCGATGGCCCACTTCACTCCGCACGCCGTCAGCCGTCAGCCGACGTTCGTCGCGCCGTCTGTGCGGAGCGCGCGTGAACACGTGCGCCACCCACACACGGCGCTTTTCTTTTCTAAAATAATCAGATTATTAGCGAATTTCGTCAAATTTATTAAAATAGGCTGCTCATGGTAATTACGTAAGATTTTATTTCTTAATTAAAAGATAATAACAAAACGTAGGGATGCGTAATTAGAAATTTTTAAAATTATACAGTTATGATAGAGTCATCTTGTTTTAGTCGCTACTCGGCCCTTGTACTGCGCGGCCGGGGCAGGCGCGGCCGGCCGCGGCCGACCGAACGGCCGCCGGCCGGCCGCAAACCGGACAGGGACGCAAGGAGCGAGGGCCGCCACCCGGTGCAAGGCCCGAGTCAGCGACTCATTTCAATTTTTCGTAACGAATACATATAACATTATAATAATGGTTACAAAAGTAAAATATAACATTATAGCGACTAATAAAATCTAAATTATATGAAATGTTTATAGATTTAAATGATGATCGTTTCTTTAGGGTGACATTCTGTGCTTGTTTGATGAGAACGATGTACATCTCACTGACAATAGTCGTTGATGATATTATTGTAATGATCTGGTCTTTGTAAGCGGTTTGTTTAATGTACACTGTAGAACTAACATTGTTTTGCGTTCGACAGTTCTTTACACCAATTCATTTTATAGTATTACTCTGTTGGCTAGGAGCGCTGTAAAAATGTAAGTGTTAATAAAAAAAACATTTTCAAAATATTAATATGTTGTTTCAATGAACTTTTATTTTTGTTGGAAGGCTACTCATCCGGAGATCCGCATTTCCTTTGGCCTAAACCTTACCTAACGAAGTCCTGAGTAGCTTCATTTTTCATTCATATTCGTGCAGACCTGAAATTTTGAATGAGTACGCACGACCAAGGGAATAAGTATACACCTTTCTTTACACCCTCACATGTAAAGATGTATTTCCTTCATTTCCTTGGCTATGTGTACGTTTCATGGTAGCAAGTATACCTTTAGTAGTAAGTATATGAAATTGTAGGCCTACTCCCAATATGCGCCACGTTTGCTGATCCTCCGCTTTTCGCATGGAAGGCGGAGGATGCGCTTATGTCCAGCAGTGGACTGCAATAGGCTTATTGATTGATTGATTTGATATGAAACTGTAGAGTACCTAACACACAAGTAAGATATAATTTTATTTTTACCTTTTTATTTTTTTTTTAAATAAACTTCTCTTCTACACTGTACTCTTATGATAATATGATAAAGGAGTTGGACTCGTGGTTACCCTGCTTTCAGTTTGTTGAGTTGGAAATGAGGGATCAAATTATGTGCAGTTTCATACACTGTCTAATCCAATGTATACTCTAAGGTCTAATCTTATGAAAAAATATAATTTGCGTAAAATAAACGACGAGCGCCAAAATCCATTTGCCGATAGCGCATGCGTGTTACCGGTACTATGGGGGTGAATAGAGATCAAAGGGTGAATAGGGATAAAAGCGCCAAGAAATAAGTCCCTTGGAGGCGCGCAGCGTAGCAATCGCAACAGCTTTCGCCATACTATGGTGTTGATTGGTTCAGGCCATGACAGTAACATGGCCTGAACCAATCAACACACAGTATGGCGGCGATGTCATTTTAGTTCCTAGTTTTGCCGCGGGACTTATTAGCTGGCGCGGACAAAGTTTTTAATTTTTTTAATGTTTACATGGTGTATACCTCGAGACACGTGTCTTGGTCCTAAATCGCGAAACAAATGAGGCCCTGGTGCACGTGGATTGTTTTGTCGACCAAGATATTTGTAAAAAAATGTAAAGTCAGCCTCTAGTGTGTAAAGTAGTCTTGATTTTACCGAGTTAGGGATATAACTGAGTACCTACTTATACACTTTTAAACTCTAAGAGTGTTTTCACACCATCCGATATCTGTATCGGACGACGATGGCCGACATCCGATATCCGACACCATTTATTGTTGTTTTCATATAAATATGCGATAAAATCGGTCCGATTTGGCTATTTGCTCCATAGCACAGACTAGTTAAGGATGCTAGGGATAAAAAACCTTAAAAAACGTAGTGCAAACAATTTTCGACCTTAATGACATGACATAGAATCGAGTTTTTTTTCTTATATTCGTAATCAGCGTCATCTATTAGCGCAAAAAGACACGTAATTAAGATAATGTCATTAAGGTCGAAAGTCGCTTACAGTCGCTGTTTTAGTATCTGTGTGAAAGTTGTACTCAAATTATATAATGTTCCTACATATTATAATAAAATAAGTAGGTACCGTACATCTTGACTCCAAATCGCGAGAGATGCTCGTATTGGTTTGATATGGTCTATGATTGGCGGATTTGAGCTTTTCCGTCACTATGGTACACGGGGTACCATGGTGGCGGAGAAGCTCAAATCCACCTAATCCACAAAAGACATCCAAAAAACGCGTGTTACTGCGCATATACATACATATAAGTAGGTACATTTTGTGACGTCACTGAGGTCAAGAAATATAATATTCCGGTATCTACCTACCCATATACCAATACCTACACATAGGTCTGTACTTAAGTTTTCGTTTAGTAGGTAGGTGGAAGCACAGTTATTTCATTTTTTGTAGGTGAGTTTAGCGGGAATCCGGAATATTTGAGAATATTTGGGAATAATTCCGAATAATATGGAATAATTCGGAATTATTCGGGATTTTTACATCTATCGAGACCAATGTTATCGTACATTTCCGTTTGAGAATGCTACCATCCACATGTGACTGAGGTACACAGGACAAGTATAAAATAGGTGTTAAATGGGTACAAAATATATAAGGTAAAATCTTTCAATAGCAAGAGATGGTCTCGCGTTCATTGTTTGCACGCGTGGTTGTTTCCGGCCGCTTCAACCGTATGGATGTCGGTTATCACGATTCGCGACCAAACATACCTATCTTTTCCCAAGGTCTAATCTACCTCTGTACCAAATTTCATCAAAATCGGTTCAGTGGTTTAGGCTTGAAAACGAAACGGACATAGCTACTTTCGCATTTTTATTATTGTAGTATAGATTATAACTCCGGACTGTATCTTAGACACACATTTCTTGGGTGTCTTGTGAGGATATCACGGGGTGCTACCACCGCTACACTGCGGTGAGCGAACTCAAATTCACCAAGCATAGATTATTACAAAACAATCCGCGGGCGCCAGAGCCTCGTTTGTCTTGCGATTTAGGTCCATGATACGTGTCCGGATCCGGAGTTATACCTATAACCTAGGTATACTTACCTAATTTTAATAGGTACCTAGGTATGATATCAGCGATCACATACTCTAATTAAAATACAAGCTCTTCTATAGCTATTAGGGAATATTAAAAAACCGAGGTGGTGTTTACGATATAATAGGGAGGTAACTTGATGAAGAGTAATTAGGGGATGGACGTTCTATTACTTAAAGTTAATTAATTAGACTCGTTCCTCGCACTCATCAACTCGGGTCAAATTATGTGAATTAGGCTGAGTAGCAATGACAAGCAAGAGTGACCTTTTCAAATAATTAGGTATAATATAACCTGATATACCTACTTAGGTACTTCGAATATTAGGTAATCTTAGAAATAAAATACTAATACGTCTAATAATTAGTAACTGAGTAAGTTGAAAGTTGGTGGTAATGTCAGACGCTTCGTAGTAAGAAAACCGACCACAACTAAGTTGGGGAAAATTTGGGGTGGTGACGTCACTGTTTTTCTGACGTGATTGGTCATAATAATCAAATTACCGTTTAACGACACTGTTTTCATATCAACAAGGTTTCCGGGCAGTTTCTATTGATTTGATATTTCGTGACTAGGGGTCTTTATGGGAAAAGAGGGCAAGGGCAGGACATGACCAAATTTTTGACATTGATTTATTTAGGTTATGAATAATACTTACGTATACTCGTAGGTATTACATTGGCCTCTAATTCCAAGTATACTCTAAGTCTAAGACAAGCGGAACGGAAAGCAGAGGCTAGTTAAAGAAGCTAATAAATTTTTACATTTATTTGTACATGCGCTCATTTTTTTTATGCATCTGTACAGCAACAAAAAATGCGAAATGTTGATGATGGTAGCTCATGTTTTTCGCAAAATTTTCACTAAATAGCATGGCACCTCATGGCTCCGTGGCGTAGCGGTAGTGAACGCGGCCGCTACGCAGGAGGCGCGGGTTCGATCCCCGCTTAGTGAAAATATTTGTAAGCATGAATATGGGTATTTGCATTGGTCTGGTCGTGCCTCGGAGAGCACGTTAAGCCGTCGGTCTAGGTTGCCATGGGTAGATGGAGCCTTAAAAAGTCCAACAACTGGACTAGCTGCAATGCTTCGATATCGCTGTTGAGTTGTGGAGGTCAGATGGCAGTCGCTTTACGGGAAATATCGAAGTTCAGCCAAATCCGCGGTTAGACTCCGAGGTTAAAGCTTCGGATGCGACTGGGATTAACGCTAGGATGAAGAAGAGTCCATCAAGAACAAAGAGGTTCGGCGACTCCTTCTCCTGCCGTACCATTAAGCCCTGGAATTCCTTACCAGTACCTACACTACACGTGTTTCCCTCTTCCTACAGTCCCTTAAGCGGGACGTGAAAAAGCATCTGATGAGGCCGTCAAGCTGAGTGCCACCATTGTAACATGGTACGTGTCTATAATGGTGACCCTCTTTTCTGACATTTTGTCTTCAGCTGCACCATCAGGCGAGGTGAAGTCAAATTAACGTGTCCTATATAAAATAAAAATATTTCGTATATCGACAACTTCCTATGTGGATTTGCTTACATTTAAGTTAAGTGTACATGCCAGAACTTAAAGTGAGAACTTTCAATTGGCTTTCAGATGTTTAATCTACGTTTTATCCGACTGTATTTATTAGCTTAGCTGTAAGTTTTCCATGTGTAAATAAATAAATAAAAAATAATATCATAACTGCATTGGATCAAGTTTACAAACGTTTTATGATTGATCTTCGCCTTTTGTTCTTAACAGAGCGCTACGTAGCAACAGCATCTACGAAATAATCTCGTAGCAGTTATGCCTACTATACCTACGTAGGTCTACGGTTCCGTATTTCGTAATGTTCATTCTAATTACAAAAAAGTAAGTTTGACGTAATTCAACCATTTATTTCGTATTCAATATTAGGCAGCCTTTATAATTTATTTAAACTCGGGTAAAGAAACTTACATTGTGGCTATTTAGCCGCTCTATCAATGTAATTAATCTGTAGATATAAGCGAAGGGCCGGTGAGGGCACGTGCCGCCCTCGGCCTTGACGACGAGCTCCTGTTAACTATACTCGTTTATACTTAGAAGTACACCTGTGAGCGAGGACCTCCGTCCTATAGCCGCGCAGATATTCCACACGCCCCGTCGTGCCTCTCCACCATCGCGCAGGCGCGTCTTTGACAGCCCGACCGTGCCAACACATCCCAATTATTTCCCTCAGTCCACTTTACTGTCGTGTATTCAAAGACGACATATATTGCTAGAAGGAATTACTGTGGCGGGAACGTGATTCCATGGTGCGCAGCGATGCGCCCCAAAGGCTTCGAGTGAACCAGGATGGTTGCCAGCATCGGCATCATTAATCCAAATAATGGTATACATTTTTTTGTTGCAAGACCTTGCGCGGAGTTGTCAAGTTGTGTCTAATGTTTGGTGTATGATATAGTGGAGGCGAGCGCGTATATCAGCGCTGTAGCTGCCTTCGCGGGTGTGGTGCTAGTGGTTCTCCTGTTCCTGAGCCGGCGCTGGTGCTACTCGGCGGTGTTTGGCCGCAAGTGCTGCGATGACATCCTCGCAGTGAACCCTCATGTACCAGCCCCTTGTCACACGCTCGACAATGCTCAGTTTGGTAAGCGAACAAGCCTTTGTTTTGCTTCTGTGTTAAGCTACTGTATGTCTAATTTATATTTCATTAGTACCTAATAATGATTTTCTTTGTTGCTAACACGATAGTTGGTCTAAATACCAAATTTGATTATAGGTATAGGTATTCCGTATTAAAGTGTATTCCATAGAATTATAAAATCCTTTGCCTTTATAAATAAACCTATGCTTATCGATTTTGTGATTAATAATTTAATAACATTTCCATTTCGTTATAGAGAGAAGTAATTTGTGGCAGTCTTTGTGTAGCCTAGAGACAACTAGGTAACTTTTTTAGTATTTAATGTACCGTCAAGGGCGAACAGTGCGTCATGAAGGTCTTGTATAAAATTTCTTTGTTTGACTTGTTATTCGTAGGTGTTTGTTTACACACATAGACATATATTTGTACTTGTGTAGAAAACAAATAGGTTTGCTAGTTGTTAGTGACGAGGGTCTTTTAGTACCTATAGGTAGCGGCTTTAGTTGGGGTTAGGGCTATATTGTATATCGATTGACGTTGTCCGTACGTCTGTGTTGTTATAGATGCTTTGTCGAAACCGAACCATTACCCCGAACGAATATTCACGTTCGAGGCGTCCGACTCGGATGAAGAGCTGCGTATGCGCATACAACAGGTGAGACTGATACGTACGACATTTCAATTAGACCCCTTTCCGCTGTCATGGTTAGTACACGCTTTTATTTGGTTTTTGTTTGTGAACCAGTATTGTGATATTGAAAAATTTGTAAGTATGCGTCGTCAACCGTCACAGACCTACATTATAGGTATTTGTCTCATACAGTGACATTTTGACCGGTCAAAAAACATGAAATAAACTGGTAATTATTTGCTATTCTCAATTGGTTCAACTTAAATTAAATGCAGCCCAATATTCATTATATACCTATTGCTTTATATTTAACTAATGTTAAATGCCCATGATATTAAAGGAATTAATTATTATATTTAGATGACTTTCGTCTACTGAATTTCCTGTGGTCTTAAGTGCACCGAAGATGAAATTCAGGTGCCTGAGCTATAAATAAGATAACTAATTTGATAAATATCTTAGCTTCAGGACATCTGAATGAAGCAAGACATTAAAATATCGTTGAATGAGGAATTAATTAGCATATTATGTTCGTAAATTACCTATCACTATCTGCCTTATTCCAACTATCTAATATCGTATGCAGGCGAACATGATAGTTGCTTACAACGAATCTCATGAATTGCAAATTAGATTTACTTACTAAGTGATTAGCATTTACAAATGGGCTGTATCATTCTTAGAAGACATAGCATTTATTCATAGTTTTAGTGATATTGAAACAAGCATGAAAGTTTTTATAACGTTTGTAGATTTAATTTTTGTTATAAACTTACTGCTCAGACTAACAAACTAACATAGATGAAACGCATAGAACTAACGTGTGAAGTCGGCGAAAGTAATACTAAAGTAGTACCATCTCGCTCGCACTCGTGCGTGCATGCAAAAAGTGCGAGTGAAATGGTACTACTTTTTAGTATTACTTTATCCGGCTTCACACGCTGGTTCTAATATACAACCAGTTCGGTCAATGTTATTCTTTTAGTCTGAGACTTACCTACTGTTAGAAGAACATTTTTCAGGGTTGAACTTATCATTCATTGTGTTATCATCAGTTAAATACCTACATTTATTGGTAATTTATTCATTTATATCAATAAATTTATCGATATATTGGATAAAATAATGATGACTTATGTGCAATCGCCATTGACCAGCTTATGACAAATTCCAAATTACGAACCTTGGCTTCAAAACGTTACGTAAAATAAATTAAAAATTAACAATAACAATAAAATTATACATCAATTATTTAGTTATTGATTTATATCACCGCAAAGGTCATCGGTAAAGTTAGTGATCAGAAACTATTGAGGGCGACTGTACGTCAACATAGATAATCTTCATTGTTTAAATGTTATGAAATATTTATTTGTCACTTATAACACATTTTGTAAAAAAAACTTCGCATATAAAGTTTATCTTGGCCGAATTTCACTTCGCCTCACTCCTCTTTTAAGATAGAACAATTTACATCGCCCCTTCTCCTCAGGACAAGGAAGAAGTGGAATGTCATTACGAGGAGAAGAACGAGAACGCCTGCTCATCCAAACTGGATGTGGAACTAGTAGAGACGGCGCTGCGAGAGACCACGCTTAGGGAGACGAGGATCGACGAGGTACTGCCTCAGAGAGCTGAGTACATACACACGCTTGAAGCGCAGAGCAGCGTCGATAGTGACGTGATTGCACATAATGTGAGTATACCTCGAGACACGTATCTTGGACCTAATCGTGAGACAAACGAGGCCCTGACGCGGCTTGTCTTGTAATAATCTATGCTTGGTGAATTTGAGCTCGTCCACCGCAATATCACATCGTGCAATCCTGTAGAACAGACACCCAAGAAACGTGTACTGCGTGTCGTATGAGTTCTAGAAAATTTCGCTTAAATACCTTTTTTTTCGTAGATACTTAATTATTATATTATAGGAACACCCAGACCAATGCAAATAAACATATTCATTTCATTCATTCATTCATTTCAGCCATAGGAAGTCCACTGCTGGACATAGGCCTCCCCTATAGATCTCCAAACATATTCATAGGTACATATAAATATTAGCAATCGCTCCGGCGGCGTAGCAGTACTCGTAGCTCTACCGCTACGCCACAGGGGTCGACAAGTATGTACCTATGGAAAGGGGACTCTTTTGTCCGCACTTAGCCTCCTTTTTGGGGCATTGTGCGTGGAAAGTATGTACCTATCAGAATATTCAGCCTCCGGCAACTGACGGCCCACAGACGGCGTGCGTTGTAGTCGGTTCGAGTCCGACATAACCTCCTCCTCCGGCTCCGGCGGGGGAGGTATCTGCGGGGATTTTTCGCACGATAAAGAAAAAGCAGGCAGCCAATCGCAATGTTCCGATCTCTCGATACTTTTACGTTACGAATTCGAATATTTTTCGTCCTCGGGCCACTGGTGGTTAAAAATACTATGTATTACGTACTTGAAAACTGTAAGTATACAAATTATTACGAAAGCCCGCTACACACGTCATGTGTAAATTATTAAGGAACTTCAATATTCCATTCCAAGGTCAATCGATTTATACGGCCTATGTCGTGACGTGTAATAAAGTCCATGTATAAAGTGGACGACGATAGAGGGACGGTATAACTTTAAACGTGGAATAATCACATGTGTAGAATGTCTTACAATATTACCAATTATTATTATTATCCTCACATCAAATGGATCTCGTTTATGGTAGATTTCCAACAAGGAGAATTTTTTAAACATCGAATCCAATCACATTCAAAGTGTGACTCTTGAATTGAATCGCTATTGTTTTTTTTTTTTTTTTTTTTTAAATTAGGCACATAACGCACTTACAGCCGCGATGCCGCAAGTATGCATGTTGTGGGGTCTTACTTAATTAACTAAGTAACTATAAGGTAACTGTACCAATGCTCGACACTGTACCAATGCTAGACACTTTCGAACAAAACCCAGTATTTTGAGAAAATTATCGATTTGTTTTATAAGACTATTGACTTAAAAGATGCCTAATGGTATCTATAAGATAACGCAGATTATCACCGAGCATGGATGCTTCGGGCGGTATCTGCATCGGACCGCGAAGAAAGAGCCAACGTCCGAGTGCCATCACTGCGACGCGAGCGAAGATTCGGCGCTGCACACGCTCACCGAGTGTCCGGCGTGGGAGACGCCGAGACGGGAGCTGGTGGCGACCCTAGGGGTGAGAGCTCTCACGCTCGCCACTTTGCTCGCAGCGATGGTTCGCTGCGCGGATGCGTGGGCCGCCGGCGCCTCCTTCTGCGAGCAGGTAATGCTCGTGAAGGAGGCGGCGGAGCGGGAGCGAAGGAGAATCGCAGACCTTGCGGCTCGCGAGGAGCGAAGGAGAATCGCAAACCGCGTGGCCCGCGAAGAGCGGCGGCAACTCGGGCGTCGGAGGTCGCAGAATGACCTCCGTCCCCCATGAGCGCGGGCCTGGGGGTGACGGGTGGATCCGCCTGTCACCCTAGCAGAAGCAGGCCGCGGCGGCAGCACACATTGCGTGCTTCCCCACACCCGGGGGCGAGGCGGGGACTCTGTGGTCCCCACACCGGAAGAGGGCCAGATCGAGAGATATGGTCCTGGGTCGGCCGGGGTGCGAGGGATATGGCTACGACAATCTCACCTCCGGCAACTGACGGCCCACAGACGGCGTGCGTTTTAGTCGGTTCGAGTCCGACATAACCTCCTCCTCCGGTTCCGGCGGGGGAGGTATCCGTGGGGATTTTTCGCACGATAAAAAAAAAAAAAAAAAAAAAAAGGTATCTATAAGATATGTTCAAATATTCGCAACACCATCCGAAGTAAATTTAGAAAGACTGTTGACAGCAAATAATGTGACTCCGTGAACACGGTCGTGTTATTTCTTAAGATTTTTGCCAAGGGTACTGATTTTTATAGGTGTGATTTTTTTGTTTATAAGTTATGATTATTACTAATTTTAGTATAAACGTTATAAATATTGAAGTTATTGACATACTTGGACCATTGGGACAATGATGTCTAGCATTGGTGTTTTCGACCAAGTGCATAATAATTTAATTTAAAGTAAAAGTATGATAGATTTTAAAGATTTTATGGGCAAAAGTTAATGTCTAATTGTTGCTGTAACAGTTAAAAAAGAATGTAACGACCATGCTGTAATTAATTTGTTAAATTTTTTAGATTGAAATTTTATTTTTCCTTAAAGTGTCTACCATTGGTACAGTTACCTTACTTACATTACCAATATTCTCGTTAACCTTTAAGATCACGTTCGTTACCGCCGCTAGGTAATTAGATTGATTGAGTGTGGCTGGTGAAAATTTAATTGGGCACATTGATTAAATTATTAATTACGGCCTTAAGTTAAACTTACTAAGTCGCTGTTCGGAATAAATCGTTTAATTAAGTTTTTCTATGACTTTGTACAATATAATCGTAGCTTGAAGAGTTTTATCAGCGTTTAGGCCTGCCTACCTGGTGATGACCACCCTCTTAGTTAACATCAACTTAAGTATCAGTATGCTACGTGTACATTTTGTACGATTTGCGGACACACTGTCCTAGGCTCTACCCTTTCTTTTAATTTTCCCATATCACTATACTCCTATATATCTTTCCCTCTACTCTCTGCTATGCATAGGCAGCTATGCATAAGTAACACCTCTGGTCTCACAAGAGTTTAAAGGCTACAATTGACCATATCCATATCATCAGGTAGACCACGTATTTGAACCTACCTAACTATCTATCCTTAACTTAGAAATTAAAAAGAAAAAAACAAATTCGATATAAAAATTGTATTACTTGTACCACAGGATTTGAATCGTGGTGTGTGTTGAAACCTTACTAAAAATGTTGTCAAATCAAAATGATCAATTTTCTATTTGTCCAGGACACGTCCCTGCTCTGCGGCGAAAGCAGCAGCTCCCAAGAACGTGGCACCGTAGAACTGACCGTACTATACGATGCACCCGTCAGAAATATGACGGTACATATACTTCAGGCTCGAACCTTACCACAGAGAACCGAAGGACAAATCCTGCAAAGTCAGGTGAACCAACCACAATTTTTTCTACTATGTTACAATTCTACAGAACAGATGTTGGACCCTTGAGTATACAGGGTAAAATACCAACAACCTTGAAGCTCAAACCAACCTCATCTGTAAGTCGGTGGGGATTAAATGCTTTTCTCACAGACATGGGCGGTCAGAGGGCAGTCACTTCCAGAAAAACCAAAACAAACCAAAATGGGAAGAAGGAGTAAGAGAGTGAAGCTCGAGCTCTACTTGCAAACGGGAGGCTCTCAGATGATAAATATGTCCACAATAGCAGTACCTACCTACGTAAAGTACGCGTCAAGGGATAAGTCACTTGGAGGCGGCGTAGCAATCGCAACTGCTGTCGCCATACTGTGTGTTGATTGGTTCAGGCCATGACAGTAACACGGTCTGAACCAATCAGCACACAGTATGGCAGCGATCTCATTTTAGTTCCTAGTTTTGCCGCGGGACTTATTAGCTGGCGCGGACCTAGGTACCTATTCGTTGTCAGTTTGACAATACAGTTTCCAGATTTTCAATGAGTTAATCCTGCTGTTGTATGAATATAAGTACAAACGTCACATTGTGTTTAAAATGTATACTTTCAGGTTCGAGTTGTTTTGTTGCCACTGAAGAAACAAAAATACAAATCGAAAATAAGGAATGGGGAAAATCCGCAATACATGGAGAGTTTCGTGTTTCATAAGATTAATCCAGGTAACGAAAATGATATCTAGATAATATCAGTTTTTATAAGATCAGATTCGGAAATGATTGGGATTGTCTCTCTCAGAGGATGTCCATGGTCTGGGTCTGCGTGTGCGCATCTACGGCTGCGAACGTATGCGTCGCCAGCGCCTGCTGGGCGAGGCGGCTGTGTACTTCGCCACACTGAATCTCGAGCTGGAGAACCAATTATGGCTGCAACTCACACCCCGACAACATCAACAACTTAATCTGCAGGTATACAATGTGATTACGATTGGCGAGACTTAATTTGGAAATCGGCCATATTAAATAGTCAATAATCTCAAAATATGGGAAATTACCTTACATTTATATTGTTCTTTCCAGCTTCCAAAGCTAGAGCTGAACCATTCGCACTCGATACCGGGAGTACTCGCGAGCCCATCTTCTATCACGACTGTGACGACACCTGGCGCTACCGGGGCTGGCGGTGAAGCCTCCAGTCTCGCGAGGTCCGACTCTGCCTCGTCTTGCTGCAGTGCACGCTCTGCGCCAGAACTATTGTTGGGCTTACAATACAATTCTACTACTGGACATCTTTCTGTAGAGGTAAGTTATGTTGATAAAAGGAGAAGGACCAACCAACACCAGGTAACTATAATATCCCATAGTCACTTTCTTTGCAGCAGCCTTTCCAATCAAAACTAAGAATAAATTCTACATTTAATAATCTGAAACAAAAGAGCTAAAGAATTTTATCTAGGGGACCAGTGAACACTACGTTGATACTGCTGACGACTCCGCCTACTACTGGGACCAAAGCGTTATGTACATAAATATATGTAGTCCGAGCAGTAGCCGATGTCGTCAGTGGTAAATTCGATCATTGAAGATGTCCATCTCATCGCGTCATCGAGGTAAAATTTTACTTTTTTAATACTTACCTTTCTATACGAATGTAATGCCTCTATATCCCTACTAATATTATAAATACCTAATATTCAATAAAGTAGAAATTACTGTGATGTCGAAACACTCCTAAATAGTCCTAGTAGAGTAATATTGATATATTACTCTATGTATCAATCAATAATTTCGATAACTAAATCTTTAAACTATTATTTCTTGTCCCTAGATAATAAAAGGAACTCACTTCCGGAAACTGTCACCGAACAAGGCGCCTGATACTTATGTGAAGATGAGCCTTATTAACTCACTGGGCATGGAAATGGGACGGTGCAAATCTACCACACGCCGTGCTCAATCCAACCCACTCTATAAGGAGCTCTTTATATTTCAGGTAAGTAACTTTCAATGACCATGTCAGTTCACATCCTTTGTTTAATTGTGTACGGTTATTTTATGTGAAATATTTAATACACTGCGTTTATTTAGACGAGAAGACGACCGGTTGGGACTCAAACAGTCTATTTTGTTACCATGGTCCCACGTTGGGCGCCATTGTAACGAACGTAAATAAATCACTTTTGATGTGCCACATCCCCTTGATACCAAGCCCCCCCCCCCCCCTGCCAAATAAAATTACTAATAAGATCTGCTTGATCCACATTACAGGTAGCGTTATTCCAGCTAAGCGAGGTAACTCTGATGATTTCGGTGTGGTGGCGTCGCAGTGTTAAACGGAACGAGATGGTCGGCTGGTTCTCTCTTGGACACTCCTCTTCTGGCAGGGAGGAGGAGAGACACTGGCAGGAGCTGTGTGAGCGGCAGGGGGCAGAACAGGTATATAAAATTAAATGAGTTTAAAAAATATTTTAAAATATGGTACAGATCTACTGGGAATATTGATAGATAAATACCCCCAGGCTTTCTACTTCTCCATTCGAGTGCCAATCCTGATTGCATCCAAAACTTGCACTTTGGAATTTGCGGTCTGTTCTCTTTCCTCATTTTATTTTGGCTTTAAATAAGTGACAACAGTCTGAATCCCCAACCCAAGATAAAAGCCAGCGCCAGACTCTCGTCCGTGAATGAACACGTGTACTTGCAGCTTGTAGGTGAGGTTGACTTTGTCTTAAAAGTTTTAACGTCCTATACACCCGATGATGTGACTTCCCATCGAGATGTCATTACATGTACTGACTTGGCTTGCGGCAGGTCCAGCGCTGGCACGTGCTGCTGGACTCCTGACGCGCGGACACGTAGCGTGGCGACTGCGCTCGCCGGAACTGACTCGCCCCGGGCCTCCCCCGGCCCCCCGGCCCCCCCGGTACCGCGGCCGGCCGCACCACGCCGGTGCTTTTGCGCGTCCAGCGCCCGCCGGCCGCCACGTCACGACGTGACGTCATCACACTACTCGTTGATGTTCAATGCGTGTCGCTTGCGTTTTTATGTCGCACGCGGTTTTACTTTGCCCGTCGGACACCTCGTGTGGTCACCACCGTTGCATTTGATATATTTGTATCATTCTTGCACCGGGAACGCACGTTTTCTAATATTTGGGCTTTGTTCAGAAGGACACGTCTGAATTTCTACATTTTTCTTATAATACGGTGTGCTTTTGTATGTTGGACGGGATATGTAAATGTTTTTAAAGGAAACTTGTTCCTGCTATAGCTTGGTTTTGAGAATATTTTAGACCTTAATTTCTTGTTTGGAAGATTGAACGATGGCGTTTTTGTAGTGTTTATATGATGATGAAGACTTGGAGCGCACAATACTTGTGAGATAGACTAATTAAAATAGATGGAATATATATGAATAATATTGATATACATACATTATACCTTGAAGTACAGAATTTTTCTAAATACAGGTGTAAGAAAAATTATAATTTTGTGACGCAAGTCGAAGGAGCTGTTTCACTAATTCAATTGATTTAGTACCTACAATAATATTTACTATTACATAATTATTAATAGAAATCTCATACAGTTTTACCTACATGAAATAGCTTTGCCATTTTTGAAATATAATAATAAATCTTATTCACAATTCTATGAAAATTCTGATTTTTATTAATTTAACTACCTACAGCCTGTGAGTATGTAAGTATGTATGTATGAAAATTGCACCAAGAGTAACAGTTGATATTGATATTATCATAAAATATATTTACAATTACATAAATTATCTATATAAAATTTTCAATGATATAGAGATTATATATATTAAAGTGCTATGCTATATTATATTAAAGTTATTTCGTTCGAAAATTAAATATAATTGAAAAGCTTGAAATTATAGTAAATATATTGCCATATTGTTTGGCGAAATGTTATACATATATGAATATCTATATAAAATGAGATTTATATTATTAGAAAAAGATTATTATTTATATATTTGAATTATCTGAAGGCTTCATTCCTCCATTATTTTAGAAGATATCTTATGCATGCATGCCTATTATTAGCTATTGTACGCAAATATTCTATTTATGGCAAATAGACGAAAGATTTGCTAGTGAGCGGAACAATTATAGTACTTAAGTATTACGATACCATTTTATAAGTAATACTAAAATCGGAAATCTCTAGAAAGGGACTATTGTGAACCGTAAAAGTGATATATTCATATTATATACCAATTTGAATGTGTAAA
This sequence comes from Eilema depressum, assembly GCA_914767945.1. Lineage (NCBI taxonomy): Eukaryota > Metazoa > Arthropoda > Insecta > Lepidoptera > Erebidae > Eilema > Eilema depressum. Next base: position 11,833,421 of record OU612031.1, read on the forward strand.
AGTATTAGGAAGTTATTTGTTAAATTAAATAGGTACAACACGAATTATAAAAACGCGATTCATCTGTAATTTGTAACAAAACGAAGTATTTATGATAGAATAACATCTTCCGTTCTGGATATTTCATCTATTTTCTGTTGATCTGTGTGATCTTTGACTCTTCTCTATATTTAAAGATTAATATATAGAACATTGGACATTCTAAAGATAGTACTTACCTAATTACTATTATTATACACTATAGAAAAATGTATAAAAATTATACATTTTCCAATAGTTAACAATATATATGTATATGTACACAATTATATAAATATAACGTACAATGTAGGTACATTTTTCTACATTTTATAGGCCTCGCATAAAACGTCTTTCATTACCAATTACTACAAAAATATTAAAAAGCAATAAAAAATAACATACTTTATGGAAGATAGGTACTATATTTACATTATACCTATTACTGAAACACGCACGCTAAGTATTACATATTTATATTAAATATAAATATATATAGTTAATTATTTATTTTTACGTTATAAATATATATATTCTAAATTCAGTAGCAGAATTTAAGGTGATTGTAGAGATGTATAAAGGTATAAACAGCCGGTTTGCTCAGTACTTGCGGCTCAATTCCCTAATGCAACGGGCTTCTTTTATAGTCGTAGCCATGTTAAGATGACCAATGTTTAGATATCTCGATAAGATTCGAAATGTTATATGAATTTAGAGACGATCCCTCTTTACATTTGAAATTATATTATATATGTATATATATATGTATATTATTATATACCTACTTGAGTATCTCTTATCTTAATATACTGAAGCCAAAAATAATAGTACCTGCTCTATGATACAAACAAATAAAATAAGTAAGCTTCAAACTAACGAAATATACATTAGTGTGCAAATCTTATTTTATCATGAATTATTTTATTAAGCACCTAATATTTATAACGGATTTGACGGCATTACGAGTTATAGGGTGATGGTATTCTCTTTTGAAATACATTTATTTAGGTAATACAATGGAGACCCGCTTATCCGGCCAAATTATTGTCTATTTCGGGTAGTCGAAAATCTGGTTAATTGAAAAACCTCAACTCTGCTTGCTTGGACAATCCGGATAATCGCAAATCTGTAGATACCTAAGGTACGGATAGTCGAGTCTGCAAGCATAGAAAGAGTGGTAAATTCGACAATGGATCGTCTTATCGCTTTCATTCGAGTTGACTGTTGCTTATTGTTAAACATAGTCGATTTAGTTGGCATAGCGGTGTTCTCATAGTACCTATATTATTATTGATATTTTTATCGATCTTGCCGCAGTAGTAATTTACTATGTGCATAGAAAAATACTCTTGTTTTTTAGTTTCTAAATGTATATTTATGAATATTGCCCACCACACTCTGTGGAGATATTACACTTATGTATACAATTTATCGTCACTTGTTTTTTAATACGTCAAGGTGATGTGCCGGATACCTTTATCCGTAACCGCGGATATTTTTCACTGATCATATATCTTAAAAATTTTCAGTAGCAATCAAAATATATTTTTTGTTAATTCATTCAAATTCCATCCATATTTGGAGAAATGTTTTAATAAATGAGTTTAGTAGATGTTAAATTATATTTTATTTCTTAAAAGTAACTCGCGCAATGGAATAACATTCTCTGTCACGCAAAGCATCAAGTGGCGTCAACTATCATTTGAAGAAAGTTAAAATCCGTATCCGCGGATGTTGGTACCAAATATCCGCGGATATACATTTCAAACGATCCGGCACATCACTAATGGAAATACTCTTTTGGAGATACATTCAAGTTGTTGTATCGTTACGGATATTATTGTTAGTGTAATTGTTATCGATATATTGAATGTTTAAATGGCCCCAGATATATTCTGTTTTACTTTACCTAGTATTAACAATTTCGTCTCGGCGATTACTCTTTATTGAATAGCTGGTAATCTAAAAACATTTTGTTGTAATAATTTGCATGACTGACAATTACCATGTATATTAACATTGTATGATATTGTTTGAAAGTATCAATCTTGTGGAAACTTTGAACATTGTTACCTATTACGAAAATATGTAATGAGAATTTCTCAATAAAATCACTTTATACATTTTTCCTAAACACTTCTTTTATTTTAGCCTACATAGCCAACACAGCAAATAATTTTTATAAAATAAATAAATCGCTTAACCTCGTACCTGGGGCAAATGTTGGCCATTACTATTCAGCGGGGCAATGCCGCCAGCGTGATGGGCACCTTTTTCACCTGGTACGGTGAGGGGCGGGTCAATAGATTAAAATATTACTATGTGACTTCATATTAATTTTTATATTATATTTTTATTTTAATCATTACTAACTTTTTATTTGAAATAAAATTAAAATACATAATTTTCACAGCTTTTGAACTATTATTTATTTAATAAGCTCAATTAAGTAAATAATTTATTTTAACTGTAGGAAAGTAGGCATTACTATTGAACATTGACGATGTAATTAAAGCTAATTGGAACTGTATATTGTTCATACCGTACAGTGATTATTTTATTTATCATTTTAATTATAAACTATACGGTTTTTACTTCTCACGCCATAGTTATTATTTATAATATAAGTATATGAACAGAACATTGATCGTTCTACTTTCCGAAGGCAACACAGTACCTACTGTTCTAGAAATTCGTCAGACAATAAGTACTTACCTACCTAAATCAATCAATCAATCAATTTAGTCTATCGCAGCTCTCTGCTAGACCTACCTAATTATGGGGAAAAAATTTTGGGCACTATTACGTAACTACTGTTTGGAAAGTACACCTGTAGGACTGAAGTATTTTTATCTGTATCCTGACATCGTGTCGAGGTAAGTTATCTTCTGAATATTACTAGACATTTTTTCTTGAAAATCCTTAAATCGAAATTGGGACCCAAAATTGTACCTTGTGGTAGTCGGGTGACATTTTTCACAATACAATCATCATTTCATACCGCCATATGCGGTTCTATGACTTGGACCACGATTCAGCTATACTCCATTCGGTTAAGTACTTAAAGGTATTTAAACTATATTGTAGCGACTTTTCATAAAAAAATATTTAACAAATAAACTAGGCTAACTGACTAACTACATAGTGGTTTCATTTCAGTTTTTAATCTTCAAAATAGTTTATAAACAGAAAAATATTTATAAACTGAGTTTTTATATAAAACATGTTAAATAGATATATCAAGATTGTTTACGTTTAGTTAAGTACCTAACCGAATGGAGTATAGCTGTACAGACACTGCAAACAAGTCTTTTCCTTTAAGAGTTTATTGCTGTGCTATTATAGTATAATTAAATGGTATGCTGGAGAGTGAATGAAAAAATGTAATGAACTCTTTCATTTCATTTTGGACTTTAAACTCATATCCACAAAGTCTAAAGTTTAATGGCATTTTTTACAGTCTGAGGTACGACAGTGGTTAATCATTAGCAGAATCGCGGTCCTGGTGTACCACGCTTTCTGAGAGATAAATGGGGAAGGTAGCCAATAGTGGACAAACTATGCCAAAAGTTGATGATGGCTTATCAGCAAATTGATTTAATTTCAGAGACACCCTTGGGACTTGGAGGTACCGACGTATGCAAAAATAATGCGATATTATTTTTTCACAGATGTTTTTGGGGGTTGAATTTAATATTCTCTTTGATGCTATCGGCTTACATAACAAGGTTGTTGTATTATCGTTTCTTGGATACACCTACACGCATAACCATCGAGAATCAGTCCGAGTCGATTATCCACATGCCTTATCCTTCGATCACTCTGTGCCCACCGACACAGGTGACTGTGTCCTCTGTGAAGTACTTCAATAAGTAGGTATCTTGTGTAAGTTTATATTTCATTAATCGTGTTGATGTTAAAATAATAAGATGCAGTGAAGAATACAAGTATGGAGTAGAACATAACTTAAAATCAAGCCGGACCATTCGGCTGGGCAAATCGTGGCTATAAAAACTTGGATCATAACTACACTCGTTCTATCGATTCTGAAGAAGCCTTCCAATGCCCTTCTTGAAGAACTCCATATTGCAGTCACTTGGGAAAACCACAGCAGGGAGTTCATTCTACAGAAATATCGGTATCTCCGGCCTTTTTAAGAGATCAGTAACTCAACCAACCTATTGTAGAGGAACAACCCTATATTCAACATTCACCAATTTCAAATGTGCAATTATTTTATCTGTTAAGCTACAAATTGATTTATGAATAAAATATTTATCTTATCTATTTAACTTATCTTATCTTATCTTATCTCTCTCCAACCACCTATTTTTAAATTTTATCATGTACTTTTATTAATACTGCAGAAACCTTAATTTTTCTGATCACAACATTGACTTGGAACGCATATTACCTCAGCTGATGGGCTTTTACAGCATCATGGGTGATCTGAAAAAAGACGACTTAAAAAAATTGCAAGAGATCTTCGAGTTAAATGAGACTACCGTAAGTACTTTACATATTACCGCCTAGTTGAGTAGTCGTGGCGTATGGTGATAGAAAAACTTGGTTTGGTAAATGATATCAATGAACTTTACAAAATTACAGTCAAACAAACCTAATTATTTGCATTGCATTGCATTCGATCGATTTGCATTGTAATCGATAAGCTCTGAGTGGAATGGACCGATTTTAATCATTCTTTCACCATTACCATTAGAAAGATAGATACCTAGGCTTCTTTTCTACTCCGGCTATGCTATACGGACTAGTGAACTTTATACTGTCTGCAGATTCCCGAGGTGATGGCCAAAATACCACTGAGCTGCGAAAAGTTTCTCAAGAGATGTATCTTTGAGCGGAAACCTTATAATTGTCAAGATCTGTTCCAACCGATTATGACTAGTTTTGGATACTGTTGCACCTTCAATAACAAATATCATTTTAATGGCCAAAGGTAAGTTATATTGGGTTAGGGGACATTGGGCCCACTATGGAACTGGCCCGAGGATCAGTTGCCCCTCTTAAAATTTGATAATGGTTAACTGGGCCCACATCTGTTTTGGTTTCAACCAAGCGAAGGGTGGCTTATATATTATATTATATTATTATACAGTAGATAGTGTACATGTTCAAGCATTTATATCTACATATTTTTTATTACACAGATATATATTAATACATAGGTACATAAAATATTTTTTTTTTTCGACAGCCTCCGTGGCGTAGCGGTAGTGAACACGGCCGCTACGCAGGAGGCGCGGGTTCGATCCCCGCTCAGTGCAAATATTTGTGTTCATGAAATATGAGTATTTGCATTGGTCTGGGTGTTTCTATGTATAATATGTATGTATTTACAAAAAAAAATGTATCTAAGTATGTTTATCCGCATTCTAGAACCCATAACACAATGTAGTTAAGCTATGCTTACTTTGGGTCTAGATAGCGTTGTGTAGAATGTCCTACAATATTTGGATTTTGGAGGGCTCCAACTACGCCGTAACGACTGCCATAGATGTTCTCATGGCAACCGGGACCGACGGCTTAACGTGCTCTCCGAGGCACGACCAGACCAATGCAAATACTCATATTTCATGAACACAAATATTTGCACTGAGCGGGGATCGAACCCGCGCCTCCTGCGTAGCGGCCGTGTTCACTACCGCTACGCCACGGAGGCTGTCGAAAAAAAAAAATATTTTATGTACCTATGTATTAATATATATCTGTGTAATAAAAAATATGTAGATATAAATGCTTGAACATGTACACTATCTACTGTATAATAATATAATATAATATATAAGCCACCCTTCGCTTGGTTGAAACCAAAACAGATGTGGGCCCAGTTAACCATTATCAAATTTTAAGAGGGGCAACTGATCCTCGGGCCAGTTCCATAGTGGGCCCAATGTCCCCTAACCCAGTTATATCAATGTACCCAAATGTACCTACAACAATGACATCAAGGAATAATATACCCGATAATGTCTAAATATGTTCTACTATTATTTACCACCTTGTTTCACAATCATATTGCTAGAGTACATCCTCATGGCGATTTTCAAGTTGCGTTTGAAACTTGCATTATAATAATATGTGAGTAGGTACCTACTACCTACATATAAATTGTTTTCAGGATAACTAGAAACCCTCAGTTCAAAAACCACACGGTGAATGGTGTCGGGCTCCATTATGCACTAACAGTGATAACTGATTACGAACCTCAGGAAGTGTTAAAAGATACTTTGTACAACGCTGGAGCCACTCAAGTGAAATGCTCTTTTGTCTTAACTTTCTATAAGAAATTGTGTCTTATTCGATAGCCTAAACAAGTACATAGCAGCTTAAGCGTCCAGATCTATTTATCTTTAACACATTGTATACCTACGCACATACTTACTTTAATGCATTACATACCGGACACTTAGATCCACGAGCATGTTGTGCTTCCGCACTGAGCTCCGGATCGCAACTGCTGCAGGCTGCCAGTTGCGATCCGGATCCATATCACTGTATTATATAATATATTGTTCCACCTGCATAATCACTTGATGTATCTATCTATACGTTTAGTGTACGTAAGAAAGTTATAGTGAACTTACTATCCATACGTAGCCTTTACTTGAGTCTATTAGATTTATTCGAAGACGGGAGCGCGATTGGTTGTAATGGAAATAGAAAATAGTCAAAAGAGAATTCAAATACATTTTCACTATCTGCAAACTGCATGGGATAGACTGGATACCTACGCTATGGCGCACTCTGGGATAGGTCTTATACTTAGTTCAATAGGCTAAGTAATTGATTGATAGACATTTAATACGCGATACAAGCTTTTGAAATCAGGAAATTGCCACTATCCTTGCATAAAAAATATCAATATCGCTTTAGTACCACTGAATATTGATTTATAAGCTTGTTTTTTAGAAAGTTTTTCTTGTAAACAGTGTTGGTTAAGATATATCTAAAGTTTGTAGAGTTACTTTTTCAGTAGGTTCATTTCATGCAGGTGTTGATAACGGATCTATCAGAATACCCCACGGGCAATGAGTACTTGTTACTGAATTCTGGCGGTGAGGCGAATCTGTTTATACGTGCAACCTACACGTATTGCTCTGATGATGTTGCGCTACTTCCATCTGAGAGGTTCGTAACTTATAGGTAATAAGTCTCTTATAAATTATATTGTAATGTCATTAAAAATACAAATGTATCTACCTAAATTGAGCGCAGTTCAATAAAAATATGTCATGGTCGATTTCGAAAACTGCCAAGTCCTGTATTTAGCACAGTTTTTTCCACCTTTGATACCTATTGCCTTCCTTAGTTTAATGCTATACCGACATATTTTTTTTTCTTTCCTTTCACGTAGGTAGGTAAGTCTGTGGAGGCTGGGATCTCACTCCATATGGGGTTAACCATTGCGATTAACTTTATCAAAATGGGTGAAAAGCTAGTTTTCGTTGATCAGAAAGATGAATTTGAATCCAAACAAATAGGGACGAGTAGACCCAGTGGACGCATTATATTTATAATAGGTACCTTATTATGATTTTATTTTTCTTCTAGTCGTGGGTGCAAATTCGAGCATGAACAGAGTGTACCGTCCTTCCGTCATTATGATTACAAAAGTTCTGACTGCTATCATTCGTGTTACTTGAAAGTAATCCAGAAGGCTTGTAACTGTTTACTGTTCTATATCCCCATCACCAAAGGTCAAAATATTTGTAAGCTTACAGACTTAACGTGTATTAACAACGTCAAACGTAAGTATCTTTTATACCTGTATTTTATACCTGTGTTTCTTCATTTTAATTAAGTAAGTAGGTGTACAAATACCTTGATTTGCTTATATATTATAAGTTTTCTAGGGAGCAACGGAGACCTCTGACTGACCAAAAAGGACCCCTTATTCCGAATCTGACCCTTAAACTTGACCCGGTCACGGGTTAGGTTAAATACTTGAAGCCTGTACTAGAGCCTCATTCGTGAATCGTCAAGTGGCTTTCAGGTGATTACCTTGGACCCCGAAACCCTGAGTGTCTAAATTACCAAAATCACCCACTTATCTACTATTATACCTAAATAAAAATGCCTAATAATCTCAAACTTTTGAAAATATTATCATACAAACGAATCCTATCCTAAACCTTCAGGTTCTAAATATCATCACTCAATAAAATTGTTTCAGAGAACTGGAGCTCGTGGGACTCCAGCTCCACGCACGAGCCATGCAATTGTCCCAGAGATTGTGTGTTTTGGAACTACAGGGGAGAACTAAATTTGGGGAACTTCGATGCAATTCCTTATTTGATTCCGTCACGAAACCCTTAGTTAGTATCTTTTGACGTAGTTAGTATCTATGAAATAACTTTTGAAGACAGGAATAAGTGTCCGGTCGGCGGCTATAGGTTCACACTCACGGGCACGGCACACGGGATTCTAGAAAACTGTTGACGAAATGTAAGCTATTTATACCCATCGAGGACATACAGGCTCATGCGTATGTCTATCGTCTTCGTATATTAAATGCATTAACGTCACAACACGTTTTGGCGCTTAATAATAACGCACTATTTCATAACTTTACTTCTAAGAAAGAACGAATCCATAACGCCTACATGCTGAGACCAAAAATGCTGCCTTGAGGAACACCCTAGCACCCCCGTTGACCATGATCTATAGAAACATTCTCACCTACCTTAAAAACCTTTTTATTATGCTTACAGTGGTGATTCTCAAAAACTCTAATTGCCCGAAAACCCAACTCCTACATCTTTCTAATTAAAATTGGCATAATATACTGAGTCAAACGCTTTAACGAGTTCTGAAAATACGATCTTTAGCCGATTGTCCAGTTATCTGATGTGAATTGGCGTGTGTGGGCTAATTTTGGTCCTTATTTAGTTAAACCTTTTATTTATGATGTTGAATCGTTCAATAATGTGGACAAAATATAGGAGCATTGTCAAATTTTCATGAAGTTTACTCTTTAAAGTTACCTATATCTACCTACTCACTTCTTGTTTGCAATTTTCTGTTTTATTTCAGTAAAGATATGACATTCAATGAAAGTTCATCGATACTTAAGGTAATGTTCCAGAGCCCGACATATGTGAAACAAAAGCAAGAAACGGTCATTTCGATTACTATTTTAGTATGTGAGTCTCCTTATTTACATTTTGATTTTTCTTCAATACTACAACATCAATATCAGTTAAGAAAAAGAGAAATATTTTTTTTTATTTCTAGTAATTTTTCTAGGAATTACTTCACTTTCAAACGTTTAACCCTCCGTAATTCAGAATTATTTTTGTTTCAGCTAACCTAGGTGGAGTGTCTGGATTATTCTTGGGTTGCAGTGGTATCAGCGTGTTAGAGATTTTCTTCTATATCTACCGGGGGATTAAAAGCTATATTCAGAGTACGACAATGGAGCGAAATCGAAATGCTGTTAGTTAAGCAACTAATTACTTACGAACGCTATACCAAAATACTACAGGATACATTCCCTTCAGAGCACAATGGCCAAAAAGCAAAATGAGCACTATAATCAAAATGTTCAATATGCAAAATGTTCAGAACGTAAAATGTTCAATATGCAAAATGTGCAAAACGCAAAATGTGCACCACAAGCAAAATGTGCAGAACGCAAAAAGAGCATCAAAGGCTATATTCACACTGGCGTGTTTATTTCTCCAATGTTAAAGAAGAACTATTGGGATCACTCCTAATTATCTAACCTTAAATAATAAATCAAGATAATAAAATTGAAACGGCAAAAGAAACATTCCATTATGTAGGCTATATTAAAAACACTTTATTTGGATTCACAATTTGATCTGCATAGTAGCTTTACCGTCAGCCCTCCTAGACAAGTGGCAATAAAACAAATGGTTAATTTACCATGTTTATTGGATGCTATTTTTTCGGATTTTAGTCGGTCCGATTACCGAGCAATGCAAGCGAATTTTCAAAAATCTATGAATGCAGTTTTGTTTCTTTTTAAAAATAAAGGAATGTTTCTTTTGAGTGAAATTAGCTATCTCTAGAATTTAAAGTACTTTCCCTCCAGGTAAGGTTAAAATCTTCCACCCTGTATAATGTATATAGAGTATATCAAGGTTAGAACGTCAAATCCCATACATTGGTTCTATTCTATGCTACAATAGCCGGTCAACGAATTGCCACTTGTCTAGGGGGCTTATAGTTTAGCGAGTGAGCGCACCTGGCACCGAGTGCTGTACAACTTTACGTAGTATAATAGGGTAAGGTTTATAATTAAAAAAAAACACAAAATCTAGGTGTATGTAAACAAAATTTATATTTTCTGATTCACATATATATTTCACTACATATGCATATAAATTCCAATAATTTTATCAAATATATTGCTTTGCTAATTTTTCATGAAAAAATACAAAAGTATTCTATAATTGCGTTAAGAAAAATCGTCTAGAAAAAATTACATCTCTTACCAACCTATATGTTCATATTATGCGTATTATAATATTTCGAATGAGTAATAACTTTACAGCAAATGTCGCATATAAGACGTTAGGGTGCTCACACAGAGAAACAGGTGACCGGTACAGGCAGGCCGGTACAGGTAAACCTACCCATGTTCAGTTGACATCATGTCAAAAACCGCAAAGGTTTCGCACCCATATGTTTTTAAACCTATGGGCGCGAATGCGATTCTTTTTCTTGACTTTGCGATGTTAGAACGTAAATAACGAGTATCAACAAAAATTGCTATATAAACTTGTCGGTGCAGGTAGCCGGTACCAGCTGTTTCGATGTGTAAGCACCCTTAGGCAATATTTGGTCGTATTGCACCACATGTTATAGTGACGGTTTACAAATATTCGTAACTAAATAAATACTCTCCGCTATCCGCGACGCGTGGTCAATAATACTTTAACGGGAATAGCTTAAATAAACCTAAATTAACGACATAAACTCAATATTTGGCTTAGATTTTAATTACAACTACGATAAAGCACATGAAGTAATAATTTGGTCTAAGTTATGCATATAATATATAATTAAATCGTTAAGTGCCCTTACACTAATTATTGCCTTACACTAAAATTATTTTTTATTCCAGTGGTCTTAAACAATTAAAGACATTTTACTAAACTCATGCCATAGCATAAATACTATCATTGAATTGACTTAAATATTTATAATAACGATATTTGAATAATTTAATGTAAGTAGGAATTTGTCATTGATTACCATGCATCAACATGTTCTTAACGTTACACAATGTGAGTATAAAACCGCAGTCCGTGCGAAGTACGTACAACGATAAAATGACATATAAAATGTAGTAAACGGCATGAGTCACAATACATAAATAAGACGGGCGCTTCGCCGCCGCGTACATAATCACTGGACGTATCACAAAAGGCTTAACAATAATTTTACACTACCAGTACCTAATCCAATGGAACGGTAAGACGTTACATCAACATTGAGCTAACTTACATTCAATATATTAATTATTCTTTAAGTAATATTGCTGTTAGTTTATGGTTAACTAAATATTTCGTACTCATAATTATTGTATTCCTGAGAGTAGACGTAGTAAATGGCACGAGGTTTATTATGACAAGATACTTGAGGATCGTTCAATAAATACATCTTTGTGCCGAAACATTCCGAGAGAACAATGTGAAAGGGACCTCTCACATACTAGCTTATATTATAAACGCACCGTTAACTCTAGCCTCGCTAGACATAGCACAACACCAAAATAAATCCCTGAAATGCTTCAAATAAAACTCTGTTTTATTTTTTTGATCACAATTATTATTTCTGCAGAAATACACATCTACTATAAAAATATTCTTTTTATTTAGAACGCTACAAACAGCTCGTCAATTGACATCAGTAGGGCAACGCCGGGCCGTCGCTAATTACAAGACTACGATATAAATACAAAGCACAAATGAGCAAGTATGTTACTTAAAATAGAGCTCTCAATAAATAAGGAAAGGAGCCGATCGCTCTATAAGAGATTAGAGAAGACGAGAGAGAGAAGAGGTCGGCACAGCCGAGATACAATACCGAATAAATAGATTTGCGTAGTCGGGGCACGAAACACGAACTAGGTTCAGCGCGCGGCTCGTCTTACGGCCGACGCGACGCGACGGAGCCTTCGAAAATATCTACCAATATACGACTCTCAATTCCACGAATTCAAATTCCGTCGCGTGTGACAATATAAATGTACAAAAAGGCCTGTAATCGTTCCAAAAACACTGAAGTTCGATTAAGATAGAAAAAAGCGAACAGCTTAGGTGGGACTCGGAACTCCCGTTTCCCTTACAGAGCATTCCCCCTGTAAGGAAAAGATCGCGGTTTGAATCCCGCCTGCGCTGTATTCGCTTTCTTAATCGATTTAAATAGAGCATACGATGCTTTAAAATTTAATTCAACAGTAAAGTTGTAGAATCTCGAGGACAGATGGCGCCACGTGTACGTTAGCCGGGGTTGGGGTCCCTCACAGCGACACGAGGCTGGAGTGCGCATCAGGCGAGGCGGCGTCGGGCGCGGCGCGGGGGTGGTGGCAGGGGTGCGGGTGGGGGTGCACGGGGGTGAGCCCAGTGCCGCCCTCCATGAGGCTGTCGAAGTTGAACGGGATGCCGTTGCTGGGTGTACTGATCTCCACGCCGGCTATTTTATTGTTGCCCAGAGCTTTGTTGTTGTGCATCTGTAATGGAGAATTTAGTTGTTAATTATGTGAGATTTTTTAGAGTATTAGGGGCTAGCCATGGAAAAGACGTTCGATTGTGCATTTATAAAAAAAGCACAAAATGCTGATGTTAAATATATGTAATTAATTTTCTAAATTCGAATAGTGGGGCTGAGTATAGGCTAAGTATTTCACTTTGGCCCACTAGTGGAAACATCTAGTAGAGCGAAAATATCCAAAAACACATTTTAGACAGCAGATTGTTTAGTTTACAAGGATTTCAGTTTTATAATTGAGTAGCACCATGTTTTCAACTCGTCCCCAAGCCCCAGAATCAGTCTCATTGTCTATGAAAATTACCAAACTGTTGTTTCAGTATCCCAAATTAAAGAGCGTAAGAATATTTTTATCAGTGACAAGGTTTTAACCCTTCACCACTAATATTTAACTTTAGAGTAGTAGTAATGTGTACTGACCTGTGCGGGGGTGAGCGTGAGCGGCACCTGGAGGGAGTTGGGTCTGTTGGGGCGCGATATCGCGGGCGGCGTGTCCAGCGGGCCCGCCGTGCTCGACACCACGCCCAGGTTCGCCGCCGACAACATTATTCTATAACAAGTTAATCATTCATCAGTATACTGTCGGAGCCTGTTCAGATATAACCTGGGAATTTTCAAGTCTCGAGTGTGTAGGTACCATCTAGGGCCGCGTGTTTTGTCATAGACCATGATGTGATTTACGGTGAAAGTTAATAAATAATAAATAGTTAGCCTATAAACGTGAGCCTATCAATGATATAAGTACCTCAGAACACATATCTTGGATCCAGCGCGCGCGAATTTCTTTGTAATAATCTATGCTTGGTAAATTTGAACTCAAAAGACACCTAAGAAATGCGCACTTTGCGTATAGAGAAAGTCCAAGATATATGTCCCGAGGTATAATATCCATGCACCATTCTCGGTTGCATCGAAAGCTTGTGCTTTAGTGCTCGAGGTCCCCAGCCTCGAAGAGGAAGCCTGTGCCAGATGAATGGATAAAATTATTACTAAAGTAAAAATTAAAAATAGTTTTAATATTATTAAGGAAACAATACAGTTAGAGGTAATTGTGCTGTAGCCACAATACTTTGACAGCTGTTGCTACAAATAGTTAAGTGTGTAATTATTATAAAACCCTAAACAATATCACACTCGGAACTTTCAAGATTCTATTTGTAGGTTAATTTAAAAAATAAATCAAAAGATAAAATGATGTTCGGTGCCTGTGTCTGGACGCCTGCAATACATACATAGCCACGTGAATCAGGATTTTAGGAAAATAATCTTACGAGAAAAGTGAAGAACAGGCAGTTAGTAAAGACTAGTGAAACCGTGGTCTGATTCAAAAATTAAAAGTATTTAATTAATTTGAACCTTATGAACGTTAGATAAAGAGTAATAAAATATGAACTACACTTACTTCTTATTATTATGCGGCGATGTGTATATATCCAACCCTAGGACCGGGTCCACAGCTGGCTCCACAACCTCGACTTTTACACGAACACCATCCTCGGGTATATCCGCGTATACATAAGGGTCTTGGAAGGGCTTCACGTCGGGGGGACTCGAGGATCTCTTGCCTAACGGACACGAGAGGAGATGAGCCTGCAGGATAGTTTCAAGTTGCTCCCGCGAGGCATTCAGTTTCCGTAGTTCCTCTTGAAGAGCATGTTTCTTTTCTTCTAGTTTGTCGGTTTCGTCCTGAAGCTCGTTGGTATGGTCGAGTCTGCGTTTGCGGCAGCGAGCGGCGGCCATCTTGTTGCGTTCACGTCGGACTTTTCTCCGCTCTTCTTCCTCGGGTGTAATGTCCTGCGGCGCCTTGGTAGGCCTTCTGCCGCCCATATTACGTCTCTTGGGCGTGGGCAGGCCAGGGCTGCTGCTGCTATCGCCGCTGGCGGAGAGTGGGCCCGGCGACACGTGCAGCGCCGTCGTCGGGCCCGAATCGCAATACCCCACCGAATTCAGGATGCCTGGAAAAAGACAGAAAAAGATTACACATGTTATCTTAATTTTCAAAATATAGTTGTACAGTCAGCGTCAGAGAAAACAGACCCCCTCATGCTTTCATATCATTAACAAGGGGGGTCCCTTTTCTCTGAAGCTTACTGTACCTTATGTGTAAAATTTTTGTTTGTATCTTGAATTGGCAATGGGTTTTTCCTGCATTCTTAGTCCAGTTACGCGCAAGGAAGTCGTTAAGAATTTTTTAAGTGTCAATGTGTGTTGAATTATAATTACGCTTAATTCTGCCCAAAAACTTCATAGGAATTGCTATTAATTCCACGAATATTTGTATGTACACATGTCCTGGATCTTGGATCAGTAATCCCAAATAAAAATAAATGATATACAGAAGAAGCTGGAAGCCAAAGTCCTCATTGGATGACCGTGTAGCGTCAAATAACACTGTATTCTGAAACCCAGATATTCTTCGAAATATTCCCATTTATGAAAAACTAAATACTTCCTCTTAGCGTTAATTCCCAGTCGCATCCGAAGCTTTCAGCTCGGAGTCTGGGGTCCGCTTTTGCCAGTCTTAACTACAGATTTGGCTAGACCTCGATATTTTCTGTGAAGCGATTGCCATCTGACCTCCACATCCCAATGGTAACATTAGGCGATATCGAAGCCTTGCAGCTAGACTGTTGTTTTTGGGTTTTTGAGGGCTCCAACTACCCGTAACGACTGCCATAGATGTTCTTATGGCAACCGGGACCGACGGCTTAACGTGCTCTCCGAGGCACGACCAGACCAATGCAAATACCCATATTTCAAGAACACAAATATTTGCACTGAGCGGGGATCGAACCCACGCCTCCTGCGTAGCGGCCGCGTTCACTACCGCTAAGCCACGGAGGCTGTCCTTGTCCGTGTTTATGAAAAACTAAATAGCATGTAATATTACCGTAGTTGTTGGCGTGCGTGACTGAAGGTGGTACAAATCCGGCGTGAGTGCTCTGCTCACTGCGGCAGTTAGTCAGCTCGATATATGTCTGCTCGAAGTTCCGCAACTGGGTAGGCGTGATGGTCGCCGTGGTGCGAGTTGGGACACCTGACTGTAAGCCTTCGAGGTTCGCCAACTGGAACAAAACAAGATAACTATTAATAACGATCAAAAAGTGCAAAGCTTACAACAACCTTAATTGAAGAGACAGTAATTTAATCAATTAACCACCAAACAGTATGTAGCATCATCATGAACAGTAGATCAAGAATTTAACTCAATATCTCAACCTATCCATCCTTAATGGATAAAACTTCGTTACATTGTACATTAACCGATAAATATTACAAACGTGTATTTATTTACTGCAAAGTTGCTTTCGTTATGCAATATTTATTGTTATGATCATCGGCACTTGCTTCCACATTCCGATGGCAATTTATCAGCAAAATATTATCATAACATGTATAACAACAACATATCGAAATAATAAGTATAACTTTGTATGCATAATTATTTTAAATTCTTCCGCAATTATAGAGATAGAGCCCTAGAAAATAAAAAATCTGCAGAGCCCTATTACCTATTTAACCATTTGTATTTTAGCCCTTCTTTTTGGTTATTCGGTTAAAAATACAAATGGTTTCTAGTAATAAAATAAAAATACAATTTGTTGCCTTATTAACCTACTTTCAAAAGGATTTAACTAGTGGGGATTTCTGGAAAACAATCCCCACTGGTGAGGATTTGTCGGTGGGGATTTCTGGAATAATCCCTGAATTTGAATTTGGCTAAGTGTTTTATTTTAGTACATTTGTATACCTCAACTTAATATAGTTTATGTGAAAAGAGGTTAGTTTTTATCCTTTAATTAGTTGAGTTTATCTTAAAAATTGGTGTGAGTAAATATAGTATGTACGGTAATGGGACGACTCATGAAAGCAAGCTCATAAATACGTCACCTCGAAACTGTTCTAATAAGCAAGCTCGGCTTTCGTTACTCACTTTGCAAATTAGTAGTGATAAGAATGTTAACACAAATTGCTATTTTGTCTAGTCTTACGATAACATGTATAAATAGTTCTGGTATGTAGTAATAGAAATTCGCAGAAAACATTGCCGAAACTACATTTAAATGGAACATGTGCACAGTTTTATCAAAATTTAATGTTGGAGCGAAAAGTGGCACTATCGGAGTGATTGCTTTGCATACAATAGGTAACAGTGGGCGATGTACCTGCTGGCACCACAGCTCCGTGGCGAGGATGTTGGCGATCTCCAGAGGATCAATGTTCTGCATCTTAACGGTGCTAACTCAACCACGTTTATAATTAGACGCTTACTCTATTGTGTTGCGCTTTTTGCGACGCGACACCTTCGTGCGGTTCGAGTTTGTTAGTCGATTTGTTCGTTATAATCCGCCCTCGCAAAAGTGCAGTAGGTATTAACTACAGTAAAGTCGATCCGTCGATGCACCGGTGAGATCCTTCGATATAACGGGATTGTCGTATCAGGGTCGGCGTTAGCGTATGTTTAGGGGCGGATCGTAGGTCGTATATCGCGATAGTTCGCGTGGAATATCGTGTGCGCGGGAGTGCGGGTCGTTCGTTCGTTGCGCGCGCGGCGGCCGGCCGCGGCTGATCGCGCGCTACTGCCGCGCCGCGCCCGCACACGCTCGCCCGAAATCTTCGCCCACGAGCGACGTCCAATCATTTATTAATAGAATACTCCTCTAACTCCGGAAATATTTCGCATCATTTCGCATCGCACGCGGTGGTTACTTATCTGAGGTAACGCTTTATACTCAAAACAAAGCCGCTCCACGCCTATTGATGCGACTGCGCTCAAAAATTACGGTACATGTCTGTAATTACGGAAGTTTGCCGCAATCAATCAGATAATGTTCAAGATGTTAGTCCTATTTGTATGGATGATTTAAAAAAAGCAACGGCTTAAACCTTGCTTAGAAGAGTGATTATCTCTTTAAGTTATGATGCCAGCAGCAGTATGACGAAGCTGGTGGGCGGGAGGCTTGGTCGGACCTTGTCGCAAGGACGCGTTACGCGGACCTGTGGGCGCCACTGACTACGACCATAGACGCGATCGTCAATACTACCTTATTTGGTCTCGTGGAAAAATGCAAAAAATGTTTTTAATGAGATAATGTGTCAATTTATAAGCTTATATAGGCATTTTTAATAGGTAGAGCACAAAGTGGTTCCCGGTCGATGTGAATAAATTGCAGCAGTATAAATCATCAGTACACACACGACGCGATATATTATGATGTCGACCCCGTGCACTACTGCAAGTAGAGAAGACAAAGCAGGCGGCAAACTGCTCCGGAAGGCGCTCTGCCCGGTCAATTACGACAATTGCTTAAATGAAATTCGTCTCAAATGTGCGAGCGCATTGTCACAGATTACTTAATAGTTGGAACAGATAACTCACTGCCTGGAAAATTAACGATCCAACTCAGATAAGTGCCTACAAGTCCACGTGATCAACCACCTCCATACGAATATGTATCTTAACAGACAGTCATACGGTTATTTTTACTTTGCAGTCGCTCGGCGTCGTCCTCGTAGTTACGTATAATGACGCTAGGGTTGCCTCGCTTAATAAAGGCTTTACACTAGTTTACAATAGTTTGACATTTTTCTCACCTATTCATCGAATATCGAATAATAGCCGAATATTATTGGACATTCGGTCAATATGTATTTCATCTCAATCACAATCCTACCGGTCAGCAACCATAGAGCAACAATAGAGGTAACGCACCGACAATTATACCTACACAAGTACACGAGAGTCAAACGCCAGCCCGCGACAGAGCGGTGCGGGCGGCGGCGGCCATCGCCGGTCGCTGATCGCCTCGCGATACCATCCTACGAGTACTTACAATTTTTTATTTATGATTGCATTCAAGTGTTAAGACTGAAACCGAGCCGTTAGCTATAAGTAGGTACTAGGTCAGATAACTAGGTACATCTTGTAACAACTAATCTGTTACTGAATAGACTAAGTACTGAATCCAACATTTTTTAAGTCTTTCCGTATAGTAGGTAGCGAAGTGGGTAGGTAGTAGGTAGGTACCTATATTACTTTGTACAAGATATGTACCTACCTATGTATATTAAATATTGTCATAGGTAGGTACCTACAGTAACTTAACGAATGTAATTACACTTATTAAGTAAGTACCTACTTGCCGTTCTTCATTAACAGGCAAGCAGAAGTAAGATTTTTATTTGATTTGTTAGATTCGCATCCGTGATATGCTTTCATAATAGCATCATAGATTGAGTATTAATTATATTAATAACAAACAAAAAGATTGAAACGTAATAATATAACCAAACCTTAGGTACTTTATTACGCGCGTGTGCACGCGCGGCTAGCGACAGCCCGACTGACGACCGAGGACCGTCGGCGACCGGCGGCGAGAGCGCGCAAGTACATAGAGTGAGCGTGGCCTGGCATTGTATCGCGCTGCTGGTAACATGTACGTTAATTGGTCACGGTGCTTTACCTAACAATTAACCAACGCTTTATTATCTCGCATTCTTGCTTGTTAGTCTTCATAATTTGGCTTTTCGGTTATTTAGATCCTTCATTACATTTCACTTTGAGTTTCTCTACTGAAATGTTCTAGTTATATGACACCAATTTCATACTCTTTATCGCTATGAGGTCATTGTTGTTGGTATTTTTCTATACCTTTGACATTATGTCTAAGAGTACGGAGAAATTTGTTACCTTGACCCACGAGGAGATGAGTCATCCTGCGTAACGCAACCGTTGAACTAGTGCTTTGAATTTTCTTGGAAAACTCGGTGAGGGCAACCGTAGCCCTTGAGGGTACAGCTACTACGTTCGTTATCGCACCGCGTGCTGCCAATGAGATCACCACTATATCTAGTTGTGACGTGTTGAATTCATGTTGCTTCTCTCATGCTTTTATTTTTTTGCTGTCACACTTACAACTATTATGGCAACAACACGAATTTTAGTAAATGCATGGCACTTGCAAGACCATGCGTTAAATTAAATACAGTTTCCTTAAGACGTAAAATAAGTTTAAGACAAGGTAATGTTTTTACAATTCTTGGAAAGGGGAATTTCTACAAGGATAATGATTGCATAAATAAGGCTTCTGCGGGTTTGTTAGGTACCTATGACCTGTTTAATGTAATTGCCACAAAAACAGAAAAAAATCTTTGTCTACATTACTAAGTGAGGTTAAAAGTACTTAGGTAGGTAGTTGATAAGGACGGCCGTTATCCGCACGTTTATTCACTCAGTAAAGTAGTATCTAATCGCTCCCATGTGTATTGTTTATGTCCAAAGTCCAATTTCTATAGTTAAAACTACTTTTTCAATGTCATCATCTACATTCTTAGCCAAAGGTTCGGCAAGGTTTCCTTGTATTATGAGATAGGCAACACTTTTCTATATAACCAAGCTTCTTTGAAACAAATAGCCATTGGCCAAAATGCTTCGAGGAAACGTAATATGTATTTCATGTTTTTGTTTTCCTTCATGAATTGAAAGCGGTGTCGCACAATTTCCCGAAGTAGTGTGTCGTCACAGTTTTATTTAGCTCCGTATCAGAGGCAGAGTACGACGCGGCTTTCCGGGAACGATGCCCGATATCGCACATCTGCACACTGTTCGCCATAAAACAGTATAAAACAAATAAAAACATAATTTGGAAAGCGAATAAAATGTTGCTGACGTATAACAGGACTACACACATGCCCGTAGAAATAACATGAATCTTTTTAACAGCAATCGTTTGTTGTTTGCCAACTTCTTCACATAATAATTCAACCATCATGCCTCAATCGATATAAACCCAGTCTCTACTTCTTTGAAGAAATCGAAGACATGACGTAAAAGCAAAAAATAAGACGCAGAATCAGTGTGTCAATTTTGTTGACAATAACAAAGGTGTACGACCCGTTAGAATCGTTGTGAATTAGTATTCGTCAACCGGTTCGCCAAACATTACTTGTGTGGTCACACTTTAAGGATTTATATTATTGTTTTGACAATACAAAGGTCCATTCTCTGTATATTTTAGATTTCCCTGTAGATAATATTGAACTAGAAGGATCGGCATGCGAATCGCGTCGCGTACAACTACATTGCGCAGGCGCACGTGGCCGCCGCGTGATCGTGCGACAGGTGAGGCACGCCCACCAACACGTACAATTTTTGGCCAGTACAATGTTATTGAGGTTACAGTTGTTCGGGCCACCGATCCTGGATCCACTACCAAAATACGTCTTCTATCAGAAATAACTTATCATAACGATGGAAGGTTTGAGTTAAAGAGGGAGAGCATAAACGCTAAACAATGCTAAGGTCATAATGTGCGAGAAGAAAATTTCAGTTGAAAATAAATCAGTGTTGGAACTCTTGGTGCCAATAAAAAAAATAACTCAAACATACTTTACTTCTTACTATCATACAAAGTAAGGAGAGACCAAAAGAAGATGAAAAAATAACAAAAAACAATGAAGTATATAAACTAAACTAAACAATGAGCTATCAGCGGAAGCAGCGATCAACTTGTACAAAGAATGCACAAACAGTTTATTTTTACAGGAGTATGCAATGAGAAATTCCTGAGGCACGGTAACGTCCAATAGTTGTTAGAAAACTGACCCCAATTCCATCGAGATACAGAACTTATTGACATCGCTAATAGTGAACACCATAAAGCACTCCCAGGGTATTACACTATCAACTTGAAGTGACCATTCGACCGTCAAGAGTTGTTTTGTATTATGACTTTTCGTATCTGGTCGGTTGTCTGGGAGCTCATTAACGACGCGCTAATTGCTCATACTAATAGCGACGGTCCGTCGAGTTAGAAAATTCCTTGAACTGATTCTGAATAAAATAAAGAACCGTTTGTAATGTATTGCCATAGGTAATGAAAATAATTAGGAACACCTAAAAATCAGTGTTGAGCAGGACGTCCTCGAAGCTGAATAACTATGGATTTTGATGATAAGTTTAAAGCAATTAAGTATACAAGTAATACTATTGAAACTTATAATATTAAGAATAAAGTCATAACAACGATTATATAGAAATCTCTTAGACATAATACAGGTACCTACATCTTCTGATGAACCTGTAAAAGAGATAATATTTTAATAGATGATAAGATCAGTTTTTATTGGAGCATCATACAGATACTAAATCGACCTGAGTACTACACAAAAAGAAAAAAAAATATCCTTGATAGATTGTTCGTCCGGAAAGAAAAGGTGTGCTGTGCTTCAAGGTTTCGTTAGTTTGGAAGCTGAGAATATACGTTAATCATAATTGAAATTATTTCAGCGTTTTATTACAGGTGTTGATCCAGTCGCCCAAGAAATTGCGTAGTGAAATAAAATTGAAAGCTATTATTGTTACAAATATGGATACATTACAAACAAAAACTAATAAAGTGCCTATAAAAGTTTGAGCTGTAGAAATAATAAGAGCAACACATGCAACGATGTATGGCGCCGCCGACGGGCTGTCGCGACATTGACCGCCACCAAGCGAATAATAAAATAAATCGACGCCCTGGCACCGCGCCAGCGTCCCTTCACTTTACCTTTGTTGTACGAAACTAACGCTCAAAAGACAACCATTGCCGCGAAGTAATACAACTGTAAAAAGTGAAAGCTAACGTAGACAGCAATGAAAAAAGCACAACTAAGGGAAGACTAGCGCATGTCAGTACCTAACCTACACTGCGATCGATGCACTGTCGCTTTTCATAATGCACCCTCGTACACGCACCTTAGGGAAGCAATGAACAAAGGGTTACTAATTATAATTTGCATTTATGTAGCTCTATTACGTGTATAATTTAAATATTTTATTGTTACAAAGAACATTATTTGATGACTTCACAAAAGAGGGTGGTCATTACAGCGATTGGCCGACCGGAGTCGACCTTCGTTTTCACGAAAACTGTTCCATTCTGTGTTTCTCGGAAAACCCGCGTGACTCACCGTCACTCGTTCTCTATCGCGGGTCACTACGATCGCGTATTTACATTCGCCGTCGTCGTCGGCTCAATTCAAAAACTCGATTACGTCGCATGATTCATTCTTGACTATGAATCATCGCAATATTTTTTTAAACAGTAAAAAAATATTTACATTTCTTAACCAATTAAAACGTCTAGATTTATAATAGAAACTAAATTTTATATCTACGTGGCTGTACGGTCTAAAACAAAAAACCATGTAATTAAGGTTGTGGATAATTTAGGAGCTGAAAAAATTGGAAAGCTTCGGGAAAACCCACAATATTATTATTTTTATACATATTGCATTGTCTAAATTAGTATATAACATAATTCGTCACGTAAATTTCGCGATAAGGTTATCTGAAGCGCTGCGTATGGCGCCGAACCAAGGACCGGATATCGTCCGGAAATGGCGAACATTCCGCGCGGCGCCGACCGACCGCACGGTTGTAACATCGAAAAAACCGATGCTTTTTTTAACATTTTGCGCTCGCTAAAATGATTGTTCTCGGTATCAAATTGTGAGGTGACTAGTACACTGTTCCTTAATCTGATTTTAATTACAAAATTAGTAGATAATTTACGAATTCTGATTGAATGCAGTTGAAGGGTAACGGGTTATCTATAACGAGAATTGTATTAAATCGGTATTTATTGTTGTACGCCGATAAGGAACAAGCAGCTGCACGAGTGCGGTAGAACAAAGAGGTATAATTCTAACGCGTTGAATAGCAATGTAAATTATATCGGCCTGTTAATAATTGCTGTGCTTCTTTCCGCGGCCAGGTTATGCACACTTATGCGCATAATCTCGTACAATTAGCTGCAAGTGTCACAACAGAATAACTGCAGTATTATAATTTATAACAAAAAAGAACATGAACCATCTCTACTCTTCATCTACCAGTTGGAATCTTTTGAATAATGATTACTTTAGGTGCTGGTTCAATTTTCTCATTAGTTCCAGCCTTCATTTGTTCTATGGAACCAGTGAGAAGTTTTTTCTCAGTAGTTACATTTAATTTGATAATGAAACCAATGAAACTAAAACTTAAACGCACTCGTCTTATTAGTTCTACCGTAATTATTTCATTTCGTGTATATTTTATGTTCTCAAATGTTTTCCTGTACAAAGATTTTGCTAATAAACAGCATCTTGCTAAATAACGTTATAATTTATAGTATTATTATAAAACCAATCGTATTTACATAAAATGTTCAGCAATCTTTAGTCTCGTCGGAGTGGCGACACAAACCAACTTGATGCGACGCCTACTCGCTGCTTACTCTGTATTTTTTATTTTATTTAATTATCCACCTACATGAGCATCAAAGATCTGCAGTCATTTAAAACCAAACTCATAAACAGCAATTTGCAATTAACTAAAAATATATGACGTCAATGACTTACTCTCGTCAAGTGTCAAGTTGCGCAAATTCTCATGATTAAAACTATAATCTTAAATGACGTTAAACAAACATTGAGCTAAAGAATTGAGACCGGATAATAAAGTCATTCCTTATGTGGGTATGGTATTTAAAATGTAATGCAAACTTAAAGGTTAGGTAGAGCAGATAAAGAGCACAAAGTCGACATTACTTTCAACTGGCCGGTCAGTAATAAACGACCTATGGGTAATTTGCTACAAAGTTTATGCCACTGTTCGCTTTTAACGACATTATGAGCATTTTTTGACAGCCATGCGAATATATGAGCACTAATTCACTTTGTCAGTGTTCGTTTAAAATTAAATTGTAAAACATAACGAAACAGTTACAGTAGGCGACGAACGAACGGATAGACAGACAAAGCCATTGTCTCGTTTGGCGGCACTTATGCTAATTTCTTTTGAGGTAGGTACACTCGAGTCTTACATTGTGGACTAACAAAATGGTTTATTACCTGCAATATTTTAAGGAAAGACAATTGTACCTGAAACCACTGATGGCAATGCAGATAATGTACACGGTACATTTATTTCTCAATGTTATTTCAGTAGTGGTTTTACGTTACGACACCAACACTATAAAAATAAACTATCCTATAATGTAATTCGTTCGTTTACATACTGAGCAAAGGTTGGCCAATATTTTGTAAAATAAACCTATCATCTAAATTTTATATTATGCTACTAAAAAGGACCAATATTTAAAAGGTTGCGACAGGGATTCCCGTTAATCTGTTACAAAACAGCTCAGTTGCGCGAGCGCAGTTGAAAGCATTTTGGTTTATCAGTTGGGTGCGGAAAGGCACTTCACCGCGGCCCTGGCACCGCCTAGCACCATCAGAGATAATTGTACGCCCATCTCATACGTCACACAACATTCTGTGTTATTCAAAGAAAAATATATAAAGAGAGAATATGTTTAACGTAAGTACTTTTGTACACACGCTGTAGATTATTTTTCAGGAAGCTATCGGGTTCCATTATATGCTTATCGAAGAACTTTTCTAAACAATTTCTACATACAAGAAGTTAATTTTTAATAAACATTGAATTATAATAGCACCGATAACGTCCACTCATTCAATTAAATAGGGTTGAAAAATCAAGTCTATAGTAAAATAAATGACTTCAAAATGAATAATCCCGACATAAAACAGTATTTGAAGTTCAAAAATATCACAGTAATAGAGTAAGTTGTGCTGGACACGGGGCCCTACGTTATCACCTCAGATAACCGCATCCCAATCGCCTGCCAATACTGGCTCCGTGCTTATCGCCTTTCCACGAACATTTAGCTGCGTAAACACTTGCACTTATCGCAAAATGTTTCACAATTGCTGTTCTGTACCATTTCTATATTGCTTAACCTGTTTTGTTGTCAGACCTTTTTTATTTTAATGACAGTGACTATAACTCCAAATTTAAAAAATAACGTACTGACTATGTCATATTATTTTGTTAAAGATTCAAAAAAGTTAGGAATGTCGCTACGAACACTAAATATTATCGAAAATATTTCAAATATAAATTACCTCGAAATAATGATGGCAAATAAAATTATATGCCAAGGAATATCGTTGTACAAGAGGATAAAAAATATGTGAATCCCAAAATTTGGTTTTATAATAAGCATGATGGAAAGTAGAGTCTGCTAATACATTTGCAATTTCTTTACCGTTTTAAAGATCTATAGATTGTTGTAGCTCTACTGTCTTATCAAAATTATCACAACGACGTTCAATGATTTTCCTGTCAACTCTATAGTTATTCGGTTGAATACATACGAACAAGTAACTGACATCAACTTGGCAATAGCCCAAGGTTTTTTGATACGGACTGCATATCCGCGTATCGGAATGCCAATTGTTCATTAGTATGTCATAACTTGTACTTTAACACGCTTTCTTCATTGAAGGAAACAATGACTTCGAAGGGATCGGTTATTTAATTGTGCAACTTGAAATAATTTATAACGTTACATTGTGGTACTTAGCTTTTCATATTTTAAAAAGGGACTAGTTAATTTTGGAAGAATGTATCATCATCATCATCATCCTCCTCCAGCCCTTATCCAAGTTTATTTGGGGTCGGCGCAACATATATTATGTAATTTTAGAAGAATGTTTAACTACCTATTTGTCCAAAAATCTTCACAGCTCTAAAACCTCATTGGTTAGTTTGCAAAGTGTACTAATTTTATAAAAATGTTCCTACATAGAATTTAATCAACTTTATTGTCTGCACCAGGCGACAAAATGCATTTAACGACACACGACGAATAATAAGCCCGCATGAAATAGATTTGTACATTTTTATGAAACTGCTAAGAATAATGGCTCCTGTATAAAGCTAATTTGAATAGCGCAACAGGATGCTCTGTCTTCTGTATGTATATGAGCCCACATATGTTTTATATTACATACATTAATAAATAAACATGTTGTATTATTATTGAAAGAAATACAGAATGACTTTATTAAGTGTCATTTGGTGCAGGCCCTAGCATTGTTCCTTGAAGCATCCTTCATGAGTTTAGGAAATATGGTATCCCTCCTAGATCCACAGTTAACTCATAAGTTAATCCTGACAATGTTATGAAAAATCTTTATTTCGATGCCAATACCTGTATAATCAGAAGTAATGAACTCTGTTTTGATTTTTGACTTTTAAGTTATGTTTGGAACCAATCATTTATTGTGTTATGCGCGATGCTCACGATTATGAGTTTGTCATTAAAACTTTTTGTATACGTATGTTTACCCGCGTATAGCCGCGTGGTCCCGGCAGAATAGAATTTGGGCCACCCCATTGTTCCCATGCGGTGTCGTACAAGGCGACTGAGGGATAGGGCTGTTTAGCATCAGATATATACAGCCCAGACTCAGCCTCAGATACATGGCTCGAGTTAACAATAGTACCCGGAATATGGCAATAGGCCCACCCCCTATTACGTGAGACCGATTACAAGGATTGGTGAAACTTGGGTCACAGAACAGATCTTGGGTGTTAATTCTCCTTTGCCTAACCCTCCGGGGATAAAAGCGTGATCATATGTATTTACCTAACAATAGTTCTTGTACTTGTAGTATTTTAGCAAACAGGAAAAAGTGCCGTGATATCAAAATCATATCAATAGATTTGCCCTATTGCTTTAAGTGTTATCTTATCAATTCAAAATATGATATACGCATGGGTCTAATTCTACGTTGAGTACTGTTGAGTGTTCGTTTAAGCGTAGTTTATTTATTGTGGGATTTTTACCTCGTGTAATTAAATTACTGGGTTATAAACTTCGCCGCTGTTAATGATTTAGTATTTTTATTGATTGTAATATAATGCGAAGTTCGCATTAAGAACACCAATTACGTTGGATTCTGTTTATACTAAGGTTGCCATCTGTGAAATAATCCTAGAAAAGAAGGTCGAAAGCCTCGGATTTTCTGGTGTCAAACATGTTTTTAAATTCAGTCTTCATAAAAGTATTAATTAGTAAGTTTCCATTACGTATTCTTGAATCGATAAGTAAGCAATTTCTTAAAGCATAAAGCTGCAGAAGCAGGCCAAAAGTAGGACAACTCTTTGAATGATAGCTTCCATCTCTTTGTTATGAATATTTGCTAAAAGCACACAATTCTTAATTTAAGATGTACATGTGCTGAGAATCCATTACTGCAATTCATTTAATAACTTGTCGCTGTTCATGTAAGCTAAGTTAATGTGTAGACCCTATTTAATATTGGACAAGGATTAAAAATAAAGAAAGAAGCAAGCGCCACACATGGACCACTGTTGTGGTAAGCTGCACACTTATCTTGATGCACCAGATTAATGCGCGTCAAGATTAAAAAATTTGTGGGAACTTTCTCTGGGCGCCCCCAAAACTAATACAAATCCAGAAAACCAAGACGATTGGTAAATCATCATTGAGAACTATAGGAAATCTTCATATAGCACAAAATATATAAAAATATTTTTCGCTTCGTAACAATATTAGGTACCTAAATATTATGACAAGTGACAACATTACTAAATAAAATAACTGAACGGAATGATGGGGCCTTCAATTAAAATATTATCAGCAGACTGGCCGATAAAATAGAAAGCAAACAACGTTCAAGTTTCTTATCATGATCGTAATGCGACCTTATTTACACTAGCGAAACGATAAATTAAAAATACTGCAAAGTCAACAACCCACGACGCCAATATGATAGCTGTTGAGCCGAAGCAGACTTGAGGGTTCATCCGAGTTGTCGGTGAGTTAATTAGAGCTCACTTACGGCCCACAGTGGGTACAATGGCGATGCAAATAATCGCGATTATGGCAAGGTTGACGTCGGTCGGCGGAGGGTTCGTTCAACTGACCGCGAACGATGACACGGTGCGCACGCGCAGCGTCGCGGCGGTACATACGCGTTCAAACCAACATGCTGCCGCTGTAAGTACCCCTAATGACCATCACCACCCCCGATGTCCCACCACCATCAATATAACTAAGGTGTGCTCTAATGTCAAATGTCAACACATTGTCGGTGTCAATACCCTTGTCTGCGCATCATAGGCTTTAAATCCGCTAAAGTTAATGATGATGATGCAATAAGAAATAGATAATGGCATACAAAATAAAGTTTTGTTTGATCAATACGATTACGAAACGCCGGGGAAAAACCAATTCTGCTATACAGTATCTTAGCCAGAACAGATTAGCACTTACCGATTTCCTTTAAGTGCAATCCAAATAACACACTTCACAATGCAACAGGAAACTTCAATTAAAAACTTCAAAAAACTTGTCGTAACTTGATACAACGAGTGCGATCGCCGCGTGCGCGCAACGAAAACAATCGGCTGACAGATGTCGGTCGGCGTCGGAAAACCCCTCAGAAACTACGCGGCGCAAAGCACGCAGTGTGTAAATATTATTGCCTCGGCTGGACAAAGGTTTTTGTTATCCAAAACCGGTGTCAGCGTGCGTGCACGACACGCGCGGCCAGCGGTAGAACGTGGAGTGAGGCTCGCGCGCCGGCCCCGCCACCCGTCTGATAAGCCTGGCGCGACGCCCCCCGGCGACGCCTACGCCCCACTCGGCGCCGTCGCACCGGTGCATCGTAAACACACCACCAGCCGCCCCTCGGCACCCGACATGGTCGTCGCAGCCACAGTCGCCGCCGACCAGACGGTCCCCCGCATTAATGCACCGCACCTACGCACAATTTCACAACCGCAACGTACCTACGTCGGCATGGTGCAGAAATCAACAACTTTCGATTCCCTAAAAAGATGAGGAAGCAGAAACTTGGCACTTGCGAAACTATAACGGCAGGCGGCAGCCCAGATACCGATGAGAACAATGAGGCGCAAACAAACGCCGTACCTTTTTAGTGCCCTCCTAATTGGGCTGGAGGTGCATTGGGCAGAAATTCAATATGCAACGCAATCAGTGCGCTACATGAACGGAATAATTGAATTAGTGCAAGCATGTTGGACCCAAGTAGCTATCTGTTATGCCCAACACTACTTGATCTCTGAACATAAGACCATCAATGAAGATGCCTTTAGATGCTATGTATATGCATGTAACCATATTAGAAAGAGGGACAGTGCCTACCAATTAAGAAGTAAAATATGACAACGATAATGTTTCCTAATGCAGTGGGTACGTTATTAACAAATTAAGAAAGTTATTAATTTTTACGACTTGCATCTAAAATAGTACAAGAACGGTTATATTATTTAAGAACGGCCCATAATCATTACAAAGTTGTTTAATGTTAAGCTCGTTGAGATCAAGATTATGTGTCTGCGAAGAGGTAAAGATGCGATTTTTTACAGTAGTCACACGCGGATGAATAAGCAATCAATTGAAATAAACAGATCATTTAAATTCATAGAATGCAAACTCTGAAACTAGACCGTACACATCATGACCATAATGAAATAACTAGAATCGTTTATATAACAGTTGAATCTTGCACTGAACCAATAAATAGAGGACGATAAAGAGGGATTGAGGAAAATGTTGATCCTTGGTCAACCAAAGGGTTTTAAAAAAACTTTTTGATATTAACAGTCCTTGTAAATACCTAGTGATTATTCGAGAAGGTCAAAAGGAGTTTCACAGTTTGATCACTTACGGGTTCAATGATCTGTGAAGTAGTACAGTACAAACCAGCTAACTACGTAGATTCTATTCACGTAGCTAGGACAAAAAACAATTGCGGTTCAAACAAATATAATATATAGTATTCACTTATTCAAAAGTTGAGGAAGTAGGTAGCCGTATACCAGTGGAAAAAAGACAAAAAACAGAGTCCAGTTCTAACATGACACGCGACCTTCTACAAATGTTGAGAACTGCGTAGGTGTAGCCAAATACAAAATTAAATTCGAAGAATTGCGGCAAGTAAGTAGCCATTTGAAACCCATCAATTCAGTTATTTACTGACATCCCATGTTATCAAAACAATTTATTGGACGAACATTTCACAATTCCAGTAAAACGTAGTTGGTGACTGAAATAATAACATGAGAACTCAGCTATACAAGCAAAGCAAACACTCCATGATATTATTTCTATAAAATATTCACATTAAAATTCAGGAAAAACACTTTAATTTTACACGCTTACAAGGTCATGACGATAAAAAAATTGCACACATTCAATGGGATGCCATAAAAGTAAAATATTTAACATCAATAATCCGAAACGTTAAAACCTATATTATGGTGGCGGAGGAATCTTAAAAAATGATTTAAATAACATTGAAAATGCAGCCACAGTCGTAAACATTTACGAGTGCATTACTCTCAGTAAACTGGCATGCCCGTGCAAATTATCCATCCGACAATTTATCCATCGCATTGGTGAATTACGTTATTTGATTAATATTAACTTCGATGCTTCATTGTTGTTGGGCCAGAAAGAGAATAATAGAGATCAAAATATTTTGAGCTATTCCATGACAAACGAGATGTCGAGGTCCAGAAAAAAAAAAGAGTTCAGTATTTCTTTGTGTTAAACAAAATCGATGTCATATAACTCTGTCCGTCAGGCGAGAAATCTGTCGGGGCGCGTTAGGCCCACATAAATTCCGAGATTAATCTTTTCAAATAATTTGACCTTTTCATCTGACGAGGGTTCATTAAATAATGGCGTCGGTATTGATAGTGCGGTTATTGTGCCGTCTATCACAAATTTTGTTGTGGGCGGCAGACTGCGTACAATTCATAGCCCTGTTATTCGTCGAGTCTTGAGGGTTGGAATACTTTATTCTTATGTAGATGAAGCTGTAAATGATATGAATATAACGTTAATTGTGCCTTTTGTAAAGAGTAAAAAATTACCATGAAATGATTTATCTATTTTTTTTACTGGTGCTTAGTAATTAATTGCCTGTACTGTGTGCTTGGTTCTTTTGCCACATGGAATAGCTTCAGTATACATTGCTCAGAGTTTTTTGAAGAGATCCTGGTCAAATCAGTACCTACGACCTAGTTTGATCTAACGGTATTATCAGAAATAAATAAGACATCTTTTAATAAGGCGCTAGAGGCGGAAATTTGAAAATGTCAGTAATCAACAGAACGGCAAGCACGATTCTTGCCCATAATCGGAACAAGGACTCCGCAGCTGCTGTAAATATCAGTACTGAGCTTATTATTGTGACGTAATAATTATCGCCTCGTGAGACAAAGACAATTAAGCACGCTAATTTATACAGGGAATCCCTTCTTAGAACCTATAACTTACTATATAAATGTTAATTATACAGGGAAAAACGTATAGGGAACCTAGCTTCATAATCCAGTTATCAAGATGAATGGTATGGATAGAATGTCCGGTGGAATGCCGTGCGAGCCGACCCGGTGACTCATAGTGCGCCAGTCGGTGGTCAACTGTCGGGATCCTTATGTACCTTTAACGGATCTTCTGTCCAAGCTCCGATGCAATTATTGTTACACCGTTACAATATATTCCAAAAAGATCTCCAGGAAACGATTGAGACGCAAGCTTTGTGGCATCACGCGGTAGGTAAATCAATTGTGTCTTCACTGACTTCGGTTTTTTGGCAATAGCCGACTTGTTCACAATTGAATAGACTTGCAAACTTTATGATCTATTTTCTATTATCGAGTGGTTCTCAAACAAATATTTATGACTTACTGGCGCTAGTGGCGATAGCGGTATATTGACAAATCACTTAGTAGATATTTCTATTGATCTTAACAGTAAAAAAAAAATATGTTTGCGGCAGTAGCTACTATGAATAGCTCTACATAATTTGCCGGATTTATTGTCCAGGTTAGTACTTATATAGTTTATCTTGTTATAAGATCTTTTTATTCATTTATTCGGGCGTATACATATTGAAGGGTAACTTCAGTTGTAAGAAAGTGCTTAAGATTTTTTTTTACTCCTCGTTAAGACACTAAAAGTCACTTTGAAAAGTGGCTACGTGGCCCTGAGTTTTCATATGCTCGTTTCTTACAAGCTTTACTTTTTATTGTGAACCAGACATTTAATGTAGCCTCTGAACTTTATGATTGTTACACGGTAACCTTCAACTGCAACCCAAGCATGTGGTTCGCAATGTGACACTTAAGGTCAGAATTTACATTTAAACTCTCGTTTCCACATAATTTCATTTCATTTAAGCTTTGAATATTTGCAATTTATGGAGCGAGGTGAGTTACGTTGGCCAAATGGGCTCGCCAAATGCTGGTTCTTAGTGAATACCTATATGAACATGTATAGGGCAGTTGAAATTTAGTGGTAAAGGTATGAGACGGTACGAGAGCTCAACACATAATATAACAATCGCGTAAGCTGAGCAAGGACATTAAAGGGTAAGCAGAAAATTTGATCACATTGAATTCCTGAAAAAATTTATAGAAATTAGAGGTTAGTTGAACAGAAAATTATTTTTCTGCCATTTACTTACGAGTACTTAACTTCATTTTTTATCACCAAACAATGACAATTTTATTCTGTTTACCCACTCTATACTCCCTTTAAGAACTCGAAGTTAAGTACTCCATATAGTTTTTTTATTTTAAAAGGCAGCGCTATGATTGTTATGGGGTTTTAAAATTTTAAGTAGCCGTAACTAATAAAGACACAATGGGACCCATCAGTCAACCGGGTGAAATAGAATCCATTTGCATTTTGAACATATAATATTTTATGTGTCTTCTATCGAAATGGTGTATCTCACATGTGATAAATCCTTTTCAAAAATAATTATGAATATTAATTAAATTTTATTGTATAACACAACAAAGGTTGGAACAAACAGGAAATTAATAAATTTCCAATAATATTGAAGTTAACTATATTGTTAGCTACTTATAAGTTGTAACAAATATTAATTTGTGATGTGAGGACAGATGTAGGTACTCGTTTATATATAAATAGGTTAACGACAAGAATAATTTTCCTGTTTTTAACGTCACAATCTAGTTCGTGAAATTAAAATAACGTCATGATATTACAGTTTAAAGCTGATATTATTTTCAATTAAAGGAGAACGGGCACTTTTGTATGAGCTGCGTCCCAACCCTTGTAACAAGTTGCGACTAGTGTAAACATGTTCATTTAGTCTATTTATGTGTAAAAATGAAAGATTTTTATCAGAAATTCGTGCAGGTCCAAAGTTATAAGGGTGTAAGTAAAAAATATTTTTTTTGCAATTAGGCTTTGCAGTATAGTTCTACGGTTTTGTATCATTTCGCCGACGGTCATTACAACTACGGTTGACTCAACTAGGGTTAATTCACCTACTGGTTGACATGGTTCATGGTTGTACCGATCACATATTTTTAACAAAAAAAGAGGGGTGTTATAAGTTTGACGTGTGAGTGTGTGTGTGTGTGTGTGTGTGTGTATGTGTGTGCGTGTGTGTCAGTCTGTCTGTAGCATCGTAGCTCCCAAACGGCTGAACCGAATTCAATTCTGTTTCTTTTGATCGAAAGATGGTTTAGTCGAGAGTATTCTTAGCTATGTTTCATAAAAATCGGTTCAACCATTTGAAATATATTATGAGGAATGAAAATCAATCCAAAATCTAATCTATTTTCAAATATACCCGTATTGGGTATCAAATGAAAGGTCATAATTTATACATCACGATACAGCAGGTTTTATGGAAATGGAATGGTGAACCGATTTCCATAAAACCTGCTATTATTATAGGTATATAAAAAGCATGAAACAAAAAAAATTAAAAGCAGAAACCAATATTTTAATTTTCTCTTTCTAAATCGATTTGAATAGTTAGCATAATAAATGCTTCAAAAGAACATTATTCACGCTGCATACATTTTTGGTCCAAAATTGAATTGCTGGCCAAATACGATATTTCGTTAGAACTTGTTCTTATTGGGGCGTCAAAATTGAGGGACCACTTCCTTCGGTTTTATTTGAGTTCGAAAATCTTGAAAACATACATTTTTTATGACACAAACTATTGAAAATGGATAAAAAATGTCGTGCTACATTGGAAGAATAGTTAATAAAACTAATAAAAAATAAACCCCATACTGCACACCGTTGTTTTTCGTCTATTTATTTAGGTGCTAAATTGAAAATAAGTAGCGGCCAAAGAATACAAATATGACATTCCGTTAGTCGGGCAGTGGACCCTCAGCTTTGACGCCATAATAAAAAATGCTAATGAGGACAAGCTCTAACAGAATATCATACTCGTATTCTTTGGCCGGCACTTTCAATTTTGGACCTAAATAAATGGGTGAAAAACAACGGTGTGCAGAATGGGGTTTATTTATTATTGATTTTATTGACTATTCTTCCAATATAGAACAATGATTTTTATTCGTTTTTAATCATTCATATCATAAAAATGTATGGTTCCAAGATATTTGAACTCAAATAAAACTGAGAGCAGTGGTCCCTCAGCTTTGACGCCATAGTAAAAAATGCTAACGAGGACAAGCTCTAACGGAATTTCATATTTGTATAGGTACTTTGGCCAGCACTTTCCATTATGGACCTAAATAAATGGACGAAATACAACGATGTGCAATATGGGGTTATTTTTTATTGCTTTTATTAACTATTGTTCCAATATAGAATAAAGTTTTTCATTTATTTTTAATAATTCGTATCATAAAAAATGTATGTTTCCAAGATTTTTAAATTCAAATAAAACCAAGCGCAGTGGTCCCTCAACTTAGACGTAGTAATAGAAAATGCTAGCGAGGACAAGTTCTAACGGAATATCGTATTTATTTTCTTTGGCCGGCACTTTCAATTTTGGACTAAAATGGGTGATGTCCTTTCATTCAAAAATCCCAATAATTTATACATATTTGAAATGTAATAATTAAGGCCTTTAATTTGATATCAAACACGGTATATTTACCTCAATTTTATTTTTTAACGCAGTACTTTATGACCGCTAGAGGGCGCCACATTAAATTCAGTGACACATTATATAGCCTATAATAAGTGGACGATCAAGACACTTCTAACAATACCTTACTTGTCCAGTTCTAATTAGTAGTTGAAGAGCTATGAGGGAATTAGTGAATATACATACATAGTTCATACATACATACATAGTCTGTCAAAATCATAATCCTCCTTTGGCTTTAACATAGTCGGGTAAAAATAGCATAAATAAATAAGTATTTTGTCATAAAAACACTAATTATTTAAAATAAATTAAATACTTTCTTAGTAACTGAAACCCCCACAACTTTTACCCTGCACGAAATACAGATTTATGTCCATACAAAAAAATAATACACTCATTGAGACCTTTCATTTGATATAGGTCAAAAAGTGTTACACCATATGGGACGAAACGCCCATTCGCCTTTACCCCAAAGCAATTTTTTAAATATTTGCAAATCCTTTACCCGATATAGCGTAAAAACTAATTGCATCCCTTTTTCAAGATGGCGACCGCGGGACAAGGTCGTGACCCCACAAACTCAGATTGAATATAACACTAACGCCCTATAAGCATCCACCTAATAAAATTGCGTTTTTTTACTTTTGCAACCCCAAATTTCAATATAACTTGTCAAAGGACTAATGCTACGAGTAAGAGTTCAGCGACCCTCTAGTTTGCCTACTAACCAGGTATATGGAACATTTCCTCTTTCCTTTATATTCAATGCACTAACTTAACCACATTTAACCTATTTTGTCCTATAAACAAAATTGATTTAATTAACTGCTAGTGATACTCTATTAGTCGTTAACTGTAACCGGGATAAAAGAAAAAGGAAATATTCTAACTAAACATCATTATAATGAGGGATATAAAATCGAAACTGAATAAGTTTTCCTGTCAAAATAATTAGTATTGAATACACTCAAGGATTTTGCTGTGATTTTAAAATTTAAATAGAGACAAATATCATCTACTAACTGTTGACCGTTTGAAATTCATACCCGTTCCCACGGCCCTATATGCCCTATTCCCAGGATAAAAGTAGTTTATATGCTATTCCGCATTACTTATATCTTTCTGTGAAATATTTTATCCGATTCCCTTGAATCGTTATTGCATAAAAGAGTTCCTAAGAAATATTTATCTATCCTCACAAACTTCAACACTTATGATATTGGCAGGATTATGGTTTATTCGATGTGAATAAATGTCGACATGAGACTACAACGTGGGAGGTTGGTCGGTGGTCGCGACAAGGCACCGGGGCGGCATGAGTTAGCACCATACCACCATGCGGACCACGCCGACAGCTACCCGACTCTGACAACTTAATGTGACCGAGATAGTTAATCTATTGGAATACCGACTATTACAAAGTACTCAACCTTTTAGAAACACTTTCGATTACAGCTAACAATGAAAACTATAATAGATAACAAATGAATAAGAATACGATTAAATTAAATCAATAATAGTTGAATATTCAATGTCAAAAAAGGTCTTTGCAACAATAATATAAGTTATAAGCAATCACGATAAAATCAACATGAATTTATAGTAGAGGTCACGGTTTAATATTATTTCATGGCTGTATTTACAGCATTTTGCAAGTCATTATGATCGCCGATTCTTGCTAAATTACAGCCTGACCACAAATGTAAGAAAATAAGTTTCCAGACAACATAACTCCAGACGAAAGGAAAATTATCGAACGTCTTAAGCTCTGGCAAGATTCCGACAGTTGAGATTGAAATATCATTCCAGATATCTAGAAAGTAATATCGTTAAAACCCTTTTACTATCTTTACAATGCTGTTCTCTTTGTCACTGACTTGTAAGCCAAGGAGTTCGAAAGCAATGAATTCCAGAAGACAATGGAAACACTTTATGTAATGGGTCAAAATGGATAACGTGCTGTTATCTTTAAAAGGTAATAAAGAAGTCGGCCAGGAGTTTATTGTTGCTACCTATGCAACTATGTAAAAGCTTGTATTGTTCTGTGGTTGTGGATATCGCTACATGAAATCTCATTGTCCTTGTTTGATTGAGTTCGCAGACTTACTACTTTTCAAGATAATATTCGGCAAAAACTCGTTTGGCATGTTTGAAATATCCTACATCCTAATTTGTATGTAGTTCCAAATTCACATTCCTAGTTCATTTTAATATTTTGCTCAGGTAGATAGATTTTACGGTTAGTCCATTCTCGTCACATATTTTAGTAATATTTTCATCAAGATTTGCAAAAGCTAACATTCTTACACGTGCAGCATAAACAAAGTTTATGTCCAAGTAAAAATCTTGCGAATGGGTATAAACAATGAGTTTCACAGACTACCGCCGCCGCCGCATGCTTTATTGCTGACGTCATCTTGAGCTGCAGGTGTGCGGGCTTGCGAATTTTTTACCCATAACAGAATTGCATAAGGCCTTCGATAAGACTGAATATTCTACATTAGTAAGACTAATCTGTACAACAATAAACTGCAACGTATCACAAAAGAGTTCAACGTGAGCAACCTACTATGCGTGTCCTTTATACTCAAGCGGCTTTTTATTTGTTCAGACTTCAGAATTGAGTCCAGACAACCTGACTTAATCATATTTATTGATAACTCTCATATGTTAAGCGAGGTATTTCATTCTAATTCATTAACATATCATTTATATTTTGTAACGGATTTACCCGCCTATTCACCCACTAAGACATTTATCACTGTCCAATTGAGGTCAATTTAGATTCGGAGACCCAGCATTACAAAGTGCTCAAAGTTTTAAAATTAACTCTTAAATCATGGTGTAGTTAGTTATTATCATACTAGTAGTAATTGTTCAAGTATTTGTCATAATGTCCTTCCCAAAAAAATATTGTATTACTACCTACTTCCGATGATTCACATTTTTCTTAGAACTGCTTGGCAAGTAGCGAAGATTATCTAATCCTCGGTTACACGGTTATATCTACATAGCAAACGATAAATATTTCCTGACTAGACAGACAAACAAGTAAATAAAAAGTACCTACAAAACTTAAGTGACTTCAGTGAAATTAATTTATACCCTGAAAATGCTTGGATTAAGCTAACTCAATTTTCTGTAGTTTCACGATAGAGTTGGTGTATAGACTGATGATGGAATATAGTCAATTTAATCCACGATGAGTTCCGTCATGGATATTCTGGCCAACAGCGTGGCTTTAAATTTTGCGAAATCAGTCCAAGACCTTCTGAATTTCCAAAAGATTTATTCGTAAATTCCAAGCAGTTACTTTTTATTATGCTGTCTAAGAATTTCCTCAATTCTCATATTAGACTAGCACCAGCCAAGAAAGTTCAGTTAATTTTCCTTGACATCATTCACCTAAGGCCAATTCCGAGTTGGAGATACAATTAAAGCAAATTGTCCACATCCGTCCCGTATTGACTACAATAGTTTAATAGGTGTCTGTTAATAAAATACATCTGCTCAAGTCAACAAGGTCAATAGTTGGTTGAAATCTGTTTACATTTCAATAGACAATATATGGTTTACATAAAGTAATCAGTATACACATATTGTTTCCACTACAATCAGGTTTCAGTTGTGTAAAGCAGGTAAATGTTAGAGCGTTTGTTGCTGCTAGTTGGGATTCCCCAACTTCACGGACGTGTGTTCTTGCCATTCTTGGAAGCAGTCAGGCGCAGGAGAAATTTCACAAGCGCGATGTAGGTCAAGTCAGCCGGACTTGACGTTTTCGACTCGCAAAGGTTACCATCACCGTCAGCACGCCGCCGCCGTACAGTAAATCCGGTTGTGCGCTTGCGCAACTGATAGTCTCGTTTATCAGATCCTAAAAGACCAGTTGTTTCTCGAACGTAGCGAATGATTTAATACTGCGCAAGATGTATTAAAGTAGATGCAGATTATTATTATACAAATAAGGCATTTTATGTATCGTATGATGGAAATATCGAACCTAACTTTCGCCTTGCGCCACGCCTACTCTAGACACGGATAATACAGAGATGTTATCGCATAATTTATACATGTTGCATGTAAGTTGCATCAGAATGAACAGGCACATTTTATGGATTATAAGACCGTATTGACCTTATACGTATAGATAGGTGTCTAAAGGGAGTATTGAGGCTTGATTCTTTACAAAGTAGGACATGGAATTGGAATATGTACCTACTCGTGTAAATAAATAAGTCAAACTTTACGCGGGAAAGAGAAAATAAATGCACTAAAATTTCTTTTTTTTTTCTTTGTTATTGACGGAACCTGTCAAAGATTCACTTACGAGTCTTACGACATAATGTCATTTAAAATCGATTTTTAAGAAATATTGTTTTTGAACATTTTTCATAGATTTTCTTTACTTATTTATTTTCTTTTTTTCTTAAAAGATTCTTAGGTTATTTAAAAAAAATACAGCCGTCATGAGTCTTTAGGATGCATTGGGCCTTACTCACAGCTTGCAGGTATGTATACATAATAAATAGTACGAGCAGTAACCAAAACCACCACATTTCTGTGTTAAGGGAAACCCAAGGATTTCATTCATAGGACATGGATTGTCAAAGGATGACGTAGATGGATGTTTTTATTTGCGGGGACTTTCCCGTAAAGAAGGAAAATTAAAATGCCATGTAGGTACCTACTAGGATTATGGATCAACTGCTATTTAAATAGGTTTTTTTTTAAAGGATAGTCTCCTAATAATATTTTTTCTTATGCCAACACCCTTGGCCTGGTTAAGGTTATTCCAGGAATGGGGTATATTTAGGTGGAAAACCTTTAAGATATTACTACTACCTATAAGAGTAGGTACTATTATATTTTATTCTGTGCTTGATGTTGGTAAGTTTAATATTCTGCTCTGAAGTAACGTTTCCCAAAAAGATAGCCAATTCTAAGCTAAGGATAACGCTCCATAACATCACGCTACGGACCATTTAAGCGGAGCTGTGAAGAGTGTAATACAAATTAAAAATAAAAATTCCATTCTCTATTAATTTACCAAGGAGTATAAATATTCGGATAATGAAGGTTATAAAAAAACAAACCGGACCAAAACCGCACACGTTTCTAAGAAATAATTAAGAATTCAACATTTTATTATACCTCTGAAATAATAGTTTCAGGAAAATCCACAGACTGCGAATATTACATTACATTATTTGTACGCAGTGGGGTAAAAAGAAACAAATTATACAATAAATTTATTTCTTATGCAACACCAAGAAATACTTTGGCCTACTTTTCTGTTTAAAGTATAATATGATGCGTCACTTCAGAGTAGAAATCGGAAAAAAAAACTAGCTTACCTACCTACATTCACCACAGGCATACGTGACGAGAGTCGCATCAAGGTAGGCATCAAAACAACGTAAATACCAAGCAGGTTTTTTTTCTACTATATTTCCTTAATCTACTTTGTCAGTAGAATTTAAAAATGTCGTCGGATATATTTATCCTCTCCAACCACAGAATACATAAAAAACAGTATGTAGTGTTCAATAATTAATATAAAAGCCGTAAAGTCGTCACATTACAATAATTGTTCAGGTAGTGTCGATACGAGTTCGTGGAACTTATCGAGACAGCGAGCGGCACTGCGCAGTGGTTCAGCATGACGTCATGCGATGACGTCACCCAGCTCGCACCACGTGTGACGTCACGCGTTTACTGATAACACGAAAATTCCCGCACGTGATGGTGAAAACGTACATTGAAACGGTGTTTACTATCTTTTTTTAATTCTATTGGCGCTACACGCAGTTTTATCGGATTGTCTATAAGTTGAAGATAATAAATTAGTTTAGTTACGAGTAGTGCCATCTATGGGCAGAAAAAAAAAATTTAGCGCTCAAAAATTATAAACTGTTTTATAATATTTATTGTTCATCATATACAGAGCTACAAGATTTTATGAAATAAGTAGAATATTAAATTACGAATAATTATCCAGACAAGCAAATTCTAAAGTTGAATTGCATACGAAATTGTTCATTAAAATAAGCAAGAACGTCTAGAATTTTCTATAATAATCCCCACCATAAAATAGCTTCTAAACATATCGTTTTCTAAGTTTCGAGTTTAAATGCATCACAAATAAATAAATAATTCTTAGACGCCCAAAACTTGAAACCACACAGGAATTTTAGATAATATTATTCAGGACTGACTGGTTAGATTTATATGCCTATCTTTTTCGCACATTTAAACAGACCAATAGCGTCATTGCGCTTGTTAAAGTGACAGGAGACCTTAGTATTAATGTCACAAACACTATACAGGTGGTATTATTTTTAAAATTAAGAACGTAATGATAAAAGTCAAGATGCTACTACATCATATTTTTAAAATAATTTAAACAACTAAAGACATTTTTACTAACAAGTAATATGTATTAGACGTAATTGCGAATTACTTTGCAGCTCTCAAGGACAACCTACAATTATAATAAGTAAAAGGTTAGCCTACTGATGGAAAACAGCAAACTATTGCACCACACAGCATGTGCCAAAAAGTAAAAACTGTCCACTAACATCCACATCGCGAGAAAGTTGTTTACATATTCAATTCACGTACGTATCACCACTTACAACTTTAGCACTAACTTCGAAAAACCTTGTGATAACTTTATTAAAAACTTACCACCGGCTTCCTATAATCATCTGTTTGGTAGTCGAACATGGTAGCGAACATTAGACCGTCGTCTTGCTCGCTGGTGTTGAGGTGGTATGGCACCTGCTGAGACATGAAGACCACTTTCCACTAATTATTTTCTAAACCAACTATCCACTGAGGGCTTGAATTTTAAAGTTCACAATACAGTTCTTAAAAATCACGTACAGCGTGTTAATTCACAATTTGATAAGAGTATGAGTCATACGAAGGCTTCTACAAACTGTAGACGTAGAGTAGCTAGAATGTTTTATATCAGACTGAGTCAGTTGGCGCGCTTGTGGCCGGTTTTGTATGATACCAAGCGACCGCAACGCGCACGCGCAAGCAACACGCCAGTGCCAAAACGTTGTATGTCCAAACATTTCAACAATTCGCTAACCGAGCCAAATAGATTTTTTTACAGTTCTTTGAATGAAGTTAAGTTTCAATGATTCAATGAATATTTTCTCCATGACATGGGAAGTAAATATTTTTGTTAAACTGTATCAGTTGGCAAGAGATACGAAATGTGGGTGATGTGAGGTGACAAATATTTGGGGAAAACCGATTTTGTTTTTCCGGAATTAGCAGGAAGCTAAGGCAACGTTCTAAGGAGCTTTCTGGAGTATTAAATCGTACCAAAAAAGATAGTTGGTTGTCTGTGGATGGCTTAGTCCTCCAAATTACATGAACGTATATTATTGAAGGATTGGGAGTTATGAAGGTAAGGCTCTTACCTACTAATAATGTACTACATTAACCTGGATTCGAACAAAAGTTGTCGTTAACTTACATGGTAAAGTAGGTCGTTTGCTATCCTTAGATAGGAGGCAATATGAAAAACAAAGTGTAGGTAACGTATTACGGCCACAAAGCTAATAATTACACAAATGAATCATACATTAGAACAAAACAAATTAATGCATTGTTAGAAACTGTCGCAGTTATTATTTTACTATAAAAAGATTACATGTAATTCATTCAAGACAAATATAATGGTACTTTGAACTGTCAAACAGACGCAGAATGAAATAATACCAAAAGATTGTGACGCACTTTTAGGGATTTATCCAGAAATTACTGAAGAATTACTGAGGCTCATTAAGGTATTAAAGACATTTCTGCCGCACATGTATCTTTTATTATGTGAAGTAAATCATTAATAAAGTCAGTTAAATTAAAACTGGCCAAACTTTTCCTTGACGGTCAAACTGAACGGAAAAATCGGACTTCCGACCGGATGGAAATCCAACAAACTCGTTGGAAAAATGCGGTTTGGATTAATTCAGGCCAAATGATTTTTAAAGACTCATCCTCAGGTGATTTGTTGGTTTATTTACCTCCCTTTTTAATAGTATGAATAATAATATCCTTATGACTATCAGATATTTTTGTTCGTAGCACGCCAAAGGTCTAAATCAATGGACAAGGCAAAAAAATACAATTATTGTTAGTCCATCTTTAGACTCATTTGAGATATATTTAGGAATCATTTACCCTTGTTAATATTCCATCGAAAGCAATATCAAAAATAGGTGTCTATGGGTACAATGGATTGATTAGATAGAGACGAATAAAATCAGTTAGGAAATGGAGT
This sequence comes from Eilema depressum, assembly GCA_914767945.1. Lineage (NCBI taxonomy): Eukaryota > Metazoa > Arthropoda > Insecta > Lepidoptera > Erebidae > Eilema > Eilema depressum. The sequence goes on from OU612031.1 coordinate 11,877,294, forward strand.
TTTAAGTGTCTTTCAGAAATAATGAGATGAATAAGCGCAAACGTTTGCAGCTGGTTGGAACATAAACTAATCGATTGTAACAATAGATTTGCCGGTTCCAGACATAGAATCACATTTGAAACTAAATTGAGGTCAAGCTTATTGAGTAAAGAGAGTGAAACAAAAGTACAATATGCAAAATCATAACAATAAACTTTAATTTATAATAATAATTTACGGATGTTTCCATATAACAGAAGGCACAAAGATATTGATACGCACTTGTTTTTGCTAAGTAAATATGCCGTATGGAGTATTTGAAACAAAATAATAGCGTAGTCAGGCCATTTAGAACCAGAGAGATATATTTTAATTGACAGAAGCAAGATGCTCACGCCCATCTGGGCGTATGGATCCTCATATTGTATTTTCGTTGTATCGGGGAAATTCCCGTATCGAGTGAAAATGGTAGGGGTTTTTTTCTGAAATAAATAATATTTCAAGATCTGTTTTATTTATTGAGGGGTGTTTAGTGAGCAGCAAGAGACTAATTTCCAACACTTTTTTTTAATGACTGATAGGTTCGCGTAATCGCGTTTGACCCCTATCTCACCTGTTGGTAAGTTGTGACGATGTGGATGTGGCCGACGGCCTAGAATACGCAGATTCATTGATTGGCCTCAAAATTAGTATTGAGTTAGTACAAAAGCTTGATCATTACGAGTATGTAGCGAAATAGTCATATATTATTTAACAATAGTATTTATCTGTATTTTATAATTCTAAAAAAATAGTATTTTATCTGTATTTTATATTCTAAAATTTGTACAATTCTATGCTGAAATCACATCATTCCTGTATAAATAAGATATTACGTAAATAGCACTTTAAAATGCGTTAAATTGTAATTAATTGACTGCCTCTGTGGCGTAGCGGTAGTGAACGCGGCTGCTACGCAGAAGGCGCGGGTTCGATCCCCGCTCAGTGCAAATATTTGTATGCATGAATATAAATATTTGCATTGGTCTGGGTGTTTCTATGTATAATTATGTATGTATTTACAAAAAAAAAGTATCTAAGTATGTATATCCGCATTCTAGATTCCATAACACAAGCTAATTGAGCTTACCATGGGTCTAGAAAGCGTTGTGTAGAATGTTGTGGAATATTTATTATTATTATTATTAATTGACATCGTTTATCACTGTAAATGCATCCTTAGGATATCACTTAGGTATATGATACAAACATAAGTATTGCTCATACAAGTGTAGTAACACAAGTATACGAAGAAAACACGCTGTCTGACACTATGATTGGCCTTTACATAAGGCGATCGTTGTTGTTGATAAGAACGATTACGTCATTCCTGTAAAAAAGTATTCCAACGTTATCATTTCTTCGAAGTAATAGGTACACCTGAAACCTACATTATGCTATTTGATAGCAAACGCGTTTTCCTCAACAACGGATGTTATTTTTTCCTTTTAACGGTAATTCGGTGTGTTGTTACAAATTTTATTATCAGAAATGATTTATTAAAGCGATAAGTTTTTAATATAGTTAGATAAGCTAAAAATGTGAAGCATACTGAAAATTGGAATTGAATGTTGTCTTACTACATTATAAGGAAATTTCTTCAATTTTAGATGGCCTTTCTCTGACGGTAATGCAATCGACCGCTAGATCAGGGGGCGCGAGTTTGATACCTGCTCAATGCAAATATTTGTATACGATGAACATTGTTATTGTCTATTTCATTCAATGTCTGGGTAACCTCATCTATAAAATATAATGTTCTTGTTCCAAAAAATAAAAGTAGGCGTAGGTATCCACTTTCTAGAATGTGCCTAGTTTCGGCGTAGATTGTGACTTTTCCCAACTCAGTTGGGGTCGGCTTTCCAGTGTAACTGCGATGAAGCTGAATTTCAATATTTTCCATGAAACTGTGTAAAATATACAGGGCGTCCCACGGCGATGCCACATGGAGGGAAAGTACCTTAAATCCTTAAGTTAGCTCATTTTGTTTAAAGGAGACATCATTTTATTTTTAAAAAGAAACAAAACTGCATTCAAAGATTTTCAATTTTTTTAAAAAAATAAAACACTTTAACTCAAAGTTCATCCATCCATCTGATACCATATTAACAATAAAATTCCATATTTAAATTACTTTTCTTTTTTTATCGTGCTGAGACCGCTGCTGGTCAGCAGTAGTATTTAGGTATGTCGAACTCAAACCGACTAAAACCGCACGCCGTCTCAATTAACAGGTGATAAGTTGATCCATAGGGCAATTTTTGTTGATGTTGATTGTTGATACCTTATAAGAAAGTGTTTTATTTTACCAAATTGTAGTTATAATTTTAGGTTTCAAGGACTTCCTTTCATTTAATTTACCATGCTTCTTAGAGAGATTTGATCCTTATGATTGACACTATCCATTGATGCCATAAAAATACATGGTGTTACTTTTTCGGATTTTAGTCGGTTCGATTACCGGGTGTGGCAAGCGAATTCTTAAAAATCTTTGAATGCAGTTTTGTTCCTTTTTAAGAATAAAATGATGTCTCGTTTAAGTAAAATGAGCTAACTTAAGGATTTAAGGCACTTCCCCTCCATGTGGCATCGCCGTGGGACGCCCTGTATATACAAAGAAAATGCAAAAATTCATTATTTTATGATGGACTAGTCTGTGCTATTTGTTAACCTCCCTGATTCTGAAATTCCATGCATGAATTTATTTGACTTTGTACTTAACTGTCAATAAGCCATGAAAGAGTTTGCTAGTGTGGAGTGAACGCGTACGCGTTAAGTGATATAATTACGTAGGGCTTGTTAGGTGTGTCGAAGGTGTGTCAGTAGCGACGCAATGAGCTGATTAATGACTTACGGATCTCGTATTGTCAAGTTTGTCAACATTGCCTTTGAAAAGTGATACTTTTCTATTACAAACGTAACCCAACTTTCCAGGCACTAAAGTCAACAAATAGAGGAAAAGAGTTTCCACATAATCTAAAAGTCTTTTGTAGTAGCATTGTTTTAATTAAATAAAGTCTATTTCTAGATTAGTTAATAAATTCTACGAGTATTTATATACGGATTTCAAATCTGCACATCTTTATTTCCAGTGAGCCTCGTTTATATTTTTGTCCTGTCATCATGATGTGAATTCATGTGTGCTTGTGAATTAAAGTAGATGTAATTTATAATCATGCCAAGATAAATTGTATACTTTTTACCATTAAACGAAGATTTGACGACACTCTTTTAAATGTAGGGCTACAGCCTGCAACTCCAGTTAACTCCACTCAACCGAGTTTCCCTGAACTTGTCCAATTTTGCAAGGTGTCCGAGCTGGATGAGGTTATTAAAAGTATGTCCACTGACCAATCGTACATTCAAAATCAAAGTACCTTGTGTTCTTTTCATTAGTTTCTTCTAAAATCCTTTGTTTTGACTATGCGTGAAAACAGCGTGAGGGAATCAGAAAGTTCCGTTCCCGGACAAAGCTAGAAAAATGGACTGTGACCAAACTGTGACCTGTAACCCTTCTTTCACTGTGTCCAGGGTCCAGTAGGTATTAGAGTAATAAAAAGCGCTGATGTATCAGAGTTTGATTGATATGTTTATTACAAGCATGTGGCTGCTATTGTTTGATAGATTGTCGACGGAGTCGAGTCGTTAAACCCCGTGACAGTTCAAGGTCGGGCCCTTGACTTCTAGTCACGCGAACTAAAGCTTCCACGAGTTCAGTCTCATTTTCTAGGAAAACCGTTGATATCATCATACAGAAAAGGTATTTGATTTGAATAATATTATCGAATAAAACGAATTCCTTTGAATTTGAATATGGAATACCGTGTGCGCTACAATTTTATGGTGGGTGGACGCTTGCATTCCTTTTTTTTTTTTGCGCCATATTGGCGGAAATGCTTGTTTCGAAAGTTGAGGGGTTGTATACATTATATTCGTGAATTAAAAGGTTACAAAAATAGTGACAAAAATGTCTTTTATGGGAAAATACAAAAGCCCTAACAGGAAAACGAAAGGTTGCTTTTTTTATTTTCAACAGTTTATGGCCTCTCTTATTCTTTTTTTTCAGATAATTAGATAATTTTGGCGAGCAATTGTACGTACTACTCCTGTCATAAATTTTGTTCAATTTATTTACAAATTGCTCTGTAATGAATTACTTTTGGTGCGGAAGGTAAATAAATTAAGAAATTTCTAATGAAGCTCATTACTAGAAAGCTGCCTAAGACAACACCGGCACGACTGAAATGCACAGTGTAGGAGTGTGTACACTTTCTTCATGCTTTCATGCATTCATGCAGTCACTCAGAAATCAATTTGGAAATTCCCGGGGCGTGTACTTAGCCTTACTTAATTTTTCCTATATCTAAATGGACGGACCATGTTCGCACGCAAAACAATGCAAAAATGCAGAGACGATCACACACACAATAATTCCTAGTAGAAATGGGAATTATATAAATATAAGGCAAAGCATGTTGTACTGGCTAAACACAACATTTATGTTGAAAACAAACATGCCGATTTAATATCATACTTTATTAAACATGTCAAGTTTTGATTTAAAATCTGATTGCCATATAATCGTTTTTTAAATATATGCAGCAATGCTTTCAAACATAGTTCATGTCAGATTACTTTTCATGATTACCCTATACCTACCTACGTACACAACATTATCGTACACTACCATAGAATAATATATAGTTGACATAGAGTCTTATACGTACAGGACTCTTTTGTTATTTAACATCAATGAGTACCTATATTTCACAAAAAAATTATCAGGCGAAGTAAAATACAGTGGCCACTTCATCCTCCATACTACCCATGAAGATGTCGCCAGTTAGCGAAGCCCATTACGTGGGACCGAATAACATACTCACTATGGTACCTTACGATCAAGTCACATCAGTTTATTTTTATTATCGTTTAAGTTCTATAGATACCGTGTCAGAAGGATGGATCCCTGGTCCCTGGTGAGGGTACTTAAAATATTTAAAGAAAAGTGTATACATATTTCCTTGGCGGTGTATTCATAAAAGTTCAACACAACGCACTCTAAGCAATTAGGCAAATACAATATTTAGCTGAACCATTTAGGAAGTGAATACAAGAACAATAAATCTGAGACAGTGCGAGGTGCGAGGTTCTTGCCCAACCTGAACTCGTGTTAATTGACTTGCTAATTCATGTTTGCGCACCACTAATGTAAGTACTATTCGATTCAAAACGGTACAAAACAGGAAAACAACTATCGATTCCGTTTACGAACCTTAGTTCCTTCAAGGTCATAATGTTCAGAGTAAATAAATACATAATTTAATTGGTCCGCACCGCACATCTATGGGTCTAGCGGATCGCCTAAGCTCATAAACTTGTAAACGATAAGAGCGAAGTTTTTCCAGTCTGCATGGCTTCCGGACCACTCAGTTCGCTTGTGTAGTACCATAATAGTATAGTACCACCTGCTCATTTAACATTCATGTTATGCAGCGATATGCAGCATATCATATGGTTTGTAAGAGCTTGTTTTTTCTTCTATTTTCCTTTCGACATAAACTCTTGCAGCACTAAAGTTCCAAAAGTTTGTTTTTAACGGTGACTAAGCCTCATGAAATGAATCGTGGACTCAATGAATTAACCTCCAGCAGTCCACTGCTGGATAAAGGCCCCTTCTCATGTGCGCCATACCACCTGTTCCTGCTTGAATGTCAAAAGAATATTTAGCCGCAATAATATCCATTTTTGATTTATTCATAACCTTATCGTAAAATCAACGTTTAATTAAACGATCGATTTTTAATCACATTAAATCGGCCTTTCAACTCTCATTCGAAGGCGTCGACTATACGGGAACACAAATATTTGTGTTTGCTAATATAAGTCGCAGAAAGACATTTTAAATCTAGTTTATGTGTGGTATTTTTCTAGTTTATGTAAAAAGCATTAGGCGGCGATATCCCCGAAATGCCCCGAATAGATGTAGGTACATATTTTATCATCTCTCATCCTAGCGTTAATTCCCAGTCGCATCCGAAGCTTTTCAGCTCGGAGTCTGGGGTCCGCTTTAACGTCTTAACTACAGATTTGGCTAGACCTCGATATTTTTTCGTGAAGCGATTGCCATCTGACCCCCACAGCCCAATGATAACATTAGGCGATATCGAAGCTTTGCAGCTAGACCGTTGTTTTTGGATTTTTTAGGGCTCCAACTACCCGTAACGACTGCCATAGATGTTCTTATGGCAACCGGGACCGACGGCTTAACGTGCTCTCCGAGGCACGACCAGACCAATGCAAATACCCAAATGAACACAAATATTTGCACTGAGCGGGGATCGAACCCGCGCCTCCTGCGTAGCGGCCGCGTTCACTACCGCTACGCCACGGAGGCTGTCAATATTTTATCATATCGGCGCCTAATCAAAATAACCTATTGGGGCTCGGTGAGGTCTAAGTCTAACACTAGGTAATTAAAACAAAATAGCCACGAAGTATTCAATTATCATATAACGTGGCCAAATGTTTTTCATTATGTTCGTTTTCTTTGCTGTATAAATTTATTTCCTTAAAAATTGTTTTTCGTTTAGTTTCTAAAAGAACAAGATGCCCCGTTGGGCACCTTGTTCAGAGGAAATATGTGACGAATGAAGTTTACAGAATACACAGCCTTTAGCTCTAGATATTTGGGGTCCTAAAAATATATAATAATAATATTTTGTGATATCTAACGCCAAAATATTAAACTGGGATCCAACGAAAATAAATGCATGCTTCATGCGTCGTGCTTCTTTATTGGTGTTGTCGATCAATTGCCAATTGGCACTTTAATGTTGATAGTTTATTGGATCGAACGCTTTTTTTTCTATAACCATTAACCATCACGATAATATGACTACCTCGTCTGATGGTAAAGTCTCTGGAATCAAGGGCACCATTGCAGATACTAAAGATTCTATAATGTTAGCCTGACGGCTTCATCAGATGCTATTTCACCCCCCACACACGGACGGATGCTGGCAAAGAGTTCCTGGTCGTTAGTTATTGACGGAATTATTTGCACCACATTATACGAAAGGAGAGATTGTGACTGATTAATTGCAAGCTTTCATGTTTAATCAATCACGTAAAGCGACAATTAGTAGGTAATTGTTCATCTTATGATATTCAAATTAATATGTAACACGTCATATCATTGCAGTTTGCAGTCGATACGTTATGGACGAGTAGATAACTAGGTCACACAGTACTACACTGTGCAAACAAAACATTGAGTACCTAGTTGAGTGCGATAATTATTTATAGAATAGTCGAGAATTTAATAAAATTAATACGCACTATTTGAAACATTTATTGTATAGACTTAACTACTAAAAATAACATTCCATTTATTTTCCGATATTACGGCTAAAATAACAAGTACTTATAAGAAGATCTTGACCTAATATATTCACAGTCGAAGTCATCATTATAATCTCAGTGATGATGCCAATTGCATCAAAGCTGTTTGTTTGGCTTATATCAGATATTACCGAAGCTGCCGTCTAACCGCCCAACCACGAAAAACCTCGAGCTTCCGAGCCTCGGCAATTGATCGGCAAGGGTGCCAGCTAACAGGTGAGGTGAGCTTGGGCCTCGAAAATGTTACAAGTAGATTATCCATTACTTAATATTAAGCGGGAGGGGAACCAATGCTCACATTAGTATCCCTCTTTGGGAAGGCTTACTACGTCCCTTCCCTGCCTGAGGCCTAATGGCCTTCTTCGTGAGTAGCGGCACCACCGTGAAACCAATTTCTACACTACGACGGCAACCCAACGTAAATCCCGCCACCCTGACAGTCCATCTTTAAAGTCAGCTTTGCGAGTCGTCTCGATAAACATCGAGGGTTTCTCGTATGACAAGGTAGAGAATGTAGAGATACTCTCCAGCCTCTGCCAAAAACGTAGTCTTTTAAGCGCAGGGGACCCATTGAGCCGTTACCCCATGGTAAGACATAGTTCTAGCCTATGGACGAATAGAGAAAAAGAACACCTCCTTCACTATTAAAAGTCGTACGAAACTAGTTCTTAACGTCAATACTAGATGGAAATCTTGCCTAGGGATGTCCATTTCTCATGCTGGAAAAAAACGGTTCTTGTAGAATTCGGTGCGAAATAATAATTGACATTAAAAACACAGATAGTTGGAGATAGTAGGTATCGCACGTTTGGTGTAATCCGCAGGAAGCGCGATAATCCGCGAGTCTGTGACCTTTCATTACGATAGCCACTTAGCCAGTGTAGTGTCGGGGCTTACCCGAAGTTCCTGATGCAATAATACTTCATTATTGTATCTTTATATTCGGAAACCGGTCTACAACATAGATGTATTGAGTGAAAGTTCGTAATCTCTCTAATGTAAGCTCATCCTTCGTGATTTGCTTGGCTTTCATCGTTGTAGTGTAATGTCAGAATATAGAAACAAGTTCTTTTTTTTATCACTGAGTTATTTATTGATTACATATTTTAAGAAAAAGACTGATATACCAGTATTTCCATTTGGCTATATTATGACCCCAATACCACAAATGGTATCTACTAAGGTCAATATTCCTAAACATCGTACTGGCACACTTCCATTGATTTATTATTCTCGATGGCTTATACCAAAATGACTTAAGTGGCAGACAAGCACATGGCCCACCTGATGGAAAGTGGTTACCGTGGCCTATGGACGTGTATAACACCAGGGGCGTCACACTCTCGCTGCCGACCCCAAAACTAACGACACTACAAAACTAAATCGACGTTGTTATAAAAAAATTGAGTTGTGTTTTTGCAAGCGTAAGCTGAAGTTGTAAGCGATATTATTATGTAAAGTAAAAACAATAAAGATTACAAAATTAGTTGCAAGAACTTGAAAAAATTACCTACCAACGAAACGACCTCGCAGAATGCACAGAAAAAATGGCAGTTCAGAAATACAGGAAGCCGGATTTAATGAGTAGAAGCTCGCGAAGTGAGCAAACTAAGGACATAAGCAATGGCGGGCTGCTATCTTTGTCAATCCAGAGGAAGAAAGGCGTAGATATATTGTGTAGGGCTAGGGAAAGCCAAAAACTGAAAAGTGGCTTGGTTGAAAATCTGCGCTAGGCACCAATCAGTCTGGCATATTTATGCTGAACTAGGTTTTATTTGGCACACTTTGAAGGTACATTTACCCTCTTTTGATGTAATTTACTATTTTGTGTATCTAGAAGCCCTTCGAATGATGTTTTCTACCTTTTTCCATCTCCACTGACGGAAAACGCTATTCACTATGATGCTTCGCAAACAATACAAGATGCTCTACGCGTTTATATAGAAAGTAAGGACGAATTACATAGCTTTGCAAATGCCATGCCAATCCTTTGAGCAAATGCTCAAAGGATTGGCATGGCCATCCAACGTGGCAATTCCATCAGTCTTTAGAGTACCTACTTTACCAGTCGACATCGATGGGAAGGAAGCGAAGCCTGAACTCTTTACCTCTTCTTTTTTTATTGTAAATATTTTAGTTTATTACTTTTGCAAATTAGTTTTAGTTATAAAATATAGATTTTCGGTTAAAAAAAATTACATAGCTCAAAATTAGGATATTACTAACTTTAAATTTCAGTAGAGCAATACAATACAATACAACACGTGGTTTACCTATTAATATTATTCCGTAACGCTTTTCCATAAACTAGATATAGATCATTTTCACTGGTCTTTATCATCTAGCTATTAAGTAATCTGTGATAATTTTCTACTTGTAATTGTCAGTTATTAAGCATTTTATTAACATTTTAATTTTAAAATTAGGTGTCCAACCAGATTACTATTTTAACAAAATAAAGCTATTAAGTACAGTTTACGATTTGGAACAGCTAAATTACCAACTATTAGAATATGGTCTAGATAAAAATCGTAATTTTGGCCGCTTTACCCATCTACTTCAGGTGTTTAAGGAGACGGTAGTGTATAACGGGTTAATCCGTTCGAATTTGAAGGCGTTTCGTTGGGGAAGCACCTTAACCCTTTAGAAAACCGCAGTTAATTAACTGCTCCTGCGTAGTGTTGTTTTTCCTATTAAGACGTAGGGTTGCCAGAGCTCCTTAAGGAAAGAGTCAAGCTGAAAACATCGTGACTATTAACTTTTGCCACATTATTAAGATAAGTATTATGTCCGCTCTACACGTCGGCGAACGCGTTGACCAACACACCCTCCCGACGCGCGACGCCTCGCCACATTATATTATATCAAGAATGGCACAAACCCCCCGCTCTACACATTCGCCAACAGGTTTTGGCCCGTTGGCCCTTCGCCGTTCGACACTGTGTTGGCCGCTGTTCGCCACTGTGTAGAGCGGACATAAGACAAAATAAATATTTACAATACGCTTGTATTAGCTTCCCCTATAATGTGTTTTATAAGAAAAGTTCAGTCGCATTATAATCAACTTCTTGTCGTGTCGACTAAAATTTTTGCAGTCTGACATCGGGATGACATCATTTAATTTGACTCCATCGAGATGAAACTCCCTATGGCTGGCTCTATAACCAGGATGTGGATAGTGGAATTCATCAACTGATACCAGCTGCTACAATATGGCAGAGGACGTAATTTATTTTTGAACTGTCTCTCTCTCTCTCTCTACATACATTTGGTAACGGTTTTATTCAAGTAATTCGACTGTTTATTCCGATCCTACCATATTTAAATTTTTCATTCACAATAATCACAATACTGAGAATACCTGCCGTATTCCGTATTCAAGAGAATCTAAACATCTTTACATTGTTTTCCATAACAAAAACCAGCTATCTTCGATAACACATAATTTGTAGGTCGCCTCACGCCTGTTCACGGTTGCACTGTGTTGCCTTGAGCGATCCACATGTCACATTTCAAGGTCTCGTTTCTGCGAACCATTACTACGTTATACAAGACTGTGGTTGAATAGGTACTACGTGACAGAGCTCCTTAAAGCATATGTCAGTGAGCGTACACAACGGATCGATTTACTGGTTGTAAAAATATCTTTTTTTTTTCTATAATCGAATTGGGCAATCAAAATAAAGTGTAGGGGCGAATCCACGGAGGATAGAATATGTTAGGCACAAACTAACCTCGCCTGCAAGTCTGCACCTGCTAAACGATGGGTAAGGCTCTGTTGCTGGCTTTCTCTCAGGATTGGTGGGAGAGACTATATTCAAAAACAGCAAGCGGACATCGGGCTCCAAAGTGCAAACTGTGGCCGAATTGGGAAATTTTATTTGTATTTTCTATTGTCCATATACAGTTACAAGATCGCCTCCTCGGGTGTGGAAACCACGTTGTCCCCATCTTGCCCCCGAATAGGAATAAACGCGCATCGCGATGCTAATACCTGTGCTAACTCCTGTCTAACCAAGCGAGTTAAGAAAACCGTTAAGAAAACTTTAGCACAGCAGACAGCAGATGCTTGAAATGTATTATTATTCTTATAGAAATATACATTGTTTTTTTCCTAAAGCATCTTGTTTGCGTGAATAAGGTACTTAAGCAAATATAATTTACATTGGAATTATATTCGTTATGAGCAGTCTATACAGTAGTTGAATATTAAGCATATGGTGCCGCGACGCGACGCGACCGTCTGTAGACTTTGCGCCCGCGAGGCGTGGGCCCAAGACCCACGAGTTTTCCTCGAATCGCTGACGTCAGCAGCCAGCACGGTCATCGCCACTCAACGTTTTCCTGCTTCAACCTTGTTTTGAACATCTAGCGGCATTTCAAGTTAATAACGCAGTATATAAAACTAATTTATAATTTAATGGTTAATTAACATTCGTAATGACTAGCAGTAGATTTGTTAATGGATAAGAAACCTATTTAGATTGTTATACGAATGACGTTTGGCGCCATAACCTGACCTATAGATTTATTATTATTTCAATTAATTAGCCTATTGCAGTTCACTGCTGGACTGCTGGACAGCTGGACATAGGCCTGACTCAATATGCGCCATAGCACTCGACTCTCTGCTTTGCGCTTTCTGTCTATTCCAGCTACCTTTTCAGGGTTGTCAGTACCATCTGACAGGGGGTTTGAAATACATTTAGGGGGTTTGAAAAACGTTAAAAATACATTCTACGATATAAATGTGTTAAATTGGTTTCGTTACACAAAGGAATAATCAAGTCAACCAAAGGTTAAGCATTAAGCATGCCATAAGTTTTTGTAGTTAGCATATAATTAACACAGACAAAAAATGCGCGCTGTGAACTGCGATTAAATAAAAGAATTTAATTTAAATTCCTACATAATATACGTAAATCCATGCTGTGCAAAAATGTGCTGATAAATGCGCGATGTGTAAAAGCGAAAGCAGGAATGTGGACCCGAGATGGAAGCTTCGGAAGCAACCGAAACACTTCATTCTACATTTATTGGTTTCTTCATCTATTTTTGTGCAAACTAGACCCAAGTTTATCATTTTTGGTTTAACGTTAACCATTACTTAGGCGTTACAACAGTTTATTACTGAAGTAATCTCAGAGGGGGAAACCGAAGAAATATCCATTTTACGTATCATAAGACGCCTCTTTACACACAACACCATATAATTGAGCAGTACCTAAGTAATGTATTCAGAAACATCTAAATGATACAAATGGATCTAAAGAAGAAAATGAAGTCATCGAGCGACAGGCCCTGAGCTACCTATAGGAATGTTACATGACCAAATTGCAGCCAGGGCCCATACCCTCCCAGCAGATTTCTGCACGGAAAAGGGCCCATAACCTCTGCTCGGATGAACATTAACTGGCTATTATGGTAAATAACACACACACACACACACTGCAAAGTGGGTGGAAGATCTCCTGAAAGAGGCACATTACATCATCAAAAATTTTAACCAATACTTAGGTAAGTATCTGTTTTAAGTAATTATGCTCGACCACAGAATATATTAATTAGTTCAAGTTTTATTAGTAGGTACCTACAGTGATTTACATAATACTAGAAAATAAATAGGTGGTTAAGTAATTAAGGAAACACCATTGTTCAAAACAATATTGTTATCATAACTCCGCGGTATTTGCGTAACATTTACAAGACTTTACATACACGTGTTCAGTTTAACAAAAACAATACAAAAGAAACTGTTATAGACTATAATTTACTGAGGTATTATGCCAATTTGTCAGATTTTTTAACGACCAGCATACATAAATGATTATGGCGTATGAAGTCTACCAAGTACACTGGGGTGTATGGACCAAGATCTTCGGGGCTTGGGGCCCGAGTCAATTTTGTCAGCAAGCCAGCCACCTTTTTTTATTTTTATTTTTTTTTTTCCCCGGTGGGGAAGGTTATGTCAAACTCGAACCGACTAAAACACACGCCGTCTTGGGTCTTTTAGAAGCGTACTGGCTTCCAAATGACCCCTGCTGATTGATGGGCAACGGGTCAGACGGCAATTGCTCCTGCAAGATTAACCAAATTATAGAAAGAAGTAGAAAAGACCCTGCCCCCTAGACTAGGGTTGCCATAAGTGTGGGGACCCAGACCGGGACATTTGAAGAAAAATTAGTAAAGGTAGAAAAATAGGAACTTTTATTACAACAACAACTGTTAACACTGCCATTAAACAAGCGTTAAACAAGCGGGCAGCGACCCGGGCTTCCTTGTTTTCTGAAAGGCGAAAGATTATCAGAATTAACTTCTGATAATTGTACAAAATATTTTGACGAAATCAACATTAAGTTAAACATCATCTTCATGTAGACGCTTTCTCCCGATTGCATCCCTGGCCAAGATGACCCCGGAGCTCAGGGTCCGCCTTCCGGCTCTTCCTCCTCCACTTGACACGATCTTGGGCGTCCATGGTAGTGAGACCATTTGCACGCATATCACTCTCCACGACGTCAAGCCAGGACTTCTTGGGCCTATCCCTTCTACCTGGACCCGGCGGGGGCGCCATTGTCAGGCATTTGCTACCCACGTATCCTAGCGGTTGCCGCAAGACGTGGCTGCACCAGCGAAGGCGGCTCTCTTGCATTTTATCTGCGATGTCCTGGACATGAAGCTGCCGCGGCTGCAAGAGTTCCTCACACAGCATTTTTATCTCCGTGACATGCAGCTCTTGCTCTCACAACCATGTAAGAGGACAGGCTTAATGATCGTCTTATACACCTGCCCCTTCAACCTGACTGGCATTTTGGGATCACCCGTGACGCCAAACATTTCTCACCACCTGGCCCACGTGGAAGCAATGCGTGCTCTGATGTCGTAGTCGATTTCACTGGTCACATGAAGTACAGATCCCAGGTACTTAAACCGAATCATCGCCCATGCGGACCGGTGTGAAATCTGTCGAGTTTAACGCTAAACTTTCTGTCATCGCTACATTTAGCTTCATACCACCGTTCTCAAGCGCTTCCTTCCACACCTTCACGTGTTGCACCAATCTGCTCCTGTCCGCGTCCTTCAGCGCAATATCATCAGCATACATGAGCAACCACGGAGGCTGCTTATGTGGTTTTCTGATACTGTCCAACAAGACGTCTAATACCGAGCTAAACAAGTAAGGACTAAGAACGGATCATTGGTGTACTCCGATGGTGATGGGGAAGGCTTTTGAGTCACCAAAAGCACTCCGAACCACGGAACCAGAATCATGATACATATCTTGGATGGTGTCAATGTAGGTCTCTGGAACTCCCTTAGCCCACAGTACCCACCAGATCACCGCGCGAGGAACACAGGGGCGTGTTCTTCGCCCTGTATTTCCCCACCACAATCCTTAGGGAGGACACCGGATCAATGATCCCGTGCCCGGGACGAAACCCATACTGACACTCCGAGAGTGTACTCTCCTGTCGGATCCGGGAGTCGATTATCTGCTCATAGAGCTTCATGGTGTGGGACATTATCTTTATACCGCGGTTACTACCACACTCCTGCACCGATCCCTTGCCTTTGAATACTGGCGTAATGAAGCTCAGTCTCCACTGGCTCAGGATCTCACGGTGAGAAGTACTCGGTTATACAGATTTGTTAGAATGCTCACACCACGAGCACCCAATGCACCCATTGCCTTCCAAGCCTCGATGGGGATTTCGTCGAGGCCGAGTCTGTTGAGTCTTCTGCAGGCGTTATCGGTGGCACTAGTCCTTGTTTCGGAAAGAGGTCTGGTGGATGCACCTCTTGCTGCTTATTCAGCATGTCGTTGGAAGTATGAGCGCCATCTGTCCTTCATCGCGTTTTTCTCGTAAAATCATTGGCCCCGGGGTCTTTATTACTCATTAACATATTCATGTATGGAAAAATATCAGCGCTTTCGTCGCTCTATCTACGTATTAATAGCCTAGCTACTTACTCGCTTTTATTGTAGGTATATTACTGTTTACCAACCAAGTCCAGCTCTCTAATATTAATACTAAACATGTTTAGAATCAAAGAATCAAAGAATCAATTTCATTTATTCAATTTAGGCACATAAAGAGCACATATGAACGTCAAAATATTACAATATCATGTCAAGTTAAAATAAAGTAAATTAATAAATCATTTGAAAATGATTCTTTCGCTGGTTCGGTAGTTGGTTCTACTGAGAAGATACCAGCAAGAAACTCAGAGAACTCAATTATCCTTTTTATTTTATTTTTTAAATATAGTTTTTATACAATTTATAATGTGCGAGCAATCAGTGATTAGGATGACCATGCATTTTTATCATTAAGATATTCATCTACTTTATAGTATCCTTTTTCCATTAAACAATTTTTTATTTTAATTTTAAACTTATTAAGAGGCATGTCAACCAAATCCTGAGGAATTTTATTAAATATTTTTATACAATTGCCTACAAACGAACCGGGACAATTTGCTTATTGGCCGGGACGCCGGGACACCAGGCCTCAAACGGGGACATGTCCCGGCGTACGGGGACGTATGGCAACCCTACCCTAGACACTTCTTTAACCGGTGTATTGGAGAATTTGTAGAATAGAATGAAGAATGTATGGGATTTGACGTATATGACAGTTGTCAGCGCATGTCATAAACGTCAAATCCCATACATTCGTCATTTTATTCTACAATATACAAGCTTTGTATTAGTTTGTATGCAACTGCTAGTACTGCGACTGGCGCTCAGATAATGATGAAGTTAGCTACTATACAATCACATACAGGCAGCAGCTATTTTGATTTATTACATCAAAATAGCAATAATAATGTGGCATCATGATTATTCTATTAAATAATAATTATCGCTGCTATATAAAAAAGTAAAATAAAGTGGCACTTCCAAGAATGTTATCAGAATGAATAGGTAATATGTTTACTATATGACACAGCAGCTAAAAACGAGTGGTGACTAAGAGAGGTAGGTGTTATATATTATCTGTAGCCATTGATAAAACATGTTATCAGCTGCTATCAGTATTGTGGAAATTGTTTTTAAAATTCGAATTTTAGTATCTTCTACAGATTGAAATAAAATTTAATCAGCATAACGTTGTACTTGCTGTTGCCCGTGGCTTTACCTGCGAGGAATTTCGATTCCGTTGCCGCAATCCATGGAAACCTCTTCCCGGGATGAAGTGGCTCATGTTATTCTAAATAATAATCTATCCTTGTTATAAATTTAGCTATTGGAGCGTGGTTGAATAACAAACATCCAAATATCTTCACAAACTATCACATTTATTATAGTACAGGAAGTAAGAAAATAACGTTTTAGCACCTGTTGTTACTTCTTCTACTACTATTAATTAATAAGTAATTTACACCTGTTGTTAGTTGACCTGCTCCTACAGCCTATCACCAGCAATTTAGCTTAGCCAGAGGGGTTAACAGGATTACTAGTAACGTCGGCAGTAGTCTTATTAAAATAAAATGGAGAATATTGCCATTGAAAAACTTATAAATTCTGGGTACCTAAATACTTGCCTTTTTGCAGAAAGGCCATTATGATAAAGGATATAAAAGAGACTTGACAGAAGCCACCTTACATATTGTGTGTGAAAGTATAGGATATAGTTGGTCATCAGTCAACAGCATTTTCCTGAGCAGCTTGTTTAATCTTAAATGAAGGACAAGAGATGAATTGGCCCTTGTATTCTAGTTATTGGAATTATTCTTAATTTATTTTACCTACCTAATTTGTTTTTAATTCTGTGGATAACACAGAGTAATCATAATCTGTGTCACTGGATTGGTATGGTGCGAATGGTACTTCCTAATGTTCATTGTATTTTTGGATTAAAATTTACTTTAAAGCAATAAGCAGAAATTAAAAGGAAAAGGAATTTTAATATAAATAATATTGAATAATAATTATTCCTTTTTCAATTTAGATTCAGGGTTGTAGCATAATATGTCCAGCAGTAGACTGCTATAGGCTAATTGATTGATTGTTATAGGCTGAAAATGTGTTGTCATTTAACTTTTATGGTGTTGCTTCATACTTTATGCTTATTTTAGGTCCATTGCATAGGCACTAGAGAAAAGCAGCTGCCAACAGGAGAACTTTCCAAGTAGCCCCAACAATACTATCTCATTTCCGCAATACAAGATGAATATATTACTTCAACTTTTGCACACAGTGCAATAAAGCATATTAAACCTAATCTCAAGCCAATCAAAAGATTTAGGTATAAGCCAAAGAATTTCTTTTCAATTTAAACTATAAGTAAATGTTTATATATACCAGGTTTACTACACAATTCAGAGAATAAGTAAGTAAAATAGATTACAAGACAATCTACTTCCTTAATAAGTCTTACCATTATATTAGTTAGCGTAACACGATTCTATTGAAATTAAGGAAAATTTGAAACATTATACAGAAGTTAAACACTTTAATGCTCGTAACTACTTGATGCAAACATAAGATGTGTTGTTTTTTCTCCAAAATAATCATTCTAGGCTTTACTCCTTCTACTTTTTATCTTGAAATTTAACATTACTCTTATGGATAACATTATACCATGACATAACATGTGTATGTGCATAACATTATATTTTAAAAAATCCCAAGCAGTTTGAAAAAGCAGAGATGTTGTTTCTTTCAATTTAATTGCTGTTTCAGGAAGTCAATAAAGTATGAAATCAAGGTTTTGTATTCAATTCCTCAGCTACACAACTAATTAGATAGTTTGATAGAAATTGAGTATAGTTATCATTTGTCTTTGCTAAATTTCATAAAGAACAGATGTCAAGGTTACTAAAGTATTTCAAATTCGAAACACTAGATAAGTTGATCAAGTTGATCAATAAAAACTTTTCACCTAACTTTTTAATATGTTGTAATATTAGAAGGTGGTGGTCTTAAGTTCCTGTTAGCATTTAAACTTACCGTGAGCAAAGATCTGGATGTTGGAATAGATGAAACAAAATCATTCGTAGAAGAACCTTGCGACGATTGACTGTCGCAAGAAATGTCCGACTGGTTTGATTGACTATCACTAATTTCCAGCTTCATCGTCATCTGTTTAATTTCACTTATGTCCAAAAAACACTAGAAACGGTTTACGTAATTGGTCCAACACAAATAACAAATCTCAATGTTGTAGAACTTCAAACTAAAGTTTGTAGTTCCGCGTAACTATCAAATACTGCGAACTGCGAAGTTTCTTGTGACAGTTCACTAATGACAGCGATGGAATCAAAATAAGGCGCCTTGAATTGTAAAAGATTATCCAAGAACAAAAACACAACAATGATGACTCATCATTGCAGTTCGGTTGGTTTGCTTGCTTTGCACACAAACGATGACGTAGTCGTCGCTTTGGGGATGCCCTTCTCCTAAGAATTTGTAATGTTCTATTTCAAAACGGCATAAGCGCCAGCTTTTCATAATACACAAAGTTACTTTTTGTAAGTGTTGTCATATTCAGCCTAAACGAATTTGAAGGGTGATCTCACAGTCTAAAAATAAGGTGTAGCGTGATATTCAACCAATGATAAAGCTTCTGTGCAATGACGTCATACAGATTTGGAGAGTGAGTGAAGTTGCTAGAAGTTGTTCGATATTCTGAAGATTACCAAATGAATTCGTATTACGAGTATTACTGAAAAATAAAACTTACGTATTTTTTAGATCTACTTTAGATTATATAAATTATGGTTAAGTACTTCTATCGAAATTGTACTAATATGCAATGAATAATTAGAGATAATGTTAAACCTATTTTAAGTGTACGCGCCAGTTTTTGGAATGAATAACAATTTGATCACTACAGTTGACTTTACTCTCACGTGGTATATCTAACTA
Organism: Eilema depressum; assembly: GCA_914767945.1. Lineage (NCBI taxonomy): Eukaryota > Metazoa > Arthropoda > Insecta > Lepidoptera > Erebidae > Eilema > Eilema depressum. The sequence continues at coordinate 11,896,588 of OU612031.1, forward strand.
CAAGATCTTATCGGACTATCGGAGTCTGGATTAAATTTAAAGTGTTAAGGATCTTCTCGTCTATTGTCCTGAGTCAGGAGTCAGGATCAGGACAACAGCTACTAATCAGTCAATAACCATAATTATGTAGGAGCTTCATAATCGTCAACCAGAAAATCTATAATAAGTAGGTATCGTCGAGGTTTTCCGATAGCAAATGTCAGACAGACCATGACCACCACTAGAAACCTTAACAAAAACTGCTTTTCGGGCCTCGTTCTGTAAAGAACACATATTTCTCTAAAGAGTTATAAATATATAATACCCCAGGTTTCACTGACTGAGAATTGGATAATTTGGTTTGACCTCCAATGAATCACCCAAAAGGTGTAATTTTCGAGGATACTGATTGGTTGATAGAGTGGAGACCGCGAGAAGGAAAACGAAAGGTGGAACTGAACGTCCCAGCCACTTTTTTCAGGTCGTCAATCCATCTGGTTAGTGGGCGTTCCACCTTTCGTTTTCCTTCTCGCGGTCTCCACTCTATCAACCAATCAGTATCCTCGAAAATTACACCTTTTGGGTGATTCATTGGAGGTCAAACCAAATTATCCAATTCTCAGTCAGTGAAACCTGGGGTATTATATATTTATAACTCTTTAATTGCGGAAGAAGGAGGATCGGCAGACCTGCACATTGGGAGAGACTATGTCCAACAGTTAACTGCAATAGGCTAATTGATTGATTGATTCATTGATTGACTAGTTGGTTGTCTCCCAATATTTCAGGATTGATAGGTAATTCCGACAAATAGTATGTTACCGATTACAGTATTCCATCACTGATCGTTTAGGCTAAACGATAAAATTATAATAACGGTCAGTGCCTGACTGCTAAACGGTTTAGCAGTCAGGCACTGACCGTTATTATAATTTTATGGTAGTAATAAAAAACGGTTCATTAATGAAATAAAGCATAAATTATCGATGTACTTATTCTAGCAGCATCAAAGCAGTAGGTACGGTTAATTGGCGTTACGTAACGTAGCGATAAAGCGTTCGAGTGCTAAGAAGACGACGGTCGCAGATTCGATCCCATAAAGAGCAAATATTTGTATGCCTGTTTTCCAGCATTCTAGTACCCGTATTTCAAGATTATGCTTAGTTTGGATCTATATACCTATTAACTAGATAGTGATGCAGTTTGTCCCAGATAATAAAAATCGGCATTGATATTTGGCCAGCCGTTTGTTTTGCTTTTAGTCTAGTCTGTAATCTCTGAAGAAGTACCAAAAGATAGTTTTTCAATTTAGAAAATAGTATTGCACTGTAGGTAAGTTCGGAGAGCAGGTTTTAAGAACTGCCACTTCTACCTTGCCCCATTGAGCAAAGTAAGCGTACTCCCCGAATTAATCTTTAAATGTCACATCAATGACATGTGCTTCGTTTGTGTCACTGTCAATCATAAACTTCTGTCAATAAGCCAATATCAATTTGACATTGACTTGCGACATTCCGTTCCATGTCCATTTTGCTCAGAATATTAAGAATTTCATTTATTTTTCATCTCTTTTCATTACATCGGAAAGCTGTATGCATAAAGCAGCCGAAAAAGTGCATTGTATTGTAGAAGAACAGTAAGACCACAATAGACAGACCACAGAGTACTATACTATATACTGAGACAGACGCTGTATGGTGATATGTAAGGTTTATGTTTATCGAAATATATTATTTTTTATCGGCGCTATCAGTGTTTTGATGTGTGTTATTTCCTACAATGCGCCTTGATTTATTTAAGCTTACTAAAATCTAGCCGGTTTACTAGTTGATGTAAAAATTGGTTTTTGAAATCTAAAGGTAGGTAATTACTTTCTTGTTTTTATAATGTATATAACCTACAATATCATAATAATTTATACCGATTATCGTGTTTAGCAATATGTCGGGGAAGAAATGCAAGCACTGTGGATCCTCAGAGATCGAGGTGGACCCAGCTCGAGGCGATGCAGTGTGCACAAATTGCGGAACAGTTCTAGAAGACAATATCATCGTAGCAGAAGTTGAGTTTCAAGAGAATGCACACGGCGGGGCCTCTGCTATAGGACAGTTTGTCTCTGCAGAATCTAAAGGAGGTGCTACTGGCTTTGGAAGAGGTAGGTACTTGTTTTTATGTTCAGCTTTATGGTAAATAGTTGTATTACAATCTGCTAAGCGTAGTGATAAGGTCTTATACAGTCTGTTAATTTTTAGTCTATGTATTCAACATATTGTTCTAATGATCCTTTTGTTGTCCTACACTTACATAATTCATTTTCCTGACATATTGACTAAGCTCACATTTACTAGGGCTCCAGCTACCTATAATAACTGCCTTAGATGTTCATATGGCAACTATATGTAACTGTATATTAATACTAAGCACACACTAATATTTTGTTATTTTTTTTAGCATTCAATGGTGGTATTGGTCAAGAATCCAGAGAAATCACACTAAGGAAGGCCAGGGAAGGCATCACAGCACTGTGCCAACAGTTGCGCCTTAATCAGCAGTGTATAGACATTGCATGTAATTTCTATAAGATGGCACTATCACGCCATCTTACTATAGGAAGACCCTCGAGCCACACTCAGGCTGCCTGTGTTTATATGACATGCAGGACTGAGGGAACAGCCCGTATCCTTTTTAATAATTTTAAAATTTATATATTGGTTCTCCGCATTGCACAGATAACATGGGATAAATACTGCTTATTGATGAGTTCTTGCTAATGGTGAAAATTTGTAATGGTTATAGTTGTTTGACTGATTGTAATGCATTTCACAGGTAACCAGTTAGTAGTGTAAAAAATCTATCACCAAAAATGTCATCTCATACTCATAAACTCACGCCTATATCCCCGAAGGGGTAGGCAGAGGTGCTAGCACCCACATTTCGCCATTTATGTTTAGGTCCCAATGTAATAGGTAGCCTATTGCCATTAACCGGGCACTTATAAACCTGCGATAAATAACCAAAAATGTGTGTATCTAAATATCCAAGATTACATTTTTCTAAGGTCTTAAGTATACCTTAGCCCTTTAACAATCCTTATTTAGCATCATTATTTGAAGGTTTTTATATTGAAAACTACACTTATAAAATACTAGCTTTTGCGCGCGGCTCCGCCCGCGTGGATGTCGGTTATCGCGACCAAACATAGCCTATGTATTTTCTCAAGGTCTAATCTACCCCTATACCAAATTTCATCAAGACAGACAGACAGAGTTACTTTCGAATTTATAATATTAGTATGGAAGTATGGATATGGATTAACCTAATGTCCTAAAGTTGTATCACTTACCTATCATGTGATAGTGGTGTGTTAACTACTTACAGCCTAGTCTAGTCAGCCTAGGTGTACATTGATACTACTTACCCACCTCACACACACATGCTGATTCCTCCTCAGGCTTCAACTCATTAGAGCTAGTGAAATATACATACCCATGGTTGAACTCAAATCAACTAAAACTGCACTGAGTTTTGGTTGTCATGATTCTATCTGCTTATGTGGCCATATGTAGATTCTTATTCTTCTTCAACCCTGATTATCTATCTATACTATTGTATAAAATTGTAAAGTGGTCGTGTCTGTACATTGGAGATATTTAAAAAAAAATACTTAGATTGTTATGTTAACGATACTGAACACGATTTTTTTTTTTTTAATTTTCTGTCTGTTTGTCTGCGATGGACGCAAAAACTACTGGACGGATTTTGATTTGTTTTTTTTTTGTTAGAAAGGGTTTGCTCAGACTGAAAATATAGTCATCATCATCATCATCATCATTTCAGCCATAGGAAGTGTTCGAGGTCGTAAGATCGGTAGTGTTCACAAGGTAGTTGCGCACAAAAACAATATCTATTCTATTTAGTGTCTTATATTTTCATAATATAAAGGAACAACTAAATGTAGTCAGGATTATATTAATAGTTATTATCACAAACAAAAATATACAGGCAGCCATTAAGAAAGTTATTCAGAGAAGGAAGTGAAGGAATGTTGCCAACATTAATAGTTATAGTCATACATACAGTGTTGCCATAGTAGGCCATAGTCAAACATATAAACATTTTAACACTTCCCCTCTAGGGCATACTAGGGAACTAGGATTTACATAGAATACAAAACATAAATTACTATACAAATGACTCTACGTAAATATACTCCACAAATTATAAGACTATAATAAATTCATGGATCTCACAAAAGTAGTATGTTTTATTTTTCCTAAAGGTTTTGTTAGCACATCAGCTATCATTTTATCTGTAGGTAAGTACCTCACATCAATTACATGCTCTGATATTAGATCTTTAACATAATGATATCTTAAATCAATGTGTTTGGTTCTCTTATGACAATATTCTTTTGCTTGTAAAAGTTTTTGAGCACTCTGGTTGTCATTATAAACAATACAATCAATCTGTCTTTGTAAAAGCTCTGACAACAAATTTTTAATAAAAACTACATCCTTACAAACATCACAGATAGAAATATACTCTGCTTCAGTAGAGCTTAAAGATGTACATCTCTGTTTACGACTTTCCCAGTTAACTGTACTATTACCTAGCTTTACAACATAACCAGTATAGGATTTTCTGTCTATTACATTATTGGCCCAGTCTGCGTCAGTATAAGCAAACAAAGACCAATTAACACTTTTATAAAAATATAAACAGTGATTAATTGTACCTGCTAAATAACGCAATATTCGTTTAGCTGCAAGCCAATGAGACCTATCGAAGCTGTTATTAAACTGGCTGAGCTGACTACACGCGTGTGATATATCTGGCCGTGTACAAACAGACAGATACATCAAACAACCTAGTAGTTGTCGATAGTTATAAACTTCATCCTGTAAACAGTCACTATTTTTAGCCTTAACTAATTTACAGTTAACCTCCATGGGTGTGGAAACAGTCTTACAATTTTCCATTCCAAAACGTACAAGCAGTTTTCTTATGTACTCAGATTGATCTAGTTTCAAAATATCTTTTGATCTATCTCTACTAACATTTACACCTAGACAACTCTTTAGAGTACCCAAGTTTTTAACATTAAACTCACTCTCCAAAATCTTTAATAATTTAGATACAAGTGAGCTGTTAGGACTGCAAAACACATACAAATCGTCTACGTATAAAGCCAATATAACTAAGTCATTACCAGTACGCTTAGTGTATACACATGGTTCACATTTAGACTGAACAAAGTCATTTTTACATAATAGACTGTGTATTTTACAATTCCACATTCTGCTTGCCTGTTTGAGGCCATATAAGCTTTTCTTTAATAAACAGACCTTATTTTTATCGTCATCCTCATAAAAACCTTTAGGTTTTTCCATGTAAATAGTTTCATTAAGATCTCCATTTAAAAATGCTGTCTCTACATCATAATGATACATATCTAAGTTTAACTCATTTGTAATACAGAATAAAATTCGCATAGTTGAGTGTCGAACAACTGGAGAAAAAGTTTCCTTATAGTCTACACCCTCACGCTGAGTAAAACCTCTGGCAACTAACCTCGCCTTAAAACGATCAAAATGACCAGACGCATCATACTTCAATTTATAAACCCATTTACATTTAATTACCTCTCGATCAATGGGCCTGTCAACTAATTCCCAAACCTTATTATTAACGAGAGAGTCGTACTCACTTTTCATAGCCTTTTGCCACTGCTGGCTATGTGAACTATTGATGGCTTCGTCGTAAGTACGTGGTTCGTCCATCGAGGGGGAGTGGCCCTTAGCGAGTAAAGTGATATCATGTGACAAGTCATAATCACAATATCTCGCAGGCGGTACATTACGTGAAGCGCGAATAGGGCGACCAGAAGATGCAGTGGCGGCCACAGGACGAACCTCCACATCTCCACCCAACGCAGACGGCGAGCTCACTGAATCGTCAGTAGAGCTGCAGCTGTCATCACTTCCGGTGCAGTACGTCTGGGACTCTTCACCTGATAAAGACATCGAACCATTTGAAACATTTGTATTCAAATTTGAATTATCATGAGTACTATTCATTTCAATAATATTATTTCGATTATTCAATTCATTATTATCATTATTTAAATTACTCATATCATTATTAAAATTCAAATTATTATCACAGTTTGTTTCCCGATCACAATGAAAATAATTAAAAACAAAATTGCTCTCTGAACACTCCTCAATAGGCTTGATAGACGGACAATAAAATCTATTTTCAATAAATGCTACATTACGGGATTTAATAACATTAGTGGGATTACAAGGATCAGCCAAACGATATCCTTTAGAATCTTGGCAGTAACCCACAAAAATATATTCCTTACACTTAGCATCAAGTTTGTTTAGCTTATGAGCAGGTACTAAAGAAAACGCTGAACAGCCAAACACTCTGAGGTGACTAAGGTCAATTTTTGAACCAGTCCAGACCTCTTCAGGTATAAGCCCTGCTAAAGCAGATGTAGGAGACCTATTTTTTAAATAAATCGCTGTCATAACAGCTTCTCCCCAAAATCGCTTGCAGAGGCCAGAATGCTGCAACATACAACGTACCTTCTCAAATAAAGTTCTATTCAAACGTTCAGCGATACCATTCTGAGCAGGCGAGTAAGGAATTGTAGTTTGATGAACAATGCCCTGACACTTCAAATATTGAGAAAATCTAGAGCTGCAATATTCACCCCCGTTGTCTGAACGTAAGCATTTAATAGGCAAACCAGTTTGTTTTTCAACAATAGCTTTAAACTGAATAAAACAATCCATTACCTGGGATTTATTCTTCATTAGGTATCCAAAGCTCTTCCTGGTAAAATCATCAGTAAATGTGACAAGGTATCTCGCTCCACCAAAGCTTGTCTCCGGCATTGGTCCACACACATCACTGTGTACAAGTTCCAAACGCTGTGTTGTGTGACTGGAGCTCGTCCTAGGAAAAGGCTCGGCCGTAAGCTTCCCCTTAAGACAAGCGTCACAGGTCTTCAAATTGTGTTCCTGAAAAACAACACCACATGCATGTTCCCTTATACTAGACATACCTCTTTTATGTAAATGACCCAACCGCTGATGCCATAAATCCACTGACAGCGGGACAGAGACAGCAACTGCAGCACTCGATGACTCTTGCCTATTTTGCAGGAGCAGAGAGTGCATGCTTCTATGCGAGTACCCATCAAGTACACTGACACACCCATCGAGCCTATATATACCATTTATACACTTAGCTATAGCTATATAGTTGCCAGGTATTTTACTCATAGATTCTCTATCAAAAATAAAACAGCCCTCTTTGTTAAAATAAAGTGAATAACCATCCTGACATAGTTTTGAAACAGAAATTAGGTTATTAGATAAATTGGGAACTAACATGACATCTTTAAAGGATATAACATGTCCATTTACCTTAAGGTTCAACTCCCCAACCTTAGAGCTTGACATCACTTCTTTGTTGGCCACACCTATAGACTGTAAACTGGTACGCTTCACATTTGATAACATTTCTTCATTGTTGACCAAGTGAGATGAAGCACCGCTGTCCACATAGATGTCCTGCATTCGACGAGATAAGAAAGCAGACACAGCCGGCTCCTTCTCCTTTTTCTTTAATCTCTTGTCCCTTTTCAGTTTAAAACACTTCAGTTTTATATGCCCAATCTTCTGGCAGTAAGTGCATTTCAACGTTGTCCTATGGGTAACAAAAGCTGAACTGGAGCTGCCATTCTCCACTCTCCTCTGTGCTTCTTGTAGAAGACGGGCTCTTACCAGCTCACTGTCCAATTTCTTTGTAGAAATGTAATAAGTTTCCAGGTTTGAAACTAAGGTGTCAAAGTCAGAAGAAAGTCCACTCAAAAGAAGTTCGGCTATTTCTTCATCAGCCACAACTTTGCCTATATCAGCCAGCTGATGTACAAGCGACATAACATGCTCGATGTAAAGAGTCATATCATTAAATTGTGCATATTCCACTTTGAGTAGCTGTCTAAGCAAAAGCACTTTTCGATACAGACCTTTGTCTTCGAAGATGTCTGCGAGCTTCTTCCAAGCTTGTTTCGCAGTCGTAGCGTCGCGTACATATTGAAAAAGCGAAGGCTTTAGGCTTAAGCAAACTCGAGCTAAAGCGCGTTGATCACGCGCAGAATCAGCACCGGTCAAGGGAGCGTCGGAATCCCTGTCAATAGTGTCCCATAACCCTTCCGTAATCAAAATCATTTTTATACAAAACTTCCACGTTATATAGTTGGTTCCATCAAGCTTTTCAATATTGCCGGCGGCTCCCACGACCATAGCCGGGGCCGAACCAAGCACATTGTCATTTGCCATAATATAAGAATTAGATTTTCGGCGCGTTCCAAAATATTGGCTTTTGAATAATGCCAAAGAAAGGTCTTGAATATAGGTCCAATCCACCCAGATTAAATCGGATTACCTTTCTTTCCTTGTGTGATCACGCTGGGCACTATAACCTGTTCGAGGTCGTAAGATCGGTAGTGTTCACAAGGTAGTTGCGCACAAAAACAATATCTATTCTATTTAGTGTCTTATATTTTCATAATATAAAGGAACAACTAAATGTAGTCAGGATTATATTAATAGTTATTATCACAAACAAAAATATACAGGCAGCCATTAAGAAAGTTATTCAGAGAAGGAAGTGAAGGAATGTTGCCAACATTAATAGTTATAGTCATACATACAGTGTTGCCATAGTAGGCCATAGTCAAACATATAAACATTTTAACAGGAAGTCCACTGCTGGACATAGGCCTCCCCTATAGATCTCCAATAAGACTAACTAGTATATATTTTAAGTAACTAGTATATATTTTATTTGTTTTTTTATTCTGGCCTATGTGCACTACTTACCACTGTAGACTAGTCCTGTCTAGTTTACCTACCTTGTATGGCTGAAAGGACCTAATTTCCATGGCAATTTGTCTCTGATGTTTGCCTTTTGCTATGCTACACAAATATTGAGTGATATAATATATTAAGCGTCGGTAGGTTAGGGCTTAAGGAGTCGGCCTTACGATCGAGAGGTCCCGGGTTCGAATCCTGGCCATTACACTACCGACGTGAACCCCTCCAGCTAAGCTAAATTGCTTGTGTTAGGAGTGGGTTCACGTTAAAGAATATTAGCAACCGAAATTAATATTAAATTAATTACCAATATTCCCGTTGGTTAGCGGGAATATTAGTAATTTCGGTTGCTAATATTCTTTAAAAAAAAAAAAAATATCCATTTGGTAATCCACAAAAACATTTGAAATGTTAAAAGTGAAAGCATAACAAAAAAGAAATATGTACATACACTAGCTGCCCCGGCGAATTTCGTACCGCCATATTTTCGGCCCGCGTGGTATTCAAATCCCGTTCCCGCTGCACCCTTATCACTTAGGGGGATGAAAAATAGATGTTGGCGGATTCTCATAGATACCGGATAAGCACAAAAAATTTCATCAAAATCGGTCGAGCCGTTTCGTAGGAGTTCGATTACGCACCCCGTGACAGGAGAATTTTATATATTAGATAAAACTTTTTAATTACCAAATAAAAAATAAGGGTTGATCGTAGAGGGGTGAAAATTTAGGGTTGCATGTATTTTTGTATGATGTATCATAAAAAAATAAAAACAAAAAATTTTGTCTGAAAAATAAAAAAATAAAATTAAGGGGTGGACCACCCTTAACATTTAGGGGGATGAAAAATAGATGTTGGCCGATTCTCATAGATACCGGATAAGCACAAAAAATTTCATCAAAATCGGTCAAGCCGTTTCGGAGGAGTTCGATTACGCACATTTGTGACACAAGAATTTTATATATTAGATACTTAATATACTTTCTACCTCTAGGAAAAGTAAAGATATCAGCCCACCACTTGCTTCTGTCCCTAATAAGCTTGTTATATTTTAAAAATTAGGACAAACTCCTAATTGTTTGACATGATGCCCACAGCTACATTTTATCATCGCACCCATAAGGGAGTCCATCCTCACACATACCGGACCGGAAACTGTGCGCACTGTGCGGTATGAAAGGTACCTACTTCATCTCACGTTTTTTTTTTATTTTTATATAGGACACGTCAATTTAACTTCGCCTCGCCTGATGGTAAGCTGAAGGCAAAGTCTGAAAAGAGGGCCACCATTACAACACGTACCATGTTACAATGGTGGCACTCAGCTTGACGGCCTCATCAGATGCTTTTTCACGCCCCGCTTAAAGGACCCGGGACTATAGGAGGAAGGAAACACGTGAGCTGGCAAGGAATTCCAAGTCTTAATAGTGCGGCAGAAGAAGGAGTCGCCGAATCGCTTGGTTCTTGATGGAATATTCTGCACCGTATGCGGGTGGCATCTAAGTCCTGCACGTGTTGTCCTATATAGGAAAGGAGAGGGTGGGATTACTTGGAAGAGCTCATCAGAACATTCACCATGGTAGAGGGTAAAAAACCGCCAAAGATGCTCGTACTCGATACGCTCATACTGTGGAATGAACTCCCTGCTGTGGTTTCCCCAAGTGACTGCAATTTGCGGTTCTTTAAGAAGGGCATTAGGTTTCTCTAGAGTCGGTAGCACGAGTGTAATGCCCCTTGTGTTGCATACGTACATAGGCCACGGTAACCACTTCCCATCAGGTGGGTCGTGTGCCTGTCTGCCACCCAAGTGGTATAAAAAAATTTGTCAAACCTTCCTTGCAACGCCGCCGCCGCCGCGCCGGCCATTTCATGGCGAAGATCACCATATTGATTTGTGTGTGAAACAGACCCCAACCTAATCTACCCCCTTACTTTACTTTTACTTACTTACCCCCTTACTTAGGCCTTATTTATATATTTGGTCTCATTCATTCCATACTTTACTAAATGCTCAAACCACCTCAACAGACAAAGAAAATGAGAAAAAAAAAATCCACTACAGAAGTGTAATTTCCTCAACTAAGTACACCAGACCTTTTGATTGACGTCAGTGATGCAGTACCAATTTGCTGCTATCAAGTCGGCCGAACTTACTTCAAGCTATCCAGAGCTCTGTGCATCAATATTCCACCAACCGGTAAGTCAATAATTTATAATCACTTAAAAAAAGCTTTGGGGTTTTAGGTGAAACTGCTAACATATTGGCTGCTGTCCTATATTTAACACTATGGTAGGGATTAGCCAGTCATTAAATAATACACACATACACATATATCCACGCTTATAAATCCCCAAAGGTTTAGGCAGAGGTGTATTAGCACCCACATTTCGTCAGCTATGATTTTCGGTCAAACGTAATAGGAGGCGAGTCTATTGCCGTCAAGCAGGCACTTTGTCATGGCTGTATGCTTACTGTCTGATGGAGAACGAGAGCCTGGGCTATCCCTTAGTCGCCTTTATGACACCCACAGGACGGAGGTAGCCGTATTCTACTCTACGGTTCAATAATGCGATCCAGTATCAATAAAAGTACGAATCGCGTCTTCAATATAGCTCAGTGCAAATATTTGTGTGCATGAAATATGGGTATTTGCATTAGTCAGGTCGTGCCTCGAAAAGCACGTTAAGTAATCCCTGCCTATAAAGTTTGCTACACAGTGAGATTGCAGTGAGTGCGAGAGTAATGTACTGATGCACTGATGACGCCAGTCAGTGTATCCTAAACGAGTGTGGCAGCCATCCATTTGATGTGTTAGGATTATGTGATAGGACTAAAAGCATCAACAGTATGAAATTATGCACTGCCATTCCAACTGGTTAGCAAATATCTTATAATATCCATCCATATAATATTATACCTACATAGGATGATGATACAATGCTTAGGTACATATGGATTCCACGACACCAATCAAACGCTCTACAACTACGCCATTTAGGTCGCCATTTTTCTAGCCGAGCCATTTTTTTTTCTGGTTTTATTTTATCTAGCCGACCCTATCACCCCTTTGAGCCCGTATTTTTTAATCTTCAAATGTATGGATATTTGACATTTATGCCCACTGCTCCGCTCCCTTTAACAGTAGCGTGATGATATTTATGGCTATATAGCGTGATGTTATAGGCTTATAATAACTTTCGACGATAAAAGGACTATTCAACAAAAATATATTTTTTCAATTTAAACCTGAATAATTGAGAAATAGTTCCTGATATTATTATGTTCAACCAAACAAACTTTTCAGTTTTTTTATAATATTAGCATACTCGTAGATTACTGATTCAGTAGCATGAGTTGTCTGTTCCTAATGTTTAGCAGTCGGACCACTGCCCTACATACTTTAACTTAAAGATGTGTAAGGAAACAATGAAATACAAACCACATTGTAATAATTAAGTATTTACTATAATAATATTATATTGCAATGATTTTGTATCATGATAGGACTACACCTATGGATTATTAGAGAGCTTTTGAACGACACCTATATCACATTGTTAAGGTACGTATCTTAATTGCTATTCAAGTTCAATAATATACACAAGAACTTCAAAAGATTCTAACAAAACAATTCACATTGGGGAATGGTGAAGTAGCTATAATACAATTTAAGATATACTTTTTCCAAATATTGAGACTTAAACATTCCTGATTTTTGCTATACAGAATAATAATTAAAATTTCGAGATCTAGTCAATTGTCAGTCCTCATTAGAATTCGTGTTGGTCAACGTTGAGTTGAGTGTCGGCCCGTAATAAATAAGTTCTGGTATCTGACCTCCTTGGACACCTGTGCCATTTGTACTCTCAGAAGAACAATGAAACTGGAAAGTCACTGTTCCCATATACACTTCACTTAGTCCTTCCTGCCCAAAATAACTTAGTTCACTTCCATCAAGAATGGCTGATGCAGTGTAGAAACATTCAGGTTCAATTTGTATTGGGTTCTCAAAGTACACATGGAAAGTATTACTTGACCCATCTGAGAAGAATTTTGTGTTGTTCTCAGCCAACACTCTGCCTAACCTTTTTAGTTCAATTTTAACATTATAGTCAGCTGCTCCATTTGATGATCCATAAAGTCCAAATCCAACGACAAATATCCTTTTGTCTACACAGAACTGAATTGAGTCACATCTGCCACGGTACCTCCATTGATTGCTTCTGTAGGCACAGGACTGGAATCTGTGGCATATCTGAAAATTAGTGAAGTTTCTTGATAAATATAGCATGTTTAGAATTTCACTATGCCTAAAAATGGGCCCTATTAATAACAATTTAATCATGGTAGTCATTTAGCCTTGTTTGTGACCACACAATTGTGTAGTTGAGGATTTAATGAGCTATTTCATTTGAATTGAAAGTAAATGTTTGTTAATTTGGTCTGTCAATTTGACTGCACCCTGCTTGATGCTGGGCTTGTTCAGTCTTTTAGTAAAGGCTATCATTTCAGTTTAGACGCCACCGATTCTAAAACAGGTTGACAACCTTCCAAGGTGGTTAGGAAGTGGGAAAATTTTGTTAAGTAATTGCTAGTCAAGTATTTTTTATACTGCTGAAAACTATATTGTATAATGAATGAATTATAATTACCTGGGCTTTCAATCCTGCTCTGGATTTAATAGGATATGATAATAAAGGTTTGCTTGATGCAGTAAAATGTAAAAATATATCTATTGTCTCTTGTGGAGATAAGATACCAATCTGGGCTGCACTGTTAGCAAACTCTTCCAATGACATTGTAGGGAACCTTATCAAATATATGGCACCTCCCAACATCGCCCTTTTATTTGAAGGTGTTGGGTCTATTTCTCTCCTCACACACTCGGCATGTGCCCATGCCAACGCTGCTTCAAACAAGTTGATTTCCTTACAGTTGAGCGTTTCTCTTGCTAATACTGATTCGAGTGTAGACACATCAATGTCAACAAAACCTTCTGATGTCAAGGCCATCTCTGCCTATAATGAAACAATGTGTGTTATGAAAGGTCAAGGTTATTAAAACTGCAATACAATTTGTTCAATAGTTTATTCAGATCCATGTACATTACATTAAAAATATTACAAAATTGTAATATAAACAATTACATGCTCACAACAAACCATTGCATACTAGTTAAGCAAATTGTATTGCAGATAAATCTATATGTATTTAAGTTTAGATTATGACTAGAGAGATACATAGAACTATAGGAATGTCAATAAAATCTATATGTTTACAAAGTAGAGAGAACAGAAATTCATTCTTAAGCCTAAATCACAACCTAAAATTGAGTATACAAATGCTTCAATTTGTGGCACTGTTTCAACTTTTGATATGGGGATAGTGCAAGTTAATATTCTTCTTGATTCTTTAAATCACTTATATTAAAAACATCTAAATTAATCTAAATGAGATATTCCTGAAGGGTTTTCACTTGGTCAAGAGATTCTATCAGTCAAATTCGAATAACATTGTTTAAACTACTAATTATAAATGCTGTGAACATTTTCCATGCTCTCAGGGCTAGAGAAATTTCGACTGGACGATTCAGATAGTTCCATCAATAAACTGCTGTAGGATGAGGATTGTTCAATACACATTGTAGCAATATTTTCAGTTGATTCACATACCTGGGCATCTATCACTTCCCAGCACCTTTGCATGAGTTCCGGCTCCTCAAATAATCTTGACTGGCTGAGGAGCAAGCATGCATTCTTTGCTGTTAGACTAGTTTCCAAATAATTGACACAGGCTTTGGCCAAATGCGGCACAATGTATTTTTTGGCAACATATAGTGTCGATAATACTGTATCTGCTTCTAATTGGATTTCATCACAGTATATGTACCTAAAACAGAACAAGACGGAACAATGTCAATATTGTGCATACATGTACCTCTATATTTATTATTTAATTCATTTTATTCTATAATGTACACATAAATGGTATTTATAAAAAAATTCTAAATGTTATGTACAAAGGAGAGCTTAACTTAAGATTGAATTCTAGTAAGTATTCTTATTTTACTCACTTTAATAGTGTTAGAAATGCAGATGGCTCAACATCAGGAACTTCTATCTCTTGCTTGCATTCTGCTAATCCTCCATAAAACATAGCATAAAAAACAGAACTGGCTGTGGCTAGTACATATTTGTGTGCAGGTATTATTTGTGTGTGTCCTGAAACAGTAAAATAAGTTTTTTAATAAATATTTCATAATTTAAACAATACAAATACCATAGTCCATTAATAATACCAAAATGCTATTACACTCTGCAGGAGTTTTTTGATGACAAACATCATAATTTATAAAATGGACTGAATTGAAAAATGTTCAAGTCTAAGAACATAGTAATAATTTACTGCATGTTTAGTTTTATGTAATTTAATAATTTAATTTAATATTATATAAATTTGCTGTGCCCCAACAGGGCTTCATGTTGAAAGACATTCACACATACATAATCATCTGTACACATGAATGCAAATAAAGACTTTGACTTTATTAGAAAAAAGAATTAGCAACCTTCGGATTACCCCGGAGGGGTTAGACCTTCCAGCTAACTGTTTATACTGGAGATTGATGGCACTTGGTGGAACTTGCTACACATATTGAATAAATCACTTGTACTTTTCCACAATAATTGTGGAAAAGTACAAGTGATTTATTCAATATGCCTTCCAGCTAAGCTAAATTGCTTGTGATAGGAGTGGGTTAACGTCGGTAGTGTAATTGCCAAGATAAATAACATAAATATTGTGGTACTGACCTGGACTGCCAACAATAAATGTAATATCAGACATGAGTTGATTGTTGAACATAGCTGCATTCCTTTCCCGTACAGTAGGTTTGGTCGCTTGCCAATTAGGGTCTAAAGTTGCAGTGCCAGGGGGAGGTGCCGGGGAGGCCGTGGGAGAAGGCGTAGCGCTCGTAGACCCGCATGGGGACGGTGGCCCACTGTAGCATTGCGACACCTGGGTACCAGTCTCACGCTGCGATATCGTATGGGGCGGGGACATCGATAATCCACCACCATTATTAATGTTTTCAGCTGTAAATTACAATTGATTCTGTTATTAATAACCACCAAATGATATTACATAAAAGTGAGGAATTACAGTAAGATCAATAACACTACGGGTCGCGCGCTATAATAAATTAAAATTTGAAAACCATAATACACTACAGTAGGTATGTAGCTATTTAGCTAAAAAAAACTGTGATAACTAAATAGTTGACCTCTATCACATTGAAAACACTCATATTACGATTGACACATAAATCAATATTTACAATGCTCCACAATCTCACCATTCATCCAAGTATTAGTTTGTGCAACGGACATACTGTCTCTACTCTCCTGTAACCTTTTCTGAGGTTTTGAAACGATTCTAGAACACAAATTCGACATTGTGTTTCTATAACTTCGTCGAGTTTTAAAATTTACAACAAAACATTTGGGCCGCGAGATTCTCTACAAAACGTCAGCCATTTTGTTTTCTTAGTTTAGTTATTTTGGCGCAGCGCAGCGCAGCGAGCGCTTCGGCAGTGTTGCCAACTCAAATTTTAAAAAGGGCCAAGGTATAAACAAGTCTGTGAAATCGAAATAATATTTTGTACGAAAAAATAACCGACTAAGTATATAAAAGACTAGCTGTTGCCCGCGGCTCCGCCCGCGTGGATGTCGTTTATCGCGTGGTGTTGTTAATTTTAGTGCTGAGAGTTGAGCGTTGAACGCTGATTAGACACTGTACTCGCCTCTCTATTCGACTCGAGAAGTTAGGTACACGACAGTATACCTCTCTGCCCTACAGAAGACTAACCTCGTGTTGTGTTTCCGCTGGTGTAGCCAGAGCTCACGGGAGAGGTTTTGAGCTGTCAGTGGGAAAATCAAAGGCTTTGTCCTACTTATCTTTTGAGCTGACGGCACAGAATCTCTCTGTTCTTACAGGGTAGACAGCACGACTGTGAATCCTCTGGTGTTGCACTCGCCTATAAGCTACGGTAACCACTTACCAACAGGAGGGCCGTGTGCTTGTTTGCGACCTCACTACTACAGTTCGACTCACGACACGACTATAGTATGGGGTACTCCAAGAAGGGCGAGTATGATGCCCCTGGTGTTGCATACGTCCATAGGCCACAGTAACCAATTTCCCTCAGGTGGGCCGTGTGATTGTCTGTCACCTAAGCCCAATACCTTTGCCCTTCCACCAGCCTCTCCCTTTCCCCGTTGTGTCTCTTGTCTACTCCACTATATCGGATATCCTTCGCCACGCTCTACCTCTAATCTGTCTTTGTGTGAGAAACGATTTTGTTTTGTGACGAATTATAAGACAGTACCGTACCGACATCTATTTCACAAATTGACAAATTAGAATTTTAAAAAAAGAAGAATAAAATACCGGTTCGGGTATATCGGGAGTTTGAAACCAAACGATAGCTTGAATTTAAACGCGAGAACGCCATCTAGTTATGATTCTGTAACTAAATCATTAAAGTTCAAATTTTAATTTCAAGATTAAAAACGTATTGGTTTACACAATTGTGTATGTAAAAATAAAGTCTATAAATTTACATACTTGCCCGGATGTAATAAGCTATAAAAATTGACCAATAATAATAAAAAGCGCCATCTGTCTATCGGGTCCTTTTCCGTTTATTATCATAATTGTTCACAACTCCGGTTCTACTCAACCGATTGGGATGAAACAAACGTAAGATTTTAAGTCTGAGCAAGCCCTTTCTAACAAAAAAAACCGCATCAAAATCCGTCCAGTAATTTTTGCGTCCATCGCGGACAAACAGACAAACAGACAAACAGACAGGAAATTCAAAAAAAATATTTTCGTGTTCAGTATCGTTAACATAACATAACCCAAGTATTTTTTTTTAAATATCTCCAATGTACAGACACGACCACTTTACAATTATATAATAGTATAGAAGTTAAACTCAGCGACATAATTTTTTCAATTAAATTCTTGCACATTTTTTATATTTCTTATATCCTATTTTGTATTGGACACGTGATATGACTTCGCCTCACTCGATGGTAAGCTGAAGGCATAGTCTCAGGAAAGAGGTTCCACCATTCATTACAGACATCAACAGTGCTACAATTTTGAACTTTTTTCGTGGACAAGGAACTGACTGGAGTTGAGGTCAAAGACCCCCATATATTTTGCCATTATATTTTATCTATGCAAGAAAAATATTAAATTCGTCTGCATATCAACAACATGTTCATCAGCAACATAATATATTTGCAATTGCAATGCATGGTTCTCATTCTGCTGCCGAGGCTCGACATGGAGGAAAAGTGACAGCATTTTGTTTTGTACATGAGCTTCACTGAGTCTTAAATCATGCTGGGATCCAAAGCCCTGCCAAGCCATGGATGTCTTTCTTCCTTCGTCCTCCATGCAGGGTGAAGAAGGGGGGATGCAGCATTCATTACCAATTACCACTGTATGATAAACACTTTTTTTTTTTCAATTTAATATAGGTACCTTTCTCCTTTTAATCGGTTGTATCGATGTTGGAGGCGAAATTGACTGTATAGTATATATATATATATATAATAGCAGGTATATACATACTCTAGTCATAAATCAATTCCGCTCGATGCAATTTCATTTTTAATGTGTGGATTGAGGAATCGACTCAAATATAAAATTGTATCGTGCGTGGATAAACCGGACACTTTAAGATTGGCTTACATGATATATTATTATAAACAACACAACAATAAAAACATTTTTAAAAGTGCTAACCTTGTGGTATTGACCGTGGTCGTGGCCGGTACCCACGTTGTGGTTCTTGACAATTTAATTCAGCGAAGCGCCCATCTTCATCGATGAGACTTTCAAAAAAATCCACGCTGCTATTCATCGAGGACTGCACGTGCATATGACACGCATACCAAACAAAACTGAAACAATAATAGAACTTATAGAACTAACGTAACATATCGATAAAACTTATCATTTCTAATCGTTTGCACTTTTAATGTTGATTTATTTATTGACGCTATACACAGTAATGACTTTGTTGTCGTAAGTAAATGTGATAAGTAACAGTAACTAGTAGAACGATAGGTGTTATCTGTATCGTCAGTCCTGCTGTTTATTGTTATGAAAGTGATCGTATGTTCCGCAATGAAGTGTGAAACACACATTAAAATCGTCGTCATTACTGCACACACGCCACACATCAATTTTTTTTGTCTTATAGGTATTATACTAAATATTGTCGAAGTCCTCTAAAGAAATGCAAATGAATGAGTATTATTATGTTTGTCGTTGGACTAGTTTATGAATGCCGTGCGAGCATGTTCAATATTTTTATAACTATATTTTGTGACTTTTGTGGCACGCCGAAAATATTTCGGAAATTTCAACGTGGACATTTTAACAAAGCTATTAAATGGAAAGAATTTTAATTTGCTTTTAATATATTGTTAATAATCATCTTTATGTATACGAAATAATATAAAACAGTGACTAGCTAGTTATGTTAGTTTTCGTTTTATAGGCTTAAGGCCTAGTGTTTGGCTGTCGCTCAATTAATAAGAAAATGCTTTAAAGACGACAGTTTCTTTTTTGTATTATTCTTAATGGGTCACAACCTCACAACTCACATCCTCATCATTAGGTGTTATGAGATGATGGTGAAATGTGTGTATGTGGCACATCTGGGGTTCAATTAATTGTCGTAAAAGAATATGATCAAAATTCAAATCCGATCTCATAAATGTCATTCACATAATTATTTTTTTCAACATAGTGCCTTCATTGTAATGCGATTATACCGAATAATGCAAACGAAACGTTATTCGGATTCTTTCCGTTATTGACATCATTCATTATCGTAATGTGACTGAACTGAGATACATAGATAAATTGGCAAAGATATTATATTTCCTGTTTAGGTGTCCTGTCCATTCACATGAGTTCCAAGTGCTTTACTTTTAACCCTATCAATAACGTCATAGAGTGTACATTTCGAATCTAACTACATTATAATTTCTGCCAGTATTGCCCTTATCATTGACTGAAGCTCAAATTAAATACCCTTTGCTGGAGTTTACATAACAATGTAAACTTTAGGTTTTTAGGCATTGTTCTGAATACAACAATGCTTTAAAACCTCATTCAATACTGACTTAAAATATTAGGTCTCTAATAAAAGTGATCAATACGAGGGCACTTGTTTGCCTTGAAAACACTAGTTCTAATTTGAATAATTGTTTCAAAGCCGTTTGTTTGTTTTGTTTCTTAAAATCTTGCTTCTGAATCTTGGTATTCCAAAATATTTTTTCATTTTTTATTGTTCTTTTATTTTTAATAACAGTGGGCTACCTTCCTATACCAACCATGATCACCTACATCGTAGTAGCATTATTGTAAATGATATAGATAAAACGAAACTTTGATATTTATAATATTCTTCTATTGCTTTTGGTGTGCACACGAATTTTTATTTTATTTTGGCTATGTACCGGTTTGGATATATTGATGGCAGTGTGTAGCTGGGATAGACAGATTAAATACGGTGGAGGTTCGAGTACTATAGCGCTCATTGGGAAAGGTCTTGTCCATCAGTGGAATGTAATAGGGTAATAATATAATATTGATAGTTAGACAGATAAGTTAGTAGATAGATAATCCCAACACCGTCAGTCCACAACATTTACAATGAACCTTGAAACAACTAAAGTGTACAACCTACCTAGTTCCGTGTTCTTTATTTGCAACTTGTGACTCCGGTCTCCGATGTATCTAGACGAATAATAAATAAATAAATTAAAAAAAAAATTCTGTAACTCGTAATGGTCACTAGTGATTGGCGGAATTAAATTTTATAGCTTCTTAAAAAAATAATCCCTAGGTTCCGTTTTGAATAGGATTGGTTTGGGCAGGGTTGCTAGATCGAGTTTCTGGATTACCCCAAAGTGATGTTTTGCAATATTTTCCACATTTTTTAAAAAGGTATTGAAATAATTGACAATATACATATTTATTCATGGAGGCTTTCTAAAACAACCGACAGTTCGTTTGAATTTATTACGTAGCTATACTCGTAAATATTGTCCATATTACCTTTTGCCGTCATTTTAATTATGTTCAATACACTACGTGACTACGCTATCGCCCTACTTTACCTAATCTACATAAAACAAGGATAATTAAATGTTATTTTGAAATTAAAATATTATTTCCCTTTCTTCAGATTCAGTTTCCCGAAAAATTCCCCAAGAATGATATTTTTGCTCAAACTTGCCAAAAATCCCAATGTACCAACCGTAACCGCTTGGGGAATTTGCTTTAGCGCTATCAGCGCGCTTACCCAATCACCAACGACATTGGCCTCGGGCGGCCGGCGGCCGTGAATGCCGTGATGAGGGTAAAAGCACAGATTACCTAATAGTTGGAAGTAATAACGCGTTGATAGGTATATTATGAGGTATAACAGCGGGTTCTTCGAGTCTGCTCACAGGACACAGGCTTTTTTAAATCATTTATCACCATGTTGGAGTTTCTTTGAAGGAAATTCGTAATGAAGTTGTGCGACTAAGGCTAAAGTTACGGACATAGCTAGCAGAATAAGCAATCTTAAGGCCACGTCAGCCGTAGAACCGATGGCTGGTAAGCGGAAAGGCCCCGAGGAGGAAGACCGGTTGCTAACGCGTATATTGGGAGAGACCTATGTCCAGCATTGGACTACAAATAGGCTAATTGATTCATTGATTGATTATCTCCATGTTTACACCACATCACTAAGTGTTGTGAATTACCAAGTTACCACTTTGAATGACCGGTAGTTGCGTAGCAATTGTCAATAACAACTTTTAACACATTATACATGCATGTCCAATAACTAGTTTGTATTCAAACTATCGACTGGTAGTAACTTTTTGGTATTTGCGGTTTGCGGTTTAGGCCTTTGTAAGTTAACTATTTCGGACGAGGATGAGCATAGTTGGAAATCCTTAAGACAATTACTTAAAAAGAGTAGCGGTTAAACACATACCAACTATTAAAGGCACTAGTAAATATTATGATCGAGAAGCTAGACCCTGAGAAATAGAAGTAGGTAAAATATGCTCTCTGTATTTTAACAGATATTTTGTCTCTTCCTGATATCATTCTAATATGGCTGTAGACTCTTTATTGCTTTTTTGATAGTTATACAAGAGACTAGTAGCGAAGGCTAAGTATTTTGAGAAAAAAATTGTCTAGGCCTAAGTACAATTTTCAGTAATAAATATTTTCCTCTTTTTTAAGTAAAGGAAACAAGTGAGAATAGTGTTATGAACTTTATGCCATTGGGAGCGACGCTGTTTAAATAACTTCCGCGTACCAATTAGATTTAAACGTTCTCTATCTTCATGATAACACGAAAGTTTCATAATTGTGGAAGAATAATCGCAAATACCAAAAAGAATAGTCGTTCCCTTTCTTTTCTTCTTTGTGTATCATTTGTGCAGCAATGTGGCTGTATTGTTATTGTTATGATTATAATATTTTATGGAACTCTAAGTCTTTAAGAAAATCATGTTATTTTAAGTGCATGACTGACATGTTTCCTGAATAAATGAACAAAAAAAAAGAAGACTCCCAAATATTCTATGAGTACAAATGCGAGCCTGCTATGCAATGCAGTACAAATGCAAACGCTAACCACTGCTGGAGTCAATGAACTAAGTAAATCTTTTGAAATATCGTAAACGAAACATGACGCAACACTTAATTTAAATTTAAACTTTGAACTAACTGTAATATCACACTACGTTTTATTGGAAAAAGCAATACAACATGTTGAACAAAACAAGATATTAGGGTAAAGATAAAAATGAAAATAACAATAACAACGTATAAATATTATTTGTAATCTTTTCATCTACCAGACAATAATATGATAAAAGTTTCTGCACATTTATCTACTACAGCTATACGATTATTTTAGAGTCCTGAATAAAATACTATTTTAGAATTCAATGTATGTATAACAAACAATGCAGAAAAAATAAAATATGATGAAAAGTACTAACAAAAAAGTGAGAAAATGCTACAAAGTGAGAAATGGGAAATTATTAAATATGTGCGAAAGGGACAAATTGATGACATTCTGAACAATGATCATTCTGATGAAGGAAAATTTTTGAGCCATATAGGGGTTTATCTGGACTCTAGAATCCAGAAACTTTGCAGAATAGACGTTTAGCGACTCACATTAAATTGAGTAAAGGACGTACGTGTATCATGTGCAACTGCAAACGTACTGTGTATTGACCTTTAGATTATGATGACCATGATATTAGGATTGTCGGGGATTTGCCACCTGTCTGGAGGTTGACTAACTGTAATGTTGTCGTCGTAAAGTGGTCGTCTAACGGTTGTAACATACAGTAAAAATGGTGAAATACAATACAATAAATACCTACTCTTGAATTGAGTGTTTGTAGAATCGCGCCGTCCTCGACTCTTCACTTTGGGTGGCTACAGTATCGTGACAAAAAAGCAACTACTTGACATAAAAAAATACACAGTCTATCAAACGCATGAGTACTTAAAAATATATAAATTTTGTAATTAGGTACTCTGATAAAAGAAGCAAACCCGAGGCCCTGACCTGTTCCGTGCACATTTGTTAAGAAGGGGCCTAACCCCACATCACTATGACGAGGCCGCGTGTTTTCAAGTGTACAATCATCAATGACTTTGTGTCTATTAGAATGAAAGGTCCAATAGCTTACACAAAATTAAGTAGTCATTCATCCTTATTATTACAATAGATTGAGCGTCCGAGCTGTTATTAGTGTTGCCTGCCATAATACTTTTTTGGCAGGGCGAGAAAGACTGCCAAATACATAATTTAAAATAAACATCTGGCCAGCCAAAAATCGAACTAAAATAAAACAGATACCCTTTAGTAATAAATAAACTTTAGAAAATTCTTTTCCTAGTCTAAAAAATGTTGCCAAACATTACAATGGCATTAGAAGACACAAGATGAATAATTTCCTCAATTAATTGACTCACCACATCCACGAACGTGCCCTCTAGGTAGGTAGGTTAATACATGACCACGAAACTAGGTCTGTACCATAAATAAAAATAATATTGAAAATGGAATTAAAGTGAAATAAAAATAATAGAAATAAGAAAAAATAAAGAAAATGCAAACACATTCCTGTCAAGAACAACGCATGTGGGCTGAGGTATCACTCTCATACCTACGGTGTGAACAATTCTAGGTAGGTACCAGACTTGGAATTTTATTTACCAACACACTTGTTTATTTCTTCCTACTATCAGGGGTTCTTTAAGCGGGCCGTGAAATAGTATCTGATGAAGCAGTCAAGCTGAAGTCCACCATTGTATTTAGTATTGATATCTGTTATGATGACTCTCATTCCTGAGACTTCACCTTTAGTTTCATCAGGCGAAGTCCAGTCATATTGACGTGCCCTACATAAAAAAAAAAAAAAAAATTCCTTAGGCCTGGTACATACTTTGTGGTCATTATAATGGTATGCGTTAGATTTTATCGTAGTTTACTATTTAAAATTATTGTTGTGCAAAACAACTCGTTTACATTCTAAAAATAGATGCTATTTCGTATGGCAGTGATTTAAACTTGATTACAAAACTCGTCCAAAAACTTTGCCGTACATAAAGCAAACCTGTTTGCGAAATTTTATCTAATATATGAAACAAGTATGTCTAATCTATTTTAATACCATGTTCAAAGCAATGAAACTACACGGTCACAGGGGCTTTTCATATTAATAAGTGCACTGTA
Organism: Eilema depressum; assembly: GCA_914767945.1. Taxonomy (NCBI): domain Eukaryota; kingdom Metazoa; phylum Arthropoda; class Insecta; order Lepidoptera; family Erebidae; genus Eilema; species Eilema depressum. The sequence goes on from OU612031.1 coordinate 11,921,315, forward strand.
GCAAAACGTAACGGCACTTTCTTGTTGCTATCTGCATTGCGTGTTTTCAAAAAGACGTAAATTGTGCTCATTATTTTCTCCCTTCGAGGTCTGCAGCAGTCTGCCATGTTTCAAGCTACCTTTACAGTCATTAAACCTCACATACAAGTTCAATGCCACTGGTTTTAGGTGCTACGGACCTCCCTCTACTTGAACATTCTTAAACATTCCGCCTTTGTACATTTGTTTCATTTGTGCAAAAAGTTTAAATAAATAAAAAAAATAAATGACACATATTGATAACAATGATAACACACTTGTACATCACGATATTTACTATTGAACCTGGCCGGTTTCGGCGTTCTCAAAGATTTACATGACAGTTATGAACATTCCAATGAGCAGTTTTCCAGTAGGTATTTATAGCATTTCTAAAGACAAGCTAGATGGCGCAGCCGGTACTTTTGGTAAGTAGAGTGTGGTCTCACATCTAGTGTTCCCTAATTTATGGAAAAAATGTTCTTCGGTTTTGTAATGATTTACTTTATTATAAATGTTTTGACATATTTTTTTTTGATAAAATTATTCTATTACCAAAAGCGATGCTAGCGCTATCTCTTGATGATTTAAAAACCAACTGATTATTATACCTACTGGAAAACTGCTCATTGCTAAACACTACGATAAAAAAATAGACATTGATGACTATGGGCCTTTCCTGTCTGACTTGTGAATAGGGACTGATAAATTCTGCGTGGCCTTCTCCAAATAATCATAGAACGCGCAAAACAACAGCAATTCGCCAACATATCCATATAAGCTATTACCACCTATTACGTCCGAAATTCTGCCTGCACATCTCAAATGAAAAATAAGGCAGGAAGGAAGGAAAGTCCTCAAACAGTCTCACTAACCGGTTAAAATGATCGAGATATGTCGGTATTAAGTGAGAGGGAAGTCCTTCCTTTTCGGTCAACGATTAGTCTATTCTAGCATACCACCTAGTCTAGTCCATTCATTTATGTAAATAAAAGCTACTGATTTTCTCACTGAAATCTACTTTTACTGGATTACACCGTATTTTTTTAAATATTTCCCTATTTATACGTACATAAGAGATCCGGTTGCTTTTCATAACTCTAATATTTTATTAACCAGTGATATGATATGATAACAGATCAAAGTGAACACTAAAAGAGGAATCATTATGCTAAAAATATTTATGAAATCTTTTTCTAAATGTATGACTCTATATAAATTTGTAAAATAAAATTAGGTACTTTAATTACTTTGAAATACTTGCGGAGCTATATCTATGGGTATTCGTTAGGTACATATTTCGTAATTTAAAAAAAAACATACATAATGAGTAGAAATTATGGCAATGAATTTCAGTTTAGTTAAGTAATAAATTGCTTTTTATTTGTTATAAAAAGCAATTTATTACTGTTAAAATATAGGAAGTGCTTACTACAAAACTTACGTTTTAGTTAAATAAATAATCGCATCATTTGCTATTTGTAAGGTGGTTTTAATGAGAATAGAGAAAAGAAAACAATCATTATAATTGTCTGCAACACAACCATATAAATTATAATAACGATTATTTTAATCTAAAACACATAAATGTTTAGAGTTTTATAGCAATGAAACTTTCTTTATGAAATTAATTTTCATTACAAAAGAAGATGTCTACAAAATGTATTCATAATAAGTTTTAGACTTTCTATTGTAATAAAACTTGAATGGTTTATTGATAACGTTGATAGCATTTTTGTACTGGCTGAACGAGAACCGTAAAAACGTTTTTTTTATGGCTGTCATACATACATAGGTGTATGTTATTATACCAAGAACGGGTCTCAAAATGGAACACGAAGAATCATCGGAGTTACTTGATCGCGAGCTTTCGAAATATACATTTTAGCTTTAAGGTAAAAGAACAAAAATTAACTACATACTGTATCGATTGGAAATTTTGCGAGGATCTGACATCCGGAGTAGTCATTCTCGAGCAAGGATCTCGTAATCTTAAACCATCACAGAACGAAAAGCGATTGGATTATAAATTGACTGAAAATAGAATTTCTGTACATAAAAATTACAATTCTGGTATGGTTTAAAATTTATTCACCAATAATCTCAGTTGATTTATAAAATTATTAAAAGAAATAAAATTATAAACTACGCGAGTTCCCGCTGTAACGAAGTCAATCCAGCAAAAATCCCGCGGGATTAGAAACAGTGCGGGATTGCAATCCCTAATATCAATTGGCGGTGAATGACCATGTAATATTGTGTATCTTAGCGTATGCGTAACCCTTCTTATTTATAATAACCGAAAATAAATAAAATCAAAATTATTAAAAAATATTACATCTGCAATCTAAGATTAGATTAAACTAATCTAAGATTTTTACTTAGAAAGTCAGGCTATGATATCGCTACGATGTACATAAAATACATAATATCACTTAGGTTGGATTTCACCGGATACGAACGAGTATTCACTGAAATTCATAGCTGGCAAACAAGCATTAACCGCCAATGCCTAGCCTAGAGCTTTTTGGAAAAAAAATTCTATTTTTATTAGTAAACATAGAGAACTGCATATTCAATCCAAAATATTGAACTAACATTTTTTGTCCAAGAAATACAATGAATATTATGATGATTCTATCACATGCCGATTAATATCATGTATCTTAAATACAAGGAAGCTGCGTGCATAAAATCATAGAAAATAACAAACCGGTAAACAAAGAATACGAGGTCTGCTTTGGTGAAGAGCCAGCGCAAAAGCACCTTTCCTAGTACCACTGGAAGCTTACTGGGCGTCCGGGCAATCCTTCCCTTCATTTCATTCCTTCAGGACACCTGGTGCCCCTTGCAACATGACCACAGGTTTGTATACAAACTTGTCACAAGTTACAGCACTAGAACACTCGTTAATTATAAACTAAAACACAGTTAAACGAACCGCTACTATCGGTCAATAAACAGTAGATAGTTGATTATTTTTGGTTGAGTCAGTGGGTGTGAATGCGCCCGCGCCAGTGTCCTCAACAGACTGCCGCGTATCTCACGCGCGGCGCGCTGAGCGACGACCACCGACTCTTGCGCAAGGCCACAGGGGACACCTGCCAGCTTCCAGTGCATCAAGTAGGACCGAGAAAGTATTGTGATGTCATAGTTCATCAATGCAGAGCATTGTATTAGAGTAATGAAGTTACTGATTAATATTAATTTACAAAATAGGCTTTATCTGTGTTGCAGGTACATATAATAAAATAACGATATTATGATATTTCCAACTTTTGGTTGGTTCATAAACAGATTCAATTATTTCAGTTTTTAGTTTTATTAACTTTTTTGTTTTATTTCCGAGTTCTTTAAAGTATCGAATTAAACATGACCAAAACAATTAGAAAGGAAATACTACCATTTATTATCACGTGGTGGCTTAATTACATTTCTCGTAAGCAAATGGAAAAATGAAATGGATTTCATCAGTTCAGAAATCAGAAAATCCATTCGGAAAAACTTATTTCCTCACGTTCTACTACTACAGTAGTATAATTTTTTTCTGTGCTACTACCTACGACTACTAAATTTAATTCAAATGTGATAGGTAAGTATCATTGGCGAAATCTAGCCTTATTCCTCATAGATTAATCAACTTGTAGATCCGGTAAAGCCGTAATTTTATTAAAGTCACTGCCATAGTCCACAGAGCCAATATAGGCAGGTATAAATGAACACTTTTATATGAAAACATTGACGTTTTGTATTTTTTGTTGTGTTCTCAAAATGGGCATTAACATTATTTATGTTGTTACAAACTGCACTTAATTGAATGTGAAAGCAAAGATTGTCATCAAAAATTAAAGAGAATCCGTAAAAGTATTGGAAAAAGTCTGAAGAAAGTGCACGTATAATGAGCCCCACATAATTACATGTACCTTGTTTGGCATGTTGACCTACATACACAGAGTGATTTAAAACCTTGAATTCGTATTCAGCAAGCCCGAGTAACTTGGTTTAAAGTTATCGTGGTGAATCACTTAACCCTCAAAACTCTCGAGCTCAACGTTTTTAAACAGGTTTCTAAAGATTGCGATAGACTATAGATAACTTTTTGAAATGAATGCATTTGTATCCATTGCTATGAATGTAACCAACACCAAATATATGGCAAACCTCTTTGTCATCGCCTTTGGAGCCGTCATATTAGAGAGATCTGACAAATGTGTTCTTAGGCAATTCACATGACATGTTGCTTTTTCTAAGGACTAAAGACATGTATCTACCTTCATAAAAGTTTTGAAATAGACAAGTCTTTTGTATAGTTCGGTTCAGCAGCACTGCGACGACTTATAGTGGCAAAACCTAGATACTTAACCTATCTAAACACTTCGACCTTTGCAAGGCACTATGACACTATGACTTGACTTCAGCTCGCCAATATTGATGTCTATGATGATACAATATTTCAGCTTGACGGCCTGGTCTGAAGCTTTATCGCAAAGGGCGCTGTTCATGGAAAAGATTCTCCATAAATCTTTGCGTTACTCTCAGTTCTATCACTCACACATTTTCGAAATAAGTTTAAAAGATATAATCATTTATAGGTAGATACTGGGGTTATCCACCGTATCGGAGCTGAGTAGCACAGTGCTATCAGTTATACTGGTGATGGTGTGATACCGGTCGCCTCCTGCCGGTCATACCGGTTACTCCGATATACATATTTATCACTATTAAGATTCCAGAATCTCTCATAGTGTTTGGTTCTGATTTAAATGTTATAAAGTAAGGTCATCGTCTACATTTCGTTATTTGTCCAAACATTTGTTGTAGATACAGATTACGTCTACGTACAACTTACAACTGAAGTCATTGTTTACTTGTTTCAATTCTGGTATCGGGTAAAGTTTTTTATTTTTCTGTTAGAAATTTTTTCATTCACTTCCATATATAGAACCGACTGGATTTACGGACTATAAACTAAATTCCTACATAAATATTATGCCATACACGTAAACTGTGGTCATACACCTATTCCTACTTCTTTGTGACACATAAAGACAAAATACCGCTTTTGAGCCAACATCGCAACGGGATTCCAGTTTATTCATAATTTCTAGTGGTGGGCATAACGGGTTTTTCCGTTCGAATGACAGAAACCACGGTCAACTATTCGTTTGTTTAATAGACGCTCCGTTCTCGTGGTGGGAGGAGATGGTAACAGTTGTGTAACGCCTCTGGTCTTCATCATGTCTTAGCGAGTTACTTCGGCTGTTTAGTTCAGTGCTTCTCAACCTTCTACTCTGGAAAACAGGGTCCGCTTTTCTAGATTTTCTTCTCCACTTTGCACGATCTTGGGCATTAGGTACTGACAGACAGTGAGACTAACGTCCCTGGATCCCTTCATCCACGCATACCTCAGATTAGAAGCGTTTATTGGCACCGCGTTAGTTTAGTTCAGGTTGTATCCAAAGTTAGCACTTTGGAGTCTATGGTCTGGTAGTCTGGTCTCTTTCTTTACTTATCATTATCATTACTCCAGTCCTGACTTTACTTATCATGGCTTTTACGGGATGCCACTGAAAAGAGAAGAAAGCCTGCATAAGAGCCTTGTCCGTTAATCAGCTGGTAGCAGGTGTACTGTCTAGCAGATGAGATTGGCTTAGACTCCGAAGATCTTCTTAGGATCCCATACACCCTGCTTATTTGCCAACTTAGTAGCATAAAAAATATCTTAACCTATAGTATCATCGATGGAGTCATTACGATATGTCCTATGTGCTATACAATGGAGTAATGCTCTATTTGTACAATATAATGTAGGTACATTACAAAACCGTGACTCAGCAAGTCATCACCTAACTCTTTAGATATGCCGATTGTATGTATTACCCTACTAGCTGTCGCGTGCGGCTCCCCTCGCGTAAATACTAATGTCCGTATCAGTGGCTCGAGCACGAAAAATATTCGAATTCCTAACGTAAACGTATCGAGAGAACGGAGCATTGCGATTGGCCGCCTGCCTACCGTGAACCTGTGTGTGTGTGTGTGTGTGTGTGTGTGTGAAGCCTGCCAATCACAATGATTCGAACTCTCAATACGTTTACGTTACGAATTCGAAAGTTTTTTGTGCTCGGGGCACTTGTCTACCTAAGATACTCTGTCCAAATACTATATTTAACACCTACACACTCCAAGGGCACAGATTTAGCTAATAATATCTAATAAAAAAGTTTCAAGTTACATGCGCGAACTCACGATTTGTGTATCTTTTTCATTTCTGCGACGAATGGTGATTTTAACGGACTATAGAATGCAATATTCAAGTTTACCTTGAATAGTGTAATTTTATTGTGAAAATTACAAACCAGTGTAAAGTGTAAACACATTTAGAGATGGGTCTCTGTTATTTTTTATGGTCGTGGTCGATAGGCTCGCGTGTGACCACTGGTTGGTAAGTGACGATGTGGTCGACGGTGGAGCACGCTTGCCTAAAGGAACCTATTCACTGTAGTCTTGAAGACACCCAAGTTATAGCTATTCGAAAACACGGTTTATACGCCCTATGTCAGATACGCAAAATTTCAGGGTAAGGCATTTCACTCCAGATGATTTATTTTGTTCACATACCTACTAGCTATGACCGCAACTTTTTCCGTGGGTTTTCTATCTGGGTTTCTGGGATTCTGCAATACACCGGTCAACACTTTGTCTAGGGTGCAGGAGTTAGGGCTAGTAAGCAGGTACCATATAGAACCCCAAAAGTAGGTACTAAATTTAACTAGATAGAAAATATATAAATATTTTGTATTCTATTACGTTGCGTCACAGCGTCAGCTATAAAAAAAATTACTCAAAAATTATGCAAACATGGCGCGTCACGCTGGGCGTCAAGCGATCATACGTTGGAGTTTGGAATCGTAGACCTACCTCATGGCTCATACTACTGGCCACGTTACGTTTACGTAATTTGTGACGCATAAAGCAAATAACAGTGACGTCACATCGAAGTTCAAGTTCAGCTTTGTAGATGCTCTCATAACCCTATTTCCTACTAATGTGCTTGTGACGATGGGCGTGCTGTGATTTGTAACTCTTTCACGCAAATACGACTGAATGGTTCTTGATGAAATTTGGCACAGAGATAGATTTATCATCATCGTCATCTTAGCCTTCAGGCCCGAGGCCCGTCCATAGATTAGTAGATACCTCACACGGGAGAGGCCGGGGCTACAGCTAGCTGGCTAGCTAACTAGCTAGCTAGTCTTTAATATACGCGCGAACTGCATGTCTTAATATTTAACAATATTACAAAAATATGTACATATATTAATATTACGAAATTATCTAGTTAAACATACATTTAATCAGAATTATTTCAAATTGATGTAAGTATTAATTGCAACGGTCTTATCTAGGTATGGGTACCGACTAAAATAATGTTTGCATATGAAATGCATATATCGCACGAACATTACAAGAAAGCGATAAATACAAATAAATATTGAATTAATAATGGCAAGCAATAATTATTCAGATGGGATAGAAATGAAAGCAATTTACATTTTACACAAAAACTCAAGTTTAATCAAATCTGAAGAATAATACTGTCTTTAATCTATTCCTTTGTTTGCTAACAGTACTTATTTATCAAGGTTATACGAATTTTCGGAAGTGAAATATCATTTTAGACTGATGCGAGTTTACTAAGTATTTTTGGTTGAGATTTATTTTCACTGAAGCGATAGTTTTTTACAGCCCTGAAAAATCTATACTTCATACTAATATTATAAATGCGAAAGTAACTCTGTCTGTCTGTCTGTTACGCTTTCACGCCTAAACCACTGAACCGATTTTGATGAAATTTGGTATAGGGGTAGAGAAAGGACAAAGGCTATGTTTGGTGGCGATAACCGACATCCACGCGGACAGAGCCGCGGGCAAAAGCTAGTACTGCTATAAACCCAAAATGACAACGTACGGTACATGCAGCTACAATAAAAAAAAAACATCTTTACTATATGCTCTTTCACAGCCCTTCTCACCTTCACGAAGATGTAGTTCAAGAGCTAGCCGTCTTGATTTTGAAAGCGATCCGAGGCCGCGCCTGGCCATCACTTTAGTATGTGAATTTTTATGTTTATTTAATTCACAGCTCATATTCATACGGCAAGGTTGCCGCGGGTGGTATAAAGAGCTATCGGCATGCAAGTCGCGCGTGCGCAGCCTGTAAGCAGACCATATACATGCTATTGCTGATCGCGTTTGTCTTTGTTTTCGTATGAAACACGTTTGTCCGTCTAGCTGGTGTAGTCGCCGGCACCGTTACTGCTAACAGATTGTTCTATAAACACTATCAATTATTTGCATTTTGTGTATTTGCATTAAGATGGGTGTTTCTTTAAGTAATGTACAGTTTTACAAATATAATGGATTTAATTTTATTTATCCGTTTTAGAACCCATAACACAAGCAAGGCAAACATGGCTACTTTAATTAGGGACACTGGCACAGTATTACTATCTATATGGCTACTGTGTTTTGAGTCTAGCTAGATAGTGCTGTATATTATGCCCTGAATGTTATTATTACTAGGTACTTAGTAACTTTGCTTTACTTGACTAATAAAAACAAATTTTGCATTTGTGTTATGTCCTGATTGCCTCAATTTGTCTATACACAAAAAGTAATTATCATTGGTCATTATATAGTCATTTTAGATGTAAATTACCTCAAAATGCAATAATGGTGAACAAAAAAGGTAAAGTGCAAAAAATAGTTTCATATTTTCAAGATCATACACAACCCAAGTGTTAATTTATACCACAGAACCAACAAGGCTTTAAAATAAGCAAAAACAACTTCTTCAATAATAAGCATTTACAATTTCTTCAATATAATAAATAAGTCTTTGGGCCATCTTTGGGCATAATGCAGTCTACTACTGGTGGAGGACCAGATCATGAGTCGGATATTGGAAAGGCCTATATTCTAATTTCCAATATCCGATTCATGATCCTCCACCTTCCGTAGTCAATCCACAAGAGATCCACTACCATATCTAGCAGTATTTTACTTGTGTCTTTCATAGTGTGATTCGGACCGTCACGTCAGCTTGCGTCAGGATACCCACGGGATACTAAGTGTTATATGGTCAAACTGGGTCAAACAGTATATCTTACTATATTTAGTGGATATACTTATTTGTTTAATTTGTTAGATTTTACACATTTGTCTTGCAAGATACAGAACAAAAACATCGAGGAACGACAACGGTCTGAGTCCGATTCACACTAGAGTATGAAAGAAAAGTAAGAATAAAATAATTATTATGTACTTTTAAAAGATGGTAGGGCTCGTAGGGCCCCAGATCATATTTTGTAGCCAAGTTTCAAACACCTACCTGCAATGTCGTGATAACAATACTAAAGAGATGAATGGGGTCATTCAAAGATTATAATAGGAAAATGGAAAACCCAACAAATAATTTTATTGTATCTGCAGAGGTCAGCAGTAGTACTTACTGGAATCGATTTGTCTTATTTTCCTGCTTCTGATGATACTATTAAGGTCATTAGAAACACAAAAGATTGATTTTATCAGTTAGTTTTATCCTTAAACTAGCTGATGTCCACGGCTCCGCCAGAGTGGATGTTAGTTATCATTATATTATTATTATAACATATGACAGTTTTGAATTCTGGTCAAAACCTTTCTAATAAAATAGTGCATCAAATTCTGTTCTTTATTCGCCCTCCGTGAACAAACAGACAAGCAAGAATTCCAAAAAGATCATCTATCTGGGTTCAGGATCGTTAATTTAGCGTAACATAACACAACGTGTTCTTTTTTTAACATGTACAGACACAACTAATGTCAATTTTCTAATAGTATAAATAAATTGCTAGTAGCTTAAGGACGTGCTTGTTTAAAATACTATAATTCTCTATTACCTTCGTGGAAAATCCAGAGAACAAGTTCGGAGGACAATATAGATGATCTAGAAATACATAAATATCCTAGGACATAATTGCACAACGCCATCTACACCCAAACTAAGAATAGCTTGTGATATTGGTTCTAGAAAGCGGATAACACATAATAATTATAGGTACATGGAAACACTCAGATGGATGCATAAATTGTACTGAGTGGTAATCGAACCCGCGATCTCTGTTCACTCTTTAATTTCGTGGTATTATCTACTCTAAACCTTACACTTCGGACGTAAACACAGTCACAGCATGTACCCTACCCTATGCGCAGTAAGTACGCGTTTTTCGATGTCTTTTGAGAAAAGCACGGGGTGCGACGGCGGCGGATAAACTCAAATCTACCAATCATAGATTATCCGCGGGGGCGGGCACCAAGATGTCGTGGTTTCACTCGCGATTTGGGGTCAAGACACCACAGGCATATTTTTTGGCTAAGTTTTATGTTTTTAAGCAGATTTCATATCTGCAATAATCAAAATACGGAAGGAATTTATCGTTGTTACCTACTAAAAAAGCGTTGCAATATATCACAAGTCTATATCAGTATCTAAGAATGATTAGCTTGTTGTGAAGGCTATCATAATACCATATATATTTATCTGAAATAAATAGCACATGTAAAAATAGTACCTAATTACGTAATTGATTGTTGTGTACAATAAACTGCAACTGCTATACTCCGCCGCTTCTCAACGTAAGCAACAGTTGGGTCAACGTCTCAAGTAAACTTGAAAATTTTGAAAAGAAAGTCCTTGTTGCATCCTGTGGACTCCCACAGAATTTGACATAATTGGGACATTCTGAAGAAATGTCCCAATTACTCAATTGGGACATTTCTTCAGAATCAATGTAGGATAGTGGGAATCATTCATCATCCCCATCACTTTTCTTTACTGTGCTATATAATCTTCACCAAGAACGTCCTCTAGACAAGTGGCAATTCGTTGTTTTTGCGTATTGTAGAATAGAATGATGAATGTGTGGGACTGACACGTAGTTGACGTTTATGACATTCGTCAATGTATGTCAATACCATATATTAAACAATAATGTTAACGGGAATTAACGCGATCATGGTATAGGTACATACATACCTTTGATTTTCCTGACGTTTCGACCAGGTTACACCGACCGTGGTCACAGGCTGACTCAGGCAGGAGGTTTATATCATGGAACGCGAGAGTTTAAAAGTTACCATATATTATATTTATCAATTTACAAACGTATTGACACTTATCTGGAGGAGCTGGGCTATCAAATGTAAATTATCAAGCGCGTTCAAACAAACAAACAAACTCTTCAGTTTTATTATTAGTACATAGAAGTAGTATACGTACATACAAATATACTCACGCCTTTTCCTATAAGTATTGCATAACTTTATTATCAAGTAATTTTAATAATAATCATTTCAAACATGGCGATTACTTATATTATTATTATTGATTGCAGTTTATCGTGAAATTAATGTTATTGAACATAACGATTAGTACATAATATAGTATGTAATATGATAACATAACACACCAGTTGGTCAAACTACAAAACTAGGAAATCGCTAGTGGGTCGTGTTTGGTCATTCCGTAGTAAGAATCCGACCAAATGAGAGCCAAATCAAAAAAAGGAGAAGGAGTAAATGGCCCCTGAGCTCCGAGGTGAAAACCTCCTATAATAGGGAACAGTGTTAAGATGATAATGATAACGACCAATGAAAGAGCAGAGGCTGACGGCAGAGAGGCGTTGTGCTGCCCATCCTTTGCCTTCAAATGACTATGAACCTTTTCCCCTCTAGATAATGGTCCAAAATGATTTGTAACATTTTGCCTCAAAGCCGCTGCTGGCCGCTGCCCTTTCAGTGAGCGATTGTTTGATGTACGACAGATTCGTGGATCGATATGATTTGTGGATTGGGCAGATTTTTGGACTCGACGTGCACAAGGCTGTAGGTACTTCTGTTGTGTGACGAATTTGTCGAATCCAAGGATCTGCCCAGTCCATGAATCTGTCCAATCCACGAATCTGTCGTACATCGAGCAATCCTCAGTGAGAATTGACTCTAATTGATGTTTCATGTTGAAAAAGTTTAGTAAACTAAACAGCCGTGAAGTGCCAAAGTTTGTAATATTTGTATCGTCTGCATTGTGGAAACATCAGTTAATACGTACCTAACCTTCGAATTAGCTACGTATAATAATGTTGAAATGTCGACAGCGTGTGACGTCCACATATTATCATCATCATCATCCTTATAGTGACTTCCCTGTAGCCTCCAAATTTGAACTTTGGAGCCCGACGTCCGTTTATTGTTTTGATTATTAGTAAGGTTTTTCCGAAAGCGACGGCTGGCTGAACTTCCAACCCTGAAAGGAAAATCTGCACCAGAGCACAGATTACCTAAATATGTAGTTGGTAAATTAATGGTAATGTTCCAATGCGGAAGGCGGAGGATCGGCCAATGTGGCGCATATTGGGAGAAGCCTATGTCCAGCAGTGGACTGCAATAGGCTAATTGATTTGATTGTCCCAATGCGTTGTCTTTGAACCCGCCGGCAATGGTAAAGCCCTCACCAAGTCACCTGTCCTTTTTTTATGTATTCCTTAAACATTAAACTACCACATCATATTAATTGTATATTGCCTCAAACAGGTTTTTAGGAATTTATTTCCTTAATTTTTAAAAATTCAGGGGTTGATTTAGCCCACCAGTCAGGTCTGCAGCTTCGTGTTGGGGTATAACAGGAAAGTTGTGTGACAAGCTTTCAGCTCGCCTCAAGAAGGTACTCAAAAAATCGTACCAGCTCTCGGATTATTTACTCTATTACGCAATCATAGAAATTAATGTTAACAATTTACAACATCCAATAATTAGGAATTGTCTGAGAAACAATCAATTTGCACATAACATTATCTACACAAACTTCACCTTGGCATTTTTCACAAGACTGGATCACTTTTTATCTCATTTTGCAATAATAAATGTCGATTTACGGATTTCACTGCACAGGATACATTATGCATGTGTGGAAATAGTGTTCTTATTTTTTGACTTCAATGTGATACAGAACAGATAATACTACATACGTGTATTATACTCGGTACTGTACGCGGTGTTATTATATGTTACACTAGCGGACCCGCCGAACTTCGTACCGCCATATTTTATGATACCGTTCCCGCTGCATATCTCTAAATTTATCAGTGTTTCTCTACAATATTATGCATGTATGTACATATAAACCTTCCTCTTGAATCGCTCTATCTATTAAAAAAAACCGCTCCAAAATCCGTTGCGTAGTTTTGAAGATTTAAGCATACATAGGGACGGACAGACAGCGACAGCGACTTTGTTTTGTTTTATTGTAGTGATGATGATAGTGATTTATAGTGTAGTTGAGTCTATGGCTCAGACTTTTCTTCTGGAGTTGAGAAGTTAGGCCTTTTGCACATTATAAGATACGTACGCCAGACAAGAAATATTTCGTGTCTAATGAAGAGAACACCTTGCACACTGTTAGAAATTATCGACAAGAAATTTCTTACGTACACCAGAAATTTCTTACGTAGCCACAAACATTTATGTTTGTTACAAACATTTCTGTTTGTTGCAAACATGTTTTGTTTATCATTCTGTATAGAATGATAAAACATGTTTGTAACAAAAAATATATTATACATACATACATATTATTATACTTAGGGGTTTTACAGGAGTGCTGTAAATTCCCGAAGGGGTAAGCAGAGGTGTATTAACAGCACATTCCATCAAATTATTTTCGGTACCACGTAATAGGAGCGAGCCTATTGCCGTCAAGCGGGCACTTACCCAATGTTGCTTAACGTCGTAATGCAAAGAACGGTCACCCATCCAAAACCTGACCCAGCCAATATTGCTTAGAAAGAAAGAAAGAAAATTGATTTTTACTTTCTCTCAGCCAATATTGCTCCTAGCCAATAGGTATCTATAACTTAACCTCGTAATGTAGGTACAGAACGAAGTACCTACTTAGGTAATTTCTTATTTCTTTACTTCATTCATTAGTATGTACCTAACCATAATTTGACGGAGGATACACAATCCACAATCATATACTTACCTAGGTAGGTACAAAATAGACAGACGACAGCGTCTTTTTTTGATTGCATACCTATCTATATCATAGACGGGAACTTTAAATCTATACAAATAAAATTGGAGTGTCTGTTTGTAATATTAAAATAACCGGTTTCTACTACATGCATATGAATGTATTGTATACGGTACACATAGGTACCAAAATATATATTTTTTAAATTTTTGTCTGTCTGTCTGTTTGTTCCGGCTAATCTCTGGAACGGCTGAACCATTTGGACGTGACTTTCTCTGGCAGATAGCTTATGTAATAAGAAGTAACTTAGGTAGGCTAAAGTTGGCACGGAATCCGAATTCCACGCGGGTGGAGCCGCGGGCAACAGCTAGTATAATAATAATAATATGACGAGACTCGAGAATCAGCGATGGGACATAATACAAAGCTTGTAGGTACCAGAATTAATGCGAAACGAAAGAAAGTTTTTAATGACCTACGTACGTACATACCTACCTACCTATATGTCCCAAACAACTTTTGACGAGTTGTTAAAATAGGTACTTACTTGAAGATTTCATTACATCGTCAAAATACGCAATTTATAGAAGCTATATCCCCACGTGGAATGCTAGCTGTAACTCTCAGGTAGGTACCTAAGGATTTTAATACCTACCTATTTAGTTCATCGAGACGTCACCAGTTACAACTCACAACCGAAACTGCATTTAAAAATTAAACTGTACTAGCAAACTGAAAGTCATTTGGCATAGAATCATAACCCTCCTTTGGCTTCACCGTAGTCGGGTAAAAATCAAAAGCCGCGCCGACAGGCGCTAGCGGCACGTGTAGAGTGAGGTGCGGTATGTCGGGGGAGGGGCACAAAGGCGCCGCCGCCGCGGCAGCCGCGCCGCCGCACAGTGGTTCGAAATTTGAGCTCCATTGACATAGAAACTTAAAGTGAGGAAATTAAAAAAAAAAAATTGTAATGGCTCTGGCATACCTCGCTATATGTCATATTAACGTATGAATGGTATAAGTAGCTCCACGCGTGAGAAAAAAAAGTTTTGTGTTTTTTTTGTATGGGAGAAAACACTTAAAGTGCTTTTTCTTTCAACTGAATGGAACTGAAGGGCTGGTGCTCACACCAGCTATTGTACCACACACGGCGATCAAGATGACATCAAATTCACGCACCTTTACGCACCACTCCGCACGTAGTAACATTTTGAAATATTGAATTTTCGATATGTGATTTTTCAAATCGTTGACGTCGTTAAATGTAGTTGCCGGTCCATTTACATAAAATGTCATTAGTTTTTAGCCTATTAGTGACTTTTAGGATGACAGTAATTAAAAATAATATTGATTATACGCATAAGTTTTTTACAAAATTGCATTCCGAGAGCTAAGTAGCTCATTTTTTAATCACCGTGATTATGGTTGTTTATGATTAAATATGATTGACGTGAGATTAACCAATTAGGTTCTGGCATATCTCGCTTTATGTCATATTAACGTATGAATGGTATAAATAGCCCCACGCGTGAGAAAAAAAAGTTTTTTGTTTTTTTTTTTGTATGGGAGAAAACACTTAAAGTGCTTTTTCTTTCAACTGAATGGAACTGAAGGGCTGGTGCTCACACCAGCTATTGTACCACACACGGCGATCAAGATGACATCAAATTCACGCACCTTTACGCGCCACTCCGCACGCAGAAAAATTTTGAAATGTTGAATTTCTGATATGTGATTTTTAAAATCTTTGACGAAGTTAAATGTAGTTGCCGATCCAATTACTTATAATGTCAATAGTTTTTAGCCTATTAGTGACTTTTATGATGACAATAATTAGAAATAATATTGATTATATGCATAAGTTTTTTACAAAATTGCATTCCGATAGCTAAGTAGCTCATTTGTTCATCACCGTGACTATGGTTGTTTATGATTAAATATGATTGACGTGAGATTAACCAATTAGGCTCTGGCATATCTCGTTTATTAGACGTACATTCATTAAAAAGTATGAGACATGGCTGCAAGAGGATATAAAATGACCTGAGGTCGTGAGGGGAAAAATGAACTCCTCTTCAGTGTCAGTAGAGGAGCAACCATGTACCAGTTTTGACTCTAGTTTAAATGAGGGTGCATCCACATCCTCTTGACCGGAGACATGCAATGTTGGTACGTCAACATTAGTTGTGAGTCCAAGAAAACCTTTCATGGAGCTAAGTGCGCGACAAAAGAGAAGGAGAGTGGAAGAGCTCCTAACGCATAGTACTGAAAGGACCTATTTGGCTCCGCTAGAGCCTAATTGGTTAATCTCATGTCAATAATATTTAATCATAAACAACCATAATCACGGTGATTAACAAATGAGCTACTTAGCTCTCGGAATGCAATTTTGTAAAAAACTTATGCATATAATCAATATTATTTTTAATTATTGTCATCATAAAAGTCACTAATAGGCTAAAAACTATTGACATTATAAGTAATTGGATCGGCAACTACATTTAACTACGTCAAAGCTTTTAAAAATCACATATCAGAAATTCAACATTTCAAAATTTTATTACGTGCGGAGTGGCGCGTAAAGGTGCGTGAATTTGATGTCATCTTGATCGCCGTGTGTGGTACAATAGCTGGTGTGAGCACCAGCCCTTCAGTTCCATTCAGTTGAAAGAAAAAGCACTTTAAGTGTTAACTCCCATAAAAAAAAAAAACACAAATCTTTTTTTCTCACGCGTGGGGTTACTTATACCATTCATACGTTAATATGACATAAAGCGAGATATGCCAGAGCCTAATTGGTTAATCTCACGTCAATCATATTTAATCATAAACAACCATAATCACGGTGATTAACAAATGTGCTACTTAGCTCTCGGAATGCAATTTTGTAAAAAACTTATGCATAATTATAATCAATATTATTTCTAATTATTGTCATCATAAAAGTCACTAATAGGCTAAAAACTATTGACATTATAAGTAATTGGATCGGCAACTACATTTAACTACGTCAAAGATTTTAAAAATCACATATCAGAAATTCAACATTTCAAAATTTTACTACGTGCGGAGTGGCGCGTAAAGGTGCGTGAATTTGATGTCATCTTGATCGCCGTGTGTGGTACAATAGCTGGTGTGAGCACCAGCCCTTCAGTTCCATTCAGTTGAAATAAAAAGCACTTTAAAGTGTTTACTCCCATACAAAAAAGAAACAAATCTTTTTTTTCTCACGCGTGGGGCTACTTATACCATTCATACGTTAATATGACATAAAGCGAGATATGCCAGAGCCTAATTGGTTAATCTCACGTCAATCATATTTAATCATAAACAACCATAATCACGGTGATTAACAAATGAGCTACTTAGCTCTCGGAATGCAATTTTGTAAAAAACTTATGCGTATAATCAATATTATTTTTAATTATTGTCATCCTAAAAGTCACTAATAGGCTAAGAACTAATGACATTATAAGTAAATGGACCGGCAACTACATTTAACTACGTCAAAGATTTGAAAAGTCACATATCGAAAATTCAATATTTCAAAATGTTACTACGTGCGGAGTGGTGCGTAAAGGTGCGTGAATTTGATGCCATCTTGATCGCCGTGTGTGGTACAATAGCTGGTGTGAGCACCAGCCCTTCAGTTCCATTCAGTTGAAAGAAAAAGCACTTTAAGTGTTTTCTCCCATACAAAAAAAACACAAAACTTTTTTTTCTCACGCGTGGAGCTACTTATACCATTCATACGTTAATATGACATATAGCGAGGTATGCCAGAGCCATTACAATTTTATTTTTTTAATTTCCTCACTTTTGGTTTCTATGTCAATGGAGCTCAAATTTCGAACCACTGTGCGCCGCCGCCGCAGAATGAATAGGTACCGAGTGGGCCGTTCAACAACGTCTTGCGAGTTTTTGTGTAAGGTACTTGTTACCTACTTGTAATTATTTTGAAAACTTTGCTTATATTTAAAAGTAAAAATAGCAATGTTCCAATTTTGAATATCTCTCCACAATTTTTGAGAACCATTGTGTCTCATTTAAAAATGGATCTGCATCGAGAACATTTTCGTACGATGATTGTGCGAAAATTGGTTCAGACGCATGAAACTTTGTGTAGAGGCTGGTGGTATGACAAGCTAGTATGACCACGAGGAAACGGCCTGGTGGAGAGTCCATAGAAAAGATTTAATAAAAATATTTTATATATCGAAGTTAATTTTATAATTTCTCAAAATAAAACTTGATGTAATTGAGTGTCCCACGTACGTAAGAAATTTCTGGTCTAGATCCGCCAAAATGCGTGTGTCTTATCAGACACAAGAAAAAATTTCTTACAATGTGCACGGTCTCATATAACAACAAAGGCGACTGCATTTCTTATAAGAAATTTCTTGTCAAGCACCAGAAATTTTCTTGTAATGTGCAAAGGCACTTAGGCGGCAGTTTCTCCCGTAAGAACAATTTATGGAAAGGAGAAGTAGGACAGCGGACTCCGGGAAGAATAACAGAACACAAGGATCATAAGTGCTGCACATTTTAACTTAGAAAAGGAAGTACATAATGCTCCATTCTCGTTTGAGCCTTTCGCTCCCGCTTTACGTACAATTTACAAAATTAAATCTTGTCACCATTCAAATCAAACACCAACTTATTTTATTACAATATGAATCAAAACCTATCATTTCATTACAACTGATTTGAAAGTTTATAATTTCTGTTCATAATCATAAATCAAGCAATGATACTGGAGTCTGGAGGTGAATGAGTAATTTAAAAAATATATATTATCTAGTCGGTTTCAAAAGATTTCAATAACTTTCATTGCAAATTGTATATTTATAATATTGATATAGGTACCTACGAAAATTGCCTTGCAAAATTTTACCCAGGAAATACAATACTTACTCACCAGTTATATTGAACCATTTTGAACCAAAAAATATGAGATCCGAGAGCCGGTTTTATTTCCTTATTTATATCAACTTCAAGTCTATATTTATAGGTCTAAATAAATGTGCCCAAGTAAATGGAGAAACACAAAAAATATCAGTTTGTTTAAGGGCAAATCCATATTCATACTTCCATACTAATATTATAAATGTGAAAGTAGCTCTGTCTGTCTGTCTGTCATCCACGCGGGTGGAGTTTGGATGGATGGATGTTTATGATACAATCACGTCAGAACACTGAACGGATCTAGATGAAATTTGTTTTATTTGGCATAGGGAGATTACTATACCTAAATAGCACATAGAATAATTTGAAAGAATAGCAAGAATTCACGATAAAGGTTACAGAAGCCTGGTAACAAAGAAGATGAAGAAAATCATGAGCGCAGATCAGCTAGATATAAATTGGGGCATAAAAGCTGATACTACAGAAAACAGTTGCAGAAGATTCCTAGTTTGAATCTAAAATCCTTGCAATACAGGATTAATCACACAGGTCCTTTACAACATCGGCATACATGACTCTGATTTGTATTTAGTCGAATTCCAAGACAAAGTATTTGTTTTCCTTTTTGTAGCACGTACACTGAGCGGGGATCGAACCCGTACCTCCTACTGCTACCACACCACAGAGGCCGCCTACATTCGTCTGCAATTTTAATATTTTTATGTCCTCGAGAATCGAGAATAGGCTTTCAATAAACATAAAACGCATACTTAGTGTGTTTCGTGCACACACTCTTAGGTTCTTCAACCATGCGAGAGTAATAAATATGTAAATTAAGCATTTGTATAATCATATAGGTACAGTACAGATTGTCGGCAGATACTTTTTGCAAGAGTCGAAATGAATACGTCTCAATTCAGATCCAGTAACGTGCAGCTTAATTAACCGATGAGGACCTAGGAATTATTCCTGTGTCAAATCCTAATTTTCTCGTACTAAGATTGCACTTTTGAATCCTTCGCTGAATTTGACATTTTAATTTGTGCATAATTTTTAATAGCAATAATTAACACTTGTGTGACTTCGATTGCTCACTGTTACAACAAAATTCGTGTAAAGGTACAAGCCATGAAGGCCACATTAATAAAAACAATTATATCCTCAATAACATTGCGGACCTATTGTGTATTTTAACTATGTAGTTACGTTGTTTTCGATAATATTCTATCGAAACTGGGAATCTCTTGACCGAGGGCAACGCCAACCCCGGTTGCATCCAAAACTTGTACTTTGGAGCCAAGAGTTCTACTATTTAGGTAATCTGTGCCAGTCTTCTCACTGCTCTTTTCATAAATTAGTCCTCGTACCACCCAACCCCGAGAGGAAAGTCTGCGGAACCTCGTCTGTCAATCGGCAGATGGTTGGTTGGACCTCAAAGATCTTGATGGGAATCAATCTAACTGGGAATATCAATAGAAGGCCGGGCATGCAACGAGTGTCTAATTCAATTCCGGACACACGTTTTTGTGTCTTGAATAGACAATACTGGTAGAAAATATGGAACACACTAACAAAAAGTTTAATCACATTCACATGGTTGCATATTGTCGTAATTGTGACATGTTTGAAGCTGTAAAAATATTGCTAAGCTGTAGGCTGGTTGAGTGTTCTTACTTCTTATGCAGTTAAGGCTCAGTTCGACCTCAAAAATCAACAAAACGTAAAAAAAATATTACACAATGGTGTCACAACTTTATACACATATCCAATGTCAATAACTCCAGTGCATAGACAGACAATAATTCATAAATGTAGTGCCACATAATTCAACACAGTAGTTTAGTTTTATTTTTTGTAATCAGAAAGTTACATTACAAAAATAAATGTTTAAAAACTCACACATAAATATTAATCATTGAAAATATAAAGAATTACATAGGTGTAACACTGTATATTATAATTAACATAAACCAACGACGTAAAATTGTATAATTAATAATAAACTTTTATCATTCGTTTTCAAAAATATTTATGTCTTTGTCTGTACGAGTGTTTGCCTGTACATTGTACAACCTACACGAGATTGTATCCCTTATAAAGTAAGAATCACCTTAAGAATGATAGCATATTTTCCTCGAATTAATATACTAACAAAAAAAACTTTGGACGGATTTTATATCGCGATCGGAAAGCTATACAATTTTGAACTATGTCACGGATTGTCAAGTTTACGTACAACTGCGCCTTAAGTACCTATATCCATCTGAGAGGACTTGGTTGGGTACTTCACGAAGATGCTAACATACCCAGGGTCGTTTATTGATCCATCGTGTTGTCATAATTAATAATGTGAAAGCATCGCATATTATGTTGCAATTGATGAATCTTCAATGTCAACAGCTGAGGCGGACCTCAACAGGCTTATATTTCGGATGCTCACGTTTATTGTGCCATGTAAATTATTCAGTACTAGATAAATTTCTATCTACTGATCCCTAAGTTTAGTCGGCAAAATCATTATTCATGTGAACCTCCATTTCATGAAATGATCATTGGCCATTTCACGAAATATTCTGTAATATTACATTATATTTCGTGAACTGTACAATTTCCGTTGGCCACATCATGATATAATCTGGTCAGATTAATAGACACTAGACAGCCATGCATGTGATGCAGGACCATGAATTGATCAATTCTACGATAAGATACGATGATCGGCGTTGCCTCCCATTCACATTATTAAGAAAAAGAAGCGCGAATGTTTAACAGTTGTTGATAAATTATATCGAAATATAGTTTCTAATCTTAGAACTTCCTAGAGACAATACTTCTGTCTTCCCTTCCTCTGATATATTTCTTTTGTTCCAGATCCTTGTTTGTATATACTGCGCTTCTCATCCCAGTTGCAGTTCGCGGAGAAACAGCACGAGGTGAGCATGACAGCTCTCCGTCTAGTCCAGAGGATGAAGAGGGATTCCATACACTCCGGCAGAAGACCATCCGGTATCTGTGGAGCTGGTACGCAAAATTTTTGATATTATTCTTTTATCTTGTCTAAATAAAATTATTCTTTGAAATATTTAACCTTACCCCGATATGTATTTCCTAATTTCTCGTGAAATTATTACGTACATTTTATGCTCATAGGCGTGACAAAAACGTTGTACATATTTAGCAAAGCAAGTCTATAAAAAATTATAGTGAAAATAATTTTAGTGATGATGATCCCGATTGTATCTAAGGCCCAACAGGAAAGCCTGCAGGTGAGGTTAGCTTGGGTCCTGAAGATGTTAATAGAATAATGTTAAATGTAGGGACACTTTAACATCTTGCAACTGAATTTTACGAACTTTATAAGCAACTCAATTGATCCCACGCTCTCCCTTCCTATTTAGAACAACTCATACTGGCCTACAGTGCCATCCACATACGGTGGAATCTATTCCGTCTCGCACCAAACGGTTCGAGGCCTCCTTCCTCTACCGCACGATAAAGAACTGGAACGCTCTGCCCGCGCACATGTTTCCCTCTTCCTAGAGTCCCGGGTCCTTCAAGCGAGGCGTGGAAAAGCATCTATCCAGGCCGTCAAGTTAGGGACCACCATCTTAGGGCCATGAAATCTCAGCTTTTACCATCTAGCGGGCTGCATCGAGCTGCCGTCAATTGACGGGCCAAAAAAAAACTATATAAAATTCAAAGAGATCATAATAATATACCACTGCAGTTATATACTGTACGAAGTACTATTATGTGCAATATAGATATAGATCTATAGGTGTATAACTAGTGGTGCGCGCCAAGGCATGACCGAAATTTTATTGTAGTGAACAGAACCAGCAGACCCCAAAAACATTGTTGAAAAACTGTGTGATTGATTAGGTTTATTTTATGCCTTTGCCCTTTTAAATACTCTTCTTTCTCCTCAGGCTTCCCTTTGGGGATTGGAAGGTCAGAACTTTTGGGGATTGGGTATAAGTCGTTCCCGTGGTAGCTAGAATAAACCAAACATAAATTAGGAAACAGGCCCCGGTCTTCTAGATGAATCCCCCAGGATCAACCGGGATCTCCCGAATGTAATGATGGAAATCACGCGCTTTATGCCCAACTAACCAATGACCTACAACATGCCTACAATCAACAATATTTTTAACCGGAACTGACTTACCAAAAACCCTTACAAGTTGTCACAGACTTCCTAAATTTATTTTTAAAAAGACTTTTATCATGTAGTCTACCTTGTAGCCACAATCGATTGTATGTACGTCATACACACGTGCAACTCCATGACTAAAGACCCGGAACCGGAAAATGGCTCGAATTTTATGCACCCACGTGGGAGGACTTTTGTATACAGTTTATTGTCAAAGATCTCTTTGTCCCCGTACTTCCTAATACAGCATTTGAGCATACGGAAATGAGGAGGAAGAGAAGGCTGCCATGAGTTAAGACCCGTCCTATTTCGTACAGTGGGTCTATATCCATGTCTTTTTAGGAGAATATTAACAACAGAAATTACTAATATTCCCGTTAACCCCTCCAACTTAGCTAAATCCTTGTGCTAGGAGTGGGTTCACGTAGGTAGTGTAATGGCCAGGATTCGAACCCGGGACCTCTCGATCGTAAGGCCGACTCCGTAACCACTAAGCTAACGACGCTTAACTTGTAGGTGCTATTACAGGTGTGCCCATAAGTAAGTACTAGGTTAACGGTAATAGTTAGTAGGTGTTATGCTCTAGACCAGGGCAAGAGTGGGATACTCAAACATTTGAGGAGACGAGTAGGCACAGGGCACGAATTTCAGGGTACATCGCCCTTTATATTTACCCTAGGTGACATCCAGGAATGTACTTCCTCTTTTTTACTTTTCAGTTCAGAACTTTATAACCCAAAACTTGTTTTAAATAAGACTTTTATGATTACCCTCTAGCCTTACTCATCGCTGCACGTCTCCACGAATTCAACCGAACACCAGCCGATGTTGTTCGAATAGTAAAAGTTCACGAATCGACGCTGCGCAAGCGACTGCTCGAGTTTGGAGACACTCCATCCAGCGCGCTCACTCTTGAGGAGTTCATGACTGTGGATTTAGAAGAGGAACAGGATCCGCCAGCGTTTAGAGCAGCCAGGAAGAGAGACAAGGAACGGTTACAGAAGGTAAGATGTTCTGGTTTTATTTAACATTTCAGTTATACCTAATAACGTCGTACTGTGTTCCCGGCGGTGACTAACGTAGCCAGAGCTCACTGAAGAGTTTTTGTGATGTCATTGGAAAGACCAAAGACTTGTTCTGATTTATCTTCTGCACTGACAGTCAACCGTGTAAGAACACATTCTTGCAGGGTCGGCAACACGAGTGTGACTCCCATGGTGTTGCACTTGCACACGTCCATAGGCCATGGTAAACACTTTCCATCGGGTCGGCTGTGCGCTTGTCTGAATTTGTGAGGCACATGGCATGGTGGGTGGTAGGGCGTTCGACTACGTTAGAGGTCGTCAGTTCGATGCCCGGTCCTGACTTTTCAATTTCATGATTGGTTTGGATTCGGTATTTACCTTTTAATCTTTTGCGCAGAAATACCTAAGTACTTTGTTTTGATATAGGTAAGTATTTACACTGCACTTTCGAGTTAAAGAAAAACTCCAGAGCCCTGCTGTGTTATTTATTTAGGCAGTTGTTAGTGTTGTAATTTAGTCATAACAATTCTGTTGATATTTTGTTTTTACAAGCTTTTACAAGCGACGTTGAATATTTAGCATAATAAATGCTTGAAAATTTCATCCAAAAGTTTATATCTTGTCACCAAATGTTAGTAGGTACTCTAAATGTCAAACTTTGTTAGATCCCCTAATATTATCGAGTATCGACTATTGTCCGTAGAATATGACACGCGTGCTTTTGCGTGATGAATTAATGCACGAAGGAATATAGGGTCGGAATCGACGTTGGTCGATACTGCTTTTGGCGGTAGATTTATTATTTTGCTGATAAACCCAGAAATAATATTATAATATACATAATAAAACAAAAATAATAATAATTATGGCGACAGATACATCACTTAGAACCACTTACTGATGTTTGGACTCTTTATTCAGATTCCAATTTTGATTTAAAAGTTTGTGCTCTTTCCATTTCAATAAATAAGCAGTTAAGCCAGTTCACAATTTCCATGATCGTTCCAATTTGGTATAATTTATTAAACATAATAATATGCGAATACTCATATATTTAGAACATAGCTGTATGTAAATTAATGTAAATTTTGGACGACAATAAAATGAGGTAAACTATCCAGTTGTTAACCGAGGTGTATGGGGCCCCTTCAAGATCTTCGGAGCCCGAGCCTACCTCACTTGCATGTATTGCATACCTAGCATACCTACTGATTGATTGATTATAGGAAGAAAAAAGGGTAGTAGGAGAGCGCATCCCGGCTACAGTGAGCAAGCTACGGATGCCATGAAAAGAAGAGATTTTATTGCCAGGGCCGTTCCCGCTATTGATGAAAAGAAATCATTGAAAATTTACGCGATAAAAACCATTTTAACGGATTTTATCGCCATTTTATTTTGTCCCCATGATCACGGCTGTTGAAAAACAACTGAAACATCGGGAACAATGCAAATAATGAATTAACACAATTAATCGCTACAAAATCTGCTAAAAATAGCTTTATTTATAATGGTTTATTAAAACATTCTCATAAAAAATACTTAATATCGGACCAATCAGCTAATTATAATATAAATCGATCGAACTGTGCGTCAGATCAGCGGGTCTAAAAAGGTCACATTGAGCGATTCCACTAAAACCGAGTACCTAACTTTATGAATTCCCAGTAGATCTTAATAGATTCCTATAAAATTCATATAATGGTCACTCGTATGAACAGAATCACAATAATTTATTTACTAAGCTTTTCCATTTCGTGTAAATATCGCCGCATGTCAAAATATTATTCTGATACGATTCCAATAAGTGGCCTTTTTAGACTTGCAGATGTTATATATTGGGTTTTTACACATCACAGCTTCTACGAATTACGATGACTTTAAAACTAAAACGACCAAAATCTGGCAAGCAAGGTAACCTTATATAATTTTCTAAATCTTATTTTCAGTTGATGGACGAAGAAGACGGTGAAAAAGAACTGACAGATCTACAGAAAGAGATAGAAGTACAGTTAGAGAAGGACACAAACAAACGGAAAAAAGTAGCCGCTGTCATTGGCCCTTCAACATCTTGCCTAGGAATTGGTAATTGTTTATAAATACTATACCTTTATATGGGATGAATAGGGATCAATGGGTGAATAGGAATAAAATGGTCAGCTAAATTCTGTAGTTATTTTCTTTCAAGTGAAATTATGGATTAGTTCAATAATAATGAGCAGAGTTATCAATAATATCTGGTAAAATACTTGGAATTCGGGAGAGAAATTATTAAAAAAATCTAACAACCATTTTATTCCTATTCACCCATTGATCCCTATATTCACCCATTGATCCCTATTCACCCCATTTTAGGTAGTTACGTTTTTATTATTAAGCTATGACCTTAGAATTAAAATATTGCAGATGTTGGTTGAACCCAGCTCCCCTAGACAAGTGGCAATTAGTTGGTCACCGTATTGTAGAATAGAATGTTGAAAGTATGGGATATGACGTGTATGACTAGTTAACCCAAACCTAAATCATCACTTTCCTTTAGTAAATAACGAACTAAACATGACCTTAACCGAGTAACCGAGTTTACTTAAACTAATTAGTTGAATAAGTACAGATGATGCAATTGCCTGCCGATTAATATGAATGAAATATGACGAATATCCTAGACACTTTCCACCTATATTAGTACTTATCATTCCTTATAGGTACTTTATAATGTCACATGTTGGGTAATTCTTGGTAATTCTGAACAGGAAATATTAACACACGCCCAAAACATTTCTTAATAATACGCACAAACATAACCTTCATTAATTTTTCTTAAATAAAACCCACAAGTTTTGAATGCTATCGGGGCCGGGCATGTCCTAGAATGTGTTACTTTATGATGATGATGACTTTCAATAATGGAATCTGAAGGCCAATCCTCGTGATAAAAATCTCTTCAAAATAAAGTCTCGATATAATCTCAATCTCAGAAATGTCAAAAACGCTGTTCTTGTACATCCGCGGAGGGTTAGACAGAAGCGAAGAAACGCCCACATTTCACCAATCATTGTATTCGGTCCCACGGAATAGGGGTTGAGCCTATTGCCGTATTCCGGGCACTCGAGTTGTTGACTCGAGCCATACATCTGAATCTGAGCTGTATATAGCTGTCTGATGATAAACAGCCTTATCCCTTAAGTCGCCTTGTACGACACCGCAAAGGAAGAGTTGGGGTGGCCCAAATTCTGGTCTGCCGGGAACCACGCAGCGGTCTATTCTCGTATCACAATTTAAATAAACATCGTGATCCTTTTTGCCATTTGGGCGATTAAGGTTAGCTCGCCACTAAAATTTAAACAGATCTTTATTTCGAGAATTTGCCCTCTACCCTTAATTTAACTAAAACGTAGTACTTACGTGAATACCGCAGTTACACCATACACTAAACACTCAGTGAACAACGAATAACCCAACATAATACACTACTTTGAATACCACTCAGTACTGAACCACCATAAGTACACCGTCACTGAACACAACGAATTTATATAATATTTAAAATAAAATTATAAGTATCGATAGTCACCTTCCGGAAGAATCAATGTATAATGTACTTTAAAAGCACATAATATGGAGAGGTGACACTGAGTGGAATTGCTAAAATGCATTGTAAATTAACGAGCATACTATATTTACATAAAAGACTTTGTTTGTTCGGGGTTGTTCAACTTAAGCGAAAATTAAGTGATTGCTGTGACCTACATAGGAGTCACCCATCACGGTCAATGTTTCCTATGGCAACAAAAAAGTGGGAAAATATTTTTTGTTAGTTTAACTGTTCATAAAATGTAGGTATGTACATTGTACTGTACATACACGTAAGTGTAACTGACATGTAAGTGTTACAAGAAATAGGTACTCGATATTTAAATACACAGGTTTCTTTATTCTTAAACATAAATATATGTTTTTACGTTATATAGTTTTTAAACAAAAAAAGATAAAAAAATGTTATTCCATTTATTAATAACTAGTTTTGCCCGCGGCTTCGCCCGCGTGGATGTCGGTTATCGCCACCAAACATAGCCTGTGTCCTTTCTCATTGTCTAATCTACCCCAATACCACATTTCATCAAAATCGGTTCAGTTGTTTAGGCGTGAAAGCGTAACAGACAGACAGACAGAGTTACTTTCGCATTTGTAATATTATAACTCCGGACACGTATCTTGGACCTAAATCGCAAGACAAACGAGGCTCTGGCGCCCGCGGTTTGCTTTATAATAATCTATGCTTGGTGAATTTGAGTTCGTCCACCGCAGCACCCCGTACTATCCTCAAAAGATACCCAAGAAATGTGTACCTACTGCGTGTATAGGGCACATTTTGAGCACATTTTAAGTCCAAGATACGTGTCCGGAGTTATAGTATGGATTTACATAATATAATAAGTAGGTAACATAATTACACAACACAAATTCTGGATCCGGAGGATCACGTCGAAACCACGTCCCCTCGCCCAAACGTACCTATCAGGCTGGCAGCGTTTCCCATCTGTATGGCTTTTTAGGGTTCCGTAGCCAAATGGCAAAAAACGGAACCCTTATAGATTCGTCATGTCTGTCCGTCCGTATGTCACAGCCACTTTTCTCCGAAACTATAAGGCCTATGCTGTTGAAACTTGGTAAGAAGATGTATTCTGTAAACCGCATTAAGAATTTCACACAAAAATAAAAAAAAAGCATTAAATATTGGGGGTCGCTATACTTAGAACTCAAACTCAATTATTATTTTTTTCATCAAACCCATACGTGTGGGGTATCTATAGATAGGTCTTTAAAAATGCTATTGAGGTTTCTAACATATTTTTTTTCTAAACTGGATAGTTTGCGCGAGAGACACTTCCAAAGTGGAAAAATGTGTGTCCTCCCCCCCCCCCCCCCTCTAACTTCTAAAATAAGAGAATGATAAATCTAAAAAAATATATGATGTAAATTGCCATGCAAACTACCACTAAAAATTGGTTCGAACGAGATCCAGTCAGTAGTTTTTTTTAATACGTCATAAACCGCAATTTTCGCTACGCTACGGAACCCTTCATGGGCGAGTCCGACTCGCACTTGGCCAATTTTATTTTTTATCGTGCGAAAAATTCCTACAGCTACCTCCCCCGCCGAAACCGGAGGAGGAGGTTATGTCGGACTCGAACCGACTAAAACTCACGCCGTCTGTGGGCCGTCAGTTGCCGGAGGTGAGATTGTCGTAGCCATATCCCTCGCACCCCGGCCGACCCAGGGTCATAACTCTCGATCTGGTCCTCTTCCGGTGTGGGGACCACAGAGTCCCCAGCTCGCCCCCGGGTATGGGGAGGCACGGAATGCGCGCCGCCGCCCCCTCTGTATGGCTGTATGTCATTGATATACAAAATCAATGCTGTACAAAACATAGTTTTTAAATAACAATATTAAAAGACATATCAAGATTGTTCACCTTTAGTTAATTACCTAGGTACCTAACCAAACAGAGTAGGATTTTTCCTTTTCAATTACCCATACTATGGAAGTAAGGATAATTGAAAAGGAAAAATTCTAATATTTATAAATGCGAAAGTAACTCTGTCTGTTACGCTTACACGCCTAAACTACTGAACCGATCTTGATGAAATTTGAAACACAGATGGACTAGTGCTTGGGAGAGGACATAGGCTTCCTTTTATTTTACCTACCTTTTTAAAAAGGGGTTAAAGGTGTTCAAATAGGGGATGAAAATATGTATGAAAATTCTTCATTTTTTTTTTGTTTTTTTTTTTGGTACAGATTGATTAGAGCTTAAGGAAGGAAGGAAAGGACGTAGGCTATGTTTGGTCGCGATACCCAACATCCACTCGGGCGGAGCTGCGGGCAACAGCTAGTCAATAACAATTATAATAATTGTGTTTATCATTTGTATGAATGAAATGCGATTAATAATTCCTGTGGACAATTACAACTCCTTGTAGATTTTTTTTTTTAAATAAAAATGCGCCATTGTTATTGTTTCTATTGTTACATGTTGTAAAAAAATACAGAGAGTGTAAAAAACAATGTATATTACGATAATAATCATAATAATCATAATCAATATTTATTTGCGAATACAGGTACAAATTATGCTATTACATTGATTCAAAGTTTTCCTGATTGCGTATTCCACCTGAAAGGCATGCAAAATTTACTGTTTCATTTTTAAGTAAAATAACTAAGTACCTCAATGAGACTCACGCGAATATCGTCATGGATGAACCTAAGCTAGTGTCCAGTATCTTTAAAACCTCAACTTACCTTCTATATGTGCCTATCACTAATTTGCAAACCTTCACAAGTTTCTCGATGATTCAGTGGTTAGAGTTCACCCTGTAAGGTAAAGATCGCGGATTCGAGTCCCACCTGCCCCCCTAGACAAGTGGCAATTCGTTTCTCGGCGTATGATGGAATAAAATGACAAATGTCTAGGATTTGACGTTTTTGACATTCGTTGACGCCTGTCATATACGTCAAATCCCATACATTTGGCATTATATTCCATCATACGCCGAGCAACGAATTGTCACTTGTCTAGAGGGACTGAGCTGATTTCGCTTTTTCTATCTTAATTGATTTCCACAAGTAATTGAGTTGGATTCTTTATATTGCCAGATGAATCCAGTGTGGAAGATGCTGAGGCATCAAGATTTGCCGCAGAAGACGCATTAGATCTCATAGGAGAGCTGGCTACCCATGTGCAATCTAAAGAAGACAGCAAGAATAACTTGAAGACTGAGAAAGGACTTGGTATGTATCATCATTCTCTGAACATTTTCCCAACTCAGTTGGTTTTGGTTTCCAGTCTAACTGTGAAGCGACTGCAATCTGATCTTCACAACCAATTAGCGATATCAGAGTTCTATAGTTAAACTAGTCGGAGAGCTCCAATTACCCGTAACGACTGCCATAGATGTTCGTATGGCAATCGTGACTGATGACTTAACGTGCTCTCCGAGTCCCTATTCGGACCAAGGCAAATAAACATATTAAAAAAGTATTTAATTATTTTTAATTCAAACCTCATTCTTTTAATCTATCTATGGCCAACCAGTATTGTTAGATGCGTGTGCATAGGAAAATTAATACATTTTCAGTATTTTCTAGTATTTTTAGTATTATGATATTCACAAGTGTGTTAAAAACGTCGTATGACACATGTGTGTATTGATGATTACCGTTCTCGGTTCACTTAAGACCCTCACCTGACGGCTCCGTTGTCCATGGCGCTACAGCGGTAATCATTAACTTTACACACTTCTACCATGATGTACCTACTATTATTCATTAAATACAGGTCCAGACCTAGCTGTGATAGGTCTCGGCCAGCAGGATGACAAGGACAAGTTCGTGAAGCCAGAGCCGAAGCAGTTCACCAAGGACCTGCACAACGCCGATGACCTGGTCCTCGACCAGAAGGACGAGGACTATATCGACTCTCTCATCATGACTGAAGATGAAGTGAAACACAAGGCGATACTGTGGAATAAAGTTAATGCTTCTTATTTAAAGGAGCAGAAGAGTAAGTTCCTAAGATTATCATCTCCTTCTCTTTTTATGGGTTTATGGGAGCGACTTTTGTCTGACCTTCCAACTCCGAGACGATGGTCAGCGCCAGAACCTCATCCGTGAGATCACTAGCAGTGTGAATAGCCTGTTGGCGTTCTTCAATGAGTTGGGGTGGATCGAGTGAAATGCTCACCCTCACGCAAAAACCACGCCTTGACACGGAGTTGCGGGTATCAGCCTGTGATATCATACCTCATCCGTCAATCATTAGGTGTACCAGTTAGCAGATAAGGTTGGATTAGTCCTGGTCCGGGGTCCGCTTTTTTACCACTCTAACTGCAAAGCGTAGGCTGAAATTCGATATTTTCCGTTAGTAAATAGAATACTGACGTAAATACAATATATATGTTCAGTATGTTCTATAATATAAAAATGAATCGCTGAATATGTTGCTAAGCGCAAATCTCAAAAACAGCTGAACCAATTTCGCTAATTCTTTTTTTTTAATATTCCTTGAAGTACGAGGATGGTTCTTGCGGAGAGAAAAATGAAAAAAATAATTATCGACTATTATGCGATACGAAGTTCGCAGGGTCAACTGATCGTTAATATAGCATAATTGTTTTTAATATACAATGTACATACATCTATAAAATGTTATATAATTTGTAGTTGTAAATGTTTAAGTTAAAGAAGAAATACGTGCGAGAGAAAAGGAAGAAAATAAGGATCGGAAGCGGAAAATCCGAGGCTCTTACAAGAAGAGGGTGCCTTGCAACGCATCTACGGCGGGTGAGGCCCTCGGCAAGATGCTTGCTGAGAAGAAAATCAGCTCCAAGATCAATTATGATATTCTGAAGAGTTTAGATCAACCGGGTACTGCTATACCGGCGCCTGCGACCCCGAAAGAGAC
The DNA here is from genome assembly GCA_914767945.1 of Eilema depressum. Classification (NCBI taxonomy): domain Eukaryota; kingdom Metazoa; phylum Arthropoda; class Insecta; order Lepidoptera; family Erebidae; genus Eilema; species Eilema depressum. The sequence continues at coordinate 11,953,942 of OU612031.1, forward strand.
CGCTGTTAGACCCGAGTAAGTAGTAATTAATGACTAGTAGACTATGGAATAGGGCTGTTCTCCATCTGATAGTCAACATCAGCCCATGGTAAAGTGCCCGCTTAACGGCTATAGTCTCGCCCCGCTTACGTCTAACCGAAAATAATAGTTGACGAAATGTGAGAATAAATACAAGTCTGCCTACCCCTTCGGGACTGGGCGTCGATTCTGCTAAAGCACAACCACTGTCACACCACAGAGACTGCGGGAACATTCCATTTTAGCCTTTATACAAATGCAGTTAGTTTAAAATTAAATGGCTTTTGTAGAGTGAATGAAAGAGAGTAATGAAACTCTTTTCATTTAATTTTGTGACTGTAAGTCTATGGAAATATGGTCTAAAATTTAATGTCATTTTTCGCAGTCTCTGTGGTGTGACAGGTGTTGTGCTTTAGTAGAATCGAGGGCCTGCTTCTGAGCAATCTTTTCAAATTATTCAACCTTCTAGAAAGTTTTACAAACTAAAAAATATAATTATGAAATCGCTAATGTCCTTCCACTTATTCCTTCTCCACCTTTTGGTTTGGCTTTTGCGGCTTTTATTTGAGTGACTGCCGTGTGACCTTCCAACCCCGAGACGAAAGCTACCAAAGACTCGACTATCAGTGTACCAGCGCAGAATATTATGTAGCTACAATTATTGACTTCCACATCTAATGCTGTAATTATTTCAGGCCAGTGTCGACTGTAGTGACGGTACCAGCATCGCCATTACCCCGTAAACGGAAGAAGAAGACTAACACCTCAGTCCCGGCGAGCCCGGGGCCTAGAACCCCCTCTACACCGGGACCAAGAACCCCTGCGACACCGGGACCAAGAACCCCCGCTACACCGAGACCACGAACCCCGCATACACCTGCTGTACCTAACGGTATGGCTTATCATACTAATAATATTATAAACCTACACGTGAAAGTTTAACACCTAATATTTATATCGTACTAGATCAACATCTCTCAATATTTTCAAGCACCTACCTTAACAATACTCTGCATCACCCTAAGGTTGACTGGTAGAAAATGCCCATGGCATTAAGTCCGCCTTTGTACATCTTATTTGTGCAATAAAGAATAAAATAAATAAAAGTTTGTAAGTATGTGAAGATGTATGTGAAGATGTATGTGAACATATATGTGAAGATGTATGTGAGGATGTTTGTTACTCTTTTCACTTTTCACGTAAAAACTACTGAATGGATTTTAATGAAACTTTACAATAATATAGCTTATACATCAGAATAACACATAGGCTATATATCAGCGATGAACGGGATCAGAATTCCACACCGGCAGAGCCGCGGGCAACAGCTAGTGCACTATAATTTACATTTTATATCAGTGGCGTGGAGTGAACATTTTTAAACGGGAACCCCGTGGAAAAAATCTGGCTATGACCGCATGGTCTGACCGATTCGTCCGACTGATCGGACGACGCAGAATTTTACTTCCTATTTATCCGATTGATCGGACGACACGGAAACACTTTCCTATTAATCTTTTTCCCTGTTGGTCCAATTGATAGGACAACGCGCACTTTTTTTATCCATTGTAGGAATCGGGTTTTAGGAATCCCGGCGCCGTCGTAAAACGGCTTTACACGACTGGATCTAATTTCTAATTTCTAATTGACTTAATACCTTGCATGCATATGTTTACACGTGTTCAAAGAAATAAAATATTATAATCTCATCTTACACAGATGCAGCCGAGGATTATGAAGATGAAATTGATGTGGAACCCACAGACGCTGGCGACGAGCTCTCATTAGCTGCTATGTTACAAAATGGCGGCGGAGACGACGACTACTATGATTACGAAGAGTACTAACATTATATCAAGCGCTTTAACCGCGGTATATAAATTAAGAGAGTGTGTTTTGAACTTGAAAAATACCAATATAAGAAATTGGTAAAACTGACACCTATCGGATACTTCACTCTATACGCTAATAGTTCTCAAATCCTTTACTAGATGGCACTGTACTATACTATGAAGTTTTAGCGCCATCTAGTAAAAGGTTTGAGAACTAGAGAGGTGTTAAAACGGTAACAGCAACAGTGTCGCGACTTTAATGGTTTTTCCTCATCTCAAAAAAATGCCAAACGTACATATCTTTAGGTGCACCGGGTTTAGTTTTCACTTTTAGGCGCCTGAAGAATTTTTGACTTCAGAAATCATACTCTTATTTATCGTGCGCAAAATCCCCACGGATACCCCCTTCCGAGGTTATGTCGTACTTGAACCGACTAAACACACGCCATCTGTGGGTCGTTGGTTGCCAGAAGTGAGATTGTCTGAGACATATCTCTCTCACCCCGGCCGACCCGGGCCATTTCTATCGAGCTGGCCCTCTTCGGGAAAAATCATACTGGGAATTTTAGCTTAGTGATTAACTTAGGCGCTTAGTCCACATAGTTCTTAAGTGTCAAGTTAACGGTTTTAGTGTAAATCGAAAGCAATAGCAAAATAAGCAGCCTTACTTATTTACTAATATGTGATAGAAAAGTTAGTTATCCTTAGAGGTAACGCACTTGCGGTTAGCCTGCTGGCCTACATGGCCTACTGCCTGGAGAGGAAATGGCCTACCGTCCGGCCAGCCGGATGCCGCTGACCGCATTGCGGCTAGTCACATGTATAACCCGCGCCACGTATCTTGGACCTAAATCGTAAGACATACGAGGCTCTGGCACCCGCGGATTGCTTTGTAATAGTTTATGCTTGGTGAATTTGAGTTCGTCTACCGCAGCAGCACCCCGTGCTATCCTCAAAAGACACCCAAGAAATGTGTACTGCGCGTATAGGGCACATTTTGAGCACGTTTTAGGTCCAAGATACGTGGCGTGGGTTATAAATTATGAAGTTTACTGTTTACCAATATGACAAAATATTGGTAAGAACATTTATTTGTATAGTAAACGGTACGGTAGATTATTTATTAGAGTTTAGATATAAATTAAAATAATACATATGGATATAGATCTCAAAACAAATGTGTCTGCATTGTATTATTAAGTCTTAACAACTAGGTTCTACCAATTTTATTTAAATTTACTCCACATTTCTTGCCTAATTATATTGGTACCCCTACACTTACGGACTCGTCAATAACGTATTAATGCCCCGAGCACGAAATACATTGGAATTCGTAATGTAAACGTATGGAGAGAACGGAGCAATGCGATTGGCCGCCTGCCTACTGTGAACCTGTGTGTGTGTGAAACCTGCCAATCACAACACTCCGTTCTCTCAATACGGTAACGTTACGAATTCGAGTGTTATTCATGCTCGGGGCACTGAAGCTACCTCGAGTTACGTTTTTTTAAACGTAAATATTTTTTTATATTTGTACGTTTACCTATAACCACGTTAAAAATACAGGCAAGTAATACAACGCGTATTATGAGAAATTCGCCCAAATACAAACTCATCTTGCGTGTTTGAACGGTAAGACAACCCATGCCATCACTTCTATAGTTGTCTTGCACAAGACAGTTAAGCTATGCTTACTTTGGGTGTAGATAGCGTTGTGTACATAGAATGCAATATTTAAAGAGAATAATAAATAACGAATAAAGTTTTTTTTTAATTATGCTGTTTGCTTTAAATATTAATGTAAAAAAAGATAAGAAAAAATTACAGCTAGTTTTGTGCTAGACTAATTTGAAATCGCTGTATTGTAATGATTTTACAGAATGAAATATCATCTTTATTCGATGAATGGCTCCACCATAAGTGCTTTAATAACCGAAGATATAATATTAACAGAACTAACAGAAGTTTTTTTTAAACATTTACAAATCCCAATGATGTAACTTTAAAACGGCGTAAGTTCTTTAAGGAGTCTGTAGGACAATTTTATTGATGTTTTCGGTTATGCAAATATTATAATCGATAAAATAGTTCTTTTTAAACAGTAAAACATTGAAATAAAATCAATTTAAATATAAAAAATAATACCAATACATTCCCTGTAAATCCCGCAAGGGGTAAGCAGATGTGTATTAACATCCACATGTCGTAATGTGGTTTTTGGTTCCACGTAATAGGGGGCGAACTTATTGCTGTAAGCACTTTGTCATGGGCTGTATTCGCTGTATGTTTACTTTCGATAGAGAACCCCCAAATCGCAATACAACCTTTTAAAATGGTTTTTACTGTCTAATAATTTAGGTTCAAACCCCACTGAAAGAGCAGCGGCCGGCAGCGGCTTTTTTTTACGAAGCATTTTAAATCTTATTTACGGGAGAAAAAGGTCATAGTCATTTGATTGGAGGTGCTCTTTCAGTTGGGATTGACGCTTAACTGTTTGAACGATTTTCTTGTACAGTTTTACCAGGGTAACATGTAAGAGTATATTATTATTATTAAACATAATATAATAGACTGATTTAAATTATTCTTTACTTGTATGCCAGTTTTAGTGTTTTGTGAGACTCCTAGACAAGTTTAGTGGCAATTCGTTAGCGTATTGTAGAAGAGAATGATGAATGTATGGTAATTGACGTTTATGACATACTAGCTTTTGCCCGCGGCTCCGCCGGCGTGGATGTCGGTTATCGCGACCAAACATAGCCTCTGTCCTTTATCAAGGTCTAATCTACTCCTATACCAAATTTCATCAAAATCGGTTCAGCGGTTTAGGCGTGAGGGCGTAACAGACAGACAGAGTTACTTGTGTGTTTATAATATTAGTATGGATATGGATGTTGAAGACTATCATATACGTCAAATCCCATATATTAATTATTCTATTCAACAATAAGCCAGCCAACGAATTGTCACTTGTCTAGGGGTCAGCAGAAATATTTTAGCTTACCTTTAGTTGTACATAATGTTTTTTTATCTCATTTAAGCTATTTATAGAAATTTGGTCTATATTTCTGTAACCAGGTACAAATAAATATATTATAAAAATATTATGACGTTTTATTTTTTTAGGGTCAGCGCCCTCTGACGCAGAATTGAAGCAAGTATATCGGCTGTCCAAAACCAAAACCTAGCAAGGGCTTTTTAACAAATTTTACAGGAGAGCGTAAAAACATAAAACGGGTTAGCCTTTCAAAACTATTGGGGTTAGAGTAATAAAGTGATATTTATTGGATAGATTACTAACCACTGACTACATAATAAGTAAAATATTTTGATAATAATGTATATGGCATGTTTTATACCCCTTACTAACTTTGAAAATGGAAATCTCAAATTTTTTCTCCATCCTGACCGGTTTCAAAAACCTAGTATTCTGTACTTGCTATGTTTTGAAATGGAAATTTTGAATATCATGTTATGTATGGTCAATCTAATTCCTAGTATTTATGCATGTTTCGTAGAGGTAAAATAAACATATTTGATTTATTAGAAATAGAAATTATATAGGTATGTAAAATATGTATATTTTATACACTTTTCATCAGAAAAATCGAAACACCTTGCAAGTTTATATTTTCTAAGGATTATCAGGAAAATTTTTATATTTAGGAAATTGTCAATATCGTTTATTAGTGAGATGTAGTCTGTAGTGAGAGTATGAGATTGTAAAATTCTAATGTTTTTATGTTCTAAATTCAGATTAAATTTACATAGGTTTCGTATTTTGTTTATAGAGCCATTTTTACCCTGTATTGAGTGTGAAGAAAGTGGATAAAACGCTTTTTTTCCACTTACGTGTTGTTGTGTAAAAAAAAAAGCGTTTATTTAATAACTTGTATTCCCTTCCCGACCTCAATACTGCTTCCATAGGTACGTTTTTTCATCGATCGGATGAGAGTCACGATCACCATGTTATGCTATTCCTCTTGGATTGCATTTGGCAGCAGCAGTTTCCCCTCCCCGTCCCGCGCGCCTATTTCACACTGACTTACTATTATTTATTAAAGACACGATTTGATAATCTCGATTTCGGCTGTGCAATTTTAAAACCTAGCAACTGACATTTTTTCAAAAATGGGTGTTTTTACATAATATTGACTTGCTAGGTTTAACTCACACATTGTGCTTGTCAAAACGTTTAAAAAGCACTCGACAAAAAAGTTAAGACAACTGAAATTCCTAGCATCTACACATATATTTTTTTAAACGTTCAAAAAACTTATTCAAAACCTAGCATCTTACACTAAACAAAATTAAATCCTATCAAGTGACTGCAGTTGCTAGGTTATGAAGCTGTTCGTGCGAGTTGCTTGGTGTTTGAAATTGTAACTGATTTATATTTCGCGCGCTTCTTTTTAGTATGCGGCGAGCACCACCTGGTTTTTCCATGCCTGAAGTTAAAATCACGCAACGGGTGGTCCGGCGTGAACTTAAATCCCTAGATTTTCGAAAGTCGAGTGGGCCGGATGGTATACCGGCGATGGTGCTCAAGCACTGTGCTCCCGAGTTGTGCCCAGTGCTTACACGCCTTTTCGCGCTCTCCTACTCCACAAGACAGGTCCCGGTTTCGTGGAAGACTGCATAAGAAAGGCGACAGGACAGATCCGTCCAACTATAGGCCTATCGCTATCACCTCGCTGCTGTCGAAGGTGATGGAGCGTGTGATTAACACACAGCTCCTGAGATACCTTGAGGGAAACGATCTACTGAGCGACCGACAGTACGGTTTTTCCACCGTCGCTCTACCGGTGACCTCCTAGTGTATCTCACTAACCGATGGGCGCAAGCCATCGAGAGTCGGGGTGAGGCTATAGCGGTCAACCTAGGTATAGCGAAGGCCTTCGATCGGGTCTGGCACAGAGGTCTTCTTGCGAAGTTGCCACGCTATGGACTCCCCGCGGGATTGTGCGCATGGATTGCCAGCTTTTTATCCAACAGAAGTATTCAAGCCGTCGTCGATGGCAGCTGCTCGGACCGCATGGACATAAACGCTGGTGTTCCGCAAGGCTCCGTGTTGTCCCCGACCTTGTTTCTGCTGCATATCAATGACATGCTGTCTGATGGCTCCATCCATTGCTATGCAGATGACAGCACCGGTGACACGTATTACACGGGCCGTGCAAATATCCCTAGGTCGGAAGTGGAGGAGAGTCGCGAACAACTTGTGTCCGAAATTGAGACTACTCTCTCTGGAGTATCCGATTGGGGACGACTAAATTTAGTCCAATTCAACCCTACCAAGACACATTAGTATGTGTATTCACCGCTAAGAAGGCTCCATTTGTTGTAGCGCCGCAATTCCTGGGCACACCGCTCACCATCTCCACAAGTATCGGGATTCTTGGTGTCGATATCTCCAGCGACGTCCAATACCGAAGTCATCTGGAAGACAAGGTCAAGTTGGCATCAAAGAAACTTGGGGTGCCCAACAGGGCGAAGCAGTACTTCACTGCGGGGCAACGACTCCTCCTTTATAAGGCACAGGTTTGGCCCCACAAGGAGTACTGCTGTCACCTTTTTGCCGGAGCGCCTGCGTGCCAGCTTGACCCTTTCGACTCGGTACAAAGACGGGCGTTGAGGCTCGTCGGCAATCCCATACTCACAGGCGATGTGGAACCTCTCAGTCTCAGTGCTTCACTGTGTGTGTTTTACCACCTATACAATGGTTTGTGCTCAGATGAATTGTTTGCCATGATGCCCACAGCTACATTCTATCATCGCACTTCTCGTCATAGGTGGGGAGTTCATCCTCACACATTGCGACCGGAAATGGTGCGCACTGTGCGGTATGAAAGGAACTTCATCCCTCGCACACTCAAGCTGTGGAATAAACTCCCCGCGATGGTTTTCCCAAGCGACTACAATATGGGGTTCTTCAAGAAGGGCATTAGAAGGTTTCTTCAGGGTCGGCAGCACGAGTGTGACGCCCCTGGTGAGTTGCATACGTCCATAGGCCACGGTAATCACTTTCCATCAGGTGGGCCGTGTGCTTGTCTGCCACCTAAGTGGTATTAAAAAAAAAAAAGGGAATTAGGCGTGAGCGTATGTATGTAAATTATCATTGGTTCGTATATTTGTCGAAGGTTGTATGAATCAACCCACGAAAAAAAAAACTTGAACTTGACTGAGGATTTTTAAACCACTTAGATGGCAGACAAGCACACGGCCCACCTGATGAAAAATGGTTCCCGTTGTCACGGTAACCACTTTCTATCAGGTGGGCCGTGTGCTTGTCTGCCACCTAAGTGGTATAAAAAAAAGCGTTACTAGGTTTATGAAATAGTTTTAGTTTATTTTATAATAATGAATTAAGAGCAGATAAAAACCTAGCAAAGTACCTTACTAGGATTTGAATTTGCATTAGGAACTTACTTTTGCTTAAGGAAACAATTTATTCTTCAGTAAGTGCTCTGGTACTCACATTTTTTATGATAAAATTATTATTTATTATTGATTTTACAGCTAAATATATATAGCATAATTAGGTATTACTCCCATGATTCTAGAACAAATCGTTTTGGAATGGCAAGACCTTAAAGTGGCAAAGTCGTTTTTCTGCTCTCCTGTAAAATTTGTTTTAAACCACTTGCTAGGTTTTGATATTTGACAGCCGATTTATACTTCAGTAATTTTGTAAATCAAAAACCTAGTACGGGACAATTCCAAGTCTAAAAACCTAGTAAAAGACCACTTTCAAATTTAAAAACCTAGTAAGTTCAATTCACAAATTCAAAAACCTAGCAGGTACCGTATTTAATAGGTTTTTGTACTTGGAACTGTTACTTACTAGCTTTTTGATTTTGTATCCTCCGAGTACGAATGTCACTTGCTAGGTTCACGTATGTTCATAACTCTGATTCTAGATAAGATAGAAATACGGGTGTTTTTTCCATAGATGTAGCTAAAAATTTTGGAAATATTGATTATAAAAAACGTGTTTGACAAAAAATGTCCCTTGCTAGGTTTTGGTTTTGGACAGCCGATATGTTTAAGCTCTTATCTCTAACACGTAATGCAAATTTCTATCTATAGTTAAGATATTTTTTGGTAGATAAAAAAATTGTGGTTTCGTTTCGGTTCCTCAATTTGTGCTTGCCCTGCCTGCCTATATCTATGTGTAGATGTATTAGTTTAAAGTGTATAAAAAATTACTTATCATATCACATAGGTAAATAATAAGGGAGTGAATGTTGAGATGACTGCAACTAGAGATGAAAGGAACTGGCACACATGTTGCGCCGACCCCAACCTATTATACTCCTAGTTGGCCATTTGGCCTGTAACTAATTGGACGGAAAAGTCTCATTAGTTACATTAAAATAAAATTTCCAAATAATGTAACTACTTGGAACAAAAATGTTAAATGTTAATGTTAAACTAGTTACATCAATGTAACTACAATGTAACTAGGTGGAATAGACGAAATAAACTTGGAATAAGGGCAGGAGGCTAATGATGATGAGGTTAATAAATTATTATTGACTTTTGTTTTCAAATCTTCATCATTGCAACATACTTACGTGCTTTGGAGGGTCGGCTCGGTTGTCTATAATCTCTAGACTCCGAGGTAAAGGCCTCGAATGCGACTGGGGTCTTCACCTTGCTACAAGGATGATGATGATCTATGTATACTAGACATTCTAGCCTCTCAAATATCAACCGGTGCCCGGGCACCGCGAGTGTTAGGTGAGAGTTTGTTGACGTGGGTAGACTGGCTAGACAACTTTAGAACCAAAATTGTACCACGGTTCCCGGGTGAGCCGACGAAACTAGATAAATGACCGCACCTTTTTGTAACGTCATCAGCTAATTGCTATGACTGCTTCAAAAAGTTAGTGGTTTTTCGCGATATCAATTTTTTTGTTTCGTGCAGCTAAAGCATAGACGTCTGTCCTTCCTTATACATAATTATGTTCAGATGTCAATAATAATACAGTTAATTTCATAACGCGGTACCTATAAACACCTTGTCTTGTCTTAACACTATCGAGATGTCAAAAGTGTATCACACTGTAGGTATTATTATATAACAGAAGTCATACTTTGTTTGTACGAGATTGACTTTGCTTTCATTCTGTAGATAAAATGAAGTTGAAAGTTGGTGCTCTCAAAGGGCCAGGTCTATAAATTTCGTCCTTTTACACGGCTATGAAGCGTGGCCGTTGCAAGGGCGGCACACTCAGGAGTTACCGGAAGCCAGACCCCAGGCTACAACCCTCAGGACACAATTGAGACTCATCGGGACTCAATGCTAAAACAAATGATCATGACGGCTCTTGATGACTAAGTTGAAAATCATCAAAAAGTCGTCTGGCAATGAATATAGCATCTTAATAAAGAGATATGGAGGCAGTATCTTGTCTCTATTATACGTGTATTAAACGTTATCTTTAACAGAGAAAGAAAAAGGTGAAGAAGCTGAAATAGAGCGCAAAGAAAGCGTTGACCGTGACGATTTCATAATGAATTACTAAATAGATCTTGCACAAGAAGAAGTAAGTAGGTAGGTATAGATTTTTTTTTAAAGATTACGATAATTTCTTTGGTAATTAATTCATTATAACTACCTAAATTCGAAGTTCGGTTTAATTAATTTTAACCCCTTTTTCTCTTAATCTATAGCATTTTATCTTCACAATATATTTTTGTTAATCCGGGTTTTTATGTAGAATATGTAGGTACCTAAGTTTACGTATTTTCCTTTGTGTTGAAAAATGCAGTCTTCCTTTGTGTTGTGGGAATCGATTCTAATGCCCCGCTCGCTAATTAATAGAAAAATCGTGAGTCATCTTTGCACACGATTCTACATGTCTATGTTCTACATCCATAATACCACCTGTACCACCCTCATCTATTATTATCAGACAAGCTTGGACTCTGAGGCTTGGACATGTTGCGTAGGTATTGTCACGTTTTTAATTAGCTTGCCTACTTATCGCCTTTATTTAGAATCTATACCTACCTATAGGTATAGTTCTAAAGAAAATAATTAAAATTTTGTCATTTGTTATCTTTTTTGTCATTTGATTGAAGTACGTAGGTACTGTACGTAGCAGTTGTCTTCTAATCTTCTTGAAGATCAAAGTATGAAGCATCATAAATATCATAATGTTGTAGGGACAGGGGCGCAGGGCCTCATACCTACTTATAAATTATTAACCATGGGCTGGGCTGGGACACGTATCTTGGACCTAAATCGCGAAACAAACGAGGCGCTGGCTGGTGAATCTGAGCTCGTCAACCACCGTAGCACGTGCTTTCCTCAAAAGACTCCCAAAAGGTAGGTAGGTAGGTAGGTAGGTACCTACTATAGGACACATTTAGGTCCAAGATATATCTCCCGAGCAATAGGTACTATATATAGGACAACGAGTACGATGACGACCATACGCATCATAGGTTTGCAAGGATGACGCTACAGGTGCGTCATTGTCCCCTTGTAGGTAAGTAGTTGTAGATACTCTGTTACGTTTTATACGAATTTCGCCGTTATTTCTTGTAAATCTGTTGAATGAAATATATATTTTTTTTACTAATTTGTTCTGTATTCTGAGTACAGTACCTACCTATTAGTCTGAGTACCTACCTAACCAGAATTGTTATTGTGCCTACTTACTGTGCAGTGTGCACTGATATAGAAAACACCATAGTACAGTCGCCCTCAGAAGTCAGAAGTTACTAAATAGGTAGGTAGCTTACTAACAAACAATTTTCTTATTTTTTGGAAGAATATTAGTAAACAACATTATCCCCCATTGTAAAGGTGTTATCGTAACTATAGCTACATCTATCTATCTGTTGATGTCAATAAAATTGCATCACAGTTTAACGCAATGATTATAATGTTCAGACATGTTCAGACCTGCATAAAACGCGTTTTCCAACCGCGAGTTAGTATTTTTGTGTGTCGGTCGCGCTTCAGTAATGACTGTTAACGTATGACGTCAATGACGTCATACGTTAACGCACTGTGTACTAAGTTTGACTCAGTGTGTCTAGTTTTGAGATAGTGCATTCGTGAATGCTGAACTGAGTACCTACCTATCTATCTACCTATGTAGTGTTGTTCATTTCGTAACGTTTGAAAAGTCTATTATTACTTTCACAGGTTTTCAAACCGCATGTTTTCAATTCGATTAGGTAGAATTAAAAACATTCTGTATAGGTATATTTGATATGTAGGTATACTAGGTAAATATCACATCACAATCTGTAAGATCTTTTCACGTTTTTATGAGGTTGTTAAACCTCATTACCTAGACCTACTTATTACCTAATTAGTCATAGCTTGATCCTTGCCTTGGTCAGCATTTTAATTTTTTATGCTTTCGAAAGTTTAGAAATCGTACGTTTTAAAAAAGTAATTGAATTAAACTGAAATGGGTTTCGGTTTTGGCGATTAACATATTGATCATTTATAGAGTAGTTAAAACCATTTGAGTTTGTAAGATATTAAAATTATAACTTAAGAATGGGCTGATTCGACCGGGAAATTATTCTTACTTAGGTACTATTCCTACGTCTAATACTAATATCACCTTTATGGGTTGATTCGAGTAGCTCCCTGATAGCGGTAACTCCACTAACAGCCAGCTTCTCAACCCTACCCCAAATAGGCATTTCATTCGGGTTTTAAGAGTACCGCAGGCATTACCTCCTTGTCATTTCTTTTATATCTTCCTCCCTCTCTGTTCAGGGGCCTCTTTAACCTTGAAGATACCTGCTATTGCGGGAGACACAATAACGTAGGTACCTAGTCGGTGAAATGTGATATTCGCCTTTACCAGCCCTTAACGTAGCCAGGGATAAATATATACAGGGTGAGTACCTACCTATCATGGGTCATTTACATTAGGTATTTACCTATAACACTATGTCTGGCTATTTATGAAAGGGGTGTATTCCGTGAATTCCAGTTTGATTGTGTGCCACTTATGTTACATGTTTATCTACCACTCATAGTGCATATTGTGAATAAATGAATGTATGATTCAGAGAACACACAACACTACACTACGGTCAGAGCATGAGCGACATGTCTGTACATGAACACGACTACGCGGCCGACGCCGACCCCTTGTGGGACCGCGACCGACCTAAAGTTATCGCAGTCTCTTGCTCTTGCTTGCTCTTGCTATCAAATTATATACAAAACAGTTCGCGTAGTAAACGCAACGGTGTCTTATTCTAGTCATTTTAATTTATTTTAGTGATAAAAAAGATAATATATTTCATCAAATTTATTTACAAATAACTAATCAGTATTATTATGGGTTTTCGGTGTCAATTGCAAGAGAAACAAATAAGGAAGTATTCAAAAAATAAACTTCTTGAGAGAATCAAGGCTGTCAATTATGTTTCTATACAGACGAGTTTTGGTACTTTAGTTGTAAATTCGGTATATTTGCGTCGTTTGTTGATGGACGAGAATGTAAGGATGCATCTGAAACGGTAAGTGGTTTAATTTTTAAATACTAATTAGCCTAATTTGTGCTTGTTTGATACGGGTGTTTCTGGGGTCCTACCAAGATCATCGGGCCCCCGAACCAAGCCTATCTGCAAGCCGTTATCACCTGCTGACTGCAGAATGACGCTCTGGCGCCAGCTTTCCTCTCAAAATAGGCAGTCAGTCACTTCCATTAAAGCCGTATAAACCAAACCAAAAGGAGTCGGTAGATTCTGGACTCCGAGGTGAAAGCCTTTGGATGTAACTGGGAATAACGTCAAGAATCAATATGATGATGATATGAGTATTGTGATTGTGAATACTCTTATTACTTAGTCATTAAATATTAGTCCAAGTTCACAATGAGACTGTCAAGTGTCAACCTGTCCTGTCTACCCCTGTCCTGAGATTTTAACTTTAGCTTTTCACATAGATTACTTTTCATCAAGCGACGTCATATTGATGTGTCCTATCACCCCTATACAAAAAAATAGTTCATTGCCATAATAAATGACTATGTAAATTGTATGTACACTGGAATATGTAAAGGACATCATTCAGATTGGGCTAATTTTTATTTTGCCGGCCAAAGAAAAAAAATACAATATTCGGTTAGAGCTTGTTCTTACTAACATTTTTTATTAGTGCGTCGAAGTTGAGGGACCACTTCCAATGGTTTTATTAGAGTTTAAAAATCTTAAAAATATACACTTTTTATGATACGAACTATTCAAAATAAATGAAAAATATTGTTATACATTGGAAGAATAGTTAATAAAAGCAATAAAAAATAAACCCCATACTGCATATTGTTGTTTTTCGTCCATTTATTTACGGCTAAAATTAAAAGTGTCGATTAAAGAAAATAAAATCCGCTAGAATTTTTCCTTATTAGCATTTTTTATTATGGCGTCAAAGCTGAGGGACCACTTCCCTCAGTTTTATTTATATTCGAAAATCTTGAAAACATACATTTTTTATGATACGAACTATTGAAAATGAATTAAAAATATTGTTCTATATTGGAAGAGTAGTTCATATAAGTAATAAAAAATAAACCGCATATTACATATCGTTGTTTTTCATCCATTTATCTAGGTTAAAAATTGAAAGTGCCAGTCAAAGAAAACAAATGTGATATTCCGCTAGAGCTTGTACGCGTTTGCATTTTTATTATGGTGTCAAAGCTGAAGGACAACTTCCCTTGGTTTTTTTTTTGAGTTCAAAAATCTTGGATATAATACATTTTTTTAAACGTATTATTGAAAATGAATGAGAAATATTGATTTATATTGGTTAAAGGTGCATTTCCAATTATTGAACTTAGTAAATGTGTTGATCATATTCCACAGTTACAAGGCACTAATGGCAATGCCATAAGGTAGATTCGTGGACGATAGCAATCACGTCATGTCCAGGTTCGTCAACATTATATATACATTATCATAGATAAAACAAACAGGGTTGAGTGCAATGAAACAGTGTTATTGCTCGTGTATTTTATTTTTAATTGCTTATTTTTATTGCTTTATTGCTTTTATCAACTATTCTTCCAATATAATACAACATAATTTATTATTCCTTTTCAATTATTTATTTTATTTAAAATATACGTTTCCGAGATTTTTGAACTCAAATAAAACCGAGAGCAGTATTCCCTCAGCTATGATGCTATAGTAAAAATGTCAATGAAGACAAGCTCTAACGGAATATCATATTATTTTTCTTTGGCTTCACTTTCAATTTTTGGACCTAACTAACGAAAAACAGCGATATGCAGTATGGGATTTATTTTTTATTGCGTTAAACAACTATTCTTCCAATATAGAACAATATTTTTCATTCATTTTCAATATATAATATCATAAAAATTATATGTTTCTAAGATTTTTGAACACCAATAAAACTGAGGGCAGTGATCTCTCAGCTTTGACATAGTAATAAAAAGTGCTAATAAGGACAAGCTCTAGCGGAATATCATATTTGTTTTCTCTGACCGGCACTTTCAACTTTGGATCTCAATAAATGGACGAAAAACAACAATATAAAGTACAGGGTTTATTTTTATTGCTTTTATTAACTATTCTTCCAATGTATAGCAATATTTTTCATTTATTTTCAATAGTTCGTATCATAAAAAGTGTATATTTTAAGATTTTTAAACTCTAATAAAACCGTTGGAAGTGGTCTCTCAACTTTGACGCCATAATAAAAAATGTTAGTAAGAACGAGTTCTAACGGAATATCGTATTTTTTTCCTTTGGCCGGCACTTTCAAAACTAGCCCAGATTTGTATGGAGAGTGAATGTTGTCCTTTAAACAATACAAACAAACCCTGCAACAGTTAGTTACGACCCGACATTACACGACGGTATACGTAATACATATATCTGGCCTCAGGAGTATCAGGACAGGACATAGACTCTATTTATACTATGACATAGATTAATATATATATATCTACCTGTACAGTACCTACTAAGGACATGAGATAATTTTCATCATAGAGAGTTTTGGAGTTTTTGAGATTGATTTGTGGTGATGGTAAGTCTATGGGTGATGGTGATAGAACTGATTTTTTTTTTAAATTTTAAGTATGGCAACATTGTCCCGTCCATTCCAAAGTTTTCAATTTTCAGTACTAGATGGCGCTAGCTTCGCGGTTTCATTTTAGTTTTAAGGGACTAAAGATTCATCACGAAAATCTATTTAAATAAATGAAAAAAGTCTAATATTGTATTTTTAATATGCTTAAATAAAAAATTGTAAAAACAATGTTCATTCATGTGTCGTAAAACTCGTAAAAGCCAAAATTCACTGCATCGGTACGGTACGATATCGAGAATATCAGTTGTTGTTTTGCTGTGATGTTGGCTAAACCCATTCAAACAATACAACCCGCGCCAACTTTGTTCTAACTTGAGTTAAGCAATGCCGTGGCTTATTTATTGCAAAAATATTCATGAGATAGTACTCAAAACCATTTTAATTATTTGCAACTAGAACATACCGCCATATAACTTGTGTGTTATCCTGAAAATTCATGGAATTGCGTACAAAAACATTGTTTATTTCAAGTGGCAAACGTTCAGTGTCTGAATGTTGGTAAATGTGAATGATGTTTTCCATATTACTTCAGAACAGTTCGTTCCGCACATGAGACTGGCTTGAAGTTGGTTGTACCAAATTCTAAAAACACATTTTAGTTTTAGTTTGTGTTTATGAGGTTTGATGTTCATCAAAGTGTAGTGCCAATTATTCGAAGTTAGTGATAATATGAAGAAGAGTGCGTTTTTCGCTTTTTAGCGATGTGTGAATTTTATAAATTGAATTGATGGTGTTACGGTAAAATATATGGTGTTTTCGATATTCCTAGTGCCGTTTGTAAAGTATAGTTCGAATCATAGGGTCCACAAACGAGGAGACGGATTCTATCATGGTCGTAAAACGGTAAGTTTTTGTCTACAACGTGGTGCCTTTAGATCATGCGTAGATAGATTATTACAAGTCAATGAAATGTGGTTACATGTAAAATGCTTTGTTACATGGATGCGTGTTGTGTTCTAGATAGTAGTAGTTTCAGTGTGTATAGGCAACGCTGCGCACATAGATACACGATTTTTGTTTGTTTATGTTTGGTAGCTCATCGTAGAAAACCTCAGATTTTAATCACAATACCACTAAATAATGAAACATTGTAACTTACCATGTGTTTTTGTCATACGTATACAAACGAAAAATAGGTTGACGATGCGTTTTTGTTACAATTATCGATCATTAAAACTTGAAGTAGACTCTTTGAAAACTTGTAATTTGCTGTTCTTATTTTAAAATAAAATAGTAATTTAACAAAAGAATTGACAATACACTTTAGTTGAGATAGACAATACAAAAAAAAAAATACCCTCATGTCAAAAATAATCGAAATATCATTGTAACCATTGCTCAGTGTTTTTACTAGGAAATAACTACTTTTTCTAGACACCGATGGAAAACGCGCACAATAAATAAGGAAATTAACATAACATAACTGTAACAGAACAGTCACTGATGACTGACCAGTCAATGGCAGCATTATTTGGGTTTATGTGTCACTTAGCATTCTAATCTACGAAAATGCCAACTACCCTGACTAGGTACCTTATCATCAGTGGGATTACACTGTATGTAGGTATATATTCTAGCAAACCAATAGTTTTTTTTATAGTTGTAGTTTCCCCTAATATTAGAACAAAAATAGGGAATGTAAAACATGAATTTATACAAGTAAAACTTGATTTGACATGATCATTCAAGAAACATCTTTTATTTGTGAGATTCCTATATTATATAAAGGTTATGAGACAAAATCTATTATCTTTCGACATACAAAATAACGAAAAACAGGATTATGTGGCAAGTTCAGCTGGTTTTAAATAAAAAATAACAAAAGTGATAATATTTTTATATTTTATTGTTTGTGTATTAAAGTAGTAGTATTATAAGTAAAATGTCAAACTAGCATACTGCCCATCTAACTGTCACTGTAATATACACTTGTAAATTGCCACCCATGTAAATTTTTTGAATTTACTAAAAACTATTTTGTCTGGATGCGAAAGACAGTGGCACATATTGAGATTGGTGGACTGCAATAGGCTAATTGAAATATGATTTATTCTTACCAATAATAGCAGAACTTATTTGAGTATCTATTAATTGACCAATTGGATACTTTCCTATGACTATTTATTGTACAATAAAATAATAAAATATACAAGTAGAAAACTGGCTGAAATGGAACCACACCATTATCTCAAAGTATGTATGAATCAAAACCTGAATTTCTATAATAAGAAATTCAACAGAAAGTAGTCAGGCCAGACCACTGGTATTTGAATTATGGGTATTATTTTAATAATTATTATTAACACAATCTCTATAACGTGAATTAAGTATTCTAGCTTCAACATTCTAATACATATAATTTTGAGCATTTTACAGTTGATGTAAAACCACTTTTTAATGGATTTAACGGCGAAATGTGGGTGCTAGCACCTCTGCCTACCCCTTCGGGGATAAAGGCGTGAGTTTATGTTATGTTAATGGATTCTGTAGTGATTTACTTTGTAATTTCAATGAACATTTAACATTCCCATAAACTTCCAACTGTGCCATGTTTTACAGTAATTTCTGATACAACTCGAAATGTTTCTATACCACCTGAGGATGCATTTGGACTAAAACTAAAATGCTTCTTGACTACCTGAAACATTTTGTTTTGTCCATCAGTTAAATGCCCTGCGTTAAATCCCCTGTGACCAGTTTTACATAGTATCTCTGTATTGTTCATTAACCTGTTGGAAGTGGGTTTAGAGGTGCACAAACTCCAAACATCATAGGAATATTAACAGCTGGAGACTTTGTGTTTAAAAAATACTAGTAACCAAAATGACAAGTAATTTGTGTTGAGCCCTCCTGCTAAGGTAAATTGCATAAGGATATAAGAGTGGGTTCACATTCGTAATGTAATTTGTGACCCACTTGCCAACTCTCGATTCCAAGTCCTCCTTAGCTAGTCTAGTAAGTGCATAGTGACTAAAGGTCTCTGCATACGTAACGGGTTTTTTCACGGACGGGACGGGGACGTGAAGTTTTGGTAATATCGCTTCATACAAAATGTATGCGGCAATGCATATGGCACGGGGCCACGGACGGAACGGGACGGGGTGGGCCGCATACATTTTGCTTCACGTCCCGTCCCGTCCGTGAAAAAACCCGTTACGTATGCAGAGACCTTAAGGTGTTGGACTTTATAAGAGTAACTTTTTTAAAGTATACTGTCACCGAATTTATTAGTATTTCTGCTAACCCCTTACTATCTAGAGGGGGCTAAATTATTTATATTGGTAGTGGGTTCACCTCAGTAGTATAGTATAACAGCCAGGATTCGAACTTAGAATCTTTCAATCGCAAGGCCGACTCTTAAAACCACTAAGCTATCTATAAATAAACTATACTAATTAGTGAGGCATTCTTTAATAGTTGTCGGCATAATATACGCATGGTTGACAGGTTTACTAAGAAAAAATCACTCATAGTCATGTCCACGAACTGTATAATAAAATGGTAAATTCTGTATTCTAAAAATAAAATGTCTTACGCACGACGCGACAGTAACGTAACTAAAAATAAAAATTCTAAATGCTCAATTTAATTTTGTATCGTAATTACGCTACGTACTCGTAGGTCATAGGTCCGACTGCGGGTCATCAGAGGTCGTCGAGGTCCGACAGTAAATCAAAGTCAATCATCCTTACTTATCATCATTCAAACTGTAATATGATTAGAAATTAATAAAAATACGATTCTGAGATCAAACAAGACGGGCATTACTGCAATATTTCGACACAAACTCTCTGCTCCGTTTAGTTTGACTTTTACGATATTTATGAGAGCGACCGTGACTAAGTGCCCGCTTGATGCCAATAGGCTCATCTCTTAATACCAACTGAAACATCGAAAAGTCATAGTTGGCGAAATCTGGGTGTTAATACACCTATGCCTACCCCTTCGGAGATTTACAGGCGTCAGTGTATATGTATGTATGTGAGCGACTGCTATTTGAGTGGTCAGGTAGCAGTCACTATCATCCCCAGGAGAAGCCCAGCGTCAGAACCTCGTTCGTCAATCAGCAATGTACCTCCTTACAGGTGAGGTCAACGGAGCCTCAAAGGTCGTCTTTATAATAATTAGGTACAAGAACTAATTAAGTACACGATAACAATCGTTGATGTTGTCTTCCTGATAAACAATAGGTATTAAGGCACATAAAATGCGTCGGATGTCGATCCTTGTAATCTAACTTACGACCTTGCTATGTCAATTGCGTCGTTCTAGCATGCAAAGTACAGAGTCTTAATGTTTTCTTACGTTGTTATCTTAGTCTGTCGACGACCTTTGCGGGCGTTCACGTCCACTTTATGCAGCGTCTCCTAACAAAGGAAGCTCCTGTTCAAAGTTGTTTGAAACAAAAATGTTTAAAGTAAACTCAACAGAACTAAAGTTTACTTTATCGACTCTGATATTTGCAACATGTGACGTATTCGCTCATACATAACAATCGAGTTTTATTTTTAACGGACAGAACAAAGCACAGTGACTTTTAGCGTGGAGCCCTTTTAACCCTCACTCATTAAAGTTTCATCTTCGCAGGGTTCAAACCCTCCGCCAGTCCGCATTCGCTTAGCTGATTGCGCGAAATATGTCGGTGTCGTAACGAGAATGTAACGTTTCTGTACTAAATTATAACGTATAATAAAATATGCTATCATAGCATCTATTATTTACAGTGTTGAAACCGGGTACGTCTCATAACGTTAGCAATATTTGATTTGATATGCATACATAATTTAGTTTTAATTACGTTATCATTACGAAAATTACGAAATATTAAGATTATTTCGACGTTTCTGGTAAGTGGTATACCAGTTTAAATGATTCTACTGTACCGCAGCTAAATAACCTCGTGTCCTTCGGTAGTGAGTAGAGTTCACTGGAGAGGTTTTGTGCTGTCAGTTGAAAAGACCAAAGGCTTGTCCTTCTTATCTTCTGAGCTGACGGCACAGAATATCTCTGTTCTTACAGGGTCAGCAGCACGAGTGACTCCCTTGGTGTTGCACTCGTTCATAGGCCACGGTAACCGCTTTCCATCGGGTGGGCCGTATGCTTGTCTGCGAACTAAGTTGTATAAAAAAACTACATTGTACAAGTTGCAGAAAATGTATGTACGATTGTACGTCCTTTCTATTAACTTTAGAGTATAACTCCGGAGTCCGGACACGTATCTTGGACCTAAATCGCAAGACAAAAGAGACTCTGGCGCCCGCGGATTGCTTGACGAATTGGAGCTCGTCCACCGCAATAGCACCCCGTGCTAGCCTCAAAAGACACCCAAGAAATGTGTACTGCACGTATAGGGCACATTTTGAGCATATTTTAGGTCTCGAGTTATACTATAGATAGAGTGTAGACTAGACCAATCTCCTTTACCTATACGATCTGGTGAGTGCTGGTGTTCAATACGATCAAAAGCAATTTCATTATCTATGAAGCACATCAGTACGTCGCTTTGCATATCCTGTATTTTTGTGATGCATAAGAACATTCAGGTCGAAGAAAGCTTCACGAGTGTCGACAGTAGAGAATTTTGCCTTTTGGAGACAGTGATAAAAATTGATTGTAGCCAGACATTCGATCTACTCAATCTACGCAATCGACTATTACTAGAATCGCAAAGATGGTTGGTTGAAGAATTACGACTAGGTATGTCAATAAATTCTAGTAGTAAGTAAAGTGATTTAGGTACCCAACTTTAGTTATCAATGCGTGAAAAACTTTCGATTTTGAAAGTAATGGACCAAATCCATTTATAATAATGTTAATGGAAATTTGTATTAGATGAGAATTTCAATTTAAGTTGAAGTGATGTTCCAGTAGTATTCTACCTAGATGGGAACTGTCGTATGTTCAATTGTTCATGTCCCGTTGATAGAGTTTAGCAATTCATTTCGATTCAGCACTAACACTAACATATCGACGGTGGAAAGGCAGAACACTTCAAGCGACACTTTGGTCGAAAATGACTTAAATACATAACTGGAATCCACATTAAATTCTGCGTCGATTGGTCTTAGTTTCATAACGATCTGAACACTTTGATGTCGCTTAATGTATTGCAATTTGGTATGGCTTTTTTTTTTGCTATGATTGAACCGACTCAAAATTTTATTTATTTTGATGTTATTTTCCTTGATTTAACATACAAAATGTATGTTTGGCATTTAGGTTATTTACGCTTTCTTAGTTCAACTTATAACAAGTACTTAATTTGTTTTTGCGTACCCTATAATGCCCCTACATGACCACTTAATGCGTTTTTCTATGGTTGCCTAGTCTGTCGATTTGTCGTATAAATTGTTTTCCCGGTAAACATTATATTCACAGTATGGATATAATGTGTTTTGCTAATATCTCGATACAATTGTCATGAGATTTAATTGGTTTTGGCAGTCATCTAATAATACACAAGTGTCGCTTAATTTACCTATGTTGAAAAGAACACGAATATTTTAAAATTAACCGACAGTACTTTTTTCAAATAAAATGTCGCTTAATTTATAATTTCAACCATTTCGAATGTATAAATAGAAGAGACAAACAAATGGCGCTTCATTCATTGACGACACGCGCTTTCATGAATAGACCGAGCGTAAGATATTTTCTTATTATTTTGTTAAACCTAGCTTTAAATTGTTGGGTAACTGATAACTGTGTAGCTAATAATAAATTTGATGCTTATTCATTTTGTTTAAATTGTATGTTACAGTTTTAAAATGGATAATAAACTTACTTTAAACGAAAAATATTCGAAATGACTGAATCACAGTCAGTTATGAAAAAATCATGCCGACGTAAAATAACATTCGAAAATGAATTAATCAATCAATTAGACTACTCTGCAGTAGGCTACTGCTGCAGTACTCCACTGCTGGACATAGGCCTATACGCGCCACGTTTGCCGATCCTCCGCCTTCCGCATCCAGTCCGTCCCAGCCACCTTTCGCAGGCCATCAGTCCACCTAGCTAGGGGGTGTCCCACCTTCCGTTTACCTTCGTGCGGTCTCCACTCTAGGACTCGTTTGCTCCTACGGCCATCAGTCCTTCGGCAGATGTGGCCAGCCCACCGTTGATGTTGATGCCCAGTCCAATCCAGAGTCTTGAAGACGTCCTCCAATGCGTTGGTGAATAGTTTGGGAGATATAACATCTCTCTGTCTCACTCCACGTTGGAGGCTAATGGGTTTCGTCTTCTGGTCTTGGAGCTGGACGGACATTGTGGCAGTATCATACAGGCATCTCAGCGCCTCGATGTATCGCCAATCAACACGGCACCGCTGCAGGGCATCCAGCACAGCCCAGGTTTCGATAGAGTCGAAGGCTTTTTCGTAGTCTACAAACGCCATACACAGCGGCTGGTTGTACTCCTGCGTCTTTTCTATAATCTGCCGAACTGGAACTCGTCGAGCTTACCCGCGAGGCGATTTGTGACAACTCTCGAGAACAACTTGTAGACATGACTCAGGAGTGAGATGGGCCTTTTTTGAAAACAGTACCACCGCACTCCCACTCCATGCCCTAGGTGTTAGCCCTTGCTGGATGACGGAATTAAAGAGGCTTGCTAGCTCTTTCAGAATTGGAGCGCTACCTGCTTTCTGCAGCTCAGTAGTAATTCCGTCATCACCAGGACACCTGTTGTTCTTCAGTTGCCTGAGAGCCGCCTCTACCTCGCACTGTTCGACATTTGGCAAATCCTCGGTGTAATGGCGCGTGAGGGGCTCTGTGGTCCTCATCGCTGTGTTCCGTCGGTTTACTTGTCCATGATGCATATAGCTGTCCATAGAAGTTCTCGATCTCTACGAGTATCTCGAACTTCGAGGTAATCGTTTTGCCATCCCCAGTTTTAAGTTTCGTCAGATGGGGCCTCCCCAACTGCTGAGCGAACACTTTTGACCCTCTATTACGCTCAATTGCCTCCTGAATGGTGCGAATGTTGGAGCGAAGATGAAATGTCTGACATATCCCAGGAGCTGAAAAAGCAATATGACGTACTTGGAAAACACTATTGGTCGGGGGTTGAAGTTAATAGGTCCGTGCATTGTATAATAACGCATTATTGGACATGCAATGATTGTATTGATAAATTATCTTAAGACGGTAAAAGTGTTAAATAGTGCATTTTAGTTTCTGAAAATGAGGAACTCCTTAGTGCCTGTGCCTACCTAAAATAGAGTAGATGACTGATATAATTATTATAACTAGAGTTAAGTTATAGAAGAGATAATAGTGTTAAGTTTAAAAAAATATGTTCTGTTGATATCCTAAAAAAAAAATTTACCATGAATGTTCCTGGTTAGTTAGTAAAGTAGTGTAGTGAATTCTGAAATTTGTTTATTTTCACTGCCTTAATAAAAAAATATTAGGAGCTTAAATTATTTCGTTGGTTTTACATTCTAATTTCTCAAGCACTTAAATGGTTTACCCTAAGTTAACCATACAGACATTGCGACACTTAATTTGTTTTGCCCATACAATATTAATATAAATTAATGTTGTTAAATTCTATTGCTTGTATTTTATAAACCAAAATAGTGGCGGTTAAAGTATTTTCCCGTGATCATTTATCGCAGCTCGGATTGCGTTAATGTGTTTTGCCGTAAACTATTATATCGGCAAAAAACATTAAGCGCCACCTATTTTTATAAATCTTTTAGGCTTTGTTTCAGCAGTAGATTGAAATTATGGACTTTTAAAAAATAAAACAACTGCTATTTTTGATATTTTTTTTAGAAGTAATATTTTTTTTTATGATCATTTTACCTCAAATTACAAGTTTTTTGGGTCTGCTGTAAAGTTTGAAAAATGGCGCTTACTTTAATTTGCTTTTCCACCGTCGATATTAATATCATGTTTTATATTTATCGTTTATATTACGTATCGATATTAGAGGAAGTCAAATTTATTGACTCAAAACTTTTTTTTTTTGCTTTTCTGTGCATTGTTACATTTTTTGCAATTAGTGTGTAATCACTTCACTATCACTACATCACTACATTATTATAAAACAAAGTCGCTGTCGCTGTCTGTCCGTCCCTATGTATGCTTAAATCTTCAAAACTACGCAACGGATTTTGAAGCGTTTTTTTTATACATACGAGTGATTCAAGAGGAAGGTTTATATGTATAATACATGCATAATATTGTAGAGAAACACCGATAAATTTAGAGATATGCAGCGGGAACGGGATTAGAAAATATGGCGGTACGAAGTTTGCTGGGTCAGCTAGTTCAATAGTAATACAAATTCCTAATCCCATGCAATGGAATTTGCTAAATCATGTTGCGTGGTTTTAAAATAAATTAGAGGACATTTCCGAGAATGCGCAGTCCCGCTGTTTACTGATCCATATCCCGTGAATTAAAACGTCCTTTCTCCTAATGGACTGTAGAATCGCTCACCCGTACCCAAGAGATATCAATTTCGTTAGGGAAATATTGTATTATTTCCCTAACAAAATTGAACTGTTCTTATAATATAGGTATTGTATTTTCCTACTTAATATTGTTGTACTCACTTAATTATTTACATAATTACTAAATACCTACTTAATAATGTTAAAGTTTGTGAGGATAGATGAATGGATGTTTGATTCTTCTCATAAATTTTTAACGGCTCTGTATGATACCACAGAGATAGTTCATTGTAGTCTGAAACAGCACATAATAAATTCTACTTTTTATCCCAAGACGATTCACGAAATATACAGACGTTCTTGATTTATTAAACGTAGGTAGGTACTAGATGTAAGTTCATGTAATCCATATCCATACTAACATTATAAAAGCGACAGTAACTGGGTCTGTCTGTCTGTCTGTTACGCTTTCACGCTCAAACCAATGAACCAATTTTGACGAAATTTGGTACAAGGGTAGATTAGACCTGCCGGGGTGCAAGCGATATGTTTACAATAATCTCACCTCCGGCAACCGACGGCTCACAGACAGCGTGCGTTTTAGTCGGTTCAAGTCCGACATAAGGCCCCGGCCACAACTCCACGGCACGGCGCCGTGCTACAAAATGGCTACAAAAAGTGGACGGTGTGTTGCAGGGGGCGATTCTCAATCGAAATTTCTCAGATGGCGAGCGCGCAATGACATATAGTGTCTTACTAAAAATACGTCAATGTTATTAATTTACATGAATTATATTATTATTTATATTACAACATTTTACTTTAATATTTCAGTGATATATTAATAATATTTCATAAAATTACGAATTCATTAATAAAAACATATTTTTTGTGGGTGGTGCATTGTCGCGATTCTGATTAGTAATTAGATACGCAATTGACGCGAAAATCCGCCCCAACACAACATAGGATCACGGTCCTATGTTTCGAATCGCGTCTTTCAAAGACTAATGATACGTCAACCAAGAAGTGACAGTGAGACAACAAACGTATTAAATATATGATGAAAGAGTGCGTTTTTCAGCCTCAAATATCAAAGAACAAACGGAACTACATTTCACGCTTAATTTTATTTTTTCTATATTTACATTTCTTGAAATAAGATTACGAAACGTATTATAAAAATTACAAACTATGTCAAATTTAGGGTTGTCAATACAAATAAAAATTAGTTTTCCCATGCATTTGGAAGATTTTAATTAATGAGGTGAACTTCTTTGCTAATATCAAAAATGAACTTTAGACAGTAATAATAATTATGTATAATTTAAATCATATTACATATTTTAGCTATCTGAAGATCTAAGATGCGCGTTGGCGTACACTTTTAAGCATTTCGAGTATATAAGGTACCAGCCATCCTGCTGTACTGTTATGTCCTTTTTGTGGGCATCCGAAGGGATACCCACACGATAAAGAAATAACAGACTTATAGTTTGGATGACATTATAGGCTATATTTTATCCCTGTATAGGTTCCTCTAGATAATTTTTATAATGACTATCGCATTGAAATTAAAAAACCCGACTGCAAGCTACTTTCGACCCTAATGACATTTCTTAAAAAATACGTTTTTTGATATGTATAGATGACGTTGATCACGAATATGAAAAAAAAACTGGGTATTAGTAGCCGTCGATAAGGTCGAAAATGGCTTGCACGTATTTTTGGAGTCTCTGGGTTATAGTCAATGTAAAAAATAGGCGCAAGCCATTTTCGACCTTATCGACGGCAACTAATACCCAGTTTTTTTTTTCATATTCGAGATCAGCGTCATCTATAGATGTCAAAAAACATATTTTTTTAAGAAATGTCAATAAGGTCGAAAGTAGCTTGTGGTCGGGTTTTTTAATCTCAATGCGATAGTCATTATAAAAACTATCTAGAGGAACCTATACAGGGATAAAATGTAGTCTATATTGTCATCCAAACTATAAATCTGTCCTTTTTGTTGAGCGAAAATCCTCTCAGATACCCATATAAAAGGACATAATCGCTAGGCAGGGAGATAGATCTTTTTTCTATACGATTTAGGTGGCAGACTAGCACACGGTCCACCTGATGGGAAATGGTTACCGTGGCCTTTGGAGGTATGTAACACCCTCTTAATTTGAAATAATACAATTTAGATATCCCGAAATTAGATTCTTGGGGATTGCGGAAATAGGATCTCTTTTATCTCATGCAAGCGGAGCCATGGTCAACGTCTTGTTATAATATTTACATAAAAATAGAAACAATAATAGAATCCGTTACAATTCGTTTTTTATTCTAATTTAAGTTCAAATTGCAATTTAATTTTTATTCTTATCCTTATTTTTTGGTATAGCTTCACTTTCTTCTCACATTTGCGTTATTTTATCCGAAAAAGAATTAATCGTGAAAGACATTTCAGATGTAATTTAACAATAATTATTTAGGGAAAATTTTCATATGGTACGCCACACTGAATTTTTCTCTGAATTAATATCGCCATTTCAATCAAACCGAGACGTCATCCGTCAAGCTCGCGACTAGTGTGAAAGGGATAAAATATAAATGTTTACTTCAGAATTTTTACGTTCGTAAAGGTTCATAAAGTTTCGTTTTCAGGTTACAGTTTTTTTGACGTCGAACTATGAAGTCGACTACTCTAATTGGGGAATAGCCCTCCCTTATGTCACACTTTCCACGGCGCCGTAGCACGGCGGCGCCGTGAAATTCTACGGCGCGGCGCCGTCGCCGTCGACGGCGACGGCGGACGGTGCCGTGCCGTAGAGATGTAGCCGGGGCCTAACATCCACCGGCTCCGGCGGGGAGGTATCCGTGGGGATGTTTCGCACAATAAAAAAGGCTAGATTCTTGTGAAAGAACATAGGTTATGTTTGGTGGCAATAACCGAAATCCACGCGGGCGGAACCCTGGGCAACAGCTAGTATGCAATAAAATAGTCAAACAACTTACTATATTATTCATTAAGAAGGCGTTCTTAATATTTTTATATAGAAATTGCGGTTAGACAGTTACTCATACATTTATAGGTAAAACCAGTTTAGTCGGCGCGTCACACTAAGATAACGGTGGCCATATTTCAATAATAACAGAATACGTACATCATCGCCCTCCTGCCCTTGTCCCAATTAATTGCGTAGCTCAATATCTTTTCTTCTTTTGGAGATGACCTCTGTACTTCCATCGTTTTGCCATGTCATCTTTCTCAAAAACTTAAATTTAAGATCATAATAATTAATAGACATCATCATGCCAAGCGATAATATCTTTAAGAACCCGCTTCAAGGTGCCTCCATAAATCCTAAACACAGAAAGTGGTACCGCTAATTTTTTAAGTAAAGGATAAGGATATCCATCATAAAGGTATGATTCCGAAACCGAAGGTGACCGCATACAACAACTGCAGACGCACACAGCAGATACACGTAATTCATTTGCAGCTTCTCAATGGTCTCCTATAACCGTATCGGAGTTTATCAAGTAATGGGTACGCTGTATCTGTTGCATGCGTCTGCAGTAGTCGTATGCGGTCGGCTTCGGAATCATACCTTAAGGTTTATCAGATAATAGAAATGGTTCGCTAAATTCTGTATTTATCTGTCTTTTTAACCGACTTCAAAAAAGGAGGTTCTCAATTCGTACCCTATTTTTAGGGTTCCGTAGCCAAATGGCAAAAAACGGAACCCTTATAGATTCGTCATGTCTGTCCGTCTGTCTGTCGGACTGTCTGTCTGTCCGTCCGTATGTCACAGCCACTTTTCTCCGAAACTATAAGACCTATGCTGTTGAAACTTAGTAAGAAGATGTATTCTGTGAACCGCATTAAGAATTTCACACAAAAATAAAAAAAAGCATTAAATTTTCGGGGTCCCCATACTTAGAACTGAAACTCAAAATTTTTTTTTTCATCAAACCCATACGTGTGTGTGGGGTTATCTATAGATAGGTCTTTAAAAATGCTATTGAGGTTTCTAACATACTTTTTTTCTAAACTGAATAGTTTGCGCGAGAGACACTTCCAAAGTGGAAAAATGTGTCCCCCCCCCCCCCCCCCTCTAACTTCTAAAATAAGAGAATGATAAATCTAAAAAAAATATATGATGTAAATTGCCATGAAAACTACCACTAAAGATTGGTTCGAACGAGATCCAGTCAGTAGTTTTTTTTAATACGTCATAAACCGCAATTTTCGCCTTTGCTACTACGGAACCCTTCATGGGCGAGTCCGACTCGCACTTGGCCGAATTTTTATTTCGTTTATCACTTTTCAAATTGCACCGGAAGTGACAAAATGTTTAAACAGGTTATGAATAAGGAAACACTCCTTTTGTGAAAGTATGTCACTTATTAAAAACTCCCTATATTCCTTTTCTTTTGAACTTGGTACGAAATTAGTACGAAAATTTCAAAAGAAACCTTGATGACATTTGGTACAGTGATAATTATACTCTGGCTGGAAAAATACAAGTTTTTGTCTAGGGAATTTGTGTCCACGGTTTGCGGGAATGCTATTTATTTGTAGTCCGCAGGTGGAGTCGCGACCAGTAGTGTAGAACATAAAAACAATATAATGTTAATCACATTTGGTTTAGCTATAATTATTACTATCGATGGAATCCATTTTTTTGTTAAACTCGTGAATTTTATGGGAATAGATAAAAATTCTAATGGCACAATAGCGCTGCGCTGGGCGGGACGGACACCTGCCTTCGTCGCACGGAACACCATTCCCGGCTCACACCTGCACGACAGATGTTTATATTTTGCCACTCGGATGCCCTACAAAACATTTCCTATAACCTTCCGCCTTTGACATTTATATCTAAGTAAAAACTTCCATTTGCGTAGGTCTATTTTGAATTACATACATACCTATAAGCCGATTAAATTCACCCCTTTAGGCACGTACTATGGGCATACGTTAATCCTGTTTATTAAAGGGGTCTCCTCTATTATATGGTTGTAGTGGTCAGTCTAAATAACCACTTAAGGCGCGGTCGCATTTCGATTTAACGATGCAATGAAATATATTTTTAAATTGTTGAATTTTTGGTGTTTCAGTAAGATGGATATATTTTTTATTGTTTTACATTAATTTATGCAATATACACAATTTAGAAACACTACATTTGAGTACAATTTAGAGATCAATTAGGTATTTAAAAATTGAAAACACCGCATCAAAATCTCTTCTACCAACCGGATTACATTATAAGGTTTCCAAGTGTAATGTTCGCTGTTTTTATTGATCCTGGTGTACAGGAGTGACAATAATGGGAATGAGGCAGGATTCGTCCCATAAAAGAAAACAGACTAAAGGCTATGTATACTAACGTCGTGTGTGCATCAGAATACCCACAAGTTACAGTTCGCTGACCGCATGGCATTACTTAACCTCGTTGCATAAAAATTGACAATTTCTTAGTGACTTCTTAGTTTTTTACGCCACTTGATAACATTTCAAAGAGGAGTGTCAAATTATGTACCTATTTGAATGTGTTCACATATTTTTATTGCTCTTGAAAATACGTAGTAGGTATCTGATACTAAATACATGGTCCCCATGCGAGGTGAACAAACTATGCAGGTATCAACGAACTTGTCTGATCAAAAGCCAATGTGGCTTTGTAAAATCAGTAAAATGACCGATTCATCATCATTCCTAACCACATTTGTATCTGTTTGTTGATGAACTTACTCTCTTATAAATAAAGGTCTGTGTGTACCCACCTATAGTGGTCAGATCGTCACTGGTTCACGGGCACCTTAATATCCTGATAATGTCACTGTCCATGCAAGACCGTGTGAAATGGACGAGGAAAAGCCAGCAAGGGGGCGGGCTCCGAGGTTAAGGCCTCGGATTCAACCGGTACGCTGTGCTGTGATGATGATAAATCTGATATATGGGGTAGACAGAGAACGCATGAAAATTATTAAGGTGTATACAGGATCATAGTGGAAACACGTGGTCTCTGCTTACATTGCAAACCCAAATCTATACTATTATAAAATTGTAAAGTGGTCGTGTCTGTACATTGGAGATATTTAAAAAAAAATACTTGGGTTATGTTATATTAACGATACTGAACACGAAAATATTTTTTTTTCGTTTCCTGTCTGTTTGTCTGTTTGTCCGCGATGGACGCAAAAACTACTGGACGGATTTTGATGCGGTTTTTTTTGTTAGAAAGGGCTTGCTCAGACTTAAAATCTTACGTTTGTTTGATCGGAATCGGTTGAGTAGAACCGAAGTTGTGAACAATTATGATAATATACGGAAAATGGCCCGATAGATAGATGGCGCTTTTTTATTATTATTGGTCAATTTTTATAGCATAATACATCCGAGCAATAATGTAAATTTATAGACTTTATTTTTACATACACAATTGTGTAAACTAATACGTTTTTAATCATGAAATTAAAATTTGAATTTTTAAGATTTAGTTACAGAATCATAACTAGATGGCGTTCTCGCGTTTAAATTCAAGCTATCTTTTGGTTCCAAACTACCGATTTACGCGAACCGGTAACTTTTTTAAATTTCTAATTTGTCAATTTGTGATATAGATTTTGGTACAGTCTTAAGATCCATTACAAAATCGTTTTTCACGCAAAGACAGATTAGAGCTTGGCGAAGGCGAAGTACCTGTTATTAGTTGAGTAGACAGGGTAGGTACAGGTAGTGCGAGAAGGGCAAAGGAATGGTGACTACAATAGAGAGTCGAGTAGATATCCAGGTAGGAACATTCTTATATACCACTTAAGTGCCAAACAAGCACCCGGCCCACCTGATGGAAAGTGGTTACTGTGGCCTATGGACGTATGCAACTCCAGAGGCGTCACACTCGCCCTTTTTGAAGTACCCCGTCCCAATAGGTACTATTGTCGTGAGTCGTACTGTATAGTGAAGTCGAGTATAGTGAACTATAGTGGCATCGAGTAGAGACGCGAATACAGAGTGGAGTACTCGTACCTACTACGTGGAGTACAGAGTCAAGTAGGAGCCGAATAGAGAGGCGAGTACAGTGTTTAATCTTTTTTTTATACATATACCTACTACATACTTAGGTCGCAGACAAGCACACGGCCCTCCTGATGTTAAGAGGTTACCGTGGCCTATGGACGAATGCAACACCAGGGGCGTCACACCCGTGCTATGCTGTAAGAACAGAGGGATTCTGTGCCGTCAGCGCAAAAGATAAGTAGGGCAAAGCCTTTGGGTTTCCCACTGACAGCACAAAATCTCTGGCTATCCTACTCACCGTCAGAAAGAAACACTACACGAGGTTATTAGGTAAGTCGCGATCTTCTGTAGGGCCAGTCGGACTGCTCGATTGGGACGGATATACCGTCGTTTCCTACCTCATCTAAAAAATAAAGCTCCTCTAATCAGCGTTCAACGCGCAACTCTCTGTACTAAAATTTATAACACCACGCGATAAACGACATCCACGCGGGCGGAGCCGCGGGCAACAGCTAGTGTGATATATAATGTGTTCATAGCAAATTACTCCTAATGGGTAACTAATAATAATCACGAAACATACCCAACTATAATTATTATTGAATCTTCCAAATGTTATTTGAGGTTATATTAGATCGATGAACTTAAAATTCGTAATAAAAGTTAGTTTATTGGTCTTAAACTTGAACTATGTACCTACTGCAAAAAGTAATATCGAAATAATCATGAATTTAATAGGCTAGGTATAAAGAAACTCAATTACTACTTGGCGTTATAGCATACTGTTTCCAGTTGACCCCAGTCTCCTTCAGATATTCGGTCCATTATGTCCTGGGGCTTCTGGGCCGTTCTACCGAAGTAAACGAACCCTAATACTAAAATATTCAAACGGTAAACGTAAACCGTTAAAATGTTTAAATATTAGGGTTCGTTTACTCCAACAATAAGCTTAGCTTATTAATTATATTACTTCTAAGCTGGGTTTTTCAAGCGTTATGTACAAAAAATGACAGTATGTTTTGTTATTTTTAACTTACAAAATGTAAAAAGCATAATAAAATGACCACAATTATCTTCAAACAAAAAATTATAAAAACAAATTACAAGAAACGTTAATAGTCGTTTTTAATGACACTCATACCGCCCTCCCCCTCTCTAGCTTTACCTCATCGGAGCTAACGATGTACTTATATCGGACTCGAACCGACTAAAACGGTCACGGTTTGCCTGCGATGCCGGGGAGAGAATCCAGATTCGCTGAAATTAATATAACCCTGAGAACTCAACTGACCTAGGTCACCAATGTTGACGACCCTGGCGTGTTATTGGGATGAAATACTCCATTCCCTATAGACAGGCGCGGGCTAAGGCGACGGCTAGCACGAACCGTTACCCCTATCACATGCCCCTATAGACTCTATACCCATGCTCATGGCATAGAAGAAAAACCTCATTAACATACTTTACTTTGCTTTTAATTACATTAACCATTGAGATAGTAACATAATATTTAATAATCAATGTCGTTAACAATCAATGTTAAACTCCGATCATGATTGAAACTGTTGTCACGTTTCTTTGTCCGAAGCTGTCCTAACTAGTGAAGTTTTGTTTCTTTATATGCATCTATTTCAAAAATATCTCGCAAACAGCACTCATGACATACATAGGTAAACCCATTCAACCATAGTTATTCATTACCGTCATAAATCGTATGTTGTTTGAAGAATGTTCTACTGTCATTGTTGTACTATGGTACTTCATCATTTTCACTTTGCCTTTCAAATAGACACCGCCATTGCCTGCGACTGCGTCCTCAATTTCTTTTATATTCTAAAACTAGGCCAAGTAAGAAATTAATTAATAGATTATAGACTGGGTGAAAGAATTTTGTAAATCAGGTCAGTGGTTCTCAAGTACTTGCAGGCCGATAGATAAAGGACTATTGCGTGTTGTAATACTTTGAAAATGTAGGGCTTTTCATCGGCTAGCCTTTGAACAATTATATATAAAAATTGGTTCTAAAAATCTATCTTAAGAGTCCAACTATAAAATACAGGAACTAACATAATATGTATATATGATAAAAGTAATATAGGTATTTCACAAAATTTTCGTAAGCTTGTACAACTGAATGTTATTGATATAGACGAGTTTAAATTCAATTTAAATAACGTTAGTACATTTTACTCAATGAATTTCATTGACATGAAACATCAGACATCAGAATAGTTACACCAGTGATAATCAGTTCAAGACATCTTTATAACGTCAACTAAATTATTAAGTACTTGCCAGGCAGATATCGCCGGAACTGGTTTCAAGTAGAATAATAATTTAAATTGTAAAAAACTACTCTGTATAGTTTCTAAGGCAAAGAGACAGGTGATAATGGGCACATTTGTAGTCTCGACTATCCTACTAAGGCTAGACCACCGTGGCAAGGCTACATAAGATAGAACATCAAATAACGGAGATCATCAGACGCTCTAGTGTCGACTACCAACCGAAACACAATGCGTGGGACGACCCCTCATTAAATGGACAGAATAGTGACGACAATCACTGGATACAAATGACTGTGATTTTGTAGAAGTTTCTAGTTGACCTATATGTACCACTGACGATAGATATTTAACACAATTCCTGTCCAATTTTCTGTTTATAACGAAATAGTTCTACCGAATTCGGTTTCAGGTTCGGCTTGAAGTTTGAAGGCCCTACTAACTACCAGTTTTGGTGTTTATTGGAAAATTATACAACGACCAATACAAATTCAATACGGGTAACCGCGCAGCAATAAAAAACAACCTTAGCTTTCTGCGATTGGATGTAGGTCGCAATAATTAATCAGGTCAATAAACGCTTCATTTTCCGCTTGCCAACCGTATTTTCCCCTTCAACCATTGTCGATTACCGGGAGAAACCAATATTAGGCAACCATAAAAATTTTCGAGGAAAGTAGTGGGAAGGAAATCTGTTAAACCAACAAACGTGGTGCCTACTGTTAAATTATTCTCTGGTAGGTACACATCGTTCCAGCTTTAAGTTTCATCATGATCACAGTCAAAAATGAATCGCTTCGTATCCGGATAGCGCTTCGATCAGAAGTAATTTCCTTCTCTTGTAAAAAAAAACGACCGTTGAATCGTCGACCGTTGCTCAACGGCCGATGATTGCGCGTTATAGATCGAGTACCTTTATATCTTTTAACGTTTGATGTTTTGATTTTGAATGATCCATTTCCTTTTCTTTTCACGTATATGTATTCAAAATCCGGAAGTTTTCGATTACGTAGTGCCAATTAGATTCTCGTTTCAAGTATCATGTCTTAAAATTCCCAGCATCGTACGGGACAATTGTCAAAATTCTATGACCCGATTGCAACGTCAACTACCGGATCCAATAAACTGTACTTATAAAATTTGCGCAAGTACTAGAAAAGTAGTGTTTGTTGTTTGAGTCTATAGAACTAACAACTGAGATCATAACTATGAGAACGGTGAAAGTAGAAGCATTGCAGGGATTCAAAACATTTTGTGTTTAACTCTCGCTCTGTCTTAGTAACTTCATTGAAACTGAACAAACGAAACAGGTTTGGAGGCTTATGACCGAGTAGCGTCCTCTTTACGTAGGTGTACTTACTCACTTTAGTCCAAGAAACAGTGGAATTGAAATTAGTGGACATTGACTATCGCACCTGCTTTTGAGTGAGAGTATGTAGGGCAAAAGCTGTTCAACAATCTCCAATAGGTCTTAACTACTATTGATGGCAACTTCATTCGATTGGAGAAGATTAAATCGGCCTTCTTGAGAATGTAAGCGGATCAAAAATAATTAAACGAACGGTCAAAAGCAGACTTCCAATCCGTTGGGATTGGAAGTCTGCTTTTACTTTACTTTTACATAATAAGAAAGATCCTGGTCGCACAAGTGAGTTCATCATTACCTACTTAGAAAGACACACTCCCCTTACGATATTTAGTTAAGTAATCATAATTACGCAAGCACCAGAAGAACTTATTGTCACATCATCTACTGTAGAAAGAGGTTGCTGACCAGACACCCCGTGAAATGTAATTTTATACGTTTGTTTCGTAAAAATGACTCAGAGTAATTCCTCCCATGTAGGTGTGATTCTTCGTACTTCCGTTGTTCTCACATTCGCCGCATTTGGCGTTGTGGCAAACCGGATGCAGCGTTGCCTTTTATCGCCACGTGCTTCGTTTGCCGAAGTGGAAGTTCCGTAGGTCTCAGCGTCACTCTTAATTCTCAGAATTATCACTACGATTACGCTTATTACATTGTGATTTTACGTATCAGCATGATGAATGAATTCTCGGAATTCCGTTCCGTTGCAATCTAATCGAAAATTGTAACATCAGACATCAGTGAGAGACAAGCGGAAGAATCGTGCGGAAAAATTACACACGGACATGCAAATGAACTTAATTGTTATTGTCACGGAATCTACTGGCACTTTTACGTAATACTCGTATCTTACACTAGGAAGGTGCTACAGATCAACTGTTATAAAAACCAATCGAAATTGCCTTACCTTTGTTTCAAAATGATTAAAAATTCTACATCGACAACGGACCGTCCAGAGAGTGTTATTATTTAAATACTGGCCCTCGGTAATTGTGGGTCGGCATTTGTAGAATGTCCTATCGCCGGGCCGGGAGAGAAGGAGATGGCGGCGGGAGACTGAGGGCTTTGACCCCATGCCCGTAATCAGGGCCGCTTTGACGGCCGCTGTCCTTGCCATCCTCGTATACAATTTGTAACTTTTTTCGATAATGCTGTCTGATAAATCTTCTTTGTCTTGTATTCATTAGTAATCGATTATAATAAAGGCGATAGTTTAAGTGTGTCACCCACCATAAGTACTACGGCGCAGAAAGTGTATACCTATTTATAGATATAGTGACCTAGTTCGCAGGCAAGCACTGATAAGTTATCGCCGATGCAATCGATAAACAATAAGCACTAAAGCGCTTTTAGGTTGAGCAACAAAGTGAATCGAAGGATTGCAACACTAGTCATCGCTTAATTACTTCATAGATGCATATATGTATAACGTCGACGGACGTTTTATTGTTTAATAACTGTGGAACTTTAATAATAGTTACTTTTATATCGCTTGCGTAAGTGTCAGTGCATCGGCCGCAACCGGTTCCGGCGGGCGTGGTCGTAATTTCCCACTAATCTTGACCCACAGCTGTCTTAGACCAGTTTCCCTGATGCGGAGGCTTGATCCGTCATTATCATTAAGATCTCACTCGGCGGAAGTATGGACGTAGTATTATTCGAGATTGTGGGTGGTATTCTTGTTGATAATTATCGAAACAAGCTATAAAGTATGGTACCGTACCGACTAACGATGTAGATAGTTTTACATTACAAATGTAGATATGTTCGTGAATCTATTTGATCTGATCTACCTTAAAATCTATACTATTATCTAAAAATGAGTCAGGACAACGTCTGACCCAGACGTTGTCCTACCACACATCGTATTTTGTAAGAGCTTTGGAAACCAATGGTATATAAACAACCAAATTTCTTTGAAATTGACTGAGTTTTGGGGATTAGCGTGTACAAAATAGTAATACCTACCTAATGTTTATACACTTCATTATCAATATTATCTTAATATTATTATTTATTTATTATTATTATTATTAATCCTGTATTAATCATGAGCAATGCAATCTGGAATTCGCTGTACATAATATCCGTAATGATATTTAATATTTCTTTTTAAATCTCCAAAGGTAGTAAAAGACAAACGGCCAATCGTGACCTATAAATGCTTCTAACACCCGAGGTATGACTTGCACGTCGCCACCTGTAGAATGAATGAGAAAATAGGAATGTGACCCATAAACCTCGTAATAGGGAATTACATCGTTTTGCTTCTTTGAGCCATTACGCACGGTCGACTTCGTCGCTGGCGACTCAGTCCCTCGTCGACTAAAAGTACTAAAACATGGGCAAAGTCGCTCGAGCGACCGGCGACCAAGTGCGTAGACTGGAAGACACCTATTTGAACTAAAGAAAGCAACAGTCGCCGGCGACTAGTCGAAAGTGCGTAAAATGGGTCTCATAGTTTTTGGGTGATATTGAGTGAAATGATTGATACTTCACTGGTTAGGTGGGCTTTGCTTAGAAAAACCGTGGTTCTTTCACCTCAGGAACTACCATAGGAACGCCTAAATCTAATATTAGTTGTGTAGCTAAAACCTCCTGCCCGGTGAGGAAGTCCATTTCAATTTTATACTCCCCGAATGCCCCTTCCAAATGAAGAGGCATTCGGGGAGACTGTAAACAATAAACAGCAAAGCTTCTAAAAAGTGTCTCCACTCTCAATAGTTCTACTTATTCGACTATTTTGCCTATCCTAAGCCTTAGTAATCCTTGTGCAAAAGATATAACTTGATTTTCTTGTTCCAGTGCTGCGGACAGTGCGGACTCACCCATTCTGGAGGAAGCCGGCGAGAGCGGCTCCGAACAGAAGCCAAAACCTCTTACCAAATATGGAGAACTTGTAATACTCGGGTGAGTGTTTACGAAGAAATTTTCTGCTAATTCTTAAGTCTTCAGACTCATTAAATAATGCCTTGATAATGTGAGTTGGAATGCTAATTCTGAACTCTGCTTACTTTTAAGATGAAGATAAAGCACCGCAGAAACACGAGTTTTACCCGATTTAGATGGAAACTACACCAACCTTTCGGCTGGTTTCGGCTATTAATTTTCTTTGAATTGTCCAATAATTAAGCTACTTACCTTCGCGCGGTCTCCACTCTAGGACTTGTTTGCTCCAACGGCCATCAGTCCTTCGGCAGAGTGGGAGAGGCCTATGTCCAGCAGTGGACTGCAGTAGGCTAATTGATTGATTGATTGATAAGCTACTTAAAAACATGATGAGTGCCCATCGATGTCACATTAGTAAATTTTTTATATGCTTTTAACAAGATCCTTGCTCGAGCAGATGCGTCGATAAACATAAATACCTAATGGGGTTTTACATATTAACTTGTACATTGATAACGGCAAGTCATCATGAAATACTATTTCTGTAATCAATAAATATAATTAAGCTCGTTAATGAAGTTTCATAATGTGTCAGTTTTTTGAAGGGGTAAGCACCACAACTCAGATTAATATTATAACTATTCCGTCCCTAGCGCTGGTCAACCCGCGCAATCTCTAGACTCCAAATCCGACCATCATCTTGGAGGTTGTTAAATACCCCAAAAAATTAAAACATCGTCGTGATTTAGTTTTATTAGCATATTTACTTAAGGTCAATCAAAAAAATGTATAGTAGGGTTTCGTATTAGTATGCATTATACTTCAGTTATTTTCGTTAATTTGGTACTTGTTTATTCAGTTTACCTCTGGCACTTCAATTAAAATGTTACCACCTAGACTGAGAATTGTTTTAGATTTTTCATGCCTTGATATCTTTTTTGTTTTAATCTTACCATTATGGGCACTCTATTGTAAAAAAATCATCCGCAATCATATATTTCGTAACGCGTCATGCTCGCTGATTGCTTGAACTGCACACTTGACCTTTTTTGAGGCTGTTTTCTAATTAAATAATCATACTTGTAACATATTATGTATTACGATTTTCGCATTATAATGAGCGGTGAAATTTAATTAATCTCATGGTGCTCATTTTGTAGTTTGACATAATATTTAAAAAGTATTGAATTGAATTTGCGCTTCATTGAATATTAATATTGAATAAATTTTTCACTGAAATCCATCGCTCTACTTCTCTAGATAATTTAAATTCATAAATATGTGAAAAGAATACGTCTTTAAAAAAAAAAATATAATTCAACGAATTTTTACCGTGCAAAGCGGGACAAGCCGCTAGTAATCTTAGCATTATTTTGAATTTTACTATTATAACATCAGCCGCTCTTTGGACTAATTTCTTACAATAAGGTGATTGTCGCTGTGTATTAAATATTACGAAATGAGACTAAACTAATTAATAAATTAATTTGTTCATTATCTTCGTTTGGATAAAGTCTGGTCTGCTTTATGAAGGCTTTGTTTAAAGAGATTCAAAGTCCCTTCACATTGAACTTGTTTACACGATTGCGATAAACTATACCGTTTTAGCTCATTGTCCTTTGTATTACTATCTATAAAAACAAAGATACCATTTTATGTTTCAGTAGTAATTTGTATTAAAATAGTTTCCTTACGATAATGTTAGGTTGTTACATAGTCCAATAAACCTCATCTGTCTTCCCACTGTATAGAGTTTAAGGTATTAGTTTAATTGATTTTGGGTCTTCTAGGCG
Source organism: Eilema depressum (assembly GCA_914767945.1). Taxonomy (NCBI): domain Eukaryota; kingdom Metazoa; phylum Arthropoda; class Insecta; order Lepidoptera; family Erebidae; genus Eilema; species Eilema depressum. Next base: position 11,994,656 of record OU612031.1, read on the forward strand.
GGGTAATGTGGGCAACAGGGAATCTATTTGTAGTATTTTCAGCTGTGAACGCAGCTACATATGATTCTCAGTAGAAACCATAGCCGAATCCTCGAATTTTATGTGTACTGCTCGGAACTTCTTTGTTCGTCTCAGAAGTATAGCTCTTATCGATCAAAGGAGACGATTTTTTATGTTAGAGCTTTCGGCCACCTACAAATTTTGGAGAACAATAATGAAACGAGTATTGATTTATTTGTAATTTTATCGGGATTACAATGGTACATTGCTTCTTAGCTAGTCTAACCGGAACATTGATATAAACCAAATCAAAACTGATACTAAAATCAATGTGAAACTAGGTGAAACTGTCATGGCGCCAATCTCAGAAAATTATAATTTTATTGATTATTTAGTATGACATAATAGAGGTCATTAAAATCATGTCCTATGCAATGTATTGAATAAATAGAAGATGGATAGGGCAATAACCTTCTTTTTAACAAGTGGAAATCCACTCAAATCCGCCGGAGCCAGTGAAGGTGGTTATGTCGGACTCGAACTGACAAAACCCGCATGAGCCGTTTTTCACAGTCTATATTATGTTTTTCGGATGTAGAAAAGCAAGATTATCCTTACTAGTTGGGCGGTCAGACGGCAGCCGCTGCCATAAAAGGCATATTTCCAAACCGAATAAAAGAGAAGGAGCAAGCGGCCGGTAAAAGCCTCGGTTACAACTACAATTCCTAAGATGATGATTCATATTATACTTACACCATGAAATGAAAGTATCCAATGAAATAAAAACAAACAAAACCATATTATATTAATATTTATTTTTTACATAGGTAGGTATATAAAACGTTTCTTGGAAATTGTTGGTAGGTATGTCGTCCAAAAAGCATACAAATCATAGTGATTGTAGTAAATGAGCAGAAAGAAAACTCAATTAATGTAAATAACATACATTCTCCTAATACCTTGGTTTATGTTAGTAATTATTGTTTGTTTACTGATTTGCAGTAATGCATCTGAAATAAGATGGTTGGCGGCACGGCTGGTATATTTATTAGAATTGTTTGACTACATCACTTATAGACACTGTAATACTCCACTCGTCCATATTATTCAATACTAGCCATTGATTTATATAGCAGCTGCCTATGTAACATCTGTATTATATAATACTATTTTTTTACAATGAACATTGAACAACAAGAAAATTCACTAATCAATCACTCAAAATAATCACAAAATAACTGTCAAACAATTTTTGGCACTTTTGGGATTGTATTGCCATTCGAAATAATGAAATCGTTATCACTAACAATTTTTACCACATGGAATCGATTCCTCGATTGATACTTTAAAATAAAAATGAAACATCAGTTTTAAATTAAAATAATCTTCATTATCGGGTTGTGGAGGTCAGATGACTGGAAGAGGTGCACCCCGGACTCGAAGGTTAGGCCACGATAATGATGACGAAAACCAAGTAGGTAAAGAGTGTAATGCCCAACTTAACGTTGTATTTTTGTATTCGTAAAGCTATAACCTGAGAGTATTATAGTTTAGTGTTTACTTCTAGACAGGCATAGTGTAAATAATATGAACTGTTGTGTTATAACATGATTGAAATAAAAATATTTAAACGGATTCTATTACAGCCTATTACGTGGGACTGGTGAAATGTGGGTGTTAATTCACTCTGCCTAATCCTCCGGAGATAAATCAGTATATGATGATGACAGTATGTAATGAAATAACTGAAAACGAAACTTCATAGAATGCGTTGTAGATAGTTTTATTTCAATAACACATTGAAATAAAACTATCTACAACGCATTCTATGAAGATTCATTTAAAGCAAAATAATTTTATTAGCAAAAACTTTCGATAATGTCATACGGAATGAGAATTGTAAGATTGAAGATTTGAAGAGAAAACCTATATGTGTCTGAAGTTTTATCGAATACAATCGCATTCTTAATCGATTTGAGTCTATGGTAAATAAGATGTCTGGCAACATTTTAACATCTTGTCATGTGAAATTGTGAAAAATTAAGAATTTTCACAAATACAATAAAAACACTCTTTAATAAGTTATCGTGAATCGGTTAGACTTTGGAAAATTCTTCGCCCCATTATGATAATAAATGGATTCGTATTTTGTGCATATTGTACAATGACTGTTCATGCCCTATTCTCTGTTGTCTCTCTCTTCTCTCACTCTCGCGTTGATGTTTTACATAAGAAACAAAAACTTAAAAGTCGTTGTATTGATGGGCCGAAAATAAATCATCTCCTTTGACAGATCATTTTTCAAAGAACGTACATTTCTATACAGCTTATACGTACAAACTCCAGTATGTATAATTCGACAACAACAAACTCTGATTTATTATTTATGTAGCGTTTAGATTAGATCCCACTGCGGTTTGTGAGAGGTGTACAGACAACTTGGAAAGTGCAAATAGCAAACTGTATGATTGTATCAGCTTGATCAATACAACATAGTAAGTTTGCGGTGGCATTTAGGTTAGCGATTGTACCGCCAAACATCGAATACATTGAGTGCTCCGACGACAAATTCAAATCGTGTACCCTGTCGAGACTCGAGAGTAACCGTAAATTAGTATAAAATTTCATATTTTCATACAATAGAATATGTAGTATGTGAATGTTGTCAAACCATCATGTAGTTTCATAGTCTATTTTCAAAGAAGGTATCGCACAGCAGATTGTGTAGTGAACATACGTAATTATACTAATTATAATTATGTATATTTATGTCGTTAATGATGATGACATAATATTTTAGTCGAAATCTCTAGATTGAACAAGGCGGGCCATTTATCATGCCTACGCAGTTCAGTACAGCATAAGCACTAACTGAAACAGAAATTCGAAACATTTTTCAGTGGCTAACAACAGTCTAGCTTTCGAAAATCGAGGTCGTCGCTAGCAAACTGCATCAGTTTCTCCACGCTGTCATTTAACGTCGATTTGTGTGTCTATTTTCCTACCCTTTTCCACTTTGCAGGCGGTAAGGCTCGAGGTCCAGGTAGGGTAGACCTGTGGTTCTGCTAGCGTATAGAGGCCGTGGACGACAGGATGACATTCACATTGTAAGCTCGACATTCCCATTGCCTTAAAATGAAGGTCTGCGACTAGATCATCCTGCTTGATATGATTCAGTGTTGAAACTTGGACACTAGAATAAAAAAAAAAGTCATTCGGCAAACATAAGATAGACTTCATCATCATCATCATTTCAGCCATAGGAAGTCCACTGCTGGACATAGACCTCCCCTATAGATCTCCAATAAGACCGGTTGGAAGCGGCTTGCATCCATTCTTGGAATGGCAGTTGGCAGGGCACATAGCACGGAGGACTGATGACCGATGGGGTCGAAAAGTTCTCGAGTGGAGGCCACGTATCGGCAAACGCAGCGTAAGATAGACTTAAACACCCGGAAATAGGTAACAGGAATAGACATGATGGGTAAAGTGGGGGATCGGGTTCTATAGCTCACATATTAGGAGAGGCCAACAGTAAAATGCAATAGACTAATTGATTGATTGGTGATTGATTGTTGCATTAATCAACTCGAACGCATTTAAGACTTCATAGGACAGAGAAGCTTTATCGTAATCGACTGCAGTAATGGACGAGGTATAGATTACATAATTGATTGTGAGCATTATACACCATGTGTGTTGAACGAATTTTATTGTTGACTGACGAATCGGAGACGTTTCCGGTCTCAATAAAATTCTGATATGGTTGAAATATTGACTACCTACGTTTTACGACGGTAACGTCAGTTGCGCTTTTGCGTAAATAACGACGTGACGTTAGTTTCACTTACGCAAAAGTATAAACGTCATCTTTGATTATTTGTCTACCATCACCATGTTGTGCCAACGACGCGACGGTACCTACGGCAAATATGACGTCAAATAGACCAACCGTTTGTCGTGATAAGTTCCTAGCGAAAGTGGCTTAGTATTTCAACATATCCAGCAGTGATAATAATCGATTTTATGAGGCGAAGGTAAAGTTTGGATTACTTTTTAACTTTAGTAGTAAAAAGTGCTTATCGTGGTGCCTATTTTAGTTAGTACGTTATATGTACCCCTAAAAATAATGATCATATAATGAAACTAATAAATAGTACGAGTAGATGAGAAAGTCAGGAGTTCGCCTGCAATGGGAATTGCACTGAATTTCACTTAGTGAAACACGAGAAATTTAGTTGTAGTTTAGTTGAACGAATTTTTACTCATGAAATTCAGCCAAAGTCTTCAGGAAAGATAAGGAGTCATGACATGTGTTGTTAGTGCAGTACAAGGTAATGCTACAGAAATAATCATTTTTGCTAATAAGTATAGTAAATGTAAAAGGTGTGTGTTTTTTTGGAAACATTTTTGTTGTTAAAAACTTGAAGTGAGAAATATTTGACCGTGTAGGTATATGAAACCCGTTATAAATGATAGACGGTGAAGTTGATAAAAACTAAAAATTACGATACTAGAGTTATGTCTCATATGTAATTGTGTATTCGTTATTAGTTTTTTTTTGTATTTGAAAGAATTCTGCTGCACATCACATAAATTCTTACGTTTTCTCTGGTTTAAATGAGAAATTGATGTCTTTAAAAGGAAATTAGTAGGTCAGTACTTGTTCAATTAATGAGCTCTACAATTCATATTGCATCAATCAACAGCTCATTGACACTTTAGTGCGTGAAGATAAAAGATAAAGATTCATTTATTTGTCAGAATATTGTGCAAAAGTCCGATACTAGATATATATTCCTACAGATTACTATCGAGATCATTTTTTATGCTCCATTTACACTTTTCTGTAATTAACGCTGAATTATTCCTAAACTTACTAACGAAGTACACATTTTTAATTTTAATTGAGACTTACTTGGGTTCCATTTTATCTCCTTATAATGGTCAATAAATTCAAAATATGGAATAAACCGTTTGACTACAATAGAAGAGACATTATTAGAGTCCACTACCCTAAATTGAATGGCGAAATCATTTACAGTTTCTCTTAATAAAGATGATGAAAAGCGTACGATTCCTGAGAGCAGAGAACAAAACCAATAAACATCAGTTTTACGGCTGCGTACAGATAGCAAAATGGTTTTTAATTTAGAAACAAATCGAAGTATGCTGTAAAAAGTTTAATTTCCTCTCGATAGACATTATTAACGGTTTGTGAAACGTGACAGTGTATTAATTCACTAATATTAGCTATGCCGTTAATCTGCAAACATAAAGACGGTTTTCTTGTACACGAAGAGTAGATTAAGTACAAGAATGCCTTACATAACGTACAAAATAATGTCACGTCTGTTTATTTTGCGTGTGTACTGTGTATTTCACCGGAGTACAGTGAAATGTCGTTGTTGATCGAATCGAACAGATTAAAACTACACAGTTTATTGTTACATGAACTTGTTGCTTAGAGTCTGAGTATAACATAGGAAGAAAGTCCTATGAAAGCCGTGCTTAGCCACTGGCCTCGTGGAGGGCAAGGTCTTGCTTTCCTGTAGTAATTAGGAATGTAATTATAATTTAAATTAATTATACACACATGTATACACATGCTCACGCCTATTTCCTGCCGGGGCAAGCAGAGAACGTCCCGCCATTAGTTGTAGTTTACTTCTACAACATTCATGTACAAGTAAGTATGATATTATGGTCTTGACGCAGAACGTCACTTTCGCAAAATGTCATCGTGAAAAATTTGGTCACTTTAGCACAATGTCACTTTCGCAAAAATGTCACTTTCGCAAAAATGTCATTTTCTTAAAATGTCACTTTCTCAAAATGACACTTTTTAGAATGTCACTTTTGCAAAAAAGATACCCCTTAGAAAATCTGGTAAGTAATTATTATTATCTTGTTTCTCATTTCCTTATCCCGGGTCTATAGCCCGGACTTTTGGAGACGAATCGTGTTTTTTCACGAGTCGTTTTTTTTTTCACAATTCGTTATTTTATTTTTGACGGGAGCAATGCTTTTTAAATACCCATGTTCACACGCTTCACGAATCGTGAAAAACGACGGATATGGATACGTCTTTTAAAAATCATGATTCGTTAAAAATCACGTATCGGCTTTTGAAAATCTCGAATCGTGAATGCTTTATGGCGGATCCGCTGTTGCGCTGAACTCTGAACTGAACTCAATCACGAAACAAATGTGAACATCAATTCGGATATTTTGACGAATCGTGAAAAATCACGATTCCGTATTCAATGTGAACATCTATCCGTCAAGGCGTATCGTGTTTTATAACGAATCGTCAAAGACGTATCCCGTGTGAATGCGCCCTACACGCAGTTCAAACTATACAGGGCGTCCCACGGCGATGCCACATGGAGGGCAAGTACCTTAAATCCTTAAGTTGGCGCATTTTACTTAAAGGAGACATCATTTTATTTTTAAAAAGAAACAAAACTGCATTCAAAGATTTTTAAAAATTCGCTTGCCACACCCGGTAATCGAACCGACTAAAATCCGAAAAAGTAACATTCTGTATTTTTATGGCATCAATCGATAGTGTCAATCAAAAGGATCAAATCTCTCTAAGAAACATGGTAAATTAAATGAAAGGAAGTCCTTGAAACCTAAACTTATAAATTCAATTTGGCAAAATAAAACACTTTAACTCAAAGTTCATCCTCCATCTGATACCATATTAACAATGAAATTCCATATTTAAATCACTTTTCTTTTTTTATCGTGTGGAGACCGCTGCTGGTCAGCAGTAGTATTTAGGTATGTCGAATTCAAACCGACTAAAACCGCACGCCGCGCCGTCTCAATTGACAGGTTATAAGTTGATCCAATAGGGCAATTCACTCGCCATCTTCGTTGCCCAGGGTACACCGCGTGCAGGTTTCTAATCAAGCACCTAAAAATTACTACCTACCCTACCTACATAACCTCATGCAGTTACCCAATAAAGTTACATTCTAAACAGGTAACAAAGTTCATTCATTCAGTATGTACTTATTTTACTAAATAAATTTCATCAAAGATATCTCTAGTGTTGACCTTATAAGATACCTTATCTGATGGTTTCTGGAGTAAAAGTGCTGTGTCTGTTTGCATTGATTTATAAGTAAGATTTTGTGAACTTCCTTTCATTTAATTTACCATGTTTTTTTAGGGAGATTTGATCCTTGCAGCGGTCTCCACACGATAAAAAAATAAAAGTGATTTAAACATGGAATTTCATTGTTAATATGGTATCAGATGAATGGATGAACTTTGAGTTAAAGTGTTTTATTTTGCCAAATTGAATTTATAAGTTTAGGTTTCAAGGACTTCCTTTCATTTAATTTACCATGTTTCTTAGAGAGATTTGATCCTTTTGATTGACACTATCGATTGATTCCATAAAAATACAGGATGTTACTTTTTCGGATTTTAGTCGGTTCGATTACCGGGTGTGGCAAGCGAATTTTTAAAAATCTTTGAATGCAGTTTTGTTTCTTTTTAAAAATAAAATGATGTCTCCTTTAAGTAAAATGCGCCAACTTAAGGATTTAAGGTACTTGCCCTCCATGTGGCATCGCCGTGGGACGCCCTGTATATCCTGACGCTCAAATATCAGGTTGCTACCGCCATTATAATTATATATTGTGCCTTTTCCGACAAAAAAGTTATTCTGGTTCCTTGAGTAGTTCAACGGTGGTAAAGTATGTAGGTAAACTAGGCAATTTATCATACTGATTTACATTTGTACACAACGATACGATATATCCTGACGCTCAAATATCAGGTTGCTACCGCCATTATAATTATATATTGTGCCTTTTCCGACAAAAAAAGTTATTCTGGTTCCTTGAGTAGTTCAACGGTGGTAAAGTATGTAGGTAAACTAGGCAATTTATCATACTGATTTACATTTGTATACAACGATACGAAAAGACGGTCGTATTGGTCGTTGGGCGATAAAAATAATAGTTTGGCTTGGAACAAGCATTGTGTTGTTAGACAATAATATAGTACAGTAAATTCATTCAGTTAATAAGTACCTACTTCCATTCATTTTCGTCACTTCCTATAGGTATTTTATATTTATCATCAAATATTATATTATTATTTAAATATTATTATTTGTTATGTTATCATCCTATTGTAAGTAAACATACAATAACTAATTAATATGTATTACCTATTTTTGCCTACAAATTGCAACATATCGTTCTAAATACCTATTGAAGGTAACATTATCTGCAAAAGTAAGCAGGACGTCGAGCATTGACGATTGACGAACATGGTATGACAAAGTTTTCTTGGCTAATCTCCATGGACCTTGCATTCCATACCTTTTGAGGTTTGTCTATATCATTCATCACGTCTCCATGTATCACTTTCTATTTCGACTGCTACAATATCATATTACCAGGCTGCAGATAAATTGCAGAGTCGTGATCAAAACAATCGTTGTACTTCAGTTTCTTGTAATGCACGCATGTGGAATCTCATCGCGGTCATGACATGAATACATAATAAAATAATCGATGATATATCGAGTTCAAGACTTGGCTGACCGCAAAGAGTAGTACTATTTCGAATAATTGTTATAAAAATATTGGTTGTTATTACAAGCTATATCGTCGTAATAATTGATATGATGCATATTAATAGTTAATACCGAAGACCAATAAAGTAATGACAAGTTTATGAAAGTATCGATATGCATTGTTCTTATGACGCCATAGTTAGACCATGTCTGACTAGACATAGCTCACGTTTTGAATTTTTATGGTGCATAATGGCAATAGTTAATTATGTACGGGTGATAGTTACGAATAATTTTGTCGACCAAGACTTAGCTAGGTTTTTAAGATACATATTTTTTTACATTTACATACATGATCCTGTCTTGGACGTGGCCTCCACCAAAGGCTTCAAGGCCCAAGGTCAGTTCAAAAAGGGCGAGGCACCGTTTGCGTCCCAATGGCTACTGATAGCCTAATATCTAGTATTATATTGTAGGTCTAGGTAGTCACGTTGAACTATGAACAAATTAAAATTTTATGAATTCCCTATTCCAGTAAAGAAACTTAAAGTCTATCTCCGTATACTCCCTAGAGACATACGATTGTTTGATAATTTAATGAAATGATTTAAATATGACGAGAGGAGAGTGAACATAGCAAACGAGGCTTGCATTCCTGAAACGTAACTCCGTTCTCTTTAATTATGTAAGCTTGTATGAATAAAAGACAGATTGTCGTGAATTAAGAGGTTACTTTTTAATTCTAATGTATAATTTTACAGACAAACTCTTCATAACTCACTTAGATCATTTTATACGTTCACTTTTTAATATCATGGGAGGGTGAGGAATAAAAATAAAGTCTGTTTAAATCTATTTTTTTTAATACTCTTTTATTACTTAAATAAAAAAACCGGCCAAGTGCAAGACGGGCACGCGTACGAAGAGTGCCGCACCATTGCGTCTATTTTTAGTATTTGTTTGAAATTATAAAGCATTTAGTATGCTAAACTATTCAAATCGAATAAGATAGAAAAAAGCGAATCCAGCTTAGACGGGACTCGAACCTGTCCAACATCGTCGCCGTCCCAAGACTGCCGAATAGAAACTTATGGATCAGCTTCGTGGTTAGAGAATTCCCCCTGTAAGGGGTAAGATCGCGAGTTAGATTCCCGCCTGAGCTGTATTCTCTTTTTTCTATCTTAATCGATTTAGTATTTGTTGATATCGCGGTAACAGAAATACATGATCTTTAAAAATTCCAATTGTCTAATTGTTACGGTTCATGCATGAGATACGGCCTGGTGAAGTGGTGACGGAGAGACAGACGAGTCTTACGGCCATTCCCAATAACATATCTACAGTTAACGGTAAAGGTAGAGGTAGTTCCTTTGTCAAATCCTATTATTATTTTGCTACTATTAATTGCGTTACCATGGAGATTGATGACGTTTTTATCCTTTCTAATGTCAAAACTGGCAGTAGATAGGTTATTGGGAATGGCCGTTAGTTAGTAAAAGGGTTTCGCTTTACCTCTTTGGGCACGGAACCCTAAAAACATATTGTCTGGTATGTAAATACAAACCTCGAATTCTTATTTGCTAATGTGTGAAGCGAATCGCTGGCTATATCAAGTAGTAGTAAATATTTATGTGATAGCTATTCGCGCATATGTAAATATAATTATGTATCTGTGTTAAAATGCCGGTTTACTAGTTATTGTGTGACGTACAGACATGCGTGAATTATACGGACGCATAGTGAATAAGGTTTCAATGTCACTACAAATTTTCAAAGTTAATGATATGCGGTCGTTATCTGCAATCTGTAAAGTTTTTAACATAGTGTTATACAAGTTTCACACAACATACCATTAAATTAAATTACATTTAATGGTCAGTTAAAATACTATTTGTGTGAAACTTGTATGCCTCGTGACACAAATCTTGGACCAAGTTGCGAGACAAATGAGGCATTGACGCATGCGGTTTGTTTTTTAATAATCTAAGCTTAGTGAATTTGAGCTCGTCGCACTATCCTCAAGAGACACCCAAGAAAAGTGTACTGTGCGTATATAGAGCACATTTTAGGTACAAGGTTTATGTCTCGAGGTATAGACAGGATCAGGTTGTCCTACTAATATTATAAATGTGAAAGTTTGTGAGAATGGATGTGTGGATGTGTGGATGTTTGTTACTCTTTCACGCATAAACGGCTGGACCGATTTGGTTGAAATTTGGTATGTATATAGGTTATACCCGGGATTAACATATAGGCTATATATCAGCGATGAACGAGATCAGAATTCCACGCGGGCGGAGCCGCGGGCAACAGCTAGTATTTAATATGTTAACATTAACCTTGATTAGACTGTGTCTAACATGGTCTAACAAAGCACTCGTGCACAAATTTAGTTTTATCGCGTTACAATAATTACAGGTGCGTGTAAATATCCAATTCAGTCAATTAATCTGAAATCCAAATTCCTTACTTTGAGTGCACTGGCAAGCCGGCAACATAGTGCTACTAAAAAATATAGACCAATTATTGGTTTTTATTCTTCAGTCTTGAGGTTTGACGGTTTGAGATCTGGTCTGTTTTACTGAAATTCCATCGAAGTCCAGGTTTATCCTTCAGGCGCAGCTCTTTGTGTCACGGCCGCATTTGCATTAAAGATTTTAAAAAAATTTACACTTTTTACAAACACCAGCAATCTAGCCGAATCGTGTGCTATAAAATTTAAAATCCATTTGTTTTTATTTTTACAAAAAATGCATTGTAATTAATAGCTGTGTGCCAGTTTTATAGTTTTTAATGTTTCGGTTAAAGCGGCGCCAGTAGTTCCTTTATTACAATAGTTAAACGAAATTACGGCACGTTTTACTATAGCATATGGGGTTTTATTTCAGGGAATTAATGTGATAACGTCTTGGGCAAGACCTCGTGAGCTATTTTCAGCTGCATCCGTCGTGGATGCTATCACCCGGAAATGTGTGTTATGCTAGGCCAATCTTTATAATGTAGGTAATTAATGAGTGTGGTTTGCCAAGTAACTACAATAGGGCCTACAGAGTGGGCATCGCGTATGTGACGCCCCTAGTGGTGCACGCGCCACTAGGGGCGCCATAGGCCACTTTCCATCAGGTAAGCCGTGTGCTTGTATGCCAGCTAAGAGGCATGAAAATAAAAGCACGCGGCCCACGGGCCCATCTCATGGAAAGTGGTTACCGTGGCCTATAGACGTGTGCAATACCAGAAGCGTTACACTCGCGCTGCCTACCTTGTAGTGTTAGAATCCGTTTAGGTTCAAAATGTCCAATTCCCAAAATGTCCAGAGGGTGCAAAACGTCCATATCCCCAAATGTCCATATCCCAGAATGTTCATATACCAAAACAACAAAAAAATTCTAATGCCCTTCTTTCTTGCATAAGTGGTGTGGTATAAAAGAATCTAAGGAATAATCAAATTAATAATACGCTCGTTAGGTATAGATATTCGTTCCCGCAAGCAAAGCGTGAAATCACATAAAAACTCCGGTTGTTATATCTGCCTGTTTTATATCGTTTCGTGAGTTCGCAGCTTTGCATCTAATTCTTTGCATGGCGTGAAGATGCGTCGCGGAAGTAAGTCTGCTTGAGACGTGCGCCGATGCCGAAATAGCTTCCCGGTTGTGTTATGTTCAAATACTAACACATTGTAATCGTACGTCTTTATGTCATTGAATTTACACTAGTAAATTGTTGGTGAACAACTACCTATGTAATACACAACTTGTTAGTTATGCGCTTTTGTAAGATTATCATTTTGCTTAGGTGTTTGACGAACTAGGTATAGTGATACAAATTGTTGAGTAAGTATTTGCAAGTTTTTTGAATGTAAGTGTCAGAATTCGGATGTATATTTTACATTGATAAGTACTCGTAAAGAGTGTCTTAATGTTTTCTTCTTTCTGCTCATGATTTGCAGTACTTTTTTGGTAATTAAATTAAAAGACTACTTGTCCAGCCGTTGAGTACCTAATAAAGATAATTTTCTAAAATATTTGATATCAGATTTTATTTATAATAAATTATATTAAGACGTAAGACAAAGCCTTATATTTCTGTGACAAAGCATACCTGCCTACAAATATTAAAAAATATTTTTTTTCTATATCTTCTCTCATTTATGGCCAGCCTTATGAAAATAAACGTTGTCTAATTTATTTTTCATCCAGCGAATGCTTAATTACTTTGACTAAAAGGCACGAACTTCGACCTTAATTTAACGAGTTTTTGATTTCTAGTGACTAGGGTACTTTGAGAAGTTTTGCTTAATAACCTTCCAAAGCTAATTGTTTTCACAATTTGAACTTTTCACAGAAGTTTTGATTGAGTGTAAAGGTCACCAGAATTCAGATGTTTTGTGTTCATGTGACCTTTTGTTTCTCGTTTGGTATTTGGGTAATGTTTACGGCAGCGGCACGTGCGCGTTCTTAGAAATTTTTCACGATGAGTATAATGTGGCAAGAATTCACCTTTTAACCTTAGAAATTATATAAATATTTGAATAAGAGGTTAGCTCTTACCGTATCAACGGTAGTTCATTAACAATTCAAGGTTAAAACGTTATAGTAAAACAATGTACATACTTAACGGATCTTACTTAGAGAAAAGAAATTAACTCTTATTATAGGACTCGACAATGAGAGTTTCACAAAAGCTGTGATTCATTATTATCAATGACTGTTGTCATCTTTAACTTACAGGTACACTAATGAAAATTTAACATTGACAAATGCTTTTCACATGCATCTCTAGTCGATTGGTAGCGTTAAATGTGTTAATTTGTGATAAAAGTACACTTTAGTCAGTACACTTAGTGGTAGAGCCATACTTTTTCTTAGAAGAGAGTAGAAACTAGCTACTTGCTACTTTCCAATATTGTACAATAAATGAGATCGTGAAATTATTTTTCTGCATCAACGATAAAATGCTTTATTGTTACGTGACGAATTTGGAAAATTTTAATATTTATGAAATCAATGCGACACGTCTGACCTGCGGCTGCGATAGAAAATAAACTTGCCAATTTATTCTTAGCGTGAATAGTTGGATGTTGTGGATGGATGGATGAATGAATATTTTGTTAATTTTCGATGACCACTGGCCAGAGAGTTAGAAAGAAATTTAAAATTCTACATTGTTAGTGATAAATATTATGTATTACGATACCTACACTGTGTATCTGCAATACTCATATACTATCTGCGTGTGCGTTGCGCCCAAGTACCTACCTAGTTACCTACAACACAGACATACAAATTGCGATGTCTAAAGATATGCCATGTACTACTCGTAATATCAAATAAATATCTAGTATACCTGGTTGGTTTTCCTACAATATGGGGTTCTTCAAGTAGGGCATTATTTTTCTTCAGGGTCGACAGCACGAGTGTAGCGCCCGTGGTGTTGCAAACGTCCATACGCCACGTTAACCACTTTTCATCAGGTGGGCCGTGTGCTAAGTGGTAAATAAAAAAAAATACTCTAGACTAGTATGGACACCGCCAAGATTATCGAGGATCAAGCCGTTACACCTGCTGATCGCAGGACGAGGCTTTCGCGCAAGGTTGCCTCTTGGAGTTGAGGGGTTAGACGGATGTTGCTCTCGTAAAAAAGAGCATTTCAATTAAAATGATGTTCAGAATAAAATCACATAAGTTAGATATGTAATAAGTACCTACATCAATTGAAAAACATTTGAATATTCCAGCACATAAGTACCGAGGTTTTAAGGGTTATTGCCTACTCTACCAAATGAAATAAACCGTAAACTTCAATATAATATTCCCGTACCCCTCGTGGGCTCGTAATACCCCACAGATTCTTGTAATAACATTTTCATAACTTGAGTTTATATCTTGGATAGGGGAAGGATTTTGGAAACGATACATCATAACACGTAATCCGTCAACCGAACGATAACTCTATTCAGTGAGGGTTATATTCACGATTTAAAATTCTTCTCAAGTGTATGGTATTATTACGAGAGAGTTTATTACTCCGAGAAGTTGTACAGAATTATTATAATATACGCATATTATTTACAAGGTATTCAAATAATCAATCAATTAGCCTATTGCAGTCCACTGCTGGACATAGGCCTCTCCCAATGTGCGCCACGTTTGCCGATCCTCCATCTTCCGCATCCAATCCGTCCCAGCCACCTTTCGCAGGTCATCGGTCCACCTGGCTAGGGGATGTCCCACCTTCCGTTTTCCTACGCGCGGTCTCCACTCTAGGACTCGTTTGCTCCAACGGCCATCGGTCCTTCGGCAGATGTGGCCAGCCCACTGCCACTTCAGCTTACTTATTCTGCGAGCTATGTCGGTAACTTTGGTTCTATGTCAGATAACCTCGTTGCGAATTCTATCCTTCAAAGAGACTCCAAGCATAGCTCGCTCCATAACAAGGTATTATTAAATGGCTTTGAGTTGGTATGGAGTGTATAGGTACATATATGTATATTCTGAAATATTTTTTCTGGAAGGATCCTAAATTTTGATAGAATACAAAAAAATATATATTTTATTTCCATTAAAGACAGGTTCTTGTGTGCTCCTGCTGGTATTCCACGCAGTCGGAGCAGTTGTATGTTAGTTTTCAGTATATTTTAATTTACATTTCAAAACGTGAGTCTTTTATGGAACATTTAATTCGGTCCCAATTTGTTTCACATAACCCCGAATACACATGAACGAGTTCAGATATGGTGACAGGAAGCTATAGGTAAAAAAACATTGCAAGTGATGACCACCCCGATTAGTCGATACTGTACCGTTTAAACAACATCGGTAAATCGTTGCTTGTGTGTATTAAAAAGTTATGCCCACCCATTGAACTTGTGTCATACTTATTTCTATTATGTTATTGTATTATTTCTTCCATAACCAAAACAACATACACAGGTATAATACAAGTGTGATACAACTATTGTCTAAAGCTGTATACTTGTGATGAGTGTGCACGATGACCGATAACTACAAACATTGAATAAACTTGTAGAAGCAATTGATATAATATTGTTACTCTCAATTGTAGAAGCCATGTTATGGATTGTACCTTGATGTAAACGAGGGGTTACGCAAACAATACTATATCGCACAAATAGAATCAACATCATAGTGTGGTAGGTATGGTTACATGCAGCTTAGAGTGACATGATGTACCTACTAAACACATGACTCTTGGGTATGTTTGGGTCAGGATAAGTAATTGAAAGCGTAAATAAAATGAAAATTATAGTATTACCAGGCCACGCTCACTCTATGTACTTGCGCGCTCTCGCCGCCGGTCGCCGACGGTCCTCGGTCGTCAGTCGGGCTGTCGCTAGCCGCGCCGCGCGTGCACACGCGCGTAATAAAGTACCTAAGGTTTGGTTATATTATTACGTTTCAATCTTTTTGTTTGTTGAGTCTTTTTGTTTGTTATTAATATAATTAATACTCAATCTATGATGCTATTATGAAAGCATATCACGGATGCGAATCTAGCAAATCAAATAAAAATCTTACTTCTGCTTGCCTGTTAATGAAGAACGGCAAGTAGGTACTTACTTAATAAGTGTAATTACATTCGTTAAGTTACTGTAGGTACCTACCTATGACAATATTTAATATACATAGGTAGGTACATATCTTGTACAAAGTAATATAGGTACCTACCTACCCACTTCGCTACCTACTATACGGAAAGACTTAAAAAATGTTGGATTCAGTACCTACTTAGTCTATTCAGTAACAGATTGGTTGTTACAAGATGTAGTTATCTGACCTAGTACCTACTTATAGCTAACGGCTCGGGTTCAGTCTTAACACTTGAATGCAATCATAAATAAAAAATTGTAAGTACTCGTAGGATGGTATCGCGAGGCGATCAGCGACCGGCGATGGCCGCCGCCGCGCCGCCTGCACCGCTCTGTCGCGGGCTGGCGTTTGACTCTCGTGTACTTGTGTAGGTCTCGTGTACTTATAATTGTCGGTGCGTTACCTCTACTGCATTGCGTTCAGACCAAATATAAACTCTAGTTTCTGCCCATAATACTGGACCAATTTTGTTCAAACTTTTCCTGCTTGAAGCTTAGGGGGTACCAAGTATATTATGGTTTCAATTATTGCCTATATGTCGTATCCATATTGTATAATAATCGCCACTGTGCACTGAGAATAGTAGTTTATCTAAGGCCTTGTCTAAGCTTACCTACTCTTGAGTTGCTGACCGGTAGGATTGTGATTGAGATGAAATACATATTGACCGAATGTCCAATAATATTCGGCTATTATTCGATATTCGATGAATAGGTGAAAAAAATGTCAAACTATTGTAAACTAGTGTAAAGCCTTTATTAAGCGAGGCAACCCTAGCGTCATTATACGTAAATACGAGGACGACGCCGAGCGACTGCAAAGTAATAATAACCGTATGGCTGTCTGTTAAGATACATATTCGTATGGAGGTGGTTGATCACGTGGACTTGTAGGCACTTATCTGAGTTGGATCGTTAATTTTCCAGGCAGTGAGTTATCTGTTCCAACTATTAGGTAATCTGTGGTATTACCACAAAGTGCACGCTTCAGCACTTTCTACTCGTACCTTCCCGCTAGAGATGATTCCGAGATTAGTAAATGCAATAATGTTAGTTGCTAATATTTGACTAAGTGATTCAAATATTTTGTATTAACCTATTTACTCTTACCGTGTCGTAAAAGACACATCAACATAAAACAAAATGATGAGGCAGATTGACGGGGAGAATTTTTAAGGGTAGCATGACAAACCCGTATGCATAAAAGCAACGTATCCGCAAACTGCGACATAGATGCACTCTCTATTGCATGATTGCGAAATATCTCGAATAAAATATTTTTTATTACTAACATGAAAGTACATTTTATATTGCATTATATTTTTAACCCTAGATTTATTACATGAAAGTTATGAAATGGGAGGTAAACATGCTAGCACGCGATGCAATGCAATGCAACACAACGTTAATAGAAAGATCATCGTTTCTATTTTTAACTTGAATTGCTGTCTATAATTAACTATTAATATCTTTCGGCAGGTTCTGCTGTTTATACCCTATGACCGTATCCCATATTTATGTAATTGTAGTTAGGTACTTACTCAAATTCAGTTACGTTGATTTTGAATCATACTCGTATCTTACCAAATGAGTTAGCTTAAGGTTAAGAGACAATAAATTGCTGATCGGAAAGCTTGTTTATCGATAACGTAATCTTTGTTATACTACTCCTACCATAATCTTACGACACCGACAAAGGAATCGATTAGTTGACTGTTCTAATTATACGACGCCTTTGTCAGACGACCTATAAAAGAAAGTAAATTTAATAGCAATGGCAACATCGGAAGGGCTGTGGTTGAGCAACGAGTGTGCAGTCGCTCTAATTCGATTATACCGAAACATTATCCCTATTTTCTTACCACTTTATGTAATGCAATCGATGGCCTAGCAGGGAAGTAGGGACTTACGTGTCGGTCATGATCGATTTATTTCTAATAGGATTTTCCAGCGGCGACTTAAGCCTTACGACTTGAGAAGGGGATTCTATTTTGAGCATAAGAATGTAAAGTATTATGCGTTGTCTTCAGAATTCATTAGGCAACGACCACGTTCGTATTCACGATTAAATATTCAGTATGTTGCTATAGAGGTAGTTTGTTCATCAGAAAATAAGAGAAAATTATGAAAACCTAGTTCACATACAATAACGTTAGCGAGTGTGTATTGAACGTGTGTGCGAACCTACACGTGTTAAGGCCGTACATATAAATTAATCGTCGATATTATGATGGTATAGCCATAGAAATACGGATTTATTATCGGCCTACGTACCGAACAAAGCTGTTTTTGCTCAATTTAACGCTTTTATTACTAATATAATTCTTTGCTCTCACTGGCAAAATTAACGATAATGTTGTTTGTTGACTACATGTTGGGCGAACAGGATAAAGTACGAAAAACGACATTTATAAACATAAACCACTGCGTTATTTATAGTAAATTTATGTTACTATAAAATTAAGAGGAAAATGATAATGGGGGAGCTCAGCTAAATTACCGATCAACTGTGGGTACAATGGGGTAGGACAGGTTTCTTCATTTTCTTTTTATGCAAGCACAAGTAGCTACACCTTATACCATCGTCGTCGATTGAAATCCACTACTAATACAAGTATTTAGTAAAACTCGAAGGGTTTATATCACTAGTAATCGTGTTCTACGTAACAAAAAAAGAAGCAAAAACGAAACAAAAAACAATCAAAAAAAGAATGAAGGTATCTTAAAACTGAGTAAGACATTTGATATTGTTACATTACAATACCGCACAAGTATTATTTACTCGACAAGGTAATGATTGAAAATTCAACCCTGGCGCAGATAATAAAATCATTCTAGTAAATAAAGAATTTGAATTTGACAGGGACCAACCTTAGTGAAAAGGGCAGTATAAAAATAAAGATGAAAATCAAACAATCGTATCGGTGTGCGGAAATGTGGTTTATCTGATGGGAGTTCACAAGAGCAAACATTTTCAACAAAAACATCTTATGTCAGTGTGTTACGCCGACTTATACAACACTACACAAAGGTTTGCACTTGTACAGCTTCCCATACGTCTAGTCACCACCATTGTAATATTTCTTACCTCTTCGTATGAATATAACACCGAGGCCCTATTTTTATACTACTTTGTAATAAATAAGTATAATTATGACTTAACTAATGGTAAGCGGTTACCATGATCTGTACGGTGGCGGTGTCAAAGAGGAGAGTGCGAAAAAGGGTAGATTTCACTAAACACTGTAAGAGTAAGACTACATACACTGTAAGTCACGGGCTTTTATTCGTAAAAAAATATTCCATGGGAGAATCAATAAAATCAGTATTAACTCTTCTGGCCACTATCACTAGACTGTGATCTCTGAACTAATGAGCCGAGGATCTGGCAGAAGTAGCAAGGGCCCGTTTGATAAATACAGCTCAAAACTAATCATGGTCGGTAGCTTAGTGGTTAAGGAGCCGGCCTTACGATCGAGAGGTCCCGGGTTCGAATCCTGGCCATTACAGTACCGACGTGAACCTACTTCTAGCACAAGCAATTTAGCTTAGTTGGAGGGGTTAAAGGGATTAGTAATTTCGGTTGCTAATATTCTTTAAAAAAATCTTGAGTGAGGCTTCTGTTCAGCAGTAGATTTCCATGACTGAGATGATCATGCATGACGATAAAGACGAAACAAAGGACTATTTCCATGATAAGGCCCAAAGTTTACTATTCCGTTGTTACATTATGAATGCAACGTTACGGCCATTAGGTAATTAGAAATTCAACACATTCATGTTTTGGCGCGATCTTGACATTTCAAGCACTAGTGATGAATTTTACAACTCGCATCCATAAAAGTAATAAAATGTTATTTTTGTATACAAACAACCGACACAAATGGTCGTTATAACAGTTATGATATTTTTAAATGACCCGTAGAATTTGTGATTAGGTATTTACTTATTAAAAGAGATATTACAGATATGGCTCTGCTCTTGTATGGCTATTTCTATCGCTTTTTAGGCTGTAAACGTGTTTATTTAATGCGTTAGTACATTTTATTCAATAGTCAATACATTCATATGTGTATGTATCTATGTAAGCTTCGTAAATGTTTCGTATTCATAAATCGAGTATGTATTACTACTTCTTTAATATCGGTTTCAGGTCGTTAGCCTATATCAATGATATAGGCTAACGACCTGACCAAAAATATAGTAATATTGAAATGGTTGAATGGCTCTTCGGCAATACAATACATAATTTTATTTATTTTATCATATTGGTTTCCTAAATCATGCAAATATAATAAAATAAAAATACCGATACAATGTTTACATTAAAAAAATTGTAAAGTATAATGGATCTATAGTTGTATACTTAGGTGTGGGAATAAAACCGAAAGGCATAAGTACGTTACGATTGTTTCTGATAAGGTTCTCACGGAAGTTTAACCTTTCCCATCAACGATTAACGCTTAACAGGCATTACTTCTAAGCACTTATTGTTTCGGTCGCTGAGAGCTAACACAGCCTTAAGGACAAATCTTTATTCAAACAACTGACATTTGGGCTTGTCGCTGTTGTAAACAAAATTTCCCATTAAATCTTAAGTAACCTTTGATTACATCTTATCTAGATGCCGTGTGGTTAATGTGTCAACAAAACCGGCATGAATTTGACAGGCTTGTGCGCGGTACTGCCATCGATAAAGTATGTCACATAGAATTTCGCCCTATGGAAACCCCTAGTTCTCCTTGTCACGCTACGTTACGTTACATTTCCTGCAAAATAATGTAACTTCTTATAAGATAGACTTTTGTTGATGACCGACTTTTCGCTTTAATAATAGCATACAAATAATTTGCATTTAGAAATGCAACATACATATTAGAATTAATAATTGTATTGCTCCAAAGAAACATTCCATAATTATTCATTATACCTACTTGACAATCGCTTATGATGATCACATACATTGAAGGCAAAATTTTTGCAAAATGAATATTTAAAGCACCTTGCGCAAAATTACCTTTTGTATCGAATTTGAAAGGAATTGAATTGGTAAGGATTGTTAGCACACTAATTACTTAAAAATTATACAAAATATTTTCTAATAGCTTTAATAACAATCTTAAGGTATGATTCCGAAGGTGACCGCATACGACAAGTGCAGACGCACGCAGCACATACGCGCAACGCAATTCATAGCGGCTTCATAATGGTCCCCTTTATCCGTATCTGACTTTAACAAGTAATGGGTACGCTATATCTGGTGCATGAACTATTTCCTCAAATACTGAACCAGGATTGACGCCTAAGTCCGTCGTCAATGGCTTGGCGTCATGACTTCATCAGTACATCAAGTCCATTCGTCAAATATCACAACTAACCTAAACATATTTGTTACAGTTACAATGGCTACCTGCCAGCAGGAGAGCGTGGACGACGTCGCAGCAAATTCGTGCTGTACCGACGGACTCAGCCTAATGGAGTTAGGCGCTCAAAACACTACGTGGTCAAGACCCCTCACAGCAGCAAAGCTATCCTCGACGCTAGCCAGCACTCAATCTCATACACACTCAGCCGAAGTCAAGCGGTAATTGTTGAGTATATGGAAGATCCCGACACAGATATGTTTCAGGTAAGTCCACCTTGTAGAGTTACTCTATGTCATTTTGTAATTTAGAATTGCAAGGAATTCTGTTGCGGAGTTTTACTTAATAGACAAAAATGCAGGAATTAGGTAACCATGTGTTTTGTGTAATTTAGAGAATGTAAACGGGTACATAACAATATAAATCAATGTGTGCAGGTATGTACAAATTTACATACAACTTTTATATGGAAAAGTGTAGCCTTTGTCGACTGTTCATAAATATTAAATTATGATCTCCTTTTTACCCAAGAGCATAATCAGAAATTGATTCAATTTCATTTATACAGAAGTTTGACAAAATTTTCAAGTTATCGTAGACTTATGCTAATGGTATTAATAAATAGAAGATTCAAATCTCCGGTACCATTGGATACCACTGAGGGCATTAGATATATGTCGAAGTTGAACTGAGTACTTACACGTTGTCTCCAGAGAAACAACAACCTCCTGTATAGTTCCTTCTCGTTGAGAGTTTAACAGAATCTTGACAACACACTTCCAACTACAAACTCCACTTTTCTCATTGTTTTGAGCCGTATAACAATAACAAATGGAAACAATGAACCTCCTAAATTATATCTACTAGCCAGAGACAAGAGACAAGCGCCATTAATTTATAACCAGTGTGTCATACAGGGCACGTCTCGTTTCCGCCTGACCTTTGTCCTCTCTCTAATATGATATAGAGAGTAATTATGTATTTTCTAGTGCATGTGAATGTTTTGTGTTATGATCACAATTACGTTTATTACAACTTGTACTTCCACCTGTGTATACAAAATAAATACTATACGCACTATTGCCCGTCGTTTTACCTGCTGATAAAAATATTGAGACTAGTTTTCACAATGGTTTGAATTTTCAAAAACTGTGAAATATCTATGTTTATTTGAACGTTTTCAGTGTAATTTTTTCCAGCGTAAACTTTAAAATAACGCCTGCCTTGTATTGTATCCCATACCTATATAAAACCATCAGAAGTGGTTGAGTTACACGAAGACTCTATAATGTATGGTTTCGTCTTCATGCATACAAATATTTACACTGAGCAAGAATCGAACTTGTGACCTCTGACTTAGTAGTCGAACGCTCGTCGCTGCTCCACAGAGCTTAATAAAACAACATATGAGTTAATAAAATTCAGCAGAACTTAAAATCTCCTACTTTATCTAACTACAGTGACGTAAGCCTGAGAAATAACTATTTTAAGCTTGTAAATTATTAGATTCCGTACTTATGTTGTAGTACAGCTCCCTTAGACAAGTGGTAAGTCGTTCGTCAGGCTGGCCCGGCCCTTTGGAATTTGGTAACGAGACCTATATCAATCAAATTTACTCCTTGACACAAGCATACGCATAGAATAGAATGACGAATGTATGGGATTTCACGTATATGACCCGTATTTTGGTTCATGACGACTATCATCATCAAATCTCATACACATGATTCTTTTCTACAATACGCCAGCCAACAAATTGCCACTACTTGTCTAGAGGGGCAGTTATGTATGATGATAGGATCTTTTGACAAAAACATTTAGGTAAAAGGATAGCAAGTATACCTGTATAGTGTATACATATGCAATATACTATCTTTGATACCATATACTTGACAGACTCAAATGACAGTATTGATAAGATAGCCTAGACAAAGGTTATCGATATTTATTACGCAGCAAAGAGCATCGTTTATTACGTTTTGTTGTCGTCATCTATATTATATGACACAGGTATTTAAATGAATGATTAGAGAACTTTTCCTGTTAGATAACACGATGGCCATGGTTCTAGGACTACGTGACAACATAACCGTAGCTAGTGTTCGCTATCCGGTTACGAAGTATGGTTTTTCCCACTTATTCTTGAGGGAAAACTCACATGGCTTATTATTTGAGTCACGCTTATAGTCACTACTTCCGAAGAAAAACAATTAATTCATCTTACTACTATTATAAATACGTAAAATTGTATACATGGATGTTTGTTACTCAATCGCCCCAAAACCGCTGAACGAATTGAATTGAAATTTGGGACAGAGATACAGTGGCAAAGGGTGAACATTTTCAAAAAGGAAGCCGGTGGAAAAAAATAAATAGTTTGGACCTAGTTTGTCATACAGCAACATTGGAAAGCCAGCAGGAATCCGAGTTTTAGGAATCCCTCGCCATTGCAGAGGTAGATTGTCTGGAATAGCACACAGGTTTTCCCGCGCATTGATTCCTGTTGCCCGTGGAAAAAGGGTTAGATTATCACGCGGGCAGAACTGCGGGCAAAAGCTAGCTATACACTAGGCACTACGCATTATTCTACAACGCAGTAAAGAATTCCGTCTGTAGACCCTTTAATGAGGTATACAAAGAGAAAGACGATGTTGAAATTATAAAGTCTTCTTATCGGCCAACATACATTGTCTGTTTGTAATACAAAACATCGTAGCAATGTGTACAAAACGATTGCTAAATGAGGACGTGTGTTCAGCATACCGACTGTTTTTGAAAACAATTTCAACAGTCCGCAACATTTTAATAATGCGCATATAAGATTGTCTCGCTACAAAATGCTTCGATCAAAAAATAAGTAGCCCAATAATACGTTTTGGTTTTATGCCAGACATCGTCCAATGGATTCGTGGACAGTTTGAATTTAAAACATTTTAATTATTCATGTTGTTTACGAGAATTTTCTGAATTTGTATCCGAAAAGTGAACATCCGTTGTGAGTGGAAGTACAAATTGGTACCCCGAACTCTGATCAACGGCAAGAGTGGTTGTTTGCGGGTATAGACGGTCAATATACATTGCGAATTGCGATCC
Organism: Eilema depressum; assembly: GCA_914767945.1. NCBI lineage: Eukaryota > Metazoa > Arthropoda > Insecta > Lepidoptera > Erebidae > Eilema > Eilema depressum. The sequence goes on from OU612031.1 coordinate 12,019,263, forward strand.
CATGTCGTGATCCCGATCTGATCACGTCTGTTTACACATCAATAATGCTGCACTTCAAACGCAATTGGTACACCGGACCACGATAATGGATCGCTGTAATATTTACTGTCTACACGCGCCCATAGAAGTACTTGTATAGATTGTGAAAATAACAATAAAACATAAAAGATAAGAACAATGTGGTAATCCTATCGCTATTTTTAATAAAATAGATTACTTGCAAACCTGTCTGTTGATTAAGATTGCGTTGTTTACGTTTTGCGTAGCGCGTGAGTCGGCGTGTTTACTTGTCGCAGGCGTGTCGCGGCGTCTGCGTCTCTCATATCTAATCGGCGCATATGGGTTAGTGCCCCCCGGGAGAACAATGCGTTGGTCCCTACAACAGGCGTCAGTGCATGACCGCATGCGAAGCCCGTACCGTATTATCAGATCTGGGGAAAACACTGGCAGGTTTACCAGGATAACGTCTTGCTAAAGAATTTCCTGTAATGAGAAAATTCGTCAAGTTTTCGAGATTCATGTTTTGGAGACGGGTAGATTCTGGTTGTTCTATAAAATAATTGTCCCATGTGGAGATTGTACCACATAACACTCGGCGCAATGGCTGGCAATTAACGAGATGATCACTTAATTAATTCACATTATTCATATGCTCACTTAAACCACTCCTCCGTATAATCAAATAGAGTAGAATATTATTTAATTGCGCGAATGGCGTAATAATATCTAGAACGTATATGAATATCTACTTTATAAAAATGAATGATGCTAAGCTCAAATCTCTAGAACGGCTCGACCGTTTCAGCTAATATTTGTTTTCGTATATTCCTGAAATCCCACGTAAAAGGCTACGGGAACGGGAACAGCATTTCACGCAATACCGGGCGAAGTACCGGGTATCAGATGATGCTTTATACTAAACGTTGTTTTAAAAATACTAATATCGCTTGCAAACAAGTTTGCTTTATATGGCGGACGTTATTATGTCCACCGTATACAGCAAACCTTACGGATTTAAAGTTCCGGTATGATAAAATAAAATCAACAACATTTTAGCAAATTAATGAGAGCAAGACATACACCAGGGAAATAGGTGGATTTCTTTAGTAAAGATTAAAATATACTGCACTTTTGACTAGTAGAGTTAACCTACAGACTATTGAGACTATCTATAGTAGGTAATATGAGAACATAGTTCGTTTCACTAACGGGTTATTTCACTGAGTAATGTTCTGAAGAGTGCAGCTATTTACTAGCTGCATTCTTCAGGATATTACTCACTTGCGTGCATGAGTTGCATGTAGATATCACTTAGTTTCTTACTAAAACTCTTGAACCACAAGCTTAAAACTATTTTATGTGACTAAAGCACAATTGAATAGATTTGTCCTCTGTACATATTCTTGTTATTGCGCAATCTACAAGGCTTTGGCATTCACTCCAATAACACTAGATTGTTCACGACGTATTTTTTACCGAGGGTTTTTATGACTAAATACGAGTTTTTCTGAACGAAGCTGGACGTGGTTGTGCCTGCGCTTGCTAATTTCTATGGCGCGTTGTGTAGTTCGTTGTCGTCGCGGTCGACGCACTGTTCCATATCCTGTTCATTTGATTGAACGCCATTTCCATTGTTGGTTACACTTAACATCAGAAACTTGCCGGCACAAAGAACTATGATAATATTAATACCCAAATATATATTTATTCTACTCGCAAGTATCAATACGATGTTTACCGGAAGGAACGGGTCGAATATTAACATACACTGCGTCATTGTTTACGCCTAACAGCTCATGAATGAAAACATTTTCTGGCAAAAACTTCCCCGACTTCAATATAATATCTCGTTCGTTACATTTGTAGCATTTGTTCGCTACATTTGTAGCTATCAACAAGTATCAAAATATGCTATCAGGGAAAAAAATGAGTTGTTCTTATTTTTGATTGCTTTTGCTGATAAATTTAATGGTCGAAGAAACATTGACTGAATTGAAGGTTTTTCTTACAAGTGACTGCGCATATTGAACAGAGAATAGATTTTACATTGTATAAAGCAAATTTATTTAGATAAAGCTGTATGGAATCTTTAATGAAGTCACAGTTAAATGAATTAACAATCTTGAGTGTATTGACAAAGGCTAAATCGCACAAACCTTAATTTATTATTTTCGAAATTGGTTTAGTATACGGGGATTTGGGCCTCGCCCTCACCAAGATCTTCGGGGCCAAAGCCGGTTCTCTGGCTTATAAACGGAGGAGGTTCTGTGAAGGCTTAATAAAGCTGATGAACCGGCTTGGGCTCCAAAGATCTTCGGCTTATTAACGGAGGCTCTGGCGAAGGCTTGATGAATTGGTTTTGGCTACTCGGTGTATGTCTGCTAATCAGTGTTAGTGATTTGTTGGACAGATATATAAATACAAATATGTATCTAAAATTAAGCTTATGTTGCTTTCTCTGGGCCGTGTTTGTCGCCGATGCGGTTGTAGAGGTGAAAGTCAACCCACATTTTATACTATTGTCATTCGTCATTATAGACTATTTAACTGCACTCCATAATAGGGAAAAAGCACTAAATATCTTGTTTTCCTCATGGACCAACTATGTATGCACAACTAGTTGTGCCATCCCAGAATGATTATCTGCCATGCGAAAATCTGCAAAGGACTCATTCACTTTTAAAAGAAATTGATTGCTGTTTGATAGTTTTCTGGTTGAGGCCTGTATGAATACTGACTAACGAACTGTTGCAGAGCTATAAATTTAACATGCATTCATAAATTCACATTTTCTTCGTTTTGGCGTGTGAAAATATAATTCCATTTCATTTCATAACGTTGAAGCACACAGCTTTTTAACTCAATATGTATTGCTATTCTACTCAACATAAAAATAATCTCTCTGTATAGATTTTCAATACAAGGCTGACTCAAAACAAACCCCTTTTAATAACTGCCTGCATGTGGTTATCTAAAGCAGCTTTGTCAATTGGTCGGGCACTCGGGCGGTAATCATAAAAATTCAGTGGTGTGGTGCATCATCTTTGATGGCGCTAACGAGGTGACACATGACGTCACAGATGACCCGATCCCCATGTCAACGAGGGAGGGGCGTGACGTCAGACCAGGGTGGGAGTATGAGACGGCGTGGTTGGGCCAAGGACGTCGCCGGGCCGACCGGCGCGCAACACCCGTCGCAATCGATACCGTGGCTTGACAACCGCGATCTGCAATGAACAGCCTATCATCATATCTAGCCTAAAATGTTATTCCTAGACCTAAAAAGTGTTTATCTATATACACAGGTGGGATAATGCCCCCAGAAGAGCTGTAAGCTGCAAAACTGTTTCTACCTAATTTGTAATCATCCATCAAACCCACTTCATAGTCCCAAAATAGCGCTATAAACCTTCAGAATGGTTATTACAGATTTATTGATCTACCTTATCGTTCCAAATGTCTGGTGAATCACAATAATATGTATATTAGACCTTCTCTAGGCCCATCGTACATTTAGCTTGAGTTATGTCAGTGGTAGGTGGTAGGTTTTATTAGGGTAAGTAGCAAAATCATGTCGAGTTTAGCCCATTCGTCTAACGGTCGTTCACCGGCTCATGTATATTGCATAGAATTTATTTTGCTACATGTTCACTCCGCCCTGGTTAGGTTACTTTCACTAGTGCTTTATCTTAGTACAACCTTCAAGATCACGAGCGGAAGAACTGGTTTTCATTCTCATGCACTCCAGATTATGTCAACGTAATGTGCGTAAATATGGCCATGTACTTAATTATATTTGTGTTGTTTATTTGCTATGAATTAATCTATTTATAATATAGTGAAACTTATTAAATAAAAAAGGACTTTGCGGTCGAAGCTCTTATGTCAAAACTGAGTAGAATATTTTACCTCTCCATGGCAGTAGATGCCGGAAATATAATAATTTTAAAAGGCGGTTGAAGAAGACTACCAAATATAGCAAATAATAGGTAATTAAGAGTGAAAGTCACGTAATTTTGTAATGATGTAATTTACATATAATTTAACGAGACTTCCCTAGCACGAACTAACAGTTCAAATAGTATGTTATCTTTGAGAGTGCAGCTTGGCTAGAGTCCAGAAAACATTCCGCGTTACACTGGTGAAAGTATTCCTTTTGGATAGCAAATACCATTTACATTTTACAATGACGTTTCTAGGTTTATATTAGTACAGCGTTAAACCTTTATGGTCAGTACTATGTGGGTGTATACATGGTTCTTTGAATAGGAATGGTTGTTTTTACACGCAGTTTAACCTTAGCTTATACTTATCATCATCTGGGACAGTATTTACTATATGAATTTACAAGGGAACTAGGCTGTGATCATTAGACTGTACTTTTAGTTTGCCAAGGAGGGTAACATTTTATAGGAATACTTCCGTAGCAAATAGACAGAAGCATGTTCACACCTAAACATGGTTATGTAAATAGGAGTGGTTATTTTTTACATGTAGTGTAACCTTAGCTTATACTTACGTATCATCGTCTGAGGCAATATTTATTATAATGACCTATTTGCAGTGAAACTCGGGCCAGATTAATAGACCGCACTTATCTTTTAGTTTGTTAAGCAGGGTAACATTTCATAGGGAACACTTTCTTTGTTCAGCAAAGTGTTGGTGCAGTCTATCTCCAATCTCGTCCTCAGTCTTCAGCAGAGTAAAATTAAAGCGATACTTCGCTGGAAGTTAGAAGGCTGTTTTGATATCGTTGTCAGAGGAAGTCTTTCGTTACGTAGAGTTTAAGTTTCCCTTTTATCTTTTAATGAAGTGTTCCATTCCAAAGTCCTGCCAAACTGTTTACAAAGGACCATCTATACGGCTTGAAATTAATAAAAAACTTTTACTCGTGATCAAAAACTTGGAAGTTTGCGTAAACAAATTTCTTGTTGGCAAAAATAATATTGTATCGTATAATATGTATATTTATTCAACAAATCAAAGGCTGAACTTTATATTAAATGGTAGGTACTCTTATATACTTTCGTTTTAGAACTATGATTACTTTCTACTATTGATTGTATACTTGTGTACCTACTTAAATTAAGTATGTAATATTATTTAAAACAGTATAGATTTGAATGATACAAGCTATACAGGGTGTAATCGTTAAGTGTGTCCAGGCGATTATTCCGTAACTATTACAGATATCTAAAAACTTTAAACTGATATCGAAAATACGTTACCTAATGAGTAAATTGACATCAATAACTTTTTAAAAATCATACGAGAGGTATCTAAATTTTCGACATTAAACACTCCCATACATTTAGTATTAGATTAGTAGAAAAGTTTTAGTGTCCTTATTTTGAAAGAATATTTTAGCTTAGTACTGATATCAAAGGAAACTGTTTATTAACCTAACAGAGACTATCTTTTAATTGAATAATATTTATTTCTTAGTAAGTACAAAATGTTGTATTCAAAGCAGATGTTCGAAGTGACGTCCTTGTTGTGCGATACAATGACGAGCTCTACTTACAGTTTCTAAATGAACTTTTCTTAACATTTGTATTTTGAGTAATTAAAGCAATTGCACGACGTACACGATTCTGTAACTCTTCTAGGCTGTGCATTTTCTCAGCGTACACAAATTCCCATAGGAAGAAATCACAGGGCGTGAGATCCGGGGATCTGGCAGGCCAAGGGGTTGCACTGTTATTGGCTATTAAACCATCAAATTTGAAGTGGTAAGATATAATTAATCTACATGTGTATCTACTTTCAAATCATCATTGTCATATCATACGTAATCATAAAATGTGATTAAAGTAAAATGAGTAGGTACTAGACCACTTAAAATAAGGAAACTAAAACCTTTCTACTAATCTAATACTAAATGTATGGGAGTGTTTAATGTCAAAAATTTAGATACCTCTCGTATGATTTTTAAAAAGTTATTGATGACATTTTACTAATTAGGTAACGTACTTTCGATATCAGTTTAAAGTTTTTTGATATCTGTAATAGTTACGGAATAATCGCCTGGACACACTTAACGATTACACCCTGTATACATATTACTCGGGACATATATCTTGGTAGGCCCAAGAACTGCGAACAGTTCTCGTTTTTTGCGTGTCTTTTGAAGATAGCACGAGGTGCACTAGGGTGAACGAGCTCAAATTTTCCAAGCATAGATTATATTACAAAACAATCCGAGCGCGTGCCAGGGCCTCGTTTGTCTCACAACACAATTTAGGTCCATGATACGTGTTCTGAGGTATACTATACATACTACAGAATATAAGAGGAATATCCCTTCACAGTTTGATACCAAATTTTTGCCTGATTACAATTTATTATAATACAAAACATCGGAGGCCTTATCTTTGTGTGATTGTGTATCTGGTGTGGACTTGTATACAAGAAATCATTATCAATGATAAACAAAGATTTGTTTGGAAGACGGTATTTCCCAAATGTAATTTACTATAACATTATTTATTCATTTACCAAACCTTAGGACGTAAAGGTTAACGTTTTATAACAATAGTAGCTAGCGCTCGTATTTCATCTAGCATTGTTTTGGTCCAGATCAACAGCATCTATCGTCTAGACGTAGGAGAGATAATAAGGAGCGTCGCGACTCCACGTTACTGCTTCGGTTCGATGAACCGTCTCGCCTACCCGTCACCCACCCCAACTAGGCGAAATTCCCCTAACCATCTCCCAAATATTCCTCCTTTTGACTCGTGTATTTCTAACTTAACATTATAATTACTGTTATATTTTTATTCTAGCACTATAAACTGTTAGGTTATATGTATTCTTTATGAAGATAATAGACAGACACATCACTACACATCATTAATGCAGTATAATATTAGTTAAACGTTATTATAACATTCAACGCATTTCTTTGTATAATAAATACGTTTTTAATAAAATTTTAATCACTTCACATTCAAATGTAATTAGAATATCTAAAGTATTTAATGCATCAAAATGATACAATATCTTTATAGATCGCGTTCGTTCACACTCGTACAACTTGCATATCTTTCCCACTACATACCATACTGAAAATGTATCCTCTAGAATTATCTAGATCCGTCAAGCCGTTTGTAGAACTAAACGGATGGACAACACAATGCAAAATAGGTCATTGCTGGACGAGTAGTTTGAATTCTGATTCGCAAGCGAGGACTTCTAAAGAAATTGACGTTGATTACATCGACAGCTGCATTGTCGGCGGCGTGCATTCATTTTTTTTTGTGCATGCCATCCACGTTATATTGCAACGTTCTACATATTTCGTTTTAAAAAGTGAAATTAGCGATACCGGTCAAATACCGGCTATACAGAATTGCTAATCTCTCAAGGCTGTCATTTAAATATTTTTTCAACTGTCATATTTTACGGAACAGCCATTCTACAAAGTTATCCAAAAATATATAAAAAAATAGCTAACATCGTTCCAATAAAAGAAATCTTATAATAAATTGGAAAAAGCGAAATCAATTCTCGGGCGGGACTCGATTATATTATATATAATCGAGTAATAGTATATTATAATTTGTTTAGTCTAGTCTAGTCTAGTCTAGCAAACTAATTGCTTTAAAATTATCTCAAAAGAAATCTTAACAATAACACGAACATTTAAGCAAATTAGCTCGAATATGATAAAGTCTACATCTGCTAGACGTAATTATGTTTAGGTCGTCTTCGCGTGAAAAACGAAACAGTCTATAATTTATTCAGCACACGAATGCCATTATAAAAGTACCGTTAGGCCGTGCATTCGACCTCCTTGTGGGTCAAAGTAAAACCGTTTGACACTTCACTAACTTCCCTTATAGTTCAACCTCCTCAGTCATCCATCAGTCATAGTCATCAACATAAAAAAATGCTGTTTAATGTGTTTTTGTTTTTATGTATGACTGCGCAGTAGGCTTATTGACCGGCTTTGTTTTTCTATAAGGAAACATGATCGAAATGACTTCATAATACAACTTCCATAATTTAGTTTTGTATAATTCATTTGAGATATGAATTATGTCTTACAAGTGATTACTTGTTGGCAGTCTATTTAGTTCCCAGGGCCTTGAACTTCCCACAGTATCATACAATCATGCTCGACTTTACCTTGGGTATCTAGTTTTGAAGTTAGCACTGCAAACCAGATAGGTAGTTCTATCTGCAATGCACTGTACCTACTTTAAATTGTAAACTTTAAAGTAAAAAGTAAAAAAAAATAATGCATGGTATGCAGTATTTAAATTACAGTAAAGTACTGGAAAATGTGGATAACAGGATCCCTTTACCTATTTTTTTTTTCAATGATTCCGTTATCCTATATTTACGAACTATTCTTATCACTATGGAGTAATTATGTTAAACTACGGAAGCTACTATCAGGAACTTGTAGTTAAAAAATACTGAATCAATTAACGAACAATGAACTAAATATTAAAACAATGAGTACAATAGATACATGCTGCAGATTGCTGAACGTAACAAAATGTTGTAAGAGCGATAATTTAACGAAATGATAACAATTTTTTTATTTCATTATAGGAAAACATTATACCAGCCTGCACCTCGGAACTTGAACGCAATCACAATGTTTTCCTTCGCGCCGTTCGCCTCGTAACTTTAAATAAGTTCGGTTTAGTTATTTTGTAAATATGTATAGATATTAATATTTTCCAAAATTCTATTGAAGTATTGTTTTGTTTTGATACTTTTAAACTTGTGTAAACACAGTCATGATCATTCAATAAATTATATATTATAGTGCAAAAACATAGATATGTAGTTGTACTTTTATTATATTTGTACCTTAATTTTAAGAAATAATGAAAAATAACGTACAAAATTGTCAAAGTTGTAAAAGCTACGCATCTTACACATCGTAATTGCCAGAAGTGCGGCCGGACTCTCAAATAATCTGCGTCATAAAAACCACAATCTGGTGAACCTTGGAATTTCTCCGAATTGGGTCATCTGTGGAACCGGCGACGGGTGCCCAACAGACCATTTTTTTGAAGACCACAAGAAAGGACGCTTGGATGATTGTGGGCTGTCGACGGCCATCTTGTAATATGGCCTTTGTTCGTAGGACAATGGCGGCGAGAATTAGGATGGTCTGTTGAGAACATGTGCGAATATGTGGACAATGGTAAACAATCGGCTACTCATTACGAATGATTGTTAGTGATCATTTTAGGTCTATAGTAGGAAATTGTTCTTTGTGTTGTAAGGCTTCGTTTATATGTCGACACAGATGGCCGTTCGGGGAGAAAATTGCCCAGATTGCTATCATGCTCAAAGAAAACGAAAAAAAAGTTAGATATAGAAGAAAATTCGAAATTTAAAAGATACTTTATATGACACGAATTATACCTAATGCCTGTGTATGTGGCGATGAGTGAAAATTTTCAAAAGGGAAGCTGGTGAAAAAATCTTACCTATTATAGAACGACCATAGGATTTTCTCATGAAATTCTCTTGCCTATAATCCGTGCCAAATGGTGGAGCTTCTTCTACCACGTCCAAGGGGGCTATGGTCCCTATTAACATCCCCTTGTCTCCCCCAGGGGAGCCAACGGGGGACATGGCCCTGTTGCCAGTTCCGGTTGCACGCACTGTGCAGGATCCCTACTTATATTTCTGTAATTTCACATGCTATATGAATGGAAACATGTATTTATTGATTTAACCGAGCTAAAGTTCTCATAATCATAAGTGTTAACGTACTTATCATCAGCAGTAATGATCATAACGAAACTGGGTTACTTTAGAAAACAATACTTTACGACTATCCTCGTCTCGATTAAATTGTCACGGTTTCATTACATAAAGTTTCTTTTTGACGTTATTAGCTATTTAGGTTACTGATTCTGAATAAATATGGTAGGTATAGGTACCCAATCGATTACTATTGTGCCACTTCACTAAATAATACACGGCTCTATAAATCGCCACCTCTGCTTTTTAATTATTTTTTTTAATATATGCCATACACATAACTATTTCCAAACAACCCAGGAAAATTTAATCGGAACAGGCAACAGTTTAACAATCCACATTCTCTACATTCGCCTGTGCCGATTTGTCCACGAAAGTTATGCGTTTCGGTAATGATATCAGCCGTTGTCGTTTGCCATTCATGTTGGAATTTCTCCAGCGCTATCCTCCCCTTGGGCTGAATACGATTAAAATGATATAAGAAATGCTCCGAATATTTCACCTCAAACTTCTTATATTGAATACAGAAAATTGCGAGCGTAGCTAAATGCTGTTTTTAATAAACTTCGATGTCGGTTATCGCGACTTTTAGTGATATCTCCGGTTCTACACAACGATTGCGATTAAGTTTACGTAAGTAAGTCTGGCCAAGTCCTTAGTAACAAATAAACCACATGAAAATCTGTTCAGTAGTTTTTGCATCCATCGCGAATAAACAGACATGAATTCCAAAAAAAAAGTGTGTCAGTTACATTTTTTTAAATATCAGTATAGAAAGATGTTATGGTCTAGTCGTAGTATGTATTTTTTAAAGCGTTCCCTTCACGTATTAATACAATGTAAAATTGTCGATTATGTTTCATCGCGGCGCGGCACGTGCAATCAAACGCAGGCGCTGCAGGTGAGAAGTCGTGAGTGAGAAGGGGAAATTATATGGGCGTATGAATATTGTGATGGCGATTCTTGTCTTCTATAATATAAAAATTAAATCCCTAAATGTGTTGCTAAGCGCAAATCTCGAGAACGACTGAACCGATTTCGCTAATTCTTTTTTTAGAATATTCCTTGAAGTACGAGGATGGTTCTTACGGAGAGAAAAATTAAAAAAAAAAAAAAAGAATTGACTGTCAGGCGGTACGAAGTTCGCGAGGTCAGCTAGTATTTATTAAAAATCATTTTTATTGTTAAAGTTAGCTGTAGTTATTAACTTATTCAGGCTTGTGTTGTGTCAATATCATTCATGTAGGTTACTATTCAAATCAATTGACCGAAATCTTCATTGTCTAAAATCCCGATAAAACTTCAGCAATAATGAGATTTCGACTAAACGGAGAATTACACATTATATTTCAACTTGTTTTGTGAAACTCTCATCACTCTTCTACCTCTCTACCTCTTAGGATGAGGTGACGTGCAAGTGGCACTGCTGGGGCTACCTATTAACATAGAAGAGCAGAACCTCTTACCATCAGTAGAGCTGTCTACGATTGCTTTCTTAATAGAAAGACAAAATTGAGACATCGTACAACAAATATACGAGTGCACTAACCACAAGTTATTTCCAAATTTATTTAAATTAAGTATGTATTCTTGAGTCTCGTAACTATACGTTATAATAAATCACAAGGTTTGGCGTCTGATTGCCGATATTGTGTAAACAAATTCATTTAACTATTGCCGTACTACGCTTCACTTGCGAAAGAACAATGCAACGCATGCAACTAGTGCGAAGGATGGCCCATTTCGCGGCATTCGCGTGGGCCGGCCTCATTGTGTGCCGGAATTCGTCCAATATCTCTCTCATGTTTTATTACTTTATAGCTGTAAAAGTAGGGTTGCTTCCTTAGAAAATCTAGTAGAATTTATAATCTTATTAAAATATACTTCATAAATAGCGAAGTTCAACTGTTTCCTAGATAGACTGAATGCTGACCTCAACCGAGTTGATAATTCTTTGTGCCTATACATCGGAAAATACATCATTCATCTGAACGATGAATGTCACACTGATGTTACATGCCTACAAATATATATGATCCAAACACACCTGCCAAAAATTTTGATATGCTCTTCGTGGACTATGTTAGGTGCCATTCAGCTGGGTGCTCTAAGTGGACTACATCCAAAAAACAACCAGCTAAATAAACCCTTTAAAAAATCCACGACACTGCAAAAAGTACTGCCTACATCTTTGAGCTGTAATTTTTCTACACATCCCCCTGTTTCACTCTTAGAAGATACATAATGTATTTACACCTTACTGGAGTAGACAGACGACAGCCCACCATTTGTGTCTGTCCTTATACACTTCACGAGTTGCCTCTACTATCATTAAACCTCTCATGCAAGCCAGCCGGTTCAAAGTGCTTCTGACCTGCTTTCCTGTGTAATGCCCTTTTACTTTTAGTGAGTAGACAAATAAAATAATCCGCATAATATGATTATCTTTAGCAAAATGCTTTCATAGTGTATTAAATTAAGCTTATTAGGTACCTATCTAAGTTAGAATATATCTCAGGATCAAATAGTTGAGGTATTTGTCTCAGACAATCTCACCTCCGGCAACCAACGGCCCACAGACGGCGTGCGTTTTAGTCGGTTCAAGTCCGACATAACTTCCTGGCTGCGGCGGGGATTTTGTGCAGGAAAAAAGAAATGAAATGGATCAAACAGTTGCTTTTACATAGGTACTTTATTTACAGACTCCATATAGCTATTGTAAATTTCGTAACAGATAATATTATTATTAAAAACGGGAATAGAACCTTACGATAACACGCTTATGTAGACACAAACTGATCCCACGTCGTCGTGACGTGACAACGAGGCAGTATTAACAGTATAAGTCTACTGTTACTAAATTATACAGTAGACTTGCACTGGTACATTTTTTTCTTTTCATTCAAACGTTACGGATCATTGTTCACATGTCGAGAACATTAATAGTCATATAGAGTCAAGGTACCTACTTGTTCAGTTCATATAACATCTGTCATTGCTGAAGTTTGAAAAGACCTGCTACTTCCGTTAACACTTCCCTATAAAGGAAGCTACAGTACAGGTTGACAGCCTGCGAGTGGCACGTCGGCCATCGTGGCATCTCCGGACAATTTCCGTAACATGCACGTTTCGATTATTACGTATTTAATATGACCTATTTTCACAGTCTACTCTATTTAAAGGATCCTAAAGTTCAAAGTAGTTTAATGCAATATTTTGGAACGTTTGCCCAACGTTTGATGTATCCACCATGAGATATGTTACGAAATGCTTGTGAAGTATTCAGGACATAACTATTTCTAAAAATGACTTGATTTAAGAAACTGAGTGATTTCGTTAAAATTTTGCAAAGAAAAAGTTTATACATGAAGAAGAAAAAATGCAATTGTTTTAATACGGAAGCTAGCAATTTCCTGCGACCAAGGATTTTCAAGCAGAGAGAGTCGCAGGTATAAAAATATAAAAGCAGTGTTGAGAATTGTATTGGAATTGTTGTCTGCTCTTTGATAAACGAATTTACATATGTAAATTAAATTAGAGGCATTATCCACATATTGTGATCTAAATATGTGTATGCAACAGTTGGATAGTAAAATTATATTCAACAAAAATTGACCTAGCCTTCGTTGGCGGGAAGAAGAGTGAAATTCGGTCTAACCCTAAACTGCTTTGGTCTTGTAAAGCGTTCAAGTGCACTTGTATAAAACAGCACCTGTATTCTATTTTATTCGACCAGTTTTCATAAATATTAAAAAAAGAATGCGGACATAGGAACATACCATCATATCTTTTTTCCATTTGTATAGATTTGGTACACACCACATCTTTCCACTTGCTGTCATCCTAGCTATAAAGCCTTTCATTTCTTTTACTTATAATGCCTACGCGTTGGTTGCAATACTCCTGTATTTCGCCTGTATTATTTTTATAAATTGTTCAGAATTTAATATTCATTTTTACAGCAACTTACCGCGAAAAATATTCGTTACTTTCATCATAATATCCTAAAAGTGATTAATCACATTGAAATATAACAGTTTTTAGTATTCAGCTGCGACATGCTGAGCCTATAATGTATGCCCGCGTAACTTCACCTACGTACCACCTACGAAATAAGATAATCCTGTACCTATAGTTTGATTTAAAACGCTTTCATAGCACAGATCTAATCTTATACAATAAAAACAGAATGTCGTGATACTAAGCAAATCATTATTATGTTAGATATTGAATGCATACAAAGTCGTTTGTCAAACTGCTCGCAATGAAGACTATCTACCTACAGGATGAATTTAAATGTATTGAAGCTGGGGTTTACAAGTGTGAATAAGATTGGACAGAATGTGTTATTAAGTTTTGCTTAATGAAATTCATTGAGTAAAACAGGCTAAATTGAATTAAACACGTTATCATAAGTCCTGCTAATTTATTCTAAATGGTAGACAAATGTAGGTAAGCCGAGCAGTATACATTTCGTACGGTTTGTTACGAGCCCTACCTTATTTGTATTCCGTTTTCCCATCTTCTACTGCAGGTAGTAACACGTTCATTGGTACCGGGAACACTTACCAGAAGATGTGCCGTGCCCTTGTTGACTTCGTAGTATGAAAAAAATCTTAATCTGCCCTTGATGTGAAGAGGCTCAACAGATGTTTCGTCATTGTTGTTTTATTCATGGTACAAAAAATAACTTGGATTTTGATAACGTTACGTAATCATTCCGTCTACATTATGAATTAAAAAAAAAAAATTAAAAAAAATAAACTAACACTCATTAGGTAGCTAGGTTTTTTTTTACTAAAAAGGAGAACAATTTGATAGCATCTGGTAGGGCACAGGGCCCTACCGTATGGCCCATGGACTTGTACGGATTCAAATTCTTTTTTTTTTTTATCTTTGAAGACATTTTTATGAACATCGTGATTTTGATGGTCAATTTTGCTAACCTATTTTTTATTTTTCATTTTTATTTTATTTTTTTATTACACACAAATTTTACAAGCATTAGTCTTGGTCCTGCAAAACTGTTTACACAGTTTGACTGCGGGATCGGGTGAGTCTCTAAATACATTTAAGAACTAATTATTATCTACCTTAAATACTAGCTTACAATATAGTAGAAAGTAGGCAAAGTAGGTATAACTTGGCAACCCTCTTCCTGCACATATATTACTTCTATAACCTACCTCAACGCGTTTTTCTACCCTTTCATTACATATTCACACCACGCCATGCGTGTTTGTCTTCAAATTACCTCGTACCTCAGGTTCTTGTTGCAATCTATCCGTACCAAGTTTCGGTCGAAAATACCGAGTAGAAAGATATAAGGAAATATAATGGGGTTTCCTGATCGAAATAATTATCAAAAACCAACACCACTTAATATTGAAGATTTTGTTACTCGTAGTATAGGCGATGAGTTTTAAATGCTTGAGGCTTTTTATATTTTTTTCCTGATCATCTTGTTAGTTAAACTGTGGTTTGACATACTTATTGCTCTTGTTCCATGAAAGCATACGTGACGAACAATGAGACATGTTTATAAAAACAATATTGATTTGTTCAATAACGTAAGAAATATTTATAATTTTACTCATTATATTGTAATTTATTGTAACCTTTAGAAATACAGAGTGTCTTAAAAACAAAATTAATTCGAAAGAGTAACATTTGCATTGCACTAGATTTATGTACTACACTAACAACTACAAGGATTTATATAAAACAATGCGTTTACATTAAATTTGTTTATTTAATATGAAATGTAGCTTGAGTTCACTCTACGTAGACAAATTATTTATTTACCGTCTAAAACCGTATTACGAGTATGTTGCAATAGTACCACATGTACCTACGGGTTATTTTAGGGTATAACAGCAGGGCTGTCTTCTCTTGAATATTATAGGCATTATTATAGGGCGCCCTAGAGCCAAAAATATTAGTCACACTTTGTACCTGCAAAATGTCAACCATGAAATGGGTATTCCTGAAACGATGACAAGGTTAAAACGTAGTAAAAAGTATATAACTAAAAACTCACTGAGTAAAGTGCAAAAAATGATAACTTTATCTAACGAAAACGTTACCCAGTAGTAGGCTTGATTCACCGACGTTATCTATTAAAGCTGAACGGTCCATCATTTGCGCCAATGGAATTAACAGACCGTGAAAGTCCACTACAAAATAATAGGGTAGCAACATCGATGCCGATACCGACTAAATAGATAATAAGTTATTCATTGGATTCATCTGCGGTTTGGGAACTTTACGTTTCGAATAAGAAAATTTATATTTGGTTGAGTAATTTCTAACACCCTGTATGTTATATAATTCGTAATGAGGTTGTGTGGCTCACCTCATCAATTTCACGGATGTCGTGGACTATGAATAAGCACTGAAGTTTGTAATTAATCTAACCTAAAATACATTCATTTGATACTTCAAAATGAATGTTCATCGCAGATGTCTTGATTCTCATCTAATAACTTTGAACAAGCAAATCTTGTATGACTCGACATAAAATTTTAAATACCGTTAGTTTATAATCTCTTAGCTGTTGTCTGTAGCTCCGCCATCGCCAGCGTGAAAGGCTAATCCCATAAGCTTCTGCAACCCATAGGAATTTGCTATTCCAGACATAATATAATCTGCTTCTGTGCATTTCATACATATCGATTCAGTCGTTCTGACATAATTGAATAATAAACATCCAGCCATCCAAACATTCGCATACTACCTTATGAAATACCGTCAAAGAATTCAATTTTATTGGACAGGGATCGAAATGTAAGTTTTCTCCGTTATTTACTGCAGAATTGTAAACGAATTTTATACCTCAACAATGCGTTTGTTTAATAGTGTTCATTCTGTACCTGAGTTTTTGTCGCGCAGTAACAGGAAGCAGATGAATGTACACAGGTAAATGGCGCCGACGGCGGTTCTTGTACAAGACTGAAGTATTTTGAGAAGTCCAGTTATTTTATATTGTGGATTTTCTTAGAAATATACTAAAATGCAAACACTTATACAAGCGACCGTACCTGGGCGGTAAAAAAAACATGTTAAACTGCGCAGCTATTGCATTGACCGTACATACATACAATGATACTTTTCACTACACAATACACACAGCAAAGTATTTCAAAAGCTGCGGTTGTTGAGAGATTAGCGAATGGTCTCTAAATTAATTCCAAGTATTTCCATGGATATCAGCAAACCGTACAGGTTACCAGCAAACATGTTTCTAATGAGAAATACTTGCCTGAAAACTTTTAAAGTTGAATGTAAAACAAACCTAAACAATCTGCGGCACAGGCCTCAGTGCAGTATAGTTTAATTGTGTACGAAAAAGTGGTTTACTTACTGGCACTCATAAACTTAATATGTAGGTATGTGGGTGTATGGGGACCCCACCAAGATCATCGGGCTAAGCCAACGTCACCTGCTAGCTGACACATTTACTGATTATTTATTTATTTATTTATTTATTTATTTATTTATTTATTTATTTATATACTTAATTACATTGCCTTTACAGTAATATAACTAATGCGACAATGCTCTTATAAATATCATACATAATATAATAATACCTATTAAACTAATTTAAGTCAGTTACGACAAACACTGTAGCGTCACTCTTTCGAACTCGGCTAATGTACACACAAAAATATCAATAACACGCGAGACCGTGTTTAACGTATTTAGCGCTCGTACGAGAGGAGCAAATTGCAGCAAGTTTGTCCGCGGTACTGGCACATCAAAGGTTCTACCCCTCGGTAACTGTCGTAGCCTCATATTTGGAACAAGCAATCTCAACGATTCCAAAATTTGCGGGTTATTCAATTTTCCGCGGAATACCAAAAAAACGTATTTAGCCAGTGCCAGATTACGCCTCACTTCGAGCTTATAGAATCCAACCATCCCTATGACAAAGAGGGTTGGATACATAAGTGGGTAAAATGGATACACCCAGGGCCGCCGCTAGCTATGTGGGCGCCCGTGTGCAAAGTCGATTTTGCCGCCCCCTAAATAGGTCTAAGGACGCTTACACCCCCCCCCCCCCCCGCCGGTTGTTATATAGGAATCGAACCGACATATTTTTTCTGGCAGACCATGATAAAAAAGCGGATATTTTATGAAATTACAAAATAAGGAACAAAAATGTTTATTTTGTAAAAAAAAACAGTAAGTACAGTACATTTGCTACATGAACAGCTGTATTTTTTTGCGGGTAGGTATGTCAGATTTTTTACAGCTTCAGTAAACTATGTTGTATACAACTTGATGCCCTCACCCAATCACGAGAAAAAAAGTGACAGACAGACAAGCAGTCAAAGAATCAAAGTATTTCGTTTAGGCACATAAAGAGCACATGAGCACATAATTTGGAAACGATTCTTTCGCTGGTTCGCTAAGTCGGTTCTACTGAGAAGATACCATTCCGTTTTTAACCTGCGGTGCAAAAATGATGCTTCGTAGCTCCCGAACGGATGAACTTTTGAAAGGTGAGTCAAATTCAAAGGCATATTCTTTATTTTTCAAAATAGTGCAACACTGTTACAGCTTTTTGACGTAAAATTCTGCTTAAAACTAAGTTTACTACCACTTCCTAGGCGCTAGTGGAGAAAAAACGGCGTAAAAAAACTCCACAGAGTGTAATCGGGAGTGATCTTAGCTATGTTTGATGAAAGGCCAAAGAGTATGATAATATATAGAAGAGTGGAAACTATGCTTATCACTAATAACAGAAACAGACAGTAAAACGAAGTTACAATAAAATAAAGACAACTAATTGTAATAACAAGAGATAATCTCGAAAAGCGCATCAACATCCGATTCGAACGATATAGAGTTAACAATGACACTTACATGACGTTACTCGGCAAATGGCGTTGTTTGTTACCCCCAAAAAACCAATCCAATGATCAGGGGCGTATTTAAAGATTTGGCGCCCCGGGCCACATGGTTTGCCTCCCCATAAGTGACGTTCGCGTTCACCGTTAGCCTGCGCCCAAGGGGCGGACCCAAAATAGGGGCCCGTCAGAAGTTGCTAGAGACTTTCAAGCCTGATTCGTGAGATCTCTATCTTATGGTGCGAGAGAAGTGACTCTCATCGATCTCCCCACTAACCCAGGCTCCCAATCAGAATCCCTTCAAGGGGACATATTTGCATTCCATTCCATTAAAGCGCCCTACGTAGAAGATGATATGGCAACCAAAAATCACTTGAGTACAGCAATAGCTTGTGAAGGAGATGTTTTATGATGTTTTATGCATGTTGCCTTCGGCAACAGTAAAATCACCGCTTTTGGACTTGGCAGCACTCTAGACTCTAAAGGCACTCAGATCCCGTTTTGAAGGGCTCTTTAGCGTATGCCTCAAGTAGAGACGGATTCAGAAAATTTGAAAGACAGGAAAACTGGTCCTCTTTTGCAAAGTTACCATCCGCCTACCGGCTCATTGTATTGATCGACAAGGTGTGCAGTGTGTAGGTGTTTTAAATGAATTATTCCTCGTGAAGTGCCACATCGAGCGCCTTACAGGAGTGAGACCGAATTTGGTAGACAATCAATTTGGATATAGTCGGGAGCAACGTGGATGCCAACACGCGCTTGAGGGCCCTGGTGAAAGAAGCAGTGGCACGGCGAGTTGATGCTGGCAGTGTCTATTGTTGCCTACGTCGTTAACGCCTTGTCATGGAGCTGCATCAGAGCTGCACTCTTTCAGCACGGGCTGCCTCTCTATCCTCGCGTCATTGTCGGGGCTTACTTATCGGTGAAAGCCAGTATCTACCCAAGTAGGGCATGGTTTGGTAAGTGAGATATGTGGCGCGGTGTTCCGTTTGGCGCGGATCTGGGGCCGCTTCTGTAGAACATCGGCTAGGACTAGATGGTGACGGCCCGAAATCAAAAGCAACCAAATAAGCCACAGCCGGAGTTACCCAAGTCCTTGGACGTATTTGTGACTGGATCTGAAGTGGGCATACCTGGTTCTTTTACTTACGAACCCTTTCTGGCCAGTTGACGTGTGGGGAGCGCAGAGGCTGCTCATACACCACCTTGTAGCCCTTAAATAGACTTCGGATGCAGGTCAGCCGAAGTAACGAAAACCGAATTAGATGGAGTTTCTTAAAAGAAATGGACCCACGGTGTGAATGCGGAACTACCTCACTGCTAACTCAGGAACGCAGGAACTCATGGGTGCCTCTGAGAACGCCATCAGGGTGGTTGCACACTGGGCAAACAAAATATGACACAATACGCCGTCGACTCGTCTGCCGTCTATCTCTGGGCGCCTCAATCTTGACTCCAAAAGGTGCCCAAAGATAGACGCTCGGGGCGGCAGGTTGCGAGGGGCGGCGGAGCCGCCCCGATCGTCTATCTCTGGGTGCCTCAATCTTGACTCTAAAAGGTGCCCATAGATAGACGCTCGGGGCGGCAGGTTGCGCTGGGCGCCTCAATCTTGACTCTAAAAGGTGCCCAGAGATAGACGTTCGGGGCGGCAGGTTGCGACGGGCGGTGGAGCCGCCCCGAGCGTCTATCTCTGGACGCCTCAATCTTGACTCTAAAAGGTGCCCATAGATAGACGCTCGGGGCGGCAGGTTGCGAGGAGCGGCGGAGCCGCCCCAAGCGTCTATCTCTGGACGCCTCAATCTTGACTCTAAAAGGTGCCCATAGATAGACGCTCGGGGCGGCAGGTTGCGAGGAGCGGCGGAGCCGCCCCAAGCGTCTATCTCTGGGCGCCTCAATCTTGACTCAAAAAGGTGCCCAGAGATAGATACTCGGGGCGGCAGGTTGCAAGGGGCGGTGGAGCCGCCCCGAGCGTCTATCTTTGGGCGCCTCAATCTTGACTCTAAAAGGTGCCCAGAGATAGACGCTCGGGGCGGCAGGTTGCGAGGGGCGGCGGAGCCGCCCTGAGCGTCTTTATCTGGGCGCCTTAATATTGACTCTAAAAGGCCCCCTTGGCCCTAGGGTAAATACGCCCCTGGCTTCACGGAAAATATCAAGCCAAATCCGCAAAGCGGACCCTTGACTCCGAGGTGAAAACTTCGGTTGCGACTGGGAATTAACGCTAGGATGAAGAAGACTTGAGAAATTGAATAATCAAAATCAAATATACCTATTGTATAATGATATTGTTATAATTCAAGCAAAATAAATATTAAAAATATACATGTTTTCTTTAACCTATTTGTCATTAGAATATTTTACTTTAGCAAAACATCATATTACTATAGAATGTACATTTGTCGACAACAAATAAAATAGTCCACATCCCTATTTATCTACTTACTTTGTATCGAATTTCGGGCGCCTGCGATGGTTTGGTTCAACATGCAAACGCTTTAATATGTATTGCATTCTAGTTTTAAGGGATGCTAATAGATGGCGATGTTAATCATATAATAGAAACGAAATTATTTTTAATAGTATTTATGTGGAGTGTGTATACGTACTAGGGAGCGGCAAATAAAAAAGAGGGGGGGCGGCAAATCTGGGGATTTGCCGCCCCCCTGGACGTGCCGCCCGTGTGCGGTGCACCCGTTGCACCCCCGCTATCAGCGGCCCTGGATACACCCCGTATTGTTTGAAATAAAGGTACCGGGTAAATTTATTTTGGAGTTTCTCCACCATGGAACTATATTTAGCTTCATGGGGATTCCAGATGATCGCGCTTGTTTCGAGCCTGCTCCTTACCAGGGCGATAAACAACGACCTCACGGCCACGGTGTCCTTGAAGTCTCTGGTCTCTCTCAGCACAAAACCTAGATTTTTATAGGCCTTGGCACAGATGTTGGTGATGTGATTCCGAAATGTAAGGTCTGGCGAGAACAAAACTCCAAGGTCGCGCACCGAGAAAGCACGGGGAATGGTCTCCCCTTCCATGAGGTAGCTATGATGAAGTGGTACCACCGCCCGCGTGAAGGATACGATGCTACACTTTGACACATTAAACTGCAAACCATTCTCAAGACTCCATCTAACTACACGGTCTATATCCTCCTGAAGAAGTGTGCAATCCTTTTCATCCTTGATCTCATAAAATAGTTTCAAGTCATCGGCAAACAGTAGGCAACTCGCATTTTGAACCACATTTGGTAAGTCGTTTATCATGAGGATAAACGGATTAGCATACGAGGCTCTGGTGCAAGCTTTTCTTTCGGGGTTATGTTAAGACAGGAGTCGTTCCCGCAATGCCAAGGCGAGTCAAATGAAAACAAAGAGTAAGAGATCCCTGGCCACAGATTAGATAATAGTCCTGGGACCGAAAGTTCCTACGAGCTTTGGAACTGGGACTAACCTTATAGTGATGATGATGGCACTATGTATTCATTATGCTGCTATGGGAAACCTTTTAAAAGCCGAAGAAAAGAGGAAACCTGAATTTTATTAAATTTATAAATTTTACCAGAAAATTTTCAGATAAAATTTAATTCATAGTGCTCGTTCATGAAAGTTTTTCTTCATTTAAGTGACAAAGGCAGTCAAATGGCGTGCATGATATCCGCTTCTCTATTCCTAAATTAGATTGTGAAGTAAGCGGAGCGTGATGATAACGTCGAGTATCGAGTTTATGTTGAGGAAATTGCCTTCGAGTGGAAGGCTCGATTGCCAGCCGGCTCGATACCACGACCCCTCTATAAACCAACACCTGCGGTTACAATGAATTTATGTAGGGGAGGCAACCGGTGGGCTAAATAAATTATATTTATTGTTTCTTCTTCATTCAATTGTTTGGAAGTAACTTACGAGAATGTCAGGGCTGAGTGGGATTGAAGTTATTGATTAATTTAACGCGCGGAAATTCTCGACAGCTTAGGAAGAAATAGAAATTATTGATTGTTGAGTTCGCAAATAACTTTGAAGACCATGATGTGATTCCAATTGATTGATTGATGTAACAGAAAGATAATAAAGGCGTGAGAAATAAAAACTGAAAACAGTGGAAACATCCAGGATCTGAAGATGTATTAAAAATATTGCGTAGTTTCAACACGAATTTCTTCGTTTTTAGACCTTTTCGTCATTCAGTTTTAGAGCTTTTAGGTAAGCATTAGAATTGCTAAGTTGTAAATCGCCGCGGCCGTATCAATCAATCAGTCATCACAGCCCTTTACTGAAATAATCATATCCCAATACCAATCCAATAGGCTCTAGCTAGGATATAAAATACATGTCCTCACAGTTCTACTCTTTACTTTCATCACACTAAATTAGATTTATATACAAAAAAGCACTTCTTATTTGTCTAACAAGACAGTCATAGGAAAACGAAGTGCTTGCATAGATTGATGCTTTTTTTATTTACATTCTTACATCCTGTTACTAGTGTTTACTCTGTAACTATAAAAGAGGAAATGGAACAGAATCCAGAAGGAAATTGAATTCCTCTCGCAAATATTAGTCTTTGAGTTGCAATGACGTCAGACACAATGAATTACGAATAAATGCTTGGAAAGGAATGACTTCTTGCGTGAACAGTATCCTGTAGAGTTCAATCTAATTTCACTATACATGTACCTTCCACACAAATTGCTTGTTTAAAACGATATCATGACAACTGTAAAATGACTTCCCCCGAAATAAATATCCTCGTGATAAAAAAAAAAATATTATTGCTCTGTATTTTAACACTTAATTATAATAATAACGACTGTCGATGTGAGGAAGTTCTAAATTTTTATTTTTGTATAATTATAAAGAATTATAATTTCAAATTACTTTGTTACAATTATTATGTAATTAATTGTTTTTAAAACCCCGATTCATAAATATATTACTGTAAATATACCGAAATTACTTGGTAATTATTATTTTTTACTGTTACTCGTTGTTAAATTAACTTCGATATTAACATGAAACTTAATCACAATAAATCTAAATCAAATGCCTTTTGAAGCACTTATGTGATTTCCTATCTGTTAGCTGACGCGGTAAATGGAAAACTTCATTAAATACTCTTAATTACTTTTTACTTTTAATTATAAAATCGTTTAATGGTCAATGCGCACTGATTGCTATGTTGTAATAAAAATTCCCTAAGAACTGGCAACACTCAAATGACAGTCTTTTGAATGTTCTGATGACAAAATCAATGGAAGCGTTATAAACGCATTTAATTACTTTCAAAATGCAATTAACAAAACGTTTATTAGCAAATATTGTTACAACCATCTCGTGCGATGACCTCAGTCAGTGGCCTTAACACCAACTCTTAAAAGTTTTCTATCTTCCTTTACTTAAGACTCTTAAGAGTGAATCGTACTCGGATCAATCGGACCCTCGTCGTCCGTCGATTTGCTTTGTGTCCTTATTTGTCCTTGTTTTGTGCACTGTATCTTGTGACATGTGTAAAATCTAACAAATTAATCAAAAAAATATATCCACTACAGTAAGAGATACTGTTTGACCATATGACACTAGCATCCTGGGTATCCTAGTCATGGATGCTGACGGTCCGATTCACACTATGAAAGTCACAAAGTAAGATAAAAATAATACTGCTGATGGTAACTGCGGATGGTAGCCCTCTGTTGCAATATAACGATAACGTAAAATTAAAAACGTAAGTCACCTTCCTGCATACTGTATGCATGACCACCTGTTACATGAACTTCAAATACACGGTTATCTTCAAACTTCTTACACGAAAGTTTATATGGCAACTTATACTTCTTCCAGTACAAGTTACCACATGCTTACGCACGATATAGTATCATCCACGGTGATTCTGAAACCCACAAGTGATCCTAGGTAACTCTAGCAACTGGTTGGTATCTGTCGACGGCCTCTTGACAGATTAAGTTAAACGAATGAAACAAAATAATCATCTTACCGTATCGCAATCAGCATGTGTGAACCCATATGTTAAAAGTACGTGGTTAGTGTTAGTTGCTTAGTTATGTAGCTGTGGTTAGGCAGTATCAGTTACAGTCAGCCACTGTTAGACGTACTAAGATATTCCGATCATTATATAGAATTGTTCATAATATATAATCTACGGGCTAAAATATTACATACTTTAGCTAACCAATAAGAAACCAAACAATAGAGTTCTATATTCATGTATACAATAAAAATATCTCTGAATTCATATTGGATTCATGAATCTCTATGAACATGGAACTTAATATTTTAAGTACTTGAAATCTTTACATCGTACCATATTGTGGTCACGGCTCACGGCAATTTCGTTACATATCTAATAACATTACCAACAGCGAAACATTATTTTGTAATGGCTACGCATTTATGAACTCTAGAACAATTCAGATTCTGAACACGACCAGCTCGTGCGTGAACAAAGCCCTTATCTCTTTGCACAAGATGTAATTATCGATTGTTTTGGTTAATATTTAACCGTGGCTAGTTTAGATTCGATTCGCAGCTAATGACGCGCAAGTTGTGGATATCTGAGCGAGCGGTAACCGGATAGTGTAATATAAACCATCTTCATTTTCTCGTCACGCTGGCTGATCCAATTCTGTGGTCTGCAGGAAAAAAATGTTATTCAGAGTCACTCGGTTGAAACCTAGAAGCAGCTGTCGCTATGTAATGGGTTTCGTATTACTTTTATTGAATTTAGATGTATTATGACAAATTGGAGGAAGGAAATCCAAATTTGATTACTTGGAGGGTATAGGAAATGTTTTATAAAACACAAGTAGTGTGAAACGCAGACTAGACGCGGATTGCCACAGGAATTCACAGGAGTTACGGAGTTGAAACGGCTTCTCCGCGTCTCCTCTCTGGATACCTCTTTTTTTTTTTTTTTTTTTTTTATCGTGCGAAAAATCCCCGCGGATACCTCCCCCGCCGAAGCCGGAGGAGGGGGTTATGTCGGACTCGAACCGACTAAAACGCACGCCGACTGTGGGCCGTCAGTTGCCGGAGGTGAGATTGTTGTAGCCATATCCCTCGCACCCCGGCCGACCCAGGGCCATATCTCTCGATCTGGCCCTCTCCCGATGTGGGGACCGTAGAGTCCCCAACTCGCCCCCGGGTATGGGGAGGCACGCAATGCGCACCGCCGCCGTGGCCTGCTTCTACTAGGGTGACAGGCGGCTCCACCCGTCACCCCCAGGCCCGCGCTCATGGGGGACGGAGGTCGTTCTGCGACCTCCGACGCCCGAGTTGCCGTCGCTCGTTACGGGCCGCGCGGTTAGCGATTCTCCTACGCTCTTCGCGGGCCGCAAGGTCTGCGATTCTCCTTCGCTCCCGCTCCGCCTCCCATTTCACGAGCATTATTTGCTCGCAGAAGGAGGCGCCGGCGGCCCACGCATCCGCGCAGCGAACCATCGCTGCGAGCAAAGTAGCGAGCGTGAGAACTCTCACTCCCAAGGTCGCCACCAGCTCCCGTCTCGGCGTCTCCCACGCCGGACACTCGGTGAGCGTGTGCAGCGCCGAGTCCTCGCTCGCGTCGCAGTGATGGCACTCGGACGTTGGCTCTTTCTTCGCGGGTTGGCTCTTTCTTCGCGCTCTCTGGATACCTTGACGTTGTAAGGGTCCATAGGCTTACCAATTACCATTGTGTAATACTTCATTGATTATACTTCTTAAAAAGATGTTTTCAGTTTGATTGTAGCCACATTTAAGCTCAGTTCAGTTTGGATTGCAAATCTCCAGCACTTGAAGCTTCCCTACTTTGTCTAACATACAGCCACTTTATCTATCGAATCTGATCTCTCTTTCAGAAGTTTTAGTAGGAGGTACCCAGTACCAACCGTATTCCCTATTCCGAAACTACCCAAGTACCGACCAGTTTACAAAATAAATCTTAAAGAAAACAATAGACTCAACCTTGAGGAAAGGTCAACCGATCGATTGTCATAAGTTAATTTCACAAGTGCATTATGCAGGGCTGTAATGTATGTAGCGACTGCGGCGTCGTCGTGGTCGTGACGCAAACGTCTCGTGCCTCACCGAGCCGCACTCAGTTACCCAACATCGGCAATGCGGCGTCGATCACGCTAATCTAGTATCCACATTCTTATGTCAGGCCTGAACAGAACACCCCATAACAATTCACTGCAATATTCCCTAATTCACATGTGTACAAACTAGCTGTCCCGGCTGCTCACAGGATAATTTCATATTTTACCCACACAGGGGTTGAATTTGGAAAAAAATCTTGACATCTTGAATGCTCACTAAAAGCCTAAAAGGTTAAAAAAATGCTAAAGTTTCGAACGTGCAGGTCCAGTGGTTTAGGCTCTCAGTCTAAAGCAGTTTCTATAGACATATACGAGTATAGTTGTAGTGGTGCGTGGTGGTGTCACTCGTAATACAAGAAATTTGAAAATGTTTACAAGTTATCAAAAATGGATGAAATGAAAGTTAGGTCAATTAACTGTTCTAATGAACTTGTTTGTAATTAGTTGAAGAATACCAAACTGAGCAAGCTTTATATGACTGGCAGTTATATTATACTAACTTAACTTGTTTACTAATTGACCTGAACTCATTTAATACCTTTGTAACAATTCAATTTTATAAAAAAAACATTTTTAATCAGAGCATGATGTGCGTGATCCGTGAGCATCAAAGAGTACACTACGATCTTTACATAATGTCTATTTCCAATTTATTTCAATGAATGATATTCTGGTATAAACTTCCGACATTAGGTATAATAATGTCTAATTTAAATTATTGCACTTGAATGATTATCTCATCAAGCCTTAAGTTTAGATAATTTAGGTGGGTGCCATGGCTGCTTCACAAGGACTTCCGCCTATTGTTGTTTTATGTGTTTTATAATATTTTCAATTATCACAATTTACTTTTCGATTTTTTTAAAACTTTAAACATCACATTACACATACACACTTTAAACATAAATATTTTTTTTTAAACTCTGAACTAGATTTTTGATCAGACTTGCTAATAATTTATTGTTTTATTTCCCGCGAACCTAATGATATAATTACGAAAAATCATGAAACTGGAAACCATGTTTAATACGTTTAACTTAATTCATACATCTGAACCACCAATGCCATATAAACCACTAATGCCATCCGAACTACCAACGAATTTAATGGGTGCAATAGTCCCCAACAAATATACTTTTTATGCAATACAGAGTTACAAAAATAAAATCATACGTTCCACTTGGCGCTCGCACATGGCACAAGATTGCCAAATAGCAAACGGGACAACTAATCAACGAAAAAGTGTTATTTCGCGATAAATATATTCAACTCCCAACAACGTCACATAGCTTTTGCTTACTATTGCCAATGTTTTTTGGGGAATGCGATTTCCACGAAAATTTTGAAAATAATTCCTAAACATACCTAATGGACTCGATAAAGACATACCTAGACGACTTACTCGTAATAAGCCGGGGCTTGTGGTATTTATTGTCTCGATACTAAATAATCTCGGAAGCAGCTTCTAACTTCTGCAAGTTGCTTCCATTATCAACATAATGATACTATTGAAGCCTGTGGAGATATTTTGAAACGATGAACACAGCCACCCTGTCATCACCGCTCTTATAGATTTATTGCTCTTAGTTTTTTTGCAGTCGAAGGTTCGCACAGTTTTATGTACAGTACATGTGTAATAAAACAACTCCTACGCTACGAGATGAACTTATTCTATGGTCGTAGTCTACCTCATATCTCTAGTACCCATATATGCTATTGTGGTAATTAATTTCAATACCACCACTTCCCTTAGCCTCGATGCATCACAGAGCAGACAGGAGGTTCTAGCGCTTCTCGTCTCTAACAATCAGAGCGCTGCATTCACTCTTCGGAACGGGTGACGTAAGCCAGCCTTCACACCACCCGACTTACTGAGAAACTAATCACTAAGCGCAATGTTTAATCATGGTCAAAATATCCTAGTTTTTCCAATGATCAGTATATTGAGTATCAGAAAAAATATTAGGTTAATTAGGTACTGTGATGTACCTATAAATAGTTAAAAAAATTCACAAAGACCACTCCATACCATACCCTTCATCTTCCCATTCCCCATCCCACTTCTCATTCCTTTAAAAATGCCCGGTTTACAGCAATAAGGTAGGCCCATGGAGAAGGAAATGATAGCGGAGTTGTTGCAAAGGCAATCGAGTCGCGTGCTTCCATACTGTCAAAAGGACTCCTATATATAGACGTCAGTTCTGTGACGTCACCACTCAGTTCTAGTGGCACGTCGTTGCGATAGGTTGTCATTTTTGGTTAAAAGTTCAAAGATAAAAATAGTTTTGACCCGATTTAAGAATGAAGTGTGCGGTACAAGGGTGTACAAATTGTAGAGATAAGATGTTTAAATATATTGATGATATAACATTTCATCAGTAAGTCCGCTATATTTTTATTTTCATTTTTAGAAAAAAAATGTCTTTATAGAACCATCTAGCGGAGAGAAGAAATAAGTAACCTTGTCTTACTTGTATAATGTTGTAACAACAATTCAATTCATTCTATAAAAAAATCACCACAATAATTTCACCGGACTTCATTAGTAATTCCGCAATTGTTATTTTATTAATTCTTACATTATATTTGGGTGAAATTGAAAATTGAAAATAAAAAAATTGAGCCATCTGTCGGTATCTGCCCAAATCATTTAGGGGGGCTAAATGATTCTGCTATAATTCTACAGATGGCCTTATTTAAAATAAATGGTGTGCATCATAGTAGTGAGACCACTATATTCACATTATTTTTAGGAAGCCAATAAAATTGGCAACATTATATTATATTATTTTAGATTTCCCAGTAACCCAGAAATAAAAAAATGCGTGGATAGGTACGTATTTTAAATAGACCTTCCAGCTGGTAGGTACCCCACAAAATATTCCAGAATCTGTTCGAAGTCCTTCAATGAAGATGACTTCTATAAAACAAAAAAGTGATTTAAAAAATTACAGCCTAAATTTGCTATACCTAATTGTATATACGTATACCAGAAATACATAAGTGAAAATTTTACAATATAATAAGATCATTTTTTTATATTTCTACATTATTTTCTTGCTTTATTAATTTCCTTTTTGAAAAAGTTAGGGATCCGTACTTAGCGCCTTCGCTGGCATAGGCGGGTGCGGGTCGCGGACGTCCGCTTCGCGTGCTTGTTTCATGTTATTTCAAGAGCAGCGCTACGTGAGGCGGATACCCGTCACACGTGACGCGGGCGGCGGGGCCCGCCACGCGGGCAGCGGGGCACGCGCCGTGTGTCCGCGCGACGGAGCACGCGAGCGGGTCTGTTTCAACAAAATCATCGACCGCCGCTACGTTATCCGTGTCACACGCGCCGCACAGTGGATCGTTTCATACAAGCTAGACGTCGGAAATTCATTACTTAAATTAAGCTTTTTCTTATAGTCTTATTGATTTACAGATAATCAGGGACCTCAAAAACAATATTGCTAATGATCTACCCTCACGCCGTTATTAAGCATGACGGTAGAAAAGTTTATAAAATAAGTTACTTGAAAAAATAATTATTTTGCAACTTTTGTGTCTCTTTGTTGTGACTGATTTTTATAAGTTGTGAGTGTGTGAACGTGAAACAAAAAATTGAGGATATTAATGAAGGTATGTACTTTCTATTTATGGATTTTTACATTATTAATCCACTTAGTTCTCGTAGAAAAAAATATTGAATTGAACCTATTTTATACCTTAAAAAAATCCCAATTCATAACTTTAACAGAGAATCTAAATATGAGTATACCTTGGTGTCCCTACAGTACCTAGCTTATTTTAAAGCTCCAACCCTCTAAATTAAAAATCAGTCATTGTTTGACTTCGCACGAGTTTGCATCATATTGTTTTATCACGAATATGGAAGTTGATGGGATCTCGCAGGATCTCGCAAAGAAAGGTGACTAACCATTATTTGACTACTTGAAATTCTCATCATTCATCATCATTCTCATGATTGTCCAATGATAAGTTAATAGGTAAGCCCAATGGACTAAATAACTACCCGTTCGCGCTAAGTTTGTAAGCCGCGTCCCGTCCTCCTTCTCTACGATAGCGACAAAATTAGTGCGAACGAGTATATTATCAATACGTATTGAAGATCACTTTTATTGTTATATTTTACGTAAATACGTAGGAAATAAATAAATAAAAATACTTAACATATAATTAGAATTTCCGACGTCTAGCTTGTATGAAACGATCCACTGTGCGCCGTGCTTGTACAGTCGTTGCAATAAACTTAGAATAATCCTTAGCTGCAAACTGAAAGCTTTTTTACGGCAAATACCTTTGAAATTTTTTGGTAAACGTTAAATAGAATGTTATTTTGAAGGTCAGTCTTATATTTTTCATAGAACAACATAATATATCAATATAAAATGCAAAAGCAGGAACCTGCTCCCGGATGCATTGCACCACTTGTACCCCCAAGCGAGTCGCGAGCCAGCCCTGCTAATAGGTATATTGTGTAAAGTAAAACCAAAAATTCCGTGAACCAAAGGAGTTCGCCTCTTTCTCTTCAGTTTTGACAAACCGTGCAAAATTGTCTTTGATTTACAATAAACTAATTATGATAGCTGTACATTCTTATACGAAAACTTGGTTACAAATTCGCCACACAACAATCTAGACGTGACATAATATGGGCTAATTGGCTGACGCCTTTGTTCACGTCGTCGTCTTTTGGCTAAGTAATATATCAATAAATGATCCATAGTTATCGACTGTACACCGACGCTATTGAAATTATACTGGTGACAGACGCCCGTCGCGGACGTCCGCGACGGAGCAGCGGACAGGCGGGCGCCCGGCGCCTGACGTCCGCGACCCGCACCCGCCTATGCCAGCGAAGGCGCTAAAACTCCAATAATGCAACCCAATCATTATGTCCTTATATTCCTTATATCAGAATTCCACGCGGACGGAGCCGCGGGCAACAGCTTGTATATATAGTGGTCAATATGTAAGTGGTCCCGCTGTCATTAAACACATAGATTATTCTAGAATTCTGTGCAGCGCTTTGTGGCGAGTGGTAAAACTACAATGGAAATTGCATGCATTATTTCTATTTGGTTTCACCATGCCACACTAGATGGCATTCTAAAAAGTGGGAGGGGCTTAGACTTAGGAGAAGAGACGCGTGGGGGACGAGGTATGGCGTCATGCCCCCCGCGTCTTCTTCTCACCCGCATTTGGCGACGCGTTTTTATTACGAGAAAGGACAACATTCACTCTCCATACAAATCTGGGCTAGTTTTGAAAGTGCCGGCCAAAGGAAAAAAATACTATATTCCGTTAGAACTCGTTCTTACTAACATTTTTTATTATGGCGTCATAGTTGAGAGACCACTTCCAACGGTTTTATTAGAGTTTAAAAATCTTAAAATATACACTTTTTATGATACGAACTATTGAAAATAAATGAAAAATATTGCTATACATTGGAAGAATAGTTAATAAAAGCAATAAAAATAAACCCTGTACTTTATATTGTTGTTTTTCGTCCATTTATTGAGATCCAAAGTTGAAAGTGCCGGTCAGAGAAAACAAATATGATATTCCGCTAGAGCTTGTCCTTATTAGCACTTTTTATTACTATGTCAAAGCTGAGAGACCACTGCCCTCAGTTTTATTGGTGTTCAAAAATCTTAGAAACATATAATTTTTATGATATTATATATTGAAAATGAATGAAAAATATTGTTCTATATTGGAAGAATAGTTGTTTAACGCAATAAAAAATAAATCCCATACTGCATATCGCTGTTTTTCGTTAGTTAGGTCCAAAAATTGAAAGTGAAGCCAAAGAAAAATAATATGATATTCCGTTAGAGCTTGTCTTCATTGACATTTTTACTATAGCATCATAGCTGAGGGAATACTGCTCTCGGTTTTATTTGAGTTCAAAAATCTCGGAAACGTATAATAATAAATTATGTTGTATTATATTGGAAGAATAGTTGATAAAAGTAATAAAGCAATAAAAATAAGCAATTAAAAATAAAATACACGAGCAATAACACTGTTTCATTGCACTCAACCCTGTTTGTTTTATCTATGATAATGTATATTAATGTTGACGAACCTGGACATGACGTGATTGCTATCGTCCACGAATCTACCTTATGGCATTGCCATTAGTGCCTTGTAACTGTGGAATATGATCACACATTTACTAAGTTCAATAATTGGAAATGCACCTTTAACCAATATAAATCAATATTTCTCATTCATTTTCAATAATACGTTTAAAAAAATGTATTATATCCAAGATTTTTGAACTCAAAAAAAAAAAAACCAAGGGAAGTTGTCCTTCAGCTTTGACACCATAATAAAAATGCAAACGCGTACAAGCTCTAGCGGAATATCACATTTGTTTTCTTTGACTGGCACTTTCAATTTTTAACCTAGATAAATGGATGAAAAACAACGATATGTAATATGCGGTTTATTTTTTATTACTTATATGAACTACTCTTCCAATATAGAACAATATTTTTAATTCATTTTCAATAGTTCGTATCATAAAAAATGTATGTTTTCAAGATTTTCGAATATAAATAAAACTGAGGGAAGTGGTACCTCAGCTTTGACGCCATAATAAAAAATGCTAATAAGGAAAAATTCTAGCGGATTTTATTTTCTTTAATCGACACTTTTAATTTTAGCCGTAAATAAATGGACGAAAAACAACAATATGCAGTATGGGGTTTATTTTTTATTGCTTTTATTAACTATTCTTCCAATGTATAACAATATTTTTCATTTATTTTGAATAGTTCGTATCATAAAAAGTGTATATTTTTAAGATTTTTAAACTCTAATAAAACCATTGGAAGTGGTCCCTCAACTTCGACGCCCTAATAAAAAATGTTAGTAAGAACAAGCTCTAACCGAATATTGTATTTTTTTTCTTTGGCCGGCAAAATAAAAATTAGCCCAATCTGAATGATGTCCTTTCACTGGAACATCTCCGTTTACTAATCATATTCTGTCCTCCGTGGGTAGGCCTCTATTGCGTGGGAACTTTAGCGAAATATGGATATTGCTTGGACGCATCGGTTGTACTTGAGAGTTGGCGTTGGTCATCCTTGCACCTTCTACAAGTAGTATTGGGTATCTTTTATTATTACTTAGGTTTTTTAGTGCACAGCTGAAGATAAATATACCAGAATAACTGATCCCAATACATTTGGGCATACTGTGGCAAAAACAATGTTGGTAGAAGTATATTAGGTACTCTCACATTTATTATGATTATGTGTTTACTGTTTACTGTCTTGCATCAGACGGAATTTCCATTTGCTTATGCATTAAAAGAAATGTATTCCTTGTTTGCTTGTTGACATGTCCACTCGTACGTCAATGAATATGTTATGTAAAATTGTGTAAAACACAAACACTGTCTGATGACAATCAAGATTTTGCTGTTTTGAGAGTAGGTAACTTATTCCTATCAGTTCTGTATAACATAATGTTTATTTATTTAATACCCTGGATTTCCCAATTTCGTATATCTGCCGATTCATTTCAAGAATTACAAACATACGATTACTAATTAAAACCAAGTACTGTCCGGTTATTGTTTATCATACTTGTGTATGGAATTTCCGTTGCATGTATAGTTTTAAAAAGCAATTTTTACAATTTATACATCTCATATAGGTAGACTGTAGAGTGTAGACATTGACTTATGATATTGAAAGCAATGATACTTACATACATACATTGCTTTTATCCCCGGAAGTTATGCAGAGGTGAATTAACGGAGTGAGCCTATTGCCGTATTCCGGGCACTATTGTTGACTCGAGCCATGTATCTGAGGCTGAATCTGGACCGTATATATATCTGTCTGATGTTAAGCAGTAGAAAGCAATGATAATGGTTTAATATCGTAGGTCTGCATGACTGTATGTGCAATGTGCATTCAGTACAAAGCCATTGTTGTTCAGCTATTGTGCACTGAATAGCTCTGATATAGAGCTTTAAACACCTCCTCTAGACGTACTTAAAACGTCTCTGAAAACTTAAGTACGTCTGCTTTCTAATTGTAATGTGCTTTCATAAACTCACATTAGAGCTTGTACTATAGCTACTATTGTAAGTATACAATCGAACTTGAACTTGTAAGGTGAAAATTGAATTGTTGTTGTACCGGCTCTTATTGACGTTAATGAGCAAAGCGATACCAGGGTATCGACCTCGTGACCTCGGGAAAATCTTATTGTTTGCTTGAGTTTCCGGGCTAATTGTTAACATTTTCTTGGATTCGAAGTGTATTTTACCAGCAAAATCCTTCAACTAGGCTCAGTTTTTACAAGGTAGTCGATGATATTCACCGAATCTAAAATGTGGTAATGCGGTTTAGTTCACCTTGGTCGGTTGTTCCTAACATTATTTTAGAAATCCGCTCTTAATAACGTACTTTTACCATTGAATGTCCTTCATATGAAGGTGTATGTATTTACTTATTTTCTTAGCTATGTGTACACTCGACAAAGGAGATACGATTGCACCTTTACATACAACTTTATATATAAAGGTGTACCTAACCGTATTTTGTTTTGTCGACTGTACATATATTAACTATTATGCCAATCTATAAGTAGCCCATATTGTTAGTGTCTTGAAGCAAATATCATTTCTAACATATCTTCTCTCTTGTTCACAGATCGGTAGATCGTCAGAATCACCAATCGACTTCGTAGTAATGGACACAGTAGCCGGCGACAAGAGCGGCGATACAAAGGTGCTGCAGAGTACAATATCGCGGTTCGCATGCCGCATAATAGCGGACCGTAACGATGTCAACAACTGCCGCATTTACGCTGCTGGATTTGACTCTTCAAGAAATATATTTTTAGGGGTGAGTAAGACATCATTATCCTGTGGTGCAACCGTCTTCAAAATATATGTTTAACTTCATAGATTTATTGGCACAAAAGTAATGGTATCATGAGAACATAGGAATGTCTGCGTTCGCATCACTCTTAAGGACACATTTTGATATGACAACGATTTAGGGTTTGTAGAGAACTTAAGACTAGGATTCACGCAGAACGCTATGATGAGAGGTAGCGAGTGTTAGGCTAGGCTGTAAAGTCAGAAGTTTGCTTCTCCATAAAGTCTGATAGCTATTTATGGTGCACGCAATATGGACTCATCTTGGCGTTATTTCCTAGTTTTTGTTATCCTTAATCATGACTCCAAGCACCGAAAGTGTTTTAAAAAAAGACAGGTGTGACGTCATACCTTGTAATTTCATACAATATTCCGTCGATTGATGTTTAACAAGAGGAAACTGAGTTCACTTGACAAGCAACTACCCCATTGTATGTACTTTACTTATTACAATCTTGTTCAAATTTGAGACTTCTGACGTAATCAGTGAGCGGTTCTGACGCTTCATCGCGAGCCCGTCACGTAAATGTACTTCTAATGCGAACGATTTCTTCGCAATTTGCTCACAATGAGTTTCCACTTAGGTACCACTGCCGTCT
This sequence comes from Eilema depressum, assembly GCA_914767945.1. Classification (NCBI taxonomy): domain Eukaryota; kingdom Metazoa; phylum Arthropoda; class Insecta; order Lepidoptera; family Erebidae; genus Eilema; species Eilema depressum. Next base: position 12,055,447 of record OU612031.1, read on the forward strand.
TTTGAAACAGACAAAATTAGCCATTTTTCAACCTTCAGGTTTTGAAGGTGATAAGTATCGGCGTTAATGTAATATCATCTCTTTGAATACCGGTAGGCATAGAGTATAATAGCTAGGTTTTGGAAATAAACGATGTTATAAAAACTAACTATTGTAACCAATTGTGCTTTTGTTCTTTTTCAGGAAAAAGCAACGAAATGGACAGAGAACCATGAGATAGATGGTCTCACAACAAACGGGGTGCTGATCATGCATCCACGCGGTGACTTCTGCGGCGGTAGCGCCACATGCGGCCCCTGGCGCGAAACTTCTGTAGGTGGCGCAGTATTCTCGCTTAGGGAGAGCCGCTCTGCACAACAAAAGGTGAGACACACTTCCTACAGTCCCGAGTTCTTCAAGTGGAGCTTAAAAAGCCATCTATCAGTTACGCCCTTCAGTTAGGGACTACAATTTTAAGGTCAATAACATCAGAAATGGTGGTCCGTATCTTCTGGACTGCACCTCAGCGTTTTACCATTTAGCGGGGTATAATCAAATGACGATAATGGTCCGTCATATAAAAAAAGACCATTGACGAGTACAAATAGCAGAAACAAGCCCTGAAATATTACTTGAGAAATAGAAGGCCCATTATCGCACCTCCATATTTTCGAATTCTACTGTAACTGTACTTTCCTTGCTTTAGAACTCTTCAAATTCCATTCCATATGATACCTTTCGGTACCAACTTGCTCGCCAAGAGGACATTGAGTACCAGCTATATTTCCTGTGCATATTTCGGAACATATGGCGAGTGTACATACTTTGTGTCCACAACCCTCATAAGGATATCAAGCATGACCTCAACACCCTCTTGGTGGTTACGCATGCGTAACATATCACGTGTAACGCACACACCTACACAAACGATCGTGAAATAGAACTCCCTCCCCTAATGAACTAATTATATAGGTACCTGATTCCCAGTATCGAACACGAGCTAGCCGAACACCTCTTCAATTAACGTTCAGGGGACTTTAATTAACTACAAGAAGCCATCGAGATAAGGGACGTAATCAATGTAAAAAGAGCTTTTAATAAGAGCTATTTGCTGTTTTCTGTCGCTCACATTGATAAACAATAAAAAAAAAAGAAAGTATAATTTGTTCGGTCTGTATCATAATCTATTTAGTGATACATATTAGACAAAAAACTGGGCTTTTCTCGATAATACATAAGGCAAAGGAAGGCGTTTTGATTTGCTAGACCCATGACATAGGTTGGAACTTTTTTGGGGTGTGAGCTTCCCCTTAGAAATTTCGTTGGATCAAATACTTAGCTGTGGAAATGTAAATTGTGAGTGGGACACAATGTACATTTCGACAGTTATGTCTTTTTAAGAGGTGTACAATACTTCTCTACCTGGTTACTAAAGAGAGACGTATTGTACACCTAGTCAGTGGCGTGCGGGTAATCTGGTTTATAAGTTTTCTGTTAGGAAATTCTTGGTAATCTTACATCCCATTTCATGAGATCAAACAAACAGTTTTCGAAATCTGTACACCAGGTAGAGGTAGTTTGTACACCCTTATATTGGCTTACGGTCAGTGAATGGGTTTTACAGTAAATTCTCAGTAATCTCGCGCCCTATTCCGTGGGTACAAACAAATAAAGGTGCATATCCAGGTAGTGGCGCTTGTATACCTGTATATTTGCGTGCGGTGTATTGAATTTCCTGTGGGGAAATTCTGAGTAATCTTGCGCCATATTTGGTGGGATAAAACAAATATAACTGGCGGAATTTGCACATCCATGTACTCGTAAATATGAATTGTACTGTACATTTTCACCTGGATGTGCAAGCAAATTGTATAGGAATCCATACTAATATTATATGCGAAAGTAACCTTCTGGCAACATAGTTCGATCGCATAGTCCGATTAATCGCATGAAGAGGATTTAAAAATCCTCATTGTTCGATCGATCAGGAGAACCATGAGCTGGAATTTCACGCCTATTACTATAAAATTTGGTACAGGGATCTGTACCCCTGTACCAATTGTTTTTCCTTTCCCAAGGTCTAATCTATTAGACCTTGGGAAAGGACATAGGCTATGTTTTGGTCGCGATTATCGACATCTTCTTTGCGGGCGGAACCGCGGACAACAGGTTGGACTGTTTAAAGATAAAAAGTCCAATACACTCAAAGGAACAAATAAAATTTAATATTTATATATTACGCTATACATTGAGAGCCCTGTTCGAGAACTTGCCTCTTACGTACCGTGTCAAATGTCAATTCATCGCAACATTCCAGAGACATCGATTATGTTAGGAATTTGAATATTAAACCGTGGGAAATTATATTAATTAATCCTGCAACGGTTCACACAAACGATTTATTTATTCTTTATGTTTAATGTGTTATTGTTTCATTTCTAGGGCTTACCTTGCCAAGCAGAGACAAACGTGCTGAGAGATGGAACAATGATAGACTTATGTGGTGCTACACTGCTGTGGAGGAGCGCTGAGGGATTGAAGAATTCACCGGTAAGAATAGAATTGTCTCTGTCTTGGCAAACACGCCAAGCACTTCTAAGCATACCTGCTTAAACTTTCTATGAGAAAATTAAGGCACCATAATATAAATGGTTAATCTACTCGTATTAACAATAGTATAGAAAAATACATGGTTTTATCCGTTAATGTCTTATGAAAATATTTTTTAATTTTAAAAATTCTCCTAAAAAGAGGCCAGCCTTCTGGTCACGAGAAGCGTCGACCCTACGCTTCACAATCTCGCTATAAAATAAGGATAGAAGCAAATTGTGGGCTGTTGTTTATGTCCACCGCGGAGGGTAGGTAATAAGCGCAAGCATATTTATCTACCTATGTTAAATTAAAAGATATCATATTACCTTTATTTATTCTATAAATACCAAACGCTGCGTGGTTCCCGGCAGATTAGAATTTGGGTCACCCCATTTCCTCCCATGCGGTGTCGTACAAGGCGACTAAGGGATAGGGCTGTTTAACATCAGACAGATATACATATACAGCCCAGACTAAGCCTATATATTCGAGCCAACAATAGTGCCCGGAAAACGGCAATAGGCTAACCCCCTATTACGTGGAACCTAATACAATGATTGGTGAATGAAATGTGGGTGTTAATTCACCTCTGCCTAACCCTCCGGGGGGGATAAAGGTAGTAACCGAGTACTCTTTCGATCTCATCTCAAATCATTCTCCCATAGGTACCTCAATGCATTTTAATGTTGTTCCCAGACAAAGCGCGATCTAGAGGCGTTAGTGGACGAGCTGAACGCCGGCCGGCCGCAGTGTCCCGTGGGCCTGAACACGCTGGTGATACCGCGCAAGCTGTCCACCGCGCACCAGGACCTCAACCAGCCCTACGTGTACCTCAACTGCGGACATGTACAAGGTGATTGTTTCCTTCAGTAATTATTGTATCAGCATAAGTCATCATCATTTTAGCTTCGTTTGCATCTGAAGTTTTTCACCTCGGATGTTGGAGTAAGCTTACTTTTTTTCTTCATTTTGTTTTTATGGGAATTACTGCCATCTAACTTTCCAATCCCGATAGGAAAGCCTCCGACAGAGCCTCGTACGTCAATCAGCGTGTCCTGTCGCGGTTGGGTGGTCAGACGGTAATCATGATCAACAAAAGTCAAAGCCAAAATTAACACTTTGGAGCCTGGCTCGGCTTATTGTTTGTATTGGTAGGTATGTTGACTTTTGGGGGAACGTCTTCCGTCTGTGCTTCAATCAGGCGCGGTCCGAAGGGGGGGGGGAGGGGGATGGTATACAGGGGACATGACACCCCCAAAACCATGCACTTCATATTGAAAAGTCCCAGTACGAGGGGAGGGGGGGTTAAATTTCTTAAGGAATTTCCGAAGTGACCCCCCCCAAAACTTCAAGCTGTGACCGGACCTGGCTTCAATCGTAACAGGAGAGGAAACCGTAGAGGAATGGAACCCGGGCTGAGAATAATCCCATACCTGGGGTCCTTTCTTCAACAGTTTCCATTATAGTCCCCATCAACTAACTCACCATGATTTCTGGTACAGGCGAGCACTCGTGGGGTGCAGAAGGCAGCGAGACGGGAGCGCGTCGTTGCCCGATGTGTCTGACAGCCGGCGTGGTAGTACGCGTGTGTATGGGCATCGAGCCCGCCTTCTACGTGGACGCCGGACCGCCCACGTACGCCTTCAACCCCTGTGGGCATATGGCCTCGGAGAGGACTGTCAAGTGAGTATGGCGACATATTTGTAACGATTTGTTAAAGATATTTAGCAATGGTAACTAAGAATTTTCGAGATGGCGATTTCTTCAAAGAACGTTTCAGTATAGGTTCGTAACGAACTGTATTATAAATATAAACCAAAGAGGAGTATCAAATAAGACTCGTGTCTCTCGAGTCTCTTAAAACCAAGGAAATAGCAGAAAAACATGTCTTACTCATTTTGTTGGTCGAAGAGACCTGAGAGTGGTAATGATTGTTTCTAGAATATCAAAAAAATTGTTAAAAATGGTTTCATAAATATAAACTAGGTGAAGTCAACATTGAGAACCGTGACCGAGTGAAAACTATATTTTATAATAATATACTTTTATTTTATTTATTTATTAAAAAAAAGTATATACAACTAGCTTTTGCCCGCGGCTCCGCCCGCGTGGATGTCGGTTATCGCGACCAAACATAGCCTATGTCCTTTCTCAAGGTCTAGATTATCCCTATACCAAATTTCATCAAAATCGGTTCAGTGGTTTAGGCGTGAAAGCGAGACAGACAGACAGACAGACAGAGTTACTTTCGCATTTATAATATTAGTAGGGATATACTTTAGTAGTAGGTACGCTCGATTACATCGCTCTTTGAACCACGAAAAAGATTGCGCATATAACCATTTTCATATATTATAACCCCAGCTAACCCTTAACTTCGTCCGGCAGGTACTGGGCGACGGTGGACATCCCGCACGGCACGAACGGCTTCCACGCGATCTGCCCGTTCTGCGCCGCGCCGCTGCAGGGCACGCCCGGCTACGTGCGCCTCATCTTCCAGGACAACCTCGACTGAATCTCCACTGTACACACCGCGCACAGGTAACCACACATCACACATATACAGATACACGCCTATATGTACACCAAGAAGTAGGCAGAAGCGATACACCCGTGCTTCGTTTTTCTTGATAGTTTTGGAGTTAATAGAAAGACCAGTCACCATACTTAAAAGCTTTAGTAACATCTAGAAGTATGAAGAATCATAGTGCCTTATCTTGCAACGTAACAATTTTGATTTTGTTAAATTATTTATACCAATTAAAATCTTACCATCTAAATTTTTTTTATTGCAGCAACTTTTTTTAATATTTTGTTACAGTAAATGGCTTCCTTACTAACTGTACATAACTTAAAAACTTCTTCTTTATGTAATATTTTCGAATAAGAATTTTTTTAAATTTTTTGTTTGTTTTTTGTTTGTTGTTTGATTGATGTTTGTTTTGTTAACATTCATAACATTTGTTTGATGTTATTGGAAGAATGCAATGTAATTATTGTTTTATATAAATATTTTTTTTTTTTACAAAATTCAATAATTTAGGCACTGTTGTAAATTTAAAATAAAATAAATAATAACCTGTTTCTTATAACATTACGAGGTCATTACATTCTAAAACAAAAAGTAATAACATCCAATCATCATACTCGCAACCGGCGGGCTTGCATGAAAGAATTAATAACAGTAGAGGAAGCTCGTGAAGTATGTAAGGGTGCTTGTACACGGTGCATGTAGCTGGAGCAAGTAAAGATGCGGGTTACACGCGTGAGTAATATGCGCAAGTTACTTGTTCAAGTTACCCGCTTCTACTTGTACATGATACAAATAACTGGAGCAAGTGAAGACACGGGCTACTTGCGCAAGTAGTATGCACAAGTTATTTGCTCGTGGTGAAGAACTACATGTGTATCAGCTATTCGCGCGGTAGCTTTATTACTTGAATCGCGTCAAAATGTCTCGACGAACAATATTTCTTGTAAAATCGTTTGTTAACCTGTTCAAGTTAACATTAACCTACCCGCAAACTACCCGCGCAAGTGACCCGCGCGCCCGCGCCACACGTCACGCGGGTCACTTGCGCGGGTAGTTTGCTTTGGTGGCATGCGCGAGTCGCTATACCCGCACATGTTTTTAAACGGTAAGTTTACGATGCATGTAACCCGCGCATGTGCATCGACATGCTCCAGCTACTTGCACCGTGTACAAGCACCCTAAGGATAGATTCAAATGGCGGGCTGTTGTCTCTGTCTACCCCGCAGGGAAATAGGCGTGAGCGTATATATGTCTGTGTGTAATAACATCATTTCATATTCCTCACAGGTCGTAGGCGATATCACATGACGTGTGCGTTCAAAGTGCACTAAAACGAATGACGCGGCGACCACGCCCCGAGTACACCCGACCGCGCCCGAGTACACCCGACCGCGCCGTGCTCGTGCGCCCCATATAGTCATGGCGATCCTCAAACCGTTGAGGGTCACGCATGACTACGTCAGTGACCCCACTGGCGAATCTCACTCCACTGTGGCTTCATATCACACCTAATAACCTTCATTTTGCATGTTTTGATTGACTATATGATTATACGAGAATAGTTTCTTGAACACACCCTTATCTGTAAGAGAGTATTCAAGAAAATATAATGGTGTAATGAAAGTAAAACCATTGTAATTTATTTTCAAACGATTTCATATTGAATTGATTGTAATATTATAAAATTGTGATTTGTAATTACCTCTGTAGATGCTGAGGGTTTTCCAACATTTTATTATTGTATGCAATTATTATTTATGTGTATTCCGGTCGCAAAATTAAATGTTATAACATCGAATATATGAATTGATTTATATATATTGTGTGTACGCGTCTTTGTGTTAGGTCGCCTAAATACAGCGAGCCTACTAGTTTTACGCTCTTATTTGTAAACAATTCTTTCTTGGATTCATTGGGACAGATATCTTATTCACGCAGCCTGGTTAGACTTACACAGGTATTGTTAATAGGATACACTGTTCCTATACGTTCCTAGGCACTGAGATAAATCATAATATTGCTTTATGAGTTCGAACGAAGGTGGCAAGTATACTGATCACGTGCGTTGCGTCTGTGCCGAACTAGGGTTTATGTTCATTAAAATATATTTATGGTGTATGTATCGTAACGCATGGAATATAAAATTGCGACCCATGAATATTTATTTGTTCAATGTAACATAAAGGTGGCGAAAATTCAAGAAATAACAAAAAATATTTAAAAGCTTTGTACATTGCTGTGCTGATTTTATTGATAGAATTAATAATTGCTGTAATTATGAATGAACTGAATTATTTAATAGAGGTTTCGTTTGAAACTTATCTAGATTATAATTATTATTTTTTATTGCACATGCTTATAATGACTGTCTTTAGACGCTTTTCTAATGCTCACGAGCTATATCGTCCACTCTAAGACCGAAACAGCGCAGAAAAGTACATGAGTCGAAAGACAGCTGTTATTTATAATAAATACTATATAATTTTTATTTAATATTAAACGACTGCGAGCGAGGTCATCGTTACTCTGATACAACTCGCTCTACAATGGTCTGAAAAAAATAAAACAACGTTGATAATAGAGTAGCAGCCAGCCCTATTATTTTAAGAATAAAATGTAAATATTTAACGTATGTTCATTTCAATCGGTAGTTAAGTAATTTATGTTGATTTAAAATAGCGCGTGATGTTTCATAGTTAAGTATAAGCCAGCCTTTTAGCGGTAGAAATAGGCAGTAACATGTCAAAATAGCTAGATCCCGAGAGAATGATCTACTGCCCTTCTAGACAAGTGGCAATTCGTTGAACAGCGTATAGTAGAATAGAATGATAAATGTATGGGGTTTGACGTTTTTGACATACGTCAATGACTGGTCATATACGTCAAATCCCATACATTCGTCATTATATTCTACAATACGTCGGCCAACGTATTGTCACTTGTCTAGGGCGGCAGTAGGGGCTAAAGGGTCGACGGCGAGTATCCAATGACTAAGGTACCCGCTTACCCTGTAGCGAACCGTATGCTTATTTGCCACGTTACTGTTATAAACAATGGCACACATCAATAAATTAGGCGTTCAATAGTGCAGTGAAACGATCAATTGCAATTGATGGTATTTATTTATGATTGTCAATCGGAATGCTTTTTTTTATATCAAAAAAGATGTAAGAAACATTGGGCACAGAGTAGTGTCTCAAACTGATTGTACACTGCTCAAAGATTGTATACACAATTGCAATTAGTTGTTTTTCTATACTGTAAGTTGGTATATGTTTAATAAGATTCAATGTTTCATTTCAATATGGTCTCATTTCTTATTTGACTGTTTATCATCTTGAATAAAATATAATGTAAAATACATACTTATAATTAGAACGTAAGCAGTTCTTTATTTTAACACGATGTTCAGTCGGCTATTATAATGATATACAATGGAATGTTATATTTAGATATTTGAGTGAAATGTTCTGCATTATCCGGCTGTTATAATTAAATAATTATTAATTAGTCAACATTTGATGATGTTGGCAGTTTAATGTTGTAATTAGGTGGTACAGTTGTCTACAAAAGTAAGCTCATAAAATACCAAGTTGATGTACTTTTGTAGTAACTGTACATGATTATATTGTGAAAAATAAAAAGATTTATCGATACCGCGATCTCAAGTTCTCTTGAATCCCATCTCATTTCATACACAAACGTTTTAGTAAGTCCATCATACTTGAGAATGTAAAGAAATAATGTAAGTTTTATAGTAGTAGTGATCGTTAGCTTACGGAGTATGAAAATTTAGTTTTTGTACAATCGAATTCGGATTCACTAGTTAGGGACGACACGTAACATTATTGCCTTCGAGTGGTGACCTGCCGGGTAAAACGGGGTGAATAGAGATCAACGGGTGAACAGCCCCTCTAGACAAGTGGCAATTCGTTGCTCGGCGTATGATGGAATAGAATGCCAAATGTATGGGATTTGACGTATATGACAGGCGTCAACGAATGTCAAAAACGTCAAATCCTATACATTTGTCATTCTATTCCATCATACGCCGAGCAACGAATTGCCACTTGTCTAGGGGGGCAGAAATGAAATGGTCCGCTAAATTCTGTAGCTATTTTCTTTCAGGTGAAACTATAGACTAGTTCAACGTCACAATGAACATAATTATCAAATAACTGGTTAAATACTTAAAATTTTGTAATAGAAAATAAATCTAATGACCATGTTTTTTTCTATTCAACTATGATCTCTATTCACCTTGTTATACGGTACCATTTATATAGACCGCTGGTCATTTGTTTGAATAAAATGACGTCATGTCTGACTGGCCACAAATAAAACAGCCTTCCAATTTCAAATAATATTACTGCTCAAGCGTTTTGGACTTATAACGTCACTATTTTTTTAACCGAATGATCAGCGCGTTTTCCATTTAAAACTGTGTTCTTACAAAAAGCAACACTTACTATTATTTTAGTATGATTAACTTAAGAGGTTTCATAAAAAGGAATGCTTAAAGTTTCGATATAATGTAGTCGTTTAAATCGGCGTAGGAATGTTATCAGCCATCGTAATGATATGATTTTAATTTAATTTTAGTATGGTTGCGTAAGTTAGAACCATAAAGCTACTGAATATTGGACCATACGATTATGTAGCGGTAATATCTGTGTTACAACGTTGCGTTTCCTTACTAAGTGTTTTAATTAGGGTTATTTTGGTAAGATTGGATATATCGTGTGATGTAGTCAGTCACATGTAGACTATTCATGGTGACAGTCGTGAAAACGGGTGATGAGAATTCGCCTCACTTGCCTGTTAGGATAGTCCAAGTACTAAATGTGCATGAATCCAATGATATAATAGCCTTGGTATTGGTGGTATAGCTTCACTGTCTTGTTATTTATGTGCAGCTTAGTTATTAACTTGAAATGAGTTTCGTTTAGTCAGTTGGTAGAACATCTTTGCGGTTTGGAATACAATGGCTGTAGGTCGTATAACCCGGGTTTCGATTCTGCTCATATGATTCAAGCAAAAAAAAGCCATTATTTGATTTTAGACTATATTTTCATAACGTTAAAGTTCAAAAGGAAATGAAAGAGTTTCATGACACTTTCTCATTCACTCTTCAGAATGCCATTTACATTTTAATTTTAGACTTTAACCGCATTGCTATAAAATCTAAAACTAAATGTGTAACAGTGGAACGACAGTGGCTTTGCTATGACACAAACTAGCAGAATCGAGGCCAAGGGTGTTTTTTTTTTTCAATTTTAGTGCCTTTAACCAACATGGTAATCTACCAATCGCCTGTAAGCTGCATAGATCTAACATGAAAAGTTCTCTATCTAAAACATACTTAGTATGTACTTGGACTTCTCGTAATAGGATTTTCACTGAGTGGCACTGGCGACTCCGACACGACTCCACTGTGAAGTGCACGATCGAAGTTGAAATCTATTAGTGGTTATAAGAACTGAATGCTAGCCTTAATTTTATTTATAATGTGTACCTAAGTACTAGGGCTAACAATAAAGCGCTCTTTTAGTTAGAAAATTGACTGCTTGTTTTATTTCTATCTTTATTTTTCCTATACTTACCATTCTATGTTGCTAGTAAGTCTATTGGGACAACTATAGCTGAGGTCATTCTGCACTTGAGTGTCTGCAGAAAGTTCCCATATAACCAAACAGTACGCGACAATTCTGGTTTTGAAATTGTGAGGGTGAACCCTTTGCCGAATGGTGTAATGGTAGAATATACCCGAAATATTTGGAAATGTTCCTCAGAACTAGGTAGGTTAAAACTATTGAAAATAGACGATTTGGTGGAAAATAGATAAGGCTAAGCTAAAAGGCTAACGTACAGTTTTTTTTTTTTTTTTATTTTTTTTTTTTTTATTTTATTTATTTAGAAACAAACAGTCATTCATAGTTACATTTAAAACAGATAACACTTTTACTATACAGACCTACAGTTTCCTACATTTTTAAAAACTACGTAGTTAAACAAGCTCAAGCATACATAAATAATATTTACATCCACCATAAAATCCATAAAATTCACCATAAAATCAAATCAACACACAATAATAATACCCACTTATTTACCATTAAATTAAATTAACACACAAATGATCATTCAGAGAGAGACTCCAAGGCCAATCTCCTGAATCGACCGAGAGATAAACTAAACAAGTCCACATGTAACAACTTGTCATTATACAGTCTGCAAGCCCGTCTTATGAAGGCATTTTTGGTGTAATTTGTGCGACTGCGGGGTATCACAAAGAGAGGCTTATTCCGGCAACTCCGTTCGCGTCGTTGAGGTACCCTAAAAGATATTGAATGCAGTAATGGGGGAGCATCGATAATATTATTGATAATTTTATATATCATGGCTATATCAATGTAGTTTCGACGACAATCCAATGAATACATATTATACCTGTTCAGTGATGTTGCATAATCTAAATATTCGTGACCGGTACGATAATCGAGAGCTCTGATGAATTTCTTCTGCACCTTTTCTATTTTTTCAATATGGGTGTTAAAAAATGGACTCCAAACCGGACTAGCAAATTCGAGACGACTACGAACATAGCTGTTAAACAGCACCTTGTATGTTAAAGCTCGTTTGAAGGGCTTTCCAACCCGAAGTATAAAACCCAATTGCTTAAAAGCTTTATTTACTATGCTTTCAACATGAGGTACAAATGTCATCTTGGAATCCATAATAACCCCAAGATCCCGAATCTGATCTACGCGGGTTAATTCTTTTTGACATAGCTTGTATTCAAAAGTGATGGGTTCTCTCTTTCTACTGAAAGTTATGACAGAACACTTATCAGTATTTATGAATAGGTTATTTTGTTTGCAAAATGCCTCGAAATTATTAACATCTCTCTGAAGAGCCTCACAGTCGCGCACGTCTCGAATAACCCTAAAGATTTTTGTGTCATCAGCGTACAATAGCAAATTTGAACCGTTTATGCTTTCTGTTACGTCATTAAGGTATAAAACAAACAATAACGGTCCCAAATGTGACCCTTGCGGGACGCCAGAAGTGATGGGTCTGTACCGAGAAGTATACCCATCTACCGCAACAGCCTGCGATCGGTTTTCTATGTACGATTTGATCCAACGAAAAAGGTCACCATGTATACCAAACCGCCATAGTTTCAAAAGCAAACGTTCGTGACAAATTTTGTCAAATGCTTTGGCAAAATCAGTGTAAATGGCGTCTACTTGGTAATTATCGTCTAACGCGTCGAGAATAATCTCAGTGTATGATAGAAGATTAGTTTCAACACTGCGCCCCTTCAGAAAACCATGTTGATCTGTAGTAATGTGACGTCGCAGAGCGGCAGACAACTGATCAGTAACGATCTTCTCTAATACCTTTCCAAACTGGCACAGTTTCGAGATGGGTCGGTATTTCTCGATATCACAGGTGATGCTTCCTTTAGGTATTGGGGTAACTAACGCGCATTTCCAAACAGAGGGCACATAGCCTTCGCGAAGAGACTTCTCAAACAGTAAGGTCATAGGGACAGACAACTCGCGCGAGCACCTATTTATGACAACTGGATGAATGCAATCAGGGCCGGCCCCTTTGTTCACGTCAATTGATTTAAGATACTTATATACAAGTTCTTTCGTCAAAAATATTGTATCCATGTCAATAACTGTATTATTGACCGGTGGTAGATCACTGGGATCAATGGAGCTGGTACCGGGCTTCTCAAACACAGAGTGAAAGTGCTCATTAAACATATCACATATTTGAGTACCATTAGAGACCGATGTACCTTTGTAACACATAATTTGTGGCAAACCACTCTTAGCGTAAATTGATTTTATGTAAGACCAGAAGAAATTTGGATTTTTCGTGATTATATTTTCTGTGTCATTTATGTATTTTCTGTAGCACAAAGGTTCCAACTTAGCAACTCTTTTTCTCAGACACCTATAGCTGTCGTAATCAAGGGGGTTACCGTATGTCTTCCACAGTGTATGATATTTTCTTTTTTCGTTTAGTAGCCTTCTGAGTGGCTTTGTATGCCAAGGAGGCCTATTATGAGACGTGCGCAGAGGGCGCTTCGGAACATGTGTGTCTATCAAGCGATTCAGAATATCGTAGAAATTTTTTATACACTCCTCCAATGTACGCCCAGAAAATAGCAAAGCCCAATCAATTTGAGACAACTCGCGATTCATCTCAGCAAAGTTAGAGTCAAAAAAGCAATGTCTGAGAATAGGAGCCGGCTTAAGCGAAGGTGAGTGATTAAATCTCAAATCGATTTGTATGGCTTTATGATGTACCACCTCCTTAACTATAGGACAGTCACTGGTGAGCGCGGTGCAAATTCCATTGCATAGTATAAGGTCTAGTAGCCGCTGATTTATATTAAAACTATTATTATATTGTTGTAGGCCTGAAAAACATAAAAACTCCTTTAGTGACTTCACAATGGAGTCGGTACTATCACCAAGATGCATGTCATGACCATCCGTATAAAACCACTGAGCGTGAGTCACATTAAAGTCACCCGTTATAAGAAAAATATCATTAGAATGTTCTATTACTAATTGACTACATGTCTCGAAAAAGTTTAAAAGTGTTTCTTTGTACCTACAGTGGTCCATGCGGAATGTAAACACAACAAATATGCAGTGATTTGCAATTGCTACTATTTCGAGTTAACGGTATAGTTATCCACACGCAGTCGGAGGAAGCGCGCGGGGGGCATGGCCAGTCCCGGCGCACGGGCAGATAGTCGCGATGCACCGCCACGACAGCACCACCACCTAGTTTCATACCGCTCACCTCAATCGATCGATCGCACCGGTACACCAAATATCTACCATCAAATAGTTCCCCATCGTAAAAGTTCGACGTGAGCCAGGATTCAGTGATACAAATAAAATCGTAATTAGACTGTGCAACCTCTGAATAAAATCTTTGTGTTTTTGTGCGGAGTCCTTGTACGTTTTGATAATAACCGCTGAGGGTTAAACTAGACATGTTTACTGAAAAGAAATATATGTACATAAGTGTATGCGTTGATTTGAAGTACTAGTGAAGACGCGTAATAGCAGTATAAATAATAATGTTAAACGCAGTATAACTTTTGAGCAGGAGTGAATACCCTGAATAACATAATAATAACTTATTAGATATGCGGTGCATGTGATTTGCAGTGTAAAGTTTTCATTTGAGCTTGGGGTAGACAGAGACAAAAGTAAAAAAGCTTCATAAACGATGCTTGCAGGCCGGTCCAGTGACATAACGAACATTTTATACAAATTATTTAAAGAGGTTAAATATGCTGCAAATAACAAATACAGATATGAAAGTAATTTAAAAAAATAAACATAGTACAGTCACTTCAACTTATCTAAGTCGAAATTAGCGTTAATTAATATGACTTTAGAAGTTTCGGTCTTTCTTGCAAGAATCTTACAATCCCGAACCCATAGATAAGCAAGTTTACCATCTTTCTTCAACTGGCGAGCGCGTTTGAGCAATAGCTTGGTGGTCGGTGTGAGATGATCTCCCACATACAGGTTCACAGCTGGGCCGTCGAGGCCCAAAGAAGATGTTGTGATTCCCCTACGCGCCCGCACTGCCAACAGAAGCTGGTCCTTGTAGATGCGTCTAGTGAATTTTACGATAACAGCCGGAATGTTTGATGATATTCTACTATTTTCATCACTGCTTCTATCATCACCAGTTGAAAATCGACGCACCCGCTGTATGTAGTCAATGGAATTTTCATCCAATTTGAGTCCTACGACAGTAAATAAGTTTTGTACCATATTTAATAAATTTTCACCCTTTTTCGATGGCAAACCTGAGATCTCAACATTATTCATTCGAGCATACTGCTCTCGGCCATCATTCTGCTGTTGAAGAGTGGATATCGTATTCATCGAAGTAATTAATTCGGCCTGCAAGGTAGGTATTACATCACATTTTTTCTCGAGCGTAATCAATCTATCCTCTAGATCAGTAAAACGGTTTTCAAATTCCGTAAACTTTATATTAATATTCTGAATTCCGTTTGTGCACACTTGAATATCGGACTTGAGGGTATTTAAATCCAATTTCATAGCACTAAAATCAGATCGAAAGTCTCGTATTTCCTTTAATACGGTTGCAATACTCTCTTGTGTCCCACCTGAGGATCCAGCTGAAGGTGTAGTGGCTAGATTTGGCATACTGCGGCAAGTTAAACATTTCCAGGCAGTCTTTTTCTCAGAGCTCATACGTCGGTAGCCAGCCTCTGTGAGACCCGCACAGGCATAGTGCAGAGCCCCTCGACACATCGAGCACAAAACTGCATCAATCACTTGATCGTTGCACTTAATACAATTCATTTTATTATTATTATTATTATTTTTTATTTTTTATAAAATTGTATTATTTGAGGTAGAAATATGTAATTGATTGAAACAAGACGCTTGAACACAACGACAGCTGACGACTGGACTTAGCGACTGGACCATAGTCGCTAAACGAACTTATTTGCAAACGCTCACCTATTTTTTGGAGGGTGTTATTGCTTCTTTACAGCATAACCAATTTATAAAAACTATGGTAGGCTGGGTACTCTGTTAACAGGCCAAAGGAAGCCGAGCGCTAACTTTTTCAAGAGGACAAGGACTTACTACATGGAAAGGATGGGGCGTCAGCAATTGAAGTCAAAACTTGTAAAAGGGCTGGTGGACACATCGATCTGTAGGCTGTATATAGGGGATACGATTCAGACAACCGCAGTCGCGAGGGATCCCTATAACCCGATTCCTGCCGGTTTCCCTTTGCATAGATGATAGATGTTCTATTGTCATTTAATTTCATTAAACCAGGAAAAAAGAAAAATATAGCAAGACAATGACAAAGTGAGCTTCTGCGTAAATAGTAACACCAACAATTCATTATGATTCGGGTACTTTGAGATATCTTACACTTCAATCTTAGTGACAACTACCATCTTTAGTCAACCCGCGACCATGGCTGCTGTAAACTAGCCGAAACGTCGGGCTCAAAGTAAATAATAACAAATATATCGCGATAGAATCCGTTAAAAAGTAGTTTTATGTTAATCAGTGAGATTCGCGTCAAGTTCAAAGAATTTCTTCCACCGGCTTCCGTTTAAAAAAAAAAACCTTCGTCACTGGACAACGGCTTCGTTATGCCATCGTTGAAAAAGGGATCAGAGAGAATAAAGAAAAGAAGAGTAAAGGTGGGTATACTATTTTATGAAATTAAAATTACGAATATCAAAAAAAATATACTTTATTATAAATATTTGTATTAAGTAACGCTAAAGCTATGACTAAAGGCACTCACTCACACATTTAACTAAGTCACCATCATCATTGCTATAGCCCCGGTCGCATCCGAGGCTCTCACACTTTAAACTAAGTGCAGAAGCAATCAACTAAATTATTGCTCGAGACATATCTTGGACCTAAAATGTGCTCTATGCACGTTTCTTGGGTGTCTTTTGAGGATAGCACGAGGTGCTTACTGCGGTGGACGAGCTCAAATTCACTAATCATAGATTATTAAAGAACAATCCGCACCAGGACCTCATTCGTCTCGCAATTTAAGTCCAAGATACGTGTCCCGAGATATACTTAAAATATTTATCTCTCATACTCATCTAAGATTATTGCATATTAAGTTTAGTGGCGATTAGGATCCTAACATATTGGTCGTATGCGGTGGCCACAGCTAACCCAAGGTGATCCCTGTTCCATTCTAGAGCGTTTATAGGCTGACTACTGATCACCATGCGCTGGAGTCGTTTGAGCTTGCCTGGGACACCACAAGCCACGCCTTGTTGGTCTACGTTGTAACGGCGTTCGGGGTACTCGCTGAAAAACCATAATAATTTACTTTTAGAATATATAACCGTCTTTGCAACAGTAAAACAACTATATTTGACAGTTGAAAGATATGGGTGCAAGAGATATGAACTATTCAAAGAAAAAAGGACCCAAACAACACAATGAACACTATAAGATAGTGATTTTAAAGGCAACGATTGTTTTTTTTTTTTTGAGACAACGACCGGTCATTTATTTAATTTGATTTTTTTAATTCTACAAACTAGAATGAACTTACTACTTCCACAGAGAAACTTGACCGGTGCCAGCACAAGTAATAAATATATCTCTATTTTGTGGCAGATGACGCGCTACCCATATAGTGCCACTTCTGGTAGTGTTATCAAGCACCTGAAAGGAAAAAAAAAGTGAATACCTACTTAACACTATTCACTAAGTAAGTGTATGGAGCTTCATCAAGATCTTCGGGACCCAAGTTAACCTCCCCTTATATCCTCCCCATATTACTTGCTGATGAACGAACTAAACCTGCGCCAATAGATTTTTCTCTCGACAGCCTCTGTGGTGTGGTGGTAGTGAACGCGGCCGCTAAGCAGGAGGCGCGAGTTCGATCCCTGCTCAGTGCAAATATTTGTATGAATGAATATAGGTATTTACATTGGTCTGGTCGTGCCTCGGAAAGCACGTTAAGCCGTCGGGTCCCGGTTGCCATACGAACACCTATGGTAGTCGTTACGGGTAGTTGGAGTCATAAAAGATAGCACAACTGGTCAAGTTGCAATGCTTCGATATCGCCCAATATCGCAATTGGGTTGTGGAGGTCAGATGTGGCAGACACGGAAACTCGGACCTCAGCCTCCGAGGTGAAAAGTTAAGAAGAAAGAAGAAGAAGAATAGGTTTTTTCTCTCGAGGTTGGGGAGTCTAACGGTAGTCGCTCTGGTAAAAGCCAAGAAAAGACATATTAGGAGGCGAGAGCACAGGAAAATAGATCCCAAGCTCTAAAGTCTACTTTGGATACGACTAGGATTAACCCTGATATGATGATATTATCATTCCCTTACCTGTGCAAAACCTTTGCTAGGACTTTGTGTTCTGACATCAAACACATGAAACTTGCCCTCCAAAGTTGTTGCTACTAATTTATTCATTGGAATGTCTCGGCGATCGAACTCTGTGCAGCAAACCTGTAAAAAAACAACCAATCCATCCAGTCAAAATTTTGCTATTACTAGCCTATGCCCGCGGAACCGCCCGCGTGGATGTTTCAGACGGTATTCGCGACTTTTGGCCATATCTCTGGTTCTACTCAACCAATTTTATTGATACCAAATAAACGTAAGATTTTAAGTCTGACCATGAGCTTTCATACAAAGAAAGCCTTTGATGCAGTTAACTATTAGAGCTATCGGGATATTTACCATGTATTGTTTGGAGTTTCTGATATTTCGGCGCTGTTGCAAGCACCATGATCACGAGGAACTGGAGTATTGGCGGTAAGCGGTGACAAAGTTTTTAGGAGTAAATATATTGATCTACCCTCTTTCCAGTTCTCTTGCTACGTGTATGAGGACTACCATTGGTTTCACTCTCACTACAAACTCGAACTCGATCTCGATCACGTTCACGACACACTATGCTTACAACTGCGCTCATACATACATACAATCACGCCTTTATCCCCGGAGGGTTAGTCAGAGGTGAATTAACACCCACATTTCACCAATCATTGTATTAGGTTCTGTGAGTGAGCTTATTAAAAAAATTGTTTGTAGTGAGAGTGAGCCTATTAAAAAAATAGAAAGCACTATACCCCATTTTTCAAATTACACTCCCATCTGAGTGACATGGTACGCAAGTCGAACATTTTTAGATCTCCGTTGTCGTAGCCCGCGACCACGATCCTCTCAGCATCGTTGAACGAGTTGCCGAACGCTACAGCCCAGCAGTCTCGTTTGGTCTCACCCTTTACAGGCTGCATATTGGCCACTGGTTTGCCTCTTTGTCGAGGATCCCAAACTTTGACTGTACCTGAAATTATATACCTACTTCAAATCAATTTCTTCATTCCTTACAAATTTTTATATTAAGTTAGTAACGCCAGTACTCCACATGCCTATAAGTCATGTGATGTTTGGCCTTTGTTTGTTTATTTTTCCTGTATACTATACAGAAATGATACTATGTAATTCCTGTATACTATACAGGATATCTACCTACTCACAAGCTTTGATCCGGGTTATAGACAGAATAGCTGCACCAAAATTAAAAAAAGGTAGGGGCCCATCCAGACCTTTAGGGCCTTTGGCACCAAACTGGTATACCTTCTAATTGATCTCTACCTCTCGAGATTGGGTGGTCAGACAGCAGTCACTCTCATAAAAGCTGCATAAGACAAATCAAAATGAGAAGGAGTAGGCAAACCTGGCAAACCCCAGGCTACGAAAGAAAAGCTTTTGATGCATCCTGGAACAATGCTAAATAATGATGAGCCAGACTCATGAATGAGATCATTAGCATGCCTCAAGGAACCAATGACTGACTAAAATAAAATAAAAAGGGAGTACTGCCAAGAATAAGTACCATCTTTGCTCCCAGTAACAATTTCAGGTGCTCCGCAGTTGACTGTATTTCCTCCCATTGCGTCTATGGAATTTATTATGTCAGTATGCTCCTTTGTTATATACACTTGGCAACTCTTCTCCAGATCCCTGTAATTGTTTATTTATAAAAATTGCAGGTGTACATTATACTATCAAAATAATATTGCAATTTGGAATTATGAAACAAGATTCTAAGAGTCTGCAACCGTTCTCCGACAGTCGTTTCGCCTTTGGACTGTTCACCGACAGGACGTTTCGTTTTTGAGAGATTCGTCGATAGAACAATATTGACAACAACATAATACCGAACAACAATGTATTACCAATAATGTACAACGTATTTGGCACCCACAGGACAGGCTTGCCTAGTGTGGGGTCACCGGCAAATAATGTAACTTTTGTGTTTTTGGCAAAAAAAAAAAAAAAAAAAAAAAAAAAAAAAAAAAAAAAAAAAAAAGAACGTTTCACCTATGGATGTTTCGCCGACAGAATGGTTCGCATTTGTTAGTTTCGACGACAGGACTTTTCAACTATGGAATATTCGCCGTCAGATCGTTTTGTCTACGATTGTTCCGACATGGCTTTTTCACTATTAAACTACAAAGCCACCAAAAAACTACTAGCTGTTTTAATGGA
Organism: Eilema depressum; assembly: GCA_914767945.1. Classification (NCBI taxonomy): domain Eukaryota; kingdom Metazoa; phylum Arthropoda; class Insecta; order Lepidoptera; family Erebidae; genus Eilema; species Eilema depressum. Next base: position 12,075,649 of record OU612031.1, read on the forward strand.
AGACCGCCTTTACTTTTAATGAATAGTATTTATCTAGATTTTACCTATCCGATGGGGAGGAATTCTTCGATGCCTAGTGTTATAGTCACTCCCTATCTCCTTTTTTTGTATATACAGTAGGTAGCTTAGTTTTTATGTTATATTTTATAAGTTTTAATGTTATATTGTATATGAAAAAAAAATTGTGAAATTTTTATGTACTATAGATGTAGTAAAATTGGCTTAAAAATGTGTACCCAGTTGTAATTAAATAATTTTATAATCTTTTGTTTTATTATTTCCCCAATGTTTGTAATAACAAAATAAACGAATATGGATAGGTAAAATCTAGATAAATACCATTCATTAAAAGTAAAGGCGGTCTTCCATTAAAACAGCTAGTAGCTTTTTGGTGGCTTTGTAGTTTAATAGTGAAAAAGCCATGTCGGAACAATCGTAGACAAAACGATCTGACGGCGAATATTCCATAGTTGAAAAGTCCTGTCGTCGAAACTAACAAATGCGAACCATTCTGTCGGCGAAACATCCATAGGTGAAACGTTCTATCGACGAATCTCTCAAAAACGAAACGTCCTGTCGGTGAACAGTCCAAAGGCGAAACGACTGTCGGAGAACGGTTGCAGACTCAGATTCTAATCAGAATTTATTTTAAGAAATTCTAACTTTGCTAAAGATCAGTAGGTAATCAGGTTAGGTGGTGGCTAAACATTCTTAAAACTGATAAAACACTTTATAATTTATAAAAAAATAGATTGATTCAGTACTAACCATATTTCTAAACAACCTTTGAAATCGCCGGTTGCTAATCTTCTTTCAACATCGCTACTGGCTCCGAATGTCCCACATTTAAACGAATTAGGTCTTTCAATCTCTTTTATCTGCGCAATTTCTCCAGATGTGATTTCAAAAAGCTTGATAGTACCAGTTCCTTTTGGATAAGTACCGATTACTACAAACTTGGCGGAACATGGTATCCATTTGCAATCGAATATGGAATGATTTATATTATGCTCTATATGAGTTATTACTTGAGGAGTATCTATGGCTTCCATTGTTAGAATTGTTTTAAGTTCTTGAATACGTCTTAACTTTTATAACCTAAATTAATAAACATTGTTGTTTCCATGGTAACGGTGTCGGGAGTTGACTTGACAGTTGATGTTGATCACAGAGTAGAATTTGTGGTTGAATTCTTCTTAAATATTTGTGGCTTGGATTGAGTCTTTCGAGATTGCATTCGAGAATTCGAATTAGATTTCACCAATGAAAGTTAGTTTTTTTGAAAGTAGATAGCGTATAATCACGTTTAACCCCTTATTGCATGAATTATGAAAGACGTTAAAATGTTGCTGTAACAGTTAATAAAGAATGTAAAATCGGTTCAGCCGTTCTTGAGTTATAAAATAACAACGAAAAGTGGCATTGATTTTTATATAAGTAAGAAGATTTTCTGATTTCTGATTTAAATTTGGCCTAAATTTCTTTTTTTTGCTGGCAGCACTTCCAAGTTTGTGTTGTGCTGTGCCGTGCTGGCTGTGTTTGTTATCCACAGATTGTACAAAATGTTGCTGTCTGTCTAACAAAATGTCAAACTGAACGCAAATGGAGTGGTGGATTGTGGAAGTTTGTGTATTTGTGAATTGTAAATTATTTTTTAATTCTTGTCTGTAATTAGAAGTATTGTAGTTATTTCGGATTATTCCTCAAAATTAAAGTATTGAAATGGGTGATAAACGGCATAAACAGAGTGTAAGCAATGTTATAGATTGTAATATTCTTTTTATATTCCTAATTGTTATTATATTTCGTCTCACACGGTGTTTTTCTACAGAAAGCCGACATAGCGAAGCAATTCGATCTGCCTGAGCGACAGTCGAAGATTACAACGCTGTTAAATCAAGCCGGACAAGCGTATTGTATATGCCGCTCCTCGGACAGCTCCCGTTTCATGATGTGAGGATGATTCTAATATTAGTGGCTTTGCAACAAATGTTCCATAGCCTTTATTACTTTTGAATGCAGTCAGTGACCCTTAGTACCGTTTTCTTAGAACAATTAATTTCATTATGTTAAACATTAACATTTTGTTTGGATAAAACATTGAAATTTTATATTGAATTGAAAGTAGACCTAGATTTCAATGCTCAGTCTAAAAGTTTTGACTTTTGATATCCTATGGTCACTACCTATAGTCAAGTCTACAAATATATGAATAAAGCTGTTGCCCGCGGCTCCGCCCGCGTAGAATTCTGATCCCGTTCATCGCTGATATATAGCCTATATGTTAATCCAGGGTATAACCTATATACATACCAAATTTCAACCAAATCGGTCCAGCCGTTTATGCTTGAAAGAGTAACAAACATCCACACATCCATTCTCACAAACTTTCACATTTATAATATTAGTAGGAAGTAGGATGTAACGAAACGAAGAAATGGAACGAAAATTTGAACTGGAAAACTGATACCAGACTTTTCATTCTAGAGCATGTGACTCTTGCGAAGAATGGTATCACGGTGACTGTATCAACATATCAGAACGGGAAGCAAAGTACATCAAGAACTATTTTTGTGATCGTTGCCGTGAGGAAGACCCTAGTCTTAAAACTAGATTTAGGCCGCAGAAGAGAGAAAATGATGGAGACGCAAGTATGTTATGCTTTTGTTTATTTATAATATGACACAATTTATTCATTCATAATAATTTTGATTAACTTTCAACAGCCAGTGATCCAAACTCATGTAAGTTACTTAAGAATGGTTTTTCAGAACTATTTGTGGTATTTGTTCCTCATACTTTGTGCACTTGCATCATACTTTATTCTGTAGTATTTATATGAATAAATGTGGTTGTGTAGTGATGTTTATGAAATTGGTGTCAATCGTAGAGTAGAAGAAGTGCATACTATTACAGCTCATATCACTGCATCACATCTTTTTTATGTGTATGTGAACTACTGAATATGGACGCACATTTCATTTCTTCGTTCTTTCTTATCTCACATGCTGGTACTCTGTTTACTAAATGCATTTTCAAATACAGGTCTTAGTTTGTCGATGTGCTTATTTCCTCATGTTATCAAAAAGATAATACAGTAATGTTAATGGGAATTATTTCCCGGGACTGGTAAGTTAATGGGAATGGGGACGATTGTATATTATGGGACGTGATAGTTTAAAAGTTAGTTTATCAGAAAGATGTTTTGAATATAATAAATTCTATGAAGGAATAAAACATGCCTGTTAGTAGAACCATTGACCGCCTCTGGTATGGTGGTAGTCCATTTGACTGCTATGCAAGGGACATGGGTTTGATTCCTGCTCAGTGATGGGTACCATGAGTGTGCCATGCCTCAGAGAGCATGTTAGACCATTGGTCCCGGTTATCATACATCTATGGCAGTCTTTATATAGGGAATATGGATAAAATGGCGCACACAGAAGGACTAATCAATCACGCATCCAGTCAACCGCATCTTCACTGGTAGTAGTAGTGAAACCATTGATATAATATACAGCATGTCATCTTTTACAACATTAAGTCAGCACTTTTTGTATTGATCCTTCTCATCGTTGCCTGGCAGAACTGGCATCTTGAAAAATGTATTACCCGAATTGCAAAGCTTAATAGGAGATCTCAATATTTCATTGCACATTATCTTTGTATTGTGATAATTATGTCTTTGTATGTATAATTTGGTCTGTCTATCGCCACCTCTTTTTAGATTTTGTTTTGTACATTTTGTTTTATAAAAGACTGAATTTTAGCACGAGATGATAGAAAAAAGAAGCGTAAAGAAAAAGATCATTCAGAGAACAAATCATCCAAGAGACCTAGCATTAAAGATAAAGATGGTTGTGGAGACTGCCCGGGCTGTTTGCAGATACATGATTGTGGACAGTGAGTATCATCATCTCACTATCACTCTCTTTGAGTATAACAAGGCTTACTATTAAGAATAGGACTTCTTTAGAAAAAAGTTGATTAAGAGTTGAGTGAGATTTGCTCAGTGTCAGCTACAACTGGCCTGTTGAGGGTTGGAATTCTGAAATAACTTCCATTGGATTTCACAATAAGAAAGAAGCTCACGAATGATTGAGCCATTTTCGCATAGTATGGTTACTATGCGAAAATGATGTACAGAATAGTCACTAGTGGTACTAGTTCTGTACACTGATGAGGTATTTGCATTGTCTAAAAATTAAACAAATCAAAAAATTAGACAAGTTACTTTTCATGTCTTAAATTGGTTTTCTTTCTCAAAGCACTGAAAACCCCCGATACATTTTACTGTTACTGGTCAAGGACTCCTGACTGGCAACAGAATATGTTCACCATCATCAGTTAAATCTAAAGGAAATACCAAAAATAAACCTACCCTCTATAAACTAACCTACAGTCACGGTTCTTATATTATTGTGCTCATACAGCCCCAAAGCGCTCTTGGCAGGGGTATTTTAATAATACCTACGTTTCGCCAGCCATGTTTTCTGTTCTATGTTATAAGGCAACATGTTTATTTTTTACTGCGCAGCTAGCTGCTACTGAGAATATCCCAACATAAAACTCAAAAAAGGGGCCAACAGACTACTGTAAGCACATGCTGTAAGAACATTTCGAACGATCGAACGAACTCGAAAGCTGAATCTGCAGTGATATTTCAATATCGCATGCTGTTTTGGTGATGTCACGTTGTCCAGCACATAAACATCATCACGCAGATGCTCTACAACGTGACGACACCAAATTTACAGCATGCGGAATGGAAATATCACCGCGGATTCAGCTGTCGAGTTTGTTCGAACGTTCGAAATGTCCTTACAGCATGTGCCTGCTGTCTGACGCGCAACTTACGTGGCGTCAGACAGTAGTCCCAAGTAATAACAACGTCAGACTATCAATCGCTAGAGAAACCCAACGTCTTTCACCGATTATAAATATTTTGATAAATGTTATTGAATATTATGAAAAGTGAATTGTTAAACACTTTTGTTCAGTTCCGTCGCCGCAAACATTAACGATGTGTAACTCTTGCAGTTGTGACGCCTGCGAAAACATGTACAAGTATGGAAGCGCCAACAAGACGAAACTTAAATGCAAAATGAGAATGTGCGCCAAGAGTAAAAAGCCATCTCGACAATCTAGGTAAGCTTCTATATGTAAATGTTTCTAAAGGGTCATCTACACGTAGGCAGATGCGGATGTTAGCAGCGGACGCGTCTGCCGACTTGTGGACGGGGGTGATTTGCTCGTCTTTGTTAATGTTAGATATCTACCACAGACGAGCAAGTCGCCCTGTCTGCACGTCGGCGGATGACATCTGCGGATGAATCTGTCTAGGTGTAGAGGAGCCATAAGATTGCACTTTAGAACTCGCCTAGTCTTTTCCATGATTTTGTTTATCTTTGTTTGACGGGAGCGACTGTTATTTGAATGCCGAGAGGAAGTCCTGCTGAAACAGGCATACTAGTTTATAACAACTATAGTTCATCTATAATTTCTATAATGTCTATTTTTTATGTTCGATAACGTGTTTTTAAATGCTCAAGATTGGCGGCAGTTACGTCACATAATGTTCTTCATATGTATTACAAACAGACACGTTCGGAAAGCCACTGTGGCGTAGCGGTAGTGAACGCGACCGCTACGCAGGTGGCGCGGTTTCGATCCCCGCTCAGTGGAAATATTAGTATACATGAATATAGGTATAAGTTGAATGTTTGAATGCATTTTCTAAACTATTCAAATTAAGCTACTAATAATAAAAAAAAAAACTAAAGGTTTCCCCCTATAAGGGAAAGATCGCGGGTTCGAGTCCCACCTCAGCTGTATTCGCTTTTTTGGTAATGTTTACTAAGATCTGCGAACGTTTGCCACACTTGTAAAATATGAAAGGATGACGTAGCATCGGCAATGCAGTTCTAACCTCGGTTGGACCGCTTGCAGCAGCAGCAACCGGGCGAAGAAGAAGCACCACGAGCGCTCGGAGCACTCGCCCGAGGAGTCGCTGGCGCACCTGCAGACGGCCGGGCCGCGCCAGTGCTACGGGCCGCAGTGCACGCGCGCCGCGCAGTTCGCCTCCAAGTACTGCTCGGCGCAGTGCGGCATGAGGCTCGCCACGGCGCGCATCTACCAGGTGAGGCAGCGAGGGGAGAATAGGGGGCATGACACCTGGCACTTGATTCTGCTAAAGTAAAACCACTGTCGTGCCAGTCTCTGCAAAAATTGGCATTAAATTTTAGACTTTATTGCTATAGAATTAAAGTCCAATATTAAATGACAATATTTTCATTACACGCTTTCGTTCACTCTACAAAAAGCCATCTAATTTTTGTTTTAAAGGCTAAAATCAAATGGAGTTTTCTCGCAGTCCTGTGGTGTGATGACAGTGGTTGTGCTTTAGCAGAATCGAAGTCCTGGCGACACGTATCTAGGACCTAAGTGGCGATAAAAACGAGGCCCTGAGGCGCGCGGATTGTTTATAATAAATCTATGCTTGGTGAATTTGTACAATAGTACATTATGGTACAAGTGAGCAACGTTGGTGATTACCGCCGAGGCGCCATTGAGACCCGAGCCGCCAGGCGAGGGTCTTAAGACAGCCGAGGACGGTAATCATCATGCTCACACGTGCCATACGACGTTTTACAACACACTTGCGAATAAAATAATATACTACAAATACTAAATAAACAATACTACAAATTAATTCGTTTTCCTATGCGCGCGCATTTAACAATGGCGGTCGACCATATTTAAAAAAAAATGAGGTTTGAACTTAACTTTTTTTACTCTGTTTTTTTTTCTGTACTTAGAGAAAAAAAAAAGTTAAATTTGAGCGAAAATTTTGTTTATTACACAAGTATTACAAGTTGAAATTATTTATTTAAATACGAAAATGCATCAAATGACCATACAATAGGCGTATTAATTTATTCGTACTATTAAACACGTTATTTTTTGTATCAAAACTTTTTTAAGAACATAGACAATTATAGACACTTTCTATAAAATTTAATAAAGAATCTATAACTCACTTTTGTGAATAATAGTAATGAAAAAGTCACAGTTTTATAATAGGTGTCATTCCGTGGTTAATTGCGGTAAAATAATATCACTGTTATGAGCAGGTGTGTTGTAAACTAATTTTTTTTCAATTTTTCTTTCATTTTTTCATTTTTTTCAATTTGTTATGTACGGTGCCAAATGAATTAAAAGTCACACAGCGGGCTATAGATCGACCTTAGGGTTTTTTTTAGAATTTAAGACTAAGGCCCGTATTCTAGAATGCCACTCAGCTGAATCTCGATTTACCTGAGGCAAGATTGTATGCACAGATTCCACAGATTTGTCAGGCTGTCAGACAGATTGTCTATAGTTCTGTACAATCTGTCCTCATACAGGTAAATCGAGTTTTAGTTGAACGTCATTCTAGAATACGGGCCTTACTCTAAAATATATCTTGTACATAGGTGCTGCCCCAACGCATCCAGGAGTGGTCTCTATCCACGTGCGTGGCGGAGCAGAAGAACCGCAAGTCGCTGGAGGTGGTGCGCGGCGGGCTGGCGCGAGCGCAAGCCGCACTACGCGCGCTCGACACGCAGCACCAGGACCTGGACGCGCTCGTGGCGAGGGCCAAGAACGCCTCCATAGTGCACACGGACGATAAGGTACCTAGTGTGATTGTGTTCCCCGCAGCTCCGTTCGCGTGGTCATTTTTTATGTAGGGCAATTGATATTTTTAGGTATCCAATGGATTCATTTAGGTTATAAGCTGGCCATTTAAAAAAAAAATATAATCGGTTTAGTGGTTTTGGGCCCGTATTCAGGAAGTCACTACTGAGTCTGTGAGAATCTGTCAATGAAAATCGATATTCAGAACTGCCTGAATATCGATTTTCATTGACAGATTATATGACAATGACAGTTCTAAATGTCATTGTGAGTTGCACAACTGAATACGTGCCTGTTCCGGAATACGGGCCTAGGTGTTAAAAGGTAGATAGAAAGACAGACAGACTGACTGAGAAATAGCAAAGCTTTCACATAAGACATTCACCACAACATTTTAATCTCCAAGAACCGCAGCTTCTCACTATTGTATAGAATTCAGTGAAATGTGGGTGTTTATTATGCCTACATCATCTAGCATAACTGTCGTGACTCGTGACTATATGCAAGTTTATTTCCCCATACAGGACGCTGACGACGAAACGTCAATGTACTGCATCACCTGCGGCCACGAGATCCACTCGCGGACCGCCGTCAAACATATGGAGAAGTGCTTCGTGAAGTACGAGGCGCAGGCGTCCTTCGGCAGTAGGCACCGCACTCGCATCGACGGCCAGAGCATGTTCTGTGACTACTACAACCCGGGCAACGCCACCTATTGCAAGAGATTGAGGGTAGCTTGACTAATTATCGTCATTTTTTCGAGATACCCTCAATTTTTTCAAAAAACTTTTTTTTTCGTGGTATACTTTGGAATATTTCTCACTACTATGGACACCCAAGATCGTGTAAAGTGGAGGAGGTATAGGCGGAAGGCGGACCCTGAGCTCCGAGGTCATCTTGGCCACGGATGCAATCAGGAAAATACGTCTACATGAAGATGATGATGATGACGACTTTGGTATATTTGGGATTGTACCAATATCTTCTATGCCAATTCAAGCTCACTGGAAATACGAGCAGAATTAATTATTATAAATAAAATAATGCAGTGACGAGGGTAAATTTAGAAAACTAAACCGGTGGAAATCAAAATTGAAAGTTTGTCATGCACTATACAACCAATTGGGAAGCCAGTATGAATCAGATTATTAGGACTTCTCACCACTGGCGCATTGATTGTTAGGATATGTTGTTATGCCAAGTTAAATTTAGACCCTTTTATGCTATCAAATATACGGAACCCACTTTTTATATAGCGAAAATGACTTGCTATCTTAGCTGTCATTATAAAAAATAATTGCATTGTTCTTCGGTATTACCAATAGACTGTGGAGGTCAGATGACAGTCGCTAGGAAATGGCTCAGAGAATGAGTGTATGTTTCTAAAGATAAAAATACATTTACTGATTTTTCCCTAGGTGATGTGCCCTGAACACTTCAAAGACCCAAAGGTTGGCGATACAGACGTGTGCGGTTGCCCACTGGTGCGCAAAGTGTTCAAGCCCACGGGGGAGTTCTGCCGAGCGCCCAAGAAGGCATGCTTGAAGCATTATCAGTGGGAGAAGCTAAGAAGAGCTGAGATCGACATGGAGAGAGTTAGACAATGGTTGAAATTGGACGAATTGGTTGAACAGGAGAGGAGTATTAGGCTTGCGATGGCTTCCAGGTATGTTGTGTTATAGGGAATAAAAATAAAAATACTGGAAATCTGGCTATGAGTAGGAAATTGTCCATGACTAACGCACTGCTCATGTAGCGTAACATCCATGATTAGTGCACTGTCCACGACTAGTACACTGTCCACGACTAGCTCACTGTCCACGATTAGCTCACTGTCCACGACTACTGCAATTTCCATGATTATTGAAATGTAATGCGCTATCCATGGTTAGTGCAAACTTAACTAGTGAACTGAATGAAATAGCGCACAGTCCATAACTACTGTACTGTCCATGACTGGTACACTGTCCATGACTGGCACACTGTCCATGACTGGCACACTGTCCATGACTGGCACACTGTCCATGACTGGCACACTGTCCATGACTGGCACTCCATGACTTATGCACTTCTATCGCACAATCTAATGGTGATTGTAGTTTGAATTATGATATTACAATACGTAATACTTTAATGTTACAGGGCGGGAGTTCTCGGGCTCATGCTCCACTCGACGTACAACCACGAAGTGATGGAGCGCATCACGACCAAACCGACTGAAAACGGCAAACTGAAGGAGACTTCCTGACATTCGCGGCCGGCCAGGGAACCCCGGGAATCCCGGGACTCTAGCCGTAGAGAACCCCGGGAATCCCGGGACTCTAGCCGTAGGGAACACTCCCAAGATGACTCGCAAGCCACTGTCTATAGTATTTCAGAGTCGCTCTAATTAGTTTAATATATTTTAAGTTTATTAATAAAGATGGATTTATAATGACCGTTGTTTTTTTATTCAATAACTAGCTGACCCGGCGAACTTCGTACCGCCCTCTATTCAAATTTCCATGTTAGAGAACGCACGTGGAGCGCCGTTGGAGACAGGCGCGGTCAGAGTGAGGGGGTCACAGGGAACATGACCCCCCAAAACCATGCACGTCATATTGAAAAGTCCCAGTACGAGGGGGGTTAAATTTCTTAAGGAATTTCCGAATGATCCCCCCCAAAACTTCAAGCTGCGACCGCGCCTGGTTGGAGAGCGCACGCATTTCGAGATGTAGCCTACATCTCGAAATGCGTGCGCTCTCCAACGGCGGCTTTGAAACGCAGCTACTACCCCATAAGCTGCGTTTCAAAGTCGCGCGCTGCCCAGCGGCTATTAGGTAATCTGTGCCAGCGGCGCGTCTAGCGACGACGTGACTATAAAACCAGCCTAAGCGGTCACCCATCTGAAACGGCAACCGCGCCTAGCTTAACCCACTGATCGTTTACCGTACAGTGAGCGCACCTGCGCAAAAGTGCTTCAACATATTCCTACTACTAGTGATTCTAAACTAAATTGTAATGCAATACAGAGAGCTATCCCTAACCGAAGCATACGCTTGGATAACCCTCGAAGTCACCCTGCATTATACATTATACGAAGTGTGTCAAACGCACGCGTTATATACGGTTCCGCTTTATTAAAATGATATTAGCGCGTTAGAGTAGAAAAGCCGATTTTAGGCGCGTGTGTCGCGTTATCATAAAAGTATTATAAGTTTAATAAGTGGCGCTTTACTTGTTTAGGCCGAAGGCGACGCCTCTTAGACCCTTAGATCTCTCGGGTTTGAAGCTGGGTACTGCTCAGGACATTAGGTACCTATCTTGGACCTAAAATGTGCTCTGTACGCGCAGTACACGTCTTTTGGGTGTCTTTTGAGGATAGCACCGGGTGCCACTGCACACAAACTCAAATTCACCAAGCATAAATTATTATAAAACAATCCGCGCGCGCCAGGGCCTTGGTTGTTTCGCGATTTAGGTTCAAGATACGTGTCTTGAGTTATACGAATGTAGGTATAGGAGAATTTCGCATATCCAGGAACACCCTAGCTGGTGTTCCATACCTACTTTATTAACCACAATTCTCCGGGTTTTTTTCCCAACTCAGCGTCTGCTCTCAGTAGTCTCAGTTCAACTACGAAACGATCAAACTTACCCCGTAGCGACTGCTTTCTGACCTCCTTAACCAGTGGGTTGAGGTTTTGTTGCCGGTCGATATCGAAGATATGCACTTAGACAGATTGTTGGATTTTTTAGGTCTTTCGGCTATCCCGTAACGACGAGTCTCACTAATATCAAGAATGACCATTCTTGAGATTGGCACTGGCAAACCGCGAGCCCTACGAGAATACTTATCTAAGGATTATTCAATGAAAAAGAAATTTAAATCATTTAAACAATTTAAAATAGAACAAATTGGAACACTTGCGTGACAAGTCAGACCCCAAAACAATTAAAAAACAATATCAGTGCATTAGTTATAATATCAAAACATTTTAGCCCCTTATGTTTGTGCGTCACCACGTGCGGCCGGCTCCGGCTCGGAGCCCCCTGTTTTAATATAACAGGGCCCCCTTCGTAGTAATTGAAGCGTGTAATCAGTTGACATGTTTTGCTAAATCTCATAATTTGACACAGATCAAAACCCTCTCTCGTTAGGAGTTGAGTAGTTAAAACCATTCATTTAAAAAATAATAATTTCATATGAAATGCGAATAAATAGGTAGGTACTTAGGTACCTAATTGATTTAAACATAGTTAGGCGCCTACCTAACCTAACTGAGCTTATTGATTTAGGCAAATTAATTATATTTAGAGTAGAGGAATAATTAATTTAGGGAAATTAAGGCTAGTAGGCAAAATAAGGGCATTTCACGGTTCTAGAAAATTTCTAAATTTTCACTGGTTCAACTCAACAGTACCTAAAATACCTAATGATAAATGAAATTATTTGAGTAAAATGTGCTAAGCCAGTTTAGTTCACTATAATCGCAGTTAATATCTTCGCGTTGGTGAAATTTAGCCTGGTCTGAGCCTGGGTACTGGTCGGCGGGTACTGGTCGGCGGAGGGCTTTTCCAGATGAAAAAAGGGGTTGAATGATACAATTCACAGTCAGTCAACAGTACCAGTCACTTTCGCGCTGCACAAAGATATTATAGCCACGAGAATAAAAGATTTTAGTGGTATTTAGTGTGAATTCAGCAATACTTATGTAGAATTGATGTAAACCTTTCATCATCATTCTCTTTTATAACAGTATTGAGTCCCGATTGCATCCGAGGCCTTTACCTCGCAGCCCGGAGTCCGCCTTCTAGCTTTTCCTTCTCTATGTTGTAAAGTCTTAGGCTTCCTTGGGAATGAGACCATTCAATGTAAATCTTGGCCTTGTATTATTATCACACTATTTTATAAAATCAACACACTTGCACAATGAAACTGCAAAAATTGATATTTCTATGTCGCTCCCTCCAAAAGCATGGATCTAATTTACCCAATCCGCACCAATTTCACGTCAAAGTTGACAAATATCGCCAATTTCTATTCTAAATAGGACAAAGGATGGCATGACGAATCTGCCATCTGTCCTCGGGTCACGCCTATCAAGCTAATATGATATAATCAATATGAGATTAGCAAATGCTTTTCGAATTATTTCTAGTTAGTGCAGGTGCATTATGACACAGTCTTTGTATGGTTAGTTAGTAATAACGAGTTTGTAATAAGGGAAAGTTAATTTTGCAGTTTGTGTTCTCCTCTACCTTTTTACTTAGTCTAAACGATGACTTCTTCTTCTTAATGGCATTGTCTTTTGTAGCAAATCGCCGCAATTTTGCCAATATAAATGTTTATAAAATTATTAATGGCGAGATGCCAATGTCAATTAAGCGTAATTACCATTTTATGAGGCATGAAAAAATTAGAAGGTTGGCAAAAATCCCTTGCAAATGGTTTGGCATAGCCATTTACTTTCTTTATTTTTCGATATGTCACAAATGATAAAATTACAAATTGTCATAAAGAAGTGCAAATATTGCCTCGGATTGCCAAGAGCTTCAGTAAGCTCTTTACTAAATCGAATATCAAAAGCGGCATTGATAGGATCTTACCAAATTTGGATAGGTAGGGGGGGGGGAACACTACTGACGGTGGAGGTGAGCGCTGATGCATCACAAGGTGGCCACCCTAAACCTACATCTGGGTCGCAAGTCCCAGTCGCCGTCACGGTGTTCCTCTCTGTATCACGCTATGGACCCGGCGACCGCACGGTGAATCCATGGAGTGCTGAGAATCGGATCTCTGTGAATATGGGTATTTCCATTGGTAGTTGGAGCCCTAAAAAGTCCAACAACTGGACTAGCTTCAATGCTTCGATATCGCCAATGGGTTGTGGAGGTCAGACGGCAGTTGCTTCACGGAAAATATCGAAGTTCAGCCAAACCCGCGGTTAGACTAGCAGAAGCGGACACCGGAGTCCGAGAAGAAAGCTTCGGATGCGGCTGGGATTACCGAAGAAGAATAAATGTAGAGGCTGCGTACAAAGAATACAACATGAACAGAGAGTCTTCGCCTCAACAAAAAGCTATGCTTTTATGGTTGCATTCAACATAAATCTAATCTTTACGTAATAATTTAGGTGAAATGTATTATTCAAATCATGTGACCAATTCATAAACGTAAAAGGAGAGCGGAAGTGGCATTTTTCAGTTTTTGTCCCACCTCGAAAAAAATTAAAGTCCGGGGTTGAAATTACCTATGCCGCGTGAGGCATGGCAGGATTTTCCCATTCAGCCCCAAACAGTCATCGTTTTTCTCCGTGGCTGATCAGGGCTCCAGGTAAAACGGGTTATTCGGGTAGGTTTAGGAGCTCCACATATGCAGAAAATGCCTTTATCGAGAATATTTAACTGTTTTAAGTTTATAAAGACCGTTTTTAGGTTTTTCTCGAACATAGCTTAATAAGAAAACATCGGATCTACCATGATTGTGATTATTGGATCCATGTCAAGATCTATATAGTGAAACATTTGATTAGTTTTTGGTGGCATAGTTCAAAAATACCTAATAGACAGAGAGTTCCATTCTTGATTAATAAAGTTTTAAAACTGATTGATTTTAGGTATTTGAATGAAATTTTGAAGCATTTATTATGCTTTATATCTTGACCTGCTTTTTGGGTCAAATTCAGTGATTGTAGTGTACCTGCCTACTGTTCCTGTTGAATGATTGATCTGATATTTTGCTACATACATTTCAGTTCGGATGACAATACATTGTAATATCGATAACATTGTTCAAAGAAATGTTTTAATCTTTATTTTTATGAAATTATATCTGTTATTTTTTTATTGATTTTTGGTAGGTACTCGTACTTATTTATACTATCATCGCACAGTTAGCTACTTGAAATCTAAAAGAACAAACGGAGGTACATAAATTACACAGTTTTCATGGCTTTTGAGTCGAAATACCATTTTACGTGTAAAATAACTTGACAAGGCCCGCCTCTTGCGCCTGCTGCACCCAATCAGAGCACACCACCCTCATCTCACCCCAACGTTGAACCAATCCGATGCGAGAAATCTGACGTTGCTATGGTTAAGGGCGATTCTCGACCCCTCTAAACGATATTTAGACCTTATAGTCTTATGTTTTGGGTTTCATTTCACATGTATAACAAATTTAATAAAACTAAGATGATCATATTTGTGTGCAGCGTGAAGATATAATAATTTCATTTAGTTGAGTTTGATATTTGACGGATTCTGGTCGCTCTGACCTCCGCTAGTCGGTGAGTGAGTGCTAGCTCAGTGCCCCCAAGGTGGTGTGTCGTTTTTACCGGGTGTGTGTGTAAAGGTATCAAGATTCATTTCCCGCTGATGTCCTACGGCAGCGAGACGCCGCACGTTTGGAGCAGCTCAGCAGTCAGTATTTTATTAAAATTATAATTGAATAAAGGTTCACTTCCCACTTGTAAGCAGATCCTAGGGGTCGGCTGTAATTTCCGCTGTAGTAGCCGATTAATTAATAATCCGCAAGTTATCTACTTCACCAATAGGAATAACCTATTGCCTAGGTTCTAATAATGAAGGGTGAATATTTTTCTAAGGCCAATAGAACTGCCTTTCTTCAACTGTTCCTAGTTCGATTCCGAGTCGGGAAAAGTGATATTGTGTTTGTAAACTTCGTAGCATCTACTGCTACGAAATTCCGTAGCATATACGAGTTATGAAAATAAATATCCGGTGATGGTCGCTTCATAATACGTCCTTACAAGGTGAGAAGGTTTCTCAGGCCAGGGCAAGGGGTATCTTTTGTATAAGGTACAGGTTTGCTTCTGCATGAAATACTATCTCATATCTGAGATGGCTCTGTACGGTACCAGTGACGAATGGTGAAAAAATTTGAAAAGGAGGCCAGTGAATTTTTTTACCACGATTTAGTTTGTCACGCATCATACTATCCATTGGCTCTGGGCATCTCTGTAAGCTGGGCGGAGTCATGTTATAGGGATCCCTTGCCACTGTACGTTATGACAGGCACTGTCGACAGACTTCCCGGAGGACTGCACTTCGCCAGAAGAATCAGCACCCTAGAAGCTCAGTACTTGCGTAGAGACGTTGCCTCTCTTGCTTTATTGTTACCCAAGTGTTGCATTTCTTTGTTAAACGATTAAGAACTGGAATGCGTTATCCACGAAAGTTCTTTAAGTGGGATGTGAAAAGGTATCTGTCAAGGCAGGAACCCCTATCTTGAGATCGACAGCATTTGGAATGATGGACCGAATTGTCTGCATTTCGCCCTAATTTCTTAGCCATCTAACTGGGTGCAATGAATTGACGTACTAAATGCCTATAAAAATATGTAGGACTGAAAGCAAAGTTGCAAAAATATAACAAACCAGAAGCAGGAAGATGTTACCTGCAAGCCTCTCCTTTCGGAAACACGCGCAGGCCTTAGATATCACCAGCATGCAATATAGAATATTCCATCAAGAACCAAGTGGTTCGGTGACTCTTTCCTTTGCCGCACCATTAGGACCTGGAATCGCTTTTGAGAAGAAAGCACCATTAAGACTTGGAATTCCTTACCAGTTCACGTGTTTCCTTCTTCCTACAATCCCTGGTCCCCTTAAACGGGGCGTGAAAAACATCCGATGAGATCGTCAAGCTGAGTGTATCACCGTTGTAACATGAAAGGTGTCTGTCTGTGACCCTCTTTCCTACTTTGCCTTCAGCTTAACATCATTCAGGTGAGGTGCAGTCAATGGGCGTACCTTACATAAAAAAGGCCGGTACACTTACTGATTTATTAAGGAGGCTCTGGTGTATGCTACCTCCTCGGGGTCGGAGGGTCAGACGGTAGTCACTCCGTCAAAGTCAACACAAGCCAAATCTTGGAAAGAGTCAAGAGCTCCAAAATAACGGGCTGAATGTATTAGGGATTGGTGCTCGATTGAAGAGGAGGAGAAGCCGGTACGAGTGCTGTTTGTTTGTGACTGATTTTGTTTTTCATAATAGTGCAACAACTAAACTTCTTAACTTAATCTTAAGATTAAGTTACCACACAACATTATTGTAATGTCCTAAATGCAGGAATCGTAGTTTACGCTTCTGCATTGAAGAAAAAAATAAGAAGTTTAGGAGCGCAGGGCGACGGTGGAAGAACAAGAAGGCACCATTGATGTAGGCGCTTCATCATTCTCTGACTCTTTTTCCTAACTCCGTTGGGGTCGGCTTTCCAGTCTAACTGACCTCCAAAACCAATTGATCAAATCAAGGTCCTGTAGTTAGACTAATCGGACTTTTGAGGGCTTCAACTGCCCGTAACGACTACCATCGATGTTCGTATGGCAACCGGAGCCGTCGGCTTAACGTGGTCTCCGAAGCACGGAAACACCTACACAGAGAAATAATTCCGCTGAGCAGGATTGATTTAGGATGTCTTTATCTATGCAATTATTAAAGTTGAAGTGTCTGTTTGTAATATTAAAATAATTTTTCTTTAGCAAAAGTAGTACAGCAGGCACATGCTGTAACAAACATCTCGAATGATCGAAGTGAGCTCGATAGCTGAATCCGCGGTGATTGGTCAATTTCGCGAAATTGACAAATCACCGTGGATTCAGCTATCGAGCTCACTTCGATCATTCGAGATACAAGTTACAGCATGTGCCTACAGTTCGGGCAAAATTAAAATCTTAGCTGTGCAATTCACTAAGCAAACACAACGATGCGCAACGTTGTGCTCGATAAAGATTGTCATTGGTCGATCTCCAGTGACGTGACCCAATCCGACCAATGACAATCTCTATCGAGCACAACGATGCGCAACGTTGTGCTCGATAGAGATTGTCATTGGTCGATCTCCAGTGACGTGACCCAATCCGACCAATGACAATCTCTCGCTTAGTGGATTGCAGTGCAGATCGAAATCACGGGCTTAGCCAGTAGATAAATAAGAGTATTATGTTATAGGGCAGCGAAGTGTCACCTTACGGACCGCTGTGGGACGCTCCGCCGGCGCCAGTGGCCTACCCGGACATCCTGGCCTTTCCGCCAGCCGACCTGGGTAAGTCTTCTTTTAAAAAATTATGTTTCAGACCGATTTTCTGTCTACTATAATTCGGTTTTGTAGATTAGGTAGGTACCTAGATTTTTTTTTAATGAATGGCTCTGTGCTATTAGCATCAATTCCGCTAATTTCCCGTATTATGTTGACCAACGGTTCATGGACCAATCGACTGTTGGTAAACCGTTTCAGACTCTAGTAGAGCTACTAACGCAGGAGATAGAGTGGCTCAGATTTTGACCGGTTGACTCGAGTTTATATTTACTTCCCGCAGAATCCAAACAAGGTACCTAGTTAATGTATGGCTCGGTGACGAAAAGTAAAAATTTTCAAAAGAGAAAAGAAAATCTTACCTCGATCTAAACAGTTTGTCCTGCACTATGCGACCCATTGGGAAACCGGCTGGAATCGGGTTAAAGGGACCCTCTCTCCACACTATGGCTTAACCTTCGGGCCCAAGCTAACGTCACTTACTAGTCGATACACCTACTGATTAAAGAACAAGTCTTTGGCACAGGTTTTCCTTTCGGGTCTTAGGCCAGAATGGCAGTCGCTCCCATAAAAGCGGCAAAAAAAGGAGGAGAACAAGTAAACGCATTCCGAGCTCTTCATTGGTTCCCAAATGCATCGAGACCAGGAATAGAAGTTAGAATTTTTTATTTTATTATCTGTGTAGTGTGGTCGGCGGCAGGTTGCGGACGCGGCGGGTCTCGCGGTCCGCCTGGCGGAAAGAAACCGCGCCGACGGGTCGCCTCCGTGGCTCAACGCCGAGCCGCCAATATACGAGAGAGGCGACGGATGTTCAACCTCAATGAAGCTTTCGACAAGTTGCGTAGAAAGGTTTGTATAAAATATCTTAACCATTCAATTATTACGATTAAGGCTCGAATGCTGGGTGAAGGGGTTCTTTGAGGTTCAGAATGTCCAATTCCTAAAATATCCAGAGGTTGCGAAATTGGAATTTGGACTTTCAGGCATTTCTACATTCTAAGATTTGGACATTTTGGGATATGGACATTCTTGGATATGGTCGGGTCGTATTGCACCTTCTGGACATTTTGGGAATTGGACATTCGGAACCTAAACGGCTGTCGATTTGGATAAGTCAAGTGCTCGCAACTCTAACCGGCGCGACGGTAAGTAGGGTAGCCAGAGCTCACTGGAGAGGTTTTGTGCTATCAGAGGGAAGACCAAAGGCTAGCCCTGCTTGTCTTCTTCGCTGACGTCACAGAATCTCTCTGTTCTTAAAGGGTTGGCAGCACGAGTGTGACTCCCCTGGTGTTGCACTCGTCCATGTGAGTGGTATAAAAAATCTAGATAAAATATTCTCTTCTGCCGCTAGCGTAACCATAGGTTCACAACCAGTTACTGAATAGTAAGTTGTATCAATTAAGATTGTGGCATGTTATAGTATTGTTAATATAAGTAAGGTATTTCTGCATACAGGTACCAACATTTGCGTACGAAAAGCGTCTCTCTCGCATCGAAACACTTCGCCTAGCGATTACCTACATCAGCTTCATGTGCGAGCTCCTCCACGGGTCTCCGCAGCCTCATCACCCGCCTCACGCAGCCTTGCATCCTTCTAGACACGTGTTCGACGCTGAAGTGCCTTGGTGCGCATGAATTAAGTGTAATAGTTCATACCAATGAACTGATTATTTTAGAGGTCTCCTTGTAATCCAGTGTGAAAACAAAAGTGAAGTAATTGTGCTTCAAACATAGAGAACGATTGATGTGTGAGTGTGAGGGCATGTGAGTGAAATTCTAGTCAAGTTACTTGTTTTGTTTAATTTTTTGTCGTGATTGTTTAGTTTTGGTGCCGTTGTCTACAATATCGCATTTACGAGGAGTGAGAAGAAGGCGTATATAGGGATATAGGGATATATAGGCGTGAGTTTATGAGTTTATGATTATGATGAGAAGAAGGCTCTAGTCTCTCAAAGTGTAATATGTATAACAAGAATCGATAGGTACTTCAACGATGCACTGTGTTGCGGTGCACAGTGCAGCAGTATGGGCATCATTGTACCTATCTAAGAATATTCTTTAAGATTAGGGGGACATGTCTCACGCAATTTCAAGCCAGCTGAGTCAGTATAGTTTTCTATTGTAAGTATAAGTCTTCATAAATTGCAATTAAAATGTAGTACTTATTTAATTAGACACGACAACATTATTTACCACAGAACTATAAATATGTAGTACGAGCTGACTCTATTTTTACTTCTGTGTTATTTAGGTAGATACTTACCGATCTGATTGTAACTACAGTCTTCCATTAGATGTAATAAATATTATATTAATACTAATAAGTGTTGTATTATTCAAGGAAGACGGTCATAACAATAAAATACACTAATCCTATTCCCTGTCCTCATTTTGCGTTTCAACCGCCTTATAGTCGTAATTACGCTGCAATTTAACACACAAAAACCACACGACACCTTCGTAATTCCTTATCCAAGACTTAGGGAGGCCAAACACCACAGCAGCGTTTGCTGTTTGTTGTGCTACTTTGGTGCCATACATTTACAAAGCAAATGCTTCTTGACATATCTTGTCAAGAAACATTTTTCTTCTTGGTAATTTGCTGCTGCTATGGTGACTGGACCCTCTTGTTGAAGGCCCATCACAAGACGAGACTTTTGGATATCCAGCCCCCTAGACAAGTGGAAATTCGTTGGCCCTGGTGTATTGTACAATATAGAATCATACTTATACAACTTACGTTGACGACTGTCTTAAACGTCAAATCCTACAAATTCATCATTATATTCTACAATAAGCCGGCTGGAATAAGGGGCTGGACAGGTTTAAGTAGCTTAGTTGGGCAAAGTACCCTTTCCCCTAAGGTTGTATTGGACACGAGGTCTAATTAATATGATTCTCTAATGCGTCTGACTCAACGCAACTTAGGTAAAGATATCATTACCGTTCATTTGTTAATTATGTAGGTATCTATTGTCGTCACTGATACATTTAAATATTAGTCATAGACATGATTCCTAAAGTTCCAATATTAATTATATGTTCCTGTCCTCCATTACCTGTCCTATTAGTATTTAGTATTGTTTAACTAATCTCTTGCTATTTAATAAATTTGAGGTGATTAAGTCGATGTAAGTTCGTTAAAACCAAATGTTGGTCAGTATAGAAAAACCTTTGGGTGCGTAACGTTCTCTGCTTATTTGAAATTATAAGCTTGGGTCTTTGACAGTTTATTTTTTGAAGTGTTGTGGACTAGTGAAGTCGAGATGTGTAATTTTTGTCGGCTATTGATAAAGGTGAGTACTTATGTCATTTTTTACTTTTATTTTTTAATTCTAGATCATGTATTGTAACAATTATTTAACAGAAAAATACAATAGGTAAAGTACCTAATCTAATCGGGGGTATATGAGGCTCCACCAAGATCTTTGTGGTCTAACGCTGCCTTCATAAATAAGTAGGTACAGTACAATTAAAATTAGTTGAACATTCGGCTTTTTTCGGGTATCATCGCCTAAATCCGGAGACGGAAATGACACGACATACATTACCGCGATTTCTTTTATGTAGCATTCAATTTGAAGTATCCTAAACGCAATGTATATCTGTAAATTGATAACTCTATGTAAGAAACGAGGGATTCACGACAATTACCGAGGTTGACCGAATGTTCAACTGATTTTAATCGTACTGTACAAGAAGCAGTTGTGTTTGATGGTAGAGTCACAGATTACCTAATTTCGATAAGTTTAATTTATGAACTACACAGGATGGAAGATTTCGACCTTACATGGAGGGAAAGTACTCTAAATAGGTACTGGAGATAGCGAATTTCCTTCAAATAAAATATTCCCTTGTTTTTAAAAAGGAACAAAACTACATTCATATATTTTCGAAAACTCGCTTGCCATACCCAGTAATCGAAGCGACTAAAATCGGATGAAATGACATTCCTGTATTTCTATTGCATCAATCGTTAGTGTTAATCATAAGGATCAAGTCTCTATAACAAACATGCTAAATGAAATGAAAGGAAGTCCATAAAATTTTAACTTATAAATTCAATCCCAATAGACACAGCACTTTTACTCAAGTCAACAATAAATATATTCTTGATGCCATTTATTTATTAAAATTTGTACTAAACGACTGATCTTTGGTTATACCGCGCCACACCTTGGGCAACCGAGATGGTGAAAGAATTGCTTTATTGGAATACCTTATTTGACCGTCCGTCCTGAGATTACTGAGACGCGTGCGGTTTTAGTCGTTTCGACTCCTGCTATCTAGTATCCCTACGAAAAAAAGGAACAAGTAATTTAAATATGGAATTTTATTATTAATATTATTAATCTTTGAGTTAAAATGCTTTTTTTTGTTAGATTGAATTTTATAACTTTGGTTTTCAGGGATTTCCTTTCATGTATTTCAAACTGCCATACTTAATATTATGAATGCAGAAAGTAACTTTGTCTGTCTGTATGATAAATATGGTCGCGAATGTCGCGATAACCGACATCCACAGGGACGAAACCGCGGGTTACAGCTAGTTAAGGGTCCGTAACTTAATTTCGGGAGACATATGTTAGATTATAGGAATTACTATATTTGTTGGAGAGATTTGATCCTTATGATTTACACTATCGATTGATGCCATAAAAACACAGGATGTTATTTGTTCGGATTTTAGTCGGTTCGATTACCGGGTGTGTTTTTAAAAATCTTAGAATGCACTTTTCTTTCTTTTTAAAAATAAGGGAGTGTTTCCTATGAGTGAAATTCGCTATCTCCGGTATTTAGAGTACTTACCCCTTACCCTCCAGGCAAGGTCGAAATCTTTTAACCTGTATTTTCCCTCGGGATATTCCAAATGTACCTAATCAGTTATTATGATATGCTTTTGTTATGTACGTTTTTAAGTTAAACATTCTATCATCATCCTCCAGCCCTCATCTTAAGTTTAACCGGGGTCGGCGCAACATGTTTGCTTTTTCCATTCATCTCTAGTTGCAGTCATCTCAACATTCACTTCTTTCTTAACCATATCATCTTTCACACAGTCCATCCACCTCCTTTTAGGTCTTCTTCCCCCCATATAACCATCCACATCCATAGTTAATGCTTTCCTTACGACATTACTTTACGACATTACGTTTCTTTAAGTTTACTCGCTCAAAATGTTGAAACTGTTGAAACAGTTGAACTGTGGCCTGCGTAGCAGTCGAGCGTTCTACTACCGTAGCAGCGTAGGGGCGCGGGTTCGATTCCCGCTCTGTGCAAATAATTGTATGTATGAATATATAATATATGTGTATTTGCATTGGTCTGGGTGTTACTATGTACAACATGTATGTATTGATAAAAAAGTTTCTAAGTATATTCATCCGCATTTTATATTCCATAACACACAAGCTAGTTAAGCTATGCTTGCCGTGAGTCTAGATAGCGTTCTGTAGGATGTCGTAGTTGTTATTATTATTTCTCTAAGTAAAATTTCACTATTTTCGTATTTCAGTCCCTGCTTTTGACAAGCATAGTCTCAGCAGTACCACTTGGGCGTCAAAAACGAAACATTTCGTTTTTCAAGGATTTATTTACATCAACGTTCTATGGAAACGATGGAAGAACGCTACAAATACCAGACGTTCAAGCAGAACCGGATTGTATGCTCTATATAGTACCTGGGTATAGTGATATTTTGTCCCAACCTATGGAGACTGCGGCTGATGAAGAAGCAATACCCAATGAAGGAAAGAAAGAAAGGATACCATATCGTATTGAGTCTAACATCGGTACCAAGAACTCTGTAGACACAGCTGAAGCGAATGTTGTACCAGAAACTAGGATGCGCGATACTGTAGTTCCAATGATTAAGGGTCGGAATGCTGTGAAGTTTGTAGTGGAAGAAAATGTCATCCCTGATCCAGTTATATCTGAGGAAATTCAAACTAATAGACACAAAGCTGTATTGTATCCTAGAAGAAATGGAAGGATGAGAACTGTTAACTTTAAAGGTGTGAAAAATCTCCGAACTATTCCAGTATATCCAGAAAAACTTCAGCAGGTAATACCTGAAAAATTAACACCACATCATCTGAGGTTACTAAAGCCAGTTGACGGAAAATACTCACCCAAATTAATTGAAAGAACTGGTTCGATAATCAGATTTACTCCTAGGAGCTATCCTGAGGTTAAATATCGGGAAAATTTTATTACAATCCCGAATCTACCAGTGCCCCGGATTGATGAAGTTATTTCTTTGCCTGACGATGAATATGAAATTGTTCCTGTGATACGAAACCACTATCCATATTTGCGGCAACGATTTATACCATCAGAATCAGAATTTTATTTAAGAAAAACCAGTAAAAAAATTGTGCCACTCAATTCTAAGCCATTGCATTTAGTGGATTCTGATGAGCATAAAGTTGAAAATAAGCATTTGTTGAATCTGAATAGAAATATTCATGAGAAAATGACTTCAAATGAAAATAGTACATTGAAAGTTTTAAAACTGATGCCAAAAGTATATCACATTTCAAATATAACTACTACTGAGAACATTACAAATAATGTGTATGACGCACAAATAGATAAAACGATTTCTCCTCAGAAGGATCATAGTTATTCAAAATCATTTAAAGTAGTAAAAGAAAAAGATGAAATTAATACTGACACACCTTTCGCTAACCATCAAGTCAATGAATCGCCTGTTAAAAATATAACAGAAATAGTTAAGAAAACTAAAGACAAAATAATCAGCAAAAATATTGTTAAAACCGTTGATATACCCAAATCTGAATCCCTAGCTCAATATATTAAGGAACTTGTACGCAATAATAAAACACATCCAGTTGATTTAGAGAAATTTAAAGATGAGCTACAGACAAACTTTAATACTGATTTGACAAATTTTACGGATATAGATAGTATTCTCGATATCGTGTCCATGAATATAAATAATTCGAACGTGAAAATACCTATTGATATTAAAATCAAGGATTTGGCAACTCCCAAAGATAACGTAGATATTACACCTGTTTTAGAGGTAATGCCATTAAATAATAATAATAATTCAAACATCACAAAACATTCGGATATAAAAACTATAGATGAAACAGCTCTTTTTAAACCAAAAGATCTATCTTTCTCTCACAATATTTATGAAAATTATAGTAATCCTCATCCATTGAGTGAGTTGCAGGATAGAGATAATTCGATGGCTATTGTTAATAATAATTCCTTAGCAAAAAACCCATCCGACGTTAATAATTTAAGTGTTGCGAAAACAAATGATAATGCGATATCTCAAAATAGTAATATAAACGGGCCAGATAAAGTATTAAATAATCCTCAGAATGTTGACTTTCATCTCAGGGATATAATTTTCAACTTACTTAATATATTGGAAGAGAACAATGAACCAAAGACGAATATTAACACAAATCCGACTTTACCGAATCAAAATATTTCTTTCTCGCATATTATAGAGCACCTTTCAACAGATAAGAACAATTCAAATATTGTAAATCCCACAGGCAATAATCCACAAAGCATAATCAATCAAACTGTATTCAATATAGCACCTGACGAAACTAAGATAAAAACTAATGTTGTGATTACTTCACCACTATCTATAGACAAAGATTTGAAAACAAATGATAATGCGAAATCTGAAAATAGTAAAATAAACGTGGTAGATAAAGTATCAAATAATTCTCAGAATATTGATTTTCGACTCAGGGATATCATTTTCAACTTACTTAATATATTGGAAGAGAACAATGAACCTAAGACGAATAATCCAACTTTACTGAATCAAAATATTTCTTTCTCGCATATTATAGAGAACCTTTCAACAGATAGGAATGATTCAAATATTTTAAATACTACAGGTAATAATCCACAAAACGTAATCAATCAAACTGTATTCAATAATATAGAGCCTGACGAAACTAAGATAAAAACTAATGTTGTTACTACTTCACCATTATCTAAAGACAACGATTATATGCAAGCTATTACAAACACTCCACCGACAAATTACACAGTGGGTCAAATAAGCGATGACAAGAAAGAAATAATACGTACTGAAAGTACAACTGTTAGTTCTAATATCAAAAAAATACCTCTAGGCGATACAAAAAACGATCAGATTTTATCTACGGATAAATCAATAGTAGTAATAGATGACGCACCCGCAGATAAGAAAAATAACTTAAATATTAATTATAGTTCTAGTACTGTAAATGGTAATGATGAAAAATCAAATGATATTAGTGAAACAACGAAAACCAGAGGAGACATTCCAGAAGCATCATTCTGATTTGTTAATAACGTAAACGATTAAAACTCAGTTATAAATGTTTATTATTTATTAGATTCACTTAATTTAAATATATTCAATATAAGCTTTATATCTAATAAAGATTTGTTTTATTTTAAAGCCTATTTTTATTCGTTGGATTCTTTTATGGGACATGGCACAGACATAAATGATATGGATTTGAAAAATACAGCGTTTATTAAACAATAAATGCAGTTATATCTTTATATGTAGATGTTAAAGGATTCTTTCGCTTAGACAACACTTGAAGACAATATTCTAGATTTATTCACATGATTTAAAATTGGCATAGTAGGATTACAAAAGTGCTTCCAAAATTTCAAACATCCTTTCATATTTACATCTGACGATACATTTAGATCCATAGTAACACTTTCTTAGGATTGCAATATAAGCAATCGGTCTTACATTTCGAGAATTTGGACTCAAATAAAAGAACTGCAATGTACAACGCGAGACGCTTTTAGATTAATTTCAGCTTCTGGTATGTACCTAACTATTGGTTTTGTATTTTTTAAATCTCTTTTTTCTCTCTTGATGTGTTTACTTTAACAAGTGTACCAATTTATGCCATAGACCGAAAGTATATACGCAATATGAAATAATCTTATCATCTTTATGTACAATAATTCTGCTAGTTTGACTGCAGAATTTTAACATTAAGCCATCACAAAAATAGTGTATGATCTTTTCATGATATATTCGTTGATAGAGAACAATCCGAGGATATGCAGGGTAAGCTATACACTAAACATTACAAATATCCAAAGATCTCTTACGATATGAAATCCAGATACTTCGATATAAATTCAGTCGGTTTATAGCTACTCCAATGTCAGTTTAAGATACATTTGACGTAGATGGTTGTTTAAAAATCTTCACTCTTAATACACAAATTAATTAGCTGTATAATGAAGTAACAGACAAACAGTTTCACCCAAATAAAGTGTATGCCTGCGTCTTTGACGGTAGTTATGGGGCGGGGCGATGGGTGACAGGGACTTTGAGCCCGTTTTCCATACTCATGATTCATATGAATTATACGCTGCAATTTTAATCCACAAATAAATTATGCATTCAATGTTTGAAATTCTCTTCTTATTAGCAACAATAGAAATCGTTGTACCTACTGAACTGTTTGTCTGTAGTACATTAAGACAGGATCATTGTGCGAATCAAATCAATAGAGTCAATTCATATTGAAGAAACATCATTACACATTGCATCAACAAATCATCACCCTCCAATGCTAGGGATTGGTGAAGTTATTTCGTTGGGATATTCTCCTGGGATATTGTCAGTAACAGTACATATTTCTGTCAAGAGTATCCGACTGACGACATATTTAGGCTATCCCTGTTACTTAATCCATCCGTGAACAGCTAGAAATCTTCTGTCACTTTTCCCACATAAATTGACTCCTATATAAAAATTTAAATTATCTCCATTCTCTTCAAACTCCCTTACACAAATAACCATGGTTCTCACCTGTTCTTGTGTTAATTTTGTCCCATGGAACTAGTGAAAAAAATAACAATTGACAACATTCTCAATGGTCTTAAGGGACAAACTGGACCTACTTTCGAGATGCCTTTCAAATATGAACCTTCTATCGACCCTGTAAAGATCAAAATGCTCTCATTAAGATAATTTTGACAGAACATCTATCTAAATCACCACATAATTTTGATCTTTGCAAAATTTAGAAGGTGCATTTTTAAAGGTTTTGTATAGGAGATCCTGTGAGCCGCGCGAGGATTGCTTCTTGTTGCATAAGTAGGTCCATTGGACACTAGAACTAGTTAGAACCACCCACAAATAAAGTGTCTGACACATATATCTCCATTTCTCTCTAGTTTATAAGTTTACACAGCACTTTCTCTATGCAAAGTTAGCGTCACATCTGGTGGAGGAGGCTCATGCCACCTCTCCCAGGCAGGTTTCCGTCTTCTGTCCACTGGAGGACCGGAATCTGCAGAGGCGTCAGAATAACCGCTGCTGCAGGATCTTAAGCTGCAAGAGGCATGTACTTTGTGTTCTGAAAACGGAAATTATTGTTAGGTAGGGATTTTTGATGAGTTTAGCAGATATGCATAATGGAGCTTTGGGGCAATAGTTTTGGAACTGAAGGAAACAAAATGTCGACGATTAAAAAAAAAATGTAATAGTAGGTAATGCAAGTTTGTGTCTTTCGTTGAGTTGGAGGCACTCCTCTCTTTTTGCCCCATAAATAGGGCAAATCATATATTAAGTTTATGGGGCAAATACTAATAATTTCGATTGCTAATATTCTTAAAAAAAGGATCAAAGTAATCTAACGTATCATTTAAGACTACAATCAATCCCTAGTGAAGCAAACGTTGAATCATAAAATAGTTGCAAGTGTCACAGGATTCAAGAGACCAACAGTGATGTTTGCTTCAATAGTGAATCGCGGCGATAGATCCTTCTGAACTGAGGAGCAATTCAAGTAGGTGTTTATAACATATCAAGAAATGAAACTACCCACCGATATTATCCAAGTAGTTCCTGGCGACGTCATCGAGCTGCAGCACCTGTATCACCGGCGGTGGCTTCTGTCGTGGCCGTCGAGCTAACCGCACCACCAACACCGACGATATCACGAACACTGCCATCAGGATCACCGCTCCCAAGGATATCCCCACGTCTCTCTCTAGGAAGACTGGGAAGTTGAAAGATAATGTTGTTTTATAGGTATTTAATCTCACATTACTATTTCAGCTATCAAAATATTTACCATGTATTTTTTGGATTTTCCGATATTTCGGCGCTGTTGCACAGAAACTGGTGGAGAAACAGTTCCTTCGTGATTATGGTGCTTGGAACAATGCTGAAATATCGGAAAGTCCGAACAAAAATACATGGCAAATATGCCGATAGCTCAATAGTATTAATAATTGTTTTATTTATTTGGTACTGGGGATCTACAGTCCTCGGTTTCTACGCTATGATCGCGGTATAT
This sequence comes from Eilema depressum, assembly GCA_914767945.1. Classification (NCBI taxonomy): domain Eukaryota; kingdom Metazoa; phylum Arthropoda; class Insecta; order Lepidoptera; family Erebidae; genus Eilema; species Eilema depressum. The sequence continues at coordinate 12,104,698 of OU612031.1, forward strand.
TATGGCGGTAAATAATTGCTATTATGTACCCGAATTAAAAAGTAGATCACCGAAGTTGTTCTTGGTTACTATCTTGTATCCAAATCTAATTCAAATTCTTCGTGGGGTCAGCAAGAAACACATTTCAAAACAATCAAAGTACCTAAATTATTTATAAAGTTGTAACATTTAAATTTTATATATTATAAGGCTCGATTGTAGTTAAATTACTATTATTTAAGCGTAGAAGAACAGAGCGCCATCTATGATACATAACGTCAAAAGTTGTCAGATACGTAGGGGTCGCACAGGACACCCCCCTGTATATCTAATTGAACAGGGGTGTTCACAGTTAGTGTACGAGGGTGTAAGCTTGTGCTGTGTGTTGAGATTTAGATTCTGTGCGTTCTTCCGAGATGGCGCTGTATACCTATATATTAATTTAAGTTAAGTTATGAAAGATTAGGATTGAATATCATTGCTTCGCTCTATTTTATAGTAGTTTCTGTTTTGACATGTGGTATTGATAGGCTCAAAGATTTTCACTTATGGATTGTGCTCCTAAACAAACTCTTTTTTGATTTGGGTTATATATTTATTGGGCATAATTTGCCTTTGACAGGTGATTTTCATGCTTGATTGCGAGGTTTCATTGCCATTGTTGAAACTGTTAGTGACATATTATCCATTGTTGAAATTGCCTATAGTTGTGGATACTATTTTTTAAATAAAAAAAACGATTTGTCATTGCCACTTTCATTCCTCATATCTTTCAAATGGCTAAACCGATTTTTATGAAACATAGTTAAGAACAGTCCTGACTAACCCATCTTTCAAACAAAAGAAACAGGATCGAAATCGGTTCATCCATTTGATCCATTTGGTAGTTACGATGCCACAGACACACTGACATACACACGCACCCTTATACACTTCCAACATAAAACACCCCTCTTTTTGCGATGGGGGTTAAAAATAGAAAAAAGATACAATTCATAAGTGGCTTAGTTTGCACGCACTGCAGTATTCAAAATCCGATTTTATTTAGGCAAGGTAAACAAACTCTTTTTTGATTTGGGTTATATATTTATTGGGCATAATTTGCCTTTGACAGGTGATTTTCATGCTTGATTGCGAGTTTTCATTGCCATTGTTGAAACTGTTAGTGACATATTATCCATTGTTGAAATTGCCTATAGTTGTGGATACTATTTTTTAAATAAAAAATCGATTTTTCATTGCCACTTTCACTCCTCATATCTTTCAAATGGCTAAACCGATTTTTATGAAACATAGTTAAGAACAGTCCTGACTAACCCATCTTTCAAACAAAAGAAAAAGAATCGAAATCGGTTCATCCATTTGGTAGTTACGATGCCACAGAGACACTGACATACACACGCACCCTTATGCACTTCCAAGCTTCCAACATAAAACACCCCTCTTTTTGCGATGGGGGTTAAAAATAGAAAAAAGATACAATTCATAAGTGGCTTAGTTTGCACGCACTGTAGTATTCAAAATCCGATTTTATTTAGGCAAGGTCGTATTTTCATGTAAAAAAATCTACTCACAATGCCACCAAGGAGGATCAGCTTCATGTAACAAAGTATCCGTAGGCCTCATCAGCAGCGGCGTCGAACACCCGTACCTATTGCACGCTCTTGCCCCCGCCTCATCACCCCTCCGCACCCTCCCCAGTGACGCCCGCACCGCCAGCCGCCCCGCCATGAGCCCGGCACTGTTCCCGGGCCCGCCCGCTGCCAGGGCTCGCCCAGTGCCGAAGCCCATGCTGGCCCTACGTTCTAAGACTAAGGAGGAGTTGCTTTCTGACATCCGCCATACGGAGACTTCGTAGTATGTTGCGTTTTCGACTGGAATGAGTAAAATTGATGATTGAATATGATATTTTCCCTGCAGACTCATGGTCACACCAGCTTGTTACACTGGTGTGACCAACAGGAATTTATTGGTTTTTCAAACAGACCTATCTTTCATGTTTGAGGTATCTCCGGAAGTTCAGTGTCCAAGACAACGTCATCTGCAAGACTTGCTGATTAACTGACGAGGTTACGGCGTACCTAGAGTTTTCTGTAAGAGTTGGAAGGTCAGATGGCAGTCACTCCCGTAATAGTTAAGAGAAGCTAGTATACGCCGGTTGCGGGTACTGATTCCTTAATATGATTGACATTCGAATAGTTAAAGTCAAGAGCAAATGAGTCCAGGTTTAAAATTTGCTTCCATACTTCCATATCCATCAAGATCTTCGGGCCAATCTCACTTGCAAGCCAGTGCACCTTTTATTGACGAAGGAGGCTTGTCCTCGGCGTTAGAAGGTCAGACGGCAGTCGCTCCCTTACAAATTATATAAGCCAAAACAACAGAAGGAGGAGAGGTAAGCAGTCTAAGATGCTGATGAGAAAAGTATGGTACATACCTGGAACACACCTCATCTGGAACTCCCCAAACTCGTAAGCAATATCACATTGATGAGGCTGCGGTGGCCGAAGATGTTCAAAGCTGAATATCCTGTCACAAGCTTCCTCTTGCGATGCAATCCCATTACTAGCTTCACAGGAAGCCTTCAAGGTTTCTGCCAGAGGGCCCGTGATCTGGTCCAGGGGTAGTGTGGGAGATCCTGTGGTGAGATGCTGGATCTCGTAGTTTGAGGGTTGCAGGTGCCAGAAGTAGGTGTCAGGAGTTGGTAACGCTTTGACGTTGCAGTGGATGGTTTCTTTGATCAGTCTGATGCCGTGGCCGGTGCATTCTGGTGGGTCTGTGGGGGAGATTTTTTAGGGGTGACAAGAAATACATCACTTAGCATGCAACTAATAAGCACTCTTCATGAGGTGACAATAAATATTAGCATTTTTTTCTGAATATTTTTTATATTTGTGCAGAAAAAACAAAGGATCTTTCAAAAAATTCAAAAGTTTCTGTTGAAAAATGACAAAAATGCTTCAGGTATTTTATTTGTATTTTGTTAGATAAGCATTCGCTGTAGGTAAATGGCATGAATTGTTTCTTTATTCTTGGAATGTCGTCTTGATTTTCACTTAGTTTGTTTTGTTTAAGAAGCTAGTACCTAATATGGATGCGAACCTGACAGTCCCAGAACGATGTAGACTGGATTCTAGAACTATACTGGCTTAATCACAGAATGAAATGGGACTCAGGCTCAGGAGGTCTAAGCCAGGCTCTGAGTTTGGAAGTCACACGACAGTTACTCTCACAAAAGAGGAAAAATAGTTAACATACTCTGGACTCCGCGGAAAAAACATCGGATGCTACTGAAAACAACGTTAAGATGATGATAATAATGATGATGATGATGATACTTACAAAAAACAGTGATGCTGATATTATCAGAGCGTGTGGTTCCTATGGCGTTAGTGGCTGCGCAGGAGTACCGGCCGGCGTGCACCCGCGTCGTCTCCTCCACCACCAGCTTCTGGGATGACGTGGAGTCTCCCCATATACTGCCAGATTTTATCTCTATGTCCTGAAAAACATGGCCGAATGAGGACCTCCTCCTTTCTGAAGTCGGTTGAAAATGAAATGAAGGTACATAAATACTGGTTGACATATAATCACGCCTGTATCCCCGGAGGGTTAGGCAGAGGTGAATTAACACCCTTCACCAATAATTGTATTAGGTGCCACGTAGTAGGGGTGAGCTCTAGTCTATTGCCGTATTCCAGGCATTATAACTGAATCGAGCCATGAATCTGTGGCTGAATCTGGGCTGTATATAATATCTGTCTGCTATAAAACAGCCCTATCCCTTAGTCGCCTTGTATGAAACTCCATGGGAGGAGATAGGGAGGCCCAAATTCTACACTGCTGGGAACCACGCGGCAAAATTAAATTAAAATGTTTAATCATTCTAAAAAGATATCTAATATGGACACTCTGTTAAGATGTTCAGACTTCGGGGTTCAAGTCGCCCCTGCAAAAACGAAAATAGATCATATTATGAGAAAAGGCAACAGATAGTGATTAACTCGTGACTTCTTACGGTTCCATACGAGTTCCCACGATATTTTGTGGAAAGTCAGTCCGCATTGCAAGACTTGCATTTGGAATTTTATTCAAGTATTTTGTAGTTCAGTGAAGTTTTTGTAGTATCGTTACATGAGGCAATTTCAGAAGTCTAAACAAGTCTTATAGAGGACACTTACATTGAAGTACCAAGTAAATTTCTCGACGGGTGGGTTCGCTTTAGCGTCACACTCCAGATGCAGAGCGTCTAGTTCCACCACGATGTTCAGGAGACCTTCACCTACTTCCATTACTTCCACCAATGGACTATCTGAAAAAGACATAAAGACTATCAGATATTTTGTTATTTACTTACTTGTTTGTGGGTGCTAGCACCCCTGCCTACCCCTTCGGGGATATAGGCGTGAGTTTATGTTATGTTATGTTACTTACACTGGTCGGCTGGCTCTCAAATAGCCTTTCGCAGTCCACTGCTGGACATAGGCCTCTCCCAATGTTGGGAAGCTTTGGCCTACTGTTTCCACGCTGGCCAAACGGGTCGGGTTCAGGGTTTTATTTCGAATTTTCTTTCTCTCGCAGTGATATCGTCTGCGTATTTTTCCGTTAGTCGTCTCTTACGACACCCTTCGGATGAGATGGGGTAGTGATACTTGTATTCTTGCTCAATCACCACACGGATCAGAAAATACGTTATGTAGAAACATTTGGGAATCGAGTAATAATGACCTTGTCGAGTCAGGTACTTAGGTAGTAATTAGGCTTTGTATCAACCAATAAGTAGGTTACAAGTACCTTCTATTTAAAAAATCAGAAGGTATCATATTAATGAAGCCTGGCCTTCTAATGTAGGCGGGACTGTGGCTTAGCCTTGGGCCATACCTACTTGACAAAAATAAATAAGGATTCATGGGCAAACTTCGCAAGTGACGAATTTGCCGCATAGTGTGCTCGTTATTAGTCATTAAAATAAGATACGCAACGACATTTCCGTCAAGAGAAACATAGGATCTTGCTTCGTAAATCTCTAAAAAATATACATTTTACTAGTTAAAGGACACGTCAATATGACTTCATCTCGCCAGTGATTACTATAAGACATGAAGGCGTAAGAGGAAGGTGGAAAGACTGTCACCTTTACAGATATCAAATGTTACAATGGTAGCCGTCCGCCTCATCGGATGTTTTTTCACAACTTGCATAAATGACCCGGCAATTTTTCATATTATTTTTTACTGGATACGTGTGGGTGTGTGCATGTTTGTCTGTGTCAGTGTGTGTTTTTACTATACACATACAGCCCCCCTAGACAGTTGGCAATTCATTGCTCGGCGTATGATGGAATAGAGACGAATGTATAGGATTTGAAGTTTTTGACATTCGTTGACGCCTGTCATATTATGTCAAATCCCATACATTTGGCATTCTATTTTACAAAACGCCGGCCACTTGTCTGGAGGGCAGGAGTATTTTTAGCATGATCAACTTATAGTAATACTTACAAGTAACATTAAGTGTAAATACGTCAGCCTTAGAGCCCTTGTTGGGCGCCATTACAGGGTTAGTAGCCACGCAGGCCAGAGTAGCTCCGTTGTCGGTCACCGCTGGGTTCAATTCCAGGAACGACACCGCTGTTAGAGATGAGTTGTACCACGACTGGAATGATATATTGAGAAGTTACTTAGTAAAATATGAAGTATATTTATTGATAGAAGGTAGGCTTCGGATGCGACTGGCGCTAAGATGAAGAAGATTTTTATAAGCTAGGTGCTAGTAACGAAAATACCCTCAATCCAATTCGACCTACTGCCAATAACCATCAGTGGTTTAATGGAATCCACCGTTAGTGTAGTGACACTTAGGTACAGCTGATTTAGGATCTCTGATGATGCTTCACTATTGGATCGGATCGAATGGATGAATGGATATTTTCAATGTCCACATGACATTTTTTTATAAATACAGTCAACAAAGGATATACGATGCACTTTTTTATATAAAGTTGTATGTAAAGGTGCAACCTCCTTTACGAAAAAAAACAAACTGCGTAATACTAATACAGTATTAAATTGTGTACTTCATTATATTCCAAGGCCGGTATAATCCCTCTCTAAACGATAATCGATTCCAGTTCTGCAACGGTCTGCAGCTCGTGGCCGATGATCGACAGGAAGTAATTACTTGCATCTCTTGACTAATTCATTTTCTCGCTTTTCGTCACGATATACTTTTTGTAACAGTTGTTTCGGATAAACTTCGTAATTAGTTGGATTTATTTTTGTCTGTTTCGTCGCTGCTTTGATTGCTTTCGTTTTTAGAAATTCTATTCATCCATCAAAGAACATCTCTCTTCATTTAAGTGTTAATCCCAGTCGCATTCGAAGCTTCCACCTCAGGGACTGATGTCAGCTTTACTAGCCTAATTGCGTATTTGAACCAATGACGATATTGAAGCTTTGCAGCTAGAGAAGTTGTTGGAGTTTTTAGGGCTCCAATTATCCGTAGCGATTGCCATAGATGTTCGTATGGCAACTGGAACTGCCGGCATAAGGCTCTCTCCGAGGCACGATAAGACCAATGCAAATACCCATATTACTTATCAACTTATCGAAGTGCATTTTTGTCCTTAGAGTATTTGAGGCCCCTTCAAAACGTTCGGGGTCAAATCAACGTCACAAAATAGTCCCAGTTATTGTATCATCAATCATATTTGGGAGACTCAGGCTTAGTAAGAGCTGGTAATGGCCAGGATGCAGAAAGCGGTCTTGCTCGGCAATACCTCCGGTTCCTTTATCAATCTTCCTTAAGTTCCATTCGACTGTTAGGTACCCTATTTACCGCGACTTTCTTGTCACTCCCTCCTAATTATGAAGAGGTGTGACGTTACTCCATGTAGAAATAGAAGAAGAAACGAACTTTACCTGGTTACTATTATGAGTGAGATGCCTGTGGTCGAGCCACCAGGACAGCTCCGGCTGCGGGTACGAGCCCCGGGCCGTGCACTGTGCGAGGGCCACTGAGCCAGTCCGCAGCGCGTCTCCAATGGTACCACGCACCCAGTGGATTGATACGTTGTAGGCTGGCACTGGAGACAAATATCAATAAATAAAATCGGCCAAGTGCGAGTCGGACTCGCCCATGAAGAAGGGTTCCGTAGTAGCAAAGGCGAAAATTGCGGTTTATGACGTATTAAAAAAAAACTACTGACTGGATCTCGTTCGAACCGTGACTATGGGAACTTTTTGCAAACATACATATTGGCATTGATGACAAAATACACCATTTTTAATTAAGTATTCTATTTTTTTATACCCAGTAACACATGCGCTGTATTGCGCGACAAGTCTAACGACATTATCATATTCTGTTTCGCTATCTGGTAATTACGAGTAAATACACAAATGTTTGTGTATGTACAGGTAAAGCCAAAAAAGAGTGTTATGTATTCATAACACTACTTTTTGGCTACACCGCAGTCGGTATTGAAATCAAAAGAAAAGAGTTAAATCTTAAAAACTTACAATACAATTCAATTTCCAATGTCGCGACGATAGGCGGCGCTAGGTGTGTATTGGATGCTCTGCAAGATAATGCAGCTGCATTGTCTCTAGTTAGAGGGAGATAGAGTTCGTTCTCTCTGACTGTTGGGATGTCGCTGTCCCCGTCTGACGCGTCCACCAGAGTGTCGCCGGAGTACCAGCTTATGCGGGGTGGAGGACGACCTTAAAAAATGATTGAAGACAAAAATAATGAAAAATATTCGGTAAATATATATAATAATAATAATAACAAACATTCAATTCTTAAGAAAAGATGGAAAAAATGCTTGCTATCTGGTGTTTTGTGTTACCTGTTAGGGTTAATTCAGATCAGGTGGATTTTTCGCCTGATCTGAATTCGCTCGAACATTTTTGAATTGTTAATTAAATATCAAACTTTCAATTTTAGACGAGGTTGAAAATAGTATGTAACAAAGACATTTCATAACATAGACGTGTCATATGCTTACAAATCAACGTAGAAAAATGTGCCGAACTCACATACACACATTTTTAATTCATCTACACTTCCCTACATAACCAATGGATTGAAAAGAGAGGACATGAAAAATACAATATAAAAGAAGAAGACAGCTATTGTTTGTCACTTGGACTTTAATGATAACAATGTACCAATCACAGTGCGGTTGCTAGTCGGTGACATAGGCTAACAAAATTATTGAAAAAGAAGGTACAGAGCTCTCTGAATTGAGGTTATTGCCTAATTTTGTTTAGACAAAGATGTTTGTTTAACTTTGTTAATGTATTATGAAAAAGCTAGGTATAATTTTTAAATTTCATTATTTTGTTGCTGTCAGTAGTACAATTTTAACAAGTACCTAAGTAGGTACTTGCCAGTAAAGTGAAGTTTGAGATAATTGCGTAATTTTGTTTAGACAAAGATGTTTGTTTGTCATTGTTATCGTATCTTCTAATATATAAAATTCTTCTGTCACGGGGTGCGTAATCGAACTCCTCCGAAACGGCTCGACCGATTTTGATGAAATTTTTTGTGCTTATCCGGTATCTATGAGAATCGGCCAACATCTATTTTTCATCCCCCTAAGTGATAAGGGTGCAGCGGGAACGGGATTTGAATACCACGCGGGCCGAAAATATGGCGGTACGAAGTTCGCCGGGGCAGTTAGTTAAGTATAAAAAAGCTAGGTATGTTTATTCTATTTCATTATTTTGTTGCTGCCAATAGTACCTACAAATTTTAACAAGTAGGTACTTACCTAAGTAGATACTTGCCAGTGAAGTGAAGTTCGCACTTATTAACTTACTTGAACCACATAGTATTAGTAGGCAATTATAAAAAACAACAAATTAAAATTGGGAGGTAGTATGTAGTGAGTTTAATGCCTACGATATTCTCATCTGTACTTTAATCTATGTTCGGATCACACACGTCCTTGTCGCTCACGCACCAAATTATATCATACTGTCTCTTTTTATTTTCGTGCTGACAATTTTAATTTGAATATTATGAAAGTCAGAAATTTGGTCTTTATCAGTCGAAATATGTATTATTTCCATGTGATATGAAATCCCTTTTGATGTATTAACTTTAGAGTAATAGTTCGTGCAGTGTCTATAAACATACGATGGCATTTTCGTTATTTTTATAAGTCACTGATGCTTCCGCTCAACGTCCGGCCGGCGCCGCTCGGCACGCGGTACTAGAGGCAAACGTTCCAATTGACTCGTTTTTGAATCTTCACGATTTTCGCGCAATAACGTATCTACTTCTTTTTATGTATAATATCTTTGGTATGTAACATCAAATCTTATTGGATGAGACAATAGCGCATTGTAGCTTACTATTTTAAAATTAGTCGTCTTGTGCGAGCATTTTTCCGCCTGATTAGAACTGACACCTAGATTCGAAAGTACTTTGTCGGAAGTGTATCAGCCAGAACTGCCAGAACTATGGCACTAGTAGTACCAATTCGTGACACTTTTGATAGATTTTAGGAAAATATAATTCGTACCTACCCTTTTGGCTTTTATTGGTGTTATGACTAATTTGATGAAAAAAATAACGTCTGTCTGCAAAATTCCATATTCGTGATATTTTTATTTAAAGGCGACAACGGTCAGACATTCCGAATTTTGTCGTTAACCCTTATAATGAAACTAAATAAAAAAGCAAAGTGATCTCTGCCATCTGCCACCGTGTCGTATATTACAAAATTGAAATTCACAAATTAGTGTATTGTAGTATACAGGGTGGAAGATTTTAACCTTACCTGGAGGGAAAGTTCTTCTAAATACTGGAGATACCGAATTTCACTCAAAGTACTTTCCCTCCAGGTAAGGTTAAAATCTTCCACCCTGTATATGCATATGTCGCAGCCAACTAAATCAGCCGTTCAATTAACTTCAAATTGAATGTAGTAGTAACAAACGATACGGCTGAATATCATTATATTACATTCGTTGACGCCTGTCATATACGTCAAATCCCATACATTTGGCATTCTATTCCATCATACGCCGAGCAACGAATTGCCACTTGTCTAGAGGGGCAGGCCGTTTAATAAGCGGTGCCGTTTAGTTAACAGCCTAGTAGGCAGTTAAACTCCGATGTGGATTAAGGGAGCATTGAGAAACCGCATTGAATTACGCGTATCTGCTGCGTGCGTCTGCAGTTGTTGTATGCGGTCATCTTTGGAATCTCACATTAATGGTCAATATTGAAAACGGTGATATATGGAAAACGCATTTCTCACGCCGTTTTTTTTTGCGATGCATTTTATTAGAAAGGCTCTTTTTTATATTTCTTAGGTCGCAGACAAGTACACGGCCCTCCTGATGGTAAGAGGTTACCGTGGCCTATGGGCGAGAACAACACCAAGGGAGTCACACTCGTGCTGCCAACCCTGTAAGAACAGAGAGATTCTGTGCCATCAGCGCAAAAGATAAGTAGGACAAAGCCTTTGGTTTGCCCACTGACAGCACAAAATCTCACCAGTGAGCTCTGGCTACCCTCTATACAGTATTTGGTTCAATAAGGGGTCATCCTTTTTGAAATGCTGTACTACCGTACTGTCCCTGTTTTAAAGCCTCGTTTGTCTGTGAAATTCAAATCACTTTCGTTCAATTTATCCAGAACGTCACTCGTAGTAATTACGCAATATTAAAGAGTAAATTGCTGCTGTTACAAATTGAACCGTTGACTGTTATTGGCAAATGGGTCGAAATTGCGTTGCTAATGGACGTCGTGGCCATTAAGTATTCGATAGTTATACCGCAACGGTTTATCGCTGGTATTAATGAGAATTGAGGGATGATGCAGTAGTTTTGGGTGTCCTGGCAATTGCCACGGTATCAAGATGCTAGTGATGTAGGTTTGATACTCATATAAGTCAGTTGAGAGTGGATCGTGGAGTGGCTTAACTCGTAGGAGTGCGAGTAATAGAAATATTGATTTGATTCTGAACGGACACAGACACAGACGGACACAGACACAGACGGACACGGACACAGACTTCGAGATAGAAGCAACCGGTAGGAGGATGATGATGTAATCAAATTAATATTTGATTCTGATATATTGTATCGCGTGTGAATGTATTATATCCCCATCTAAATATGGGTATTAAGATCATTCGCTCTCGCTTCTTGCACTACTAGCTACACTATTTCTTTCAAAGACAAAGATGCTGTTTGACTACAAACTTGGTCTTTGCAGGGTCTCATGAGCAAGCTAGAAACTGTTACAACTGTGTATCACTTACCTCTTCGTCGCAAGTTGTGTTGTGCTAAGGTTTAATGTTATTTTAGTGTTTTTTTATCGAGGATCGATTCGACATTTGAATTTTCAAACAGTTACTACACTTTTTTTAGGAAATTCTGGCTTTGCCCCAAGATCGATTCTAGTCACGTAACTACTTGTGATTTCTGCAACTCTAGCACGCAAAACTACCAGATCCTTTGAAACTTTCGTTGCACCTACGTGATCGGAAGAGATCGGTGATTTTTGAAGACATTCGTCACAAAAGCTATCAATAAATCAAATGTATTTTAAAGTATAACTCACCTCCAATTACTAAACAGCGCAGTAGTAAGGTGTCTCCATCGTGGTACGGCCCCACTTTGCCCACCACCTTGTTGTTCATCTCATCCATGAAGAAAGGTGGGCTTGGTAGAACTGAAATTAATAAATATAACAAATAAACATATGTATTAAAACACGTCTATGATACACATACAACCTTAAATGAGAAACTAATCACACGACGTCCTACTAGTAGTAGCGCTGGTATTTAAGTACACGGGCAACGTGTACTTAAACACCTATCAACCATTGCTAGATAATCTTTCCTATATAAAAAGCAAAATCTCTTCTATTCGATAGAGATTAGACCCTTATCCCGTTTTTAGAAGATCGCTGAAAACCTGGCTGAACTGGCTACGCTCGATTAGCTCTGAATGAGTTGCCTATAGTGGTATGGGTAATGGACTGCTGAGACGAGGTCTCGGGTTCGATCCCAGGTTTTACCATGGCACACACCAATGACTTTTCGATGCTTTTCGAAGTTATGTGTGTATTTATCGCAGGTTTATAAGTGCCCGGTTAATGGCAATAGGCTCGCCACCTATTACATTGGGACCTAAACATAAACGGCGAAATGTGGGTGCTAGCACCTCTGCCTACCCCTTCGGGGATACAGGCGTGAGTTTATGTTATGTTATGAGTTGTTTGAATAGAGTGAGATTAGTAGACAGACCCCATTCCCTGCAGGTAGCTGGCCATCATCGTTCGTTCTCCCGAAGTGAGAAAGGTATGAGTATATTTATGGACCTATATTATACCTCATAAGCGTATGAAAAATATTGCGTAAATCTACCAGGTACTGTTTTACGAGATACATAATATTTAATATTTATACACGTATTTTAAATTCCATAACTCCCTGCAAGTAACTTTGTCGATATCTTACAATACAAAAGAACGCAGATACGACATTTATTACACAAAAAAAATGTTGTTTAAAAGAAACAACATTAGAAACGTCAAAGACGGCACAAGGGAGTGTAGAGTCAATAACAAAGCTTACCCTTATATTGTAGTCAAGATATCAAAAGTTCTATTATCATTCTCTTATAAAAACGATCGTAATATCTTTGTTATTCGACGGTTTGATCCCTTTGTGCATATCAAAGGCACTCGAGATGTCTTTGAAAGTTATCCTATAAACACAACTAATGTAACAGGTGACTGAACTTTTTCTTGCAGCGGGTTGCTTCGTATCCATTCTGTAGTGGCACTGGCGCCCCATTTTCCCAATGGGTGTTTACATTTCTGATTCAACTTAACTTGTAACCAATAAGTTAAGAAGGGATTGAATAAATACGGAAGTTTGGAAGCATGAGACCGGAACATTGCCTTTTGGTTGGAAATTTGAGATGGCAAATAAATGAAGTTAACTTTATCTGAAACTATTTTTAACGGTTTCTATCGAAATTCATTTGGTTCTAGCTGTTGCTGCGACTCCGCCCGCGTGCTAGTTGGCTATTACGACCAAACCTAGCCAATGTCCTTACCCAAGGTCTAATGTTCGTAGCTGGTTATGAAAATAACAGTTACGAAAATGGACGAAACCAATCTATCTCGGTACCAAAATATCAAACTTGGTTCAGTTGTTTTGAAGTGAAAGAGAGAAAGAAGGACAGATATAATTACTTTCGCATTTATAATATTAGTGAGTATGGATATTTTAATATTTACACATGTCGGTTGCTTTTCATCAGTCATGGTCACGGGGAGACTAAAATTACTGGTAGCACAGAATAAGTAATAGTACTACGTAGTGTTGGTAGTCTCATAGTATGAATTGTAAGTAATTCCAAAATAGGTACTAGAACTAGGTCGAATTGATGATGTTAGATGCGGGTTCCCTTCATCTGGCAGAAACTTAATACTCCGAAATTCATTTGGCATAACTCATTTGGCATAGTTTTATTTAATCGAACATTTTCAAGGCATAACGATTTATTTAATAGAATCGTATTTTGGCAGAATGGTCATATATCCGAATTAGCAATGGCATACTCTTCAGTTGGCAGAAAAGTTAAGATTTGTTACAAAAAAGTTAGTGACAGAAATGAATTGCTGCAAATCCGACTTCACGTAGTCTTGTTTGCCCTACCCCTAGAGTGTTATTTAAGCCCGCGTAGGCGCGGAGGGGCGAGGCGGCTCACGCGCTGAGGAGCAGGTGGTTTTAATGGCCGCCGCCGCGGCTGAGGCTGGCCGGCGCAGCCGGCCAGCAAGCCGAAGCTGCGGTGGTGGGAGTTACAACCATCTGCGACGGTAAGCTCGTGTGGGGCCGCCAGAGCCCCGCAGCGCCGGAGCTGTGACAGAAACGATGCTTGCTGCATGTTTACTGCCTGATGCTTGCTGCATGATGCTTGCTGCGTGATACTTGCTGCATGCATGCTGCATGCCTGATGCTTGCTGCATGCTGCATGCTTGATGCTTGCTGCATGCCTGATGCTTGCTGCATGCTGCATGCTGCATGCCTGAAGCATGCTGCATGTCTGATGCTTGCTGCATGCACGGTTCTACTTTTTGATTATTATGCTTTAAAAGTTTATGCCAAAAGATGATTCTGACTTACAAAATTATGCGTTATGAAAGTATGACGAATGAGTGTATGCCAAACCTTTTTCTGCGAAATGAAGTTTATGCTATGCGTTGTTATGCGAAACAAAATTATGACATAAAAATTTCGGTGAAACGGGGGGGAACCGTTAGATGCTATTTAAGCCGAATGAGCTAACAGTGTCGTGAAGTTTTGTCCAATTGTTTGATTAGTGAATGACTACATCGCAAGCTGATGGTACATTCCAACAATCTTCTCTATTAAACTTCCGACAATAACAAATGATTATATTAAATTTGAGTAAGATAATGAAATTTCAATTAGCAGAGAAATGTTCAAAAACAGGCTTATCATGAAAGTACTGAAGGAACTGACACTTTGCCATAAATCAGAATCCAAGGCCAACGGGGAGAACAAACCCCGACCATAAATAATGTCTTCATTTTAGCTAGTGTGACGGAAATATCTATGGATAACGAAATATTTTATTAGAAAAGTTCCTTGTCCTGAGAAATAATACTGTCGCGAACTGATATGGGCAGGTATATAAAGAAAAATGTTTGGGTGTATTGAGAATAAAAAAAGATCATCATCATCTTAACTTTGTTCGAGTATTCGAGGATTTCACCTCGGAGCTCAGGACTGCTTACACCTTTCTTCTGTTCGTTTGGCTTTTATAGGAATTGCAGTAGTCTGATCAACCGGACTAGCAACCGGACTACTGAGACTAAAGGGGAGAGACAGCTTTCGACAGCTCTCAAGCTCGAGAGGAAAATATAGTCGTTGAGAGGTTTTCGGTGAAATAGAATGCTTTCTGTGGTTCAATCCGACAGTTAACACACTGCCCATTAAATAGTGCCTGGCTGATGGTAATAGTCTCGCTTCTTGTTACGTGGGATCGATCGATACAAATGAGAATAAAAGCAGACATAGGTACACATGTGTACGTTGAAAACTCTTAGTATTTTTTTGTAACCGTCTGTGAATTCACACAAGCTTTTCCATACAATGCAATCAGAATATATAGGTATTCAATTTGTGGTGAATCAACTTGACGATGTATTGGCAACTGACGAGAGCATCTTCTTTAAAATACATAATCCTTTTGAAAAGATGATAGAATCCGTGAAAGAGGTAAAATGGCAGGGAAGAGAGTGAACCGGCCCCAAACATTTGGGATAAGGGAAGTTAGATGATCATGATGGAATAATCCTTGGAAAAGTCATATGAGCGCTAGTACTTAAGTGTCCCTTAGCAGAGGAAATTATCATCTAAAAAGTTGATGTCCACACAGAGCATTCATTGTGTCAAAGTAAAGTTTTAGCTCTTGAAAAACAAAAAAAACAACAGTTTTTTTAACCTGAATTTGTATTACTGTACGACATTTTTTCCAGAATAATTTTCGAAACAAACTGATATGAAAAGAAGTTAGACAGATGTGCAAGAGATGTTACAAACTTAGTTTTTCCTCTTGGGGGTTTCTAAAAGGCTGATTCATATTTTATGCATGAATCGGATACGCATAGAGAGATTCCGTCGAATAAGACATATCGTTTATTAAAGTATGCTAATAATTCTATCCATATTTAATCCGGTCACAATAGGAATATTGTATTCAAACATTTCTGAATGTCGTTGAAATAAATTGGATGAATAACGACTCTTCAGACCTACCCTCCTTTTTATAGCACAAAAATCTCGTTGGAAAACCGCCCCGACGGAGCTTCGAACCGCCTAAATCAGCACGCCATCTTGGGTCTTCAGTTGCCGTAGGTGAAATAGCCAGTAACATATCTCTCGCACCCCAGTCGTATGTAGCCATCTTTGACTTCGAGATGGCTACATACATACCCTCTTCGCGATTTTCCGGTTGCGTTCGGAATTTACACTTTGGAGTCCGGGGTCTGCTTATTACTTTTGCCATTGGTTTTTTTATCCTTACGTGAGTGACTGATGACAGATGTTGAGCCATGTACTCAACCGCGTTACTCCACGGCGGCGACGAGGACGGCGGGGTGCGGGGCGCATCAGCCGGCCGCCGCATGCGCCGATGTCTACGACCCGACAGTCAGCTGTTACAAGCCACGACGTCCACACGTTACGCGCAATCGTAGAATCCTTACATATTTTATATAAGTTCCGTAGACGCGATTTATTTTATAGTACAGTAGTAGTCATATTAAATTCCTATATACAGTCCACTACTATTCTTTTACTCCTGAGCCATCAGAGAACAAACAACAGACTTCTCAACCCCGAAAGGAAAACCTGTGCCCGGAGTAAGAAAAATAATCAAATTCGTAACGTCAACGTATCGAGAGAGCAGATCAATGCGATTGGCCGCCTGCCTATTGTGAACCTGTGTGTGTGTGAAGCCTGCCGATTGCAATGCTACATTCTTTCAATACGTTTACGTTCCGAATTTGAATATTTGGAGCTCGGGGCATTGTGTCAGAGCCTCATTCGTTGTTTAGCAGGTGTACCAATTAGCAGATGAGGATGATATGTGCCATGATGAGTTTGATAGTGCTCCATGGATGGATAATGGTGGTATTTATAATTAATGCAAACCAATAAAGAAATAGTGAAAATATAAAATCAGTGTCAAAGTCTGTTAGCTTCTGGAGAGGAGGTAACTGACGATTCCCGCACAAAGGCTTCCTGTAGTAATTCAGCGCGGGAACGTTACTGCTTCCTTGGCAATTTGCCAGAGAGATGCCGTATTTTAAACTAATGGGCTTTATAATTTAATTGGTAGTTATATCGTCAATCTAAAATATTTGTTAAGATAAATATAATATCTATAAAACAGTAACCACCATTACTTATGATGTGCAAGTATACTTACTAAGAAAAGGCACTATCTAAGTCATAAGTACTGAAACAGTCTGAAACCATACAACATGTAAACATAGTTTTAACATAGTTTTAAATACATAATAAACTAGCTGTTGCTATACCAAATTTCATCAAAATCGGTTCAGTGGTTTAGACGTGTAAGCATAACAAACACAGACAGATTTACTTTGGCATTTATAATATTAGTATGGACTATAGATGTATTTTTATAATAACGTCTCGGTATTCCTTCTATTTCACAAGTTGGTATTTCTCCCAAAGTGCGCGAATACATGTTTCATATCAATGTTAGAGCAATTTTCTAGTTTCTAATATGTTTCTAAAATGCTACTTTGAACCGTTCATTCTTCATCATGGCTCATGGCAGCTCTGTCGATACGAATGTATGAAAATAAACAACGTGTCACATTGATATAACACGTGGTATTAACGTTCGTTTCATCTGAATTGTTTTGTTTTAATTGTATGTTTTACACAAAGGTTGTTCAACTTTGTTGTTGAGATTTAGATACTCGAAGTTTTACTCTAGTTTAGATTACAAAATTATTAGTGCCGTGTTGGTCCCGGTGGAGTAGAACATGACCACCCCATCTCTTCCTGCAGGTGTCGTAGAAGGCGACTATAAGGGATAGGGCATAGGGCTATTTTCCATCCGACAGTAAACACACAGCCCATGACAAAGTGCCCGCAAGACGGCAATAGGCTCGCCCCTATTACGTGGGACCGAAAATTATAGTTGGCGAAATGTGGGTGTTAATACACCTCTGCCTACCCTTCGAGGATTCACAGGCGTGAGTATGTGTATGTATTATAATATACAATTTATTACACACCAGGAAAACAATGATAGATGGATATTCTTCATCATCATCATCAACATTTCAGCCACAGGAATTCCACTGCTGGACATAGGCCTCCCCTGGGTAATTTCAACTTGCCTAATTTTTTGCTAATTTCGATGGTATTTTTCAATCATAGGTTTTCCGATGAAAAAATTTAATGGAGTTCTTTTAGAACACATACTTACACAATACTGATGTGTTCTAAAAGAACTCCATTAAATTTATATACCACCGAAATTAGCAAAAAATTAGGCAAGTTGAAATTACCCCCCCATGGATCTCTAATAAGACAGGTTGGAAGCGGCTCGCATCCAGCGCGAAAGGGAAATTCTTATGTGCCCTCAAATTTAAAAATAAAATAAAATAAATTTTATATTTGGAATGGTAGAGGTCTGTCCATTCTAATTCAAACAGTCTATCAGTAAACACAAGCAAATATAAACACCTATATCTACACTAACTTCCAAATATTACCGGTTTTACTTATCAATGTATGAGATTGGACTGAAATACTGATTGCCTACGTTTATCCTATTATTCAGCGGTCCTATTCAAACAATTTCACGGGTTTCATTCAAATTCAGTAGGCTTTGTAACAATACGCACATCAATGCGGTACCGTAGTACTTCAAATATTGAACTGGAAAAAAAATGGCGGAAATGTATAAAAATAAATCTTTTACGTAATAAAATCTCCATGTAAAGTGAAACAAAGAACAGCTCTGTTTTCAATTTTCAGCTTCGTTTGCTGAGAGTTCGCTGTCGGTGAATAAATGGCTACTTCACTTTTCAAGTATTTTACGGCATCAACACGTGTTTTGGGAAAATATAGCTTGAATTTTATTACATCTTTCGTAATGTATCTGATGCTAGAGCTTGCGATTAAAGAATATCTAAACAATACTAACATGAAACAACTAGGTAAGTATTCGTCATATTACATTCTATATTTGAATTTAGCGATGCTTCTAATTTTGAATAATTGTTTTTTAAAAGTCAAAAGGTCCTTCACCTATAGTCTCTCTCTTCATTCATTTTAGTAATAATTATTTTCTAGTTTTAATTTAATTTAGTATTATTTTGATTTGTAAGTTGTATGTTAATTTATGTTTTTTGTTTCAGTCTCAAGAAAGTTCCAGAAAATTTAAAAATACTGAGTAGATTTCGTAAAACCTTAAAGTTTCATAAACCTATACTATTTTCTCAGCAAATAATAGTTACTACAAGTGCATTAAGAAAAGCAAAAATCATTTTGTATTATTATGGCGACTGTAGTAAAAAATCTTCGTTTAAAGTTTGTCGACGACCCAAAGTTAATTTCGAAAGAATTGTTATCGTAGATTTGCTTTAAAATGGAGCATACAATTCTTCGATTTTATAGAACATTTGAATTTAAAAAAGAGTAAAAATGAAAATAGAAATAATCGTTGCAAGTTTTTTACTCATCCAAGTCAAGTACTTATACCTCGGATACGTAACTTGGACCTAAATTGAGAGACAAACGAGGCCCGATTCTTCTTCTTCCTCTTAGCGTTAATTCCCAGTCGCATCCGAAGCTTTCAGCTCGGAGTCTGGGGTCCGCTTTTTACCAGTCTTAACCACGGATTTGACTAGATCTCGATATTTTCCGTGAAGCGATTGTCATCTGACCTCCACAACCCAATGTTAACATTAGGCGATATCGAAGTTTAGCAGTTAGACCGTTGTTTTTGGATTTTTGAGGGCTCCAACGACTGCCATAGATGTTCTTATGGCAACCGGGACCGACGGCTTAACGTGCTCTCCGAGGCACGACCAGACCAATGCAAATACTCATATTTCATTCACACAAATATTTGCACTGAGCGGGTATCGAACCCGCGCCTCCTGCGTAGCGGCCGCGTTCACTAACGCTACGCCACAGAGGCAGTCATCAAAATCTATTTGCTATATAAAAAAACTAGCTGTTGTCCGCGGCTCCGCCCGCGTGGATATCGGTTATCGAGACTAAATATATATAGCCTATGTCCTTTCCCAAGGTCTAATCTATCTCTGTACCAAATTTCATCAAAGTCGGTTCAGTGGTTTAGGCGTGAAAGCGTAACAGATAGACAGACAGACAGACTTTCGCATATAATACTAGTTTTCGCCCGCGGCTCCGCCCGATTGTTTTGTAATAACTCATCCAATTTTAGGTCCAAGATATGCTTACCTATGTCCCGAGCAATAATATTATTTATAATTCATCATCTATGTTCATCATCTAGTTTGATACGCTGTGGAGGATTCATAACAAATTTAGTTAAAAACGAGCTACATCAAGAATATAATGAGCTTACCCATGAAAAATAAGTTTAGTCCGTAAAATAATATTGCTGTTGAGATGGGTTACAACATGGATACTCTAAGGTTACAACTTACAAGCATTTGCACTACACACATGGAGGCATTTAATAAAATTATAATTGTACACAGATTCAATAAGTTATGATAACCATAGACAGCATAGACTAATAATTCAAAATCTTTACAATGTTGATATTTAAATCGCAACATGCAATGAGAAATTTGAATATGGAACGTTCGTATTTTCTTTTTCAAGTTCTGTGTTAGAATTTCACGACAACCAGCCAGTTGTTAGTCCGTATAGAGAAAACATTGTTTCGCATAACTTTACGACTGACCTGACCTGGTAGGTATAATAATTTAATAATGCACGTAGTGAGGTCTGCTTTGATACATTTTGCATGTCGTTATGCAGTGAAACGTGTCATATTTTTGGTAAAAATTACATCAGAGCCATGCAAAGTGTACTATTGTTGCTTAAAGTTTTTGCAGGAATAAAATTAAAATTACTCTAATTTTGTAAGGTAAACATAAATTAGTAGGTGCTAAGCTACTGTTTGGTGGTGCTTTAGGTTACGTTATATTTAATTTAATTTAGGTTACTAACAAGATTCATGTTATCTAAAGAATCTAATGCTGAAATCGATAGATTGTAGTGTGAGAGAGTGTAAACTAAAATGAGACAACACTCGAAGTAGGTAGGTAAGTATGATAAACATTTACAAAAATAATATAATAAATGACGTCGCTTATTAGGTACATAACAATAATGTAATCGTCGATATCAAGTGCCGATTTCCGAGTTTTCAGGTCGTTTATCAACTTTGGCTCATAATATTATGTGTTCGAATCTCTCCAAAATTATTCTCATAGAGTCGTATATTCCGTAGATACTATACACACTTAAATTCATGTAACTTTTGGCATTGATAAAGTGTGTTTCGTCATAAATGATTAAATGTTTTAAATTAATTCAAAGTTCCGCTAATGATATACTTACGACAAATGAACAGATGTGATCTCCTTCGTGTATGGGAACAACATATTCATAAATTTTAAATTGTTAGACAGATATAATTACCTCATTATTCCTTATGTGATATACAAAAAGATTTTGAAGAATTATTTGCGCTATAAGTCAGTATTTGATCATTAGGGCGAATTCACACTTGCGTCAAGTCGAAGAAGACCGACTAAGGAATTACTAAATACTAGGTACCTACCTACTTATATCCCCATAATTAATAATCATTAATTGCTATAGATAGTAAGATAATAGTTACTATACATAGGTATAGTTGTATGAGTTACAAAAACGGATATCTCACAACCCACGCGTTTTTAATATATTATGTAGTAGTATTTTAACAAATTAAAATATTTTAGGACATTCACCTCTTTATTTATGAGAAGGTAAATAAAATTAATAGGAAGATGAAATTCCATCGTCCTAATCCTAAAAATACAACTAAGACTAAGATAAATTGTAGTATTGAAAACATTTTCGGATTTTTTAAATATTTATTCTTTATGGTAGCACCTCAATCAAATATTTATGCAAATTTTAGCAATTTGTGTGTTGTGCTTGTGTGTCAAAATAGTTCTAATTTATTCGTTTATAAATAACCTGATGCAAAGAATGAGATATCCATTTTGAATAATAGATTATTCTTACAGTTATTTATGACGAACGACGGAAGTTCCATAATTCTCAAAGGGCAAGGCTCTTAAGTTCTTATGTACGTCTTTAATTAAAGAGATATATCAGCTTTTTTATGATGGGATTTCATAAACATTAAATTATCGGACCCTGACTCAAACTTGCAAAAATACATACCTATTATAATATACATACATAAATTTTTCCCATTCAGGTAGAAACTCTCCAATTAGGTACTACGGTCTTGCCATATATTATGTCTTTCGCTTCTTTGAATTTGCGGGTAGTTTTAATCAAGCCTTTCCCTAAAATGTCTGGAACACAGTAAGTCAAGCGCGTGGAGAATGAATAGGCAGTGAGACAGACCATATCTTAATAATTTCTGAGTACTCATACAAAGAAAATAAATGAATCATACCTGAACTTTAGATACCCTGATTTCAGTAAAGGTCAACGTAGACATACTAAGTACGTCTAGGTTGACCTTTACCGAGTTGCTCATTCACACTATGGCCCCTCTAGACAAGTGGCAATACTTTTGTAGAAAATAATAGATTGATTAATGCATGAGTTTGGCATACGTTGATGACTGTCTTAAACGTCAAAATACGTATACCTATATCTGTTGTCCAACGTGACATATTCTTTCATAATTCGTATTATTATGACGTGTCTGTCCATGCGACACAACGTAGGACACAGTAAAGAACAACGACTAACTAAGCGAACATGGGTGCTGAAGAGTGGTCGAAACATCGGACTAAAAGTAAATAATAAAAAATAAATCGCAATAGAATCCGTTAAAAAGTGTTTTTATTTCAATGAACGACTAAGGTATTTGATATTTACGCAGCGCGTCGTAATGCGTTGCGTTGCTGCGTTTATTGCCCACGTAAGACAATGCCATACATTCATCGTTTTATACTACAATATGCCAGCCAGCGGATTGCCACTTGTCTAGCGCGGCAGTATCACCAATTACATAAATATTGGAATCCGGTGAAACCCTTGACGCAGTAAGAAATAAGCAGTAACCACCTAAACTGCTGCTCTATCCGTGATAACTATCTATTAGAATAGTAATATGGGTCGTGTGTTGTCAACCCTTCAGAATATTAAATGTTATGGGCATTAAACGTGCATACCCTCGATTGTGGTGCCTTAAATATGTAACTGCTGGAGTAGAATCGCTTCCTGGCGATTTTGGAATTCAGGGAGTTGACATATCTTTGTTTGTATTAACAACAATGCATGGTACAACAAAGAAAAGAGATGTTGCACAAGTAAATTTCGTTTAGGTTCATAATGTCCAAATCCCAAAATGTCCAGAGGGTGCAAAACGTCCATATCCCGGAATGTCCATGTCCCAAAATGTCCAAATCCCAAAATGTCCAAATCCCATAATGTCCAAATCCCATAATGTCCACGTTCCAGAATGACCATATCCCAGAGTGTCCATATCCCAAAATGTCCAAATCCCAGAATGTCCAAATCTATGTATGGTGGATAAAATCAACCTACTTTTGCCAGTCATATAATTATTATGGGTACGTATTTGAATACCTAAAATTATAATACCTAAAGTTAAATAACCTAAGTTCAAAATACCTAAAATCTAAATACCTAATGATGGGTTGACCTAAATTTAAAATACCGAAAGTTTAAAATGGCTAAGTATTTGAATACCTAAAATTATAATACCTAAAGTTAAATAACCTAAGTTCAAAATACCTAAAATCTAAATACCTAATGGTTGTTTGACTTACTTTTAAAATACCCAAAGCTTTAAATGACAAACTGATATTAAAGTGAGTACGTATTACAATGCCTAATTTGAAATTATCGAATTTCATAAGCCCTACGAACGGAAGGCCGAATATTAAAATCCCGAATGTTTATATGATCGAAAGTTCTAAATACCGAAAATTAAAATACCGACAATTTAAGAAATAAAATGTGGTACGGCTTAAAGAAAAAGGGACACTGCTCACCCCGACTCGGATAGGTTAGGTTAGAAGGCTAAGGCGGGAGCGGAGCGGAGCGGAGCTTCGTGGTTATTTTTTTTTATAACCACTCATACAAGGATTGTCTGCTCCAATCCTGAAGTTCCAAATCCTTATATGTGTGGTTATAAAAAAAATAACCACGAAGGCTAATGCGGGAGCTCCGCTCCGCTCCGCTCCCGCCTTAGCCTTCTAACCTAACCTATCCGAGTCGGGGTGGGCAGTGTCCCTTTTTTTAAAGCGCTGGATGCGGGCTGCTTTAGATCGGTCATTCTGGAAGTCTGGAATTTTTTACTGATCTACCCACATATTGTTGTGTGTGTATATTGTGATATTTGCTTTGATTGTATTGTGTGCTGCGGGTCAGAATAAATATTTTTTATACACCATACATATAGATTTGGACATTCTGGGATTTGGACATTTTGGGATATGGACACTTTGGGATATGGTCATTCTGGGACGTGGACATTATGGGATTTGGACATTACGGGATTTGGACATTTTGGGACATGGACATTCAGGGATATGGACGTTTTGCACCCTCTGGACATTTTGGGATTTGGACATTATGAACCTAAACGCTTTTGAAGAGTGAAGTTTTAATGAATCATCAGTCCGATATCCGATCTTCTCCTTTCCATAATTTGGTTTGTGTCTTTTACGGGAGCATCCCTAACTATAGGAAGGAAGTCTGCACCGGGGCCTTGTCCGTTCAGATGCAGAAGCAGCTTGCACGTGAGTTCGTTTGCGTCCTGAATATCTTGGTGAGCCCAACATGCCCATAAAGCACATTCTATTACCGCAATCCAGTAGTGGTATCGTCAATAAAAAAAGTGCTGCTATTTGCAATTTCCAACTTACCTACGATAGAGACATTGATTCCCACATTCCTGGTAGGAGACAGCCTGAAGTCGACCCTGCAGTGGTACATCGCCTCATCGTCTTCTGTGAGCGATGTGATCGTGACGGCAGTGGGTTGCGCGCGGATGTTGGCCAGCAGCCGCGAGCTGGTGTTGAAGGAAGGCTCTGACCATTGTCTGTCAGGGATCTCAAAGCTGTTGGAAGAATTATAGACTTTTTAACTGTAATGCTCGAGGGGATCGTGGTCAAGTGGTAACTGACTAGGTTAATACATTGCAAGGCTAAGTAAAAATAGTCGGGTCGGTCTTAGGAGGGGTGAACGTTCTTAAAGACATTGAGTACCGATTGCCGTTACGGGTAGCGAACTCCAGGTTCTGACGTGAGGGCCTCGAAAGACACATAGATGATGATGATGATGATAAACTATATTTTTAACATTTTTTAGAGATTCGGCTACCGCGAACATCCGGGAATTGAACTTTTTCCGTATATGTTGGTAGTCGCACATCCCACCACTGCGCTACTAAAGCAGTTTCTACTCTTGCGAAGTATTACGTAACATGGAAGCATTTAAAAGTGTTGCCAGAACACCAATTCACAAACAGATCAAAACGATTTTAATAAATACAACTTATTCATTTTCGTTCATGTTTATTTGTGTTTCTGGTTAATGTATTCAAGTCGTCCTATTTTCAGTGAATTGTATCACTCTAAATGGGTTCAGGCAAGTGTGTTTTTGTAGAAAAATAACAGCTGTGCGTTGTGTTTGAGTTTATTGCTTTAGTTGTTGTGTACTCATCATTAGGTTCGGGTGTATGCGGTGTTGCCAGCTACAACCTAATTAGGGTAAAACAGTACTCTGTACGTGCTTAATACAGTCGCATGTAATATGGTACATGGTTAGGTTTGTTTATATAAGTTGACAAAAAATAGAAGTGGATTGTGAAATGGAAATTTATTATAAGAGATGTGTAGGGTAAAATGGTCAAACTCAAGTCTGTATATTCACAGGGTAGGTTGGTAGATGTGTCATTGTCACAATCTAGTACCACCGTATAACGAGTATATGATGTGAAAGATTTCGTTAGACTGTGTCAGTTATATTCTACGATATTCTACGCTGCGCTATCTAGACCCAAAGTAACCACAGTTTAGCTTGTGTTATGGAATCTAGAATTTATTTTTAAATCTATTTTTTTGTTGTTGTAAAGACGTACATCTTATACATAGTTACATACATGGGTAATAACGTGCCCATATGGACAGACTAGGCACAGCTGGGTTGTCCATATTTCGCAAATATTTAGGAAAGAACGTATTGTCCACTGGCTGTATGTCTTTAAAAGTGTCACTAAAATAATAATATATTATGATTGAAGACTTACCTGTATATAGGCAGGTTGTTCTTGTACCAGACCAGGATCATAAACTCATCGTCCGACGAGTCTGGGGTGGAATCGCACAGCAACGTGACGTCACCCCCCTCCAGTGCTTGCACGTTGGATACGGGACCTAGGACATACAAATTGATGTGGTGATATATGCTGTCACCAAGGGAAAATGAGGCTAATTCATGGGCGTACCCTGGACAAGGGGGGCGCTTGCCCCACCCTGTTCTGCTTTTACCCGTAGTTAATTTTAAAACACGACAACACCGATCCGATTTGACTTCTTCTTCCCTTCCCACCCTCAAAAAGCAGTGGCGAGGTCCCTATAATATGATATATTACCATTTCGCCCCCCTAGACAAGGTGGCAAGTCGTTGCTCGGCGTATGATGGAATAGAATGACGAATGTATAGGATTTGACGTTTTTGACATTCGTTGACGCCTGTCATATACGTCAAATCTCATTTGGCAATCGATTCTACAAAACGTCGGCCGACGAATTGCCACTTGTTTAGAGGGGTCGGCCGGCTTGTTTTTGCAGATTTGGTAGAGACCAAATATCGGATGGCACGGTGCGTGACAAACTAGATCACGGTAAGAAAAAATCTGCTATATTCTTTTTGAAAATTCTCACCCTTCGCCAGAGTAAAAAGTAACCAATATTAACTCATAGGATACATATATACCAAACTGTTTTGATATCCTACAACTACACTGTATAGTCCTAGACATACGTCAGCTCTTCATCAAAAAGTTTGTTCAGAAACCACGCATCTGCGTAAGACAAGACAACTAATTCGTAAGAAGATCGCATGAGTTATACGTTCACAAGTTTTTCGGTTATAAGACTAGTTTTGCCCTAGGGTTCCTTTTATTTCTTGGCTCCGCTACTTAACCGCATAAGTAAAAGTAGTTATCTAAAAGTTCTGGGCGGTTGTGTGAGTAAAGTTTTGTAGAAGAGTGCCAAGTTGCTAAGTAGTTCACGGGGTTATGAACGGACTGATTGGATGAACAGACTGTTAGTACCTACAAGTCTACTAATATATTCAGTAATTTGTCTTGTGTTATGACAGTCGAAGGAGGTAAGTGTACACCTTTTCAGACGTCTTCCTAGAAAAGGTGTACACTTATCTTCTTTGCCGACTGTACGGAATGCTTTTTTACACTATATAGTACAGTAATCGGCTTTTGATTAAGGACGAGTACGGCCTTCGGGTTTGTTATTTTTATTGCACAGTCTTTGCAGATACGACAGAAGAAGAATTTCACAGTGCACATCTAATCTAATCTAATCTAATCTGTTTTAACTACTCTATAAATGTATCAAACTGTCAGTCCGATGTATGAAAAACTATAAAGAGAACGTTCGACAAAACCGAAGCACACTCACTCTTCTTCCCGATGTCGACGTTCCAAATTTAAAGTCAAGTAGGTACTTACTGTAGGTACATTATGTAGTACATAGATGTGTGATTTTAGAGGTATATCATTGTCACACTCGGTTTGAAATAAATCGTTTTACAAAACGTTCATTACACGCTTGACATCATATATTATCATCACAGAACCGCGCACGCGATATGTAAATGTGCTAAAGCTCATTTGATCTATATCTGCCTTCATAATATAAGTAATTAGAAACTGAAGAGATATCTATATTATCAATATATATAAATATCAATGCCACTTTTCGTTGTAATTTTAAAACTCAAGAACGGGCTCACCTATCGAAACGAAATGTTTAGGCTTTATTCGGACTATTTATTTAGTAGATGGTTTATGTGAAGTTTGCACAAAATCTGTAGAGCGGTTCTTCATTTATCACATTTTTTGTAACACTGTTAGACGGTGCGAAGTTCGCGGGGTCAGCTAGTACGTTATAGTTATATCTTATTTGCGATTATGTACTGTAGGCAGGCAAAACTGCAGTGAAGTTTACGCGTATGGTAGGTCCTTTGGGGTCTTTTAGTTTAACAACTTTTTCTTTTTTTCTTTACCACTTAGGTGGCAGACAAAGGACCACAGGGAGGGAAGTGATTACCGTGGCCTATGGACGTATGCGACAATAGGGACGTCACACTCGCGCTGGCGACCCTAAAAATTATCCGGAATTGGAACATTTTTCATTAGATACAGTCAGCATCAGATCTATCTTGACCAGCAAAGTACTCAAAATGATCTTAATGCCTACTAATGATGTTATTAACAAACTTTTTTATTGATTTGAATTGTATTATCCGAATCCGAACTAAAGGTGGTGCCTAGGTGTTTTTAATGAAATTACTGGGGTCATGCATAGGGTTGCCAACCATACTGTTAAAAACAGTATTATACTGTTTTACACCCAAGTATACTGTTTACTGTTCAACAAAAAAACAGTTATCCAAAATTCAAAATACTGTTTTCAGCATCAAAATGCATAACACTACAAAAATGTGCAGCAATTGATACAATTTTAATTAATTGGGCACCAATTTGCAATTATTTTATAAGTTTAGGTGTTAATTGTCCCATGATAATCCAAAATATATTAATGATAAATCATAATATAAAAAATAATACAGTTCACAGCTATCTTCTATTTGCCAGCCATATATTAAATCTTTTAATTTATCCACCGGTGGCACACACCAATGACTTTTCGGTGCTTTTCGAAGTTATGTGTGTATTTATCGCAGGTTTATAAGTGCCCGGTTAATAGGCTCGCCACCTATTACATTGGGACCTAAACATAAACGGCGAAATGTGGGTGCTAGCACCTCTGCCTACCCCTTCGGGGATATAGGCGTGAGTTTATATTATGTTATGTTTAATTTATACATAGAAAATTTGATGGGAACCATATTACCATTTTAGATGTTTACGAAACCATGCTTTCTTTTAAGACAGACAGACCTAAGGGGGCAAAATCTGGTGACGAACCGTTGTATGTAAAACCGTATTTTGTGAAACGGATTTTTATGATCTTTGTTTTGTTGGAGAGAGAAAGTTGGTTCAGGGAGCCAGAATCGGAAGACAGGATCAAGGGAGTCAGGATTGGATAACAGGATCTAGGGAAATCCTCAAAATGATGGCAAAACACTGTTTCTGCTGTTTTAACATAATTTAATTTCAGTATTTGCATTCAAAAATTATCTGCTCGTGATTTTGCTGCTGATGATAGGAACCTAAGCAAAGGATGGACGGATCATTCCACTTGGAACCATAGTCTAGATCCATTTTGGTTCCAGTGAGACTTTTTTTCTCCTTGGAACCAAATATGGAGTTGTCGGTTCTACAGGGAACTATACTAAGTAGCTGAATCCATTAATGGTTCTACCAAGAATGATAATTCCACTTGGAACCATAGTCTAGATCCATTTTGGTTCCAGTGAGACTTTTTTTTCTCCTTGGAACCATTTCCGTGAAACCACGACGACGTGTTATTCTAATTAAATGTGCACCTAATATTACATTACCCATGTAACTAAAATCTCGACTTTCGCACCAGGCACCGTGTCCTTGCGACACGCCGCCGCTAATCCACATGAGAGAATTTAGTGAAAATCATAGTTCACAAAATTTGGGTGTTATTACATCTCTGCCTACCTCTTCGACGATTTACAGGCGTGAGTATATGTGTGTAAATTAAAAGACATTACCTAACGAGTTCTATGAGTATAAAAATCGTGTTTGTTTGTTCGTGTAGCAGGGTATACCGCCGTTTGCCCGAATTTTATTTACCCTAATATCATTTACCATAATAGTCAACAGCCATAATATTACATGACATAATATTCATTTGCCCTACTCTTATTTGCTATATTAGTCACGTGCTAGAAGCTTTGTTTCCCATAAAGTCACTTACCATAACATCATTTGTCATAATCATTGTAAGCCCTAATTATCACATGCCCGAATTATCACATGCCCTAATTATCACATGCCATAACTATCACATGCCATAATTATCATATGCCATAACATCATCTGTCATCGACATTGGGTGTGTAACGGTTGTTATACATCAGGAGAAACTGGATGCAATCGGGACTTTAGGGCACCCCGACTCGGATAGGTTAGGTTAGAAGGGGATGGCGGGGTCGTTTGAGCGAGCGAAGCGAGCGAATAGACCCCGCTATCCCCTTCGTGGTTATTTTTTTATAAACCACCCAGAAGTAGTTTGGTTAGGTGCCATTTGAGTTAGGTTATGACTGTGGCCATTAAACTTCAAATATTATGTCTAATAATCATTATGCCGTTTAAATATTAATTATGTCTAATAATCATTATGCCGTTTAAATATTATGTCTAATACTTAATCATTATGGCGTTTAAATATTATGTCTAATAATTATTATGGCAAATAAAAATATGAAAAACAATACGTATGGCACTCGTATGTTATGGTATCTAAGTTTCGGGCAATTAAAAGTATGTCATATGTCTTTTAGGGCAAACAAAACATTCGGGCAAATGAAATTCGGGTAAATGAAATTCGGGAATATGATGATTATGGCATATAATCTTCGGATAAACAATAGACAACCGTGTAGCAGACTAGCATCTCGTCCCAACTTTGCACGAGAAAATACTCAACACACCTAATTAAATTTCCAGAAACTCATATAGGTACGAGTACATTTAAATAAGGTAGAAGCTAGAGAGTTTAGAACTTTATCGACCCAGAGATAGAGTTCGATGCAAGGAGGGCGGGGCTACGCCGAGTAATTATTTGTCATCAAACAAATTCAGTAGGCAGGCAGCTCAAAAGCTAGGCAGGCATCTAAAACTTCATGCCTAAACATTTAGTAATTTAGGTACGGGTATTTCAGTTGCTTACTTATTATTACAAATCCAGGACTGAAATAGTAACCTATTTGACAAGTTTCCTGTTTTGAACATATGGGCTGACCGAATAAAAAAACCACAACTAGGTACTACCAAACTGACCAAACAGTGTATGTTTCATATTCTGATTTTAATAAATCAACGTTATTTTATTTAACACATTATTAATAATAATTCATAATACCTATCAATCCACCCATTTAACACATTTTCAGACAAACTGTTAGTTAAATATTATATTATAGATGGATAGACGACCTGAAAAAGGTCGTCTATCCATCTATATAGCAAAGTATTTTCTCGTGCAAAGTTGGGACGCGATGTTAGTCTGCTACACGAACAAACAAACACGATTTTTATACTCATAGAACTCGTTAGGTAATGTCTTTTAATTTACACACATATACTCACGCCTGTAAATCGTCGAAGAGGTAGGCAGAGATGTAATAACACCC
Source organism: Eilema depressum (assembly GCA_914767945.1). Lineage (NCBI taxonomy): Eukaryota > Metazoa > Arthropoda > Insecta > Lepidoptera > Erebidae > Eilema > Eilema depressum. The sequence goes on from OU612031.1 coordinate 12,136,052, forward strand.
ACATTTTGTGAACTATGATTTTCACTAAATTCTCTCATGTGGATTAGCGGCGTGTCGCAAGGACACGGTGCCTGGTGCGAAAGTCGAGATATTAGTTACATGGGTAATGTAATATTAGGTGCACATTTAATTAGAATAACACGTCGTCGTGGTTTCACGGAGATGGTTCCAAGGAGAAAAAAAAGTCTCACTGGAACCAAAATGGATCTAGACTATGGTTCCAAGTGGAATTATCATTCTTGGTAGAACCATTAATGGATCCAGCTACTTAGTATAGTTCCCAGTAGAACCGACAACTCCATATTTGGTTCCAAGGAGAAAAAAAAGTCTCACTGGAACCAATAGATCTAGACTATGGTTCCAAGTGGAATTATCATTCTTGGTAGAACCATTAATGGATCCAGCTACTTAGTATAGTTCCCAGTAGAACCGACAACTCCATATTTGGTTCCAAGGAGAAAAAAAAGTCTCACTGGAACCAAAATGGATCTAGACTATGGTTCCAAGTGGAATGATCCGATGGATGGATGGATCGATTATAACTCACTAAAAAGAGAAAAATAAATTAAAAGCCTCTCGGGCTAGGCACCGCAGTTATTTTTCGCTTTATAATGCCTCTTTTTCGTTTCTTGAAGTCGGTTAAACTTTTTTGTTAAAATTAATTTATGTTATTGTAAAATACTGTTCTATTTTCTAGAATACTGTTCAATTTTCTTCGCTGACCTAAATATACTTTTTTTCTCGAAAAAAGAGTTGGCAACCCTAGTCATGCATCATCTCGCTAGCGTCAAATTCGCCAGCGCGCGCGAATTTGCAACTTTTGATTTTAAATTATTTTTGTGTTGTCAGTGTAGTGAAAATTAATGAAATACAACTTACAAATAATGATACTTTACAGCACGAACGTAATAACCAACATTCGGAAAACCGCCTTTAAAAAAAAATCTGTTTCTTTTATCAGTCTTAAGTACGTGTTCTAATTGGTATACCGCCGTTTGCCCGAATTTTATTTATCCTAATATCATTTTCCATAATAGTCAACAGCCATAATATTAACAGACATAATATTCATTTGCCCTACTCTTATTTGCTATATTAATCATGTGCTAGAATCTTTGTTTCCCATAAAGTCACTTACCATAACATCATTTGTCAGAATCATTGTAAGCCCTAATTATCACATGGCATAATTAGCACATGCCCTAACTATCACATGCCATAATTATCACATGCCATAATTATCATATGCTATAACATCAACTGCCATCGACATTGTGTAACAGTGACTGTGTAACGGTTGTTATATCAGGTGAAACTGGATGCAATCGGGACTTTAGGGCACCCCGACTCGGATAGGTTAGGTTAGAAGGGGATGGCGGGGTCGTTTGAGCGAGCGAAGCGAGCGAATAGACCCCGCTATCCCCTTCGTGGTTATTTTTTTATAAACCACCCAGAAGTAGTTTGGTTAGGTGCCATTTGAGTTAGGTTAGAACTGTGACCATTAACCCATCCACCCATCACACCCATCGACATCGACAGCCAGAAAGAGCAAGAAGAAAATATTATGTCTAATAATCATTATGGCGTTTCAATATTATGTCTAATAATCATTATGGCGTATAAATATTATGTCTAATAATCATTATGGCGTTTAAATATTATGTCTAACAATTATTATGGCAAATAAAAATATGTAAAACAATACGTATGGCACTCGTATGTTATGGTATCTGAGTTTCGGGCAATTAAAAGTATGTCATATGTCTTTTAGGTCAAACAAAACATTCGGGCAAATGAAATTCGGGTAAATGAAATTCGGGAATATGGTGATTATGGCATATAATCTTCGGTTAAACAATAGACAACCGTTCTAATTGACTCTGTTAGGGAGTATTTTCCCCAGTAGAGCCGTAATTTGCAAAACGGTTTTTTATGAACTTTGTTTTGTTGGAAAGGGAAGGGTGGTCTCTGGTCCAGGGAGTCAGAATCAGATGACGGGGTCCAGGGAGTAAGGATCGAATGACGACATCTAGGGATACCTTAAAATGTTGGCAAAAATACTGTTTCTGTTTCTGTGGAGATTAGATCTTTGCTTTGAACCATTAGGTATACAGCCGAGCTAGCATTAGTAAATTGAAATCCTAGCTATTAATGGAAGTAGTACCTAATTGTCGTAAGTCATTCCACTAATATCCTCGTGAGTGAGGCGACCGTTATGACAGCTTTGTGTAACAGAAAGCCATATATTCGCGTCAAAATTCAAATTTAGGCGATTCTAAGCTCATAAATCACTAAGAAGTCATCTTTTGGCCAGCGATTCTTATTCTGTAAGGAACTCGTACCCACTTATCGACAAGTAATGGCCTGACAATGATGGATTATCGTACCAGACTAACGATATTCGTGGCTTCACCTCAGTGATCTTCTCTTTCACCAAGTAGATATTTATGAATCAGCCAACTTCATCTTTCACTAACTATCAAAACTCGAATTTAACCAAAATCTTAGACAATGAAGTTATGTCTCTTTGCCAGTAGGGCAGGCAGACCACATGTTTCCATTTACTAAGATCCTGACATACACCTTTCGCTTCTTTTGCGAAAAGTTACCACAGGAAATCTTTCATAAAATAGGTATACAGAGCGTCTGAGTATGTAAATACTTGATTTACGTTCATACAACGTTTATTCTTTCAGTTGTAAACCCCGTGACACGTATCTTGGACCTAAATAGCGAGACAAACGAAGCCCCCCTAGGCAAGTGGCAATTGTGAAAAATGCCAAATGTATGAGATTTGACGTATGTGACAGGTGTCAACGAATGTCAAAAACGTCAAATCTCATACATTTGTCATTTTATTCCAACATTTTGTAATAATACTTAGTGAATTTGAGCTGGTCCACCGCAGTAGCACCCCGTGCGATCCTCAACAGCCACAAGAAACGTGTGCTGCGCGTATAGAGCAAGTTTTGAGCACATTTTAGGTCCAAGATATAATTATGTCCCGAGCAATTTATGAAAATGTACCGTATAATAAAAAATTAGAGAGTTTAAAGTCATCCTGTATAATAAAACAAAATAATAACGTAACAAAAATTAAAATAAATAAAATACCTAAATTATCATGAAGGGGGTTAGTCTCACCGTCAACGCCAGGAATAAATGCATAGCCCCAGGTACAGATCAGAAGGAATACGTATATGTGCGCCGGAGTGAGGCGCATTCTACGGCCCATCCATGCTCCCGCGCTGCCCTCTCATTGGTGGAGGGAACCGCTTGCTCCGCGCATCACTCACTTGATGCGCAACTTACATCAGCTGTCTGAATGTAGCATGTTCTTTGAGGGTAGATCTGAAAAAAAGGAAAAAGATCTGTAAATATTTTTATCTTTTGAAAATGATTTACATAATATTGTACTTTTAGACTGATTGTACAGAACAAAATTGGTATCCCGAAAGATCATTCCTTGACCAGCAACAATGTGCCACTTTTTTGTCTATCAGGTCTCCACTCAACCCAAAGATATTATATAAAAAGAAGTAGATATGTTATTGCGCGAAAATCGTGAAGATCCGAAAACGAGTCAATTGGAACGTTTGCCTCTAGTACCGCGTGCCGAGCGGCGCCGGTCGGACGTTGAGCGGAAGCATCAGTGACTTAAAAAAATAACGAAAATGCCATCCTATGGTTATAGACACTGCACGAACTATTACTCTAAAGTTAATACACCAAAAGTGTAGATAAATTAAAAATGTGTGTGTGTGAGTTCGGCACATTTTTCTACGTTGATTTGTAAGCATATGACATTTCTATGTTATGAAATGTCATTGACTCAACCGATAAATTTTGACATTTTAATTTTATGTAATAAATAAAATATCGTTAGGGTTATCTTTCATCCAAAATAGTACACTTTTTTTTTAATACTTAGTACTGAAATTCTTAGACTTAGAAAAGTACCTAAAGAATTTCCCTTTTTCCTGCTCCTTCCCCCACACACGCATTGTGGTGTAAGCAATAATACAGCAAATGCTCATTGCTCAGTTCACAAAGTAGTAGTCAATATAAAAAAATAAACGTGTTCCAATAAGTTCATGGCTAAATTTCATGTCCCGTGAACTAACTCAATACTTCAGATCTATTTATACGTTTATAAATGTTCCGCTACTGTAATTAATGTGGCAGATAACGAGATGAATGGGAATTTTTAATCCCTAAATCGAATGAGGCCTTCACACGAAACCGCGGGTAATAGTTAGTGTTTTATAAATTAATTACAAAGTTTGTTTACTACAGAATTTATGAAACAACTGTGCAATAACATGGGTGGTAGGTAGAGAACTTAACCGTGTGAAGGATTAACTCGTTGTATAGTTTTGGCGGCAGAAGTTACTGCTAGGCTCGAACTGAACGCGGCGGAGCGGAACTGAGTGGAATTTAATCAAAAATAGTTGGATGAAGCTTTGGTACGAGGTCAGTAATGCATCCAGAATGTACTCGTATTTTAAACTTAGAACGGCTACATGTGGCGACTTTTGTAACTATTTAAACAACGATACCTGAGCGACCCAGTTTCGTTCCGAATTTATTTTATGTTAACGTCAACTCGTATGCTTTGAGCAATAGCATCAATGAACGTACATAGCTCAAAGATTTAGGAAATGGTGTTGAGAAACTGCATTATTAGATTTTTGGTGTAAATCGCAGTTATTAGAAAAGACACACAGGCATATATACAAAAACAAATCCAAATCGAAGAGTGAATTCTAAAGTGACGCATTAGAACAGGATGGAACAAACTAAAGCTTCTAATAACTGGCCACTTTCAAACGAAATAGAATGCAATACGTTCCAAATTGGTAAATGTTCCATTTTTGAATTTCGAACTTGTTCCGGTCTACCTTTTGCCTCTTTGTTCATCAAATCAAACGCCATCGAATTTGTCACGTGTCATTTGTTTTGCAATTTTGGCGCCTATTTGAAAATCGTTTGCTTAGGAACGAATTTAACTAGAGAGCATTTTCACCCCATGATCTTTTATGGATTTTGTTCCTTTCGACGCTTGTTGCCAAATAGTATGAAAAGTAACATTTGGCGTTTCGTAAAACGTAATTTTCTTTTATGCATTGTACCTACGAAATTCTACGAAATTACAAATATATATTTAAGCATAGCCCCAAGATATTAGACAAGCTGTTCATAACAAAAATTGTATCACTGTGAATGAATTTTGAATTTCTTGATAGAGTCTACCTAGTATCTCTAGATAGAGTACTATCAGAGAACAAGTAGTGACACTGTTGAGTAGAATAACCTAGAATATTAAAAAAATAATGTCGGTGCCCATTGGTCTATGGTGACATACCTGCAGTGAACACGTCACCGTGTAGGGATTGCTCGGGACAAAAATCTTGGAACTAAAATGTGCTCAAAATGTGCTCTATACCCGCAGTACTCGTTTCTTGGGTGTCTTTTGAGGATAGCACGGGGTGCTACGGCGGTAGACGGGGTCAAATTCACCAAGCATAGATTATTACAAAACAATCCGCGCGCCAGGGCCTCGTGTATATGAAATAGAAACAATAAAGGAAGATATAACGAGACAAAAAAATCTCATTTACTCAGTTCCTATTAATAAAATCACACCTTTAGCGTGACATTGCACAGAGCCCTCTCAAACAATCGTAATATGGAAATTAGGATTTAATTTTGTGAAAATAGGTAACATTTGCACATTTGTATAATAATTTATTGTTTTACCCTCTGTCTCTCGAGGGATAAAGCTGATGGCAGACGTGTTTCATACACTTTAGGAGAAATAATAACCCTTTAAAACAGCGAAGTGTTTGTAATTAATTTATGAAAGTGGATCAAAATTAATTGAGCACGCTATTATGAGTTCATGAACTCTGACGCTGATGTTAACATAGATACGCCTCTCGACCTAGATTGACTTTTTATTGCTATGTAAATTATTTCAAAAAAAGTATTTTTGAATGCGAAATCCTTTGTGTAATGCAAATAGCGTCTAGGTAGGTTTATTTTTATTTATATCACCAAGATGATGAACTAGGATAGTATACGGTTCTGCAGTGCAGTCATAATATGAGTCACATACCATGAGAAACCGATACGATTGCACTGTACCGTTTAAACTGTAGTGAAAAATCAATGAACTCCCTGCCGTGATTTCAGTAAGCGATTACAGTTTGGGGTTCTTCAAGAAGGGCATTAGAAGGTTCTTACGGGGTCAGCAGCGCAAGTGTGATGCCCCTGGTGTTGCATACGTCCATAATCCTTGGTAACCACTTTCGCACTTTCGGACACGGTAACGCTTTCGAAGAGAAACTGTCCTCCCGAGGGACATCTGTAAAGAAAATTTCTTAAACCCATCTGTTTAACCCCACCACTACCTACTTTTAATGATTTATAATGAAATGAATGTTATCAATGAATAAGAAACGTATATTTCTATACGTTAATGACCATTTATTGACGAAAAGAATTACAATGACTAATCCGCACGATTACAATGATTGATCGTGTTATACCAAAGATTAATCACCTAACGCCTATGGACACAAATCACTCCGTCATGTATCCATTATTTTATAAGAACCAGCCTATGAATAATATGAATAGTGGCCATCGAATTGCCGAGTTGAAACAGTTGACCAGGTTATCCGAGATAAGAATGCATCAGTAGTCGTATCTCAGACAAAGCAATAGATAAAGCGACATCCTATTAGTGGAATTGCTTCGAACCGAATCTTTTTCTGTTCGTAATCATAATCAATTACATTGATCACGTGATACTACGTTAGTCATAATAATAATATAATAAATAACTAATAACAATTCTAGCGGACCCGGCGAACTTCGTACCGCCATATTTTCCACCCGCGTGGTATTCTGATCTCGTTCCCGCTGCATATCTCTAAATTTATCAGTGTTTCTCTACAATATTATGCATGTATTATACATATAAACCTTCGTCTTGAATCACTCTATCTATTAGAAATAACCACTTCAAAATTAGTTGCATAGTTTTGAAGATTTAAGCATACATAGGGACGGACAGACAGCGACAGCGACTTTGTTTTATAATATGTAGTGATGATGAAGTGATAGTGATTATGAATCATAGAATAAAAGGAATAAAACTCTTTATTTTCGTTATCCTGAATCGGTTAGACTTTGGATCACTCTTCATCCAATTAAGTATGATAATAAATTAATTTGAAGTTTTTGCATTTTTTACAGTGATTGTTCAAGCACTATTAAGGGCATTGAGTCAATTACTTCTATGTCTTACATAGAAAGGAAAACATGTCATTGTATAGGGTGGGCCCAAAAGAAACCACCTCCTTTCGTAAAATCTTTGTAGTCACATGTCATGTCACTTTGATATATTACTGAATGGTTCATAATAAATACACATTCTGAAAGAAAATCTTACATCGTTTCCGAAACTCTTCGCACTTTGTTGAAACTAGAATCCGGTGTCGAGTATCCTAGAATTATAAATTAAGTATGATGTATTCAGGCATCATGTTAAAGAGTTTATCTCTTTCAAATTTAAAGCCTAGTAGATAATACTTTAATTATTCTAAGACATACTACACCGCGTCACGCTAAGCCTGGCTTATGTCACAAGCTAGGCTTTGTTTGAGTCTAGCTAGACGGTGCGGTGTGATTCTAGAGTGCGGATAAATAGCAATTTAATGACAATGATAATGGGTTGTTCAATTATTGCAGGATATTGCTAGTGCATATCCAAGTCAAACATCTAGTATTATTTAAGGAAAACTTTTTTGACCAAAATTTTCGGGTTAAAATAAACCATCCTGTATACACACGGGCAGTGTAGCTCGTGTTATGTGAGCCGAGTGGCGTAAACAATACATACGGTGAAAGAACGACTGCTTACCTTTAGACAGCCTCCGTGGCGTAGCGGTAGTGAACGCGGCCGCTACGCTGGAGGCGCGGGTTCGATCCCCGCTCAGTGCAAATATTTGTGTTCATGAAATATGGGTATTTGCATTGGTCTGGTCGTGCCTCGGAGAGCACGTTAAGCCGTCGGTCCCGGTTGCCATAAGAACATCTATGGCAGTCGTTACGGGTAGTTGGAGCCCTAAAAAATCCAAAAACAACGGTCTAGCTGCATCGCCTAATGTTATCATTGGGCTGTGGAGGTCAGATGGCAATCGCTTCACGAAAAAATATCGAGGTCTAGCCAAATCTGTGGTTAAGACTGGTAACGCGGACCCCAGACTCCGAGCTGAAAAGCTTCGGATGCGACTGGGAATTAACGCTAGGATGTGTGTGTAATGAACGACTGCTTACCTGGTTCCTCGACTTATTAATGCACTACCCCCGGATTTGCGCACTGTAGATAACATTCAACCCCATAGTGTTAACAACAGACTCAAAACTCATTTCCTAAGTTTACTTTTATAATGTTATTTATCACCTTAGGCATTGATTATAAACCGCATAGGTTTCTGTAAAAGATACATAATCTTCTTATTGTATATGATTGTTTAAAATGTTAAATAAATAAATAAAAAAAAAACTTTAATTTTTTTGTGTGTAGTATTAACACTCTTCTACTCCTATCCTATCCATTAAAAGGTTATCTACCCCAACGTAAGTTGCCAAAGCAACAAAAATGATGAAATTGGTCGTTTACGTTTTAACACCACGTATGGTGAAAACAATCGCAACGCATTTCATTTCATCATTTGTGTTTTTAACATGGGCGCGAATACTTCGTGATTTTTTGAATAAACGACGAATTTACACCCTCGCACACTCAAGCTGTGGAATGAACTCCCCGCGATGGTTTTCCCAAGCGACTACAATATGGGGTTCTTCAAGAAGGGCATTAGAAGGTTTCTTCAGGGTCGGCAGCACGAGTGTGACGCCCGTGGTGTTGCATACGTCCTTAGGCCACGGTAACCACTTTCCATCAGGTGGGCCGTGTGCTTGTCTGCCACCTAATTGGTATATAAAAAAAAATACATGATGGCATGGCACCGATAGCTGATTATTCCAGTAAACTGTTTCTTTATATATGTTTATATATGATACTAGTTGTATACGTTGTAAGTATCGTAAGGGTGTTCCCTTACGATACTTACAACGTATACAACTAGTAAATAGTATCGAATTCCTAATGAGTGAACTAAGAGATAAAAGTTTTAATGGTGCATGTATTTCATTCTTAATTTTAAAATCTTTCTTAATTCATGCGAATATTATGTTCATTCACTGCTCAGAAACTCAGTCGGCAACATTATTAAATATAAACTGGTTTTTATATTCAAGTTCAACGTATTTTATGGAATTTCGAACAAAAGATTTGAAAATACTTTAGTTAGATGAATGGGTATTCTTGATAACTGTGCTACCACTGCTACCAATGACTTTTGCTTTACAGGGTCGACAGCACTGTGGAACTGGAGTGTGACTCCCCTGGTGTGGTACTCGTTCATAGGCTACGGTAACCAGGTTTTCATCAGGTGGGCCGTGTGCTATCTGCGATCTAAGTGGTATAATAAATTCATTTTTAACAAAAAAGTTTAACCGACTTCAAGAAACGAAAAAGAGGCACTGAAAAGCGAAAAATAACTTAATTTACAGACTTACTGATTTATTAGAAGTCGGTACCTAGCCCAAGAGAGGCCATATTTCAATGGATTGCATCATAGTAGTTCAGACACAACAAACAAAGTTGGCTGGCACCGACTTCTAATAAATCAGTAAGTCTGTAAATTAAGTTATTTTTCGCTTTTCAGTGTCTCTTTTTCGTTTCTTGAAGTCGGTTAAACTTTTTTGTTAAAAATGAATTTATTTTTCTCTTTTTAGTGAGTTTTTACAGTCTGACGACTGTACATGCGCTGCTGACGCTTCAATACAGATCGAACCGGCCACGCTACAAAAAAAATTATTAAATCATTATTAAAAATAATTTTTAAAATCAATGCATATACACCGGAAATATAGCTGAATATTCTGAACACTTCTGCGTACCCCTTCAAAGGACTCAGGCGTGATGTTATGATGTGTAATGGCAGAAACATTGCAATAATATGCCATTGCAGCAATCGCGGCTGATTTCCTGGTACTTTTTGAAGAGTTCCTTGGTCTAATCTCGGAAACCCATCATCAGATCTTTACGAAATTTAAATGGGACCACTTCGGAATAATCTACTTACGAACACAAAAAGAATTTTCAAAATCCGTCTAGAATTGGCTTCACAATCGCGTAACAAACATACAAAAAAAAACAACGAATTGGGAACCTCCTTTTTTGAAGTCGGTTAAAAAACATACTAGCGGCCGCCGGCGACTTGGTACGCGTGGAGTGTGGAGTTCGTTTTACCCCCATAAGGGTAGAGTGTCGTTAAAGCCGCTCTTAGCGGATGTCTACGCCCTATAGGAACCTACCAGCCAAATTTCAAGTTTGTAGGTGTTATAGTTTCTGAGATTTTTCTTGATAATCAGTGAGTGATATTTCGCTTTTATATATACCTAATCTAATAAAGAACATGTATAATAGAGAAGCTATTAAAATTCGATCTCTATTCTGGTAAGACTTCCAACAAAGTTCGTTACAGTGCTGGATCAATAGATTACTCCACTGGGTATATTTTTCGTGTGATCAAAAAATGAAAGTACCTGCCGTGATTTTCTGTGAAATCTTAATCATTATTACTCGTGTTAATGAAAAATCAATCTGACAATAATTTACAAAATCGTATCGTTAGGAAAATTATGAGCGACCAAAATTCTCGCTCAAAGAGAAGATACATATTATGTTTCAATACTGTAATTCCCAGTATTCGAGCTCGAGCATCTCGATTATAAGGTTTATGGATGCAAATCCTGAAGCACTAATTGCAACTTAATTGCGACGTAGTAGAGTGGTACTAAAAAGTTCTCAAGTTCAAAGTTTTATGCTTAAAACATGTCTAGTACCTAAAACGTCACTGCTCGTAAAACAACAATCCCAAAAGTGGCACTACCCTCGGTCACCTGCGTATTATCCTACTATAATAAACATATCTAGGTACCTCATTTTGCTTTCAAAAAGAAATAAAATCTCAGTAGGTACTGTGTTGCTAAAAGGTGTGACGAAATAATTTATGTTAGTAGGACACACAGGTAAATGAAGTAAAGAGGAGGTTCCCTTAGCGAGTAACTGGCACTACGCTACTGAAATAGCTAAAATAAGTTTGGCATAGAGGGGCTAAGTACTAAAGATTCGAATAGACTAGTGAATGTATGGGATTGACATACCTACGTTTACGACTGTCATAAACGTCAAAATACGTTGTCAGTGTCATTTGTTATTCTATGATATGCTACAAACGATTGTGCCACATAAGTTTTTATTTCAATGATAATTTTCGCGCAAGCTTCAAAAAGTATCATGTTTAATACAACTCAAAAACTATGATTCTTTTCCTTTCTGTAGTTTGTTACATACATACATACATACATACATACAATCACGCCTTTATCCCCGGAGGGTTAGGCAGAGGCAAATTAACACCCACATTTCACCAATTATTGTATTAGGTCCCACGTAACAGGGGGTGAGGGTCTATTGCCATTTTCCGGGCACTATTGTTGGCTCGAGCCATGTAATTGTACGTATAGGCTGAGTCTGGGCTGTATAGATATATCTGTCTGATGTTAAACTCAAAAAAAGTAGTTTGTTAACTTATATGAATATCTAATAGGTACATATAATTTATATACCTATATAGCAAACCGGTTGTAATAATTTGTTGTTACATAAAGAGAATAATGAGTCAATGGCGGTTGTTTCCCTGATGTAATGCGCACATATTAAATATGCGACTAATGTTTAACTGCACAAATCTAATTGCAAATCATTAGTTTTAAGTCAATTTATGTGACACACACAAATACAAAATCGATATCTCACAAATACGAGATTATCCCAGTGATTAGTGATTACACAGTGTAGTGATCCATTGTTGGCGAAACAATTCATTTATCGTAATCTGGTTTACAGCCTAGGCACACTCGATTGGTTACCTAATCGGGGCTTAGATTTATGTAATTGTTGATTTAAAATAGGGTAGGTTTCAGTGCTGAAGGGTGAAAATTTTGAAAAGAGAAGCCGGTGGAAAAAATCTTCCCTTAATAGGTATATAGCAATTTTGTATTTATTTGTTGTACATTTCGCCAACTATGATTTTCGGACCCACAGAACGGGGAGCGAACCTATTGTCGTCATGCGGGCACTTATCAACTGTATGTTTTGCTGTCGGATGAAGAACAGGGCCCATACCATGAACTCTTATAACAGATCAATAATTGAACTGCTGTCATTCTACCAACTGCAAAATGTCACCTTGTAATCCTACTCGTATATATTTATGACATTTCAATTATTGAACTGTTTAAAGAGTATATGGTAAGGCTGCAGGTTTGCTTAACTAAGCTAAAATTTGTTTTGAATAGATCCATGTTTATAACGTATCTTGGGTTTGCAGTTTCTCAATAGTTAATTAATTTTCCATTTACCGATACTTTAGCCGTTTCGCAGTGATCATCATCTTAACGTTTTGCGCTGTTGCATGTAAATGTAAAGCTTTCACATTGAAACCCTGGGGTTGCGTACTCGTTTTTCTCCATTTAGTTGGATTTATTTGACTATTCTGGAAGTACCTGACTGACTTCTGACTTCTCAACTACGAGAGGAAAGCCTGCGCGAAATCCTCGTCTGGGTAACAACTCAGATGCACTTGCATGCAGATGAGGTTAACTTGAGCCCCAAAGGCGTTGTTCGCGCCTCAAAATTACCCGGCATAGCACCAAAACGACCAAACTGACTACCAATCAATCAATCCATTAGACTATTAATTGCAGTCCACTGCTGGACAGGGGCCTCTCCCAATATGCGCCACGTTTGCCGATCTTCCACCTTCCGCATCCAGTCTGTCCCAGCCACCAGTCCCTGATCTTTATGTTTGTGTACCACAAGGTACCACATTAATAATTTAAAGTAACCGTTGTTTATTTTGAAATTTCAACAACAATACTTACAGTACGTAAAGCATTCATTTTTAATATCTGCAGACAATACTCGTAGCATTGTCGTATCAAGATGAAAACCGGATCTATATCTTGAATCGTGTTCTTTGTAAACCATTCGCCTTTATTGTTTATAATTGATATAATCTGCTACCATGTTGAGCTATTTTATTATTTGCGTATATTTTTGCTTATCCAGTTAGTACACAGGCTAGTTGGAAACACAAACAACACGATCGTAATACATTATGTATTTTTAACCGACTTCAAAAAGGAGGAGGTTCTCAATTCGATGGTTTTTTTTTTCTTTTTATAAACTACCTTACAATAAGTATCATCTGCCAATTAAAATAGAGTTTTAAATATGTGTACCTATACTAGAGGCTGCCCGCTGACTTTACCCCTTTAGGGTGAAGTTTCGTTAAATTAGTTTTTAGCAAATGTTTACACCCTATAAGGAACCCTGCCAAATTATAAGATACAGTAGCATGTTTCGTGCAAAAATACATATATGATTTACGTATTTATAAAGCAGTGGAAGCTGTTAGAAGCTGTCAAACTACGACAGCACTTGACCACGTGGCGACGTTATTCTAATTTCTACTTGTGCGAGTGATATTGATTGACTTGTTCAAACTCGATTAAGATAGAAAAAATGAGAATACAGCTCAGGCAGGATGTACACAAAAATTTAAATCAGCTTCGCTTCAGTGGCTCAGTGGTCCGAGCGATCTGGATCGACTTGAATAGTTAGCATACTAAATGCTTTAAAAAATCATTCAATTGTTTAAACTCATCAGAAGTGGTGGCTTGCTTCAATGTATTTCTATTTAATAATTTTCACAGCCCGCCAACATGAAAGCGATGAGGTTGCGGCCGCGCGGTTATTGTGACGACTTGTGACACCCGCAAATGACAAAAAGGTACATCGCGTAAAATGTGTTGGGACGGGACTTTAAAATAAACAAAGTGTTTATTTTAAAGAATAACTAAATGAAATACCTAGATCAATTACATTAATAGTTACCTATTTCAGTAAGTCTTTAAATAAACGTGTACTTTTAGGTAAAGTGTCAATTAAGCAAATCCATAGAAAATTAAAAGTGTACAAATCCATATTTTAGTATAGGTACGTATACTTGCTCTGTGCCAAAATAATCGAAGTTAAATGCGCTCAGAGCAACTGCGTGAAATTGCGCCTTTTTCTTATCCCATTAAACAAAAATCATGGACATTACAATTTATTATTAATAAGTCGCGCAGCGGGCTATGGAGCGAGCTATGCTTGGAGTCTCTTTGAAGGATAAAATTCGTAACGAGGTTATCCGACATAGAACCAAAGTTACCGACATAGCTCGCAGAATAAGTAAACTGAAGTGGCAGTGGGCTGGCCACATCTGCCGAAGGACCGATGGCCGTTGGAGCAAACGAGTCCTAGAGTGGAGACCGCGCGTAGGGAAACGGAAGGTGGGACATCCCCTAGCCAGGTGGACCGACGACCTGCGAAAGGTGGCTGGGACGGATTGGATGCGGAAGGCGGAGGCGCACATTGGGAGAGGCCTATGTCCAGCAGTGGACTGCAGTAGGCTAATTGATTGATTGATTGATTAATATGAGACAACAACGCAACCAAGATCAACACCGCGTCAGTGTGCCTTGACCCTTACCTTAGAAACATAACAAATCCAAGGACGTATATAGATCAATGATTAGTAAATTCGTAGCAAAAAATACAACTTATTGAATGAATTAATAAATACAAACAGAAATTGGTCACATAAGATGACATTGGACCATATTGACAGGTTGTTAATTAGAAGTATAACTTGATGTAATTCGACGAGGTCAATAACTTAACACTCACGAACAGCTTCAGGCAAAAATTGTTACTTAAGCATAACTTTGCCGATGTACACATTTTTTGCCGCATGCCACCAAAATTAATGTGACTTATGATTATGATATATTATATAATTTTGGTGGTATAGTAATTTTTACATATCACTAATGATGGCAATTAAGTATATAGTAATCGTTAAAGTTAATTGAGTTCTCAAATTGGTTGTAATTATAAGTTAAATAAATTATTTTGTGTTGATGGTCTCTATGGTCTGCTTTTACAGATAAGTTGAAAAAGTTTAGGACTCATAGGAATAGTTACCATACTAATTGCTTCAAAAGTTCATTAAATCCTTTTTTGTATGTGGGTAAACTTTCTTCTGACTCTACCGAACTGGAGCTAATGACTAGGTGGGTATGTTGGACTCGTGTGTACAGAAAACCAGGTGGGCATAACAAAAGCTATCCCTAGGGCCCGGACCGGCTTTGGCAACTGTTTCTGTATTTATTTATTAGATAGGTACTAGGTCTTTCACGTGGACTTCGAACTGGTTTTTAATTTTTTCGCAAAACCCAGTAAAAATGCCACCAAAATTAGTCACTTCGGAGATTAAAGATTACAACAACATACATATTTATTAAAAAGCGGTTATTTTAACGATTTGTTTGTGCAGATAATATATGTAATAGGTTTATTCACCTATAAGTTATCTTTTTAGATGATGATGATCATCATGTCGGTAAAACTCAACATCAAAGTTTTTTTTACTAATAAGGTTCAGGGTTTTACCATATTTGAAATATACCATTATAAAATCATTTTGGTCAAGTGTAGGTGTATATTAAGTGTTAAAACTCGTCCTCGTAAAGTTCATAACATATTATAGGTATTATTAGTATTCGGAATTCGACCGCTACGACCAATATGGAGAAAAAAATCTGTTTCCTAATTTTTTATTGATAACATTGATAACAGCAATTATTGCTCCATAGCAATTAAAGAAAAAATAGAACGATTATAACTTTTGGTATGTTATTTATTATAATAATTTAGGTTAATTTATATCTATGAAGTTTGGGTAAAATTGTATTATGAAGAGTATGGGGCCCCTATATGGTCCAACCAAAATTGCAATCCTGCTATTTGACGACTGAGCTAAGACTGAAAGGTCAGACGACAGTTGCTCCCTTAAGAGATGTACGCCTCGGATGTAATCGGGAACCACGCTAAGATTATGATGAGAACTTACCTTGCATTAATATACTATGTAGTTGATGAAAACAAACACGGTTAATTGTCAGGTATTTCTATATTCTGATTGGTAGAGCCTTGTCCTTGTCTTGTATAGATATCTTGTACCACAGTGAAGTGGTACAAGATATCTATATGAAAAAAAAAAAATGGAACGGATTCAATCACGAAAAAAGAGCGGCTTGAAATCGTGAAACAAGGACCCTTCGAAATTGCTGAGTGTTATCTCAAGAATACGATGACCTATTGGGATTAGGATGACCCTTCATTATCTACACCCTTGATCACTAGGATATTATTATCTATTATTCTAGTAATATTTATATTTTTTTACTTCAATCTTAATTCACTGCGATTGCATTGTTTGGGAGGATTTGAAAACATGCAATGAATTGGATATTTATAATTACTATTCTACTGTGGACTTGTTTGCTAATTTTGGTGATAATTTACGGGATGTAATGTGGTACCGTAGGTCTGCTTACTCCTTCTACTCTCTTTGACTTAGCTTACATGGGCATGACAGCCGCTTGACTTCTAACTACGACAGGAAAGCCTGTGCTATAGCCATCAACCGTTAATCGGTATGTGTGCTTTGGGTCCTGATAAATTTTGGTGGGGCGTCGGTCGGCGGAGGTCTTACGAAACAATTTATTGGGAAAAAAAAATCAAAGCGCTCTTTTACTGCTGTCAAAGTTGAATAGTATGTTGTGTTTGTATCAGCTAGTTGCGACACTAAACGACGTTTATTGTCTGCTAGGACTGCCCCTGATTACCGCTTGTTATAAACATTCATCAGCCGCATATTTCAACGGGCAGCATGATAAATGGCCATTCGCTTCACCAAAATGAGTCATTACAATTTTTGGGCGTGGAATTACTCAATAGAAATGTATGGACGTGCTTGCGTTTTATATCTTTATATGAATTTGTTATATGACTTCATGTCAAGGTTGTCATGTGGGTTATATTTGTGATTAATTAATAACGGGGTAGCCTAAAGGCGGGTTATGGTTTTGCGTTTTGGGTTCCGTATGGCATATGATAAAATGATTCTAACTTTTTTTTTCTAGCCACCCACATCCCGCAATTTTTTGATATCACTCAGGGGGGCAGACAAGCATACGACTCACGCCCACCTGATGGAAAGTGGTTACTGGGGCCTATGGGCGTATGCAACACCAGGGGAGTCACGCTCGTGCTGCCGACCAAATAAGAACAGAGTTCCTGTGCCATCAGTGCAGAAGAAAAAGTAGCTTTTGGTCTTCCCACTGACTGACAGTAGAGAAACTCCAGTGAGCTTTGGGTACCCTACTCATTGCTGGGAACACAACATGAGGTTATTATGGCTGTGGTATTCTGTATGGCGGAGGTCCTTCCCTAGACGGACTGCTCAATTGGGACAGCAATACCATTGTGTGCTACCTCCGTCAATTTGTCAACTTTTCTGGGGACGACTGCCGTTTGACCTTCAAACCCTGAAAGGAATGCTTGTGCCACAGCCGCGTTCATTGTTTAGCAGGCGCACCGATTTGCAGGTGAAATGCACCTCAAGGATGTTGGTAGGAAGGACTCCATAGGCATTTCTTACTTGTAACGATTTTTAAAAATGTTGGCACTAATTTCTAAGTTAATTGTTCTATACCTATTGTAGTAAAAAAACAATTCATCCCAGCGCCTTACATAAATAAAACGTTAAAAAAAACTTTGAGATTAAATCGAAAATCATAAAACCGCCCCGTTGTAAAACGCTGACGTAGGTATAAATATTCGGTTACCCTCATTCGGATATTTTTACGTCAGTTGTTAAAGCTCGCGTGCTTAGTAGCATTTATTGACTCATTTTTTATTTATTTTTCATAACAGTAGGCAGTAATTATTGATACACCAAAACTGAATAAAATGAGTTGTAAAATACGTTAAAATATATTAAACAAAATCTGTTAAAATAAAGTCTGGTGTGGTGCGCTCTCCCAATCCACCACCATCAGTATTCAGCCTGCCATAGCTACCTACTAAGTCGTCACGTTAGCCCATCTGTCTGGGAGCGTCCCACTTTCCGTTTGCCGATTCATGGTCGCACTCTAGGACTAGTTTTCACTCCATTACGGCTATCGATCTTTATAAAGATGTGATCAGCCCACTGCTACTTTAGCTTAGTTATTGTCGTAGGTTATTGTAAATATGAAATACATTTTTGTAAATAAAAATCTTCTATGTTTTTTGTTTGATAACATAAAATCGGCAAACGTGGCACATGTTGGGAGAGGCCTATGTCCAGCAGTGGACTGCAATAGGCTAATTGATTGATTGAACATAAAATATTTCTAAATTTTTATTTATTTCGTTCTATTTTCAAATAGCCGCAGGCACGCTACGAAAAGTAAAACTATTCACACTTTATATCGATAACATCGCACATAAAATATAGATTCTAATCGATCGAGTATCAATTTTGCCGATACCACACAAGATTATGTATATCAGGTGTCATGTACCTAAGCATGTTTGCCTCAATAGTAGGTGTGTGGTTGAAAACATGTTGTCCCTATAATTTGCATAATTTGTAGTTATGCCGTCTGAACGTCAGGCAACATGTCCGTATAGTTTAATATTGAATGAGTTGATGGAATGGGAAACGCTTTAATAAATGGTGGCTCGCGGGTCGCTGCCATTTATATAGGTAGGTTATTTATAACTCATAACTCATTTATTTGTAAGAATATTAGATGTCAGTTTAAATAAGATAATTTGTCAATTCTTACTTCCATAGGTGGGATAATGTCCGTTATATACCACAGGTATATGCCTATCCAATATGACCCAAACGAGTAACACTGTCACTGGTTAGGAAAAAAATTCCCAACGGGTCACAGGTGTTACTGGATGCAACAGTTTTTGTCCCAACGACGTGTCATAAAGCCTGAAGAATTTGTTTCTTTGGTTTGAACGCACTAATTTAAAAAATTGGTTATTGAAAAATATATTTTTTGTCTATATCTATAGTCCGTTTATTGAGGAAGGTTATCATCACGCTACTACTCAAAGGAGTGGAGCAGTCATGGCAGCAATCATAAACGTCTACAAATCCGGCAGATATAGGGTTAAACGAGTACAAAGGAGGTTTGAAATATGTCACGGGCAAAGTCGGAGAGGGCCAGCTAGTCTATTAAAATGAGGTAGATAATTATGGTGTCTCAATACTATCGCAATGTGTACCTTTGGTTCCAAAGTGTGAGCTTTGGAATCAACCGAGATGCCGTTCGGTTGATGATGATGATAGAAGTCGCAAAGAGGCATTCATAGAGACTAAAAAAATAGCTGATAATATTTAAATGAAAAGAACACTTTCTACCAAATAAAAAAAACCTTTTTCAAAACTAGATCAGCCATTACGATGTGACCGAACAAACGTTAAAAGTAACTAAATAACTCCTGAGTTTTTTTTAATCCAAGTTTTAAAAAAAATACTTGCGTAAAACGTCTTAAAGAAAGAAAGATGACGACACTTTATCCGACGGACGGTTAATCGGATTAACTGTGGATTAGATGAAATAATAAATCTTTTAAAGTATAAAACATTAGTGTCAATTCTGTTGTACATTCACACAGAACTAAACTAAAGCCTAAGATTAGGTATATTTATTTCGTTTTGATTGTTTCAGAAATATTCACTATCATTACGATTTGCTTTTTGGTAATTTTCGAAACAAAACCACAACTGAATCCTACTATTATAAAACTTTTACCCAATCAAGCTGAAACGGCTGAACGGATCTGACTAAATTTTGGCGATTGAATAGATTATATATCAAATCAAATCAAATTAATTTATTGACGTGAAGTTAGATTACAGATAATTATATTTATGTCTACATTTTATTCCTTGAATTACTTCCTATGGGTTACGGTAACGGGATCTGAATTTCAAATGTGTAGTGGACTTATTATAAAGTCAATATAAAATTAAGAGATTTTAGTTAAGTTTATCGAAAACGTACACCAGAATCGACACCGTTATACCTAAAGCAAAATTTATCTAAGCACCAAAATTACAAACAATTTTTATTTAGAGACAATTTCTCGATACATTTACTTGCAACCCTTAATTTTCTTTTTTATTACTTACGTTATTCTATCGGCAAACGTATCCATAATGGGCAGAATAAATTTATTGCTACGTTCGGCTAAATTGGTTTCATTAATTTTAATATTGTAATTTAATATATAAATGGAATAAAGAATTGTTTTGTTGATAAATGTTTGTATATCGGTAAACGAAATACATAATAATATTTATAACTAGCCTTCCGCCCGCGGCTCCGCCCGCGTGCATCTCGGTTAACGCGATCTTTGCTCATATCTTCGGTTCTACTCCACCGATTGCGATCAAACAAACGTAAGATTTTAAGTCTGAGCAAGCCCTTTCTAACAAAAAAAACCGCATCAAAATCCGTCTAGTAGTTTTTGCGTCACAACAGACAGGAAATTAAAAAATAATTTTTTCGTGTTCAGTATCGTTAACATAACATAACCCAAGTATTTTTTGTAAAATATCTCCAATGTACAGACACGACCACTTTACAATTATATAATAGTACCTATAGATAGATAGATTTGCCATATTTTTTGGTTTGATCGATGGTAAGTCACAGGTTCGATTCTCACTTCTTGTAAATACTTATATCCATACTATATTATCTATTATGTGGCCGAAAAGCATACGGCCCACCTGATGGAAAGTGTTTTGGCCTATGGACGTGTGCAAAACCAAAGACGTCACATTTTCTGAGAGTTTCGATGTATTATGTAAATAGTAAAAAAAAGCAGCTAAGTATTTTTATCCGAATTATAGAACCCACATTACATAACCAACCTATTTGAATAAACTAGAAATTGAGCAACCAGTAACTGGGAACTTCAGCAAAACAGAGTTGCCAGAGTAGAAAATAATGCAACGAGAGGTATTTTTTACGAGTAAGATATGATTAATAATAACAAATAATAATGTACCTTACTACTTCCTTACACAGTGTGAACATTCGTCATCAGAAGAACGAAGAAATGGAGGAAAGAAGAACGGAAAAGAACGGTCGGTAATGCTTAAAACGTCACTATAAGTGCGGTTATGTCATCGCTAAACATCTGCCTCGGTTCTGTTCATACCCGTGCCTACACTCGGCACAACGGACCTGAGTGATACGCGCGCTCTATAATATAATGGATACTTTTTAACTTATTAACAAAATATCATACAAAAACATCTTCAAACCGCTACAAATGTCGGCCTAAGCCTAACTTTCCAGGGTTTTCACCTGAAATGAATAATAATTACAATAGAACAGACAATAGGCCAGTATTATAAATACAAATGAATCAAGGACGAGGAACGTCTAATGATATTAAACACAAAAGAGGCTTTGTTGTACATAGGGATGGCATTAATTATTGAGAAATCTTTTATAGTGACTTTTTAAGTGGCCTTTTCAATAGGTCGGAAGTACGTCCGTTCTTTAGAAAATCGTTGGCTATATGTCCTTGAATTTTGCTTTTGGGACAGTAACAAAGTGAATATTGCTCGGGACAAATATCTTGGACCTGAAATATGCTCATAATGTGCTCTATACGTGCAGTAGGTACAAGTTTCTTGAGTGTCTTTTGAGGATGGCACAAGGTGCTACTGCGGTGGACAAACTCAAATTCACCAATCAATATTGTTACAAAACAATCCGCGGGCGCCAGGGCCTCGTTTGTTTCGCGATTTAGGTCCAAGATACGTGTCCAGGCGCGGTCGCAGCTTGAAGTTTGGGGGGGGGGGGGTCACTTCGGAAATTCCTTAAGAAATTTAACCCTCCCTCCCCTCGTACTGGGACTTTTCAATATGACGTGCATGGTTTTGGAGGGGGGGGGGTGTCATGTCCCCTGTGCCCCCCCCCCTCGGAACGCGCCTGTACGTGTCCCGAGGTATACATACAGTTTGGGAGGCAGAGACCACATGTTTCCACCTGCTACGACTAGGTACATCTTTACATCATATTTCGTCTTTCGCTTCTTCTATTTTCATTCATAATTGTTTTCATACATGCTCGCCGATTTCGGACACTCTTGATACGTCCTTTCTTTAAAATGACACAAGAAATAGTGAGAATATTTGTGCGAAAGTTTTGTTTCAATACTTTCCAGAGTTGTGTAATTGTGTAAGATGATGAGGATCTTAGCGTTGTTTCCGGGGGCATATTTTTTTAAAGAATAAGAATACTAGTAATCGAAATTACTAATATGCACTCTAACCCCTCCAGCTAAGCTAAATTGCTTGTGTAAGAAGTAGGTTTACGTCGGTAGAGTAATGTCCAGGATTCGAACTCGGGATCTCTCGTCGTTAGTCCGTAGTTCTTAGCCACTAAGCTACCGACGCATCTGAGACTTT
Organism: Eilema depressum; assembly: GCA_914767945.1. Classification (NCBI taxonomy): domain Eukaryota; kingdom Metazoa; phylum Arthropoda; class Insecta; order Lepidoptera; family Erebidae; genus Eilema; species Eilema depressum. The sequence goes on from OU612031.1 coordinate 12,158,644, forward strand.
CACCTCGGAGCTTGAAGTAAGCTTTTCCTCCTGCGACTGCCGTCTGACCTGCAGCCTCGTTCGTCAACCAGCAGGTGTGCCGATTACAAATAAGGTTGACTTGTGCCCCAAAAGTGTTAACAGGGTCCTGTACACGTCAAAAAAGAACTTCAGCGCTTGAGCAGTAAGTATAATGATAGGATATAAAACAGTGGCAGCCCTATTCACAATAACTTTAGCACCGCAACAGTTTTGAACATTAAATTATCTTGTAGAATTGGCAAATTTAAAACTTTGACACAATCGCTACTTATTAGACGGTGATTAATATATCTTGTAGTCAGTTTGGACAGGTACGAAGTATGAGAGCTATAATAATTTTTTGGGCATTAACGCAATTTGTACATGTCTGTACTGTCTAATTTTATATCATTAGTCACGGACCTATGGAAAAATAAGTCCATGTCATTAGTCTTAGGTATATATTTTAAGGTTGGTACATATCTGACGGAAAATGCGTCGAGCGTATCATTAGTCGCGTCTATTCGGTCACATTAGACCTGCCACATTACGCGTCTAGTCACTTCTGTGTTCAGCTTCAGAACCTACGGAGCGGTTGTGTTGTGTGATAATTAATTCTAGAATGAAGGCCATCTAGATGGTAGCTAAAAGGGAGGCTTTAGAACAAGATGGAAAAAGGAAACGACGACATTGGGTGCATCGTTTAAATACTAAAAGTACATCGACGGACACTGCGTTGATGGAAACGGAACAGTCGCTGTACGTTCGGCGCACTAACGGATTATATCGGTTGAGTGTGAAATATTGAATGTTTTATAATATACTAGCTTTTGCCCGCGGCTCCGCCCGCGTGGATGTCGGTTATCGCGACCAAACATAGCCTATGTCCTTTCTCAAGGTCTAACCTACCTCTATACCAAATTTCATCAAAATCGGTTAAGCGGTTTAGTCGTAAAAGTGAGACAGACAGACAGACAGACAGACAGACAGAGTTACTTTCGCATTTATAATATTAGTAGTAAGTAGTAAAGTAGTAAAGTAGTAAAGTAGTAACTAGCCTTCCGCCCGCGGCTCCGCCCGCGTGCATCTCGGTTAACGCAACCTTTGCTCATATCTTCGGTTCTACTAATTGGTATCGGTAATTATGACAGTCATCAACGTATGACGTCAAATCCTATATATTTTATTTTTATTTTTTTATTTATTATATTCTCCATTCAAAAATTGCCAACAAAATGGAAAATTGCCAACTCGCGCGCGCTCGCGAATTTGACGATCGCGAGATGGTGAATGACTCTATTCTACCATAGGCCGGCCAATGAATTGCCACCTGTCTAGGGGGCTGGCATTACGCGACTAATAATACGCGACGCATTATCTGCCAGATATGCACGAAGAAACGAAAATGTCTAGTAAATTAAACAAACAGTGTCAAGTAAATGAGCAGTTTTCCAGTAGGTATAATAATCAGTTGGTTTTTAATTCATCAAGAGATGGCGTTAGCATAACTTTTGGTAATTTTAATGTAATCTGTGGTTTGCTGTTGTTCTTTTCGCGTCGGTCTGTAATTTAAATAATAATATTATAATTTAAAATAATTTCATCAGAAAACATGTCAAAACATCTATGTAAAGTAAATCAATACAAAACCGAAGATCATTTTTTCCATAAATTAGTTACCAAAAGTGCCGGCTGCGCCATCTAGCTTGTCTTTAGGAACCCTATAAATACCTACTGGAAAACTGCTCATTGAAATAAAATTACTTTACTTTTCATACTTTTACTACTTTTGGGCATGTAGGTTAGTAGGTAGCATGTATACAGTTTAATGTACAATAAGCGGTCTATCGCTGGAAGTGATTTCTTCCAAGAAACCTTGGGATGCACTGTTTAGGTATAATCTATGTCTATAGTTCATTCACAGAGCGCTACAAAATCTAGAGCTCCGGTCGCGTAGACTGCTCGTCTCATTTTACAGGCCACCTCATCTCTGCCTGTGGGTCTTAAAAGGCGACCAAGGGACAAGGCTGTTCTCCATCCGACTGTAAGCATACAGTCCATGACAAAATGCCCACGAGACGGCAGTTGGCGAAATGTGGGTGCCAATACATCTCTGGCTATCTCCCTTTGGGGATTTACAGGCAAAATTACCGTCACCCCCAGGCCCGCGCTCATGGGAGACAGAGGTCATTCTGCAACCCCCGACGTCCGAGTTGCCTCTGCTCGTCGCAGGCCGCAATTTAATAGTAAAAATAATATCTACCATTTATGCGACTACATTCCTGAACTTTAAATGATCGTATAATCGCTTTCGATCAAGACCTGCGTGACGCCCTAGGCAGTGTTCAAGAGTTCAATTAATTACTTGATATTTTGATTGTAATTAAAATTAAAGTCTTGTTTGTTAATTACAATTCAAAGGTAACGTGCGATATCACGCAACATCAATTTAAAACTTGTTAGTTTTTGCTAGCAAGTTACGCGGTTCAGTGATTGGTAATGACTGTAAGTATAGTTTACACTACAGGTATAAGGTATCGGCTAGCTACCCCGATAAGTTTCCATAGTAACAAAAATTATGATTGTTCGATTTTGTCAAACGACGAATCGCAACCGATAGCAGATACTAATAACCAGCCCCTCTAGACAAGTGGCAATTCCTTGCTCGGCGTTATGATGGAATAGAATGACAAATTGTATGGGATTTGACGTATATGACAGGCGTCAACGAATGTCAAAAACGTCAAATCCTATACATTTGTCATTCTATTCCATCATACGCCGAGTTTCTGTATAAAAGCACCGTTATACAGTAGCAATAACTCACTGATTTGCGTTAAAACAGGGAGAGGTAAAGTTAACTATAGACTTGAACAGACATACAATTAATTTTTAGATGCCGAGTGTTTGGAAGAGCTCGTAAAGTCGTGGTTGGCCAGGGTTGCTATATAGATATTTGTGACATTCAATAAAGGCTCTTGAGTCTCGGTGGTGAGAAGGGTAGCCAGATCTCACTGGAGAGGTTACAATGTGGCCCTATCCTACTCCACCGGGAACCAGGAAAAGGAGAAAACTATACAAAATGGCTCACACTTCTCCTTGACATCGATATTAAGTAAACGAGTGTTACTTCATCCGTATTAAGTATGCAAATGCCACAAAAGGCGTAAAATATAAACTTACTTTTTTATTTTCTTTTTATTCGTTTGCATGCTCGTACAAACAGAAAGGTATAGAGTGAGCTAACGAAAGAACGGGGTGGAATATTGTTTGTAGCTGTCAAACAAATAAGTAAGGGAAGAGGTTCCACCTTGTCGTGTGTACTAAGGTAAACAAACGGAATAGCCCACATACATTCTACATATTCATAGAGCTGTGTTTTATGTATTAACCGGGAAAATAAAACGGTATTGGTATTTCGTTCATCATACGTAACTTCCCAGTAATATACCGTTTAATATTTATATCCAGTATTTCACCTGATGAATATACCACGAGTATAAATAAAGAATTGCAGGTTTTGTAAGTCAGATATGGATAAAGGGGACCATTGAGAAGCCGCAATGAATTACGCGTTTCTGCTGTATGCTTCTGCAGTCGTCGTATGCGGTTGGCTTAGGAATGTACAATAAAGATACATTGTGTGTGGACTCCACCATGATTTTCAGAGCCCAAGTCAACTACTTCTAAATCACTTCAAAATGACGGATAAGGTTCCCTTCCGAGGTTAGGGAATTAAACGGCAGTCACTCTTCTAAAAGAACTCGGGCGCTTTTCAAGGAGTATAAATGGCTCCTGGTTCATCCCTACGAGTACCATATGAGTTTTCAGAAGTAACGTCAAATACGTTCTTTTTTTTCATTTGCTTTGCTATCTTTTTCTTCACGTGTTGAAAAACTTTGTAACTGTCTGTCTTTAATTGTAGATGGCATGTTACCTGTACGAGATTTTGCACAAAACCGCCGATCGATGGGACGATATATCGTTACGTGAGTAGCATGCGTTAAGTGTCACAGGAATTTCGCATTTCAGGACTCGTAAATTTCACTAATATGATACGCATACTTCAGAGCATATTGCGTTTCTGGTTGTCGATTGAGTATGTCAAGGTAGGCTGTTTTCATACTACTTAGTTATGTGTTTGAGGCACAAGTATTTAAACCTTGGAATTCTTTACCAAAACGTATATTTCCGGCTTGCGTTTTTTTAATGGGCCATGAAAACGCATGTGTTGTGGCCGTCCATTTGACTTCACCCCGCTTGATAGTTAACTGAGGTTGAGTTTAACACATAGATCCTTACTTTTGTAAGATCGTGGTCTTCAGTTTGATGGTAATGAGGAATGCACCTAAAGGGTCGTTTGAAGAGTTCAGTACAAAAAGTTGTATTTCGCAGTAAATAATATTTTCTAATTTTCTTCTTTTCAGTATTACAGGAAGAGAAAACAAGCAGGTATAGGATACTAACTCTGCCGCATCGAACAGAAGTGAGGATAAAATATTAATTTGAAGCCAACAAAGTACGACTCCAGAGTAATTCTCCTTGAAGAAGCTTTTCACTTATTATCATGCACATTGGCGCGATATTGCGCGAAAACGTCTGATACTTTTTTAATAACATCCTTAAGGGAGGCAAAAGAATATTAATTTCCTTTGCCAAGTAAAGTTTGAGTGCCCAAGTTGTACCTTATCAGTTTGTTTACAGTACCTTTCCTTATTTACGCTGTTGATGAAGTAGCGCCGACTATTTGGGCGTCCAAATTGTTGTGATTCAGGGTAACTTTGTTGATTTAGTTCGTTTCGCTAGATAGCTTGATTTTTCTTCGATATTTCCTTGCTTGATAAACACGGCTATTTTATTTTTTACGGTTGATGAATCACGAATTCAAGGCTTCACTACTATATACTTTTTATGTATAATGATGGTAGTTAGGTAAATATTACTGCAGTGTCTTGTATAGTGGAGTGCATAAGTATATCGTAGGTTGACTACTAATTAAATGGTTTTAATAAGCTTGGTCTAGTTGTTATTTTTCTTGGAACTGCGAGTACAGCTGGTGGAGTCACTAGTTCTGTCCAAGCTAAACTATGCCGATACTGTATATGGCCCCCGCCTATTATCACAGACAGAACGGCTGGTCCAAAGAGTACAAAATGCCTGCACACGTTTTTGTTTTTCAGTACCCCCACGAAGTCATGTTACCCCTTTTCTGAACAGACACCATTTGCTAAAAATGAAAACAAGGCGGAAACTTCACCTCGCATGCTTGATGTTTGGGATCATTAGGCACCGGGAACCGGCCTACCTGTATGAAAGGATCAGCTGGGTGTCGGGCGGACGTACTTGTGGCAACAGACTGTGCTCGCAGCAGTTGTCCATCCCCCGACACAAAACGGCTGCTTTCACGGGTAGCTTCCGTTACGCGGCTAGCAAGGTCTGGAATAACCTCCCCCCGCCGATTAGGTCGCTTAACAATGTAAACACCTTTAGGATAAGACTACGACTGTACCTGATCGACGCACAGAGGGAGCTTGGCTTAATTGCACCAAATGTATCATTTATTTAGTATAAGTATTTTATGTCTAATGACTTGATGAGGGAGACATTCGTAACTCCTCAAGATATTTATCTGGGTCAACCGCTTATCATGTTAATCTTTATTTTTTATTTAATTTTTTTTGTATTATGTATACGCGTATTTATAATAATATAATATATTTATTTAGTATTGCTAACATGTATTATTGTATCATATTTTGGGTGGGTATACCTCGGTCTATTTTGTTTTTTCCTTTTTGGGTTGCTTGTATAAGTGCAGCTGATTTGCATCCGTGCATCACCTTCACATAGGTCTGGCTGAAAACCAGCGCCTGACAGCTGTCTTGACAGCTGACAGGCTATATGCTGAACCAGAACCTTTTCTGTTGGCGCGTGAGGTACATAAACGACACAATTGTATAATTGCTTATTTAACGCCTTTGTTTTTTTCTGTGCTGTGTATCTTAAGTGTCTAGCTAGAATAAATATTTTTTTCTTTCTTTCTTCTTTCTTTCATCTTCTTAAGATATTACCTTCTTCGTAAGAACTTTTGCCTTCATTATTAAGTAGACAAACCAATATGCTATCCGTCGCCATTGCAGAAGCTTATAAATCTATTTCTGTTTTCCATAATACAGACGTTGCCCCTCTTAATAACAGGCGGGCCTGCTTATTTCCTTTCAAATAAAATGTTATCCCATTATCGGGTGGGATAAACAAACAGAATCCGTATAGGTACTTACTTTCCTTTTTTTTACTATTAAATGGAAATTATTTCAACTCATTAGTTAAGTTGCATCATAAATATATTCACACGTTAATGCTCTCTAATGGGTACGAGTTTATGATTGATTTCTTCAATTATTTACAGACACCTGTTCTTTTCTGAAGCTTCGAGGGTCAATAGCGATGGGAAGTCCTATGTGTAATTAAATTTTCATTAATTTCTAATGAAATACTAACCTCGAAAGTTGCTACATATTTAGAGACTATCGGGGACTCTTTTGCCGCACCATTAAGATCTGGAATTCCTTATAAGCCCACGTGTTCCTACAGTCCCGGGTCCTTTAAGCGGGGTGTGGAAAAGCATCTGATGAGGCCGTCAAGCTGAGGGCCACCATTGTAACCCGGTACGTGTCTGTAATGGTGACCCTCTTTTCTGAGACTTTGCCTTCAGCTTACCATCTATCCATCCATACCATAAAATTGTAATGATTTTTCCATAATTTTACTCAGGACTGAAATGCCATACTTATATGATTACATCAGTGTTGTGACATTGATGTGATCACAAAAGGATGACATTTCAGTCGGCCGGACTGACACATCAGTCCGGCCTGGATTATTTGTGACTTGGCTTGGAACTAGAGTACTGGAGTATCTGTTTGTCTTCTGCGCTGACGGCACATAATCTCTCTATTCTTACAGGGTCGTCCATAGGCCACAGTAATCACTTTCTATCAGGTGTACCACCGTGTGCGACCTAAGTGGTATTGAAAAGACCTGCCTCTGGTGTATTTAGCTCCACAATACTTCGGAAATTGTGTCCCTAGGATGCCTAAGAGACTGTTTAATCATTCAGCCGACCCAGAAAATTCGGCACTTGGCAAATTCCCAACAGTTCGGCGAATACTTGTAACGGTGCGACATATTGGGTAGCACGTGGGCAAACGAATTCTATTTGTTTTTACCCGACTACGGCAAAACCAAACGAGGGTTATGATTTTGACGGGCCATGTATGTATGTATGTATGTTCATCTGTTTATAGCTCCTCAACTACTTATTAGAACTGGATAAATGAGGTATCGTTAGAAGCATCTTGATCGTCCACTGGTTATAGGCTATAATAAGTGTCAATGAATCTAATGTGGCGCTCTCTAGCGGTCATAAAGTACTATGTTTAAAAATAAATTTTAGATAAATATGCCGTGTTGGGTATCAAATGAAAGAGCTTAATTAGCACATTAATTACACCTAGAACCTAGAATGTATTGTTTTGTTAGAGTAAGTGGCATTCGAATACGGCTATCCTTAATATTTTCTTGTTTAGTACTTTATAAGAACGCGATTAGTAGTTTGGAGATATTAGTTTTTAGATATCAGCCTCCTAGACAAGTCGCAATTCATTAGTTGAATAGAAATATAATAAAATTATCAATGTATGCGTTTGTCGTTTACTGTGTAACCGTCAAAATACGTGCCCATCCCAAACAATGATTATTCCATTCTATTTTACTACAAAATATAGCGTAGGTATACCTAAGCGTTTAAAAAATTACGACTTCGACATTTTAAAAGCATTTTTGTCCTAATTACATTCGCGTTGCCTACTGAATAAGCCCAAAGTTCACGTTACTGCAGTAAGTGCTGTCAACAACCTTCAACTGCCGCCAAGTGGCCCAAAGACCGTAGAAACCTTGAGTGAACAACAATACCTATCATCCTTGACCGTAAATGACTAAATTGACTTGACATTTCGATATGTGATTCAAGGAAAATGGAAAATGGGGTAATGGGTACTTTCTATTCTAATCAGTGGTGAAGAATGAAAGTTATCAAAAAGGAAGCCAGTGGTGGAAAACCTTAGGTACCTCTTATAGAACAGTAATGGCAATTTTGTAAAAAATTCTGGGCGTTCTGTTTCCCTCTTCCTACAGTCCCGGGTTCTTCAAGCGGTCGTGAAAAAGAATCTATCAGGGCCGTCAAGTTAGGGACCACCATTTTAAGGTCAATAGCATCAGAAATGGTGGTTCGTATCTTCTGGCCTGTATGTCAGCTTTTTACCATCTAGTGGGATATAAAAAAGGGTACATCTCTACTACGGCTTTCCTTTGCAGAGCAAGCTAGCAGGATTCGGGTTATAGGGACCCCCGTCACTGCTACTAATATTTTAAATGTGAAAGTTTGTCAGACTTGGTGGATGTTACTCTTTCATAAAAACGGATAAACGGATCTAGTTGAAATTAGGCACATAGATAGATTATAGTCTGACATAGCTAGGGTTGCCAACCATACTGTTTAAAACAGTATTATACTGTTTTACACCCAATTATACTGTTTACTGTTCAACAAACAAACAGTATCCAAAATACTGTTTTCAGCATCAAAATGCATAACACTACAAAAATGTGCAGCAATTGATGCAATTTTAATTAATTGGGCACCAATTTGCAATTATTTTATAAGTGTAGGTGTTGATTGTCCCATGATAATCCAAAATTTATTAATGATAAATCATAATATAGAAAATAATACAGTTAACAGCTATCTTCTATTTGCCAGCCATATTAAATCTTTTAATTTATCCACCGGTGGCACACACCAATGACTTTTCGATGCTTTTCGAAGTTGTGTGTATTTATCGCAGGTTTATAAGTGCCCGGTTAATGGCAATAGGCTCGCCACCTATTATGTACATTGGGACCTAAACATAAACAGCGAAATGTGGGTGCTAGCACCTCTGCCTACCCCTTCGGGGATATAGGCGTGAGTTTATGATATGTTATGTTTAATTTATCCATAAAAAAATTGATGGGAACCATATTACCATTTTAGATGTTTACGAAACCATGCTTTCTTTTAAGACAGACAGATCTAAGGGGGCAAAATAGGTGACGAACCCTTGTATGTAAAACCGTATTTAGTGAACCGGATTTTTATGATCTTTGTTTTGTTGGAGAGAGAAAGTTGGTTCAGGGAGCCAGAATCGGATGACAGGATCAAGGGAGTCAGGATTGGATAACAGGATCTAGGGAAATCCTCAAAATGATGGCAAAACACTGTTTCTGCTGTTTTAACATAATTTAATTTCAGTATTTGCATTTTAAAATTATCTGCTCGTGATTTTAAGCTGCTGATGATAGGAACCTAAGCAAAGGATGGACGATGGATCGATTATAACTCACTAAAAAGAGAAATAGTTATTTGTTATACAAGAGTGCAAAGTTGCTTTTTAACCGCGTGCTCAGTTTTGATGACCGAGCAAGCGAAAGATTCTAAATTTGAATCACTAGCATAGCGAGTGATTCATAAATTAGAATCTTGAGCGTTAGCGAGGGAATCAAAAGAGCACAAGGTGTAAAATCTTTGCACTCGAGTGCAACACGTAACTTTTCATCCCACCTCAGCGAGGAAATAATGAAATGCTTCTTCTTCCTAGCGTTAATTCCCAGTCGCATCCGAAGCTTTCACCTCGGAGTTCGGGGTCCGCTTTACCAGTCTTAACTGCGGATTTGGCTGGACCTCGATATTTTTCGTAAAGCGACTGCCATGTGACCTCCACAACCCAATGGTGACATTAGGCGATATCGAAGCATTGCAGCTAGACCGTTGTTGTTGAACTTTTTATGCATACAAATATTTGCACTGAGCGGGGATCGGACCCGCGCCTCCTGCGTTGCGGCCACGTTCACTACCACTACGCCACGGAGGCTGTATAATAATTATGTGTAATAATACTAATAATAAAATATCAACAAATAAAATTCAACAACAATGTTCAACCATAGGACGTGAAAAAAAAATTATGCGCGCAAAGCAAATTTAAAAAAAAAAGTAGGTACACCAAGGAGGTTCCGAGTTGAGTTTTTCATAAATTAAAAAAAAGTTGTATGATAAATCGGCATCATAGAGGTAGAAGTAAATAGGTTTAATGATATTTTGAGTTCACAAACCTAGTACACACGATGTTCTAAATTCAAATTTACTTTACCACTCTAGAGGATAAAAGCGACTTTTACACTCAGATATCGAAGAAAAAAAGTACTCTTTCCGAGATGGTGGGATGAAAAATAAATTAACAGCCTCTCGGGCTAGGCACCGCAGTTATTTTTAGCTTTTTAGTGCCTCTTTTTCGTTTCTTGAAGTCGGTTAAACTTTTTTGTTAAAATTAATTTATGTAAATTGTAAAATACTGTTCTATTTTCTAGAATACTGTTCAATTTTCTTCTCAGACCGAAATATACTTTTTTTCTCGAAAAAAGAGTTGGCAACCCTAGACATAGCACATAGGCTACTTTTATACCGAGTATAACAATACCGAAAATAGTACCTATTGCACGTGGACAGGGCTGCGGGTAAAAGATAATTCTTTATGAAGAATTCCTAGATGTTTTATTAAACACAGTAGGTATTGCTCGGGACATAATATAATCTTGGACCTAAAACGTTTCTTGGGTGTCTTTGAAGGATAGTATGGTGCATTACGGTGGACGAGCTCAAATTCACCAAGCATAGATTATAAAACAACTAGCTGTCCCGGCGAAATTCGTACTGCCATATTTTTTTCAGCCCGTGTGAATTTTTGATCCCGTTCTCGCTGCATCTATTTTCTCACCGTTTAAACCTTCCCTGGACATCCACGAATATTTCAAGATCAAAATTAGCCAAATCGGTTCAGCCGTTCTTGAGTTATAAAATATAAATAGTAATATATATAGCTAAACTGTTTTTTTAACTAACGCTTTAATAAATAAAAGTCTGAAATTAAGGACACTTTAATATATTTACTGTTTCACTTAGTGTTTAGGTAAATACGTGAGCAGAAACAGAATTACAGAATTAGGCATCTGTCAGTCCTCCTATAGGTGTAATTGTACTTATTGCCTAACTATAAACTAGGACGAAACGTCACGTAACTAGTTTTCTTAGTAATAAACTAGTTTTTTTTATTCAGTTTTAGAATTCGAACCCGGGACTTCGCAATCGTAAGGCAGACTTTTTAACCACTGAGCTGTCGACGCTAATCTTTGTTTTGGATATAAACCATGGAGCACTTGAGATATATAGATATTTTATACCCTCCGAGCTATTATTATATAAGATTCACATGCTAAACTCCACCGAATATGACAACTTGCACGTTTGACGGCAATTGACTCGTCACCCATTACAGTTGATGAAATGTGGGTGTTAATACGTCTCTGCCTACCCTTTTTATACAGGACATGTCAATATGACTTCACTTCGGCTGAAGCTGTAGTAAGTTGTAGGCAAAGTCTCAGGATTTACAGATGTGAATATAATATGAGCCTATGAATATGTATGTACCCAGTTCGATTCCGCAAGCCCAAATTGAATTTTATTACGTAACTAAATTATAAAAATACGAGGGTTATTTTGAAAAGATATTACGGAAGGAATACATTATAACTTTTTGCGTTCAGTGTTCAAATCGTTTTGGCGCGCTGTACAGAGTGCCTAATGGGAGTTTCGCACATGTTCGCATATTTATGTATGATATTAGATCTGCACCACCTTGTGGGAGAAGTGTTTATTTGCTAGGATAAGAGTTCAAAGTAAGGTGTTACAGTTTGGGGACTCTCTGGTCCCCACACCGGAAGAGGGCCAGATCGAGAGATATGGTCCTGGGTCGGCCGGGGAGCAAGGGATATGGCTACGACAATCTCATCTCCGATGACCCACAGACGGCGTGCGTTTTAGTCGGTTCGAGTCCAACATAACCACCTGTTCCGGCTCCAGCGGGGAAGGTAGGTGAGATAAAAAAAAGGTGTTAGGTACAGTTTTCTCAGTAGGTAGCTGAATGCTTGCAGCAGGATGCTTTATTGGGTCACCTTACACCCCGGCATTAAGATCCGAGACGGCGACGACGACGATCCGTTTTAGTCGGTTCGAGCTCCAAGTCTCAGGTAAGAGGGTCACCATTACAGACCTACCATGTTACAATGGTCGCCCTGAGCTCGAAGGCCTCATCAGATACTTTTTCACACCCCGTTTATAAGACCCGGGACTGTAGGAAATATGTCAGCTGGTAAAGAATTCCAGGTCTGAATTTTCTACTTTTTTTTACTTTTTATTACTGTTATCATAATACGATGTGGCATGTCATATAATTATGGTACAACGTGAGTAGCCTCCTGAAGCATTGCCGGTGTTGTGTCGTCAATTATATCTTTACGATTTTCTGATCCGTTCCAACTACTACCTATTTGAGTGTACCTAATACAATAAAACGGATGCACCAAATCCGTGGTTCATTTCATTTAGTGTTTTGTTCCGATACGGTACCTACTAAGTGAATAGTTCCACTTTTATTGAAAGTGCACTGGTAATGGAAATACTCCACAGAGCCTTTTTGCCTCTGAGTTGTTTATAGAAAGGTTTTCTGAAGTTGGTACGGAATTAGGGGTCTGAAACCTCCTTGCGGTACACCCTGGGCAACTGGGAGATGGCAGTGCCTCTCTTTCTCCCAGATATCAACTGCTGCAGGAATGGCCCTATAGAGGGCTGTGTGATAATGATTAAATCTACAAAATATAATATAACACTGACCATTACTCGTCTATAATACTGTCTAGTCTGTTCAGGCTTTAGGTATATGAACTAATAAGGTAATGTAACCAATTATGTAAATATCGGTAACAAATATTTGTCAGAAGTTAGAGTAAGAAAAATAAAAAGGCTTGTTTAATACAACGATAAAATATAAAATAAACAGAATTAATCTCGAGATTAGCATCGAAGGAGATTCAGGTAATTGAACGGAAATGCTAAAGCGAAGGAGCACGGGTCGCCGTGGTCCGGGTTCGTCTTGCGGTAAAACGGTATTATTAATTGATGGGCCCCGAAAAACGCTGCTTGGTTCGATTTTGGAAAACTTGTGTATAACATTCGTCTAATTTTATTTTTATTTTACAATCGAATTTTGTTAAGTTTTAGGTAAGGAAGTTGTAGGTCGGCACTAAGGAAGGTGCTCTTAGCTGTGTTATCGGTGGAACGACAGTGCTTCCATCTTTTATGAACAAAAATAACAAAATCATCATCATTTTACTATTGTTCTCGCATGCATCTGAGGCTTTTACTAGGGACACCGACATCCTTTTACTCTTTCTCCTTATTTTGATTTGTCTATCAATGTCTAACCCTCCCAAGCCTGAAAGGAAATCCTACACCTGAGCTCCGTCTGACAATCATTATATGTAAGCTAGTACTTGAGGTTGAAAGGAAAACTCTTTCGAAATAAACAGACTGTTCTAAAGACATTTACATATCCACTCTGCTAAAAAGTTAAATACGGCACATCAATTCAGACCACTAGCCTATATAAATCCTGTAACTGTATTGAAATGATAGCATTGCAAAAAGCTTCCAAGTCTGTTGCGACGATATCATAAGACTTATCTTGAATGTAAGCCATATTAGTCACAGAATAAATTTAATATAGTGCTCGACGAGGTCATTGGTCGACCTAGTAAGCGGTCAGTTAAAGTCGTTTCTCGTTCTGCATTTACTACTTTCTTGCTAAATGTTAATTTTCCTAGATTGAACTCGTAAAACAAAACAACCGCATTAACTTGGTCATCTAATCTTCGTGGACATTAAAGGAAACACATTATTCAAATCCGTGTAATAGCCTCCCTAGAGAAACACTTAGCGTGTGTGGGCGCCATTTGCATTCTTAGCGAACCCACCAACTTGAACTCGTAAATGTAATGTGTGACACTAACGTAGCTCCATTAAAATACAGATTATAGTTTAGTAAATTTAATGTAGGTTCATTTAATTCTCTATTATATGAAATTAATGGTATATTAGTATTTTATCGTTAGATGTAATGATTTCACTTTGTTGTTATGCGCGTACCTAGAATGGTCTTATGACTTGAAGTGATGCGATTTCAAGGTACTCATTACAAAAATGAACTCTCAAGTTTATCAGCACGTTTTGATTCAAAATATGTTTCCTTTTTCTTGTGGTGGATTACCTCTCTGGCTAGGAGAGCTCGCTCATATTATATTACTCATAGCATATTAGCCCTGTCTGTTTAACTCTTAAGTAATTTCATAAAGTAATTTCAATTTCATCTAACATACGAATAAGTTGGTAAACTCTGTTTACGATACTATAATAGCTTTCCTTTTTATTTCAACTTAGTAATTACGTCTTGAGCTTATTGTTTGCAAAAAAAGTTTTAAATGTCAAAAGTATTGTAGCTTTTGCATCAGCTATTGCATTTGCTATCTTCGCTTTCATTTAAATAATATCTTAGAAACGATTTGAACATGTTTTGACTTATTAGTTCTGTTTCTTTGCATTGAAGTCAGCATTTCATAACCAAACATACAATGCAATCGACGTTATGGCAATATAAACTAATAAGTACCATAGTAACTTGTGTTGTAAACTATATTTACTTACCGGTATATGCAGCGTATTGCTTCCGTACCTAGGTACTCTAATAACAAAATGTTAGTTCTGCCTATATTTGCATTCAGTCAACTGATAGTGTGGTAATGTTGCTGCTACCGTAAATTGCCTATATGTAGGACTGTGAGGATACTGTGAGCATATAGCACAGACATCATTCTTCAACGATGTGGAGTGTTGTAATCTGTCACAATATAACTCGTATTTAAATTGCAATAACGTGATATTAGACCTAATTTTTTCAAACAACGAAGTTCGTATATCGGCGAGTGACGACCCTCTGGTACCGGAGGACCCTCAACACAAGGCTCTCTGTATATCAGCAGATTTCGTTCAGCTCCACTCGCTGGCTTCTTCACCGCACGTAAAGTTTGCATACAGCTGCGGTAACTATAGTGCAATCTCAACTGAATTAAATAACTTAGACTGGGATACCGAATTCAACAGTAGGTCACTGGAAGACGCTGTAAGTTTTTTTTACGATATTATTAACAAGTTGCGAAAACAACATATCCCATCCAAAACAGTAGTCCCGCAATCTAAGTATCCGCTTTGGTACAAGACACCGCTTATAAAAATACTTAAGGAAAAGTCAAAATTCCACACTAAATTTAAAAAATATAACAACCTCTCCGATTACGAATCATTCGTTACATTAAGAGAAAGAGCTAAAACCCTGGAGAGTGATATGTTCG
Organism: Eilema depressum; assembly: GCA_914767945.1. Classification (NCBI taxonomy): domain Eukaryota; kingdom Metazoa; phylum Arthropoda; class Insecta; order Lepidoptera; family Erebidae; genus Eilema; species Eilema depressum. The sequence goes on from OU612031.1 coordinate 12,174,043, forward strand.
CAGACTACATCTCGAAAATCGAGGATAGCATTCTTAAAAACCCTAAAGCATTCTGGTCTTACGTAAAGAGCAAGAAGCAATCGAATTGCTATCCAGCAGTTCTAAGATACGGGCAGCACTCTTCGGGCGACGGTGAGGAGGTTTGCAACTTTTTTTGTGACTATTTTGACTCGAATTTCTTACAAGGTACTGGCAGCATATCTAACAGTCTATACACGGACCCTGGGATAGATACCATAACAGATATAGGCACCATTGAGATACAAGAGGATGAAGTTTTCAAATTACTCAAGGCCCTTGATCTTAATAAAACTGCAGGCCCGGATAATATACCCCCGATCCTCGTGGTCAGATGTGCTGCTAGCCTCACGACACCACTTTCTCTACTTTTTAAAAAGACATTTAACGAAGGGTTGGTGCCTAGATTGTGGAAATCGGCTTATATCACGCCAATCCACAAAAAGGGCCCTAAAGATATGGTGGAAAACTACAGGCCTATCTCGAAACTGTGTGTATTCGCTAAGGTGCTAGAGAAAATCGTTTACAGACAACTGTACAACTCACTCAAACACAACTTTAGTGAACATCAGCACGGTTTCCTGAGTGGGCGCTCCACTACTACCAACCTTCTGGTCTGCAGTGACTATATCTCCGGGTGTATGTCTCAAAAACATCAAGTTGACGTGATATACACTGATTATAGTAAGGCTTTTGATCGAATTGACCATGAACTGCTCTTGCATAAACTTTCTGGTATAGGTATCAGGGGTGACCTTTTCAGATGGTTCTCCTCTTATGTTAGGAACAGATGTCAAACCGTTGTTCTTAATGGATTCAAATCTAGAGCATCGTATATTCCATCTGGGGCTCCTCAGGGCTCGTTGTTGGCTCCGCTATTGTTTATTGTCTTTATTAACGACATTTCAAGTTGTTTTACCAACTCTAAAATTCTCCTATATGCTGATGATATGAAGATCCTGTGTCCTGTCGGTACTACAGCGGATGCTTTTGCACTTCAAGCGGATCTAGACAGATTCACTAACTACTGTAGGTTAAATAAATTACAATTAAATGTATCCAAATGTTATGCATGCACCTTTACCCGTAAACCTGTGCCTATTCTTTATAATTACAAACTTAACGGATCTAGTGTTGAGAGAGTAAACTCAATAAAAGACTTAGGCTTAACTTTCGACTCAAAGCTCATATTTGACCAACATATAGACAATATTGTCAAACGAGCCTCCAGGGCATTGGGCTTTATCATGCGGTTATCAGCAGACTTCAAAAATATAAAAACAATTAAAATTCTATATTGCACGTTTGTCCGCAGTCACCTCGAATTTTCCTCACAGGTGTGGAATCCTCATTACAACATCTACGTAGATGAGATTGAAGGCATTCAGAGGAAATTTGTAAGGTATATTCAATACCGTTCCAAATCGTACCATCCAAATTATGTTACTCGTTGCAGAAAATTTCACTTACTACCACTGTACTTGCGTAGACGTATGGCTGATCAGTCACTACTTCTCGGACTTGCAAACGGCTCGGTTGACTGTCCTGAGCTGTTGGGTAAGATTGGATTGTGCGTACATTGCTCCTTTTTGAGAAAACCGCGACTTCTTCATGTTCCTATAGTAAATTCCAACTATCGTCAAAATTCCTTTCTCATTAGAGCCAGTAGAAATTTCAATGAAATCTCGCAGTCAATCAACGAGGTTGACTTATTTAACACCAACATAACAAAACTTAAGAGGATTATGAGCGATGCCTTCTTTGAGGGGTGAATGAGATTCGTGTGTCTTTCGTCTTTCATTAACTTATGTGTACCTTGTATGCCTGGATAAGATATATTATATCTGTATTTACCTACTCGTAAAAACTTGTAATTGGCCTTCTTGTACCTATTTTTGTTGTATAAATCCATTGTATTAGCTGTAAGTTTTTTTTTTAAAGAATAAAATAAAAATAAAAAAATAAAATAAATATTATTACTGATGTCCATAAAATAGTTACATTCGTAGTGATTGAGTTATGACAATGACTCACCGATTTCAGTTAAAGTAATAATGCCCCAAGGTGCTATTTTTGGAAGGCCACAAATAGATATTGCTTTTTCTGATGTCATTGCTAGGGTAGGTTCATCATCTGTTTTGTTTCTTTTTAATATGAATCTTTGATTAAACTTTAATACGTATGTTTGTTTTAATGGAGACCACTTGCTAGCAATGTCGCACATTGTTCCAAAGTGTTATTGCATTGTTCAATCGACTGATCTCTGGGACATCCTAAAGATACCCTTGTCACATGAAACTAGTTTTCTGTTTACTCACCAGTGCTCTAACGGTCCTTTTATATCTGAAAAGAACAAACAAAACAATGTATTACTGAATTACTTGTTGATTTAACACTACAGTAAATATATAATTTAGATAACTTGGTGATGATGCAAAGTTAACTAACTTAAAGATTTTCAAATACTTGATGCAAGTTACTAATATCTAGTGAACCGAATACGAGTATAGCCCCCCTAGATAAGTGGCAATTCGTTTACCGGCGTATTGTAGAAAAGAATGAAGAATGCATGGCATTTGAGGTATATGACAATGGTCGACGTCGCATACGTCAAATCCCATACATTCGTCACCAATCACCATTGTCTAAGGGGGCAAATAAGTTGCAAGGTAGGTCCAAGATTCGCTAACAAAGCTCTCTGAAGGTACGCTACGGATGTGAACTCACTTCTAATACCTTCGTTTTACATTGGAATAAGGAACCTGACATGAGAAAGTGATGCACGATCCACAGTATTCAGAAAGATTTATTGTTTTACTTTGGGGACATATTTTCTAGTAATATGCCAAGTTGCAGTTAGCAGACACGTTTCGCGGTGCGGTGCCTGGCTACGTGGGTAATAAATGTCTGGCTGTATCACATCTGCCGGGCCCCGGTAGAAAGCGCAGCCGCAAGAAGTGAGGGCTTGACGTCGTAAAACATGACATGCGTGTTAATGACCGCCCTGCCAAAGATGCCGAAGACTGGGCGAAGTGGAAGAGAAATAATATAGGTATTTACACTATCACCGTCATCATGGTGATGAAAATAGTCCGATAGTTCTAATAGAAATGGAAGAGATGTAGTCAGAAAGGGGACTCCGGGTGAAAAAAAAGCTGAGCATAATATTATGATGTTATGATATGCTTTTGATAGTTTTCTGCATTAATTAAAAAAGTACCTACACAGATGCTGGGAGATAGATTTTAGTAACGGGACTGTGTATGTGAGGCATGTGAGTGAGTGCATATGGTCTCTATGATGGGTTTGTTGGTTAATGCGCATTGGAATGTGAGCTACACTTTAATTACAGTTTAAAAATAAGTACAAATATTATACTGTTGTCTATTTTGTAAATATTAGGTATAATGTGCAATAAATAATAGCAAATGAATATTTCATTTTTTATGAAAAAAAAAAAAAAGTGTGTCCGCTCTTCTCATGGCCCGCTTCGGTACGTGACCTTCCGAACTATGTTGGTCAAATAATATTATCTCATGCTTATAATTTTGTATACTGTTCTTTGTAGAATTACAATTTAGGTCTGATTGTCTAGATAATAACATTCACAAAATTATATACCTGCCTACAACCTACAAAGTAAATTGTGCTTGTTACCTTTATTATTCTAGAGCCTTTATTCGAGATTTAAAGTTTGAAATTGTGAAATCTTTGTTCATCCGGTTAATATTCTCAAAACAGGTGGTGCGTTTTTAGAATAGAAAAAAATTGTTTCCTCAATAATACGGTAACAAAATATTATTAGGTACCTATATCTGGTTTGTACCTAAGTACTACACTAGTAATTACAAAAAAAACTATGTTTAGCCGCAAACTTGGTGTACAGTCAGCAAAGTAGATAAGGGTACCTACCCTTATCTTCTTGGCTGATTGTACAATGTACCTACTCGTAAGACACTGGTCGCGGGATCTAGTCCCGTCTGAGAATTTCACTTTTTCAATCTTAATCGATTTGAATAGTGAATTGCTTCGAAATTTTATTAAAATGTGCACACAAAAAGTAAAATGATTGAAATGTCATTGCATTTTAGTAAGTAGTTTTAAAAATAACTACAAAGGTATCTAAAAGAATGTAGAGAGAGATCGCGAAGAATACGCGCGTAAAATTTAAAAATTTAACTCTTCTCTACTGCATTTAAAACTGTAACTAAGTATTCTGTTTCTCTGTTCTAACCCTTAAACTAATACGTGTCACCAGGGACAGCTATTTGTCTTGTAAATGACCCTGACCGGAACAACCCGCCGACAGTCGTTAAAGTTCAAAAAAGTAATAGAAAGGGCGCACTAAATTACTTTTCACCAAGTCAAGTCACCCGTTTAGCGCAGCGTTTCTTTAAAACCTGTGGTCACCTATCATTAAAAAGTAAAAAATTAGGATTTGTAATATTAAAAACTCAAGCTTTTTATGAGAATGTCGTTACCAAATGTATGGTTATAGACTGCAATTAACAATCAAACAAGTGGGGTGCTATCATCATTTTTACTTTTGATGCTGACTGTACTGACATTTCAGTTTTACACAGGTTTATCTAATTAACAGAGGTGTCATCGGGTTAAATGTTTTTTAACGATTCCTAACGTGGAATTCACCGAAGCCAGATTGCTTGACCTCTGCTAAAGTGAATGTCTATAGCGACATCAAACACGCCTAGGCAACGTACAGGGTACTTGTACATTAAAATTACCTGGAAAAATGTACTCCATTCGGTTAGTTAGTCGGTTATGTAGTCGGTTAAAAACTTAGTTTTTAAATATCTGTTTAGAAACTTACGGAGGGGACGTAGTAAGCCTTCCCGAAGAGCGATACCTATGCTCGGGCCCTCTCCGTGAGTAGCGGCACCGCCGTGAAATCAATTACTACACCACGATGGCAATCCAACGCCGTCGATTCGACAGAAGAAGAAACTTATTTTGAAGATTAAAAACCGAAATCGAACCACTAGTTAGTCAGTTAAATTGCTAACTTTATTTGTTTAATATGCCTTTTATAAACAGCCGCTACAAGATAGTTTACCTTTAGCTAAGTACCTAACCGAATGGACTATAAGTAGATATATTTATCGTTGTTCTAAACGTTTATATGGAATATCATTGTAAAACTCATTGTACAGCTGTTTTTTAATCATATCCCCCCTCACTAAAAGCCACAACCGTGCTGTGAGTGTACTATACAAAGTGTAAGGCCCACCATTAGGTAAACGTGAAGCCAATAGTAAATAAGTGTTCCTTGTTAATTGCTTATGCACGCCTTGCGAAAACTCGCGCTTGCAGAAACACGTGTCGGTAAATTCGAAGTAAGCTAGCTGGTTAGGGCTAATGAGGTATCGAACACTGAATTAATATTACCCGCTACCCGCACTAGTAGAGACTAATATTAACTCAGTAACGATTTAGTATTCGTTTATTTGAGCAATTATTGTTATGGATGAAACTTTATACCGTAAATAGAAATCATGGCACACACGGCTAAGGAGATAAGTATGTACAGTCACAATCAGATCGAACTTGATGAACAAAGCACTCAAAATGATCTTAATATCTTGGTAGGTTTTCACCTCTTCCTGTTGACTGATTGTTTTGATATTCTATACACACCTTTAATTCGGACGATAATAGAATTTAAATTAATAAAACAGTTTGGCAAGGTATTAAACCTTGGTATTAAGTTCATTTTGAGACTTTGTACCCTAAGGTTGACTGGTGGAAAATGCCCATGGCATTAAGTCCGCCTTTGTACATAATTATATTTTATTTGTGCACGAAGTTTAATTAAATAAGATAGATCTGATGCTAACTGCACCTATATTACACATTTAAAAGTATGCATAAGTATAGCCACCACTCGATGTACATATTGTACATGCCATTACATGTAATTTTTTTCAAGTACACGGCTCTACACATTTCTTAACTCTGTGACAAACTCTAAAAGGATACTCATAAAGCTGTATCATATTACGTCCTCTTGTCACTAAGTGCAATAACGGCGGATCTCTGATCATATTTCTGTTATGGTAAATTGAACCAGCAGTTTGGCATGTCGGCTAAAGTCAAATTTTGATACGTTATTTATTACAAAGGAATAATAAAAAGGAAAATTCAATTTCATTAATTAAACTGCTAGTTTGGAACCAATTTGTCGAAAACTAATTTTTATTTAACAGAACATTCACAATAGATTAGGTAGGCATACTCACTAAATTAGGAAATTTTAGTTAACCAGTCAAACAAAAAATAAATTGAATATTCGTCTCCATGTTTCTTTCCACTGGATGTTTTACTACAAAGGGCAGAACTAGTTTGGAGCGCTCCTAATTCGTATTTCTCTTGAGCAATAACTTTGATTAATCGAATCTTGACAGCCGTAAAGCCAAATTCGTGAATTATCTGACGAATCAATCGCGAAGTCACAGCGATAAACATCTAAATAATTTGTACACAGGATTCCGTTGTCGTTTCGTTGTTAAAGAACACGTTTAAGGTATGTTTCTGAAGCCGACCGCATATGATAACTGCAGACGCATGCAGCAGATTCAGTGGACCCATTACTTGTAAACTCCGATACGGATAAGGGACCATTGAGAAACCGCAATATAGTACCCCCGCCGGGTCCAGGTAAAAGGGGTAGGCCAAAGAAGTCCTGGCTTGACGTCGTGGAGGGTGATATGCGTGCTAATGGTCTCACTACCATGGACGCCCAAGATCGTGCGAAGTGGAGAAGGAAGAGCCGGAAGGCGGACCCTGAGCTTCGAGGTCATCTTGGCCACGGATGCAATCAGGAGAATACGTCTATATGCAGATGATGATGATGATGAGAAACCGCAATGAATTGCGCGTATTTACTGCGTGCGTCTGAAGTTGTCGTATGCCTTTAGGATCATACCTTTAGATATAAATTGTTGCGAAGTAATCGAAGTTGAACACTGACGTTAAGTTATCATTCAAAATGATTTGAAGAACGAAATTGAAAGGTAATCTTTGGCAAGCTCCTCATCGATATTTTAATACGAATTGTAGGAAAGTTTATACGAAGTCCAAAGTTAAGGGATCCGCCATGGGCAGACTGGAGAATTGAAGTAATATTTCTCTAACTTTTTCCCATTCATTCAGTACTCATACCGAAATATGACCTATTACCTTTAACGTTAAAAACGAAACTTACCTGAAAAAGATTGTAGATATCTTTTTGAGGTAAGTTTCGCGCTGGTAAAAAACATAAGGTTTTTTTTTAAAGAATTCCACGAAAGCAAATTCCCGTCTTAGTTATATAAAATCGTCTACAGGAGAAGTTGTATTTCGGTTCGTTTGTTTAGGTATTGTGTAAGCAATAGTATTTATCTTGGACTTTCACCCGCATCTTAAATAAGCGAAGGTGACTTAAAGAACCATGTAACCATTTTGTGGTTTTCTAGCAACTTCATCAGTAAGTTTTATTCGAAAAAAGACTAAATAAATATCCTTTTCAATCATGTGGGCGTCTTAGAAATGGGCATATGTTACTACAGTACTATTATTATCACATTTAAAAGTTCTTCTCAGTCCACTGCTGGACATAGGCCTGTTCCAATGTGCGCTTTATATCCTACCACTACTATCCACGTTTCGCATAAAGTGCCGCGGGATCAATAAGGAAGTAAAAGTGGGATCAATTAAGAATTTTCGAATTCGGGACAATTTTCGTGGGATCAATACGGAACAACCCGTCTTTCCTAGAAAACTTTTTTGGGTCGTCAGTACATCTGACTGGAGAGCAGCCCATCGATTTTTTTTCATACCACTTAGGTGGCAGACCAGCAAACGTTGTCGGTTCACGGTAAACTCTCTTATAAGCCACCGCTTCACGGAAAATATCGAACTTTGGTTGTACTTGGAAAAGGCTAGGAGCAGGAAGACCCTAGGACCCATTTACTCCAATGGCCTGATGGCTATAGCGAATCGGCAGATGGGGCCAGCTTATCACCGCTTTATCTTGCTTATTTTATGATCTATGCCGGTAACTTTAGTTGTTTGTCAGAAGACCTTTTATGAATTTTATCTTTCAAAGTAACTCTAAATATAACTCGCTCCATTACGCCCACCTGCTGTGTTATAAAAGTTGTATTTATTTCATTAGGGGATGGACTTATATATCCCTGTACCTACCACCTACTATAATACTTGTTACACCGATGCGAAGCTTCATTAACGTATAGAAATTATTTACTTATACATACATGCAAGTTGAGTCAGGGTTGTCAGTTTTTATTTTATTTTATTTGGTGTTTTTTTTGGTAAGTACGTAGGTCATTAAAAGAGCTCCAAATAAAAACACTCTGTTTGTTGATTAGTTGATTTCTATAGTCGATTAAAAGTTCTAAGTGTATTTTATAACTGGATTTACGCCATTGTTAGGGCAAATCACATAAAGAACTCGCGCGATTAAAGCAATTATTACTTTCGTTTTAGTAACAGAATTTTAAATAGAAGCTCGTTCTTAGAAGTTTGCATACCTAATTACTATAGTTACATTTTTTAGTTTTAGTAAAACCCTCGTAATTTATTTATTTATTTTAAGTTACACGTCTAATACAGCTTAATATTGAAATCGCCTCTAAGAAAAAGAAGTAGGTAATAGCATGTGACTGTATGAATAAAACGTTTATTATCAACAATATTTTTATTAATATTAAAAAAATACATCTGTGACAGGATGAATCCTCATGGCAGTCTTGTGAGGCAACCCTAGCGTAGCTTCATACAATAAAAAATAATAGTTATACGCTTACAAGCGCCAAAGGAGATGTCTACTTTATGAAAGGTTTATATCTCACTTCAATAGCGGAGGTTCAGGTCCTCAATTTTTCGGAATATACTTTTTTTTTTGTCAGCCTACCTATTCAGGGTTATACAAGCGTAATTATAATATAGGCGTCAATGTTTCTACGATAGACTGTATATTTATCGTTCGATGGGCGTATGTATTTATGGTAATAAATAAATGTGAAATAATGTCTGTCTAATTTAATTTAATTACTTCGATTAATAAAATGTTTCACTACGTGTGTGGCCTTTAAAAAAATAAAATGTAAAAAAAAGTTCGCAAATTATTATTTTTACTCAAAAACTTTGTTTCAAAGAATAAAATATTATATCCAATGACCAAATATAGTAATAAGCGATTGCGATCAAACAATCGTAAGATTTTAAGCCTGATCAAGGAATTCCTAAAAAAACCAGCAGTAAAATCCATTCATTGTTTTTTTATCCTTCGTGAATGAACAGACAAGAATTCCAAAAAAATGTGCTTAGGGGTATCTATCGTGAATATAACAGAATTTTTTCGAATATCTCCAATGTACGAATACGACCACTATACAATTATATAATTTACTTAGTAGATTCGTTTTATACTACAGAACTTCGAAGCCTTCCAAGCCGATAGGCTCCACCTCTGTACTATTAAAAACCTTTTAAATCTATGTTTACATAAAGTATTTTATACGAACGAATACAGATTATATAAACAAAAGCCATATGTGTTTGTGGTGTTATTATCTGTGAGTAAACTTGATCAAGTAAATATTAACTTTGGTTCAACAGTCGGGATGCTTCATACCGAATTATCGCAGGAAGAATCCGAATTTATGTTTTGTTTGAGTTGGTTCACAACTAATAAGTAGTGGAGATGCAGTGTGGCATCGTGTGAGTCGGCTATTTAGACAAAAGTTATGTCTAGTTGGCCATTGGTAGAGGTTTTAGTAACATGCTCTATGTAAGAATAGAATTAACAATATCGGTGGCTATATAAATTTTTTCATAAATTTTGCGTGGTTCCCGGCAGAGTAGTAGAGTAGTAGTAAAAATTTATTATGTAAAGCATATGTATTTTAAGAATGAATAAAAAAATAAAAAAAAAAGAATTTGGACCACCCCATTTCCTCCCATGTGGTATCGTACAAGGCGACTAAGGGATAGGGCTGTTTAACATCAGACAGATATATACAGCCACGACTCAGCCTAAACATGGCTCGAGCCAAGAATAGTGCCCGGAAAACGGCAATAGGCTCACCCCCTATTACGTGGGACCTAATACAATGATTGGTGAAATGTGGGTGTTAATTCACCTCTGCCTAACCTTCCGGGGATAAAGCCGTGATTGTATGTATGTATAAATATTATTATTATTAGTAGAAGAAGCGAATGATGTATGCCAGGATAGCAAGTGGAAAACTGTTGTCTCTGCCTACCCCACTGGGAAAGGGGCGTGACTGTATGTATGTATGTATAAATATTATACCATACTTCGAGAGCATGTTAAGCCGTCGGTCCCGGTTGCCATACGAACATCTATGGCAGTCGTACCCGTAACGAGTTGGAGCTCTAAAAGGTTCAACAACTGGTCTAACTATAGAAATTCAATATCGCCAATGAGTAATGGCGGTCTGCGGCAGACGCTTCACGGAAAATATCGAAATTCAGCCGCGTCACAGTTAGACTGGAAAAAACTGTTTTAGGTAGGAGCCAGGATACGACGGTATTTCCGTCCCAATCGAGTAGTCAAACTGGCGAAATAACTCCGCTCTAGAAAATACCGCGGATATAATAACCTCTTGTTGTGTTCCCAGCGGCGCTGAATAGGGTAGCCACTCTAACCAGGGCCCATTGGAGAGATTTTGTGCTGTCAGTGGGAAGACCAAAGGCTTGTCCTGCTTGTCTTCTGCGCTGAAGGCACAGAATCTCTTTGTTTTAAAGGATCGGCAGCACGAGTGTGGCTCCTTAGTGTTGCACTCGTCCATAGGCCACATTAAACACTTTCCATCAGGTGGACCGTGTGCTTGTCTGCTATCTAAGTGGTATAAAAAAGCGGAGATCACACTTCGAGGAGAAGGCCCCGAATGCGACCGAGACTATCGCAAAGATGATGACGATATTAACTTTTAAATAATTAAGAACTGTCCCTTCTCAATATGAATAGTACATAGGTAATCTTTGTTAGGCATCTAAGATGACTGAGAAGCCGAACAAAGCTGACGTCATCTACATTAAAGCCTCTGAGATTAGTCCGTATTGTACTCGGTATCTTCTAGAGCAAACACGACTGCAATTTACCCAAATTCATTAACGAATATAGGTAGGTAAGTTGCTCTAGACCAGAGTTTCTCAAAGTACCAGTATTCGCGTACCCTGCGACAAAATTTACTTACGTGCTTAGCTTATGTTGGCGGTCTATAATTGTTTTTTGCATTGTAAGACAAGAATAATATCAAGGCATTTATCGTAAAGCGTAATAATGTGCATGAAGTGAGCATGTTTTCACAACAGAGAGCTACGACTATGACGTGGCGTTCAAGCGTTTAAGCGATAAAAAGGGAAGCTATACAATCTATATAGTTCCATCTCTTAACATGTCATGGTAAGTTCAATTACAGGTAAAGTTCATCAAGTGTTTCGTACGCGGAAATTACCGATTCTGAATTAGGATTGAAATTGAGGAAAAAATTCCAGGAAGGAGAAATTCCAGGAATAGACTCTATTTGCGTTAAAAAAACATGCTCACCCAGCACAACAATTTAAAAAACTATGATCTTTAGTTAGTATTCCTTTTTCATACAATATCTTATTTTTTATCTATTGTGAGGATTTCAATATGTAACAAAGTTGAACAGGGGTACGCAAAGTTATAAGATTGAGAAACGCTGCTCTAGACAGTACGAGCAAAGAAAAAGAAAACCCACATGTATAATAAATCCTAAGAAAGGTGAAAGGTAATGACATCCCTCACATTGGGTTTTCGTTTACTACTAACACACGGGGACCGAGTACAATGTATGGACGTATATTAGCAGACTGTTCTCATCCCTCGGGAGATATGGGCACAATCTGACATCATTCGGAAAATTGCTTAATCAATTTGAACATTCGGGTCATCTATATTAATCTTTATTCTAGTAGAATGAAGGAAAATTTGATGTTTCGATAATATTGCAACCGTGGTCCAATTCCTGCTATAAATAATGTATCAAATAATTTAAAATAATACTATAATGGTTGTACGATGCAAATCGTTGTATTGCATTTTAATTTTAGTGGAATATTTAATAGAATATTTTAATCGAAATCGATGTGTTTTTAATCTGCATTCTATTTTTGTCTCTGGTAGTTTGCGTACCAACTTCGGAGAATTACCATGATATTTATAACCTTTAGTAAAAAAGGGGCTATTATCTAATTACACAGAGGTACTTTCGGTGTATCGTGGTATATCTATTGCGGAAGATGCGTAGATCGCCCCACGTTGGGCGCCATTGAAACGAAAAGGGTTTGTTGGAGAAATTGTTTGCTTGAAATGGAACCACTTTTTAATTGGTGGTGTTACTATTTACGCAGAATGAGCTCACTGTGTCGTTAAGTCTTGCTGTATTTTGCTGTTTACTAGGTTTGATTAAGTTGATTTTGTTTAATTATTGTTTTTTTTAAGAATATTAGCAACCGAAATTACTAATATTCCTTTGAACCCCTCCAACTAAGCTAAATTGCTTGTGCTAGGAGTGGTTTCACGTCGGTCGGTACTGTAGTGGCCAGGATTCGAACCCGGGACCTCTCGATCGTAAGATTGACTGGTTCCCAGGCTTGTGGTATGCTACAACCATCTTCTCTATGCTATGGTTATAATGCATGAGTGATATTCGCGTAAACTTCAGAAAGTATCAACTATAAAATAGTAGTTTGAACACAAAAGTTACGGGTATCTAGACTACATAATAAAATAGTATGTGTAAAGGGTATACTGGTGTGAACCTATAGTGGCGATTTCAAGTACTTTAGGTATTCGTCTCTGGAGCTTTTTCGTTCGATGAAAGAATGATGCCCACTTTCCATACATCCGTTGACCTGTCATTACATTTTTTAAATGCTATCGTATTACTGTACTGGTATCATTGATGAATAGATACTGCATCTTTAAAACCATAAAACCAATAATGGTTTAAATCTTTAGACAGAAAAATGTGTATTCAAGGTATTAAAACGTGTAGGTAAAGTATTTATTTATCTGTGCTTTGACTAATGAACTGTGTGACAGTGTCAAAAAACTTAAGGGGTCCATTACACGCTCATGCAAACGTCATGCATCATGCCGTCAATCATGAATATTATTGGTCAATCGGTTATTAGACGTTATGTTATTGGTCACTCACGGCGTGATTGATGGTTAAACCATGGCAAAACCTAGCGTGTAATGGACCCCTAACAACCAATGATCGTGTTCTGACATACGGGTGCGACCGGGTCTAACGCTAGGATGATGACGATCTCATATTATCAAAAGTTAATTCTTGACAGTCAAGATTGACAAGATATAGGTAATAATTTAGATTTATTTCATGTCATATGCTCATATTCAGTGATTAAATGAGCTTTCAACATACAATTTACTGTTTGCAATTTTTGTCATCATCATCATCAGCCTTGCATTCATTCTGGTTACATCCACGGCCTTGCTTCAGAGTCCGGGGTCCACCTCTTCCAGTACTACCACGACGCAGCTGAACTTACATATTTTCGGTGAAGCAACTGCCATCTGACCTCCAAAACCCATTGGCGACATTAAAGTATTGTGTAGACTAGTTGTTGGATTTATTGGGCTCTAACTACCCCTAACGACTGTCATTAGATGTTCGTATGATAACTGGTACTGACGGCTTAACGTGCTCTCCAAGGCACGGAGATACCATGACCCAGGTCAATGCAAGTAGACATATTCATGCATGCAAATATTTGCACTGAGCGGAAATCGAACCCGCGCCTCCTGCATAGCATTCGAGTTCACTACCTACCGTCATGCCACCGAGGCTGAGGGAATTTTTGCATTCAACAATAACTAAATAAAAATACTTTTTAACTTTATTGCTATTACAGAAATGACAATATGAAAAGTCAAAAATGAATATTAATAATACAACCTTACAACATTTTATTCATTACAATTGGTATTTTTATTCGTCAATTTTTATATTTTTATAATGTATGTGTTCTCTTATTATAATCATCGTCAAAATAATGTTGTGTTTTGAATTGAAGGCAGGAATCTTAGAGCCCAGGGACTGTCTTCCGACTTTTCTAAAAGGTTAGGGCCAGTCCACACGGCGCGTTGCGTTGCGTCGATGCAGCACTGTGCCACTGCGTCGCGTCGTTTTACATACAAATAATCATAGTGTCCACACGGCGCGCTGCGTCGACGCAACGCACACACGACGGAGCTGCAGCCCCGGAGGCGAAGCGGGCGGGGGTGTACGCGTTGTGACTGTGACTGCATCGTAGTAACGCTGCGCTGCGGTGACGCAGCGTCCGTGTGGCCGGCTATGCGTCAAAATATTTGCGTTGCGTCGACGCAACGCATACAACGCACCGTGTGGACTGGCCCTTAGGTCTGTCTCCACTTTTCACTGTTTTGGGCATCACTGGTAATGAGATAATTGGCACGCATAACACATTCTACAACGATAGTTGAGCTAAGACTTCTCAGGTTTGCTCTGCTACCCGGCGGGGCGGTATTGCCAGACATTTTTATCATACACGTAGCCTGGGTGTTGCCGAAAAACTTGTCCAGCAATGACGCTCTCCTGTATTTTATCTGCTATGTCATGGACAAGGATCCCACGGATGCGGACATTGCTCTCCTCTCAAATGGGGTGATATCAGAGTATCAAATTGAATTTGAACGCAACAGAAAGAGGAATTACACTACACATCAGCAATAAAACGAAACCATGAAACCAAATGAAGCTGTCACTGTCATGTCATAGTCGGTGTTTGTTTATAGCGTAGAGAGAGGACAAATACAATTATTATTTGTAATCGTAGCAGGTACCAGTAACACATAACAGTGTAGTACCATATAACAGTGGTATACCTACTAGGTATACCTAATACGATTATTTCATATTATTTTGATATCTTATTAGGTAGGTAATAGTCAAAATAATAGCGACAATGAGCGATATTATAATCTATGTGCGTGCGTTAATCCTAAGCCTGTTAAAGTATGAAGGAAAAGTTGGTCACTATTTCGTATTTATGTTATAGGCAATGTGTATAATCCGGCATTGTATAGAATGCCTAGGCATTCTATACATTGCCTAAAACGTTCAGGCAATGTGTATAATACGATTAATTTCATACATTGCCTAGGTATTGTATTAAATGCCAGAAGCGCATTAGGCAATGTGTTTATTGGACGGGTTGTTGTAAATTCGTCTCTTTAAAATGATATTTCATGTGCGAAAATTCGTCTCACCTTAATAAATAAGTACTGCTAGCAAACAAAGTACCTAATAGATTAACAAAGCTTCATTTATTTGCGATCCCTTAAGAAGCCCTCTATGGATTTAAAAAATGGATATTACTGCTGAAAGAAAAACTGTTCACTCCGACTTGGATAGATTAGGTTAGAAGTTAGGTTCGTGGTAATTTTTTTTTTAACCATGCAGATCTCTATAGGCCACGGTAACAACTCTCTTTCCATCAGGTTAGGTGGCTGACAAGCACAGGGATGATGGTAAGAGAGTGGTTGCCGTGGCCTATAGAAATTCTGTATGGTAATAAAAAAAATAACCACAAAGGCTAATGCGGGAGCTCCGCTCCGCTCCCGCATTTACCTTCTAACCTAATCTATCCAAGTCGGAATGTGCAGCTTTGCTTTCACTGCTATGTGAGAAACATTCTACGCAAAAAACACGTAGGTACTTAGGCATACCTACCAATAGAACACAATACATGTCTTATCAGCACTTTCGCTGGTGGAAGTTGAAATTAGGATTAGCTCTCAAAAGATTAGTATCTATCTAACTAAATCATAGAGAAGAAAAATAGATTACATACATTACCTATGCTTCGACCGGCATTCTATACAATGCCTAGGTATTCTATACATTTCCTAGGCAAAGTGTAAAATAGTTTAAACATTGAATATCATTTCATACATTGCCTGAACGGCCCCGGCATTCTATACATTTCCTAGGTATTGTATAGAATGCCTGCATTATACACATTGCCTATAACATTTACATTATATTGAATAACTGGACGTAGTCGTTTGATTGAAAAGTAGTGCAAACAGCCACTATTATTTACTGCAATAGGCTCACCCCCTATTACGTGGGACCCAATACAATGATTTAGTGAAATGTGAGTGTTCATTCACCTCTGCCTAACCCTCCGGGGATAAAGGCGTGATTATGTGTGTACGTGAGTGTGTGTGTGTTTGTGTGTGTGTGTGTGTGTGTGTGTGTGTGTTTGTGTGTGTGTGTGTGTGTGTGTGTGTGTGTGTGTGTGTGTGTGTGTGTGTGTGTGTGACTAATACTTGTCCTACTGAGTAACAGGAAGAATAACGTAATATCTGTCAAGTCATTTGTTCATTAGTACGATTATTCTAAATAGTCCCGATTGTAACATCTCTAAAGAGAATATAATCACAACGTGGCAGAGAGTAGAGAATATTTTCCGTCTATGGTTTCTGCTTTAAGATGGTGAATTTCGTCTTACGCAGATTGATATATTGCTGATAATTTTGATTATCATTAAAAAACTGATATCATATTTTCTAGCCTAACACTTTCTTTCTAAGTTTTTTTGTTCAAAATAGAAAAAAATATGCTATTTTATGAGCTAATTATCTAGGCAATACGGGCAAATTGCTTATTCTGATCAGACAGGTGAAAAGTGGGCATTGTTCTTTATGATTTAGTCACGTCACGTACGACTTTTTACAATTTATTAGTTGGAAATACTCTTGAGACATGAGTCTAGTCTACACTCTGCAGTTTCAATTTAAAAATTCGCTGGTAGTAACATTATTTCTAGAACGGCAAATAGAAGGTAGGACACCCATCAGTCCAATGGACTTTAAACACTGAGTTAAACGATCTTACGACCTGAAAATGGTGACTGAGAAAGAGTGTATCATACAGAAGACTAAGCTTGGGCGGGGCCTTTGTCCAGCAGTGGATTGCCTTACTCTAATTGAGGTAGAAACACACTAGCCTTGCAATTTGAACTAAACTCAAAATGTAATTATTTCAAATTTTCTGCTTTAGTTTATGTTTCCTTAGATATGACTCTTTTACTATTATTTTATACTTTAGTAAACGTGCGTATCAGGTGAAAAACATAGAAAGTAATAAACGAAATGTCAACTGTCTTATAGTTACGTGACTGATAATAACGTAACTATACTTGTCACAACATAGCACGTAACTTGTGACAGCTGTCACAGAGCGAGCTCTAGTGATGGGGTATTATTGGTTTAATCGATTTGTGTATACATTTGCATTTGCGGTAATAATCTATATCGGCATTAGGTACAGTTGCCGGCGTATATCTTGACCCCAAATTGTCACAAAATCCGTGGGCGCTAGTCTCTTTTCAAGATATATGCCGGGAACTTGACGTTATCAGAATGTTACATTTATTATATTTCACGCCTTTTACCGATGATACCTAAAAGGCTAGATAGAGATCTATTATGGATTTAAAATTCAGTAACACATTTTTGATCTGAAAATATTTCTATTAAGTTGCCCGTGGCTCCACCTGGATATCGATTATCGCGACTACACATAACCGTTGTCCTTTCCTATGCTATATCTCTGTACCATTTCATCAAAATTGGTTCACTGGTTTAGGCGTGAAGATAGAATTATTCTTGCATTCATAAATACGGATTACCTTAGAGGTAGGCATACACCCAAATTATCGTTGTCACATTCGTAGGCGTAAATAGAGCAGTACGTACTCCTCTGATTAATTATGAATTCTTGACCTAAATATAACTCAAGTGAAAAGTGTCGGCTTCAACTCCGGCGTGCTTCATTAAAATTTGTTATTCTTTTTTTTAAAGCTTTCACAAAAGACTTTCTGTGAATAAATCTGTGGCCCTAAGGTACACAACTAATGCTCAGATAAAAAGACAAAGGCATCACCGTTGGATGGATGGTGAAGATAATTTCTTTTCTCTCGTTGACAATTCAATGACGCATTTGTCGTACTGAAATGAGACACTGTAATTAATTTAAGGCACAAATAGGGCCGAGAATTAGGATTATAAGCAGTGATAAAAAAAGTATTAGTTTCATTCTGCACGAATACTGATCCCTTTTCCGCTGCACCTTCCGCTCAATTTTTTTCTTTTTTACAAAGCTTGCCCTAACTAACAATAACGAACACAAAACAAAACGAATTATCCAATTTGTGACAGTCTTTTGAAAGTTATACGCGTAAATACGTTTCGTTGGTTCTAAATTATAGGTATAGTTAAGTATATAATAAAATATAGTTAGTAGGTATAACAGAATCGTGATCCAAAGTATATTTTTACCGGCCAAAGGGACAAAAATGTTATTATTTGTCGAAGGTGAATATTTTCTTCAAATATTTTTAATATTTCAGTATTGTGCTTCTTTCATTCACGAAGCACATTTGTAACAGAAATGTTTGTTCTTTGCCCATTCTGTTTTGTTTACAGTATTAGAATATTTTTGAGTCATGTTTCTCTGGTGTATTTTTGATGATTTAAAATTTTGATTTTTGAAATTTTGTATGTTGTATTCGTTTCCTATTTTATTTTCATTCAACAAAAATGACTTGGGTGTCTGAGGACTTTCCAGGATTTACTATCTTTACTTAGTCAGGGTAATTCAGTTACTAGTATTTACTAAGTACATACTAGGTACTTACTAGATACTTAATAGGTACTTGCTAGGTACTTACTAGGTACTTACTAGGCACTTACTAGGTACTTACTAGGTACTTACTAGGTACTTACTAGGTACTTACTAGGTACTTACTAGGTACTTACTAGGTACTTACTAGGTAAAGAGTACCTAGTAGTAGAGGGGTAACTCAGTTGGGGTTTGGGGTCGGCTGTCTAACTATGATGCGGCTGAACGCATACTAAGTTTTTCATTATTCTGTTTCTAAACCTTTCTTCTCGAATCTCGAGTTCATAGCGTTTTCGAGTAGATTTGAATTGTATAAACGAGCAGTCCGCCTGGGGACGTACCTCCGCCCTACAGAAGACCGCGGCTTAATAACCTCGTGTTGTGTTTCCGACGGTGAGTAGGGTAGCCAGAGCTCACTGGAGAGATTTTGTGCTGTTAGTGGGAAAACCCTGTTGTCCTACTTATCTTTTGCGCTGGCGGTACAGAATCTCTCTGTTCTTGCAGGGTCGACAACACTCGTCCATAGGCCACGGTAACCACTTACCATCAGGAGGGCCATATGCTTGTCTGCGACCTAAGTAGTATAAAAAAAGAAATAAAAAACTGGGGTAAAACTAGATAAATGAATCTATTCATCTGTCCACACTTTCATATATTTATAATAGTAGTAAGATAAATGTATATCTTAATCTCTTGTTTGTCAAGAAGTCTTTAAAGCTAGATGCTATTTCTGTGATATATTGGAAACTATTAATAAAAAATCGGCCAAAGCACATAAGTCAAACCTGATAAATTATTTATGAGTTAATAATTATAATTTCTGTCCAATATGCAAAGCGTAGGTGTGGACAATAAATCAAATAAAAAACAACGAATTTCAAACTGTACACATTTAAAACTTATAAAATAATTATTTAAATATATGCGTTATAGCCAGGTGGACTGACGACCTGCGAAAGGTGGCTGGGACAGAGTGGCGGCAGGCGGAGGATCGGCAAACGTGGCGCATATTGGGAGGGTGGTCCAGCAGTGGACTGCAATAGGCTAATTGTTTGATTGATGCGTTATAAAATTCCTTTGCTACATTTACGGTCGGAAATATTCTAAAAAGCTTCTCATTACCGCTTGTATAATTACTAAACTATTACAACTATAAACGGTTTGAGACCTCCTTTCTCTGCCGTACGATAAAGAACAGTAGGCACATGCTGTAAGAACATTTCGAACGATCGAACGAACTCGAAAGCTGAATCTGCAGTGATATTTCAATATTGCATGCTGTTTTGGTGATGTCACGTTGTCGAACACGTAAACATACATCACCCTCATGCTCGAGAACGTGACGACACGAAATTTACAGCAAGCAGAATGGAAATATCGCCGCGGATTGAGCTGTCGAGTTCGTTCGATCGTTCGAAATGTTCTTACAGCATGTGCCTACTGGAATGCTCGACCCGCGAACGAGTTTCCTTCTTCCTACAGTCCTGTGTCCTTCAAGCGGGCCGTGAACATCTATCAAGGCCGTCAAGTTAGGGACGACCATTTTAAGTCTATAGCATCAGAAATAGTAGGTAATCCGTACCTTCTGGATGGTAAAAATCAGGGGTGCAACTATTAGTTACCTATTACATATTTATATATATATGCGTATATTGGTATCTACTACGTTGTATCTATATCTACCTTACAGCTTATCTACTAAGTTTATAGTACCTAATGGTTTATTTTCTTTCATAATGCACCTACTTTTTATTCTCTGCACCACCTATTAGGTTGACTGGTAGAGAATGCCTATGGCATTAAGTCCGCCTATGTACATATGTGCATGAAGTTCAAATAAATAAATAAATAAATAAATAAATCTAGCGGGGTGCAGTCAATTGACGAACAATCTAAAAAAATGAACTACTTATACTTACGTCATCATTCTGCACGAATTTGAGCCTAAACCGTACCGAAGGCAATCCGAAGTAACTTTATGTAACAACATAAACACTAAATTTTACGACACGAAGGCTGCTACGGATGAGGAAGCTCCTCACGCGATCCTCACGCATGACTCCACACATCCACCGCAACAACGGATTCAACTCCGTGATGCTCATCTTGTGTGTATAATGTAGCATGACATAGTTACAAAAATAGTTTGCAGTTAGTAACAATAATAATAAAAATCAAAATATCGAAGAAAATCTTCGGTAGCTTAGTGATTAAGGAGTCGGTCTTACAATCGAAAGGTCCCGGGTACGATTCCTGGCCATTACACTACCAACATGTACCCACTACAACACAAGCTATTTATTTAGCTTAGCTAATTTCGGTTGCTAATATAAAAAAAAAACTCTGGTAAGGCATTCGACAGCTACGTTGGGGATGCGGATGCGATTCCTGCTCAGCGCAAATATTTGTATGCATGAATATGTATATTTGCATTGGTATGGGCGTTTCTATGTATAATTTGTAAGTAGGTAGGTACTTACAATTTTTTTTTATCTAAGTAACTACCTATGTTATATCTCATTCTGGATCCTATAACACGAGTTAGTTAAGCTATGCTTACTTCGTGTCTAGATAACGTTGTGTAGAATATCGTAGATTATTTATAATAGGCAATGGTTCCTATTAACTATAAATATTTCCTATCAACCTAGTGTCAATGAACCTTAATATATACCTTCCTACCTATGACTTAGTGAATGTTTAATAAGTGTCTATTACTGGCAAAGTGTATGAATATGAAAGTAAATAGACGTGTGTGTGTTTAATACCTATATTCTTTGAAATGTTCGAGCCTTTGTATTTATTTTCGTCTATGAGTTATTTATAGGGTTAACAAAAGACGAAGAAACTGTACCCATTATAAAAGCTTTGCTTCAATAAAATATGTAGTACGAGTTCTTATAACTTCAAATATTTATTAGGTATTATATATTTTTAGTGCCGTAAACTTATTGTCGTGGTAACTTTGGAATATTTTTTTATAATAAGAAAAATACCTATAAGTCGTTATATCGTCACTTTCTTCACAAGTTGGAAATGCTATTCTTATGATTCGTCTGTACGTTAATCTGCAGCTCTTGAAAAAAAAAAACAAATTTAAATTGTCCCATAGTTAGCTAGTTGTCACAAAGTACCTAACCCTACTTTATGTTATTTAATATTTTAATGACAACATAGAGTAAACTATCCTATCATTGGCACTCGTCCATTTGTTGGCAGTTTGAATTGTCTTAAAAAAACAAGAAACCTAATTTTATTTATAACACAAAAAAATACCTAATAATTTTTTTTTCCGAAATTGATTGAGAGAATGATTTAATTCTCAAAAGTGCCAACAATCGGACGGGTGCCAATTTGCCAATGATAGGCCGATTTATCTTAATTCTTATCTTTTGTTCTCTGAGCGTAACTATGTAGTCTTTATTCAAAAAGAAAACATATAAAATCGGTCTTAACTAGCGTAGACCGGCGTAGTTCTATTCAATTTACTTATTGTACCTTGAAATCCTTTTGAAATGTAGGTATATGGCTCCTTAGCGTTGCTCTCAAAGCATGAAAGACATTCACATAGCCGGGATTTTTGTGCCAGCCTTACTAATAATAGTTAACCCTCCCAACAGCACTCGTAGCCGTAAAACTAGAGGTATTCTATTACCATTTCCCTCATGTATTGACGGTGGGATTGGCTGTTATGTCGGGAATTCTCCATTGTGAATTATTTAGTTAAAGAAGGACTTGGCGGTAAGTGGATTACTTTCCTTTTGTTAACAAAATATTCAGTGCGATTGGGCTCGTCTAGCGCAGACGGGTGATTATGGATTCCACTACGGGATTATCCTTGCTTCCGCGAAGCAATTTCACGTGTACTATGTACAAAATGTACCATGTATTTTCCCAAGCGACTACAATATGGGGTTCTTCAAGAAGGGTTTTAGAAGGTTTCTTCAGGGTCGGCAGCACGAGTGTGACGCCCCTGGTGTTGCATACGTCCATAGGCCACGGTTACCACTTTCCATCAGGTGGACCGTGTGCTTGTCTGCCACCTAAGTGGTATAAAAAAATGTATAAAAAATATCAACGATGACGAATAAAACTGTGACCGCTAACCATTAGTTATATAGGCTGTGTAATTGTTTACTACCTTAGTAATGGCATACATAATATACATATAATATTAATAGCTGGTAAAAAATTCGGTCTAAAAATAAATACCGACCTGTTTGCCACCTGCACGTTTAGTGTAAAACATGGCGATGAATGGAAATAAAAGCACTAATAACATTTTAATTCTTTTTCTAATATCTACATAAAATATACAAAGATTTACAATGTAATAATGTAGTGTTAATTTAATTTAGTATTATTTTGAACTTGTAATTATTTTGTCACAATAAAACTTTACTCATCTATTAAAAAAAAAATATGTAATAACAGATTTTAGAATACATTTATCTTATACAATCTCAAATTCAAATTAATGAATTAATAAAATAATAATTACTATTATCGATAAAGTGAGCATAATGTGTTCATCAAAAATAGAACACTATAAATGTCAAAGGACATAATAATATATTATTATTGATAATTCATTTTTAAATAATGTGTTTTTTATTCAATAAAATATAGTAAAATATAAAACCAACACCAAATTAAAATAAAAACTAGAAACTTACTAAAATAGTTATATATATTAGTAATAACTTATTAAAATATTTACGTAGATAATGCGTCGTATAATTCGTATACCTAATAGTATTCATATAGGTACTATACGGGTTGTGTATCAATGTAGTCTAGGTTATAAATTTCCATCATGAGCTTGATAACGATGGAATTCTCAAATAATACAACTGTCACATCACGCCTCACGGAGGATGGAATAGTTCACACAGATATAAGAGTATGACCATTCAAATTTATTTGGTTTATCATGGACTTTACGACGAACGACAACCGTCTGACCTCTTGGAACCGAGAGGAAAACCTGCACCACAGCCTCGTCCATCAAAGTCAGTTAAGTTATTATTTTTAAAATTAATATTTATAATTTATGACGTATAATAAGAACCTAATGTCAAATTAATTATAGACATGTATAATGTTATGTTTTGGTAACTGTGTGTAATTTAAAGACAAAGTTTGCATCTCGATATATTGGCATGCACGGTCCGAGAGAGGGGGGGGGGGGGGGGACACGACCCCCACCCAAAATCGTGCACGTTTAATTGAAGTGAAAAGTCTTCCAAAAAGGTCTTTTCTGAAGGAATTTTTGCACGTTACCCCCCCAAAGTTTGGGACTGCGTTTGCCCGTTTGCCCTTTCAGAAACCAATATAATGTAACATCTTTTACACTGGGTTTCATGCAAATAAAAATAAATATTTCTATATCTATTACAACATCTGACTTGCGGATATGTGATTTAGACTCCACAATAATCTCTCAATAATTCGCAAAAAATCGGTTTAGAAAAGCAAAGCAAGACGGGTCGCTAGTGTAGGTATTGCTTGGGACAAATATCTTGGACATAAAATGTGCTCAAAAGGTGCTCTATGCTCGCAGTACACGTTTCTTGAGTGTCTTTTGAGGATAACACGGGGTGCTAGTACCACACTAGTACGATGGACGAGCTCAAATTCACAAAGCATAGATTATTACAAAACAACCCGCGCGCGCCAGAGCCTTGTTTGGCCCGCAATTTAGGTCTAAGATACGTGTCCCGAGGTATAATATAAACGACCAACAAATATATCGCCATTGTACACTAATAGGGTTATTAAGCACCCGTATAAGGAGTTAATGTTACTTATATACCTTCTTCGGCCATTTGAGGCTCTATAAAGGAAGTTGAGGCTTGCACAGTAACTTGAGATAGTCATTTGTTGTACTGAGAGCTAACAAGTGAGCATAAGTCCTACATATATATGGAAATACTATCTCTGAGTAAACGTTGTTGAACAAAGTGTACGTGAGATTATTTTAAATAAAATGTTGTTAGTTTCTGGAAAGAATATTGAACAACTTTTCATGTTGAAAGTAGTTTTTTTTACGTAAATATACCTATACTTTCTGATGCAAGCTTTCTTCTCGGAATCCGCAGTAGCAAACGATGTGTATGCACGCAGGCAGACCCTGAGCTCATCACGAGGTTGTAATCAGGAAAATAATGTCTTTTTCTTCCATTTAGGTCGCAGACAAGCCCACAGGCCACCTGATGGGAAGTGGTTGCCGTGGCCTACAGACGAGTGTAACACCAGGGGCGTCACACTCGTGCTGCCGACCCTGTAAGAACAGAGATATGATATGACTATTCAATACAAAAATAATTTTGATTGCGAATCAGTAATTCCTGAGATTGGCACTTCAAAGAAACAAATAAACTCTTTAGCTATATACATTAGCTGAAGAGTTTCATTTTCATTAGTACAAATAAGAGTGGAAATCGTAGATATTAAAAAAAGTCCAGAAATGAAAATATCAAGAGAATTTAGATTTCAATACGATGAAACGTTCACTCTTCAATTTCTATTCAACTATGAAGCGAGGGCTAATATTCAAACATTCGCATACTGTTAAGGAATTCCAATTATCCTTTGAGGCCCGTCTAGCCGTATTAGGGGAAATCAGATTTAAAATATTCACTTTCAAGGCCTCTTTTCGTCTGAGAAATGTGCCTACGATGTTTGTATATATCTCAAAAGAAGTATTCGAGTATTCTGGCGCCATTGTACGGAAATAGAACGTACCTAGCCCGAACACAAATCAGAGGAAAAAAATAAAACCGAACTGAAGTCTTTTATATACACTTGTGTTACTTGTGTTCGTTGGTAAAGAAAATACAACCTACCAGATTAGTCTTTTTGTTCAAATTCATAGTTACTGATAGCATAGAACTAACAATAATACTAGCGTATGTAGGTAGATACTAATAGGTTTTCACGACTATAGCGTGGAACAAATTTTGTAAAAATTTGGCAAAGCTTTTATTCCGAAGATAAAATTACCGCTCCGGTAAACTATTCTTTGGCCAGCGTATTGTAGAACAGAATCATGAACGTATGGGATTGACATGTATTTTGACGTTTATGACGTCAACGTTTTTTATACCACTTCGGTGGCAGATAACCAAACGGCCCACCTGATGGAAAGTGGTTACCGTGACCTATAGACGTATGCAAACTCGTGCTGCAAACCCTGAAGAAACCTTCTAATGTCCTTCTTGAGGAACCCCATAGTCGGTTGGGAAAACCACAGCAGGGAGTTCATTCCACGGCTTGAGCGTGCGTGGGATGAAGTTCCTTTCATACCGCACAGTGCGCACCGTACGTACCTCAATCCCATACATTGATCAATTTAGATCATGTAGAAGAGATAATAAATAAATAAATTTATTTTATACTTCAAATGTATTGCCACTTACCTAGAGGATTGTTACTCGTAGATAATGTACAGTCAACAGCAATAGTCGCTGACTGAAAATATAATTTCAAAACTCCTGAATGATCTTTGTGGCAAATGTCGCTAGTGTTGCAATGTCCCTCCTTTTGTTGTATACATACGCCGAATATTTGTGTAATTGGAGTAATGTATCACTTGCAACTGGTTTGGTGGAAAATTCTGTGCAAAACATGCAGTGGATTCAAAGTGCTCCTTTGTTTATTACAAAAGGACAAGCGCATTAATCAATGAGTTATAAAATGACTAAGATTTACGACCATGACCAGTTTCCATAGATTAGGAAAAACCCCTCCTAGTTTAAATTTCGATATTCGTCTAATGAGGACAGCCTCCGTGGCGTAGCGGTAGTGAACGCGGCCGCTACGCAGGAGGCGCGGGTTCGATCCCCGCTCAGTGCAAATATATGTGTGAATGAAATATGAGTATTTGCATTGGTCTGGTCGTGCCTCGGAGAGCACGTTAAGCCGTCGGTCTCGGTTGCCATAAGAACATCATTCTATGGCAGTCGTTACGTTGGAGCCCTAAAAAATCCAAAAAAAAAAAAAAACAACGGACTAACTGCAAAGCTTCGATATCGCCTAATGTTAACATTGGGTTGTGGAGGTCAGATGACAATCGCTTCACGGAAAATATCGAGGTCTAGCCAAATCCGTAGTTAAGGCTGGTGAAGCGGACCCCAGACTCCAAGCTGAATGCTTCGGATGTGACTGGGAATTAACGCTAAGGGGAAGAAGAATTCGTCTAAAGTAACTAAAGTCAACATCAGATCAATCTTGACTAGCAGAATATTCATAATTATTTTAATACCTGCTAACGATGTTAATACCAAATATCAGAACCATCAGTCAACAGGAAGGATTCTCCCCTTCCTGATGACTGATTGTTATGATATTTAATTAGGTACAAGGTATTAAGATCATTTTGAGTACTTTGCTGTCAAGATCGATCTTATGCTGACTTTACCTATGGTTTTACGAATACTTGTGTAGGTAACATACGTATAAAAAGTTGTGTACCGAACGTGTTGTAAACGTCAAAGCTATTATTTATCTCAAAAGCTATTTATAACATAAAAATATGTACTTATTTAGAGAAATATTCTTTAAAATCTGTGTGCAATTTCTAAATTCATAATGACACTTCGTTGGCTAAGAAGTAAAATAAGTTTGAATATTATCAAATTATACGTGCTTCACTTGAGTAGCAACAGAGTACCTACTAATTAATATTTTTAATCAGCATAATTATTTTTGGGGGAACTTTCTTATATAAAACTTTGTTGATTCACAGGAGTAAGGCCGTGTCCTCAATAGCAGCGGTGTGAAAGCGGGGCGGACATTCTGTCATAAATTATAGTTTAACTAGCTGTTGCCCGCGACTTCGTCCGCGTTAAGTTTGGAATGTTGTTCATCCCCTATTTTATCCCCTTGGGGGTAGAATTAATCAAAATCCTTTCGTAGCGGATGCCTACGTCATAGTAGCTTTATGTATGCAAAGTCTCAGCCCGATCGGTTTAAAATTGACAAAGTTTCATACAAACTTTCATCACCTATTTTATCCCCTTGGGGGTGGAATTAATCAAAATCCTTTCTTAGCGGATACCTACGTCATAACATCTACATCTGCCAAATTTCATCCCGATCCGTTACGTGGTTTGGGCTGTGCGTTGATAGATCACTATGTCAGTCAGTCAGTCAGTCAGTCACCTTTGAGTTATATAATAATATATTTAGATAGTCCATGGCCTGGCATGAACTTACCTGCGTTAGCATGTAATTCAATACTATGCATAGACCTGATGCCTAGCCCCCTTATTGAGCACTTAACTAGTATCTTAAGGGCGAGCGTCTGTGTTATACGTTTAAGTTGATTTGATTTTACACCCGTTCTTTCTTTTGTGTTGACCAATTTAAAATTCACATGTTACGGCTGCTTTTTAAACAGAATAAAGCCCCAGGATTATTAATATAGTGGCAAAACTGAATGTAATCAATTCTTTTGAAACTTTATCTAAAATGAATCTTTAATGCCTTTACTCGCATTTATTATTACACAATTACTTCGAAATTATCGAA
Source organism: Eilema depressum (assembly GCA_914767945.1). Taxonomy (NCBI): domain Eukaryota; kingdom Metazoa; phylum Arthropoda; class Insecta; order Lepidoptera; family Erebidae; genus Eilema; species Eilema depressum. The sequence goes on from OU612031.1 coordinate 12,202,350, forward strand.
ATAGCGGCATCAAATAATGAAATAATGGGTTTATAGCAACAGTTCGCGCGCACAATAGCAGCGATTTGTTTCATATAGGTATCGCTACTAATCGCTCATCTTATCGCTAACTGTAGTAACTCATGACAGGCTCTCTAAATAATTACTTTAGCAACTTGCCACTGCACCAAACAGCTTGACCGAAGGGTGAAGGTTGTGTTTTGGTAAGGGCTACCCTCCAAGCTGACAACTTTAAATTAAACAAATCTTAGTGAAGAATCTTTGTGGCTACCTCAATGATGGGTTTCGAATCTACGGAACGAATACGGTTTATAAGAGAGGATAGTATAAAAAATATATATAAAAGCAGGTATTCTGTGTACGGTTGGGGGATGTTTTGTGTTCCATGTTCAAACGAAAAAAGTTCCCTCTGAGGTATGTTTCCGAGCTCTATAAAGCTATTGTTGATTGAGTAAATTCATATAGTTCACCTACGGGCATACAAGTAAACTATAGATAGGTACCGTAAACTGAGGTTGCTTTGTGACACCCTGGTTAATTTAGGGCAGTTTTTTTTTAAAGTAGCAAGCGGTAAGAAACGGACATTTCCACATCTGAAGAACGTGGCGGTGATTTTATTAACGTTTTATATTATTGTTTAATATTATTCCCGTGTCGGTTCCCAGTGGAGTAGAATAGGGCCACCCCATGTCTTCCTAAGGATGTCGTAAAAGGCCACCAAGGGATATTGTTGATAACCATCCGACAGTAAACTTACAGCCCATTACAAAGTGCCCGCTAGACGGTAATAAGCTCGCCCCCTATTACGTGGGACCGAAAATCATAATTGGCGAATTGTGGGTGTTAATACACCTCTGCCTACCCCTTCGGGGAATTACCTGGGCCTGAGTATATGTATGTATGTCAACAGATCTAATGAAGCAATGTCTTGAGAAAATCTTATCAAGTTTAAAATAATATTTTATATTTTATGGTTTCACATTATGTATTAAACTGCGTAATAAATAACACTGCAAAAGTAGCAATTTATGCATTTGCAAATACACAAAAATGCAAATGGAATAGGTAATCCGATGTTTATTTATAACGATATCCAATCATTACGGACCCCTATCATTGTAGCCATATTGCCAGCAGTATGTGGTCGCCGACATTAGCATAAGGCTCTCATAGATTTACTGTTTTTTACAGACGTTGGTTTCCCACATCCTTATTTACTGAATGATTATTATTAGAAAAGATATTTTTGGACCAAACATCTATCTTGGCGGTAAATATAAAAAGAAAGGTGTTCTAAATAATTACAGGATTACGTCCGAAAGCATAATCTTCAGGGTTAATTAAAGCAATATCTCAGGAGGATTAGCTGGCCAGACACATAAATTTTGCCTATGTTCGACTCACTCCAATAAACGAATTGATGAAAGGAGAAGCACGATTGTGCGGGTCTAAATTTTCATTTTGATCAGTGATATAGTCTATATTGATAAGTTTATCTAATGTATTGTTCTAGAAGCAAAAGAAGGATTTATTATTTACTAGCTGACCCCGCGAACTTCGTACCGCCTTTTTTTTTAAATTTTCTCGCCGTAAGAACCATCTTCGTACTTCAGGGAATATTCTAAAAAAAGAATTAGCGAAATCGGTCCAGCCGTTCGTTCTCGAGATTTGCGCTTAGCAACACATTTAGGGATTCATTTTTATATTATAGAAGATAGAAGAGATATAGTGATACTGACGGTCGTCTCAATACCCGGCGCTATTTTGAGAAAATAGCTGAAATCTGCAGATATACACGAATTCGTACAGACATAATTTAAGTGAACGTTTTGTACGTAAATATATTATCATACTCGTATCCTTTGAAAAATCTCATCCCTCGGTATTGAACCTATATGCTCATGAAACAATTTATTGTTAAACATAATCATTCTCTGAATGAAATAAAATTACTTTTTAACGGATTCTATCGCGATATACGTTGTTATTATTTATTTTTAGCCTGAAGCTTTGGTTACTTTTCAGCAGCCAAGATAGCAGGTTGGTCAGTGAACGGCTTCATTTCAATTCTTCAACTTTAGACAGTATCATATCTCTGAATTTACGAATATATTTTAGGCGCGCTATCTAGAGACAAGTTTAAAATGATTATAACAGGGTGGTTCTAACTCCGAAATACACTGAATCTTCTTTGTTCAAGATTGTAATGTCTCCTGCGCCGTGCACTGTTATTACTCCCCCGTGTGGCCGCCATCTTTATTTCATTGTCACGAAAATAATTGTTATATTTTGAGAATCTTTACTTATAAGCTTCCCAGCAGGTTTGGGAAGCTCCCTTTGATTAAATAATAACGTATAAATAACGACTCGGCTTCAAGACTTATTGTTTTTATGACAACGCTAATGCCCATGAGTAGGTATACGAGTGTTGATCTTAAAAATAACTAGTTTTCGAAATGGTATTGGTTTATCGAAAGACCACTATTTGACCAGCAACAATGCCCAACTTTGTGCTTTTGCTTTTGGCTATCATATAGGTATGATTTCGAAGCCGACCGCAAACGAAAACTACAGACGCATGCAGCAGATACAGCGTGCCCATTACTTGTTAAACTCCGATACGGAAAAAGGGGACCATTGATAAACCGCAATGAATTACGCGTATCTGTTGCATGCTTCTGCAGTTGTGGTATACGGTCACCTTCGGAATCATACCTAAGCTGACATTATAAAAAGACGCGCCTACCGCGCGTCTTTTTAAGAATAGGTCTCAAAATTAATACACTATTTTTTTACCCGACTGCGCCAGCGAGAGGGTAATGTGTTTCGCGCGTATGTATGTATGTATGTGTCTATGTGTGTATGTAGTTTTCTTTGTTCCCCTCTACAGGCCTAACGCCTGGACGGATTTTGATGAATAGGGTCTCAAATGAAAGGTATTCATCTCCCGAGTGTTATAGGGTACATAAAATTCCAACAAAAACTATACCGTAGATTTTTGATGCTAAAATATGTGTTGTCAAAAATTTTTTTTCATTCAAATTTATCGAATAGGGTATCAAAATGAAGAGAATTAAAAGGAGGTTACACAAATATATAGATGTCATATCCTAACTAAAAAGGTTAAAATAAAATTAATTATTAAAAAATAAAAAAACCCGACTGCTGTCTAAAAGATTGAAACAAGCTTGATAGCAGGCGGTACCCATTAAATTTCTTTCGGTTTATGATTGGCAAATGGGTACCGCCTGCTATCAAGCTTGTTTCAATCTTTTAGACAGCAGTCGGGTTTTTTATTTTTTAATAATTATTTTTTTTCTAAACAGTCTAGTCACGAAATAGATAAAATAGTAGGTACTGCGGGGCTACTACTATTTTTAGCAGTATTCATTTAATCTTACTTTGTGGCTTTCATAATGTGAATCGGACCGTCAGCGTCCGTCAGGATATTAAGACAAGTAGTGTTGATTATGGTCAAACTAGATCAAACAGTATCTCATTCTATAGTGGATTTATTTATTTATTTAATTTGCTGGATTTTACACTTGTCTTACAAGACACAGTGCACAAATAACGACGAATGACAACGGTCCGAGTCTGATTCACATTATAAAATTACATGAAGATTGAAATAATACATACCAAGATGTAGTCCAGCATTGGATATTACATAAAAGCCATTGCCTGTAAGTACGTAGTTTAGTAAAACATCCTCTAAAAATGTACTTCTATAGATGGGCAGTTACGCCAGTTACCCAAAATTTATGTCTCGCTCCAAATATTGGTTCAGTGGACGCGTAAAAGTAATACTTTATCTGAAGTCACAAAAAAGTAAATCCCGAATTTTGCTTACCGCAAATCGTATTTATAAATATTACCTTGACTAAAGTAATAAAGTACAAGATCAGAGTCTGTAAAAAATAATAAATCTATGAGAGCCTTATGCTAATATCGGCGACCACATACTGCTGGCAATATGGCTACAATGATAGGGGTCCGTAATGATTGGATATCGTTATAAATAAACATCGGATTATTCCATTTGCATTTTTGTGTATTTGCAAATTCATAAATTGCTACTTTTGCAATATTATTGCATATTTTAATATACATTTTGATGAATAGTGCATAAATCAGAACTAGTTAAAGTTAGTTTACAAAATTAATATTAAGCAATAAGTGACCAAACATCACAAGTTTTCCGTTCACCAAGTAAGTATTTGATTGTATTTTGTCCCAAAAATATAACTGAATATTATAATAATGAATTGTTTATAAATATAAATTTTTGGACATAGGCCTCTCCCAATATGCGCCATCTCTCCCAATCCTCCGTTTTCCGCATCCAATCTGTCCAGAAGCCTATGTCCAGCAGTGGAATGAAATGGGCTAATTGATTGATTGATTAATTTGTGTGACTAGTTTATTTAAAAATACTGTAGATATTTTGAAGGAGTTCTATTCTATTGGTGTCGTGAGTCGTCTAACGTCCAATAAACCAAAACTAATGTTTTATATCTCACTTTTATTCCTATCTAACTTTTTTACTATATTACATACTTAGAAACTTTATAAGACAACATACACAGAAATTGTAGGAAACACAGTTTTTTACTCAATTAAAGGTATAATTTACAAATAATATTGTCATACGGAACCATGAACATATCTAAGGGTTCTTTGCTCTTTGAAAGTTTGCCTTGTCACTAATGTTGGACCAACTGATCTTGATCGATATCGTGTACATGTTAATATAAAGAATTGTGTTTTCATTATGGGCGTGTAGACAATACGTTTTTGATAACTTGATTGAATTTGCTCGAGTTGCCATGAAAACATTAGGTCAGGCATTCTGAATGTCTGACCTATTGTTTTGTTTTTTCAAACAGTTCACATACGAGTAACCCTTTGAATTGAAGCCTGGCAGAAATTGCGTAAAGCGATAAGGCCGCCCTTTGTACCGCTACTGTTTTCTTAATTTCTGTATCAAATTTTGGCATACAATAATAAGTAAATAAATAATAAGATATATTATTAACTAACTGTACCTAGTCTACAGTTTTTCCCGCCATGGAATACTAATCCTGTTCCCAATATTTACAGTAATCGGATAAAAAAGTGGGCTAAAAACTTGGTGTGAAATTTCATATCATGTAGATTAGTAGATACCTACAATGTTATTATGTGTACTGGTATACATTTATGTAATAAACTTACTTGAAAATAGAGTGCGCTTTTTTCAGCTGTGCTAAATATTAGCGAACCTGAAACAAAAATAGAAATGTTGACATTGCAAAATAAAAAGTCAAATGCTCACAATACGGATTCAAAGAAAAGGTAAAAACATCGTGTACCTACTTAATAACATATTTTTATAAAAACTAAGCTAGGGCTACTAATTTTAATTTTAATCCAAATTGAAAGAAAACAGTAGGTAAGGTTAGTCTACGATTAACTGTGTCTGCGAGTGGAAAACAACGGTTTTTTTGCGATGCTCCCAATGTTAGTTTAGTAAAACAACTTTTATGTATAGGTATACCAATGGACGAATATATAACTCTTTTTGGCATTCGGGTAAATACAGTAAAAATGGATATTCGATCATCATCATAATCATATTCAAATTATGATTTAATAGACTCATGATAAATGTTCAGATACAACACAATTTTTGAATATATGATTGAACATACTAATGAACCCTGATTTGATCTAAACTTGATAATTAACTCAACGCAAAACAAATAAAGAAACTTTATACACGCAGTCGGAATTTAGCGATTCGTTTGAGCGTGGCGCGTCAACTCAAGACCCTTGTTTAAAGTGTTTTCCAAGATGGCTGCCTCGCTAACACCGATTCACTGCTCCGCAAGAATAACAACTGTTGTCACTTTAGAACCTCTGAAGAGGCAATTGTTAAGTGTTATGGCGCGCTTTCAATCAAACTCGTAATTGTTTGCTTGTATTTTTATTTTTAAATCGACCAGAATAAGTATGTGTCCTTTGAATTGCAACTATACCATCGTTTTCACATTGTGGTCTCTACGATGTAATGTAACGGATATTTTTATAGTACACGGCCACCTAATGGAAAGTGGTTACCGTGGCCTATGGACGAGTGCAACACCAGAGGAGTTACACTCGTGCTGCCGACTCTGTAAGGACAGACAGATTCTGTGCCGTCAGCGCAGAAGACAAGCAGGACAAGCCCTTGCTCTTCCCACTCACAGCACAGCATAAAATTTCTTCAGTGAGCTCTGGCTCTCTGCGGTATTCTGTAAGGCGGAGGTACTACCTAACCTAGTCGGACTGCTCGATTGGGACGGAAATACTGTCGTGTTCTACCTCCTTCAATTATCGAGCGAATTAGGGTCTACTTACATCCATCATATTTTTTGTACGACTTAGCAATTACAGGAAACTAAAAGGTTATGCGAATATACAGGCAACTGACTTAGTGGAGTAATTGAAATGGTGTTCTAATTTTGATCTTATAGCCGCTTCCCCCGGACCCAAAGTAGTAATTTAGTGTAATCGGAATGAACGCTAAGACGACGCTTGGCTTCTTCTTTATTCTAGCGTTAATTCCATTGGCATCCGAAGCTTTCAATCGGAGTCCGGGGTTCACTTTTTCCAGTTCTACGGATTTGGCTGAACTCCGATATTTTCCGTGAAACAACCGCCACCTGACCTCCACTACTAATTGACGATATCGAAGCATTGCAGTTAGACTAGTTGGTGAACTTTCTAGGGCTCCAACACCCCGTAACACCTACCATAGATTCGTATGGCAACCGGGGCCGGCGACTTAACGCGCTCCCTGTGGTACGACCAGACCAATGCAAATAGCCATATTCATGCATATACAAATATTTGCATTGAGCGTTGCACTGAGTTCACTACCGCCGCGCCACAGAGATTGTCTGACAACGGTTATCAGAGTCAATAGTGTCAGGTAAATATAAGTGCGGTGATACTGCATATAAGCGCCTTCGCTGCGTTTAGCGGGTGCACGGCGCGGACGTCCGCCTCGCGTGCTTGATTCATGATATTTCAAGAGCAGTGCTGCATGAGGCGGATACCCGTCGCACGCACTGCGCGGACATCCGCGACCCGCACCCGCTTAACGCAGCGAGGCGCTAAAATTTGAAAAATTCTTCCTCACTTAGGCAGTACAAAATCACGATGGGACACCTGAAAATATCCTTATTCTTGTATTTCTTGTACCCTAAAAAAGTCTTATACCTAACAACTTTATCGAAATCTAAACCTACTTGACATTGTCGTTTATTTTCTCGCCTCGGGATGATTGGCTTACCAATATTCCGGTTAGTTCAACTATATTACATTATACGAATCAGCAGATTGCTTCTCTGGGTGTCGATTTCGGGTCGGTCAATCAGGCATTTCGTACATATAGGAAAAACAAGAAAGGGTATATCTCAAATGTTATATTTTGGTCAAAAGAATAAAGGGTATATCGGCTGCTTATTATTCCGGGTAAGTTGGAGCAGTTAACGGAGCAAAATGCGGGATGATGTCGGTGAAAGGGTTTATGGGAGAATATTGAACTGTTAAAACATGGCGTCGATATTTGATAACAATCGTAGACACATGTTTATATTCTTAGATGTATGTCTTAGTAGACACTGACAACAAGACTGAGAGTCGACTCCGACTTAGTTGTGGAAAGGCTCGGATGTGGATAATGTGTAAAAGAAGATGAATTTGGTAGGGTATTGCCCATGTTCAATAGTTTATTACTTTCTGTTACGTTAGGTAATATTATTTTTTTAAGGGTCAACTTCTGTGAGGGATTTACAAGCATCTATATAATATTGTAGTACTATAAATGTCGCAGCCAACTAGCTTAATCAGCCGTACAATTAACTGTCTAACCTATTAACTAAACGGCGCCGTTCAATAATATATAAAGCTGCGTTTACATACTCGCGGCAGAGCGAGAGAAGTGGCGAGAGAAGTGGGCAGAGACGTAGTGTGAATGGTATATTCGTCATGCCGCGAGTACTGCCGCGTATGGTACTGTGAATGTCGGCTTGGCAGCGCGAGTCAAAGGAGCGGCAATACTAGCGAGATGAACTATACGAGACCACTAGATGGCGCTAATCAGTAAACACGACTTTCGTTATTGCTCCTCGAATATTTACTTTTAAAAATATTTATATTGATTTACGGATAGTATATAGTAGTTGAAAGTGATAGTTTTTATTAATAATCTATTTAATTAATTCGCTATGCTGTAAAAGCATAATGCGTACACTGCTACAGCGTTGTCCTCCATACGTTTACGTCCGTCTCCGTTGCAGGGCGAATACTGTAATGCGGACCAACGCGATGATGGGAGTGTGTGAATGCTAGGGCATTAATCGCGCGAATATTTCCTGCAACACGATGAGCAATGCGAGCGGCAGTATGTAAACGCGGGGTAAAGTTTAAGACGCGTTTCATCGACGGTAATAAATAAGCTAGCATGAGGAATCAGAAATAAAACCGGGAAATAATTTTAAATTTCCAATTTGGTACACACGAGACGCAGACACTGTTAGTTTTAGTTTTCATTAAAATCTATCCCTAAAGTTACGAATTCGGCCATTCTCAATTTGCAAATTCATTGTGTATTGACTGTCTACACCGCTTCCGGTAAACTTTGTTTGTTCAAAAGCTTATGACGACATTCCTACTCATATATTTCAGTGTTATTAGGTACCTTTTTAACATCAATTCAGTGTTAATCAAAAATCAACCTAATACCATTTAGATAAGGCTGAGAACAGTATACGTAGTATGATAAGATTGTAGGTATTTTGCATACTATTGTATGTTTTGTCTTAATTTGTTAATAAGGTTGATTACAAAATTTCAATCATCAATTTATATCGTAGCCCACTGTTAGGCCTCTCCCAATGTTGGGAGGCTTAGCCTGCTGTTTCCACGCTGGCCAGACGGGTTAGTACAGCGTTTTATTTCGAGTTTTCCTTCTCTCGCAGTGATATCGTCTGCGTAATTTTCCATTAGTCCCTCTTATGGCACTCTTTGGATGAGATGGGCTGGTGATATTTGTATTCTTTGTCCGCTACTTTATTTAATTTTTTATTTAACTAATTGTTACTTAGCCTATTTATTGTAAGAGCCTTTCACATTAATCATAAGCATATGCTTTTATTCCGATGCTCTGAACTGGACGCTTGTGTGTTCACAAATTTATGATAAATTTCTGTCATCACACAGATAATGATATAATATTTAGTTGTAGCTTAAAACTATTCAAGCATTTTCCCGCCCGCTATGAAATGGTCCTTATGACGGAAGCCAGAGACGTTTTTATAAAAGGGTTCTCACGTCTGGCGTGAAGTCGCAGGCAAAAGCTGGAACATTTCCAATATGTTTTTATGTAACGAAGCCTTCGTTTAACTGAACGACACTGAATGCTTTATAGGCAATATTTTATTTCGCTTTATGCTATATGTGGGGAATGCAAATGGGACGTGCAAAAGTGACACTGCGGAACAATAGGAATGGGTGAATTGAGTCATGTGTTTGGAAAAAACTTTCCGGGATGGACATGCAATCGAAACAACCATTCCGCTATGAGTTGTGTGTTGGGAAAAACTGTGTAGGGGAGGAGTGGGGGGAGAGGGGTAGGAGGCGAAAACATACGAAACAATTAAGTATACCGCGTTCTTATGGAGTATACCTAGTGATTCATCTCTTATTTACGAGTATTTTATCTTCTGTAGTCAAACGACATGACCTGACCACCCTCCTTGTGACGTGGCGTAGCGGTAGACCAATTAGAGCGCTGAGTCCGAGGACACTGCAATATTTATTTATGTAGTTACCTATTTACTACCATTTGTCAAAATTATGCTTACCTACTGTATCTAACTGAATCCAACAGGCCCAGGGTGATGCTCCTCAAACCGAAAATTTAACAGATTGACGTCGTGATTCACTGAGCCGCTATTGACGAAAAAATCAAAATCACCAGATAAAAACAAAAAATAGCGTGATGACTTTTGGGCCACTTTATATTAATACCTACAAGAAGCTGCACTTAAAAAAAGCTAGCTAGCGGATAATTAGCTTACCATTGAGGTCGGCGGCCTCAAAAGCCTCTTAGTCATTCACATTACCTATGCTTAAAAAAGTACTACAGAAACATGCCTAAGGCGTTTTTCTTACTGTTAGTTGTCGTATTCAAAATATTATGTATATATAGTCAAGTAATAATTTCAGTCCAAGACATAAAGTTATTTTAAGATAACAGTTTAAATACATGAAAACTGTTAAAATAATTACAGGTTTATACTCCGGTGCTAGCCCCTCCAGGACCTATGAAGACACGCAGTTATGTCAGACTCGGACTCTTGGGTATTCAGATGCGGGAGTAAGGGGCCCGTAAAGTATTTCCCTCACAATGGCATCCTGGCTATCCCAGGGTCATCACCGGTTTCAAGGCTACCTTTGGTGTAGGAACTATGGTGTCCAGGTCTTATCCCGAAGAGAGAGGGAGGGCATCGCGCTGCTGCCCAGCACTGCAATTAACTATCGAGCACAACGTTGCGACTTGCATCGTTGTGCTTGCTTACTGAATTGCACAGCTGGCATTAACATCTCATTTATTTGTGATATTACCACAGATATTACTATTCGGTTGACATTGCTTGCATCTTCTATCTATCTATACTATTATATAATTGTAAAGTGGTCGTGTCTGTACATTGGAGATATTTGAAAAAAAAATACTTGGGTAATGTTATGTTAATGATACTGAATACGAATTTTTTTTTAAATTTCCTGTCTGTCTGTCTGTTTGTTCGCGATGGACGCAAAAACTACTGGACGGATTTTGATGCGGTTTTTTTTGTTAGAAAGGGCTTGATCAGACTTAAAATCTTACGTTTGTTTGATCGCAATCGGTTGAGTAGAACCAAAGATATGAGCAAAAGTCGCGTTACCCGAGATACACGCGGGCGGAGCCGCGGGCGGAAGGCTAGTACTATTATATAATTGTAAAGTGGTCGTGTCTGTACATTGGAGATATTTAAAAAAAAATACTTGGGTTATGTTATGTTAACGATACTGAACACGAAAATATTTTTTTTGAATTTCCTGCCTGTTTGTCTGTTTGTTCGCGATGGACGCAAAAACAACTGGACGGATTTAGATGCGGTTTTTTTTGTTAGAAAAGGCTTACTCAGACTTAAAATCTTACGTTTGTTTGATCGCAATCGGTTGAGTAGAACCGAAGATATGAGCAAAGGTCGCGTTAACCGAGATGCACGCGGGCGGAGCCGCGGGCGGAAGGCTAGTAATATAATAAAAATGAATCCCTAAATTCGCTTATTCTTCTTTTAGAATATTCCTTGAAGTACGGGGATGGTTCTTACGGAGAGAAAAATTAAAAAAAAAAAAGAATCGGCTGTTAGGCGGTACAAAGTTCGCGGGGACAGCTAGTTTGTATCCCATTTGTCACCAGTGGTGGCGTCGACAGTGGGGGCTACTGGGAATAACCCATTCTAATAATAATTCTATCATTGAACTAGTCATTGGCATTTTTGTCTCGTGAATTTAGGTCTAAGATATGTGTGCCGAGGTACACAAACCGGTATACTTGATTTATAGACGCGTCTCTAGTCTCTGCATTAGAAATTGGAATACATTGTGTAACGTATAAAAAAAAAAAATTAAAAAAAAAGACTGTCCCCGGACCTGGCAAGGTCAGACGGTGGTCCAAGCCCAAGAACAGAGTTGGGAGGTTTTGTTACAATGTTTTAGATGAAGATATAGATAAGGTTACCTGGATAGGACCCTCGGAGATCACATCAGCCTATTATTTCAAGGGCCTCGTATGATTAACAGCATCTGGTTTGTTTTGGGAGTTGACAATGAAACGCTCGTATGATTTCATGCACAATTTGTATAATCCATGAGATTTTTACAATGCTCTTAGATATAGCTTTAAGATTAAGGCTTAAAAGTAAACTCTAACAATTAGCTAGACGCGAAACGTAAGTCCGCACTAAAACACTCGCGATGCCACGTCCGACACTTGTACTGATGAAAAATGTAACTCACGTGAACGCAGAACTGTACCCTGGCGAAAGCGTTCCTTCAGGGTACGTAATCCTCCAACGCCAGCTTGCGTGGGCGCACCGCGTGACATGCGCCAGCCTCTCAGCGCACACCTCGTGCTCAACAAAGAGAGAGCCTCAGACTCCCATGGCAGAAAGGGGTGGAGAAGAAGACCCTTGGCGTCGTCGGATCCGGCCACACGAATCCGACATGGACAGCCCCCAGATGTCCAGCCTACGGGTGATGGCGGTGCCTCGTCTAACACGCGGGCATCAAAATGCCGGCGGAGTTCGTGATCGACATCATCCGAACTAGAATCTGTTGCGCTCCCCAACCTTCAGGGATGCAGGAATGAGCTGATGATTTCGGATCACTTGGTCCGAGCACAAAAAACTGTTTGTTAAAAATAAATTTACAGAGCCATCTTAGTCGACCGCCATGGCCGCTATTCCAAAACCAGAGTGTTTCTGTTCCTCTATGATTACCACAAATAAAAAAATATCAGAAATGCAATCATAGACAAAGTAGAGAAATGCTCTCAGGAATTTAATACAACAATCCACCAAAGCTAGTCTTTAATTCTAGCTGAATTTATGACATACTGATACATATAAATCTTAAAATTATTAAATAATTAAAGACGGAATTGTTGCCTTCAGAACTCAATGGTACATTTCGTAGCTAGCTATGAGAACGAAACGCTTGACGCAATGACAAGCATGAGGCGCGAACGTCTCCTTCCACGAATGTCAGTTATGTCATTCCAGTGTAAACAAAAAATGTATGTTATAAATTTGTAAGTGAAATGTAAGTGAAAATAAAAATAGATCACTACAATTGTTATTATATCCACGATTTTGACGCTGTATGCGTTGCAAATGTCATGGTTGATTAGTATGTATATTGTTAACGACTGAGATGCCGTTAGTACAAGAAACGGGCAATAAATAAAATCGGCCAAGTGCGAGTCGGACTCGCCCATGAAGGGTTCCGTAGTGGCAAAGGCGAAAATTGCGGTTTATGACGTATTAAAAAAAAACTACTGACTGCATCTCATTCGAACCAATTTTTAGTGGTAGTTTGCATGGCAATTCACATCATATATTTTTTTTAGATTTATCATTCTCTTATTTTAGAAGTTAGAGGGGGGGGGGGGGGGACGACACATTTTTCCACTTTGGAAGTGTCTCTCGCGCAAACTATTCAGTTGAGAAAAAAATATGTTAGAAACCTCAATAGTATTTTTAAAGACTATCTATAGATACCCCACACGTATGGTATGATGAAAAAAAAAAATTTTGAGTTTCAGTTCTAAGTATGGGGACCCCCAAAATTTAATGTTTTTTTTATTTTTGTGTGAAATTCTTAATGCGGTTCACAGAATACATCTTCTTACCAAGTTTCAACAGCATAGGCCTTATAGTTTCGGAGAAAAGTGGCTGTGACATACGGACGGACAGACATGACGAATCTATAAGGGTTCTGTTTTTTGCCATTTGGCTACGGAACCCTAAAAAGGTCCCGAGTGATATATCTACTACTATTCCTAGATAAAGTAGCGTAGATAAGTTAAATGCCAAACAAACAATCATAGAGTTTCACATTATTGGTTTATTGATTTCTCACTATAAATACAGTCAGTGACAAAAGTAGGTTAACAGTTAAAGGTAGAAAAGCTAAATTTTGATCCATAAATTTTTTGTAATTAATTTATGGATAAAAATTTAGCTCTTCAACCTTTCATGAAACCTCAAAACATGAAATATATTTACTCTGTCCTCTCGGGATTATAAAACGATTTATTCATCAAATTATGTATCAATTAATTAACCTATTGCAGTTCACTGACATAGGCCTCTCTCAATGCCCTTGCCCCGGATCCAATGTAAAAAGGTTTGTAAATATTTTAGTAAAAGTTTTTGTCGTTGACTGTACCATTAAAGTAGTATCATTATTATTGTTTCATCAAATGGAATGGATAACTTTCTGAAAGCGTGACCAACATGTCATGAAATTGTGTCAATTAGACGGATATTATATTCTAGGTCATTCTAGGACATTTTATCAAATTCTGATCTATACATATAGGATCAGAATTTGATATAGTTTAACTAGTGTTATGGGCCCTAGAGTGCGGATAAAACACGCATAGTACCTTCATCTTTTTAGGGTTCCGTAGCCAAATGGCAAAAAACGGAACCCTTATAGATTCGTCATGTCTGTCCGTCCGTCTGTCTGTCTGTCTGTCTGTCTGTCCGTCCGTATGTCACAGCCAATTTTCTCCGAAACTATAAGGCCTATGCTGTTGAAACTTGGTAAGAAGATGTATTCTGTGAACCGCATTAAGAATTTCACACAAAAATAAAAAAAAAGCATTAAATTTTGGGGGTCCCGATACTTAGAACTGAAACTCAAAATTTTTTTTTTCATCAAACCCATACGTGTGGGGTATCTATAGATAGGTCTTTAAAAATGCTATTGAGGTTTCTAACATATTTTTTTTCTAAACTGAATAGTTTGCGCGAGAGATGCTTCCAAAGTGGAAAAATTTGTGTCCCCCCCCCCCCCTCTAACTTCTAAAATAAGAGAATGATAAATCTAAAAAAAATATATGATGTACATTGCCATGTAAACTGCCACTAAAAATTGGTTCGAACGAGATCCAGTCAGTAATTTTTTTTTAATACGTCATAAACCGCAATTTTCGCCTTTGCTACTACGGAACCCTTCATGGCGAGTCCGACTCGCACTTGGCCGAATTTATTTGTAATTACAAATTGACCTGAAATTGATATTATACCTATATAGAACTGCTTAACATCCGACAGATTTATATACCCAGCCCTGACTCAGCCTCAGATACATAGGCCAAGTTAACAATAGTGCCCGGAATACGGCAATAGGCTCACCCCCTATTACGTGGGACCTTATACAATGATTCGGGGATAAAAACGTGATGGTATGTACGTATATAGAACTTTCATTCATATGATTTCCATAGCGAAATTATAGATTTTAAAGACCTTTTTTTAGCTACAAGTATCAAACATGTTTTTAGTTGTCTCACTATAAATTAATTGACACAAAAGTTACTCGCTTCAACCAATATACAGAATATCAAAACAACTAATAACGAACTAACTTTAATAATAATTATGAGTTTGATCTCCGGTTTAATTTTATGGATAGCTTTGCTCCTGAATTTCAAGGGCATAACGATGCCCCGGAGTCCTTTTCACGTCCTTTGATATATTCTCGTTGACCGTACTTCACAGTCGTACCTATATCATAATAATTATTTACGTGAGTGTAGTCTCTATTTATATATATTATGTACCCTCGAGGGTGTGCAGATGCGTAGAGATGTCGCATCCTTGGCAGTATTTTACAGTCTATACCACGGTGAATGTTCTGATGAGCTTTCCAATTAGCCCGACCCTCTTCTCTCCTTTCCTTCACAGGACAACACGTGCAGGACTTAGAAGCCGCGTATGGTGCAGAATATTCCATCAAAGCGGTTCGGCGACTCCTTCTCTGCCGCACCATTAAGCCCTGGAATTCCTTACCACTACACGTGTTTCCCTCTTCCTACAGTCCCGGGTCCTTTAAGCGGGCCGTGAAAAAGCATCTATGAGGCCGTCAAGTGGATTTACACAACCAGTTACGTTCAAACATAAGGCAGTGTTTAAGGTAGACATTAAAACCCGCTCAGTAGTTTTTGGTGTCCATCGCGAATAAACAGAAAAGTTAAAATCGTTAATTTAATATACAAACTCATAGTTTTTGAATCGCCGCCGATGTATAGTCGACAAAAAATAAAAAAAATTAAAAGGCACGATTGGTACACTTCGTACTAGGTTAATTCGTGCGAATTGACTACTAACCCAAGTATTCACCTTTTCAAAAGCTTTAATAGTTATTTGTTATACAAGAGTGCAAAGTTGCTTTTTAACCGCGTGCTCAGTTTTGATGACCGAGCAAGCGAAAGATTCTAAATTTGAATCACGAGCATAGCGAGTGATTCATAAATTAGAATCTTGAGCGTTAGCGAGGGAATTAAAAGAGCACAAGGTGTAAAATCTTTGCACTCGAGTGCAACACGTAACTTTTCATCCCACCTCAGCGAGGAAATAATGAAATGCTTCTTCTTCCTAGCGTTAATTCCCAGTCGCATCCGAAGCTTTCACCTCGGAGTTCGGGGTCCGCTTTACCAGTCTTAACTGCGGATTTGGCTGGACCTCGATATTTTTCGTAAAGCGACTGCCATGTGACCTCCACAACCCAATGGTGACATTAGGCGATATCGAAGCATTGCAGCTAGACCGTTGTTGTTGAACTTTTTATGCATACAAATATTATATGATCAAACGAACTTCTCAAGCGAAGTTCGATCATTATTATATGAGCCGCTTCATTCGAAGATATAATAACCAGGTAGTCCTCTATATCTGCTAAGCAACTTCGCACGTTTAAAAAGACATGAATATGACTAAGAAATTTACAAGTACCCACGGGTCCACGCTCCCCGACAGATACTCATTCTTTAGAGAGGAAAGGAATAGCGCAAAAAACTTTCTTGCTTTCTTGCTTTGGGTAGAGTATCAAACGTATTAACAATACTGTTTGTGTACTATGGGTGGGTGGGAGATTATATCTTCGAATGAAGCGGCTCATATAATAATGATCGAACTTCGCTTGAGAAGTTCGTTTGATCATATATATTATTATATTTCGCCGCTTCATTCTCGATATAATAACCAGGTAGAATTTCAGAGCTGGCACAGAAAGTTTTTAATTCAGTGGAACTCTCAATATGAACTTAATGATTATTGGGAGCAAAAACAGTTAGGTACTTATCTATTTAATTTATTTAAATAAGTTACTAATGCAATAGTAAATTCCAACTAAGTACTTATTACCTAATACTAGGTAAGGTACCTATACTAAATTAGCAAAATTTTCGTCACTGATTACCGTTCGGTGATAGGATTTTGTGAGTGTATTGGATGTGCTGGTCCAGCCAGCAGTTTACAGAATAGCTTCGACTGGAAGACCGCGCGAGTACGCGGCGGATGTGGCGTAATGGCGCGTGCCCGTGCAGTGTCCGCTAGAGACGCACGTGTCGACGCCGCTTTCTGTCAGCACCTGTTTTATCCAGCGACCAACTGATTGTGTGGTAGCTGGTCTGTGTGGTGCTTTGCATGTTAACAACAATTGACCCGTACTGGCAGTTCTCTTATTTTTGTAGCAAAAATATATTCCTTGAGGACTGTTGCAGGGCAGGTAAATACGTGTATGTTATCCTCGAAATGAGGTAGGAACAGAATAGGTTGGTCACGTCCAGGAGCGGTAGTTTTTATCATGTTGTTATCGAGATGTGAATACCATTGTTTGAAAAAAATATATTTTCGATTTTAAATGAGATAAAATGTTTGTAGGTACACAATGAGCTGTACATAGAGCAGGAAAGATTACTATTTCTAGTGTTTTTTTTTTTTTTTTTAATCTAAGTCAGTATTGGAGATATTTAGGCATTGACCTAAATGCATCTTAGAGTAGATGCATCTTTCGTCTGAGCCGATATTGTCACCAGGGAATATTGATAATGCTGATTGGTGACTATTTAAGCTACTGTATGAACATCCGTTAGTAAACTGTTGACTTAAAAATGATAGTACTGCCGCTATTGGAGGTTTGAATAAATTAATAATGGTTGTGTTAGCAATTGCCACCACAGCCTTAAAGTAATTGATACTATACTGCATAATAGTACTGTCTGCTAACGAAGCTATTAATAGATTTAGTGCATCGGGAGGAGACCCTCGCGTAATGAAGGCTTGCCACAGGGCCTCGCTGCAGCCAGGGTAAGGTACCGATGAAGGGGATGTTGGTCTCTAAAAAAAAAGATTGAAGAGGGTATTTAAATCAGAATTAAAGGTAAAGTATTTCTGAATTTATCAACTATTTCAACATGGTAAATCAGGGCTATGAGGTCCAGTAGCTTTGTCGTCAATCACTTTTCTGATGCATTTTTATGCTAAGGCATCAGGATGTTGTTTAGAACATATCGCATTTTGTACTGGTGCGAGAAGCAGATAGGTTGATTTCGGGGTGACCTAAACACCTTGTAATCATTTCGAATGCTTTATTTGATAGCTCTTATTCCGTGTCCGGATTTATTATTTATGAATTGAAGTCACGATCCAAATATTACTTTTCTCGCACCACTGCCAAAACGACCCGTTTAAATGGGGGAATTGAATTCCACACATTCGATTTACATAGTTTATGGTTGTCGTATTATCGACGCAAAGTAATACTACACAGTTGTTTTCTAACCGTATTAAGAAACTCTACTACTAAACTCTAATCCAATAAAAACTTAGGAACTAAGTAATTTGTGTTTTTCGCGTTCAAAAGTTGACAACATTCCGTTAGTTCGACTGTTATTACACACTGCAGCCCAGTTTATCCGGGAGGCATTCGTGCAAATCTCGAATTTAAAGTGAGCAAGGCGCATATGATTAGATTTTGAGAATATTATCTTGCTCCGCCAATCAAGGTCTTTCAATAACTCTGAAGGGAGTCTAATCTTGGTTTCGTTATTCGATAACATAGGAAATTTACCTAGATCGTTCTATAATGTTTGTGTATATAGGCG
The DNA here is from genome assembly GCA_914767945.1 of Eilema depressum. Classification (NCBI taxonomy): domain Eukaryota; kingdom Metazoa; phylum Arthropoda; class Insecta; order Lepidoptera; family Erebidae; genus Eilema; species Eilema depressum. The sequence continues at coordinate 12,221,107 of OU612031.1, forward strand.
GCATTTTTAATAATAGCCCATGTACAAGGTATACCGTGACAGGATTTGAATAAAAAAGGGTAATGCATTATTATCTCGCAGATAATAAAAAGTGTACGTGTCTATCTATTTTAGATTGCATGTATGTAGTATTTTGGTTTGTTCAAATTTACCTCGCAGTCAATTTTGTGATCGCAGCTAACTTGCAATTTACCCCAATATAATTTATAACGAGGCCAAGTATTTTAAAAACTACAGTGTTTCGTTTATATCTTAGGAAGAAGACACTGAGAATAGTGATCTCTTATGCCCAATATGTCGTCCGACTGTACGAGTAGGTACACCACGGACCTAAAGCTGCCGTTTCATAAATAAGATAACACCTGCTTCATATTATGTTTGTGAAGACTCTTGGTGTCACTGCACTGATAACCCATATATTATGGTAAAGCTGTGAACTCCTAGGTGGTTTTTACCCTGGAGGCAGATTCGAATTGAAATCTTAATATTATTATTATTATTTTTTGAAAAATTATTATTAGGGCGGATGACTTGCCGAACGTCTTTGAAAAATGGAATTGAATAACCATTCTTAAATTCATTTGAGAGCAAATTGTATTTTGGGTAACCATAAGCCAACAATTATAAAAATAGGTCATACGGCCGGTATGTATACTTGAACTATGGTTGTGTCGTTGCACGGGGCTTGTTCGAAGAAATGCTCCTGCTCTTCGTGTTGGGAACACACTGGTTGTCGCGGCGCGAACTCGCAGTTGGCGCCTGGCGACGGTTCCCTCCCCACTCCCCCCCCCTTCTTGTTCGATGGGAAGCGAGGAGCTTGCCAGTTTCCCTGGTGTGGATAGGGATAGAGGCCTACCTGTTGGGAGGCGCTTGCAGTTTTAGTTCGTAAGTATTAGTAAACAGCACCCATAGCTTAGGGGCTTTATTGCCTGAATTTTATGTTCAGCTAATAAGAAAAGGTCCATGACCTTATTTATGGCCGTAATTCCTGAACTGAGTTGTTACTGGGTAGAAAGGGTATTTTTTTTCTTTATTTCTAACCCTGTCGGGTATGGCGGCTGCAATCTCCGCAAAATTAAGTTTAGGTGCTTGCAATAATCTACAATTGTCTAGGATTAATACTCCTAAAACAATTTTTATTTATTTTCTATGGGCATACCCTTCTTTAGAAGTGGTAGCCATAAAGGATTTTTTCGCCATAGTCTGGTGGCTCAGGGGTGGATTCGCCCAGTGCTGATAACAGTTTTGGGTCGAGACCTGGGTCGCCCAATGTCAACGGTTCAGGATTAACGTTAGGTGTTGTAGTTAAGTCGGTGATTTCTTGTTTTCCGATTGAGACAAAATTATTGATAAGTGTTGGAGCTGAGCTCTCAATTATTTGGTCTTTTTGACCTAAAATGATATAAAACTGCATTGCTCTCTTGTATTTAATAGTATGTCGCTATTATGTATAAATGAGGGTATAAAAATAAAAATATTTTCGACACTCGTTTTATGCATTGCCGCACAGTAATGGTTAATATTACTGTTTCACTATGTAATTATCGTTGGACGCACGCAGTGAACCCCGATGATTAATTTATGAAAGGTATTTATTGTATATACCTGTAGCAATATCGTTAATGCACGATATGAGAAAGATTGTTTTACGATTTATGATTTACGTAAAGTAAGTATCATCGTTGGAGACTCGCAGTCAACCCCGATGTACATGTGAGGTATTTATTGACTCGCAGTCAATCCATACCTGTAGCAATATCGTAATGTACGATATGATAAAGATCGTTTTACGATTTACGTAAAATAAGTATCATCGTTGGAGACTCGCAGTCAACCCCGATGTACATGTGAGGTATTTATTGACTCGCAGTCAATCCATACCTGTAGCAATATCGTAATGTACGATATGATAAAGATTGTTTTACGATTTACGTAAAATAAGTATCATCGTTGGAGACTCGCAGTCAACCCCGATGTACATGTGAGGTATTTATTGACTCGCAGTCAATCCATACCTGTAGCAATATCGTAATGTACGATATGATAAAGATTGTTTTACGATTTACGTAAAATAAGTATCATCGTTGGAGACTCGCAGTCAACCCCGATGTACATGTGAGGTATTTATTGACTCGCAGTCAATCTATACCTGTAGCAATATCATAATGTACGATATGATAAAGATTGTTTTACGATTTACGTACTCCAATGTATATGAAAGGTATTTATTGTATGTACCAGTACCACAATGGTGGTAAGGTAATGCACAATATGATAAAATGTTTTGTGTATGTAGGTACTTTATATAATCTCGTTTTCTTCCGGATCGGAAGGAATTATTGTATATACCAGTACCACAATGGTGGTAAGGTAATGCACAATATGATAAAATGTTATAAGTAAGTATGTACCTTTACATAATCTCGTCGTCTTCCGGATCGAAAGAAATAACTATATACGACGATAACTTTCACTTTTTCACTTGTATTTTTATAATAAGTTTTTAACTTTTATATCTATATACGACGATAACTTTCACTTTTTGATTTATTTTTTCTTCGGCGCTGCGTTTTCGTATTGCTGAAGACGTGCTCGCGTTGCCACGCACAAATAAAGAATGAGTGTCTGTCGGGGAGCGTGGACCCGTGGGTACTTGTAAATTTCTTAGTCATATTCATGTCTTTTTAAACGTGCGAAGTTGCTTAGCAGATATAGAGGACTACCTGGTTATTATATCGAGAATGAAGCGGCGAAATATAATTGCACTGAGCGGGGATCGGACCCGCGCCTCCTGCGTTGCGGCCACGTTCACTACCACTACGCCACGGAGGCTGTATAATAATTATGTCTAATAATACTAATAATAAAATATCAACAAATAAAATTCAACAACAATGTTCAACCATAGGACGTGAAAAAAAAATTATGCGCGCAAAGCAAATTTAAAAAAAAAAGTAGGTACACCAAGGAGGTTCCGAGTTGAGTTTTTCATAAATTAAAAAAAAGTTGTATGATAAATCGGCACCATAGATGTAGAAGTAAATAGGTTTAATGATGTTTTGAGTTCACAAACCTAGTACACACGATGTTCTAAATTCAAATTTACTTTACCACTCTAGAGGATAAAAGCGACTTTTACACTCAGATATCGAAGAAAAAAAGTACTCTTTCCGAGATGGTGGGATGAAAAAAAAATTATGCGCGCAAAGCAAATTTAAAAAAAAAAGTAGGTAAGGTAACTGTACCAATGGTAGACACTTTAAGGAAAAATTAAATTTCAATCTAAAAAATTTAACAAATTAATTACAGCATGGTCGTTACATTCTTTTTTAACTGTTACAGCAACAATTAGACATTAACTTTTGCCCATAAAATCTTTAAAATCTATCATACTTTTACTTTAAATTAAATTATTATGCACTTGGTCGAAAATACCAATGCTAGACATCATTGTCCCAATGCTAGACACCTATTTGTACCAATAGTAGACACTTTAATTTCTCTCTACAAAATTGAATATCAGACCGCTAAGTGCCTTGGTATGCCCTATTCCCCCCGAGCGACGGTCAGACGGCGGTCCCCCGACGAGACAAATGACAAAAGGTGGGTTTTACTTTTTAAAGGTTCATTTTGGATCAGGGGTTTTTTATTTATTTTTATTTTTTTTATTTCATACTTTTTACAGGTATAACCACTCAACCGATTTCCATAAGACTTGCTGTATCGTGATGTATAAATTATGACCTGTCACTTGATACCCAACACACTATATTTGATAATATTAGATTTTACATTGCCACTTTCACTCCTCATATTATTCAAATGGCTGAACCGATTTTTATGAAACATAGCGAGAGTGTTCTCGACTAAACCATCTTTCAAAAAAAAGAAACAGAATCTAAATCGGTTCAGCCGTTTGGGAGCTACGATGCCACACACACGCATACACACACACACACACACACACATCCATACACACATACACACCCATGCAGCGCAGCGCGATTCCAAGAATGCGCGCCGCTGCGCATCGCTCGGTGTGCATTGGGCCGTATCCATCCATATTTGCCGATGACGGACGCCATCTATCGAGCCAACTTTACACTTGCAAAAGCTCACGCGTCGATAAGGTCAGAACACCCCTTGGTTTAGTGATCATGTGTTTAGGACAGGGTAAGGGAATGGGGGAGGGGAGGGTGGAAAGGGGAGAAAGGTGAGTAGATAGTCGAATAGAGAGTCAAGTGTTTCAATAGTGTCGACTCAGAGCTCAATGCTTGACTCTCAGCGCTAAAATTTACAACAATAGGTATGCGATAAGCGACATCCACGTGGTTAGAGCGGGCTAGCGCGGGCATTATTAGTAATTTCCGGTACATGTGATGAATCTCAATGTATATAATATCACATTTAGCGTAGGTATAACATCTTATTTTCATGAAATAACGGCATTATTCCAAAGTGTCTATCATTGGAACATCTAAGATTTTTTGTACCAATACTAGACATAGCATATAAATGTGACAAAACCTAATCAAAATATGCGGGCAATGGTCCAAGTATGTCAATAACTTCAATATTTATAACGTTTATACTAAAATTAGTAATAATCATAACTTATAAACAAAAAAATCACACCTATAAAAATCAGTACCCTTGGCAAAAATCTTAAGAAATAACATGACCGTGTTCACGGAGTCACATTATTTGCTGTCAACTGTCGTCTTTCTAAATTTACTTCGGATGGTGTTGCGAATATTTGAACATATCTTATAGACACCATTAGGCATCTTTTAAGTCAATAGTCTTATAAAACAAATGGATAATTTTCTCAAAATACTGGGTTTTGTTCGAAAGTGTCTAGCATTGGTACAGTGTCGAGCATTGGTACAGTTACCTTACACCAAGGAGGTTCCGAGTTGAGTTTTTCATAAATTAAAAAAAAGTTGTATGATAAATCGGCACCATAGAGGTAGAAGTAAATAGGTTTAATGATGTTTTGAGTTCACAAACCTAGTACACACGATGTTCTAAATTCAAATTTACTTTACCACTCTAGAGGATAAAAGCGACTTTTACACTCAGATATCGAAGAAAAAAAGTACTCTTTCCGAGATGGTGGGATGAAAACTTACTTATATCCTTTGTCGTCATATAACACAATATATTTCCACTTTTATTTAATACCTTTAAGTACCTAATTAGATTTGAGTTATTATAGTTTTTTATACCACTTAGGTGGCTGATAAGCACACGGCCCACCTGATAGAAAGTAGTTACCGTGGCCTATAGAAGTGTGCAACACCAGAGGAGTCCCATTCGTGCTGCCGACCCTGTAAGAACAGAGTTTCTACCGTCAGTGTAGAAGACAAAGCAGGACAAGCCTTTGGTCTTCCCACTGTACAGTGAGCTCTGGCTATCTTAGGTACTCATCGCCGGGAACATAACCCGAGGTTATTATGACCGCGGTATTCTGTAGGGCGGAGTTACGTCCCCAGTAGGACTCCTCAATTTTGACAGGAATCAGGCGCGGTCGCAGCTTGAAGTTTTGGGGGGGGGGGGTCACTTCGGAAATTCCTTAAGAAATTTAACCCCCCCTCCCCTCGTACTGGGACTTTTCAATATGACGTGCATGGTTGGGGGAGGGGAGGGGTTATGTCCCCTGAAACCGACCCCCCCCCCTCTCGGACCGCGCCTGACAGGAATATCGACGTATCCTGCCTCCATGAAATTCCGTATATTATGCAAATTAGCTATTACTATACCTATACTAGAATTACTATTATCGAGATGTTTATATACCATGTTTATTCAGGAGCGTCCTTTACAGAATGGAGGCTTTGGACATTTTAGGGAAGTAACTATGTTATTATTGTTGTAGACGATATTTTGTTAACAGATAGAAGGGGTTCTAGTATTTTGTTGAGGCATGTTCAATCAAATAGAAAAATACATATAAATTCTATTTTTTATACATAAAAGTTAAAAAGTCAATCTTCTGGAAACTAAAAATGGAGCGCATAACTCGAAAATGGCTTTTTTCATATGCCGTATTAAACAGATGGGAATGATTTCCACACAAGCCGAAACCAGGCGTAACAACTAGTCATTTACGTAATAAATAATAGTTACCTCTTTTCTAATGTTTATAAATTATTCTGAACTGTCGAAGGTCTTTCACAATAAATGTCCTTCTTCCGCCATCACTTCATTTAAATTAATTAAGACACATGTCACTTATATGGGCGTTTATTACTTAATTAATTAATTATTTATATACTTTGTTAATGATAATTGATGGTGATGTAAATGTATATTGCTATCGTTTTACACAAGACTCAACATATGTAGCTAATACCCGCGGTTTCAGTCGCTTCGCAAACCTTTACCTGTGCCTTTACCTACTAATTTTATCCTATTCTTACTCATATTATAAACTAGCTCCGCCTGCTTGGCTTAGGCGTGAAAGCGTAACAGACAAACGGACAGAAAGACACAGATTTAGGCATTTATAATATTAGTATGAATTTGAAATTTTTGAAGATGTTTGGATGTTGTTATTCAATCATGCTCTAACAGCTGAACGGATTTAGCTGAAATTTTGTACAGGGATAGATTACAGTCTGGAATGGCATAATATATAGCATAATAATTTGGCATTCGATTGCCTTTTAAATTATAAAAAGAACCAGGATTGGACTTTTTAATTAACATAGGAATTTCAACGCGAGCGAAGCCGCGGGCAACAGCTAATTTATAATATTAGTAGGATATAGGATATCTATTTTAAACTTTTTTTTTATTTGTTTTGTTACTATAATAAATAATCATCTCAAGGTTTTGTACCAGGATAATAATTGCATTTTCGTGGAGCCCTGTGGCTCAGAATACAAATTTAATCAGATTTATATGTGAATATGTGTGCGGTGCGTGTGCAATATGTGCGTGTATCTGGTAGTTATTATATTATTTCGTGTTTTTATCGATATGGTTTTCAATTTTTTTGTTATATATTTATAATTACGTAATAATATACAAGCTAGAGTAAGTATAGGTGTTGGATGAATCGTTTAAATACAAAACTTATAAGAAGGAGGATATATTTACAAGGACTCTTTCTTTTTTTCATACCACTGTAATAATGTTTTTGTGGACAATAAACTTTATTATTATTAAAAAAAAAGATGAATCATTTTTATATTTAAACTAGTTGATCCCATTCTCGCTACCCATTTATCCCGGGAATAGGTTTCTAATCCCGGGATAAACAGCCTGTGTGTTATTCCAGACTATAATCTATCCCTATACCTACTTTCAGGCAGATCCGTTCAGCCGTTAGATCGTGATTTAATAACAAACATAGAAACAAACCAACGCTTCAAGTACGGCATTAGAATGTAGAAGGGTTCTACAGGGTCTGCAGCGCGAGCGTGATCCTGGTGTTGCACATGTCCATAGGCTATGGTAACCACTTTCCATATCAGATGGGCCGTGTACTGTGTCTGTTACCTAAGTGGTATAAAAAAGAGAGTTTATACCGATCGAAGTATCGCGAAAATTCCTGTAGAAAACCCAATAGTATATTTTTCACAAACAGGAAATAGAGAATACTGTCTATTATAATATCTATAGATACATTCTATTCGACAGTAGAATATATTCTTATAAATAGATAATATAAATTGAAACTCAGTGAAGCGTAATACATTATTATATTGTGTGATAGAAAACAGGTAGGTTTTGGAGGTATCTATGCATTCTTTGGAATCTTCGTATCTCTTTACTCCGATAGATATGTATTGTGAATAATAGAAAACAAACATAGCTTCGTAGTTTTTATTTTGCGGAAAGAAATTGTATTATATTTAGAAGAGAGTGAACAAGGTAATGGTTAAAATCTTAGACGATCATCATCATCATCATCTGCATATAGACGCATTTTACTGATTGCGTCCGTGGCCAAGATGACCTCGGAGCTCAGGGTCCGCCTTCCGGCTCTTCCTCCTCCACTTCGCACGATCTTGGGCGTCCATGGTAGTGAAACCATTCGCACGCATGTCACACTCCACGACGTCAAGCCAGGACTTCTTGGGCCTACCTCTTTTACCTGGACCCGGCGGACCCGGAAATCTTAGACTATATACAAACTCTATACTTAGAAGCAGCAAGTTTCATTTCAACGCGGCGTAAAAGATGGCTGCTTGGTATTATGTTGACATTACTCGTATACAGGGTGTATGGATGTAACTAAAAATGACACAAGAAATTCGAATCAAATTTAGAAATTTATGGGTAATAATTCTTTTTATTAACTTTGTAGTCAACCCTACGGACTTCCTGTCCTAAACAAAAAGTTTGACCATTGTAGAAATTTTATTCTCTCGCCGAAATGTATGGGAAACGTGTTTGGCGATTTCTGTGTTTCCTAGTACTCAAAGCTAAAATGATCCCTTAGAGTCTTTTGATCTCCACATGAAATAGAATCGATTGGCACTAAAAAAAATTTTGGACTTTTTGCATTTTTTTCGCTAACTAAGATTTTTGCAAAATCTGTAAATGCAGTTCAAAATTTCTCAAAAAGTTAGGGAAGGTCTCCTAAGAACGTTTTGCTGTAACTACAACGGTTAAGGTACTTGCCCTTACTGCCCCGTTTCAAAAATACACCCTGTATATAATACATCCCATGACATAAACCGAAAAAATATTAAGAGTGCTAAAGGTGATCTATAAATTAGCGTTTGTTAAGGTACTTTTGTAGTTGACTGTACCTACTATAATTTATTTTTGTTTATCATAGCCAGAAAGAATTCCTCGAAAAGGTTCAAAAGATATCTATGAAAAATATATTCCCAAATATTCGTATTTACAAATATCCCACCAAATAATGTAAAGGTATTCTCTTTGTCGACTGTCAACTGGCATTACATTTACTATATAGGTAAGATATCCCATTTCCCAATATATTGAGCGTATACGGTAATAGATACCTATTGGATGTTCCATGGAACCTATTCCTGGGATAAAAAGTAGCCTATGTGTTATTCCAGACTATTATCTAACCCTGTACCGAGTTTTAACCAAATGCATCCACTCGTTGGATCGTGATTAAGTAACAAACATACGAACATCTTCACAAACTTTTAGTCTTTTAATTATTAGTAGCAAGTAAGATTAAATTAGTTGAATGCATGATCATGCTATCCATACTTTTTAGTACCTCTTGCATTGGGATCAATTAAGAATGGATTTTGGGATCAATTAAGAATATAAAATGAAATTTTAAAGTGGGATCAATAAGGAATACGCATTTGGGGTCAATTAAGAAAGGGATCAATCCAGTGGCGTAGCTAGGTGACCAAGGGCCCCGGTGCAAAAAGAAACAGGGGGCCCCCCTATTTTTTTTGGTTCCGAAAATTCCTTCGGGCGTCGCACGTCGCCTTACCGAAGTAAACGATGAGGTAGGCATATCCCCTACCGGTCGCTAACGTGCTGTTGGCGATCAAATCCCTTCTCTCTCCCTCTTTTTCATGCGGAAATCCCACCCCCGTCGTCGGCCATCGGGGGTAGTTATGTGGGACTCGGACCGCCACACGCCTTCTCGGATCTTCAGATACCAGAGCTGCCGGGGTGTAAGGTTACCGAGAGCATATCACTGGCACCCCGGCTGATTCTGGGCCATCTACGGTTTTAAAATGGCCTCCTCGGGTGTGAGAAGCACGGTGTCCCCATAGAACTCTGAAAAGAAGGACGAACATCAAACCGCGGTGCCAGTGGGGGTGAAAGGATGACAGGCGGCCGCACATGTAACCCCCACGCCTGCGCTCGGTAACCGGTCCGCTCCTTGCCTGCTCTCCATTGTGCCCTTTGCTAGTCAGTGGGATATGTGAAAAGTCTCCGACCAGCCCTCAACAGATCCGCGAGAGAGGAGCGCTGCCGTCTCCGTTGCCCAGGGTGCACCGCGTGGTGACTGCGGACCCCGCACCCCAATCCTTCTTCCCTTGTAGAGAGGCGCGCGGAAACAAATCTAAATATACATCTAGCTTGTTTCCGCGCAAATCATACGTAAATTTCTATTTATTTTCGTGTGCCTACAGAATACGTAGCGTTAAACTCTACAGATCCCACACCCGTTCACATAGGCGATAATTTGGTCGACCACACGGACTAGGCTAAGTACCTGGGATCTGTACTTCATGTGACTGGTGAAATCGACTACAACGTCAAGGCACGCATTGCTGCCGCGTGGGCCAAGTGGCGAGAAATGACTGGCGTCACGTGTAATCCCAAAATGCCAGTCAGGTTGAAGGAAAAGAAAGAAAGAAAAGAAAATACATTTATTGCAAAACACAACGCACATTACACAATACACAATTTAGGGGGAGGTCATTAGGCCACGGAGGTCATGGAGATGAAAATGCTATGCGGCGTTACGCGTAAAGATCGCGTGACGAACTCTCGCATCCGCAGCAGCCTTTATGTCCGTGATATGGTGGATAAAATGCAAGAGAGCCGCCTTCGCTGGTGCGTCCATGTCTTGCGGCAACCGCCGGGCTACGTGGGTAACAAATGCCTGGCAATGGCGCCCCCGCCGGGTCCAGGTAAAAGGCCCAAGAAGTCCTGACTTGATGTCGTGGAGGGTGATATGCGTGCGAATTTTTCTCACTTTCATGGACGCTCAAGATCGTGCGAAGTGGAGGAGGAAAAGCCGGAAGGCGGACCCTGAGCTCCGAGGTCATCTTGGCCACGGATGCAATCAGGAAAATGCGTCTATATGCAGATGATGATGATTTCGTGTTTATGTCGAATTCGGTGAAGGTGTTTAGGCCGGAATTAAACCAACTAAAACTGCATGCAGTCTCGGGTCTCAAGCACCAGAGTGTAAGCGGGACCAATAAGAAAATTCCATTGCACCTCGACAGACCCTGGGCCATATAGCTACGACTTTGAGATGGCCCCCTCAAATATGGGAACCACGATATCTCCATCCGGCCCAGAACCATCCCACCCCCTTACTTGCTTTCCACTGCGACAGTGGCTAATCAGAGTTAAACGTGGAAAGTTCATAGTTAGCCATAGGCCGCAGCGTCTATGCCATTTTGAGACAGGCTGCTGCTGTCTCCGTTACCCAGGGTGCACAAATGGTCTTCAATAGAAGAGCAGCGATTATCTAGTAAAAAAAAAAGTAGATACTGGAACTCGTATTACTATTATAATATTACTAGTTACTATGAGTAAAATATTTTATTATGACTGCTAGAATAATATCACTCTCTAGACATTAAGCTTGGGGGCCTTCTGAGGGTTCAGGGGGCCTCCAAGCTAGCTACAAATGTGATGGCGAATCTTTCAACGAGACAATACTGCACAAAATTCCCAACAAATGAGTTGCACTGATTAGAGTTGTGCTACAACCCATTTTCGCATTCCAAAATCAAGACTTTTTTGGTAGTTCAATATGAGATTTGCTAGTTCAGACTCGGGCTTGGGCTTGGGGGGCACCCTGAGCCTGGGGGCCCTGGTGCACCGCACCACCTTGCCCACCCATAGCTACGCCAGTGGATCAATCGTCGTGGGATCAATACGGAACAACCCAAAATTCATGCTGTATGAGGTTATAGTGGAAATAGACAAGAGCCGTGCAAAATATACCTTGCTTGCGGCTCCCTTGCCCATGTGTACTACAGGCCCTCGATTCTGCTACAGCAAAACCACTGTCGTATACCTCGGCACGTGTTTAAATGAGGTCCTGGCGCGCGCGAATTGTTTTTTAATAATCTATGTTTGGTGATTTAAAAAATTAAAATTTGAGCGCGTCCACCGTCGTAGCACCCCGTGCTACCTCAAAAGACACCAAAGAAACGCGTTCTTCAAAGGTCCAAGATATATTACCTATGTCCCGAGTAATACCACATGCGAAAGTTGACATTAAATTTTATACTTTACTAGCTGTCCCGACGAACTTCGTACCGCCATATTTTTCCCGTTCCCGCTGCACATATTTTCTCATCCTTTAAACCTTCCCTGGACACCCACGAATATTTCAAGACTAAAATTAGCCAAATCGTTCGTGTGTTATAAAATAACAACGAAAAGTGGCATTGATTTTTGTATATTAGAAGAAGATTGCTATAGACTTAAGTCCAAAATTTAATGAAAAAGAGTTTCATTTCATTACACTTTTCATTCATTCTACAAAAAGCCATTTAATTTTAAACTTTAACTGGATTACTTTAGGTGACAGTCGTTTTCTTTAGCAGAATCCTGAAGGCCCTAATCCCATTCCCGCATGTATAATACTTATACACCTTCTTCTTGAATAACTCTTTCTACTGCTGAAAACTGTATAATAATCCGTGGAGTACTTAGTTTAAAAGACTTAAGCGAACAGAGCGGAAGCGACTTCATTTATATGTAAAGAAGTATTTTTCTGTAAAGGATGGAATTCATTGAGTGAAACGTGATTAAGCAGTTTAACTAAACGACTTTAAAAGTCTAATTATACCTAACTGCTGTTCTTTTCACTGATGAAATTCATCATAAACTAGGTCAAATTCAGCTTCTAACTTTTATGAAAATTGATTCGTTTACATTGGTAAGTATTGCATAACCTAGTACATACACAATATATATTCACGCTTTTATCCCCGGAGGGATAGGCAAAGGTGGAATAACACCCATATGTCACCAATTATTAGGTCCCACGTAAGAGTAGGTGAGCCTATTGCCAATTGCCTTATTCTGGGCACTATTGTTAACTCGAGCCGTGCATCACTGCGTCAGAGGCTGAGTTGGGCTGTATTAGTCACTTTGCACGAAACCTACAACAACAATATTTTGTTTCTACTCATATATATATTTTCTACTCATATATATATTCTGTTTCTGTAATAGAAATGTTATTATAATTGTACGTGCGTGTCTGTTATGATTATGATAGACTGCCATCCCGTTATTGAAATGAAAACAATTGATTTTGAGACAAATATTTGTCTGAACCTACACTGAATAATACAAAACACCATGTAAACTGAGCAATAACATTTTCTGCATATTCTGCAGAGACTTGTGGAATTAATAAATAAAACTTAGCATTCTTTTTCATTCATGGATGCCATTTTGGGCTGTCATTTGTAGATAGATACATAGAGTTAGTAACCGGGTTGTGGCACCGTTACCATTTTTTCGTTCCATACATCGCATCCAATGCAGTAGTATGTAGGTATCAGTATCATATGGATCTTGACTAGCAAAGTACTTAAAATGATCTTCATAAGGCATGATTTTCCCCCTTTCCTGTTGACCTTTAGTTTGGACAATAATACAATTTAAATCAATAAAACTTTACACACAAGTAGGTAAGTAGACCGTAGGCGTTCTCTACCAGTCAATCGAAGGTGGTGAGCAGAATCTACTACAGATAAATTCAGTAGGTGCATTATTGAGGGCTTTTTTCAGATATTAAATTGATGATACTAAACATAAATAGGTTAGTAGGTACTGTGAAGTAGTAATAATACTATTATACCTAGTACTATTATCTGTTCTGTACCCATATTTTACAGTACGTACGCAAGAAAACACAATATACCTAATGATATTCATAGTCATTCTATCACTTAGAATGGATGAACGTTGCGGTAATGAATTTGGAATTTCACTTCCGTTTTTTCCGTCAGTTCGGTTGATATGTACCAGCATAAAGTGAAATAAATTGAATTCAAATGACGCATCCTATAGAAACATGATCTCTAATGATTACATGTCATAACCGAGCATTTCGAGAAATAATTACCTTGTGGGTGGCTGTTGGCTGTACATCCGCGACCAAACACTTGACCTCTAATAGCTTTGAGTTTTTTACTGACCATCTTAGTCACAAAATCTGGTTTTTTCCTCTATGAACAACAGTAGGTATACAGTTAAGAGTGTATTATTTAAACGGTTACACGTGGAGCATTGTACGGTATTAGGGTTAAAAAATTATTTTATTGGACGTAAGTATAGATATTTATGTCTCATCAGACGTACTAAAGATTTAAAATATATAAGACAAATTCTATAGCGAACTCCTTTATCTTTTCAAACAAATTTATATCAGTCGTTTTGTTCACATTACGGGTTATTTTCAAAAATTACGAAAAATCAAACAATTTGGTAGTACTTGCCTAATTTATAATTAAAATATTTACGACATATAGGATACTTACCTACTTTTTTTTCGCATGGAGATCCAAAAGTTCCGAAACCTTTTCGGACATTACCGAAAAAAAAAGTATACATATTTGGGACTTTTTCAACAATTAGGTATGAAATTATGCCTCCTGATTTATCAAAATCCTTCCAGTTTAGTGATGTCGACAGTTACGTTACTTCGCAATATTTACAAAAGAAATCTAGTTCCACTATTGTGTCGTTCGTTGAGGTATACTTCTGATTGAATTTGAATTTTCATACGTGTTTGTGAATATGTTACAGAAATTTGGGAGTGGAGTAAACAGAGCCCAAAGTTGTCGTACAAGCCCAAGTTTGGATACGCGTATCAGGAGAATTGCAGGAGAACGTGTACTCGCTGTACGGAATAACAAGACCGAGTACTTGATAAAGGTTGTTGTACACGTACACTTGACATGTAAGTCTAACTAATATTGCAATAATATTTGTAACAGGGATGGATACAGTGTATAGGAACTGGGGAACCATCAAGATGTTTAAGTACAAGAAAATATCTGCAAGATAGTACCTACTTATACTTTTTTGTATGCCACTTAGGCACGGCTCACTTGATAGAAAGTGGTTACTGTGGCCTATGGACGAGTGCAGCACCACGTCAGAATTTCTCTAGCGGCAGCACTAGTATGACTTCCCATACTAGTGCTGCCGATAGAGAGATTCTGATGTCAGCGTAGAAGACAAGCAGGACAAGTCCTGGGTCTTCGCACTGACAGCACAAAAAGTCTCCAGTGAGCTCTGGCTACCCTACTCACCGCCGGGAACACAACACAAGGTTATTATAGCCGCGGTATTTTGTAAGGCGGAGGTACTTCCCCAGTCGCACTACTCGATTGGGACGGAAATACCGTCGTGTCCTACCTCCTACTGCTGAATGCCGGACAAGATCAAGCTTTTCTCTGGAGGTCAGATGGCAGTTGCTTCTTCATTTTTTTTATACCACTTAGGTGGCAGACAAGCATACGGCCCCCCTGATGGAAAGTGGTTACCGTGGCCTATGGACGTATGCAACACCAGGGGCGTCACACTCGTGCTGCCGACCCTGAAGAAACTTTCTAATGCCCTTCTTGAAGAACCCCATATTGTAGTCGCTTGGGAAAACCATCGCGGGGAGTCCATTCTACAGCTTGAGTGTGCGAGGGATGAAGTTCCTTTCATACCGCACAGTGCGCACCGTTTCCGGTCGCAATGTGTGAGGATGAATTCCCCACCTATGGCGAGAAGTGCGATGATAGAATGTAGTTGTGGGCATCATGTCAAACAATTCATCTGAGCACAAACCATTGTATAGGCGGTAAAACACACAGTGACGCAAAGTCTCTCCTGAGACTGAGAGGTTCCACATCGCCTGTGAGAATGGCATATAGGCAAAGATATACATAATAACTAAAAGTCAAATACATAACCCTTTTTATTTGGCTTCTTCGCAGTCGGTAAGTAAATTGTGAAGACAAAAGTCTATCGTTAGCGATTTTTCGTTCGAACGCGGCTAATTCTGAATGAAAACATTTTCGGGTTGAAAGTAATTGAATTTACGCGAACAAGATTCTGCTAACAATGCTATTATTGTAAGCAGGCCTAACTTCTGCAGATCAAATTAATTTCAACTGCCTACGTGACTTTAATAAGCTGTGGTGTCTGGCTGAACACTTATAATAAAATCGTAATGCAAATATTGACTGAACACAAATAATAATAATATAATTTAAAAAATACGGTGGTCCTCCGGGAGTACCGACTGAAGTGAAAATATGACCAGTAGTAGATACTTATACCTACACAGGGGTGTCACAATATATGTGAATTGTCAGATTTGGTGAATTGACACTTTTGGTGAATTGTCACATTTGGTGAATTGTGACAATTGGCGAGTTGCCACAATATGTCAGTAATATTGTCACAAGTTCAATGACTTTTTCCCCTTCTCAAAATTTTCTTCGAAACATTCACAACGCGCTTAGAGAAATTTTCAGCTCAATAATAATGAATTAAGGGCAGGTGGACGCAAAAGCGCTGCGTAGGGATCCAAGAAATTAAACTTTGTACAACAGTCAGAGATCTCTCATATTAAGATAAAATAACTGATCTAAATACAGAAGGGCTTGAGCTTGACCCAATGAATTACATTAATAGTCTAAATAATGAAAATTTCCATATTTAACGACCAAGGTCGATGACAATATATTTTATGAATTAATTTACAAACAGATCCAATAAACATTATAATTTGTTTAATGTGGAAATAAATATCACATTTCTTTTTATGTAAATTATCGTTGTTAAGTAATACATTAAACAAACCGGTCTCCATCCTTGAAGATGTAAAGAATGATGCCCACTTTCCATACATCCGTTGACCTGTCATTACATTTTTAAAATGCTATCGTATTACTGTACTGCAGGTCTAAAATGGCCGTTTTGGATGTTTCATCTAAAAATGACATTCATTTGCAGATTAGTTGGTGACATATTTTATAGATTGTAAAATGACCACATTTTTTAATATGTCATTCATATTTCATCTGCAATATGTTTCATATTTGTTATTGGTGTTGCTATGACGAAAAAAATATAAGGATTCGCCGAATCGTGCTTTTACGGTATTTACTACATTATGATTTTGTCATTAATACAGCGTAAAATGGTAGTTATTATGTTCTATATATCAATAGTTCATGATTTCCATCTAATAAACATGAATTGAAAGAAAAATAACGCTAAAACTACAATTTGTTTCCAATTTTTATTTTTATTTTGGTGTGGTAATTTTTGCCTGACGTGACATTTCAAAACTGTCTGTTGTCAAAACTTGGTTTCAATGTTTATTTATGTTTCTTGTTTCTTATTCTTATCAAGTTACTTCGACAAAAAACATTGAATGTGTTTGTGTTTCTGTGATTAGATTCAGAGGCGTCTAAAGTAAGGTGCAGACACGAAACTAATGATGTTAGAATAGACGGGCAACGTAATGGGGGAACGACGGTGGCGTATAAACAAAAGCCAAATACTGTCCTTTTGTTTGGATCCTGTGGGAAGTAACTAACAAACTCGAGTCAGCCAGTCAAAATCGAGGCCACTCTATTAACGCAGGATGTTAATAGCTCTACTACGGGACATTGACAGAATTGATGTTAAAAGCACAGAGCCATTCATTATGAATTGAATTGAACTTATCAAGTTACTTCTACAAAAAACATTGAATGTGTTTGTGTTTCTGTGGTTAGATGCAAAGGCATCTTTACACAAGGTGCAGGCACGAAACTAATTTAGGCAAAACGGTAGACGGGCAACGGGATGGCAGAGCAATGGCTGGATATAAACACAACAGTGTAAAAGCCTAGAAGGCACACAGAGTACTCTTCTATATATATCATGCTACTACTTAGAGGAGTGGAGCAGTAATTATAAATATGAACAAATCCTGCAAATACCCATAAGATATTTGGAAATCAATAAATTAATTTAAAGGGATGACACGGGGTTCTGAATAATCCCACTGGTGTAGCAGGACGAAGTCTCTGATGATAACAACAATAATTGTATTGTACCTAATGTTAATTTATTAGCTGTAAGTTTTCATAAAATGCAATGAATAAATAAATAAAAAGTTTTATTTTTAAATAAATATGCGAATGAGAATATTTATATTTCTATATACCTCTACCTCCATGATCATTATAGTGTTTATTATGCTTAAGTAGGTAGGTATATTAGTCAAAGTTATCGAGGTTGAATCTAAGGCCTTTCACATTTTTTTATATACCTACTGTCTGTCAATTTACTGCACCCCGCTAGATGGTAAAAACTTGAGGTGCAATCCAGAACATGTGGACCACCATTAGGCTTGCATTAGGCAACATTAGCTGTGACATTAGACTGTCTTGGTCATTTATATAATAATATAATTATTTGTAGATGCCTCACAAATTAAATAAGGCTTCAGCGCCTTGCCTGTTGACTGGGCCCTTTACACTGGTGGGCCGTTCCCTGTATGGAAAAACTCTAGCATAACTTGAATATTTATTGTACATACATAGTATACATACATACAATCACGCCTTTATCCCCGGAGGGTTAGGCAGAGGTGACTTTACATCCACATTTCACCAATCTTTGTATTGGGTCCCACGTAGCCTATTGCCGTTTTCCGGGCACTATTGTTGACTTGAGCCATGTATAGGCTGAGTCTGGACTGGCTAAGTGGACGAGACTGGATATTTATTCTAATTCATGTAATTTGGAAGTTCATCATCACAGCGCAAGGTCCGGTTGAATTGCAAAGTTTTGACAAGATCAAATCACGCGTAGCAAGCAATAATCAATTATTATTAAATAAATGAAGGGGGGACAACACGACCCCGTCGCCAAAGCTTGACTTTTGTAGGAGCAACTCAGACCTTATAACCTGAAATAAAAGTCTACGCCAAAGCCTCGGCCGTCAATAAATAGTTGTGTGGACAAACAGAGTGGAGTTAAATTGTGCCCTAAACATCTTAGTGAGGTTTAATATTACAACAATAACTATGAAAACATCAATATGAAGGCTAAAATCTGCTAAAAAGTAAATCCGTGTTAACATTCAATACGTCACACGAATTTCACCGAATTTGACATTATGAATGACTCATATATTTAGACCATTTTACGCATCTTCATACAAAACTGTCAAATAAGATGATGAACATTATGAGCTTCATTATATGATTCATCAAAAGTAACCATTTTACGATTAGTGAAATCTGACAATTAAGATGATCATTTAATGAAACATCCAAAGCGGCTATTTTAGACCTGCTGGTATCATTGATGAATAGATACTGCATCTTTAAAACCATAAAACCAATAATGGTTTAAATCTTTAGACAGAAAAATGTGTATTCAAGGTATTAAAACGTGTAGGTAAAGTATTTATTTATCTGTGCTTTGACTAATGAACTGTGTGACAGTGTCAAAAAACTTAAGGGGTCCATTACACGCTCATGCAAACGTCATGCATCATGCCGTCAATCATGAATATTATTGGTCAATCGGTTATTAGACGTTATGTTATTGGTCACTCACGGCGTGATTGATGGTTAAACCATGGCAAAACCTAGCGTGTAATGGACCCCTAACAACCAATGATCGTGTTCTGACATACGGGTGCGACCGGGTCTAACGCTAGGATGATGACGATCTCATATTATCAAAAGTTAATTCTTCACAGTCAAGATTAACAAGATATAGGTAATAATTTAGATTTATTTCATGTCATATGCTCATATTCAGTGATTAAATGAGCTTTCAACATACAATTTACTGTTTGCAATTTTTGTCATCATCATCATCAGCCTTGCATTCATTCTGGTTACATCCACGGCCTTGCTTCAGAGTCCGGGGTCCACCTCTTCCAGTACTACCATGACGCGGCTGAACTTACATATTTTCGGTGAAGCAACTGCCATCTGACCTCCAAAACCCATTGGCGACATTAAAGTATTGTGTAGACTAGTTGTTGGATTTATAGGGCTCTAACTACCCCTAACGACTGCCATTAGATGTTCGTATGATAACTGGAACTGACGGCTTAACGTGCTCTCCAAGGCACGGAGATACCATGACCCAGGTCAATGCAAGTAGACATATTCATGCATGCAAATATTTGCACTGAGCGGAAATCGAACCCGCGCCTCCTGCGTAGCATTCGAGTTCACTACCGCCATGCCACTGAGGCTGAGGGAATTTTTGCATTCAACAATAACTAAATAAAATACTTTTTGACTTTATTGCTATTACAGAAATGACAATATGAAAAGTCAAAAATGAATATTAATAATACAACCTTACAACATTTTATTCATTACAATTGGTATTTTTATTCGTCTATTTTTTTTATTTTTATAAATACACGTAGTATTAACTGTAATCTTGATAAGGTTCTCGCTTTCATAACGACGCTTGGAGTTACGGTGGACATAATAGTGCTGACAGAGAGCTGGTCAAAAGAAGGAGTTGCACCGCCATGCCTTAGTGAGTATGACACATATTTTACAAAAACCTACATAAACAAGAACGATGGTGTCATAGCATATGTAAGAAAAGAAATTTGTGTTACTGCTACTGAGCCTGTGATATCCGAGGGTAATTGCTTATTACTAGACACTGAAAAATATAGTATTGTATGTTCCTACAGACCACCGTGTTTCCAGGACCCCCGTAAATATCTAGAATCACTTGACGAAATACTTAAAACCATTCACAATAAAGACATTATATTCACGGGTGATATTAATATTAACACACTGGTCGACGGTGTAACTGATAGCACTGCCTGGCATTACCTGTGCCTAATGGCGACACACGGACTTCAACCAGGTATAACTCATCCTACAAGGGAAAACAGGTGTTTGGATCACTTTATGATACGGACGAAAGAAAAATGGCAGACCTTGGTTTTTCCACAATTAACGGACCACGCACCTATTCTTTTATACATAAACCACTCTGGATTACCGAAAAGGGAGACCCGTCGTGTGAGTACGGTTGTGGACTACAGAGCTACTATTGAAGAACTGAAGAGTGTGGATTGGTCGAATTACTATAACTTAAATAATGTAGATTCAGCTACAGAATCCTTAACCAACACCATACAGGGTATTATAAACAAAAACTTAAAAATAAATACAAGATCTAAACGGAAAGCACCCCTTAAACCATGGATTACCGCAAATGTTGTGAAATGTATACAGAAAAGGGACAAACTGCATCAAGAGGCCAAGAAATACCCTAATGATGAAAACCTACAAGCAAAATACATACAATACAGGAACATATGCAACAGAACTATAAAATGTCTAAAAAAGCAATTCTACCAAGCTGAGCTGGAAAAAAGCAATGGAAACCTTAAAAAAACGTGGGCCACCATAAAAGATATCTGTAATCTCAAGAATTCAAACGATATACCCAAGGAACTACTGTCTATTGGAAACTCACCTACATCTTCACTAAATGCTGTCAACGCTTATTTCACTACTGTTGGTAGTGAGCTGGCCGATGCAACTCTTCAGAAGCTAGGTAAGACAGAGGTTGAGTTGGCTGCACAAGCGCACCGTCTAGGATCCCAGCTTAGCTCCATGACATTTACTCCAACCGATCCCAAAGAAGTGGAGAGCATTATGGCATCCATGAAATCTACGTGTGCCCCTGGCTATGACGGCATCTCCAGTAACCTGATAAAGCTTGCAAGAAAAATACTTGCAGAGCCGATTACCCATCTCTGCAACCTTAGTCTAGGACAGGGGACTTTTCCGGCGAAGTTTAAATCCGCTATTATCACCCCGATACACAAATCCGAGGATAAAAAAATTGTTTCCAACTATAGACCTATTTCGCTATTGTCTTGCCTTTCTAAAATACTAGAAAAGTTGGTCAATCACAGACTTGTTGGTTACTTAGAGAAAAACGAACTGTTAACACCTCGCCAATTTGGTTTTCGGAAGAACCTTTCTACAAACGATGCTGTTTTAACCCTAACCTCAACTGTGACCAAACATGTGGATGCGCGAAGAAAGGTAATAGGAGTTTTCCTGGACCTCAAAAAGGCCTTCGATACTGTCTCTATTCCTATCCTGTTATCGAAATTAGAAACGATAGGAATTAGGGGACATGTCCTCCAATGGTTTCGTGACTACTTGATGGGTCGGGAACAGCGAGTTAGAGTCGAAAACCATATAAGCGACGCCGCCAAATGCACATTTGGCATTCCACAGGGCAGTACAATCGGTCCGACGCTGTTCCTTGCATACATCAACAGTCTTGCTGAATTAACCCTAAGCAACGCGGAAACTATAATGTTTGCGGACGATACCGTCATTCTCTTCCACGGCACTTCATGGGAGCATGCTGGGAGGATGGCTGAGGCGGGCTTGGCGAAGGTGACACAATGGCTGGACAATAACCTCCTCACTCTCAACACCACTAAAACAAACTACCTCTGCTTTAGTAAAATTAAAAGTTCAGGCCCCGGTTCTCATTTCGGCATAAAAATTCACACTTTCCCCTGCAACCTTAGCCATCAAGCCTGTGCTCAATGTCGCTGTGACTACTTGACTCGCGCCTCTGCAGTCAAATACTTGGGAGTGGTAGTCGACGAACAATTTCGCTGGGATCGACATATTTCAAATTTGAGCAATAGGACCAGGAAGCTCATTTACATATTTAAGGAACTGAGAACCATTGCACCAAAAAAGCTCCTAATCCAAACCTACAGAGCACTCTGTGAGTGCATACTGGAATACTGCATCTGTTCCTGGGGTGGAGCCGGTAAGATAATAATGAAACAGTTAGAACGCGCTCAACGAGCTGTCTTGAAGATTCTTATGTTTCTGCCTTTCCGTCACCCAACATCAGACCTATACAAAATTACTCAGGTACTTTCCGTTCGCAAACTGTACATCTATAAATCCCTATGTAAATACCACCGTGTATCCATCACATATCTACCTATAAACGATAGAAGACGATGCCGATGTCCAGTGCCACTAGCTAATTCCAGCTATGCCCAAAGACACTATGACTACAAGGCACCGCGAATTTACAATATATTAGCTAACTTAAATACACACAAAATGAACTACAACACATTTAAAAAATACATACGAAATACAATTATAGATATGGACTATGACCAAGTAGAGGCCTTGACTTCAAACCCGCTTACTTGAACGCACGTATGTATATGTACAATCCCGATGACACACACACAACACACACACACACACACACACACACACACACACACACACACACACACACACACACACACACACACACACAGAACCTAAGTTACTAAAATAATTATGTATTAAAAATAAAAATAAAAAATAAAAAAATATATTTTTACCTAACTTGTTGAAACTATATTGCATAACATGTAATAATAAGGGAAGGCAATGTCTCCTGAGATACAGGTTAACAACTTAGTTCAGGAGACAACGATTCTGTATACTTGTGTAATTTATGGTTTTAATAAATTATTATTATTATTATTATAATGTATGATCGTCAAAATAATGTTGTGTTTTGAATTGAAGGCAGGAATCTTAGAGCCCAGGGTCTGTCTTCCGACTTTTCTAAAAGGTTAGGGCCAGTCCACACGGCACGTTGCGTTGCGTTGCGTCGATGCAGCACTGTGCCACTGCGTCGCGTCGTTTTACATACAAATAATCATAGTGTCCACACGGCGCGCTGCGGCGACGCAACGCACACACGACGGAGCTGCAGCCCCGGAGGCGAAGCGGGCGGGGGTGTACGCGTTGTGACTGTGACTGCATCGTAGTAACGCTGCACTGCGGTGACGCAGCGCCCGTGTGGCCGGCTATGCGTCAAAATATTTGCGTTGCGTCGACGCAACGCATACAACGCACCGTGTGGACTGGCCCTTAGGGTCTGTCTCCACTTTTCACTGTTTTGGGCATCACTGGTAATGAGATAATTGGCACGCATAACACATTCTACAACGATAGTTGAGCTAAGACTTCTTAGGTTTGCTCTGCTACCCGGCGGGGCGGTATTGCCAGACATTTTTATCATACACGTAGCCTGGGGGTTGCCGAAAAACTTGTCCAGCAATGAGGCTCTCCTGTATTTTATCTGCTATGTCATGGACAAGGATCCCACGGATGCGGACATTGCTCTCCTCTCAAATGGGGTGATATCAGAGTATCAAATTGAATTTGAACGCAACAGAAAGAGGAATTACACTACACATCAGCAATAAAACGAAACGATGAAACCAAATGAAGCTGTCACTGTCATGTCATAGTCGGTGTTTGTTTATAGCGTAGAGAGAGGACAAATACAATTATTATTTGTAATCGTAGCAGGTATCAGTAACACAATATAACAGTGGTATACCTACTAGGTATACCTACTAGGTATACCTAATACGATTATTTCATATTATTTTGATATCTTATTAGGTAATAGTCAAAATAATAGCGACAATGAGCGATATTATAATCTATGTGCGTGCGTTAATCCTAAGCCTGTTAAAGTATGAAGGAAAAGTTGGTCACTATTTCGTATTTATGTTATAGGCAATGTGTATAATCCGGCATTGTATAGAATGCCTAGGCATTCTATACATTGCCTAAAACGTTCAGGCAATGTGTATAATACGATTAATTTCATACATTGCCTAGGTATTGTATTAAATGCCAGAAGCGATTCAGGCAATGTGTTTATTGGACGGGTTGTTGTAAATTCGTCTCTTTAAAATGATATTTCATGTGCGAAAATTCGTCTCACCTTAATAAATAAGTACTGCTAGCAAACAAAGTACCTAATAGATTAACAAAGCGTCATTTATTTGCGATCCCTTAAGAAGCCCTCTATGGATTTGAAAAATGGATATTACTGCTGAAAGAAAAACTGTTCACTCCGACTTGGATAGATTAGGTTAGAAGTTAGGTTCGTGGTAATTTTTTTTTAACCATGCAGATCTCTATAGGCCACGGTAACAACTCTCTTTCCATCAGGTTAGGTGGCTGACAAGCACAGGGATGATGGTAAGAGAGTGGTTGCCGTGGCCTATAGAAATTCTGTATGGTAATAAAAAAAATAACCACAAAGGCTAATGCGGGAGCTCCGCTCCGCTCCCGCATTTACCTTCTAACCTAATCTATCCAAGTCGGAATGTGCAGCTTTGCTTTCACTGCTATGTGAGAAACATTCTACGCAAAAAACACGTAGGTACTTAGGCATACCTACCAATAGAACACAATACATGTCTTATCAGCACTTTCGCTGGTGGAAGTTGAAATTAGGATTAGCTCTCAAAAGATTAGTATCTTTCTAACTAAATCATAGAGAAGAAAAATAGATTACATACATTACCTATGCTTCGACCGGCATTCTATACAATGCCTAGGTATTCTATACATTTCCTAGGCAAAGTGTAAAATAGTTTAAACATTGAATATCATTTCATACATTGCCTGAACGACCCCGGCATTCTATACATTTCCTAGGTATTGTATAGAATGCCTGCATTATACACATTGCCTATAATATTTACATACATTATATTGAATAACTGGACGTAGTCGTTTGATTGAAAAGTAGTGCAAACAGCCACTATTATTTACTGCAATAGGCTCACCCCCTATTACGTGGGACCCAATACAATGATTTAGTGAAATGTGAGTGTTCATTCACCTCTGCCTAACCCTCCGGGGATAAAGGCGTGATTATGTGAGTATGTGTGTATGTGTGTGTGTGTGTGTGTGTGTGTGTGTGTGTGTGTGTGTGTGTGTGTGTGTGTGTGTGTGTGTGTGTGTGTGTGTGTGTGTGTGTGTGTGTGTGTGTGTGTGTGTGTGACTAATATTTGTCCTACTGGGTAACAGGAAGAATAACGTAATATCTGTCAAGTAATTTGTTCATTAATACGATTATTCTAAATAGTCCCGATTGTAACATCTCTAAAGAGAATATAATCACAACCAATTACTTTACTCTATGATCACAACGTGACAGAGAGTAGAGAATATTTTCCGTCTATGGTTTCTGGATGGTGAATTTCGTCTTACGCAGATTGATATATTGCTGATAATTTTGATTATCATTAAAAAACTGATATCATATTTTCTAGCCTAACACTTTCTTTCTAAGTTTTTTTGTTAAAAATAGAAAAAAATATGCTATTTTATGAGCTAATTATCTAGGCAATACGGGCAAATTGCTTATTCTGATCAGACAGGTGAAAAGTGGGCATTGTTCTTTATGTATCACTAAAACCGAGCAAGAATCACAAAAACAAAAAAAATCCATTTTTTTTTAAATTTTGTTGTTACAGTGGCAGCATAACAGATTCGGACAAAAGAGCTCTCTAACCGATGCACTTTATAAGTTGGACAGTTGTCAGTTCGTTGACAGGTGGACAGACAGCGGTAACATAGAAAATAGGGCTCCGTTGATTACCCTGCGGGTATGGAACATTTGGTCGAGCTTTCCTCTCTGGCTACGTCCATATAAAATATACGGCAAACGCATTAGTCAAGCCGTTTTTGTGATGCATTACGTTGGCAAACTGTCTACTGTCTATAATTCTATATATTATATGGTCTTTGTCTTAGTATAGTACCATCGTTAAAAACATTTTTTATTTTTAAAGAGTATTAATAACCGAAATTGCTAATACTCCCTCAAAATCCTCCACCTAAGCTAAATAGCTCGTGTTACGAACTGGTTCACATCGGTAGTAGTCATATTGGCTAGGATTGAACTCGGGTCCTCTCGATTGTAAGTTCCCGATGCTCGTTAGTGGGTGAAAGGTTAAAATTAAAAGGACATCATACACCCCTTGCATATGCAAACGTAGCTAATAAAGCATGTTAAACAGAATAATAGATGAGCAAAGAGGTACAGTCAGTCACAAAAGTAACACAAATACAAATATCACAGTCAGCTACAAAAGTAACATGCAAATATCACGTTCAATTATACATAGGCTATGTATAATTGAACATGATACTTGACAAAGTGGAACCAAAGTGCTAAGTAACTTTGGCTCTGAAACCTCTGAAGCTCTGGAATAAATAACCGTATCGTCAGATTTACAGAAATCCTGAAATATGAATTATTTATTGGTATGTTTTAGTGCAACGACCTTCTGTGAACTTATTAATGTTAAGATGGAGCTACACAGTGATTTCAGGTGAGGTCAACATTTAAAAACAAAGATATATGTAAAATAGTAGCAGCATAAATGGACATTTTTGATCATGATTTTATTTGCCTTTCTAATTGACCAGATGCACTGGTAGTCAAATATAGGCATATTATAGCAAAGGAAAATATTCGAAAACCACGTTAAACTATCAATAGGTTCATTTGACTACCTCTAAATTTTGAAGTAGTGAGCTCACCCACCCTGTGGGTAAATATACCACTAAAGATCTAAAGTGAGTAACCACCTAAGCCACCAAAATTATTCATATTCCCTGTAACCCCTCCAGCTAACTTGTATTAGGAGTGGCTGCACTTCGATAGTGTAGCCAGAATTTGAACCCGGGACCTTTCGATCGTAGGGCCAAATTCTTAACCACTGAGCTATCGATGTTAAGTGGTTTTCTTTTTTTTTAAACTTTCACATGTCATGTCTTCTCTTCCTCCTAGCGTTAATTCCTAGTCGCATCCGAAGCTTTCAGCTCGGAGTCTGGGGTCCGCTTTACCAGTCTTAACTACGGATTTGGCTAGACCTCGATATTTTCCGTGAAGCGATTGCCATCTGACCTCCACAACCCAATGGTAACATTAGGCGATATCGAAGATTTGCAGCTAGACCGTTGTTTTTTGGACTGTTTAGGGCTCTAACTACCCGTGACGACTGCCATAGATATTCTTATGGCAACCGGGACCGACGACTTTACGTGCTCTCCGAGGCGCGACCAGACCAATGCAAATATTTCATGCACACAAATATTTGCATTGAGCGGGGATCGAACCCGCACCTCCTGCGTAGCGGCCACGTTCACTACCGCTACGCCAAGGAGGCTGTCAAACTTTCACATGTAATTGCAAAATAATAGTACGATCTTCATTCGTCCTCTCCACTTATTACTTTATACCGTCTTATTTTAAATGTGTCGCAACTGTCGATAGAATTCCATCGAGTGATTAATAACTTTTGTCGATTGAACAAACGTTCGGACTTTTACATTTACAGTATTGGGAGTGTTGTGACAGCTGCCCTGAGTGCGGCTATGACAAAGTTAAATGGAATTTAAAGTTACCTCGCACGATAAACGATTTTGTGGAACTTTTGAACGTTCCAAATACAATACGTGAAAGAAAATATTTTTCTGTGTTTAGAAAAGAACGGTCTGTATATTGATTGTAAATTGGTCATGCCTACATTTGAGATATTAAAAAAAAAACTTGGTTTGTGTTATTATTAACGACTCTGGCCACGAAAATATTGACTTGACTAAAACTGCTGAACGGATTTTTTTTTGTTAGAAAAGTCTAGGTCAGACCTAAAATCGCATCGCAATCGATTCAGCAGAACCAGCAATAAAACCAAAACTCGTGGGCATAGGCTAGTTTTGAAATAAATGACTTCTTTTTTGTTATGATTTTACTATTATTTTAACAATTAGAACACCTCAGTTTACTGGCTATTATGATAACAAGCAGCAGGCTTTTATGAGACAGCCGTCTGATCTCCCAACTTTGAAAGGAAAGCCAGCGCCAGAACCTCGTTTAATATTCAACGCTACTTGAAATTTCTAAAATATTTCTCAGCAATCTAGAGATATGGTGGATGTAAACAAAATGTCTCCTAGGACAATTCAATTACCTAAGACAAAACCATTCAGGTACTACAGTTCGCATATCGTTAGGAGTTCCAGCTAGTTCCAGGTATGAGATATAGGAATCGAGGACATTGCTTATTGTGAGTTCTTGCACATTCACAAAGATTCGAGTTCCAATCGGCACGGTGATTTGCATTCCGATAAACCTCACCTTGAATGAATTTCACCCCGATTTGAGCATAATTTGGCGAATTCTCGCTTCGCTTGCTCTAGAATCCTAAGGAAATTCATGTTTACTAAGGTAGAATGATTAATATTTGAGCTAAAATCCGTGTAGGTGCAGAACGATCTTGTGAAAAGCAATTGAAATGCATAGCTTAACGCTATTTACATGACTGACGCAAAAAAGATTTATAATATGATTAAAAAAAATACCACATTACCAAACTTGTTTATGATGACTGAATATAAGAAGTACCATTCTGCAAATTCAACTTTTTGCAAATTCAACATTTTAGGAATTCAACTTTATGCAAATTCAACTTTTTAGGATTCAACATTCTGCAAATTAAATTTTTTGCAAATTCAACATTTTAGTAATTCAACTTTCTGTACCTGGATGATTTTTATAGGAATCAATGTATCATAGGAAATACTAAAGTTTTTACGGTTACTTACTCGGGTAAATTTGTAATGCATAGCACCAAATACGTTGAAGAAAATACGTAAATATAAGACTTTTCCATTCGTTTCGTTCTTTATCGCGCAATCGTGAAATAAGAATTATTATTTGAATATATTAGTACATGACGAGAAAAACTTCGAATCCCTTTATATGAATATTGCACGCAAGGGAGAGACTTTCATATGGAAATTAAGTCATTAAGTGCAGAAAGTTCAAATCTATATCTATGTATAGTTATAAATAAAAAGTTATACGTCGGTAGGTACCTGTATATAAAAAAAAACACTTGCGTCAACTTGAGAGCCAAATTTGTCAGTTAAAAATTAATCCCTGTCTCCTTAGATCTGGCAGTAACTTAAGAACAACTTTGCCGACCTAAAATATTTTTTAAATTTTCTTAAACTCTATTGCAGAGAGGCAGATCTTGTTTCCTGCGTGGTATACAGACCTCATACCAGCGACCCACATACTATTTTCTATTTCAGACATTAAATCCCTGTACCAAATTTCATCCACTGTTCTGACACGATTGAGCAATAAACATCCACATAAGTAAGATTACACAAACAAAGACTGACGCGAGAACATGTAGGTACGTACTCACTTCAAAGGTATTCCGAATGTCCCGCAAGTAACTTAAAATTCTACTGTAACCCAAACCCTCCGACGCTTAACTTCATTCACGAAATATTTCACAAAGAGCAAATTGTTTCCACAGCCAGGGGAAAATTGTTTCCCTGAATTTCCTTTGCCTGTGTACTCCAGAATTTTTCATTGATCACAAAAAGGTAAACCTCAAGTACTGAAACATGAATAACAGAAAATTAGAAAGGCAAATCCTACTTTAATACAAGACTTCAGAGCCGTTATAGGGCCCTCAAGAGCCGTGTTGGCGCCCCAAAAAGTTTTTAGCTCGAAGAGTTTTGTTTCCTGTGCCTTAGTTACAAATTCTGGGTCAAACATTTGTTTTGAATGTTGTGTTGTTGAGAACAATATATTGATATAAGGTCACCCTTGACCCTTGAAGGATATTTCACCCATCGAGTTAGTAATTTATGTATTCGGGTTTTTGATATGCGTGGATCAAATTTGGTGATGTTTTGAACAAAAAGGTCGCTACGTACAGCCAAAAGCACCATGTGTGAAAAGTTTAATGGTGGAGAAAGGTCGTGAGGCATAAAGTAGGTATAGAAGGAATTTATTATTTTTACCTACTACGAAGAAAAAAGTGTGAGAAATAATGAGCGTCAAAAGTAGTTAATATTTTTCAGATTTTAAAAAGATTCTGTAATGAACAGCTGTAGATTATAATAACTTAGTTGACATGAAAGTACAAATACGCATCGTTATCGTGATTCCCGAGTTGTCGTCAATACACTTGGGAGCCTGAGATCCATTTAGCAGGTGCACCAACCCAGAACTTGCAAGTTAACTTGACTTGGTCTAGAAAGGTGTTGGTTCTTGGTCGGGTCCGGCACATACATTGGTCTTATGTGCATTTTTACCTTTTATTTTTATTTTTTTATTGTTTTATCGTGCGAAAAATCACCACGGATACCTCCCCCGCCGGAGCCGGTGGAGGAGGTTGGTGTGCATTTTTACCTCTATTTAACTGTATCAATACCTATTGTAAAGCCCTAATGACTATAGTAACAAAAGCAACAAATTGATTACAGTTTAGTGTACAATTTAAGCGACAAACAGCACAACAATTGCCGTAAACCTGTTTACTCATTGTGGAATTACATCCGTATAATCACAGCACAATACAATAACACTTACCGAGTGTAGTCAAAGCGCGGGAACTCGCAACTGGCGAGGTGATTGAAGCGAGATGAGATTCTCGTAAGTGGCGTTTTCTCGTAAGTGGCGATAATGTGAGCGTGCCTCTGTTTACGAACGGTGAATGAATCCGGCTTTGTGTCTATTTACATACATGCATTCACGAAGGGGTAAGCAGGGATGATCAACAGTCACATTTCGTGAACTATATTTTTCAGTTCAACGTAATAGGGGGCGAGACCATTGTTGTGAATGGAGAACAGCCCTATTTGTTTTGTGACAGAATATTAATGTAGTTACCTTATTGTTTATATGATGTCAAAAAAAGCTAGTGGTCTATGTTGTATGTTCTTTCATCAACACACAATGATAGTCAGTTGAATCCAAAGCTTGCACTATCGAACCAGGGGCAAATTTTCCCACTATTTCTAAAATTTTTAGTCGAGCAACTCTCGTCTGAACTTTCAACTTCGAAAGGGAGGTGTACTAACTAACAGATAAGACTAATTTGAGTCCCGAATATGTTAACATAACTTCATACAACTAGATCAAACTACCTTATAACCTCCAGAGCAATGTCTATGCTGAAAGACAGCTACGAGTAATTTCGGCTTTAGCAATGCATAATTTGCGTTGGCTACAAACTTTATTTTCAAGGTCATTGTTGTATATATATACGCAGAACAATCTCTTTCACAAAATATACACTCGTATTTCACCGATAAAATTTATCTTACGAAATAATCAAGACACAGCGATCTCAAGTGACTATAGCGTTTCGAAAACTTTCGAGAAAGACAATGGAATCCGTAGCGTTCTACAAAAATTCAAATTCAAGGTGGTAAACTCCTGAAAAGTAAAAAAAATAAAGCCGTTTCAAGATTACGACCTTTTCAACAAAAGCATTAGGCTATACTCTCAAATGTCGCTGACAAAATAACATTTACACAGTTTAAAACTTCGTAAAAAGTTGTAGAGAGTTTCGTGATCTTGAGAAATCCTCGGCATGGATGTGGCTTACCGCTTCACAACTAATTATACGGTACGGCTTTGCTTGGCTGTTGACATTAAATAATTAGGTTAGGTATAACTTTGTTGAAAAGTTCCAAACAGTATTTGTAATCTTGGTTTTAGGGATAGAGAAAAGATTAAGAGTTTGTTGAAATAAAATAACTTTTTAACGGATTCTATCGCGATTTGTTTGATATTATTTGCATTTAACCCGACATTTCGACTACTTTACAACAACCATGGTCGCGGGGTGAATAAAACCTAAAGATGGCAATCGCAATAGAATCCGTTAAAAAGTCAAGTCAAGTACCTATATCTTGGACCTAAATATGCTCAAAATATGCTTTGTACGCGCAGTACACGTTTCTTGGGTGTCTTTTGAGGATAGCACGGGGTCCTACCACAGATTAATAAATAGTTACTACGGCCACGGCGGTGGACGAGCTCACCAAGCATAGTTTATTACAAAACAATCCGCGCGCGCCAAGACCTCGTTTTTCTCGCGATTTGGGTCTAAGATAGTGGCCTGAGGTATACTGACAGTATCAAG
This sequence comes from Eilema depressum, assembly GCA_914767945.1. NCBI lineage: Eukaryota > Metazoa > Arthropoda > Insecta > Lepidoptera > Erebidae > Eilema > Eilema depressum. Next base: position 12,253,655 of record OU612031.1, read on the forward strand.
ATTATGTCTATTTTACTAGCGTACGCGAAACAGTGTCTCGGGTTGGGACCTACTAAAACCGCATGGTTATGACAAGTGAGATTCGCTGTCGAAGCAGAGAAATACCAGTTTCCAATTACCGGATTCGGTGCTTCAAAGAAATAATTTTATTAGGGCAATTACTCTATCAAGTGAAAAATCACATGCGGTAATCTAATTGAAAAACTTGATAGATTTATAGCCAATTAATGAAGGTAATTTACAATTAATAGTATAATAGTAATCACCTAAACAACATTACTTGTACGAATTAATTTAACTTAAATTTATGAGAGCAAGTTCATAAAAAAATAGTCCCACAATGTTACAAAATAGTTCCAGAAAGTCACAGGTAGCAGCTGGTACAGCAGGCACATGCTGTAACTTGCATCTCGAATGATCGAAGTGAGCTCGATAGCTTAATCCGCGGTGATTTGTCAATTTCGCGAAATTGACCAATCACCGCGGATTCAGCTATCGAGCTCACTTCGATCATTCGAGATGTTTGTTACAGCATGTGCCTACAGTAGGCTATCGAAGTTCGTGTACATTTTTAAACTAGAATTGTATTAAGTGATGTCATATGTTATCTAGTAAGTAAATAATACACTGGTAACTATTAACTTTTTTACCCGACTGCCAAGAACGGTTATGTTTTTCACGCGTATCTTGTAGGTATATTATGTTTGTAATATACTTTATTACCTCACACCTTCAGACCCACTGTACAGATTTTAATAATAATTCCTCTCCCTTAGAGGGGGTTTTTGGCGCCAAAATACAAGAAATTTTATTAAAAATCAAAAACCCAACTGATGCTGTAAAGACTCTTTATACTGATGGCGCTTAGTGGAACTTGCTACACATATTGAATAAAGCACTTGTACTTTTCCACAATTATTTTATTTTAAACCATTGTAAACCATTGAGAATGCCGTAAGGCGAAACCGGTTAGGCAACAAAAAATAAAATAATTGTGGAAAAGCACAAGTGCTTAATTCGATGCTGAAAAGATTGAAATAAATGTCAGAGCACCGTCTGCCATTTATTTCAAATCTTATACAGAATGAATTTTAATTTCTACTTTTTTAATTTTAACTATGTGTAATAGGTGCCTTTTAGTTTTGTTACCAGACGTAACGTCATCTGTATTTCATTCTGTTCAATTTAACTAAGATGCTTACAGGATTATAGATCTTAAAAAGGAATATGTTTTACAAATTTTCTTTGACGTTTTTCCCTTGTAAGCATTTCGTACAGAAGGAGGAAATTTCTAGATAGTCATAAATCTCCGGATCTGTTCCCTGACTGCTACAGCGTAATCGCCTCGTATGCATTTGCAATACGTCTCATGTGATATAATATGGCGGGATTCGAGTTCATTCATATATTACAGGAGAAAATCTATCTTCTATTTACGTATCCGCTCTAGAGATTTACAGATCTGCTTTTATATTCTCAATTTTTGTGTTCGCAATTTGTACGTTCGAATAAAGTTTAACCGCTGAGTCGCCAGTTTCTTTTTCTTCGAACTAAGCTGGACACACTACCACGTATCTAGATTTATTTATGAAGCAATTTACCGCATGCAGATAGGTACTAGCTTGAAGTTGGTACCTATCATATTAGTTTCATTAATATTGGGTGAATTTCAAAGAGATAGTAAATCTTTCAGTCAGAATGCCGCGGCGATAATAATCTCGTGTTGTGTTCCCGCGCGTTGAGTAGGGTAGCCAAAACTCGCTAGGCTTGTTCTACTTTGTCTTCTGCGCTGACGGCACAGAAACTCTCTGTTCTTACAGGGTCTGGTGACTCCCCTGGTGTTGCATACGTCCATATGCCACGGTATCTACTTCCTTTAAGGTGGGCCGTATACTTGTGGTATATAAAATGTGATTAGCTCTAACTTTCACTAAAGAACAATGTCATTAGACAACCGTATCGTGAATTATATTGAACAGTATAGTGATACACAAGCGATAACTTCATCTCCGTTACATACCGTGTACCCGCCTAAGTTGACGAATGTCGTACCTACGTGCCTCAAGCACGAAAGTACACAATGAACTCAGTCTCTGCTCATGTTTCACTGTGATTTAAACAGCATGTACAAAATAAATAATAACAGACAACCCTCTATAGGCTATTATTAATATTTTATTAACATAATTATTCAAATATTTTATTGGTCTATGTCACGTCTAGCATATAAAAAATGGGACTCTTTTCGTAGCAAAGTATACGGTAAAAGTATTTATTACGGCTGAAATAATGAGTGAAACATCTATGAGGGCGAAATAAATATATGCTTCGTGAAGAAAATTATGTCCATTGTACGTATATTAATTAGTGAAACGGTAACGTTATCGATTTTGCTTAATAACAGTGTTGACTGAATTTGACGTGGGTAGTGGAAACCTGTGAAATATTTCAACTTGTCAAGGTCTTTGTGAACTATTTGTTTGAGGAATATAATACCGGGGATTAACAAAGAAACAGTGGTTTGGTAATAATTTCTGAAGCCGTGTGAGATGTTATTGATTCTTGTATGTATTGTTATCATGATTTTATTGTGTTTTGGGTATAAACTTTTTATCAAAAATTTGAAAATTGAACACAGGGCAGCAGTATTATCAAGCTAACTATACCTGAAATATTATTTCAGGCATGGTGGACTTGATAACTTGATAAATCTTTTGGTCGACAACCTCGGACATGGATAAAAGTTGTACACTTGTCTTCTTTATGGGATTTTATGCAGTGTGTCAATGAGATTAGCAGATGTTATACTGGTGTCGGTATAGAAGTCGACTATACGACTAGATTCACCGTTTCTGATTTATTTTGGAACGGTGATTATAGTCTATCACTTGCCTTGCCTGAAAGAACACCAATAGCATATTCGTGTTCTTAAAGGTAGAAAGGGTGTCTTCTTCACAATCTCGATATTATGCCTCCTTGTTAAGACTTCGTTATTTAAAAATGCACGAAGGTCATTCCACCATTGATGAGTGCGCTTCTGTCTAGCGAGTTTTTTGTAGAGAAGACTGGCTTGCTCTCATTCAAAAGAACTGTGTGTGTGTACAAAAGAAAAGAAATAGATACTTAGATATGGCGATGGACAGTGGACACTTCGCTTTGCTTGCTATCTCAGGCACCATTAAGACCCGGAATTTACGTGTTTCCTTCTTCCTATAGTTCCGGGTCAAAAGAAACTCAGCTTACGACACTTAGCTCTGCAAAAGCTCCTGATGAGACCGCTAAGCTAAGTGCCCCCATTGTAACAAAGTCCGTGTCTGTTATGGTGAGGGTGATCCTCTTTCTTGAGACTTTGCCTTCAGCTTACCATCAGGCGAAATGAAGTCAAATTGACGTGTCCTATATAAAAAAAACAAGAACTTAACATCAGACTTATGTATCTTTTATATTCTTAGTAGGTATAAAGGAAAAATCTTTTGCAAAATGTCAATCAAATTCCAGAATTAATTGTCCCTTGTTACTTTTCGGTCAGCGCGCTGGTGGCCATTAGCCCAAGTTTCGGGTAGATACCATGTCCAATTTATTTAACGTCAATAAAAACGGGCCAATTTGATTAGTCTAATGTCACTTTGAACGCGGGTAGAGTTGCCAGTCCAAATATGTTTTCAACTTGAATGGGAAATATAAATTGGATATTCAGTAATCAATTCCATTTTAGCATAATGTTAGCGATACCTTCGTTGGTATTTTATACACTTTTGTTTTAGCTTCATGACTAAACAATTTGGAATTTAATGGATTTGTAATTACGCTATATCGATTTGCAACGAGGTAAGGTTGTGAATATCTGAATGCTAATACAATCATATAGAACAATAATGCCCCGAATACGGCAATAGGCTCACCCATAATTACGACCCAATACAATGATTGATGAAATGAGGGTGTATCTCTCTCTCTGCCTAACCCCGGGAATAAAGGTGTGATTATATGTAGAACTCCCTTTTTAGCACAGTAAGGTTTTGTCTTGTTTGTTTTGGACTTAAATTGAATTATTTTTCTCTTTTCCTAATTGTGTGAGACCACCCATACATTTCAAAACTCGTTGCGTTTTTTTTTCAGTCAGCTATATATGTTGAGATTAAACGACGCGCGGTGAGCTTTAACGGAAGTAGGTGTAAAACAGTGGGCCGAACGGAGACGTATGCGCACGCATCGTTTCTTAGTAAAAACCCAGAAATATCTGTCTGTAGGATAACCGCATCAGAATCGGACTAGTAGTTTTGAAGATAAATGCAAATACATACATACATTGGTATGCTTAAATATCGTCTCATCCCAAGCTCATATATATACCTTCTCCGTACCATTGCAGGTGAAAAAATCTAAAACTCATAAGGAGTTTACAAAAAAACCACCTCAAAAAGGAGACGATTTTTTATGTTAGAGCTTTCGGCCACCTACAAATTTTGGAGAACAATAATGAAACGAGTATTGATTTATTTGTAATTTTATCGGGATTACAATGGTACATTGCTTCTTAGCTAGTCTAACCGGAACATTGATATAAACCAAATCAAAACTGATACTAAAATCTATGTGAAACTGTCATGGCGCCAATCTCAGAAAATTATAATTTTATTGATTATTTAGTATGATATAATAGAGGTCATGAAAATCATGTCCTATGCAATGTATTGAATAAATAGAAGATGGATAGGGCAATAACCTTCTTTTTAACAAGTGGAAATCCACTCAAATCCGCCGGAGCCAGTGAAGGTGGTTATGTCGGACTCGAACTGACAAAACCCGCATGAGCCGTTTTTCACAGTCTATATGTTTTTCGGATGTAGAAAAGCAGGATTATCCTTACTAGTTGGGCGGTCAGACGGCAGCCGCTGCCATAAAAGGCATATTTCCAAACCGAATAAAAGAGAAGGAGCAAGCGGCCGGTAAAAGCCTCGGTTACAACTACAATTCCTAAGATGATGATTCATATTATACTTACACCATGAAATGAAAGTAGGTATCCAATGAAATAAAAACAAACAAAACCATATTATATTAATATTTATTTTTTACACAGGTATATAAAACGTTTCTTGGAAATTGTTGGTAGGTATGTCGTCCAAAAAGCATACAAATCATAGTGATTGTAGTAAATGAGCAGAAAGAAAACCCAATTAATGTAAATAACATACATTCTCCTAATACCTTGGTTTATGTTAGTACATAATTGTTTAGTTTACTGATTTGCAGTAATGCATCTGAAATAAGATGGTTGGCGGCACGGCTGGTATATTTATTAGAATTGTTTGACTACATCACTTATAGACACTGTAATACTCCACTCGTCCATATTATTAAATACTAGCCATTGATTTATATAGCAGCTGCCTGTGTAACATCTGTATTATATAATACTATTTTTTTACAATGAACATCGAACAACAAGAAAATTCACTAATCAATCACTCAAAATAATCACGAAATAACTGTCAAACAATTTTTGGCACTTTTGGGATTGTATTGCCATTCGAAATAATGAAATCGTAATCGCTAACAATTTTTACCACATGGAATCGATTCCTCGATTGATACTTTAAAATAAAAATAAAACATCAGTTTTAAATTAAAATAATCTTCATTAACGGGTTGTGGAGGTCAGATGACTGGAAGAGGTGCACCCGGGACTCCAAGGTAAAGCCAAGATAATGATGACGACAACCAAGTAGGTAAAGAGTGCAATGCCCAACCTAACGTTTTTGTATTCGTAAAGCTATAACCTGAGAGTATTATAGTTTAGAGTGTTTACTTTTAGACAGGCATAGTGAAAATAATATGGACTGTTGTATTATAACATCATTGAAATAAAAATATTTAAACGGATTCTATTACAGTCTATTAAGTGGGACCTAATACAATGATTGGTAAAATGTGGATGTTAATTCACTCTGCCTAATCCTCCGGGGATAAATGAGTATAATATGATGATGACAGTAGGTATATAATAAAGTAACGTAAGGCCGACTCCTTAACCACTAAGTCGGTAGCTTAGTGGTTAAGGAGTCGGCCTTACGATCGAGAGGTCCCGGGTTCGAATCCTGGCCATTACACTACCGACGTGAACCCACTCCTAGCACAAGCAATTTAGCTTAGTTGGAGGAGTAGTTTCGGTTGCTAATATTCTTTTTAACGAAAAACACATAAACACATAAAGTAACTGAAAACGAATCTTCATAGAATGCGTTGTAGATAGTTTTATTTCAATTACACATTGAAATAAAACTATCTACAAAGCATTCTATGAAGATTCGTTTATAGCAAAAACTTTCGATAATGTCATATGGAATGAGAATTGTAAGATTGAAGATTTGAAGAAAAAACCTATATGTGCCTGAAGTTTCATCGAATACAATCGCATTCCTAATCGATTTGAGTCTATGGTAAAGAAGATGTCTGGCAACATTTTAACATCTTGTCATGTGAAATATTAAGAATTTTCACAAATACAATAAATGAAAAAAACACTCTTTAATAAGTTATCGTGAATCGGTTAGACTTTGGAACATTCTTCGTCCAATTATGATAATAAATGGATTCGTATTTTGTGCATATTGTACAATGACTGTACATGCCCTATTCTCTGTTGTCTCTCTCTTCTCTCACTCTCGCTTTGATGTTTTACATAAGAAACAAAAACTTAAAAGTCGTTGTATTGATGGGCCGAAAATAAAGCATCTCCTTTTCATGCGATTTACCGCAACATAAAAAGTGACCCTTCCAATACATTTTCAACACCTGTAAATGTATTTTTCTTCCAACAAAATAAACGAAAGCTATGAATTGACCACCTCTTGCCTCGCAGCAATAAATATCAACTAAGAGAGCGTGCTTATAGTGGTGCATTAGTGCTAGTGGTGCATCGCATGTGCGCCTCAGGTGAAAACATTTGAACTTTTAAAACATCAGAAGCACTCACAGTTTTATATATTTTCCTTATGTGCACCAATAAACTGGTCAGCTCCTGAAACAATAAAGAATAGTTTAGATTAAAAACTATAATTTAAATTGAAACAAATAACTTACTCGAAAATAGAAAACTGCCCTAACTGCATTATCGTAGTCGCTTTTGTAACTTCGTTGGTTTTAACTGAGAAAAATTACATAAATTATTTATACTAACAATGTGATAGAACAAGCTGGCATCGGTCCAGAATTTTTCCCAACATATTAATCTGATGCCTCGTTGGCCTTGATGCATAATTTTGTGCATAATATGCAAGTAAGGTCCTGTTTTCGATTCCCTTACAAAGCGTTAAGGTTTTTTTTTACAGAATATTAGCAACCGAAATTACTAATATTCCCGTTATCCCCAGCTAAGCTAAATTGCTTGTGTTAGGAGTAGGTTCACGTCGGTAGTGTAATGGCCAGGATTCGAACCCGGGACCTCTCGATCATAGGGCCGACTCCTTAACCACTGAACTTTCAGACGTAACAGAATTTCCCAAGAAATGACCAACTACCCACTACAAAATTTATTTTCTTTGCAAGACCCTCCCAGAATTTCCCAAGAAATGACAAACTACCCACTACTACATTTACTTTCTTTGCAAGACTGCTATAATAAATGTTTATTACACAAGAACCACCTGCAGAAGATAGTTATTGCGTCATTTGGCGCATCTGTGATACAATGTTAATATTGTAATATTGTGTCACAGCTTCTGTGGCGTGGTGGTAGTGAACGCGACTGCTACGCAGAGGTCGCGGATTCGATTCCCGCTCAGTGCAAATATTTGTATACATGAATACCTATGTCTATTTCCATTGATCCGGGTTTTTCCATGTCTTGGAGTGCACATAAATGTACGCGCGATACTTCAAGGACTTATACTTATCGGAATATATAAATAAAAGAAGGAATGAACGGGCACAAATTTACTATTAATTAATTACATTACTTCACTTCGCGCGATCCTTCAGTGGACTGTATACGGGTTCTAACTACTTTTCTCTGCTGCTTGCGGTCGCGCTCTCGCTCTCTCTCTCTCTCTCCTACACCGACGCCGCGTTCTCTCTCTCTCCTTGCTACATGTACCGGCAAACTCGCGTTCATGCTGGCCGAAGGTGCCGTGTGCAGCGCGATAGCCGTCGGTCCAGGTTAAAATACGAACGTTTTTGGCAGTCGTTACGGGTAGTTGGAGCCCTCAAAAGTCCGACTAGTTTCTATAAAACTTCGATATTGTTAATTGATTGTGGAGGTCAGATGGCAGTCGCATCAAGAAAAATGTCGAAGTTCAACCACATCACAGTTAGATTGGAAAGCCGACCTCTACTGAGTTGGGAAAAAAGATGATGATTGTGTATCAAAATGTCTCACAATATTACAAAACATATCATATAATCTGGACCCAATAGGTTGCGCTGTCATTAAGTGGCCTTCGTCCCCCTTTTCTATTCTTACGTAACTTTTTAAGTGGATTGGCTCTAGGCAAGAAGTGAGATTAGGCCACTTAAGACTTATAATTAGCTTACGTTTACTTAATTTTAAATCAAAAGTGACTCAATCTGATTCCTATGCAAAAATTATATAACGTGGGTGTGAGTACCTAATGGTACAAAAACATCTTCAAAAACAGGCCTTTAGAATGCGTACACTAAATATCTGGTTTGCTTTTCACCATTGAGAATTCCTTTATTTGAAGTTTGCCTCGCGGTTTTCCCGTATTTTTACATCCTATGAGCAATTTTGCATACCTAATGTAGTTTTATAGATTAAAGATTGTTTTAAATAGATCTCGTATTTTTTAATTTCATGATTACATAAAAAATCAAATCTTTTCTCTTTGTATAACAGAGAAAAAAGTCTCAGATCAAAGTCAAATTTAATTTTGTCCCATGGGACTACCATGGATCAAAATGAGCTTGGAACTAGGGAACATCAGAATTTTGTTATTGAATGTATGGATAGGTACAATTAAATAGGGTCATTAACTGGAGACTATTGACGTACTTTTACAATACCTGCATATGCAAAAAATATACAACATACATCACTACTAATATCTGCCTTGAACGCGACATAGCGAGTTCTGTTTTCCTATTCCATAAATATGATCTGATAAGAGCACCTAATGTCAATATTGTGTGCAAGAACTTGGTGAATCGTAACTCGACAGCCCATCTGCGGTATTTTATTTTGCTAACATTTTATCCTTGAACAGAGTGGCGTAACTGCCATCAAAGTTCATGTTAACATAACTTTTTAACTTGCCACTCTCAGTTGAGGTTACGTAAGACGTATAAGAGTTCGACATGCCTAGCATAGATGTTTTCTTTTGAAATGCTCGACGGGTTTTTCTCGATACATCGATTGAAGGAAAGTTTTTATGGAATCCTTAGGCGGTTGGCTGTTGGGGTGTTATGTTACGTCATAACTTTTCCTACCGTTAGCATGCGGTTACACTATTGACTTAGCATACACAGATGGCAAAACTGTGGTCTCTTAGACATCTATACCTACTACTATAAATCTACGAGAGTGCTATTATATTTACTGTGTTTTTGTCAGACTTTTTTGACGCCCCTGGTGTTGCATACGTCCATAGGCCACGGTAACCACTATCCATCAGGTGGGCTGTGTGCTTGTCTGCCACCTAAGTGGTATAAAAAAAACCTCACCTCTAAAAATCTAATTTGGTTCTTAGTAAAACTATACTTGATCGTTAGTACAACAAAAGTCCGTTACAAATCTCCGATCAAGTGGATTCGCAGCATAAATAGCACCTAAGCTGCTGCTTACAGCATGTGCCTGTAGGAATACCTGCAGGCACATGCTGTAAGAACATTTCGAACGTTCGAACGAACTCGACAGCTGAATCCGCGGTGAGATTTCAATTTCGCATGCTGTAAATTTAGTGACGTGAGCACAAGTCGTCAGTGATATATGTCTATGTACTCGACAACGTGACGTCACCAAAACAGCATGCAAAATTGAGATCTCATCGCGGATTTAGCTGTCGAATTCGTTCGATCGTTCGAAATGTTCTTACGGCAAGTACCTGCTGTACCAAATTAACAGCATCAATATTCATACCCACATGAGATAAGCCTCGGGCGTATATTGCGGAACGGACAGAAGCGGACCCCAAGCTCCGAGGTGATGATGATGATATATTGCAAAACATCAATCTTTTTCAACATAATCAAACTTCAACGTTTATATAATAACCTTTTATAAATAGATAACTCTATGACCTTTCCGTTTAGGAATTAATTTAAGTACAGTGAACATCATCATTTGTCATGAACGAGGTCACGTAGGGGATCAAATTAACATGTCAGTTTATGTGTAAGTACAGTAAATAATATACTTATATTTAAATAATGATATTAATATGTATACAGTTAGTAGCTCGGCCTATCCATCGAATATAGATACTTTAGCAATATCTCTAACTTACAGGACAACGATTTTTGCAATACCTCTATCTTACAAGATAGCGATTTCTGAATATCTCTACCTTACAGGACTGCGATTGCAGCAATACCTCTACCTTAAGGAACAGCGATTTCTGAGGACAACGATTTCTGCAAAATCTCTACTTTACAGGACAACGATTTCTGCAATATCTCTACCTTACAGGACAACGATTTCATGTTAGTTTTACACAAAACTTGCTATTTTTTTTGTCTTCTAGAGAAATGATTCTTTCACGTGAACATTTAAAGCATGATTTTCAGTAACATTAACGATGAAAATACAAAAAGTGACGCATTGAACAGTGTTACTTTTTGTGTGTAACTTTCACATGTAAAATTATTTTGGATCTATGTAGAGCTAAAATTTGTAGAAATTGTAGAATATTTATTATGTACTATTATTTATTATTCTGTTTTCCGCTTGCGTCAAATACTGAAAAGTGACCCTATTCCAGCGATAGAAAATGTAACCTAGATAATTATGTGCTATTCTATGTAGACTAAAATCCACCAAATTTCATTCTGATCCGTTTTGCCATAATTACGGGAAAGAGTATAACCTAACCTCCTTAAAAGCTTTCCCTCTGTATTTATTAAAAAGGTAAGGTAGTATGGGATTGCCGGCTGAAACTACCCACTAACTTGGGAAACCTCCATCTTACAGGAAACCGCAGTAACCGCAGCACTTATACGGTATTATTTGCTGCGGACAAAATGGGGTCGGCAGAGCTCGTCGGTCTTATCCGTCGATAGAACTAAAACTCGTGGGTAAATGACCCTTTGTAAGTGTCTATAGGTGAGGTGGCCTGCCCACCTAGACAAATGGTAATTCATTAGTATTGTATAATAGAATGATGAATGTATGAGATTTGACGTATATGACACGTATTTTGGGTTTTATGACTTACGTTGACGACTGTCATAATACTCATAATAAAATACACATACTTATGTTATACTGGACTGCCTCCGTTACGGTAGTGTTCGACTTCTACGTTAGAGGACACAGATTCGATTCCAATTACAAATTTGTGTTGTATAAATGAATACGTTTACTTGCACTGGTGGTGTCTCTATGTATGTTATTAATATATTTAAAAAAAATGTTAAAAAAAGGTCGGTTATCGTGACCAAACACAGCGTATGTCTTTGCCAAGGTCTAATCTATCATTAGGCGTAAAAGCGTAACAGACAGACAGAAAGACTAATAGACATAGTTACTTTCGCATTTATAATATTAGTATGGATGGATAAGATATCCTCGCTTATAATAATACTAGCTTTTGCCCGCGGCTCCACCCGCGTGGATGTCGGTTATCGCGACCAAACATAGCCTATGTCCTTTCTCAAGGTCTAATCTACCCCTATACCAAATTTCATCAAAATCGGTTCAGCAGTTTAGTCGTAAAAGCGAGACAGACAGACAGACAGACAGAGTTACTTTCGCATTTATAATATTAGTAGGGATGACGCGCTCGAGAAACTAAAAATTCCTTCTTGGGCTCCTCTACTACATGAGTCTCTAGTCCAGTGGTTCTCAAACTTTTTAAATGACGGAACCCTTTTGGGAAGCAAAATACTTGATGGAACCCTACAATAAAACACTGCTCAGGCAGCATAATACCGTCCGCAGGGTCGCGTGGACGTGAAGTCTGAGCCGCTGGTACTCGTAGCGTTCATCCAGCAGTCGTCGGTACTGAACCGCTTGCGTCGCGCTGGTTGTGGCCAGTTGCCGGCCGCGTGGCGCGCCGCCTGGCTGCCGGCCGGCCTAGGGCTGCAGCCGCACGTGTCGTCTTGCGGCCACGCGCTGCACGCCGCCTGCTGGCGCAACTACGTCGACAACGTGCAGGACAAGGAGAACAGGAGGTACGCACGCCAATATACATTTGCTGATCGCGTGTGCGCGTCCATAAATTGTATACACTCATTACGCTTCTGCGCCAAAATTTGCTGATCGCACATGCGTGTCCACAGATTGTATAGAACAAATTGTATAGAAACCTAATTGATCTAGTTGAAGTCGTATCGTAATGGAAAAAAAATGTAGTTTATGATACTGTTGTATAATAAGGGTTCTTAAATCACGAGTGTCAGTTAAAAAAACGAGCAGCAGGCGAGTTTTTTTTATAGTATCACGTAAGTGTTTTATGATCAAATTATGTGCAGTTTCATACACTACTTTATCTAATTTCATGAAATAATTAATATCATTTGTGTAAAATGACAGAATTGTTGAACACCAAAGTCCTAAAAAAGAAAGTTACTCATTGCGCATATGCGGCCACAGATTATATAGAGACTGCATAGAAACCTATTTGATCTAGCTGAAGTGTCGTAATAGAAAAAAAGTTATATTATGACACAGGTGGCCATAGAAGAGCTGTACTATAATGTAATTTTTAAAATTTATTTAGATTTTTTGTGCGTAAAGACTATAATTAAAGTTTTGTTATTATTTTTTAATGTGCTTATTTCAGTACCTATGAGATTAGATATACGACAGACAGACAGACAGACAGACAGACAGGCAGACAGACAGACAGACAGAGTTACTTTCGCATTTATAATATTAGTAGGGATGACGCGCTCGAGAAACTAAAAATTCCTTCTTGGGCTCCTCTACTACATGAGTCTCTAGTCCAGTGGTTCTCAAACTTTTTAAATGACGGAACCCTTTTGGGAAGCAAAATACTTGATGGAACCCTACAATAAAACAATTATTTTTATAAGTGTATTCTTTATTAATCAGCATAATAAAAGTACAATGTATCAGTTACTAATTATTATTTACTTCACCACTTGGTAAGGACAATAATAGAAAACATTAAAAAAGAAAAAATCTAACTAGTGGGAGGTATGAAACTGTTTTTTATTTTTCATCAATTGCTTGATATCAGGTTTGATGGAAGAAAGTTGGAGTCTCATATCAGCTTCGGCGTCCAGTCTATTGCGATATTTTGTTTTCGTGGCTGCGTAGGTAGAGAATCCTGTTTCGCACAAATATGTAGTTGGGAACGGGAGAAGAATATCCAGAGCCATTTGGCCAAGCATTGCATATTCATCTTGGATTCTGCACCAAAAATCATTAAGAGGCGTCGTTTTGAACAATGACTCCATACTTGTGTCTGATGAGATTTCTAAAAGAGATTCATATATCTCATTTGACATGTTTTCAGGCTTTTCCAAGTTAGGTAAAAAAGGATTATGAATCCAGGAGTTCACTTTAATTTTTGTATTGTGTTCTTCGGGAAAATACTTTTCAAAAGATGCGCGCATCGAACTGAGATATTGGACCAATTCTTCAAACACATTATCTTCAAACATTTCTGAGTCGTTTTCGCTAACAAACTCACTGAGTAATGTAAAACTTTCTATTTCTTTCTTACCAATGCAAATGATCCAAAAATCTAATTTTCTTTTAAAAGCAGTTATTTTATTATAGGCCTGAAACACTGTTGTCTGTTTACCTTGCAACGATAAATTTAATTCGTTAAGTTTTTGAAAGATATCCGCCATAAAAGACAATCGGAACAACCAAGTTTTATCATACAAACGGTCCTTCAAATTAAAAGAAGTATCTGCTGAAAGAAACATTTGTAACTCGGCTCTAAGTTCAAATAGCCTTGTTAAAGTTTTTCCCCGAGACAGCCATCGCACTTCTGTATGGAGCAGCAGTGTTTTATGTTTGCTGCCATAATCTTCACACAATAATGAGAACAATCGGGATTGTAGTGGTCGTGATTTGATAAAATTAATTATTTTTACCGCTTCATCCATAACTAATTTTAGATTAGACGGCATTTGCTTCATCGCAAGTGCTTGTCTATGCAGAATACAATGACTGGAACTACAATTAGGCGCTTTATTTTTCATTCGTGACACTGCTCCTGCTGTTTTACCTGTCATCGCCTTGGCCCCATCTGTACAAATGTCAATGCAATTGTTTCAACTGAGATTATGTTCTTCAAAAAATATATTTATTTTATTAAAAATTTCTTCCCCGGTAGTGTTTGTAAGCAGCGATGAACACATAAGCATGTCTTCTTCAAAAGAACTTTTATATGGATATCTCACAATAACCAGCAGGATAGCCAAACCAGCGACATCAGTCGACTCGTCCATTTGCAAAGCGAATCGTGTATTTTGTAGACGTGTAACTAGTTCTTGTTTGACGTAGCTTGCCAGATCATGGATTCGTCGTGAAACAGTATCGTTTGATAGCGGAACAGTAGAAAGATGCTTTGCAGATTTTTCATCAAGCATACATTTTGTTATGTCTAATACACATGGTTTTATTAATTTCTCAGCGATAGTGTGCGCTTCACCTGCTTGTGCAATGCGATAGCTAACTAAATATGATGCCTCCGTGGCCTTTTCGTTGGTAGTTTGTGTTACATGCATCATATTTTTTTGACTTTCTAATAACTGATCTTTTTTGCGAACAAAAAATTCTTTATTCTTGTCTTTAGTCTCGGGGTGTACGGTTTCTAAATGTCGACGCAATTTGGCAGGTGCCATGGAACTATTAGGAAGCAGTTTACTACAGAGCATGCAGAGAGGTGAGCCGTTGGAATCAACAAATCCGAAACTGATATAAGATTCATCATACTTCCTTTTTTTCGTCTTTGAAACCGTCGAGCTTGACGTCGTGGCACTCGTGGCATCATCTTCTGGATCGGTGATTGCTAAATTCTCCGCGCGCATTGCTTTTGAACATTCAGCGTCATTAGAAGATGTTGTTGGAACACGTTTAACACCTTTAAGCTAACGTTCCATTCTTCTTTATTTATAATGTTACAAGTCAGGATAGTGGGGTTTAAATAATGCACAATCGTTACTGCGTATAAGAGACTAAATTTAGAACCTACAGGGAAGAAATGTATAAAACTGAGACAACAGAATACAGCAGGCAGTAAAACAATGAACACTAGTTTCTCGCTAGCGAGCTTGTAAGTAGGTAGTAACTTATCGCTCCGAACGCTAATCATCAACTGACGACGCCAACGCGCGATCGCCGCTTTTACACTTAGTCCTAGACTCGATCTCAAATATTCTCGAAAATACTCGAGTCGGCACCTTTGATAAACAAAAAGCAAAAATAAAAACAGAAATTTAAAAATAGCGTTGTAAACAATATCGACTTTATCCTTTGAAGTTAGAGACGAAAGTCGCTTGTTGACAACTATAGCGTCTAATTCAGAGGCGGCTTTTATCAAAGAGACTGAGCGCTTACAAGTATACTACCCGCTCGTTTTAAGTTTGCCGCTGGCGATAGGTATGAGTGTATGACGTTCGAAATTTTTTATTTAATTGTAACAATAAAAATTGTGTACGTTAGATATTTGGGTAAAACTATGACACATTATAAGTTTTGTTGTCACGTGGGGGAGGGTACGCGCATTCCACAGACCGGCAAACTTAGAGCGAACGCGTTGTACAAGTATAAAATTGTTAAGACCAAACTTATGAGATATTGTACCAGCTAATGTAACACAAGCTTATACAAATACAAATAAATAAATAAATAACATTCATAGCGTTTTGTCTCCGCGCGGCCGCGGAGTCCGCACAGCCGCGGAGCGACCAGAGAGAGGTGTTTTGATTTTTTTATTTCTAAATTCTTGCGGAACCCCGACAGAGGTATCACGGAACCCTAGGGTTCCGCGGAACACACTTAGAGTATAGGTGCTCTAGTCCCATGCCATGAGCATGGGACTAACGATGCAATTTTAATTGAATAAGTACCTAATGGAAATATGTAAAAAAATCGCAATTATTTCTCAATCACAAGACATTGATTAATGTGTAATCGTGTGTAATGTAACGATCATATAATTTCCACTAGTTACAACAAGTCTAATTATTTTCAGTCTAAAGGTGATTGCAGACTTGCTAAAACATGTTGACATTTATCTAAATATGAATTAGTTTTAAGACCATATTTTGTGTAATTACCTTTGTTTGTTTTTTTTTGAGGTAATAAACAATTATTATTTTTATGTTTCCCTCGTCCAAGTTATACTCGAGAACGAATACAGTATTCAGTATTTTTTTAAATTTACTATGAAAAAAAAAATCTTTTAAATGTGCGCAGTAATGCTTGAGGCAAACGGCTATTTTAGTATACTGTGTAGGTCTGGTGAAGACGTCAGACATTCTAAGTAGGTGAAGCGAAAAACTAGATGTAGTCCACGCTACACTTAGTTTTTCATAAAACAATTTATTAACTTATATTACGTTACATAAACTGAACATACAGTATGTACCTACATAAAGTATAGTGCCTTTTATGCTTGTATTTTTATATAGGACACGTCAATTTGACTTCACCTCACCTGATGATAAAGTGAAGGTAAAATCTCAGAAAAGAGGGTCACCATTATAGACACGTACTATGTTACAATGGTGGCACTCAACTTGACGGCCTCATCAGATGCTTTTTCATGCCCCGGATAAAGGACCCAGGACTGTAGGAAAACGGAAACACGTGAGCTGGTAAGGAATTCCAGATCTTAATGGGGCGGCAAAAGGAGGAATCACCGAATCGCTTGTGTGTAGATGGAATATTCTGCACCGTATGCGGGTGATATCTAAATCCTGTCCGTGTTGTTGGAAGAGCATCAGAACATTCACCATGGTGGGTATGTACTTATTTAAAAAGAATACCTACGATCTTTTGTGTTAAGCTTATGTTTCATCATTTTCGATAAGTCAGTGGCTACACTCTGACACGTAGAGCGACATTGCCTGCAGGTCTGTGCTCACCTTTATTAGCTATTATGTCACAGAACATTCTCGATTGACTAACAATGACGGCAAATTACACGTTACTGTTTCTGAAGGACCAACAATTCTTGTATCAGACTTAATGATGTGGGAAGTAGTTCATATTATACATGTTTCTATGATTGCTTCATAATGTGTTGTACTAGCTGAAGTCCGCAGTTTCACCCGCGTGGATGTCAGTTGTTGTTTTTGTTCATATCTCCCATTCTACTCGACCAATTATTGTGAAACATGAGGCAGATTTCAATATTTAAAAAGATAATAATATTATTATCTGAAAGTACCTACTCCTGCCAACCTGACTCTAGGTAAGCTAAATTGCTTGTGTTAGGAGTGGAGTGGAGTTCACATCGGTAGTGTAATGACCAGGATTCGAATCCGGGACCTCTCGATTGAAAGGCCGACTTTTTAACCACTAAGCTACCGGGCTAACATTTGACCAATACCTTTCTGATAAAAAGTCGCATCAAAATCTGTTCAGTAGTTTTTGCATTCATCATGAACAAACAGATAAGAATTGAAAAAAAAAAATCTGACAGAACTCAAGGATTTTTTTTAAATCTCCTTAATGTCTATACATTATACACAACAAAATAAATCATCGGAAGTAAACAAATTTGTTTATGACTGTACTTTATCTAATTTAGCGAGTTGACGACAACAAAAATAGGTAAAATCGAAAAGTGCCAACCCGCTGAATTTGGCGAGTTTTCTTTTAGCGAGTTGACGAATGACTCAACTAAATTACAATAATATTACAGACTAGCGTTGATTTATTTGACATCCTCGTGATTTTATTGCATGTGTAACGAGCAAACCTGGTAGCTATAAGTAAATTATAGCCTCAGGCACCGTTATTAGGACTGGCGGCACTAGTTCCTTCAATTTTTAAAGAATAATAAATTATCTTTAAGTATCTTTTAGATGATGATGAACACGCTTGTAAAAAGACGTATTTTAGATGGAGAACCATTTTTTTTATATAGGACACGTCAATTTGTCTTCACCTCGCCTGATGGTAAGCTGAAGACAGAGTCTCGGAAAAGAGGGTCACCATTATAGAAACGTGCCATGTTACAAAGGTATTACTCAGCTTGACGGCCTCATCAGATGCTTGTTCACGCCCCGTTTAAAGGACTCGGGACTGTAGGAAGAGGGTTTCAATTTGTTGTATTAGTAACATTACTAATAATCATAAGTACTCTGATAAAATTTCAGCTCTCTCATTATTAATGTTGATAAAATACCTACAGACACAGACAGACACTGTTTGTTCTACAATTCCAACAAAAATATACTTAACGAAAAACAATGCAACTTCATCAATAATGCAGGTGAGTTTTTTCCAAAATCGCTTTCAGTAAATCACTGAGGCTTACTACAACTTACTGAGACGGTTTTGCAGGTCTTAACGTTCAACCACCGCATCGAACTTTCGTCTTAGAATAAAAATAAGTACACAATAAATCAGGCGGGCTGAAGTCAACTTGTTACAAATAGATATAAGTTTATAGACTTTGATTTGCACTTAATCCCTTCTTCGTCTTAGTGCCAATCCCGGTTACATCCAAAGCTTGCACTTCGGAGCTCAGAGCTCGCTCTCCTTTCGGTTATTTGATTTATTATTTTTGGAAGCGAAGTCTTATCTCCAACCCCGAGAGGGAACATTTTTTATTTTTTTTGTGCCACTTAGATGGCAGACAACCACACGGCCCACCTGATGGAAAGAGGTTACCGTGGCTTATGTACGTATGGAACACCAAGAGCGTTGCACTCGTGCTGCCGACCCTGTAGAAACCTCCTAAAGCCCTTCTTGAAGAACCCCATATTGTAGTCGCTTGAGAAAATATTGTAGGTCAGTGAGAACCTCACCTTCTCCTTGCAGGTAAGGTTGGCTTGGGTCTTTAAGTTTTTGAAGGGTCATTCATGTCATTATAAACCCAAATTGCCCTTTATATAATTATGTCAATTTTGTGTGAAACTCGTAAGTAAATTGATTCTCCGATCCACATCGATTTGGATTATGCATTTTGATATTTGGAATGCGTACAAGTGTAGTGAAAGTAAAATGCCTCTTACCCATGACATCAAATTATGCTTATGCATGAAAGCAGATACTTATTGGTGTGAACGCATCTTAACTCAGAAATGTCAAGTGCGACAAATGCTTCTCAGAAGTTTTTGATGTTTAGTATATTTCAAAGCGGTAGTTGGTACTCACGCCTGTAAATCCGCGAAGGGGTAGGCAGAGGTGTATTAACACCCACATTTCGCCAACTGTGATTTTCAGTCCCACGTAATTGGGCGCGAGCCTATTGCCGTCAAGTCAACTTAGGTTGTATGTTTACTGTCGGATGGAGAACAGCCCAATCCTTTAGTCGCCTTCTACGAAACCTACAGGAAGAGATGGGGTGACCCTATTCTACTCCACCGGGACCAACACGGCTTATAGTGAAAAAAAAAAAAATCCTACCCATAACCTGTATATTATCGCTCCAATGAATCTTAATACATAATAATATAAAACAATATGATCATCAAAATCATATAACTATTTGTACAAATTCGATATTAATATTTATAAAAGCATTAACTCCAAATGTATCTAGGTTATTTTGTTTGTTTACATAATTCGAAACCATGGCCTAACAACAGAAGACCGTCAATATAGTTACAAATCACTGTTAGAGATCTTATCACCCGAGAGAAATAACCCAATAATGTTGAGAAATTACTCGAAAAACGAGAAATAAAAGCCCATTCTCGTAACTAAAGAAATGGTTATCGGTCATAGAGCACATTAAATTTAGATAAGGCGTTTTATTTGAGTTTAAAACACGTTGAAAGATTTATATCGTCTATTTTGTTATTAATCACTGCGCCGGGCGATCGATTGTGAGGAGATCAAAAGGCTCGCGGCTGATTCAAAGCCCTTTTTACGATGAGCTTCCAAATTTCTAATTAATTCGTATGTATTATCGGCGATGCAGAAGCTAAAGGGTGTAAGTGACTATTCGGTCAGTTTGTTTATGTTATTTGAGAAACTTTTTAGCTTGCTTAAATATTATTATTATTAACTCAGTAGGTATGTAGGTAAGTTTATCTGGAATGGAATCTTTGAACTAGATTTTGGAGCACTTGAAAACAAGCAATTAATTAATATACTTAAATGAAGGACCGATGAATGAAATTTTGAAGCATTTACTATGCTAACTGTTCAAATCGATTAAGAAAGGGAAAAAGAATCGACCTCGGACGGGACTCGAACCCGCGATCTTTCCCTTATAAGTTCGTATGAATGTCGGTAGATGGCTTCATCGTCGCCCTTAAGACGGTTGTATAAGGGAATTTGGATTGATTTCGTACGTGTCTCGGTGGCTTAGTGGTCAGAGCCTTCCCCCTATAAGGGAAAGATCGCGGGTTCGAGTCCCGTCCGAGGTCGATTCTTTTTCCCTTTCTTAATCGAAGGACCGATGATTTTAAAAGATTTTTATTTTTTTAATCAACATGTTTTACTAGATTTGCGTACATTTATCAAATACTGATGTCAGTACAAACAAAATACAGATACATTAAGTTCAAAAGCATTTAAAAAAAAACTATAAAAAACATGTATATACATAGAATACTAAACTAAAAATGTAAGGTGGTTAAAAGTAATAACCTTGTTATGACTTGTTGCATATAGATGGTTAAAATAGTATAGAGTGTTTACAACAATTATCATCAGCGCCCACTCTTTTTTAAAATATTATTTTTTAAATCTTCCATGTCACATACACCCTTTTGAATTTCAACCGTCATGAATGTTATTATTACGTATGTTGTACCGACATGTTGTGCTACAAACTGGGGCTGAGCGAGAACTTATTGCCGACCGGCGACTAACGACCGTTTTTTTAGACCGTTTGAACATAACATTACAAATTATTCTCGCTAGGCTTTAGAACATAATTACTGTATTGATTACCGCTGTGGCGATGGAGGTCCAAGCGATCAGCGTGGTTAAGTAGTGTTAATACAAGTTTAAAATAGATGTAGCTATTTTTTTAAATTCTTGTCTATTTCTTTGTGTGTCTATTTTTGCGTTTTTCAAAGAGTAGGTTAGTATAATTTAAGATATTAAGCATGCTGTACGAGATTCCAATATTCCTAAAGCCTATTGGTGGGGCTCCATACGCCCAATAGCAAACAAAAAAATGCTGCAAGCTGGGATCGGTTATAGCGAAGCGACTGAACTGCGACATTTTCTATGGAACGACCGCCACCTGACCTTCACAACCCACTGCCGTTATCGAAGTTAGTTGGAACAAAATAGCGCTCTTCTATAAATCGCTTTAGCACTGTTTTAAGCCACGATGACACGGGGCAGGTTTACAAGCTACATCCATCGAGTTCGCTAGCTTTTTTACAATCTCCTTTTGAGTATCCGATTGTATTGCATCGTTCATTCCTTAGCTTTTGAACTGAGCAACTAGCAGCTCGTGAACTAGCATAGCGTTACCGAGGCTTTACCGAGGTTGTTTGTAGCTTTGATAAATTAGATCGATGAAGAATTTCTTTGTTGAACGTTTCGTTTGGTCAATCTGAACTAGAGCACAGAATAAATATACATTATAATCATGGATAGTATTACCGTGACTAGAGGGTTGTTCGGATTTGTATCGTTTCAGCCACACACATTTAATTCGGTCTATTCTTACACCAATAGCGCTACTATGAAACGTTTTAATTTAGGTTACATCCGAAATTGTGAACTTGTGAGTGAAATTTTCTTTAGGTGTGTTAAAACACTTTTTGGGTGAACAAAAATAATGGAATTCGCGTCGTCATCACCGATCGCGTTACATGTTAGGTACTTAGTTTTCCCTTCTATTGGCAGTCCCTAAAGACTGCGCCGAAGTTCTGGATCGTAAGGCCATCTTCTCGGGTTTCTCCCGTTTCCCCTCGAAAATTTATCAGCTCACTAAGCTGCCGTGACTGACTTTGAATGAAACCCGACACGTAATACGAGTACTTCTTCGGGCTAAACCCTATCGAAGTAATTCTAAACTAACGTAATAATACATAGATGATAAGTATGGATGTCATTCGACATTTAATTGCACGAATCTGAAGTTTCCAATGCAAATTTTCGTGGTACAGTCAGCATCAGATTGATCTTGACTAACAAATAATGCCTTGGTAATATGATTTAAATCAATAAAAAAAATTGATTTGCTATTAATACCGCATTAATACCTTGTTATTTTGATCATTTTGAGACTTTGCAGTCAAGATAGTTCTGTCGCTGACTGTACAGAGTTCTTTCTTCTACGTTAGTCAATTGGAATCCAACTCACGTTACGACTGTGATTAATACTCGTAGTGAAACAGAATAATGAGCTACGCTGTGTTTTACTTTACAAAAGGACTTAAATTTATTCTGGTCCTAACAGCGTATCTGAAGAAAGGAAAAACTGCATGGTTCCTGTGGGACGCCAGACGCTATTTCCGAGACACACGGGGATGAGGAGACACCGGCAAATACTGGTTTAAAATAAATCATTCAGTAACTGTCTAATGGAATATAGGAATTTATCCCAGAATGTCAGAGTTTCAAAAGGTCAGAGTTTCAAAACGTCTGTTTTTCGTATCGTCAGAGTTTCAAAAGGTCTTCAATTTGAATTATCAGTTACAATTTTAGCCAATGTACAGTCAAACACAATTTTTATTATCAACTTAATTACCTATATTTTATTTAAGAAATTAACACAAAGCATAAAATAGTCAGCGAAAAAAGTTGGTGAACACTGACAAATTTACAAACGTTCTTCATCAGGAAGCACTTCAATAATTATAGTGATGGACTTATATAATAAATATTTGTAATTTTTTTTGCTTGTCATTTTATGAAAAGCTAATCTAACTTGAAATAGGTGGCTGGAATGAGCTGGATACGCAAGGCAGAGGATCGGGCGCTATTGCGCTCATATGGGATAGGCCTATGTCCAGCAGTGGACTGCAATAGGCTAATTGATTGATCATTTGATTTGTTACTTTTGTTACTGACTGTACATTTTTTACGTCATTCAAACATGTGCGAACTGAAAAATGTTTGGTTTGTGCCAGAAAACTGTATTGTATGGGACTCGTTGAAGAAGCCTTTGCATTGCCCTGTTGCTAGTAAATCTAGACGAAATCCAGTTCCTTCAAGGGTGGAAAAGCACAAACAACTCACCTGGAGACTTGGATGGATTTAGACGGGAACCGACGACGAAACCGTTGTGAAGATTGATCGGCCAGCTATCACGTAAACACACCCAATTTGCACTTTCACCGTATCAGTGGATTGATCGTAGATTTAGAACAGTCATTGAACTTCTAACGAGTGTATTCTATTATTTTATTCGGACTTCAGCTCAAACGTGTCCATTACGAATTTTCGAAGATTCAAAAAGGGGGCGAACTTTTTCTTGCCGCTAGAGGCGCGGGCGGCGCGCGGCACGTTCATTGGCCGGTCCGTTCGACCGGCGATATTGGCGGTAAATTTAAATAGGAAGGAAATGAATTTGGATAGGAATCAAATTCAGGACTGGCTTGATGTCCGTACATTTTCCCCCCACTTGAAATTCACTAGGATTTCACACATTAAGATTATTTAATGCTTATGATAGTTGTGCTCGAATTAACTTAATATTAATAAACTTAACTAAAGGAACAATACCATCTCAGGCTGATAATATTGTTTACACACTTATACGATTATAAAATTAATTAATAGGTAAAGGACAGACCTTAACTACAGGCCGTCGCATAGTTTTTCCGTTCACCGTTCGGAGAGTAACCACCCGGACGATATTATCTGAACCAGCGTGCACCTGGTCCACGCGAGCTAACTTCCAAAACAAAGGTGGAAGATTAGGTTCGTTTACGATTACCAAATCGTTTATTTTTAGATTAGGCGGTCCTGGTTTATACCATTTAGTCTTTTGCTGCAGTGTGTGCAAGTAATCTCGTTGCCAAGCACGCCAAAAACTCTGAGTGACCTGCCTAATCATTTGCCAACGCGAACGAGGGCAATCCGTATCAACTAAGGGTTCCTCAGGGAGAGATACGAGAGGACCTCCCGTTAGAAAATGCCCGGGCGTTAAAACGTCGGATTCCTGAGGATCCGGAGATAATGCACAAAGTGGTCGAGAGTTTAGAACTGCTTCGACTTTCGTAAGGATTGTGGTAAACTCTTCTAACGTAAGAACTTGAGCTCCAATTGCCCGTTTAAGAAGATATTTTGTAGATTTAATTCCGATTTCAATTAAACCAGTGAAATGAGGTGCGGCCGGGGGATTGAATTGCCACTTTATTTGACGGTTAGCTAAGCCATCAGATATTTCAGAGTAATATTTACGAAATTCATCGTTAATTTCGTTGAGATTCCGATTCGCTCCAACGAAATTCGTTCCGTTATCGCTAAAAATTATATGACAAATCCCACGACGGGAAACAAACCTATCTAGTGCAGCGAGAAATGCTTCGGAGCTCAATTCAGTCACGGGCTCTAAGTGAACAGCTTTCGAGCTTAAACAAACGAATAAGCAGAGATATGCTTTATAAGTTCTAGCTCCACGACGATGGTTTTCCTTTATTATAAACGGGCCTCCGAAATCAATGCCGCTGGTATGAAAGCATCGAGATGGTTGAAGTCGCTCAGCTGGCAACTTACCCATCAAAGTCGATGCCGGTATCGGTTTCACTTTGAAACAACGGACACATTTCGAAAGGACGGTACGTATTAGAAGTCTTATCCCGATAATCCAAAATTTTCTTTGAATTAATGACTGTAGCGTTCGGGGACCACAATGAAGATATTTAATATGAAAATGTTCGACTATCAGTCGCGAGATGGGACACAGCTTTGGCAACAGCAAAGGATGTAACGCTGATAGAGATAACTTGGCTCTATCTATACGTCCCCCCACTCGCATAAAACCCTCTTCATCAAGAAAAGGAGATAGTTTTTGAATTGATTTTTCACATTGTTTATTATTTTTTATTAGATCGACTTGCGATGTCATATAGTGATTTTGAGTAAATTTGACTAGTGTCTTGACGGAGTTCTCGAGCTCAGAACTAGTAAGTGCAGAGAATTTTCGATCTGACTTAGCAGTTCTTGCGTTCGAGATAAACCGAAAACACCACGCTAAAACTCTTTGAAGTTTCGTGAAGGACGAACATTTTTCTATTAGATTCAAAAATATATTAGTTTCTACTTGAACAATGTGAAAACTCTCTGTGACTGTAGCTTTTAATTCCGGTAACTCTTCTTTAGCCAGCGAAACTTGCTTGGAAGGCCAAGAGCTGGGTAGAGCTTGCAGCCAGGCAGGACCAGTCCACCATAAAGGATGGCTGGCAAGTTCAGGACAAGACACACCGCGACTGCAGCAGTCAGCCGGATTGTCTTCAGTTGCAACGTGATACCAATGTTCAGGACTGATCAAGTCTGTCGCCTGAACAACACGATTAGCAACATACATTTTTAGCAAATGTGGTGCTGTGTTTAACCATGACAAGGTAGTCATGCTATCTGAATAAGCTCGGATGGAGCTAATTTGAATTTTATTTTTAAGAAGAGTATACATGTGAGATAGTACTCGCGCTAGAAGCACCGCTGCGCTTAGCTCGAGTCTATTCACTGTAGTAGGTTTGATAGGAGCTACTCGAGACTTTCCTATTAACAAATTAGTAACGGTAGGACTTTTAACATCTTCCGTGACGACACACAAATAAACACAACAGCCATATCCTTTTAACGACCCGTCACAAAACCCTACTAAATGTACCTCGATTGGATCGGAAGGTATTACATGTCTGGGAAGTGAAATATTTTGTAGGTCGGATAAATTAGCAGCTATGCAATGCCATCTTTTAGCTAGGTCCTTGGGGATCGTTTCGTCCCAGGACAACTTTAAGCACCACATCTCTTGCAGCAGCGACTTAGCTGCAAATACAACCGGGCCGATCCAGCCTAATGGATCGAATATCCGGGCAACTATAGACAATATAGATCTTTTAGTGAACTGAACATCAAAAGTGTCCGAAAAAGTGTACGAGAAATTATCGTCCGATGGATTCCAACGGATGCCTAATATTTTAATAAACTCATTTCCTGATTCTTCGAAGGATTTGGAAGTTTGACAGTGCTCTGGAGGAACATCGGATAACAGGCTCGGCTCGTTGGTACTCCACTTCCGAAGTTCAAAGTGGCCTTTCGACAGCAAGCAGGTAATGTCTGCTTTCAACTGCCTAGCACCTTCAAGCGACGAACTGCCCGTGGTAATATCGTCCATGAACGTTTCTTCGAACAAAACTTCGGACACGCGACTCTCATATTCGGAGCCATGGTCTTCGGCCAGTTGACGAAGGGTTCGAATGGCGAGGTAGGGAGAACTGCTGACCCCGTAGGTCACAGTATTTAACTCGTACTCAGTTAAAGGCTCGGTAGGTTCAGAACGCCATAGAATGTGTTGATAGCGCCTATCTTCCGGCCTAATTAAAATTTGGCGATACATTTTACAAATGTCCGCAGTAAAAACGAATTTATGAAGTCGAAACCTTGTAACTAAATCGATTATGTCGATTTGAAGTTTAGGTCCGACATGAACAATATTATTTAAAGAAAGATTATTGGTAGTCTTGCTACTCGCGTCGAAGACTACTCGAAGACGTGTCGTAGTACTTTCTGGGCGTACGACGCAATGATGAGGAATGATATAACGATCAGTAGACGAAGAATCTGCTGGCTGCATGTGTCCAAGGTCTTCGTACTGTTTCATAAATTCCTTGTACTCGTTTTTTAACTCCGTCTGATTAGTAAGACGTTTTTCTAAGTTAAGAAAACGATTAAAAGCGTGACGGTCTGAGTCCCCCAAAGAAGGGGTGCCATCTTTTAACATAATTGGTACTACATACCGACCATCAGAAGTGCGGTAAGTACCATTTTTATATTTTTGTTCACAAATATCGTCCTCGGGAACGGAAATTGTACATTTCGGCGGTTCCTCGGACTCCCAGAACCGTTGAACGATCTCGTCGAGCGTGCATGAAGACGCGAGGAGTGACGTAACGGGTTCACTAGGAATGTTAGTTTTCATGTTATGAAAATATTGACCGGTTATCACCCAGCCGAACACACTGGACAACGCACAGGGTAATTCGGGACCGGGAGTGAAACGAGACCCGGTGTATATTTGATCAAAACATTCAACACCTAACAAAAGATCGATCGGACCGGACTTATAAAAGTCGCGGTCGGCGAGATCTAGATGCATAAAATGATCCTTGACGACCAACGGTAATGTTGTCGAAGGCAAAGCCGAAGTAATTTTAGTTAAAACTACTAATGGCAAGTCAAACTTCGGCGATTCACTCGTACGAGGTATTATCGAACCGAAAGTGTAACCTTTTATATTACAAACTGAATTTTGTCCAAGACCGGTAACATTTAAGTTACATTTTTTCATACGTAAACCTAAACGCTGTGCGCAAGCACTCGTGATAAAAGAATCCATCGAACCGCTGTCAATAAGGGCGCGCGCATACTGAAGCGAGCCATTCGCGTGGTACACTCGCACTATCGCCGAACCTAATATTTTTGTACGGCTAACCGTGGTA
The DNA here is from genome assembly GCA_914767945.1 of Eilema depressum. Taxonomy (NCBI): domain Eukaryota; kingdom Metazoa; phylum Arthropoda; class Insecta; order Lepidoptera; family Erebidae; genus Eilema; species Eilema depressum. The sequence goes on from OU612031.1 coordinate 12,281,573, forward strand.
AGACTACAAGTTGAATTCTCGGTCGTGCTAGCAAGTGTAGCACTCGTGCTAGGGTTGTCAGGCAAGTTTGAATTAACCGACTGTGTTAATAAACTTTTCTTTTCAACATGCAAAAGCGTATTATGTTTCCCGTTACAAATAAAGCAAGTTGATTTCGATTTACAACTAGTATTGACGTGACCAGGCCTTAGACAATTAGTACACAGTTTTAATTCTTGAACGAATTTTTTACGCTGATCCATACTCATGGCATGCAGCTTACTACACCGATAAATCGAATGAGTTTCATTACAACATAAACAATTAAACTGACTTTGTTTATTATTATTATCATTGGACGCCACAAATGACGACCTTGGTACGGACTTGGTAGGATGACTACTATCCTTACGCGTACTATCAACCTTCTGAGTACTACGAAATTGCCTATTTTTCGTGTCAGGTGAAGTGGTCGAAATCGGCTGACTCACTTCCAGAACTTTTATATAATTTTGTAAATAAACAACCAAGTCGTTGAATTTTGGAATTTCGTTTTTATTTTGTAACGCAAACTGTTTTTTCGTTTCATGGTCAAGTGGCCTTGACGCAATATAGAACAAAATAAATTCCAATAAATTCTCAATATTCAAAGCGCGTAAGGCATTGACACTTTCATAAAGCACATTCGTAAACTCAGTTAAGTTAGTTAATGACGGTTTATTTAGCGGCGTCAATTTTAATATCTTTTCTAAATAGGTACGCTGTAGCCAGAATACGCTTGTTGTCGTATTGGTCTAACAACGCACTGTAAACTACAGTGTAATTAGCTAAAGTGATAGGAATACCTTTAGCTAGTATTAAAGCATTACCAGATAATAACGAGATTAAATAATGGAATTTTTCAATATCTGACAAGGAGATATTATTATGAACAAGAGGAACGTAACTATCCTTAAAAGTTTGCCAATTTTCAATATGGCCGTCAAACTTAGGTATATCTATTTTCGGTAACTTCACTTGCGCGATAGACGAATAATTACGACTAGATCCCGCGCCGGGCTCCGATTTAGAAACTGACGGCGAACCAAGTGAGTCGGCAAATTCAATAGCTACGTAATACAACTCGTCGAAAGCTAACAGGGTTTGATTATCGTATTCATGCTTCGGATTCGCGATTAATTGTAATTTATTTAAGGTTTCATGCGAATCGATAAAATTCTCCCTAATTCTCTCGATACATTTGAATCGAGCTCTAAATGACGGAATTTTTGATTTATCTGTAGAAGCATTTTTAACTAAATCATAAAGAATCTGCATACTTTTAAACTCATATTCACGTCTTTTTATGTACTGCTGTAGTTCAGCATCCGCCATCTTGTCTTAGTTTCGTAAAATAAACGAAGTGATATAGCAATAAATAGGTATCGCAAAGTAGGTACCCAATCTCCGAACGGCAACCGGTAAAAACTCGGTAACACTCGGGTATACTCGGTAATCGGTAACTACCAAATTATTTAGGTAGGTAACTCAAAATATAAGTAGGTACACGACCACACCCAGCCCGAGATGATTCGAATCGTCGAAAAATATATAGGTATTTTACTAAACTATGCGATTCGGAGGTATGGAGGGCACAAACATACTAACAAATCATCAACTTTGTTTTCGAGCACAACTAACACAAGTAAATACAAAAAACTAGCATCAGTCAATACAGCAGCTTAAATTACTTTTTATTAGCAAAATACGAGAATAATGAAATTTTAGTTTTAAAATGAATTACGAACAAATCGTTCGGTAAGATAAGTAGGTATGTCCGCCGGGCGCTCCGCTGTATGCAAGCAAGCGGCCGCGTCGACAACACAAGTAGGTAGGTAGATACCTGCCGCGTGAATGCAATTTTACGAAGAAATAAGTGAATTCGTGGGCCTTTATACCACTTATTTGATTCACTGATTCTTTTATGGATGTAAAATTATGATTAATATAGTTTTAAGTCGTAAAAAGTTGACTTTTTATGAATAATGTGGGGTTATAATTATATAATCCTCACAGGAGGCACCATTAAATGTATGGGACTCGTTGAAGAAGCCTTTGCATTGCCCTGTTGCTAGTAAATCTAGACGAAATCCAGTTCCTTCAAGGGTGGAAAAGCACAAACAACTCACCTGGAGACTTGGATGGATTTAGACGGGAACCGACGACGAAACCGTTGTGAAGATTGATCGGCCAGCTATCACGTAAACACACCCAATTTGCACTTTCACCGTATCAGTGGATTGATCGTAGATTTAGAACAGTCATTGAACTTCTAACGAGTGTATTCTATTATTTTATTCGGACTTCAGCTCAAACGTGTCCATTACGAATTTTCGAAGATTCAAAAAGGGGGCGAACTTTTTCTTGCCGCTAGAGGCGCGGGCGGCGCGCGGCACGTTCATTGGCCGGTCCGTTCGACCGGCGATATTGGCGGTAAATTTAAATAGGAAGGAAATGAATTTGGATAGGAATCAAATTCAGGACTGGCTTGATGTCCGTACATGTATGAATGATGAAGTTGTCTGTTCATACATTTTTTTGGCCAAAACCAAAGGTTATAGGTTGTTTTATTAAATAGTGGATTTAATAAAACAACCTATAACTGTCAATAAACAAACCTCTCAATGTTTTTTACCACCATGGGCGAGGTATTTGACCTCTCAATAATTTAGAATAAAGAGTAGGTACTTGGAGTGGTACTCCTATAGAGGCAGTTCTGGCAGTTCAAATAATGATTACTTCTATAATATTTAATTTAAGTATGTTTAATTCATTTTTTTGGTTACACAAACAGTGGCGAGAAGTTCATACAAAAGGTTCCTACCAGTTTTTTCTTTTCATTCTCATCAAATAACACCTACTTAAAGAATGTGACGTCTGCATATTCTCGAAGAGTCTATCGAAATCAGTGATATATTATAAACTATAGATATGTTGTCCACACTCTAAAATGGCGACAAAAAAATGATGACTTTTGGTCATCATTTTATGCACCAATCAGAATCGCGACCCAAAAAAAAACGTTTTTAATAATAAATAAGTAATAATAAAATATAATTAATATTATAATTATAATTATAATATTATAATTCATATTAATTAATAACATTGACGTATTTTTAGAAGTAGCTAATATGTTGTGTTTGCGCCATTTTTGAAAGCCGCCATCTTCGTGTATGACGTATCTATAAAAATAATACATCATTGATCGAAATGTGGTCAGTACTTAGAGACCACATTTTGTCATTTTTGGTCCCACACACCTAATAAAAAAAAATTGCGGGCATATTGTAAGTGACGTAGTGACGTTTCGCTAATCCTTCTTTTAAATTAATGACATCTGCTATCGAAAGAATCGCTGAAATTTCGCCAGTCTCTAGTAAAATGTAATAAAATAGTTTATTAAATTAATGGCGAAGACACTAAAGACTTGTTTCCTCGGTGTATAGCTTATTTAATAAACGAAGGATCTTGCCATATTAAAACTGTCAAAACAATCGTTTGAGAAAGTCAAGGTCGCGTACCAGCTACTCGAACAGGTTGATACCGGGCTTTTCAACTTATAGAAAGATACGTAATTAAGTAATTAAGCTTGCTACTTACCAATATTTATTTGATAACCAAGAAATATTTCACACATAATATCACAGATAATATCTTACACGTTAACACATTTTAACAAAACGTAGATAATAGGTACGGTACCTACATATTTATTATTTTTATCACAACCAAAGATATTATATATAAAAAGAAGTAGATTCGTTATTGCGCGAAAATCGTGAAGATTCGAAAACGAGTCAATTGGAACGTTTGCCTCTAGTACCGCGTGCCGAGCGGCGCCGGCCGGACGTTGAGCGGAAGCATCAGTGACTTATAAAAATAACGAAAATGCCATTGTATGTTTATAGACACTGCACGAACTATTACTCTAAAGTTAATACATCAAAAGGGATTTCATATCACATGGAAATAATACATATTTCGACTGATAAAGACCAAATTTCTGACTTTCATAATATTCAATTTAAAATTGTCAGCACGAAAATAAAAAGAGACAGTATGATATAATTTGGTGCGTGAGCGACAAGGACGTGTGTGATCCGAACATAGATTAAAGTACAGATGAGAATATCGTAGGCATTAAACTCACTACATACTACCTCCCAATTTTAATTTGTTGTTTTTTATAATTGCCTACTAATACTATGTGATTCAAGTAAGTTAATAAGTGCGAACTTCACTTCACTGGCAAGTATCTACTTAGGTAAGTACCTACTTGTTAAACAGCAGGCAGCAACAAAATAATGAAATAGAATAAACATACCTAGCTTTTTTATACTTAACTAGCTGCCCCGGCGAACTTCGTACCGCCATACTTTCGGCCCGCGTGGTATTCAAATCCCGTTCCCGCTTCACCCTTATCACTTCACTTAGGGGTTTGAAAAATAGATGTTGGCCGATTCTCAGACCTACTCAATATGCTCACAAAATTTCATGAGAATCGGTCAAGCCGTTTCGGAGGAGTACGGGAACGAACATTGTGACACGAGAATTTTATATATAAGAAGATACAATAACAATGACAAACAAAGATCTTTGTCTAAACAAAATTACGCAATTATCTCAAACTTCACTTTACTGGCAAGTACCTACTTAGGTACTTGTTAAAATTGTACTACTGACAGCAATAAAATAATGAAAGGAGAACATTCACTCTCCATACATATCTGGGCTAATTTTGAAAGTGCCGGCCAAAGAAAAAAAATACGATATTCTGTTAGAGCTTGTTCTTACTAGCATTTTTTATTACTGCGTCAAAGTTGAGAGATCACTTCCAACGGTTTTATTTGAGTTTAAAAATCTTAAAAATATACACTTTTTAAGATACGAACTATTAAAAATAAATGAAAAATATTGTTCTACATTGGAAGAATAGTTAATAAAAGCAATATAAAATAAACCCTATACTGCATATTGTTGTTTTTCGTCCATTCATTTAGATCCAAAATTGAAAGTGCCGGTCAAAGAAAACAAATATGATATTCCGCTAGAGCTTGTCCTCATCAGCACTTTTTATTACGTCGTCAAAGCTGAGAGACCACTGCCCTCGGTTTTATTGGCGTTCAAAAATCTTAGAAACATATAATTTTTATGATACGATATATTGAAAATGAATGAAAAATATTGTTCTATATTGGAAGAATAGTTATTAAACGCAATAACAAATAAACCCCATACTGCATATCGCTGTTTTTCGTTAGTTTATTTAGGTCTAAAATTGAAAGTGCCGGCCAAAAAAAAATGATATTCCGTTAGCGCTTGTCCTTATTGGCATAAGCATATAAAAATAAAATACACGAGCAATAATACTGTTTCATTGCACTTCACCCTTCTTGTTTTATCTATGATAATGTATGTATAATGTTGACGAACCTGGACATGACGTGACTGCTATCGTCCACGAATCATCCATAAGGCATTGCCATTAGTGCCTTGTAACTGTGGAATATGATGAACTCATTTACTAAGTTCAATTGGAAATGCACTTTTAACCAATATAAATCAATATTTCTCATTCATTTTCAATAATTCGTAAAAAAAAATGTATATATCCAAGATTTTTGAACTCAAATAAAACCGAGGGAAGTTATCCTTCAGCTTTGACACCATAAAAAAATGCTAATGAGGACAAGCTCTAGCGGAATATCATATCTATTTGTTTTCTTTGACCGGCACTTTCAATTTTTGAACTAAGTAATTAAATAGTCACACTTTATACTAAATATTGAACCCTAAATAAAATCTCAAGGAATCGATTTAGAACTTTGGTGTAGTAATAAAAAATGCTTACAATGTTGTGTTCTATCAAAATCTAGCACTTTTTTTTAGTGGCCGGCAAAATATTTACTAAGTTCAATTGGAAATGCACCTTTAACCAATATAAATCAATATTTCTCATTCATTTTCAATAATACGTATAAAAAATGTATAAACCCAAGATTTTTGAACTCAAAAAAAAAACCAAGGGAAGTTGTCCTTCAGCTTTGACACCATAATAAAAATGCAAACGCGTACAAGCTCTAGCGGAATATCACATTTGTTTTCTTTGACTGGCACTTTCAATTTTTAACCTAGATAAATGGATGAAAAACAACGATATGTAATATGCGGTTTATTTTTTATTACTTATATGAACTACTCTTCCAATATAGAACAATATTTTTAATTCATTTTCAATAGTTCGTATCATAAAAAATGTATGTTTTCAAGATTTTTGAATATTATAAATAAAACCGAGGGAAGTGGTCCCTCAGCTATGACGCCATAATAAAAAATGCTAATAAGGAAAAATTCTAGCGGATTTTATTTTCTTTAATCGACACTTTTAATTTTAGCCGTAAATAAATGGACGAAAAACAACAATATGCAGTATGGGGTTTATTTTTTATTGCTTTTATTAACTATTCTTCCAATGTATAACAATATTTTTCATTTATTTTGAATAGTTCGTATCATAAAAAGTGTATATTTTTAAGATTTTTAAACTCTAATAAAACCATTGGAAGTGGTCCCTCAACTTTGACGCACTAATAAAAAATGTTAGTAAGAACAAGCTCTAACCGAATATTGTATTTTTTTTCTTTGGCCGGCAAAATAAAAATTAGCCCAATCTGAATGATGTCCTTTAAAAATTATACCTAGCTTTTTCATAATACAATAACAAAGTTAAACAAACATCTTTGTCTAAACAAAATTAGGCAATAACCTCAATTCAGAGAGCTCTGTACCTTCTTTTTCAATAATTTTGTTAGCCTATGTCACCGACTAGCAACCGCACTGTGATTGGTACATTGTTATCATTAAAGTCCAAGTGACAATAGCTGTCTTCTTCTTTTATATTGTATTTTTCATGTCCTCTCTTTTCAATCCATTGGTTATGTAGGGAAGTGTAGATGAATTAAAAATGTGTGTGTGTGTGAGTTCGGCACATTTTTCTACGTTGATTTGTAAGCATATGACATGTCTATGTTATGAAATGTCTTTGATCACAACACAGAAAGAAGACCTTATTATTCAAGCAGTATTATGTTTCAAGTAAAAATTTGAATTATGAATTAATTTTAAAATGACAACTTAATATATTTTTAATTGCTTATTGGTTCGAAATTTAAAAATAGATGGAATAGGAAATTCTAAATTTAAATGAAAAACTCCATTTTGTGTTACATTGGCGCGCAATTGCCGTTCTGAAAATTACTATGATCGATTTCTCCTAACACGCTTCAAAACAGTATGGTTCACTGAGTGGCAAACGAAGCGAGCGCAAAAGCTTGTTTAATTCAAACCAGTCCAGCAGCATCTCGAACGAATCGATGAAGCAATTTATTGCTTATTTACAGAGCCGTGACAACAAGATGTTCGATCGTTAGAAATCCCAAGATGTCAGTAGTGAAAGTGACATAAAATCTGCCTAATGTCTTTTATATTTTATTAAACTATGCTTATATTATGCAGGTGTTTATAGTTTATAGCGACCTCATGTTAAGAGTTTGAATGTTTATTTTAATATGCTTTTATTAGTTTCACATTCAACTATGTATTATGTAAGTAAGTATGTCAATGGTCGTAATAAGTTAGAGTCGAAGACGTTTGGGACACAAATTCTACGGACACTGTGTCCCTAAGTGTACTTTCAAATTTATTTATTTTTTCAAAGACGTTACGGACACCAATATAAAACGATAGTTTTGTACAGTCGGATGGAAAACTTATTCAATATTGGATAGGTTGTACAAAAGAAAGTGTTAATACTCGTATGTTGTTGGAGGAAGTGCCTGGAATAAGGGAAATTCGGAGGGGCCCATTGGGCTTCTGGTGGTTTTATTAAAACTAAGGACAGGTGATTCTGATGAAAGAATATCTACATTAGTTAATGTGCCTAGGCGAACTTTAGAAGTTCTTTTACAGGATTTTGTGCCAGCCCAGCTTGGGATTAGCCATATTCAGTGATGCCAACTTAGGGGTTTTCCCCCTAAATTTAGGGGGAAAGAACATGTCTAGGGGATTTTCTAGGGGGTAAATTTATTTAGGGGAATTTTTAGGGGTAGATTATTCAAGGATTATCGTTGTTTTTTTTTAAGTGTCCGCCACTGGTGCTTTACTATTAATTTGTTTAATCATCCAAATAATGTTGTAACGTATCTTAGGGGCTGTTCATTAATCACGTGAGACTCAACTGGTCTGTAAAAAATCACGAAATCTAACCAGGGGGGAGGTATAATAAGATATCACGTGTATTTATTTCTTCTTATAACGCGCGATTTTTAGGATAGATAGATAGATAGATAGATAACACTTTATTGTACACCAATAGATGTACAGTAGAGACAAGTAGGTATCATGTATACAGCTAGATTCGATTTTTATCATGTTTCTTAATTATCTAGCATTCAAAAAATTATTACAAAATACACATGATTTTGGGTAAGGGATGTAGTCTAAAACCTCACCAGGTATCACCATGGGGGAGGGAGGGTTAAAAAATTTGTAAAAAAGTTTAGGGGTTTGTAATCGATATTTAGAAGAATTTTGTAAGTTACATTACTTTTATTACAACAATAGGTAACTTTTAAAGTTTAAAACAACTTTTAACACTGCCATTAACTACCAGCGGGCAGCGTCTCGGGCTTTCTGTTTTTTTCTGAAAGGCGAAAAATTATCAGAATTAACTTCTGATAATTTTACAAAATATTTTGACGAAATCAACATTAACTGAAACATCATCTTCATGTAGACGTTTTCTCCCGATTGCATCCGTGGCCAAAATGACGAGCATCAGACCATTTGCACGCATATCACTCTCCACGACGTCAAGCCAGGGGTAGGTCAGTACGTCTTCTTGGTCCTACCCCTTCTACCTGGACTCGGCGGGGGCGCCATTGTTAAGTATTTGCTACCCACGTAGCCTGGCGGTTGCCGCAAGACGTGGCTGCACCAGCGAAGGCGGCTCTTTTGCATTTCATCTGCGATGTCACGGACATGAGGGTTGCCGCAGAGTTCTTCCCACGATCTTTATGCGTGACGCCGCACATCCACTGCAGCATTTTCATCTCCGTGACCCGCAGCTCCTGCTTGTGTCGCTCCAGCAGCGGGCACGCCTCACAACCATGTAAGAGGACAGGCCTAATGATCGTCTTATGACCTTCAACCTAACTGGCATTTTGGGATCACACGTGACGCCAGTCATTTCTCACCGCCTGGCCCACGCGGCAGTAATGCGTGCCCTGACGTCGTGGTCGATTTCACCGGTCACATGAAGTAAAGATCCCAGTTACTTAAACCGAATCATCGTCTATGCGGTCGGCTGTGGAATCTGTCGAATTTAACGCTAAGCTTTCTGTCTTCGCTACATTTAGCTTCAGACCACCGTTCTCAAGCGCCTCCTTCCACACTTTCACGTGTCGCACCAATCTGCTCCTGTCCGCGTCCATCAGCGCAATATCATCAGCATACATGAGCAACCACGGAGGCTGCTCATGTGGGTTTCTGATACTGTCCGACAAGACGTTTAATACCACGCTGAACAAGTAAGGACGGATCCTTCGTGTACTCCGACGGTGATGGGGAAGGCTTTCGAATCACCAACAGCAGTCGAAAAGCGAACCACGGAACCAGAATCATGATACATGTCTTGGATGGTGTCAATGTAGGTCTCTGGAACTCTCTTAGCCCGCAGTGCCCACCAGATCACCGCGCGAGGAACACAGTTGAAGGCCTTCACCATGTCTAAGAATAGGCAGTGCAGGAGCGTGTTCTTCGCCCTGTATTTCCCCACCACAATCCTTAGGGCGAACACCGGATCCATGGTCCCGCGCCTGGGACGAAACCCATACTGACATTCCGAGGGTGTACTCTCCTGTCGGATTCGGGAGTCGATCGCGGTTACTGCCACACTTTTGCACCGATCCCTTGCCTTTGAATACTGGCGTAATGATGCTCAGTCTCCACTGGCTCAGGATCTCACCGGTGAGGAGTACGTGGTTATACAGATTTGTTAGAATGCACACCACGACCACCCATTGCCTACCAAGCCTCGATGGGGTCCTCGTTGTGTCCGACAGCTTTCCGGTTCTTCATGCGGCGAATGGCAGTACTTCTGCAGGCGTCAACGGTGGCACTAGTCCTTGGTTATTCAGAAAGAGGTCTGGTGATTGCACCTCTTCAAGCTGCTTATTCAACCGGTCGTGGAAGTATAAGCGCCATCTCTCCGGCACAGCTTCTTTCTCGTACAACAGATTCCTTCCAGGGTCTTTATTACTCATTAACTTAATCGTGTACGGAAAAATGTCAGCGCTTACATCGTTCAATCCAGAAAGAAGAAAGAAAGATGTAGTGAGTCACGTTTATTGTAGGTATATTACTGTTTACCAAGTCCAGCTCTCTGATATAATACTTTTTTCTTACATGTAGGTAGGTAGCAAGATGCGTGTGCACTCAGTCGCGTCACAGGCGACACTCGGGGCCGGGACTTAAACCGGGACAATTTGCTTATCGGCCGGGACGCCGGGACACCATGCTTCAAACCGGGACATGTCCCGGCGTACGGGGACGAATGGCAACCCTATTCTAGGGGGGAACATTCCGAAGGAGTTGGCATCACTGGCCATATTGCCAGGGAACAATTAATCAATCGTACTTTGTTAATACCTAATGGGCTGTATGGTAAAAGACATAATAGTATTGTTATCTGTGATGGCAGATATATTAATATTAATAAAAGCGCAAACTATATGTTTCAAAAACAAACATCATTTCTCTCTCCAATCGCTACAATCATGAATGGTTTTAATAGGTTTTTGTACTTATGCAAGTACAGAAACAGGGGTTTTTACCCCTAAACTTTTTTACCAATTTTTTAACCCTCCCTCCCCCATGGTGATACTTGGTGAGGTTTTAGACTACCCCCTTCCCCCTATCCCTTACCCAAGATCATGTGTATTTTGTAATAATTTTTTGAATGCTAGGTAATTAAGAAACATGATAAAAATCGAATCTAGCTGTATACATGATACCTACTTGTCTCTACTGTACATCTATTGGTGTACAATAAAGTGTTATCCTAAAAATCGCGCGTTATAAGATGAAATAAATACACGTGATATCTTATTATACCTCCCCCCTGGTTAGATTTCGTGATTTTTACGGACCAGTTGTGTCTCACGTGATTAATGCACAGCCCCTAAGATACGTCACAACATTATTTGGATGATTAAACAAATTAATAGTAAAGCACCAATGACGGACACTTAAAAAAAACAACGATAAATCCTTGAATAATCTACCCCTAAAAATCCCCCTAAATAAATTTACCCCCTAGAAAATCCCCTAGACATGTTCTTTCCCCCTAAATTTAGGGGCAAAACCCCTAAGTTGGCATCACTGAATATGGCTAATCCCAAGCTGGGCTGGCACAAAATCCTGTAAAAGAACTTCTAAAGTTCGCCTAGGCACATTAACTAATGTAGATATTCTTTCATCAGAATCACCTGTCCTTAGTTTTAATAAAACCACCAGAAGCCCAATGGGCCCCTCCGAATTTCCCTTATTCCAGGCACTTCCTCCAACAACATACGAGTATTAACACTTTCTTTTGTACAACCTATCCAATATTGAATAAGTTTTCCATCCGACTGTACAAAACTATCGTTTTATATTTTGGTGTCCGTAACGTCTTCGAAAAAATAAATAAATTTGAAAGTACACTTAGGGACACAGTGTCCGTAGAATTTGTGTCCTAAACGTCTTCGACTCATAAGTTAGATGTTAGATATGTTATATCAATACTATCGCGATATAAAAAAGTGTACAGGCAGCATCAGATCGATATTGATTAGTAAAGTACTCAAAATGATCTTAATACCTACTAATGATGTTAATATCAAACTGTGTTATTGTTTTTTTTTTCAGATTTTATCGCCCGAATGATTTAGATTTTATCACCTTGTGTGTACCAAATATCAGAACAATCAGTCAACAGGAAGGGTATTAAGATCATTGTTATTACTTTATTAATCAAGATCACTGTACCACGATGTATGACAGATGTCATGTTTCGATATCGTTCGCATTTAGGTACTAACTGCTTGCAGGTATAGTACGCGCCACGTATCTTGGACATAAAATGTGCTCAAAATGTGCCCTATACACGCAGTACACATTTCTTGGGTGTCTTTTGAGTGTAGCACGGGATGCTACTGCGGTAGACGAACTCAAATTCACCAAGCAAAGACTATTACAAAGCAATCCGCGGGCGCCAGAGCCTCGTATGTCTTACGATTTAGGTCCAAGATACGTGGCGCGGGTTATAGACGAATTATTATTGCCATACTTTTGATTGACCGTTTTTATATGCCAGTGCCATTTTATCAACGATGTCACGAACATGAAAATTTTGTACTATAACGGTAATAGTAAGGGAGGCCACCAAAACAGCAAGTGCACCAAAGCAGCAATCTACATTTACGCAGTGAATGTTTCTTGACCTTGACATTTTTTTGGCAATTCTGTGACCTCTCTGATGTTCAACTCCGACAAGTAAAGATCATCATCTTATATGCCTCTTTCCTTATCACTAAACTTTTTGGGGTCGGTAATCCAATTGTGTGATTTTCGATTTCTTTTTTGCTTGCAGTCATTTCAGCCACTCCCTGACCATATAAGATCATTTATCACAGAGTCCATCCATCTTCTCTAAGACTGCCCTTATCCATGTAATCGTGTAGATGCTGACATAAAAGTCCTTCCTTACAATTCTTTCCTATAATAAATGTCATTTCTTCATGTGGTTCCCGGAAGAGTAAAATTTGGGCCACCCCATCTCTTCCCATGCTTCGTACAAGACGACTAAGAGATAGCGCTGCATAACATCAGATCGATAGATGCATGGCTCGAGTCAACAATAGTGCCCGGAATAAGACAATAGGCTCATACCCTTTTGGGAACGAATACAGTGATTGGTGATATGTGCGAGTTAATTCACCTCTGCCGAACCCTCCGGGGATAAGGCGTGATTATATTTATGTTGTAATTTATGTATGTTCTTTTATGGTGGACAAGCCTTGGTCACCGAGCCACCCGGCGTCAGCACTCATGGGAGCCAAAGCCCATTCATCGCACAAGTGGCTCGGGTACCAATCCAGGCTATAAATATCTGGTACTACAATTACATAATAATGATAGCTACTAAATATCACTTCGTATAAAATTAACCAAACTTGTTTTTTTTTTAATAGTGGACTTGACTCTTGGCTGCCATTGACGAGATAATCCGCTTTGGATAATATTTATTGTATAACGATTAACAGCGGATATTATATAATACATTTTTGAATTGGGTTTTATTTGGTAGTTGCTCCATGAAATTTTATTATTATAAACTAACTGAGCCGGCGAACTTCGTACCGCCATATTTTCCACCCGCGTGGTATTCAAATCCTATTTCCGCTGCACCTTCTATTCAATCTAATCTAATATATAAAAATCAATGCCACTTTTCATTGTTAGTTTATAACAGCTCAAGAACGCCTGAACCGATTTGGCTAATTTTAGTCTTGAAATGTTCGTGGATGTCCAGAGAAGGATTTTACGATGAGAAAATAGGTGCAGCGGGAACGAGAAAAATATGGCGGTACGAAGTTCGCCGGGACAGCTAGGTTTTTATACAAACCTTGGCCACACAACAACGAACACAAAACAAAAAGAAATATCCTGACTTCTGACTTGAACTTTTTTTTTAAATCCTCGCTTGATCAGTGTAAGTGTCGGTGCAAGATTTGCGTGGTCGGCCTTAAGTACTTGGTGTTTCATTCGGTCTGTATTCATTCGTTCTATGTACTACCACCTCAGCACAACATTTTCAATTAGGTATCATCATTCCTATCACTGTTATGGACACTTCTATAAATCAAAGGAGCAAAACTCTTTACTGAGCTAGCAATTTTTTATCATTATTACCGAAAGAATGATCGACTTTGTATTTTTCTGAATTATTATCACCATTTTCATATTATTTTTAGCTTTACGTAAGATTAGTGTGGTGTTGTTATGATAGAGACTCAATTGTGCGAAATATACGTGTTTTGGTGTTAAATCAATCGTTGTGAGATAGGGGCTCTTGTGCGAATTTATGCTTTTATATTGTGTTCACGATTATATTACGGGGTAGAGATTTTTTTTGCGAAATGTTACCGAAATTGACTCTGCATTTAATATTATATTTTATGTGTGTTCTTTCTGTTATGTGATTAATATCAATACTTTGAATTTTTAACAGTTATTAAAGCTTTGTAAATATCACTCATTAATCATATTTACATTTGTAGTGATGTTTATGGATGTAATTATAAAATCTAGAGATCTAGACGAGACATCTGAAGCTAAGAGCGGTTTAAATCAGATACCTACTATCCGGCACATAATGGGGCAATATTATAATAATGTTATAACAATTTTATTATAAGATTTCATTATTTCTTGAGAAACCGGGAAGAATCAGCTAGTAGGCATTTTATATACAACATACTAATAAAAAACAATGGTCCTCCTGGTGGACCAACAGAAGAATTAATCAACTCTCGTGTAAACGGGGCCAATATTTATGCAGATACTTAGGTGTCGGTGACGGTAACAGTAACAGTGTCGCGTGTTCAATATTTTTTTTTCACCTAAAAAAAATGATAAGTCAATATCAAAAATCCCAACGCGCTTAAATAAGTTTTCCCACCAAAAATATTTCAAGGAACTTGCGGAGGTAGCATATAACCGCTATATTCGCTTTATTTATTCGTTCGAGGAACACGGCAAGTAACTACTAGTTTAATATTCATTGAAATAAGACCCACGGAATAGCCCGAGGAGTACCAACGGTGAAGGGTGTTAGGGAGTAATGTCCAGGTATCTAAATTGGGTCAGTTTCACACTATACTCGCCGTTTATGGTCTGATAGTAAGCTATCTGAAATTTCTTATGTACATTCTGAATACGTTTAATGGTTACATTTGAGGGGAATTACAAATAAATATTGCCCTCCCTGTATATTCTCGAAGTAGCACTATTTGTTAAATTCAACCCTCATTTATATGTTTTGGCCTCTGACGCATCACACTACTTTAATGCATGATAGTGTCTTTGTCATGGCTCCAAAAATTTACCCAAAAACATAAAAGAGGCAAACGTAACTACTTTTAAACAGGCACTCAGAAAGCTACTGAACGAAAAATGTTATTATGACGTTAAAGACTTCCTGCAAGAAAAAATATAAATGTATTAATTCAATGGCACTATTTCTTATTTTCAATTATATTTTTTTTTTTTTTTTTTTTTATTTGACATTAGCTGACGTATTTATTGTAATTGTTATTTTTGACATGATGAAATTTCTGACATTTCTTTAAATATTGTTATGAATGCTATCTGATTAATATAATGACTTTGCATGTACCTATACCTAAATATTTGCACACCTTAAAGAGGTTGTAATACAGCGCACTTATACACTTGATGAAAGTGTATCCTCTAACAGCTTTTTGTAACCTGTGTTACGCAAATAAATAATTTGACTTTGACTTTGAAATAGCTTTAATAATTATTATACTGCTAGAGGCAGATAATTTTTAATATCCAAGGTTTCCTTCGCTCGTGGTTCTCCTGTTTCAGTGATCCACAGAAGCTTATCAGGATAAAAAATGCCTTAGATGTGTATTCCAGAATCGATCTCAGTGCCAAATTTCGTCCAGCCGTTTTTGCGTGAAAGAGTGACAAACGTTTTATTTATCTATTCATGCATTTGTCCATCTTCACAAAATTTAGTATATCTAATAATAGTCCTACTAATGTTCCTTGCGCAGAACCCCAACTGTTTTCTCACAAATTACGTACACTTTTTTATAATATTAGTTTAGCTAAAATCTTCAGTTACAAAACATTTGACCGCTACTTAACTAAGTTTATGTAAAAAGTTAATTATATTGTCTCAATATGCTCTTATGCCTGCTCATGCCTGTGATTCTGCAATAGTGACTTGCAGAATCAAGGCAATAAGAACATTCTATTTTTGAACGAGTTATTTTTTTTTTAAGAATTAACAGACCAAATTCCTACTGATAGTCGGAACGGAACGTCATATTTCTTCAGTTCATCAGAATTTTTTGAACTTGGAAGGCCTCCTTTCGTGTCACTTTTGACATCATGCCTATTATAATGACGATTAAGGATGTCTAAAATTAATCTAAATGTAAAAATAGCTTAGGAATTTGTTTCAAAGGGCTAATTTCAGAAACGAAAGTCCTTTTGCAATTCATAGCCCAGTGTTTTTGTAGAAGGTTATAAGCCATATAACATTAAACTGACTCTTAGACGCCGAGCAATAAGAAAAAAAACTTGAGAGAGATACGGAGGAACGAGTCATATTATTATAATGGAATAGTACAGCGGGTAAAACCGTGAGCCAACTGCTAGTGTTACAACAAAATTAATATCATAGCAATATGAACAAATTTTTACGACCCTAAGTTTCTTCATTAGCCTAATATCCTTGGCAAAATTTTATTATACACCTAACTAAGGCAGTAATAGTTAGTGCTAGAAGCTAGTTATGGGTCCTTAGTAGCAACCCGGGTATAGTATCGGATGTAATAACCGGTATAACACTCGTATTCTGTTACCCGGTTGCCACCCACGGATAATAATAACTACAGGAAGTGACGTGCCCGGTTACTATCCCTTATATGCTATATTGTCATGAAGATATTCAAAGTAATTTGCTAAGCTATCGGTTGCTAACTGACAGTTACTTTTAAGCTTTATTATCATTTATGAGTTAGGATGTTTATATAAAGAACTGTTACTGGTATCGGTTACCTACCCTACAAGTTTCCATAGCAACCTAAATGACTAGGTATAGTTCGTCGTTCACTGTCTAACATCACATATGGTAAAAACAACTGCTGGACATAGGCCTCATTGGGGGGTTTTGGCGTTTTGGTTTCCACGCTGGGGACCGATTCACTAACGCGACGTTTCGTACCTATACGCGTGACTTCCATTTCGATAACGTATAACGTGGTATTCAGTAAGATTGCATACGTCCATAGGCCACGGTAACTACTTTCCATCAGGTGGGCCGTGTGCTTGTCTGCCACCTTAGTGGTATAAAAAAAAAAGATCTGTCAAAGTAAAACTTGGCAGAACAATAAATAATTCTAGTTATTTTTTTGGTCTGGCATGCATGTCATATGTCATATAATATACTTACGTTTTCTTCTTTACCCAAAACCTACAAAGTAAACTATAGTTTTACTCATCGAAATGGTACGTTACGTTTTAGAAGTCACAAACGCAAAAAAACTTAAACGAAAAGTTAGTGAATCGGGCCCCCTGGTCAGACGCGTTCGCAGATATAGGGTTGTATTCCGAGTTCTCCTTCTTTCCCAATGATAACATAACATAAACTCACGCCTGTATCCCCGAAGGGGTAGGCAGAGGTGCTAGCACCCACATTTCGCCGTTTATGTTTAGGTCCCAATGTAATAGGTGGCGAGCCTATTGCCATTAACCGGGCACTTATAAACCTGCGATAAATACACACATAACTTCGAAAAGCATCGAAAAGTCATTGGTGTGTGCCATGGTAAAACCTGGGATCGAACCCGAGACCTCGTCTCAGCAGTCCATTACCCATACCACTAGGCTACCGCGGCTTTAAGATATCGTCTGCATATGTTTTCATTAGTCGCCTCTTACCCTTCGGATGAAATGGGGTGGTGACACTTGTATTATTTCTCCGTCACCACACGGATAGCTACGACAATGGTCTCTACGAACAACGAAGAATTTAATGTAATGAGACTTACCTACTTAGTTTACAATTACTAATTAAAATGACTTATACTGAAAATCACACGTTTAAATACATAAGTAATACTCGGCATGTTTTAAAATGCCTATTTCTTATTTAAATTACGTTTCTGATCGGTAACTTTCACGCAAGCACAGAATTGCTAATGGGATTCCATAACGCAAGTGTTAAAATAGCTTCATTATAGTAGAATGAAATAGGAGCAGTTTTTAGTCGATTAATCAATCAATCAATTAGCCTACTGCAGTCCACTGCTGGACATAGGCCTCTCCCAATGTGCGCCACGTTTGCCGATCCTCCGCCTTCCGCATCCAGTCCGTCGATTAATAGGTATAGGAAAAAGCGAAATCAGCACAGGCGGGACTCGAACCCGCAATCTTTCCCTTTTAGTGGTCTAAGCGATCCCCCTGTAAGGGAAAAAACTGATTTCGCATTTGCCTATCTTAATCGAATTTGAGGTTATTCAAGAAGATCATTAGAAGATTCTTACAAGTTTGGCAGCACGAGTAGTGTGACACCCCTGGTGGTGCAGGTGGGCCGTTTGCTTGTCTGCCACCGAAATGGTAGGTATAAAAAACGTTTAAGACTTATCTACGGAACAAAAAAATTCATACCTATAGATATTTTAATTGGAGTGATTGACGTTTTTTCCGTTACAAGTTATTAGGTGTATTTATTAATAACACACTTGAATACATAAATAAGTAAACTTGTTTAACTTCAAATTACGTAGTACTATTTATTAATCTGTGCTTCAAGCCCCAACTTGAGCCTCGATAAATAATTTATTATTTTACCTAGTTCTACAGTAAAATCTTAGTTTAGTAATTAATCTTGAATATTGAACCTTGAAAAGCACTCTTGGAAATAATGAATAAGGTGTAAATGTGAATAGAATAAATTCACTTATGAATCCATACTAATAGGTATTATATATGTGAAAGTGACTCTGTCTGTATGTTACACGTTTACGCCTTAACCATTGAACAGTAGGCACATGCTGTAAGAACATTTCGAACGATCGAACAAACTCGACAGCTGAATTCGCGGTGATAATACCATTCGGCATTCTGTTTTGGAATTACATAGTACTACTCAGGCTGTATAGAACTAAAAAAAAAATTAGTGACTGCATTCAGTTTACTTATAAAGCTTTTTACGAAAACTGTCTAAAGTTTTCACTTCAAAAAACTTTATTGGAGTTACGAATATAGCTCTTAAAATACGCAAACTGAAATAACAGTGCATCGGCGAAGGACTAAAAACACCGCTTCAATCCAAATGAAATGACAACGTACAAAGAAACTAGACGGGTGTGAAATAAAAGTACTATGAATTTTTCGTTCATTCCCTATCGCCGACGCTTATTATATAAGTATACCTCGAGTACATATAATATCTTGGACCTAAAATGTGTTCAAAATACTTAATATTATGCTATACACTTTCGTTTAATTTACCATGTTCCTTAGAGAGATTTGATCCTTATGATTGACACTATCGATTGATGCCATAAAAATACAGGATGTTACTTTTTCGGATTTTAGTCGGTTCGATTATGGGGTGTGGCAAGCGAATTTAAAAAAATCTTTGAATGCAGTTTTGTTTCTTTTAAAAAATAAAATGATGTCTTCTTTAAACAAAATGAGCTAACTTAAGGATTCAAGGTACTTTCCCTCCATGTGGCATCGTCGTGGGACGCCCTGTATACTCGCAGTACCTACACGTTTTTTGGGTGTCTTTTGCGCATCGTTCGTCTCGCGACTTAGGTCCAAGATATGTGTTTCGAGGTATACCTACTGTTGGTACTGTTTCTAACGTCGAATAACGAACATTTTGTTCTAGAAAATTCTATTATTAAATTCTTCTACAAGAGAATTGTGTACTGAAAGTTGTAAGGATAATAAATGCTCATTAAAACGTGTAGTTCTTAGGACGTAATTACAATATATTGCCGTCCCTATCTACTCTCAGGATACTTCGTACTGTGTATGAGACAGAGTGATATTTTGAACTTTTTTTGGTGGAGATATTTTGATTCCTAAGTTCGATTACCAGTCTATTAAATATATATTGAACGACCCCTGGGCGCATTTTATAGCTTTCGATTACTTTAAAGGTTGCGGTTTCGACCCCCAATGAGTGCAAATATTTGTACCTACCTATGTCTGAAGATGTCGGTTAACGAACCCGGGATCTCTCAATCCTACGGACGAATAACAAATGACATGAATGAATCCTTAATCACTAAGACTTAATTTTTATTCAGTTTATAAAATTTCTCAGGTGAGATAACTCATATCTTGATAAATCAGTACCTAATTAAATTATTAAAGGCATTATCAAAGGTTTACAATGTTTTAAATATGTGTAGCAAGTTCCACCAAGTGCCTTCAATCTCCAGTATAAACAATATAAAATGATCTTTACTTTGTATAATTTTCCTCTAAAGTACTTCATATTTTCACCAGTAGGTAAATAGAAGATAGTCTTTCCCGACAGATCTGAAAAGTCTTTAGGGAACAAAGCAGTGCCAGAAATTTATCATTTTGTGAACACACAATAAGCAGCTTCAGACAGTTTCAAAGCGTTGGAGTAAATGCATACGCTTATGATTAATGTGAATGGCTCTTATAATAAACAGGCTATGCCACTTGGGAAATAATAGCCGTATTAGAAACAATTAGTTAAATAAATATCCGTGTGGTGACGACGAAAGAATTTAAGTATCATCACCCATCTTATTCGAAGGGTGTCGCAAGAGGCGACCAACGGAACAATACACAGACGATATATCATTGCGAGAGAAGGAAAATTCGAAATAAAACACTGTACCCGTCCGGTCAGCGCGGAAACTTTGAACAGAGACTTTGCTTCAATGTGTGTGTTTTACCGTCTATACAATGGTTTGTGCTCAGAAGAACTGTTTGACTGCGCGTGTATAGCATAACAGCTTCATTCTATCATCGCACCTCTCGCCACAGGCAGGGAGTTCATCCTCACACATTGCGTCCGGAAACGGTGCGCACTGTGCGGTATGAAAGGCACTTCATCCCACGCACACTCAAGCTGTGGAATGAACTCCCTGCGGTGGTTTTCTCAAGCGACTCACTCAAGAAGGGCATTAGAAGGTTTCTTCAGGGTCGGCAGCGCGAGTGTGACGCCCCTGGTGTTGCATACGTCCATAGGCCACGGTGACCGCTTCCCATCAGGTGGGCCGTGTGCTTGTCTGCCAACTAAGTGGTATAAAAAAAAACATTAGGCCAAAGTTTCTCAACATTAGGAGGTGCTATATCCAGCAGTGGACGGTGATAGCCTAAATGATTGATTGAGTAAAGTGATAATTATACAAATAACTTTTTATACCATTTAGGTGACAGACAGGTATACGGTACACCTGATGGGAAACGATTACCGTGATCTATGAATGTGTGAAACACCAGGGGTATTAGGCTGCCTTTTCACCAGAGATGTGCTATGTATGCAGCTTATACTACGAGGATATAAAAGCTAAGCTATGAAATTATGTGACCGTATCCACTGTGATGCTATGAAGCGTAGCAAGTAAGATGTGCTATGAAGATGCGTAGCTCGAGCTATGCGATGCGTCCTTCACATGAATAGACAGCCCCTCTAGACAAGTGGCAATTCGTTGCTTGGCGTATGATGGAATATAATGCCAAATGTATGGGATTTGACGTATGACAGGCGTCAACGAATGTCAAAAACGTCAAATCCTATACATTTGTCATTTTATTCCATCATACGCCGTACAACGATTTGCCACTTGTCTAGGGGGCAGTACAGAATGAAATCTTCCTACCAATGTTCAAAATTCGAATCTATTTGCATCGATAGCACGCATTTTTCTATATGAAAAACGTAGCTTAGCTGAATTCGTTTCCACGTGTGCTATGCTATGTGGCCAAATGAACATGATTGGATCAAAGACATCTATAGCAACGTAGCATAGCACATCTCTCGTGAATTTAAATAAATGTTTATTATAAGAATTGGCCTTTAGGCATCATGATATTTTTTTTCTAAACAGTTTGTCTAGTACACATTTACATAGAACTCATTGTACAAAAGGTTTTTTTTTATATTTAATGATCGCGGCCGCTGTAGCGTGGGTGTAGAATATACGAATTTTACTTAGAGGTTCTGTTTATGCGTGTACAAAAAGTTGCTAACAATTAATAGCAACTAAAGCGTCGTTTACACGAGGAGGATTTCTCGCCCACATGATACAATTATCGAAAGGACAGAAAATACTTGCGGGCGAGAAACTCTCCTCGCTTAAGGGTCCAACCCCACCAAACGGACCGCATCGTATACGAACTGACGCGGCCACATCCGAACGCGTCCGGCCGGACGTCGTCGCATCGACCGCACGGCCCGCATCGCAACGGATGCGGCCCCATCCGAACGCGTCCGGCCGGACGTCGCCGCGTCGCACAGTGGTTCGAAATTTGAGCTCCATTGACATAGAAACTTAAAGTGAGGAAATTAAAAAAAAAAAATTGTAATGGCTCTGGCATACCTCGCTGTATGTCATATTAACGTATGAATGGTATAAGTAGCTCCACGCGTGAGAAAAAAAAGTTTTGTGTTTTTTTTGTATGGGAGAAAACACTTCAAGTGCTTTTTCTTTCAACTGAATGGAACTGAAGGGCTGGTGCTCACACCAGCTATTGTACCACACACGGCGATCAAGATGACATCAAATTCACGCACCTTAACGCACCACTCCGCACGTAGTAAAATTTTGAAATATTGAATTTTCGATATGTGATTTTTCAAACCTTTGACGTAGTTAAATGTAGTTGCCGGCCCATTTACTTATAATGTCATTAGTTTTTAGCCTATTAGTGACTTTAAGGATGACAATAATGAAAAATAATATTGATTATACGCATAAGTTTTTTACAAAATTGCATTCCGAGAGCTAAGTAGCTCATTTGTTAATCACCGTGATTATAGTTGTTTATGATTAAATAATAATATGATTGACGTGAGATTAACCAATTAGGCTCTGGTATATCTCGCTTTATGTCATATTAACGTATGAATGGTATAAGTAGCCCCACGCGTGAGAAAAAAAAGTTTTGTGTTTATTTTTGTATGGGAGAAAACACTTAAAGTGCTTTTTCTTTCAACTGAATGGAACTGAAGGGCTGGTGCTCACACCAGCTATTGTACCACACACGGCGATCAAGATGACATCAAATTCACGCACCTTTACGCGCCACTCCGCACGTAGTAAAATATTGAAATGTTGAATTTCTGATATGTGATTTTTAAAATCTTTGACGTAGTTAAATGTAGTTGCCGATCCAATTACTTATAATGTCAATAGTTTTAAGTTTTTTACAAAATTGCATTCCGAGAGCTAAGTAGCTCCCTTGTTAATCACCGTGATTATGGTTGTTTATGATTAAATATCATTGACATTGTTTGTTTACTTTATTTATTTTTTATTTACTTAAATATATAATTTAGTATAGTGTATGTATAGTATAGATACTCGCAAGCTTCGTTAGAAGTGAATTGGACTAAATAGTCAAGTAGGTACCCAATTCAGCTGTCATGACGTTCCTTGTAAGGAACGTGTCTTATATGTACCACAACCGAAGCAGTACAGGAAAACTTCACACATCCTCACACTGAATCTGATAAGCCTGCAGGCCAGTTAAATCACACTAACGATAATATAATTAATTAATTAAGCAAGTAGGTACTTTACGGTTAAGGGCAGAGGTCTTGAGATTGAGATCAAAGCGATATGTCATAGTCAATGTAGAAGGTATTCACTGCAACCACAGATTAATAAATAGTCTGTAACGTTGTTTTACCACTAGTTTGTTATGTTAGGTGTCTTATACTACAGACAGTTGTATGTCGGCTTATATCTATACTAGCTGTACCCTACGATTTCGCCTGCCATACTCAGTTTTAAGGTCTCTGCATACGTAACGGGTTTTTTCACGGACGGGACGGGGACGTGAAGTTTTGGAAATATCGTTTCATACAAAACGTATGCGGCAATGCATATGTCACGGGGCCACGGACGGGGCGGGACGGGATGGGCCGCATACATTTTGCTTCACGTCCCGTCCCGTCCGTGAAAAAACCCGTTACGTATGCAGAGACCTTTATATCCTACCGGTAGCCTACTCTGTTCTGCCCGCCCGTATTTATTATAGAAAATGGTTACCGTCGCCTATGGACGTGTGCAACACCAGGGGAGTGAAATTCAAGCTCCCAAGCCTGTAAGAACCTAATGACCTTCTTGAAGAATCCCATATTGTAGTCGCTTGAAATCACAGCAGGGAGTTCATTCTACAGCTTGAGCCCATTTTGTATATATTTTTTTTATACCACTTAGGTGGCAGACAAGCACACGGCCCACCTGATGGAAAGTGGTTACCGTGGCCTATGGACGTATGCAACACCAGGGTTAGTTAGTTAGTTAAATCTTCTCTTTTATCTTATTACTCGGCTCCTAAGGTCTTAGCGTGATGTTATTGTAGCGTATAACCTTCCTTAAGAACTGGGCTATCTTTTACAAGAAGAATTTTTCAAATCGCACATTCAAACAAACTATATAAGCACTAAAAGGTTTCTTTTTTGTTTCCTACTTGTGATTATGTTTATACACAAAGTAATTTGTTAAACAAACAGGATATAAAATATCTAATTATATCGTTTGTGTATCCAATTATATGAGCTGATAATTTTTGTTTACATTTTCACAAAGAGTCAGCAGTAGATCGATCTAGCGGAATAAAGTAGTTAAAATGATCTTAGTGCCATGGATCAGGTCGGGAGCAATAGCGCACTTTGGGGAGGTATGTCCAGCAGTGGACTGCAATAGGCTAATTGATTGATTGTTTCCTTTACGATCATGACGATTGCAACAGTGCCAAAACATCGGTGGCTGCACCGTGGCACTACCCAATGACACCACTGGTAGTGTCAAGGTTAAAATTATTTTCCCATAGCACTACCGGTAGTGTCAAAGGGAAAAAATATTCCCCATGACACTACCAGTAGTGTCAAGGGTATTTTTCGTAGTAGGTACAACACTTAAAGCAACACCTCTAATACGTATTTAAACTTTCATGGTCGTTCACACTACTATTAGAACTATCGGGATATTTACCATGTGTTACTTGGTGAATATCCCAATAGTTAAGGTGCGTACAAATTATATAGCATAACATGTTATAAAACAATGTTATATAACATATTTCAGTAATGTAGACACTGAAGTTAGTACAATGTTGCAAAGTTATAAAACAATGTTAGATAATGTGGACGTGTTATATAACACAAGTTATACAACATGTTACATAATCTGTACGCACCTACGAATGGTTTTGTTCAAAGCAGGACCTCTACATTGTTTAATACTTATTATACCTTACGCGCTACAGTCCCCCAAGACAAGTGGAAATTCGTTGCCCGGCGTATTGTACAATAGAATGACAAAATATGTATGTGATTTGACGTAAATGCCAGTCATCAACGAATGTCATAAATGTCAAATATCATACATTCGTCATTCTATTCTAAAATACGCCGGCCAACGAATTGCCACTTGTCTAGGGAAATTAATTCTATAAATAGATAATGAAACTTTTCATATTCTTTCAAGTGTTATTAAGCTGAAAGGCCCGAAATGTTTGCAGTATTTTTGTAATAAGTGAAATTATATTGGAACGTTCCCAGACTTCTCGTAATACCGAGGAAAAGTTTGTTATATAATAATCCTTACTACGAATATGTTAGAGTTCTGAAAGTTATTTTTAGTTTCTCTACGTAGGCTTCAAAAAACTTGCTAAACCTTTTATTACGTGCTAAACACTTCTCAATCCTAATACTATTAGGTATTCTTAGTATTTTATCAAATACTAGCTGTTGCCCGTTTCGTATAGTATGATTACATACACATACATACATACAATCCGCCTTTATCCTCGGAGGATTAGGCAGAGGTGAATTAACACCCCCATTTCACCAATCATTGTATTATGTCACACGTAATGCGGGGTGAGCCTATTGCCGTTTTCCGGGCACTATTGTTGGCTCGAGCCATGTATAGTGTATAGGCTGAGCCTGGGCTGTATATATCTGTCTGATGTTAAACAGCCCTATCCCTTAGTCGCCTTGTATGAACCGCATGGGAGGAGATGGGGTAGCCCAAATTCTACTCTGCTGCGAACCACGCTTACATTACTTACGAAAATAAGTAGGATTGCGTGTTCTTAAATAATGGTTATAAAACAAATAACAGCCCTGGGACGAGTAGGAGCCAGAACCATTTAAGGAGACGAGTGGGTGCAGGGTACGATATTTAAGGACCAGTAGGTTCGTGCTCTAAGGTCAGATTGTGATGTGGGAATGAAAAGAAGACTTGAGAACGATAAAATACTACATTTTTGAGATCGAGATGAGATCGAAACCGATTTATGACTTCATTAAGAGAATGTAAGCCCTCTGCAGAGAGCGTTTGTCGTTCGGTGCATGTGCACTGACGCACTGCTAGAGTGCAACTGCTTTCAGATACACTATATAACTTGTCGTAACTTCTCGTTCAGTACCTAAGTGCTTTGTACTAAGCTGGCATAAACTAAAGTTTTACATTTTCAAACAGTTCGAAAAATAGTTTTATTGGAAAAGGATCAACAAGGTAAGGCCAGCACAATAGTCAGAATTTACGAAGCAATCGTGCTAAGGTTAGTTGAACAGGAATGTAGATCAAAATTGGTTTGTTCTACTTAAAACAAAATTGACATAATGTAGAACAAAATTGATTTATGGTAGAACAAAATTGACCTATGACGACTTTCGCATAAACTTTAAGTATATTTGAAACTGGATATTATTTTGGAACTTATTTAGTACCTACGTAGTAACTTATTGCAGGTGCAGCAATTTTCTTCTACTATAATATAAGTCGTAATAACTATAGGTACTATAAGTTCATCCATAAAAATTATCCTGACCACAGAGACAGTAAATATCCTTAGGTATATGAAATGTATCGAAACCATGTGAGTCAGTCTACGGTTCCTGTAGGTTACGGGGCCTCGACAAGCAACCGGTGACTGCCCTGTGGCACTACCCAATGGCACTAGGCAAAATTTTAGGCAAACCTACTATAAACTTTCTTACATTTATATTCTAAAATCTGATTCACAAACTTTGAAAGGCCCTCCAGTAAAATTTCCTTTATTCACTTACGCCCATGTGTAGGACCCATCGATATAACATCCTACTTTTTAAGTCGGTTAAAATTTCTTAAGTTCTTTTATTTTATTTTACCTACATTTAGGGCTAAAAGACTTATAATTCATTAAATTTATTTATTTATTTATTTATTTAGGTTTACTAACAATTGTTTACATTTATACAGTACATAATAAATACAAGTTCATACTGATCTAGCACAAAGCAACGTAACAATCTCTTAAAAGTAAACACCGCTTGTGCATAGAGAAAAACCAACAACAATTAACATCACAATAATATGATAATGATGAATAAGTCAATGAGGAACGAAAAAAGGAGGTAGGTGAACAATAACAAAAATACTACTCTAAGTTGAATCTGTGTGGAATATTGCTTACATAAAATCTGGCAAGGTGCATATTACGGATTTTACTCTGCCAACAGTATCAGCGTGCACATCAATTTGGTCGCTGCAGCCATTTATTGATCTGCAGATCCTAGCGTAGGGAGAATGAGCGCCTAGAACTGTTCTCCTTAATGGAGGACAAAGTGGTGTGATAGGGTTGCGTGGAAGCCTTGATGGTACTCGAAATCTGAACATTGAGAGCAACGGGGGGCTAGATATTTTATTTTGAGTAATTTTGCTTGCGAACATCACGTCGTGTAGGTTTCGGCGATTGGCTAATGAGGTCATATTGAAGTGCGTCAGTCTGTGTTTGTAGGATCGCGTTTTTTTAGCGATTCCGTTGCAGAAGGCGAGATGCCCCAAGAAACGTTTCTGCACACGTTCAAGACGCAAAGAGTGGGTAGCGTAATGTGGTCGCCATACGACACTACAGTATTCTAATATACCGCGAACCAAGCTGTAATAAAGTAATTTTTTTGTACTATTGTTATGAAAGATTTTGCAGTTTCTTAAGACAAAACCAAGCATTCTAGACGCTTTCTTAATTATGTTGTCGAGGTGTGGCACAAAAGTTAGCTGCCTGTCGAAAAGTACCCCGAGGTCCCTGATAGTATCCAGTTCATCTATTTTAGTATTATCAATGTGGTAACTGGACTCAATGAATTTGCTTTTGCGCGTATATTTCACATGGTAACATTTACTACAATTTAAAAGCATTTCATTAACCTTACACCATTGAGTAAGCCTACTTAGGTCATTCTGTAAGTAATGGACGTCTTCAAATTCTTTGATAATTCTAACAAACTTCAAATCATCTGCATACATAAAAATTTCAGAAAATTGAAAGCAGTCAGGTATGTCATTGATAAAATAATTAAATAGAATTGGTCCTAAATGTGAGCCTTGTGGAACGCCGGATAAAATTTTCTGTAGCTTTGATTCATAGCCATTAACCACAACAAAAAACAGTCTATCGTGCAGATATGAAGCCAGCCACTCCAGTAAGGAACCAGCTATTCCATATGCACGTAATTTTGCTACTAAACGTTTATGTGGAACCCTATCAAAAGCCTTGCTGAAGTCCGTGTATATTACGTCAGCTTGAAGACCTGAATCTATTGCTTTTATTAGCAACTCGGTAAAAGGCACAAGATTTGTACCCGTAGAACGAAGCGGGACAAATCCGCTTTGGTGGTCGCTGAGGTATAGTTTAAGGTGATTTTGTATGTGAGGGCAGATAATAGATTCAAAGACTTTCGCAAAAGAAGATAGTATAGAGATTGGCCTGTAGTGAGATACATGCTCGGTGTCATTTGCTTTGTGAATTGGTACCACCTTGGCTATTTTCCATTTTGAGGGAAATACTCCTGATGTCAATGATTTATTAAAAATGCGCATAAGCGGATACACCAACTCAGATGCACACGCTTTAATGAAGAAAGGAGGTATTCCGTCAGGACCAGCACCTTTTCTTGCATCTATACTTTTTAGTTTGTTATGGATAGCTGATGAATCTACAAAAGAGTGGTTTAAGTGCAAACTGTGCTTTTCTAAAGATTGCAAGTATTCAGAGTCCAAACCCTTAAAGTTATCTTGTATGTTACTATACACAGTGGAGAAATAATCAGCGAACAAGTTACAAATCTCTGTGCCATTGGAGGATGTCTTTGATCCGTCAGTAATAGAGATGGGGTATAGACTAGATCCTCCTCGCTTAGCCTTCACAAGCGTCCAAAATGATTTAGGGTTTTTTCTAATTTGATCTTCAGTGAAACTAATGTAACCATTGTAACTGTCCTTAGCAAGTTTATCACAGCGTTTACTAATTTCTTTCAATTCTATTGCATCTAGAGGGTTTTTGTATTTTTTATACCGATTTCTTAGTTTATTTTTATCATTTAACATTTTAATTAGTTTACGATTAAACCACGGAGCATTTTTTTTAGTTTTAGGTAAATAGGAGGGTATAAACTGTTGTATCGCCTTATCAAGAGTTCCATAAAATATTTCTAGCATCCCATTCACATCACTCTGACCCACGAATAAATCATCCCAGTCAATTTGATTTAAGAAAGTGCGAATAGAATTATAATCACCTTTATAAAAGTTAGGCCTTGAGACAACAGTATTGTAGGGTAACATTGTTTCCCTTTCAAAAGGTATAGTAATATCTAGGGGTGGGTGGCGTGGTACTTCATTGCTTATGGCATTATTTAAACACTTGCTGACATTGCACATTGAAACAGTAGAGAGAACAAGATCTAGAATGCGACCATCTGAGTTAGCTACCAAGTTGAACTGTTTCAGCCTGTTGACATGAGTAAAATCCATTAATGTTTCATTTATACCCGTTGTACCACTGCTGCCAGTTATAGTTCTTAATGACTGCCAGTCGATATCTCTTAAATTAAAATCACCAACAATACATACTTGAGAATCAGTTATTTGTTCTAAAACTGTATTACAATTATCAATATAATACTCAAGATAAGGAAGCCGCACAGGAGGAGGCAAGTATACTGCGCAGAAAACTATTCGACGACTTAAAGATCTACCAGGCAAATCTACAACAACCCAGACATCCTCGCAGTTACTTTCCCAGGCAATGATGCGTTTAGAGCTTAGGGTTTTCTTAACTGCAATCAAAACTCCCCCGCCCTCGGCTTTTCTACACTGTAGGCTAGACGTTTGACGATCCCGCCTGTGTACAATATATACCCCATCATCGAACAATTCGCTACTCAGCACGGAATCATTAAGCCAAGTCTCCGATAAAATTATGACATCATAGTTATTACAACAGACATTACGATAAATACTATGGGTTTTTGTTTTTGTACCACCACAATTCTGATAGTATATCTGTAAGTTATTGAATTTTTATTATAATAAAAATAACAATTATCGTGCTAAGTTACAATATAATAAAATTAATATACTATACTAATCTACAAAACAAACCCGTAAATTACAGTATCTTCTTTAAAGAGTCTGGGTTCCTTATTAGAATATGATCGGAGTCATCATTCTTTTTTACAAAAACTCTGCCACCTCTCACCCAGACATACTTGTAACCCTTTTCTTTTGCCTTTAGTCTTGTCGCTGCGTGAAGAGCTTTATTGGCTGGAGATAAGTGTTCGGCAACATAAACCGGTGTCTTTATGCCTGCAAGTCCAAAATGAGCGCTGTTGAGTTTATTGTCGGTATGGTTTTTATTGTATGTTATTGTAGCGGCAAGAAGCTGGTCACGAATCTTTGGGGACGCCAGCTGAATCACTACAGACCGAGGGCGGGTGCTACCTGTATTGAGTTTAGCTATACGAGTGGCGTGATATATATCATGGTCTTTGAGAACACAGCCGACCACCGAGCCCAGCTTTTTAACAACTGTATATAAGTTCTCTCCTCTGTCTTCAGGTAAGCACTGCAGCTCGAGATTGTTCGATCTTGCATGCTGTTCCAAGTGATTTAATCTCAAATTTAATTCCGAGACCGTGTTCTTTAGTTGCTCATTTTCATCGCTTAAAACTTTTATCTTGTTTTTTGACATGGAATGCTCCGACTGAAGGTCCTCGAACTCCTTAGTATGGAAATTCAATGATAATTTCAATTCTTGAATATCTTCCTTTATGGGGGCCAGCTCTTTGTTGATATTACAGATAATCGCATTATTTAATTTCTCAAGCATTGTGGCGAACTCCTCTTTGACAACATCCTGCACAATAGACCGCACGTCCTCCGCGGTGACAACAGATTGCCGCTCAGCCGGCGGCGAGTTCAACGCCTGTCTTTTACTACCTCGAACAGTAGTGGAAGCAGTTCGTATCGGTGTACTATCTTTTTTTGCCGTTTTCGGCAACTTACCTACACAAACTGGGCACTTCCAATTGCGATAGTCGTCGGAGTCGGTGGAAATTTCCGGTATAGATAAACATAGGAAATGATACGACTTGTTACATCGGGTACAGGCAATATATCTCTCCAGATCTCCCATCCCTTCGCACGTACAACAGCCCCACGATAGTGCATCTGATGCCATACTATAATAGTTATCAAAGTTATTAAATGCACTGCGAGGTGAATACTTTAGAGATATTTATGTATTACGAAGTCGCGACGAGAAGGTCGTAAGCGCCGTGCATACGAGATCACTTACGCGTTTTACATACAGCACTGTCACTCAATGTCGGTAGTGCATTTTTATTTCGCAATGAGTATTTTTTATTCACAAATATTGGTGGATAAACACAATATAATTATTCACTTGCTGTTTAGTTCGAGAGTATGATACTCTAATGTTCATTTAATCACAAAGTTCGTCGAAAACATTAACTTTAGACACCAAATATAACAAAACTTTTTTCAAGCTGTGATAATAGATGTTAACTGTGCGGTAGATCGCGGCGATTACTTCACAACTACGAAACAGAAAAAGTTATTCCCCGTGATCCTACCAGTAGTGTCAAGTTTATTTTATCCCTTAAGGGAATATTTTATCCCTTTGACACTACTGGTAGTGCAATGGGTAAATAATTTTACCCTTGACACTACTAGTAGTGCCACGGGGCAGTCACCTTATAAGTGGGCGGCATCTAGTAATTATTTAACACTTCCTTGTACTTTTATAAAACTTTGATTACTTGGTCTTTCGAGCCGTTTCGGTTGATTGCCCAGCGTCAAGGCAGGGTCTAGGTGACCGTATCTTTATTGTTCAATCGAATCGAATTAGCGATTCGATTCAATTAGTGTTAGCGTAACGCAGGAGTAACATTCGATTGCTACATCATCAGTCGCGGGTTTAATTTCCGTTCAGTGTAAAAATTAAGTTCATGAAAATGTAGATAGATACCTAGGGGTCGTTCCTCTTTCACACCACGAAATATTCGGACCATGGTGTGAATCGAGGAATGGCTTCTTTTGAATTAGCTGTTCCTCAATTTATTTACGTTTTTGGACTATTGATACTGGAGATTGATGGCACTTGGTAGAACTTGCTACACATATTAAATAAAGCACTCAACACTGTTATCTTTTTCTTATTTTTGTACCTGACCGATTTCGCCTCACAGCATTCTCAAAGGTTCACAATGGTTTTACGTTTTTCTTTCTAATCAAATTCAAATCACGCATATTTAAAACGTAGTGTTACTGGCGTTACTGAAGCGGAATGTTTTTAAAGAACTTTTATTTACCAGTAAAGGATATAGACATTTACCACATACTTATACTCCCCTCTGACAAAGAATTCCGAGGCGGTGAACCCATCCATCCCCTGGCTGTTTCCATGTGAGAGCTGAATTCCATGAGAATTTGTTGCCTGAGCTGATGAATGACTTCCTTTGAACTAATGTGCGATGTATAATTTGATAACGCACGCACGCAACATATAATAAGTATGCAACTAAATTACCGCTCATAAATATTATGTTAACCTTCTTTGAAATTTGGTAAAAAACTGTTCGTTCATTCATCCCTAGAGGAAATTAGACCGATGGAGAAAATAGACCGATGGTGAAAGTAGACCAATAGGCAAGTAGACCAATGGGGAAGTAGACCGATGGGGAAAGTAGACCAATGGGGAAAGTAGACCTATAGGGAAGTGGACGGATCGGGAAAGTAGGCGGATGGTACCGGAGGGTAAAAATAGTATAGTCGCCAAGTACATATTAGGGTAGATTAGAAAAATCTTCAACTTGTCGTCGGAAGATTACAACATTTTTAATTGCAATTAATTGAAATAGTTATCTGTTTATTGCAATATATCTAATATTTTTCTAGAAATGATTTTATGGTTTAATGGCTCACGATAACAGTAGTAACACAAGCGTGAATATTTGATTGCATAACTATTTTTTTTACAATAATTATGTTTGCCATATTGATTGAACCGTGACGTCCGATCTAACTGTCTAGCAATTAAGAGATTTACCTCTAACGATCGAGACCGGATGTTTAACATGTAGGTAAAATACCTATCAATCATAAGAGAATTTAAAAAATACCTGTTAAATGGTATACGTTGAATTCAGCTGAGACAGACGTTTTTATTGACGTTCAGACATGGAAGATCGTCAACATTATTTACGTCGAATGCAGCGTATCACCATTGAACCTAATCTACAGTAAATGTATGGTGCTTGCGCGGACCTTATTTACTCAAAAGTTATGGTTTACCTTAAATACTATGATATATTATTACTGCATCACCAATAGTTGTTAAACTATTATGTACCTGTAACAAAAAAAAAATACAAAATTAATTTAGTGCTAGGATTTTATAAGTTTTTCTTGTAATTACATCAAGAGAAACTCATAAAATGAGGGTTATTGGGTAAATGGTTATACTAACAGTCTTTATAAAATTAAAATCGGTTATATCACCAACAAAATCTTTATCAATTATAGATTGTTAATAAACAAGCCGTGCGCACCAGGGCCTTATCTGTCTAGCGAATTTAGTCCAAGATATATGTCTCGAGGTATCGTGAACTTCTATGGGACGGATCGCAAATCGTGTTAGCAAGGCAATGCAAGGTAAGTGATGCGGAAGCCTCAATAATATCTACACTAGGGATCTAATCTCACAAGTGTCATAACTGGTAAGTATTGTTGTAAAGTTTTCAACATCCAACATTGGTGTGATATTATTGAGATTAGACTAAAACCATACCAACGCGGGATTGAATTCTATGTGAGCAGAATACCCATTCAAAATATTACGAGAATATTTTTTGAAATGAATGAATGAATGAAAAAAAAAAATCAAAAGAATTATGAACTGTGTTCCGAACATGAAAATTGTTCGAATTCGTAATGTAAAGGTATCGCAACAACGGCGCATTGCGATTGGCTGCCTGCCTACTGTGAACCTGTGTGTGTGTGAAGCCTGCCAATCGCAATGCTCCTTTCTCTCGATACGTTTACTTTATGAATTCGAATATTTTTCAAGCTCGAGGCACAGTTAGCTGGTTCAGGTTCCGGCTTGGGTATTCACTTTTTCTGTTCTAAATGGGGTACGAGAATAGGCCATTGATGATAATGATCGGTATATAATAAGTCACGTACATTTATCACATCAATACAAACATTACAAACAAACTTCTTCTTCATCATCATAGCGTTAATTCCGGTGGGCTCCAACTACCCGTAACGACTGCCATAGTTATTCGTATGGCAACCGGGGCCGACGGCTAATCGTGCCCTACGAGGCACGACTAGGCCAATACAAATAGGTACCCATATTCCATTCGCGTTCACTACCACCACGCCAAAGAGGCTGTCATACAAACATGAACGCATATCAAATGCAAGTGAAACCAGATACGTAACCTTCATTTGTACGTGGTTAAGTAGACTAAAATACTAACTAGGTACCTACATAAGTAATGCGACATTCACACCGTCACCAGCTGGTTAGACGATACAACCGCAGACCGACACTCGAAGCGGTGTCGAGTGTCGAGCAACTTGCTATTAATTCTGTACTGTGATGAGAAGTTACCTTAATTTATGAGTCATTCACCATCTCGCGATCGTCAAATTCGCGAGCGCGCGCGAGTTGGCAAGTTTCGATTTTGAATTATTTTTGTGTTATATTTAGAGCAAATAATTGATACTAATATTAGTAAAGTTTGTGAAGATGTGTGGATGTTTGTTTCGTAATCATACTTAAATGGAAGGTCGGAGTCGCAGGAAACAGCAAGTAAATACTATAACCTAAAATAAGTAGAGCTTGTCACATGGGTTCCAAAATGCGCATATTAGATGAATTATGTGAGGAGCAATCAAATCCATTCACATACCTAATTGACAAATAATTTATATTAAATGGTTTTTGCAGGAGAAATCCGTCAGTGTTAGTGTTTTTTAACACACCTCTGCCTACCCCTTCCTTGGATCAAGATGATAGATAATAATAGTGGAATGCATTATATTTAAGCGAAAAATCCTTTTCTATACTTCACACAAATTAGAGAATCAACGAGTCGATTCATTCGTTTTTTGATAAAATTACACAAGATCATACGTACAAAAGGTTCGAACTGGTAACGAACTTCCTTTTTAAATTCAATAAAAAATCAGTGTAACCACCCCTTCAGGATTTATTCTACGGTTTCTGCAGCGAATAAAAAGCAAACGGTATTCAGAACTATTAAACCAAATCCTAGCTTTAGTATTTTGAGAGTAGTCATAAAAGTTTAAGTAACAGACCCGCATATATTAGTCAGTTAGTCAGCTGACTAATAAATTCAAACGGCAGACACACATAAATGTTTCATAGACATAGTTTCACCGAACTGCGTCCCGGCGTCCCGCGTCCCGACGTCCCTAATTAGTTAATTAGGTGAACAGAACGATTTGCTCTGAATAATTTATCTGAACTTCGAGATCATACATAAACATGTCGTATTAATTTTATGTGTATGTTACGATGTTTGTATGTTAAAGGGAAGTTGTATGTGTGTTTTAATAGATCATTCACATGAATTTATGACTTAAGTCGTCTGAGCGTCGTTAGTTTAGTGATTAAGGAGTCGGCTTTACGATCGAGAGGTACTGAGTTCAAATTCTGATCATTTCACTATGTGAACCCACTTAACAAGTAATTTAACTTATCTGTGGCCCGAGCACGAAAAACTATCGTAATCGTATCGTATACGTATCGACAGAACGGAACATTGTGATTGGTCGCCAGCCTTCTGTGAATCTGTGTGTGCGTGACGCCTGCCAATCGCAATGCTTCGTTCTCTCGATACGATTGAAATAGTTTTTCATGCCAGGGGTAGTGGAGGGGTTATTAGTATAGTAAAGTAGGGAATAAGTAACCGATTCTTATTCTCTTTTTAAGTAACCAGAATAGACACGCAAACAACATGACGTCGTTGCAGATGCAAAAGTTGCTATGTATGTTTTTTTCTTTTTTTCGGTTTCTCATGAAGTTTTAATGTAATATCTATTTCAAAACCGCAATTACCTTGTCGCATATGAACAATAGCTTAGTGTTAAAACTATATTTGAAGTGATAGGGTAGATATACTTATGTGATTTTCATACATTAAGTAAAATAAATGTATACTTAAATAGTGGTTAAAACTGAATAGTTAAAGAACCAAAGGCAGTTAAAATCGTTTATTGCACGTGTAACGACAGTAACTGACTGAAAGTTTATAAACTTAACTCTACTCGGGAACACATTAAAATATTTTATAGGTTCTCTGGCGTACCTGCTACGCGCGGGAGAAAATTGGAAAAATATATCCAATAAGTACAGGTAAGTACGTGGTAGCACCTACTGGATCTAATTTAAATTATCCAAGGATTTAGGCATACTCATATTTTTTCTTTAAGTCTTCTGCCCCACCCCCTCCTGCCTTAGAGAAATGGCATAATCTTTATTAGAATAGAATCATTAATGTATAGGGCTGATATAATAGTATATGCGAAGGGACAACACTAAACCTAGTTCAATCAGATTACCAGATGATATGTAAATGGATATTTAAGTTAGTATGTATGTATATGATATAACTATTTAATTAAATGCCAACAGCAACCAAATACTCCAACCAACATACATTTCCATCCAAAGGTTGCCTGGAAGAAATTGCGTAAAGCAATAAGGCCGCCCTTTGTACTTATCCTGTCTTCTTAATTTCTGTATCAAAAATATTATAATTTGGCGTACAATAAAGTATAAAATTAATAAATAAATAAATAAATACATCATCAGATGTATCTTTAGTAAGAGAACACGAAATGGTTATGCTGCCAGGCAAAATAAACTTATGTTTACGATTTGTGATACCATACATGATTATTCTGTTCTACTAACGATTGTGCCATTATCTAAGGTCAGTTGATAATTAATAGAACGCTTGTATTACAAAACTGAAAAAAAAAACCGAAAACAACAGAGAGCTTAACCACTATTTCAGTATTCCACACGGGCGGAGCTGCAGGTAATGGGAAAGTCTATATAATAAAAAATAAATTCATGTACCTGGTCAAATTGTGTGTGGTAAATTCATGTCTCTTGGGCTAGGTACCATGGTACCTAGCCCAAGAGAGGCCATATTTCAATAGATTGCATCATAGTAGTTCAGACACAACAAACAAAGTTGGCTGGCACCGACTTCTAATAAATCAGTAAGTCTGTAAATTAAGTTATTTTTCGCTTTTCAGTGCCTCTTTTTCGTTTCTTGAAGTCGGTTAACCTTTTTTGTTAAAAATGAATTTATTTTTCTCTTTTTAGTGAGTTTGTACAGTCTCACGACTGTACATCGCATGTATAGTGACCTGACTGTACATGCGCTGCTGACGCTACAATACAGATCGAACCGGCCACGCTACAAAAAAAAAAAAAATCATTATTCAAAAAGAATTTTTAA
Source organism: Eilema depressum (assembly GCA_914767945.1). Taxonomy (NCBI): domain Eukaryota; kingdom Metazoa; phylum Arthropoda; class Insecta; order Lepidoptera; family Erebidae; genus Eilema; species Eilema depressum. Next base: position 12,319,539 of record OU612031.1, read on the forward strand.
AATCAATGCTTATACACCGGAAATATAGCTGAATATTCTAAACACTTCTGCGTACCCCTTCAAAGGACTCAGGCGTGATGTTATGATGTGTAATGGCAGAAACATTGCAATAATATGCGATTGCAGCAATCGCGGCTGATTTCCTGGTACTTTTTGAAGAGTTCCTTGGTCTAATCTCGGAAACCCATCATCAGATCTTTACGAAATTTAAATGGGACCACTTCGGAATAATCTACTTACGAACACAAGAAGAATTTTCAAAATCCGTTTAGAATTGGCTTCACAATCGCGTAACAAACATAAAAAAAAAAAAAAAAATATTGGGTACGAATTGAGAACCTCCTTTTTTGAAGTCGGTTAAAAAAAATAACAATTTAATTTCAATAACTCAAAAATGTCTGCATCGATTGAACTTAAATTTTACACAAACAACCCATTTTGAAGGAGGTTTGTATTTATTTTCCGTGTCAGTAGATAGCGCTGTAATCGGGTTATAGGATTTTTGTATAAACTTATTCCCAGGCGAAGTCGCTGAGCTGAGCCGCTAGTATACCTATTCTATCCACGTGACTAGGATAGGATATAAAAGCAATGTAGGTTGGATCTATTTGTGATTTATAGTCAGATACACACGCGGCGATACGCCACGACAAATCCATCCGAAGATTCACTTACATTTTCCCTTATTTAAAAAAGATACAGGAGAAAAAGAAAAGAATTTCTGAAGAGTTCTTGACTAGCGAAAACTGAATGTAGTCACGTATGAGCATGATGTATTGGATCGAAAGGATGACGGGAACGTAAGATATGTAAGCTGCTTATCTGCAGCATAAGTTGATAGTAATGGAAAGTATATTGAAAAGGATAAACCATGGTTTATATGCATTAGATCACAAAGAAGAAAAGCCAATGAATTCTTTGTATACCTATAACTAGACTGCTGTTTCGTACAGGAACCAAAGATTGGTATTGCAAAGGACCGCAAACTTCTTGTCTTTTAAACAGCATAAAGGTGAAATTCGTAGGCGACCGCTTACAGGAACTACAGACTGCAGCAGCAAACGGCCGTACCGTGAAATAGACTTGAATGTGATGATATTTTTTATTGGTTTTAATTCATTGCGAGTTCTCAATGGTGTCATGTACCTACCTGTATCGAAGTTTAACAAGTAATATATGTGAAAAACACTAAAATGTGTAGTTATTGACCACTGAACGGATCGCGGGACTGATACTCTATTGGTACATGTATTCTGCTATGTATTTGGACCATACGTGCGGTCGGACGACACTTTGTCGTCTACTGCTGCTGAATGCGGTCGGCTACATAATTGTACCTTAACTCGTTTAAAATAAACAAAATATGCACAAATGTTATACAAACTGACAAAAGAAAGCAGCTACATTCAATGCCAGGTTAAGCAAAGTAATTGTCTCACATAAAACAGCAAACTGAAAACTCCTTTTACGTAGGTACTCCGTTCAGAAGAAAATCGCCTAAAGCCATATTATGATAGACAACTAAGCGAAAACGTATTCCAATTAAAGAACAGATTGATATAAAAATAATGCTATAGAAGGTAATATTGTAGCTGTATTATTACAACGTTTCGGATACAAAAATAATGTAACGTTTATTCAGCAATACGTGTACCTACCGACAACGTCTAACAATACAGTATTTTATTTACCTTTTTGTGAGAGATTCCTAAACAAAAGATTCTAAAACAGAAATGTTTTGTTATGACAGAAACAGAAACAGAAAGTGCAGACTCAGGACTGCAAGATTGACGTCATTATGATGATAATGATGATGATGATGACATAAACAGACACACAACACCATAGCGTTTTTTAGATAGTAAGGTCAGCATCACAGATTATTACTAGCAAAGTCCTCAAAATGATCTTGACCTTGGTATTCCCCCCTTCCTGTTAACTGATTGTTCATCGGTGTGTATAACCCGCGCCAAGTATCTTGGACCTAAAATGTGCTCAAAATGTGCCCTATACGCGCAGTACACATTTCTTGGGTGTCTTTTGAGGATAGCACGGGATGCTACTGCGGTAGACGAACTCAAATTCACCAAACATAGACTATTACAAAGTCATCCGCGGGCGCCAGAACCTCGTATGTCTTACGATTTAGGTCCAAGATACGTGGCGCGGGTTATACAAACATCGATTTGGTATACACCTTTACGAACGATTAATTTGAAATCAATAAATCAGTTTGCTATTAACATCATTAGTAGGTAGGCAATAAGTATAAGATAATTTTGAGTACTTTGCTAGTCAAGATCGATCTGATACTGACTGTACACAAGCATACCTAATAGTTCACCAGAAAGTAAGTGTCTACTATCTGGTTTCCACGGTGCGAGGTCTCACGGACGCGGTCACAAACACGGACGCATTGACTGTGACAAACGTGTCTCTGCAGACACGCGTCTGCAATATCACGGACTAGTCTTTTTCCACAGTGCATGGTCCTATCATCCCTATCAATAAAACCTATCACCGTGGAAACTCGGCTGAAATTGCCAAGTAAAGCTCAAGGAAGGAGGAAGAGACTGCCTCTGGAATACGTACAAATACCCCATGTTTGTACAACATCCTCACACCCTATTCCCACTTGAGAAGGCAGAGAGTGCCATTTTATACGCCCCAGTAGCCCCTGTACATACATTCCTAGTTATATTTATCAACCTTTTAATAATGTATTGTCTTATTCCTTTTACTGGGCACTCAGGCTCTGCTGGGAATATAGCCTATTTGGTTCGTAAATATTCATCTAGGATTTCCCTTTCATTTGATGCGGTTTTCATTATCATGTAGATAATGCCTTCTGGGTGTGATTTAGGTACAAGCAATACAAGCATGTTATATTTACAGAAAATTCTTCATCCTAGCTTTTTCCAGTCTAACTGAAGGTTTGGTTGAACTTTGATATATTCCGAAAAGCGACTGCTATCTGACCTCCACAACCAATTAGTGATATCGAAGCATTGCAGTTAGACTGGTTGTTGGACTTTTTAGGATACCTACCAACTACCCGTAACGACTGCCTGTTTGAATGGTAAACGGGACCGATGGCTTAACATGCTCTCCGAGGCACAAGCACAACTAGACCAATGCATATAGCCATATTTGCACTTACACGCGGTCACACAATGGTTTCCTTTATCCGTATTGAAGTTTAACAAGTAATTGGTACGCTGTGTCCACTGCTTGCGTCTGCAGTTGTCGTATGTGGTCGGCTTCAGAATCATACCTTTCATATACGTTGATGACTACATAAAAATACGTCTTAAATCATTTTAAATTCATCATTATATTCCACAATATATCGGTCAACAAATTGCCACTTGTCTAGAGGATTCTCCTCCGAGGAGGTAGGACCATCAATCAATCAATCAATTGCAGTCCACTGCTGGATATAGTCCTCTCCCAATATGCGCCACGTTTGCCGAACCTCCGCCTGCCGAAGGATTGATGACCGTTGAAGCAGACGAGTCCTAGAGTGAAGACCGCCAGAAGGAAAACGGAAGGTGGGACACCCCCTAGCCAGGTAGGACCATAATTATTATTAGCAATCTCGTTACAACCCTGTAGCAAACATTAGCAACTGAGGTATGCGATCCCGTTCTAAATAGTTGAAATTCTCGGCTACATACGCATCGAGTTGTTTCACGAGAAAATTCAACTTCCAGGGAGAGAAACATTATTAACCTAAACATTACCATTTTCCATTAAGTGGGTGTATCTTTAAGTGGTATAAAAATGGTAGGATATAAATAATTGGTATCACAAGAATGCCTACCCACGACTGCGTATTTACGTCACACAATGTAGGAGTAGGAAGGTAAGTTTCAATAAGAGGGATGTTCTGTAAGAAATTTCGTGTCACCGTGACCTTTTCAAGTCTATTGTGTCCCAAGCACTTGTACTATACCTACACAAAATCTTAGCATTCATTCTGACAGGTAATATCCTGGTATACGCACTTATATATGAATGACTAACCCAGGAATGTATTGTTGTAGATTTTATTTAAAAGGAAAGGTTCAGTTGCTATCCAAAAAATGTTTTTGACATACAGCTACTTCTCAGAAATTAAATTTATATAGTTTCACGTACGATTTCTGAATAATGTAAAGAAAATATCGGGCTTTTCTTTTGAAATGCTCTGAGTTTCACTAAGGAGCCTAGAAAAGAGCAGCCACTTGACAACAATAGGGTTACCATTGGCATTATATATTAGGTGTATAGGGACCATCAAGATAACAGAAGGTAAAGAATGCCATAGATGTACGTATGTCGGGACCGACAGCTTAACGTGCTCTCCGAGAAATGTGCTCACTGGTTACCACTTAGCGACAAGTCCTTCGACGGTACAGTATAACATACAAAATAAAATTAAATCTGTATTATTTCATCTAAAACAGGCGATATGATCCGCACAAGAGAAAACAATGGACTCCCTAAAACCCAAATCGAAGGCCCACAGCCCACAGCCCCCACAGGGGCTTTCAGCGGACTTTGTGATAACATCAGCTACACGTAAAACGTTTTAGCGTAATGTAATTCTAATACAATTTTAATAATTCTGATGTAATGTAATTATAACGTCGTCAAGCACTTAAAACACTTTACCTGTGATAACATTATTTTTTGGGATACGTCACAAAAAGTAGTAGATTATAAATGGAAAGATACATCTAAAATATTCAAATCCATTAAGATTTAATAAAAATGTATCATTAATAGGAGTTGCGACTCTATATGCGCATTACACGTTTCTAGGGTGTCTTTTGAGGACAGCACGGGGTGCCACTGCGGTGGACGAGCTCAAATTCACCAAACATTATTACAAAACAATCCACGCGAGATGGGTGTGTGTATGAAATTGTTCAAGAAGTTCAAAGGTGACATTTTGGGACATTGAGGTAATTTTTTCATACCACTTAGGTGATAGACAAGCACACGGCACATCTGATGGAAAGTAGTCACCGTGGTTATGGACGTGTGCAACACTAGGGGAGTCACACTTGTGCTGCCAACCCTATAATAACAGTTTCTGTGCCGTCAGTGTAGAAGACATAGCAGGAAATGTCTTTGGTCCTCAAACTGACATTATGAAAACTCTCCAATAAGCTCTAGCTACGTAATTACCGCCGGGAACACAACAAGAGGTTATTATGGCCTCGGTATTCTGTAGGGTAGAGGTATTTACCCAGACGGATTGCTCAAGTGGGAGGCCGGTATTCGCCGGTTGTGTCCTACTTACCTCTTAATTACGAGTATGTACATCTTTTTATCATGAGAATTGGCTGTCAGGCTGTTAGTGCGTCGGTGTCGGTAGCTTTGTGGTTGGATTCGGCCTTACGATTGAGAGATCCCGTGTTCAAATCCTGGTTATCATACTACCGTCGTGAACCTACTACTAACACAATCAATTTAACTTAGCTAAATTACTAATTAGCAGGGTGGTTAGTAAGAATACTAATAGTTTTGGTTACAAATAGTATTTTTAACAGAATAATTGTTTTGCTTTTACTGCACATTTTTATATTCTCTAGGACAGCCATTAAGTACAATGTCTACCCGATGGTAAGCGATAACCGTGGGCTATCAACACACGCAATACCAAAGGTGTGTCACGCACGTGTCGTGGCTAAAAGGAATGAGGAGGTAAACAGTGGCGTAGCTAGGTGACCAAGGGCCCCGGTGCAAAAAGAAACAGGGGGCCCCCCTATTATTTTTGGTTCTGAAAATTCCTTCGGGCGTCGCACGTGTCGCCTTATCGAAGTAAACGATGAGGTAGGCATATCCCCTACCGCTCGCTAACGAGCTGTTGGGGATCAAATCCCTCCTCTCTCCCTCTTTTTCGTGCGGAAATCCCCTCTGATACCACCCCCGTCGTCGGCCATCGGGGGTAGTTATGTCGGACTCGGACCGCTTAATACCACACGCCGTCTCGGATCTTCAGATACCAGAGCTGCCGGGGTGTAAGGTTACCGAGAGTATATCACTGGCACCCCGGCTGATTCTGAACAGATCCGTGAGAGAGGCGCGCTGCCGTCTCCGTTGCCCAGGGTGCACCGCATGGTGACTGTGGACACCGCATCGCACCCCAATCCTCCTTCCCTTGTAGAGAGGCGCGCGGAAACAATCTAGATATACATCTAGCTTGTTTCCGCGCATACACACGTAAATTTCCATTTATTTTCGCGTGCCTACAGAATACTTAGCGTTAAACTCTACAGATCTCAGGTTCGTTCACATAGGCGATAATTTGGTCGACCACACGGACCAGGCTAAGTACCTGGGATCTGTACTTCATGTGACTGGTGAAATCGACTACAACGTCAAAGCACGCATTGCTGCCGCGTGGGCCAAGTGGCGAGAAATGACTGGCGTCACGTGTGATCCCAAAATGCCAGTCAGATTGAAGGAAAAGAAAGAAAATACATTTATTGCAAAACACAACGTACATTACACAATACACAATTAGAGGGAGGTGATTAGGCCACGGAGGTCATGCAGATGAAAATGCTATGCGGCGTTATGCGTAAAGATCGTGTGACGAATTCTCGCATCCGCAGCATCCTTCATGTCCGTGATATAGTGGATAAAATGCAAGAGAGCCGCCTTCACAGGTGCGGCCACGTCTTGCGGCAACCGCCAGGCTACGTGGGTAGCAAATGCCTGGCAATGGCGCCCCCGCCGGATCCAGGTAAAAGGGGTAGGCCCAAGAAGTTCTGACTCGATGTCGTGGAGGGTATTATGCGTGCGAATTTTTCTCACTTTTATGGACGCCCAAGATCGTGCGAAGTGGAGGAGGAAGAGCCGGAAGGCGGACCCTGAGCTCCGAGGTCATCTTGGCCACGGATGCAATCAGGAAAATGCGTATATATGCAGATGATGATGATTTCGTATTTATGTCGAATCGACATAAACATTCGGTGAAGTTGTTAGGCCGGAATCGAACCAACTAAAACGGCATACAGTGTTGGGTCTCAAGTGCCGGAGTGTAAGCGGGACCAATAAGAAAATTTCATTGCACCTCGGCAGACCCTGGACCATATACGACTTTGAGATGGCCTCCTCAAATATGGGAACCACGATATATCCATCTGGCCCAGAACCATCCCACCCCCTTACTTGCTTTCCACTGCGACAGTTGCTAATCAGAGTTACACGTGGAAAGTTCATAGTTGGCCATAGGCCGCAGCGTCTATGCCATCTTGAGACAGGCTGCTGCTGTCTCCGTTACCCAGGGTCACAGATAACATAATACTAAAGCCAGGGTGCACAAATGGTCTTCAATAAAAGACCAGCGATTATCTAGCAAAAAAAAAGTAGGTACTGGAACTCGTATTACCTACTATTATAATATTACTAGTTACAATCAATTTACTATAAGTAAAATATTTTATTATGACTGCTAGAATAATATCACTCTCTAGACATTAAGCTTGGGGGCCTCCTGAGGGCTCAGGGGGCCTCCAAGCTAGCTGCAAATGTGATGGCGAATCTTTCAACGAGACAATACTGCACAAAATTCCCAACAAATGAGTTGCACTGATTAGAGTTGTGCTACAACTCATTTTCGCATTCCAAAATTAAGACTTTTTTGGTAGTTCAATATGAGATTTGCTAGTTCAGGCTCGGGCTTGGGGGGCCCCCTGAGCCTGGGGGCCCTGGTGCACCGCACCACCTTGCCCACCCATAGCTACGCCAGTGGAGGTAAATAGTTCAATGGGAAAGTAGTAGTGTGTTTTGTAGTAGTAGTAGAGAAACGTAAACTGTATCATTTGTACCTACTACCAGTTGTACTACTGATCCGGAGCGACGAAAAATGTATCATTTATACTACCAGTTGTACTATCAATGAACAAACCCAAAGCAAAACGGGTTTTTTTTTAGTAGTACTGGTGATACAATAATGTATCATTTGTACTACCAGTTGTACTACTGATCCACTACGAGGAACCTCCCTCCCTTACCGTCTTTAATAGAACCTAAGGAAAATAAGGTACTCTCACAAACCGTAAAAACTGGCCAAGTACGAGTCGGGTTACGCATAATGTATATTAATTATGGAGGGTTGGAATATCAATATAACGTCTGTACCAAAGTAGGTATATTTTATTTTCCTCGTAAAGTTATGAAACGGAGAACACAATACATTTGGCAGCACACTGTTCATACAAAATTTGATATGCCACCACTTCGGAACTATAGCTGTTGCCCGCGGTTCCGCTCGCGTGGATAGCCTACGTCCTTTTCCAAGCTCTAATCTATCCCCTATTTGAACCCCTTTTTTCGCCATAAAAGGTAGCCTATGTCGATTTCCAAGATACATTCTGGAAAAGGACATAGGCACATGATTGGACTAGAGTCCAATCATCTAGATCGGTTTGGTGGTTTAGGCATGAAAGCTTATCAGACAGACAGAGTTGCTTTCGCATTAAAATACTATTAAGGAGGGATAATAATTCCCATTGAAGCGTCTCGTAAAGGTGACAATTTTTTAATTTTCTTCCATGGAATATCGCCGTTTTATAAGATCCTACGAAAATTCGTGTAATTTTTTAATATGAGCCCCGGCATGTAAAGAATGGGACTCAAATACCTGATAATTCGTATGAAGTAATTACTTGAAGACTTCTCCAAGCTTCTGAGCGTGAACGTAAGTAATTACTTAAGGTACGAAAACTTCTCTCACAATAGAAGGCAAAATTTTCTACTGACTCGCTTTCTACCATTTTAACATACAGGTGTAAATTATTGAATTACGGATCATTAAAAGTGGGTAATTATGTTTTTAATGGATGTGATGATTTCTCTATTCCATTGAATATGAAAAATGGCAACATAAGCTGGAAGCTAGGCTGGTCTCGAGAATTTTCTAAATATCCACCCATAGTTAGTTCTTACTTAGCGTTTCCCAAAAGAGACGAAGACTTTTCCGTCTACCTACCTATCGTCGACAAAGGAGCAACCGTTTTATTTATTTATTTCTTAAAGGTACGTTTACAGATTTCGTATCTCCTTTTTCAACTGTACAAGTACAGTTAACATGAGATATTATCGATATTGACCAGCAGCGTACTAAAAATGATATTTGCCGCACCATACGACCTGGAATTCCTTACCAGCTCACGTGTTTCCCTCTTCCTACAGTCCCGGGTCCTTTATGCGGAGCGTGAAAAAGCATCTCATGAAAATGTTGTACTGAGTGCCACCTTTGTAACATGGTGTTTATGCACGTGTTTGTAAGACTAAGAGACTCTTTCTGAGACTTTGCTTTCAGCTTACCATCAGGCGAGGTGAAGTCAAATTGGCGTGTCCTAAATATAAAAAACACCAGCTTCATACCCACTCGTATTAAAAATATATCTATTCTAAGGTAACATAAATAAATCAGATCACTGTCAAAACTACCCGACGGACGTGACGTTTCGAACGAATTGCACTGAGCTCTTATTCGCTAGCCAACTGCATCGTAAACATGTCTGACAGTAAGTACTCGCAGTTCTACACATACATACAAAATTGGATTGGAATTGGAAATACACTAGTTTTTTTTATGTACATTCGAAATAGAGATACGCGTATACCTACACCTTTTTAGTAACATGTAATGGTGTATGTATACGCATCTCGTCTATATGTACTTATATCTTCTATAATATAAAAATGAATCCCTAAATGTGATGCTAAGCACAAATCTCGAGAACGGCTGAACCGATTTCGCTAATTCTTTTTTTAGAATATTCCTTAAAGTACGAAGATGGTTCTTACGGCGAGAAAAATTCAAAAAAAAGGCGGTACGAAGTTCGCGGGGTCAGCTAGCATAACATAGCATAACTTTAAGTATAATTCTCTTTTCTTCCTTCTCTGACATTATCTACTAAAATGAATAATGTATATTATTGTACTAGAATCTAGATCGCTATGATTAGTACTGTCATACCTACCATCTAACTAATCACTCAAATACCATTGACATCGCGACTGTTGTACAGTATTGTAATTCTAATAGGTGCATACTAATGGCCTGAAATATAGGATTCTTCCTAGTTTAGGCACCAGTATTCCACATGAAAAAAATAAATATTATAGATTAAGTCAACTCTAATTGTTTCCAACTCGGCACATACACCTGCCGATTAATGGGCAAGGGTGGACCCAAGACAGCGTGCGATTTTAGTCGGTTCGAGTCCACACTGTTCGAAACATAACCACCCCCGCTGGGGATTTTTTCACTTAAAATAAGGGTCTCACACATTTCACTAGGGGTTTGTGTTCTATGCTAACATAATGATGAAATACTTATTTGTAACCAGTAATTATAAATAAATAAATAACTCATTTCTTTCACTAGTTATTGGCGATTAAGTCTCACACCCGTATTCACAAACAATACTGTGAGGTCTCATAGTGTGCTCGAGCGCATAGGGCTGGTAAAATTAATTCACAAACATCACGGAGCAGTATCTAATGCAGTGCGTTCCCTCAACGAAGTATTACTTAAGTGTTATCAATGAATAAAAAGGCTTGCCAAAACGAACACACTGAGAATTTGTCGTTCTTTGCACAGTTTTGGTAGTACGCATAGCGAAGTATTGTTTGTGAATACGGGTGTCAGTATTTCACAAACTTGCGAATTATCTACTTACCGACTTCATACTATTTACTAAGTTTGACCAAATGTACCACAGAATATCATAGGTATATTAAGTGGATTTGCTCCGGAAATTCCAACATGGTGCCTCACAGTAAACTATAATAATACTAAGTGGCGGTAACCGCACATTTGCACGCAAGAATCTAAACTAGACTGCAAGTTAATTCCTTTTACACTGAAGGCTTTTTGCTAATTTAACAGTTTCAATTCCTTCTCATACTTCCAAATGTCAAAAACAGTATTTATACAATTTTCAAGAATTCCCGCGTGGTTCTCAGCAGAGTATAATTTGGGCCACCCCATCCCTACCCATGCGGTGTCGTACAAGGCGACAAGGGATGGGGCTGTTTTACGTCAGATAGATACAGCCTGGACTCAGCCTCAGATGCATGACTCGAGTCAACAATAGTGCCCGGAATATGGCAATAGGCTCGCCCCCTATTATGTGAAACCTAATAGATTGATTGGTAAAATATGGGTGTTATTTCACCTCTGTCTAACCCTCCGGCGTGATTATATTATGTAAGTATGTATGTATGTAATTTTCAAGTAAGAACAATCAGAGAGATAAATCTTTACTACGAGAATTGGAATCGTGATCATTTTTGACATATAATTTGATTTTGACAACTAATTGAATCGAAATCGAATCTATAAATTAGTGTAATTAGGCCCCAGATGTAGGTATAGATTTAGACAAATATGTTACATTACTATTTATCTTTTAAAGGCCCCTTCAAAACCTTTGTGGTCAATTCAATCTCTTCTGCAGGCCGATAGACCTGCTGATTATGGGGTGAAGCTCTGGTGTTGACATTTCTCAGACGACAGTCGCTCCCAAAAAGCCACATAACCTAAATATGTATTACATATTAATCCCCCAATGAACAACGGCCAAAATGGACCTGAGCATGACCCGATATACCGCTTATATGAAAAATTCCGTCATCTTTCCGAGTTATAAAAACAGCAAATAATATTTCAATAGAAGGCCAGAAAAAAAAGATAATAATTTTTTTATTTAGTGTTATCTTTGCTGTATTTTTTTTGGAAATTATCAAGTTGATGTACAGAACGCCGTTATTAGCTGTAATTCGATTAATGACATATATAAAATAACAAATGCTAGCTATAGCTAGTTTTTTAAATGATTATTTTCATAAATAGTAAATAAGTATTTATAGGAAGAGTATAACAATTCGTAAAACGGAACGTTATTTCAGGAGTGGCGCTATTGTTGACCCTTTGACAGTTTCTTTTGAAGTGTGTGTGTGTGTCTTACGTATTGTTATATTTTGGCTTTCCTTTTATTGTTTTGACCCTGGCATTGTTATATGGATTGACGATTACCCTTTTATTACGTTTATTTTTGCTTTTAGTATGTTTTTTTTCCTAAAATACTGTCTATTATTTTATTTCATCAGCTTGTTTTTTTTTAAACGTAAATAGATCATATATATATTATCTAGATTTCCGAAAACTGAAGTTCTACGTCTTTAAATCGACTTATTTTTCAAAATAACCTCAAAATATTTTGACCATTAAAATAAAAATATCTTGGCCTTTTAGACATTTATTTCAATCCTGATGGTGTTTACTGCATGAACTTAAACCAATCTTACTATAGTTTGTTTTTGTACACGGAAAATGGAAGTCAGGTCCAGCGCCTATACAAATTTGGCCGGTGTTCTTTATGTACTTAAAACTTTAGTTCATACTATACTACTAGAATCTTTTCCTTAAGTATCAAAACGACTCCGAAAGACTCGCCAATTCCGTCCTTAAAATCGAATCTAGCATCAGCAATAACTCTTCACATAATTGGTAGCACGTACACACTACAGGGTTATTTACTTCTTTAGATAACATTGAATGGTACTAGATTCGTTCAGTAGCTAGTAAAATTGTTATAAGCATTTGTACTATCGAATACGTATAAGTTACCGATATTACTCCTATTGTGATAAGTTATGATAGTGAATAGCAGTCTATTGTGTTTTATTTTCTTATTATATCAAAGAAAAGATTTATTCATTTTAGAAACAGGTGAATTACTTATTGTATTGTGATCAATTTAGACACTGGTTTTATGTCCTAAGTTGTGAATTATACAGAAACTAGCTGTCCCGGAGAACTTCGTATCGCCATATTCTTTTCAACCCGCGTGAATTTTGACCCCGTTCCCGCTGCACCTATTTTCTCATCTTTAAACCTTCCCTGGACATCCACGAATATTTCAAGACTAAAATTAGCCAAATCGGTTCAGCCGTTCTTGAGTTATGAACTAACAACGAAAAGTGGCATTGATTTTTATATATGTAGATGATACCGGTTCTTCTTCATCCTAGCGTCGTCGCAGCCGAAGCTTTCAACTCGGAGTTTAGGATCTGCTTTAGCAGTCTAACTGCGGATTTGGCTGAACTTCGATATTCTCCGTGAAGTGACTGCCATTTGACCTCCACAACCCAATGGCGATATTTGGCGACATCGAAGCATGGTAGCTAGATTTTTTAGACCTCCAACTAGATTTGCTGGTCGACCTAGTAATCCAGACAAAATCCCGCCTCACCTAGAAACTGCGACACCATGTCTAAGTAGGTATCTACTGAATAATTAACAGAAGTAATCGTTAATTTGGTCTATCTTACAATTCGATACAATTCGATATCAATACAATTTAAATCCATTTAGGTCATTAACCCTTTCGATAGTTTCGGTTTAGTTCCATTTGCCGGTCAATAATTTCAGACCCAAGCCCGTTATTAAGTTGCGGTGTTTCGGGAACGTGTGCGGTCGAACGTTATTTGCATTTATCGAACGTTATGAAATCGTTTCTCTGCATATTACCGTTACCGTAGTCTGTTGAAAGGGATATCAAAAGGTTTATATTTTGACTGAACCTTCTATACTGGTATTTATTGGCATATTAACATAAATATCAAGAAACGTTAGATTTGCGCCAGAATTATTTGCACCGTATGGAGGAGGCAGTTCAGCCCCTCTAGGCAAGTGGCAATTCGTTGCTCGGCGTATGATAGAATAGAATGCCAAATGTATGGGATTCGACGTATATGACAGGCGTCAACGAATGTCAAAAACGTCAAATCCTATACATTTGTCATTCTACTCCATAATACGCCGAGCAACGAATTGCCACTTGTCTAGTGGGGCAAACCTGAATGTATTGTTCTGGTTAGGAAAGGAGAGGAGAGGATTAGTTATAGAGACTGAACGGAATTAAAAAATATTTAATTAACGTTTCTGTATGGTTACGCAGAAAGAATACGAGTATCACCACCCCATCTCATCCGAAGGGTGTCATAAGAGGCGACTAACGGAAAAATACGCAGACGATATTATCGCTGCGAGAGAAGGAAAACTCGAAGTAAAAACCCGTCTGGCCAGCATGTCTATGTCCAGCAGTGGACATTTTGATATTTTTTTCGTAGTATATTTTGTCACGAATGATAATTCTAGAAAAAATAATAATTAGGTAAATACTAGTAAAGTTTTACTATTGGCGGGCCATGATATTCAGTTTAGGGCCAATCTCTATCGATCTATATTAGTCGGTATCGTAAAAGCTAATATAAGCTAGAGAGATGAAGGGTGGGACCTGAGCTCCAAAGTGTAAGCTTAGAGATATAACTAGATTCCTATAGGTTGCGGGAATGGGATCAAAATTCCACGTAGACGAAGTCGCAGACAACAGCTAATAAAGATACTTTGAAAATATCTGATATAATGTTTTTCCTCACACTATGATAATTATGTTCGTTATTGAAATATTTTCATGTGTGTCGCAAACCTAATTAAGAAACTTTTTGTAGGATAATATATCGGTACAAGTTCCCGCAGTACCTTACCTTCGGACAGAGGCCGAGTAACCCAATTTCCCGGCTTTTACGATAGCCGAGGAAACAGCTGCCACATCCGGCTTTTTACTGAATTAAGTAAGTAATACTGCAGTCGTTGGTTCTGAATATTGAGACGTTTGACTTATGTCGGGTCAAATAACTTAAGACATTGTGAGGAATCACGGAACTTTATAGGTGGTCCTGCTTTTCTTCGGACGAATGATCGAGTTCATCGGAAGAATTACTGCCATCCCATTTGATATCGATTTTGAGTAGCAAGGTACGACGCAAAGGATGGCCTGAAGTATAATAGAGACATCATTAAAAGAGAATATCTACATCAGTGGTGGGAAAACTTTCATAATAGGGGGCCAGAAAGTATAAGACATTTTAGAGGGCCAGCATTATAGGAAAAATACAGCGATGAAGACTATAGAATCCCACTAATGGGCCATTATACCTTGGAGATACCCCATGTCGACCGAGAGGCGGCTCTCAAGCAGTTACTGTGACACCAGATTTATATATACTTCTGGCCATTCGAAATATATTTTTTTTTTAAAGAATATTAGCAACCGAAATTACTAATATTCTTGGTAACCTCTCCAACTAAGCTAAATTGCTTGTGCTAGGAGTGGGTTCACGTCGCCGCGTCGGTAGTGTAATGGCCAGGATTCGAACCCGGGACCTCTTGATCGTAAGGCCGACTCCTTAACCACTAAGCCACCGACGCGATGCTTCAAATTACCTATAGCGGGCCATATACTATTTATATCGAAGGATCGTCACGTCGACGGGCCGGATAAAATGCTTTCGCGGGCCGTACTTTGCCCATCACTGATCTAGATAATCAACCCAAATCCATTCTAAATGTATTTTTCATTTCCTTAAATTATAAAATAGCTATAAGTCAATATTAATATCAGATTTCGATATTTTTTTTGTTTCTTAAGGTGGATTTACACCATGGAGAAGGATATTATTTCCTCCGTGATTTACACCAAACGAACATGCAGAACTAGAACAAGAGCATTCTTTCTTATTAGATTAATGTAAATGAAATCTTTTTTTCAGCGTTTACATAAGAAAGAACAACGAACTAATAGAACGTTCTGACACTGTTAATACAGAATAGAATTTGGCGTAGAATGGATAGATTGAGAATTCGTTCGTCTGATGTAAATAAACCTTTAAGAGTGACTAGAGGACTGTTCTAGTAATGTATCCATTTAGTTAGTTCTTCTTAGCCTGAGTATCATCATCATCATCTTGGCACTGTCCTCGTTTGCATCCGAGGCTTTCACTTCGTATCTCGAGGTCTGCTGCCTTTCCTCCACTAGATTTGACTTATACCTGTGGTTTTATAGAAGCGACTCCAGCCTGAGATCCTAATTCCAAAAGTGAAACCTGCGCTAAAACCTCGTCCAACAATCACCAGATATACCGGCTTGCTAGTGAGGTTGACTTAACCCTGAAGGTCTTGGAGGTGTCCCAAATACGAGGGATATTTTGAACCCTCCAAGAATCTCTCCCTGATTCCCGGCGGGTAGATTCTGTCTATAGTTGGCAACCTGCAGCACTCTTGTACGAAACTGCTTAAAGTTCAAATTATGATATTGTATTTCAGAAACATTATTCTGAATTTCAGTGACGCAAAGATATACCGCATGTATTTTTCAAGAAAAGTTATTTTAGTAAAGCGGATTTGTTGGAAAAAGGACGCTACGACAAGACAAAGTAAGGACCGACAGGGAATCATTTGTCAAGCGGCTAGACGTGAGTTATGGAATACCAAACAATATAGAAATAAAAAAATATATAACTGGGAGCTACCATGAAACAACTGAAACTTCGGACTAACATTAACATTAACGGAACAACCCAGAAATATCAAACAATCAATTAGCCTATTGCAGCCCACTGCTGGACATCGCTTGGCCTCTTCTAATGTTGGGTGACTTTGGCCTACTGTTTCCACGTTGGCCGGACGGGTTGGTACAGGGTTTTATTTCGAGTTTTCGTCTTTTCGCCACCGCGACGAGACTATATCACTATATCGTCTGCGTATTTTTTCGTTAGTCGCCTCTTTTTTCGTTACTCCCTTCGGATGAGACGGGGTGGTGATACTTGTAACCTTTCTCCGTCACCGCACAAACTAGTAACATAGTATTTAGCAATTGGAAGAGGCCTATATCCAGCTGTAGTGGACTGCAGTGGCAAAGGGTGAAATTTTTCAAAAGAGAACGACCATAGGAATTTTGTATCTATTTATTACTGGGTGTTCCGATTTTAGATACCTACTGAATTTTAGATTCTGAATTTTAAATGCTTTGTATTATTCAAACATCTCTACCACACCTTCCTTTGTAGAGCAAGCTGGCAGGAATCGAGTTATACAAGGTGATTTTGAAGTCGTTTCGGAGCGAAAGATTTTGGGCACAGTTTCGATAGCAAAAGCGTCTAGAAGTATTATTTTGGCGAAAAAAAACTCATAGACGACTGTCATATACGTTACATCCAATATATTCTTCATTATATTCTACAATATTTGACGAATTGCTACTTGCCTAGGGGAGCTGGGAGCCAATTGTCCGAAACTTGGATCCGCAACTGTTGATGTTTCATGGCAGGCCTACTGTTTATATTTGGACAAGTACAAACAATGTCATTATGTTTGCTGATGACATCCCTTATCAAACAATCTATTTACATAATGTTTCACTTGACGTTGTCCGTCTTGTCCAAACATGTAAGCAAATATTTTTGTGTCTTTAGTGCTAACTAACACTAGAGTAGTTAGCAGAAGCAGACCGAAGCAGTGGTGCAATACGCACTACTTCATACCTACCCGGAGGCTAGATAAGGACTCCGTGGACCTTACACCCGAATTAGTCATCTATAGCCCCGCGAATTTATTAAGTATGGAAATCTGTCATATTTTTGACATTCCTCAATAATTCTACTATTCAACACAAAAAGAATTTTTCAATTTAATTCAATCCAAACCAAGCAAACAAACTCTTCAACTTTATATTTTTGTTTGGTAATGACGATAGTTCACTAAAATGTCAGTGAGCACTTACATTTAGTCAAATAAGTTAAGTAAATCACTGAGATAACATGTTTACACCTCTACATATCCCTTCGAGGATTTAGAGACGCGAGTATACGGATTAAATTCTCTAAAGAGCATCTAGAAACTAGACGATAATGTGAATTGCCACGGAAGATGTGCAGTAAACCGCTCTCGTGTTAGTGTTACCTTCCGATAACAACTAACGACAGAGTTTGCAATTTGCCTAAATTGAAACTATGTTCGTAGCTATTAAACGATCTAAGTCTGTCTAGCTGTGGACAGAGACTGGTTAAGACTGGGGACAGATTTTGAGTTGGTTCGAACGTGCTTTAAATAATCTATTATTAATGACTAATAATATTATTATAAAGAGAATAGGTATTTTGTATTGTTGCATGTACCGATACACTCAAAAAACACTAGACAAATTTCAAAAATTATTTCACCATTTCACATTATTAGGTACCAAGGTAGGCCTTATTACATCACGCTACTATTAGCGAAGAACGGGATCAGGATTTCACGCGGGCAAAGCTGCGAGCAAAAAAGGCTAGGTCTCGAATCAAGCAGCTTGCATGAAAAGTTTTATTAATAAATAATAATAATAATAAAAAAATACAATAGAGGAAACTTAAAGCTTTATAGGGACAGAAGATAGCGGACTGTTCTCTGCCTGCCGCAAAGGGAAAAAGGCGGGGAGGATATGAATATGTTAATTAAGTAACAGCATTAGCCTAAAACTAAAGATTTTTAGGCTTCAGTGGCCTCAATTAATTTTGCGCCCATGGACCTAATGGCCTGCTATTGTATAAAAAGGTTTATTGTATATGTTTTTACATTTAGAAAATGTATTTCGCTTTCGAGAATAATATCTTTTTATGCCTAGCCATGAACTATTTTGGCTAGATAAAAAAATCTAGGCGTGCCAGACAGCAAATTTCATATATTTTATTATTTCGTTGTTGTAACTATTTCGTTCAAAGATGTTGGTACAAAATGTTTTGTATGTTAATTCACATCGTAAGCTACACGCAGTTCAATTTCGTCCAAATAGGTATTTCTCAGTTTTTCGTTTGCGTAAATTGCGAGAAAGTACGAAGGACATATTTCTTTTATAACCTTGACTGGCAGGGCATTCGTGTCCAAAATGAAAGATTTGATTTGTGTTAATTTCTTGGCACAATTTTCTTCTTTTGAAAACTTTTAAGAACTAATTAAAATCAACTATGAATTCTTTAGGCCGGTTTCTGAAGAAAAATACAACCTCAATCTGTCAAATCAGAATACAAACTTTTTAAAGATATAAAATTCTTTCACTAAAATCTTGAAAAAAGGAACGTTGTTTAAATACGTTTAAAATAATTAAGATAACTTGCCGACCGTTCTTAAAAAAAAATTAAAAATAAAAGAAAAAATAAAAGGCAAACGGTTTCTTTCTGACGTTGATAAAAAATAATAGAACAGAAAATTCAAAGTTTTCGTGTCGGGCGGTCGGTCATCGGGAGCCTGTGAGGTTGGCTGAATGGCGGCCTTCCAGACCGAGATAACATTGAATAAAAGATAAAACTTTATCTGTGAG
Organism: Eilema depressum; assembly: GCA_914767945.1. Taxonomy (NCBI): domain Eukaryota; kingdom Metazoa; phylum Arthropoda; class Insecta; order Lepidoptera; family Erebidae; genus Eilema; species Eilema depressum. Next base: position 12,338,750 of record OU612031.1, read on the forward strand.
TGCTGGAAATCTGAGCCATTTGTTGAATACACGCATACCTACTATAATATAGTACAAAGTTCGCAGTAAGTAAATTTATGTTTCCAAATTTGAATTTCGTTTTAATTATGGAATTGTTTCAGAACTGAACAATTGTGTACGAAATCGCCAGAGGCGGTTTGGGGTACCAAATTAGTCAGGCCCTGTTTCAAAGAGTAAAAAATACTTGTTAAATCATTGTATACTTTGTAGGTAGAATAGGTATCCAAGTAAATATTAAATGAAGAAAAAAGGTACTACTAGTAGCCTTTTGAGCGGGTACAAAGACCGGCGTCGAGAATTGTTGACGCTCCGAAATTCACAAGCGGTATTTGAACCTTTCAGCTATATGAGAGATTTTGCATACCAATGTGTTGTATCGATTATATAACGGCTTCTGTTTAAGACTTTATTTAAGGCGATGGCCTCGGTTCATACAGCTCAATAGAGGTCCTTATCTGATCCCTACATATTCTATACGTTCTATACCTATACGTTCTATACGTCGAATATAAATAACCTCCTCCTTTTTGAAGTCGCCTCGCCAGTCGGTTAGAAATACGAGTTGGTAAATTTATACTCCTTGTAACCTTAATAAATTAGTTGAATGCACGATTGTGCATCCGTACGTATGAGTTCTCGTGGTATGTAGGCGCGGAACAGCCCGTTGCACCTACTGCTAGTGACGTGACTGATTCGATTCTTTGTCATTCATCATTATTATTTTATTATGATTTATACTTTACGTTTGTTCCAGTCGCATCCGTAGCCCTCACCTTGGAGTTCCGGGTCAGTTTACCAGTTTTTACTAATCCACTACACACGGTCTCGGGCATCCATGGTAGTGAGCCCATTGGAACGCATATCAGTCTCTAGAACGACGTTACGCCAAGACTTTCTGGGTATACCCCTCCTACCGGGACTCGGCGGGGCTACCATTGACAGACATTTTGTTACTCACAACATTCTTCGATTGGCATTGTTGTTGTACGAAATGACTTCTTTTGATGTAGGTATGTACTCGTATATTGTTCTAACTTTGTTACATCAAGCGGTGAAACCAATATTAGGTACTACTGCTCGCTCAACATCACTTGTCGTATTATTTCTTCTTTGCTTTTATAATCGTGTAATCGAGTGCGCAGTACCTATTTTCAGAGCTAAAATATTTGAACGAAAATAATTAAAATGGTACGGTATGGTATGTACCTAAACAAATTACCTATATTTTTTTATTGAAAAACCTTATTATGCCTTGAGGGCGATTTAAAACAGTTCGCCCCCAAGTTCTTAATCAAATATTGCTATTATATAATATCCAATGTGTTTTATTATGATACTAGCTTTTACCCGCGGCTCCGGCCGCGTGGATGCCGGTTATCGCAACCAAACATAGCCTATGTCCTTTCTCAAGGTCTAACCTACCTCTATACCAAATTTCATCAAAATCGGTTCAGCGGTTTAGTCGTAAAAGTGAGACAGACAGACAGACAGACAGACAGACAGACAGACAGAGTTACTTTTGCATTTATAATATTAGTAGGGATAGTAGGGATTATGTTTATTGTGATCAGTTCTTTACCCGAATATAATATTGAAAATGTGCTTAAAATTGTTAAATTCATTTCTATCTTTATCGCGCTTAACTGTAAATGATACTTTTTAATTCAATAATAGGTTATTTACAACATTTATGTAGTAAGCAAACCACCTGATGGAAAGCGTTAACCGCAACCTATGCACGTGTATATCAGTTCTTGAGGATAAACCGGGACTCGCAACTATTCTTAAAATTTGACTTAATTATTGAATTCATGCTAGTGTATAAAAAAGTCATATATTTTATTAATGAGTTGTATGGAATTTACAAGATCCGGTATCGCCTCTGTGAATAGGATTCTAAAAAAACTTGAAAACCAGTACACTCTTAACACAAGTTGGTTCCACAAAAAGTTCCGCTCAATTAAGTTTAAAAGACCGTGGTTCCAATAATTTGGTTGCGGAATAGGAAAACCACAACATACCATAAATGCACAGCTATGATGATGTCATTAGAACTGAACTTTTGTATGAAACGTCATTGTCAATGCTTCATAGAGAAAAATTGGTGAAACTTTTTCTCCAAAGTTAACCCAAAACTACTGGTAGTTGGTGAAATATTTGTAACATAACTAGTAGTTCGTAATCAGCGTCATTCGGGCAACATTATTTCCTGTGAATTTTCGTAAATTTTCTGTCATATAAACTGTCCTGATACTTTTATTACAACAAAAGAGAAATAATCCAAATTAGTAGGGCTGTTTTTAAGTTAATTATGAGCTTGGCATGCGTCCATACAATTCTGGATCTGGCTTTTAAGTACAGTACCTAAATGTGAATGTGGAAGTAATAATTTTGACGTCATAAGGGTCACTTTGTGAAGTTGATTATAGTATAATTGATATAGCCATGAGGCCCATGACTACTCACGACTAAAATTATGTGAAATATAATCAAAGTGAGATTACGTAGTGCTTTGAACGAGTTTTTTTTTTCAATATTTTATAATTTTTGGTTGTTAATACCTATTTTTATATCTGCAAACAAAGTTAACCCAAAACTACTGGCAGTTGGTAACATACTTTTACCATAACCTTATTCCAATTGTGACTCTTTTTAGACACGCATTCTGAAGATTCTGAGGATATTTATATTTTTTACCTCCTGGTATTAAATGAAAAAGTGAGGACAAATAAGGGAATATCTCACAAACCAAACTCTCTTACTTACGTACCTACTTCTAATTAACGTATTAATTAAAATGGTACTTCTAAGAACCCACCGCTTCTGACGAAAAAAAAACGCGAGTGAAGCCGCAAACTTCAACTCGTCAAGCAAAAAGTCAGAGTTGAATGTCAAGTCACATCAGTTCCTTTATATATTAAACATCAAAACGAAAGAAAAGGCAATTTATATACGATATAAAATATACCGTCGAACCTTATTATTGTAACATTTTTGTCGTCGCACTAGGGAATAATTCATGTGTCATGGGGCTTTTTATGCCGACGTATATGGCTTTGTACTAGTGTTGCTCGCGGTAATTGAACTATCAAAACCAAGGACAACATTGCATTCAGTTTTCTTACACTTTTTTTTTAATAATAGTAAACTGTTTTAGAACAACACGTACTGAAATGTATGTAATAATATTATTATAGATGATGACATTAAATAAGAAAAAAAAGTAGAATGATTAAATACTTGCTTACAATATCATTATTTATTTAATCATAAAAGAACAATTTTTACATGGTTATTATAAAAATATGGAGAAAAAAAAATATATACATATATACAATTACTTACAAAATATACATAACTATACAAAACTATGTTATACAGGGTGTCCCATGGCGATGCCACATGGAGGGGAAGTACCTTAAATCCTTAAGTTAGCTCATTTTACTTAAGGGAGACATCATTTTATTTTTAAAAAGAAACAAAACTGCATTCAGGGATTTTAAAAAATTCGCTTGCCACACCCGGTAATCGAACCGACTAAAATCCGAAAAAGTAACATCCTGTATTTTTATGGCATCAATCGATAGTGTCCATCAAAAGCATCAAATCTCTCTAAAAAACATGGTAAATTAAATGAAAGGAAATGCACAAAATCTTAACTTATAAATTCAATGCAAACAGACAGCATTTTTTCTCAAGGAACCATCAGATACCTTTTCAACACTAGAAAACTTCTTTGATGAAATTTATTTAGTAAAATGAGTACTAAATGAATGAACTTTGTTACCTGTTTAGAATGTAACTTTATTGAGTAACTGCATGAGGTATGTAGGTAGGGTAGGTAGTAATTTTTGGGTGCTTGATTAGAAAGCTGCACGCGGTGTACCCTAGGCAACGAAGATGGCGAGAGAATTGCCCTATTTGATCAACTTATAACCTGTTAATTGAGACGGCGAGCGGTTTTAGTCGCTTTGAGTTCGACATACCTAAATACTACTGCTGACGCACGATAAAAAAAGAAAAGTAATTTAAATATGGAATTTTATTGATAATTATGGTATCAGATGGATGGATGAACTTTGAGTTAAAGTGTTTTATTTTGCCAAATTGAATTTATAAGTTTGGGTTTCAAGGACTTCCTTTCATTTAATTTACCATGTTTCTTATGAGATTTGATCCTTTTGATTGACACTATCGATTGATACCATAAAAATACAGGATGTTACTTTTTCGGATTTTAGTCGGTTCGATTACCGGGTGTGGCAAGCGAATTTTTTAAAATCCCTGAATGCAGTTTTGTTTCTTTTTAAAAATAAACAAACAACAAGAAACAAAACTGCATTCAAAGATTTTTAAAAATTCGCTTGCCACAAGCGAATTTTTAAAAATCTTTGAATGCAGTTTTGTTTCTTTTTAAAAATAAAATGATGTCTCCCTTAAGTAAAATGGATTTAAGGTACTTCCCCTCCATGTGGCATCGCCGTGGGACGCCCTGTATATACAAAAAAGTGACCGTAACGTTAGGCATCGAAAAATTCCTCCCCATCGGTCTCTACTGGGACCGTGCCCAGAAGGCTGGCGGCATTACCTCGCTGAATGCGATGCTTACATAATTAGATTAAAATGATTGAAAATGAATGAAAGAATGAGAATAGGTTTTTTTAGTGCCCACATCATGAAGTTTATTATTTATTTTATGATCTCCGGGATCCAAGTCAACCTTATCTACGATATTCTCAATAAAAACACTTTTTTTAATCTAATCTAATATTCTATATTTCTATCTATCTATCTATCTGAATCGACAAAATACTTTAATTCAATTGGAATCAGAACCTAGTGTATGGAGGCATGCCAAGATCATAACTTGAAAACAGCTGTACTAATGTGGATTTTTTGTTGTAATAAAATGGTGAGGAAAACCTATATGAAATAAACTTTTGAGAAATTCTCGGCGAAAAAATGTTCCTGTGTGACATCGAGAACGAACAGCTAGTTATGTTACAAATAAATGTCACCAACTGCCAGAAGTTTTGGGTTAACTGTGTTTGGCGAAAAAGTTTCACCAATTTTTCCTTATAAAGCATCGTCAATAACGTTTCATACAAAACTTCTGTTCTAATAACATCATCGTAGCTGTGATGTGCGCGACTATGGCATGTTGTGATTTTCTGTTCCGTAAGTAAATTATTAGAACTGAGTTCGGTGTTTCAAATATAATTTCGCGGAACTCTTTGTGGAACTAACTTAAGTTACGAGTGTAGTTACTGGTTTTCAAGTGTTTTAACCATCGACTTTGAAGAGACGATACTTGTGAGATATATTTACAATTATTATTATTATATTATACAGTCATATTAGACATATTATACAGTCCAGACTCAGCCTATACATGGCTCGAGTCAACAATAGTGCCCGAAAAACGGCAATAGGCTCACCCCTTATTACGTGGGACCTGGTACAATGATTGGTGAAATATGGGTGTTAATTCACCTCTGCCTAACCCTCCAGGGATAAAGGCGTGATTGTATGTATGTATGTTATTATTATTATTTATGTTTATCCGCATTCTAAAATCCATAACACAAGCTAGTTAGGCTATGCTTACTTTGGGTCTAGATAGCGTTGTGTAGAATGTCGTACAATATTTATTTATTTCATAAAATATATTATGAGTTTAAGACCTAGCTTATGCCCACGTGGAATATGAGTCCTATCTTGCAACCTAAAAGAACTTATTACCGAATTATAAAGTATGACGGCCTAGGAAAGTATTCATGGCAAAACCTAACTTGCTTGCAGATTAACGGACGATTGGATGGCCAGATGACGACCGCTCCCATAAAAGCCAAACCTAGAAGGAGTAAAAGAACCTGGACTTTCAGGTTAAAGCCTCGGATACAACCGGGAACAATACTGAGAAGATAATCATGATGGGGTATGGTTAGAATCTTCACATCATACCGAGCGGCACTGGCTATACAGTTTAAAAAAAACTGTAAAGGTCATGCCTACCTATTTTGGCTGGGTATTAATTAAGTATAAACGATCTCAAGTTGTTAGGTATATGATGAAGGTTTTAATGATAAAATAAAACCGTAGGATTCAACAACGAAAAATTTCTAAATATTTTTTTTTACTATAGATAGTCACACCTTTACACATTTGGGAGGTGCATCCTTGCTATAATATAAACAAGTAGAATATTTTATTATTCTGTGGCTGTAAAATTATTATGTCTATAGCCTCCACCAAGGTATATTTCTACGGTTTTTATGTTTACGCCAAAAAACTCTAAAAGGTTCATCAAAATCAGTCTAGTCATTTTTGTTTTATGACTAAACATAGAGACGTTTTATAAGAATAATAAAAGTCAAAGACCTAATATAAGAATACCTGTATGCAATTAAATAACCATACCTATATGCAAATAAAAAACCGGCTTCGAAAAAAAAGCAAATTTTACATCTGCACGCGGTTGTGTTCATTCAATTGTCATTATGTAAAATCTTTGGAAATATGGAAACATTTTTATGGACGCTTTTATAAATTTTACCCATATAACCTAACTTGTATAAAATGAGTTGCAAAATAATTATAGGTAGGTATTTATTCGAATTTCATTTTCGAATTTATTTTATTGTAATTTCTGTACTCATATCGTTACGGTTACGGTATTTTCCTGGTAGTAGGCATAATTTATGAGTCTTTGGTAAAAGCATTTCCTTGCTATACATTTCCTAAGTTTTGCACTTTATAGTTCGATGGTTTTCCATTTAATAATAAACCTAATATAGGCTAATGAACCCTATAATATTATGCAGTATTTTTATACTATCGCGACTACTAAAACAAATGTCTAAATAAAGCATAACAGTGAAAAAAATATTGTAACATTTTTTCACTCGACAATAACATATTTAATGCTTCAGTAACCATTACTTGCATGTTTAGAAACAGTTAGTCATTACAGTTCAAATCTTATAGATGTAAGATTTAAATCGATTTAAAAATACATAATTCATGAGTGAACAAATATTATCTGACCCGTGTTGGTCGAATAATTTATTGATAAAATAGGCCATTAATGAAACCTCTTACCTTTGCGTTTATTAATAGCAATATTGACACCGGCCAAGGTAAACCACACGATATTATCACACAGTTTATTAAACTCGCACCTGTTTTATCAACAACAGAAAATGTTTAATCCTTATTTTAACCCTTCACAATATTACACTCGGTATTATCCAATTTTACACCAAAAAGCACTCCGAAATTTATAATACTTGTTCTGAATTTAAACGAACGCGGTGTTCGTATTTCGTAAAGAGCGCGTTCGACAACACGGACCTGCGTGCGTGCGACTCCGAGCACAGACGGTTTTGGACTGTCCGGCTTTTGAAGAGCTGCCTGCTCAACTCAACCATTACAGGATGAGAACCTATGTGGATTGAATGAGACAGCTATTATTTTAATAGATTTGTGGTCCAGCTGAGTGTAACGGGTAGATTTGTAAAAACCTGTCCCACTTGTGTTCGGTATTCAAACTTCTCTGCATAATTTGTACCGCGATAATTTGCTGCGACTATTTCAAGAATGTCGGACTGTTATTTGAAAACTTTTAATTGTACCCACGTAGTTGAAGGTTTTTGTGATAAATGGATATTAAATTGACTTGTTGGAAAGGTGAAGGGCGTGTCAAAAGGACGGAACATCTTGAAATATGCGTCTAATGACTATCTGATTGTAAAAGTCTATTGCAAGGTTGTCATAAATGTTTAACCTGTCAGTTTTAATTGAAGCGTTTCGTTTGTTATTAGGTATGTGTACTAGAACGTGATCCAGGGGCCAGATAGTTACTTTATGAATATATTTAAAATCAATTGTAAAAGAACTGTATCTGTTACTGTCCATTAGCAAATTGGATTGGAGCTTTGAGAACAGATATTTCTAATTAATTAAATATACAGACCTAGTCGGTGTCTGTACCGAACAGATTCAGTAGGCAGACTAAAAAGGTGAGATCTTTTGAAAAGCCCTATTGTAGGTAATGTTTTTAGGCAATCAGACTGTATTATTCATGTTCTAACAATGGATATTCAAATTTAAATTTAAGATTTCTAATTCTGACAGTTTGTGTCTAACATTTTGTTCAAGTAAAAACATTTGTATTATTCCGTCAGACTTAAGTGAGGGACTTGGAACTTTAAGTAATTTAAGATTGGTTTTAGAATAGCGATCTTAATAATTGAATAGTATTTTTGCACCTAAAAGCTTTTGAAGTGAGTATTATTTCTCAGACATTTTAGTACGCTCTACCAACGCGAACTCTACCAACTACCCAACTGTGCCATCTTTTTGGGGTTCCGTAGCCAAATGGCAAAAAACGGAACCCTTATAGATTCGTCATGTCTGTCTGTCCGTCTGTCTGTCCGTCCGTATGTCACAGCCACTTAACTCCGAAACTATAAGGCCTATGCTGTTGAAACTTGGTAAGTAGATGTATTCTGTGAACCGCATTAAGAATTTCATACAAAAATAGAAAAAAAACATAAAATTTTGGGGGTACCCATACTTTGAACTGAAACTCAAAAATTTTTTTTTTCATCAAACCCATACGTGTACCTCACACGTATGGGTTTGATGAAAAAAAACGTAATTTTTTTCTAAACTGAATAGTTTGCGCGAGAGACACTTCCAAAGTGAAAAAAAAGAATGTGTGCCCCCCCCCCCCCCTCTAACTTCTAAAATAAGAGAATAATAAATCTAAAAAAAATATATGATGTACATTGTACATTGCCATGCAAACTTCCACCAAAACTTGGTTTGAACGAGATCCAGTAAGTAGTTTTTTTTAATACGTCATAAACCGCAATTTTCGCCTTTGCTGCTACGGAACCCTTCATCGGCCAAGTGCGAGTCACTTGGCCGGTTTTTTTCGTTCTTTATTTACGTGCGGAAGTCTCCTCGCCCGGGGGGCATTCCCCCCCGGAGCCAGTGAGGGTGGTTATGTCGGACTCGAACCGACAAAAGGCCACCTCGGATGTGGGACGACGACGTCCCCATCTTTATCTCAGAAGATGACATGCGTGCCAATAATCTCACCACCATGAAAGTCCCAGACCGCACGAAATAGCAGAAGGTAAAATTTGGAAGGCGGGCTGGACTCCGAGGTGAGAGGGAGAGCCTGGATGCGATCGGGATCAGGATTCAATAGAAGAAGCTTATTTCAATTTCAAGAAAGATGGTAAATACCAGGATGAAGCAAATAACATGTTGACTTGTCCTATCCCGAGAAGATATCCAAGAAGCATGTATTGAAGAATTTCGAATATCCAAGTCGTGTCAGGTAGCACTCACTCCAGAGTATTCGCTCTAGCCCTTGATTCTCATAAAGCAAAACCTTTGTCATACCATAGACACTGTATTAAAATGGCATTGAATTTTATAATTTACTAGCTGTCCCGGCGAACTTCGTACCGCCATATTTTTTCCGTGCCCGCTGCACCTATTTTCTCATCCTTTAAACCTTCCCTAGACACCCACGAATATTTCAAGACTAAAATTAGTCAAATCGGTTCAGCCGTTCTTGAGTTATAAAATAACAACGAAAAGTGGCATTGATTTTTATTTCAAATTCGTTCTGCCATTTTAAAGATATTTAATAACAAACATAAGTACAAACTTTCACTTATAAATAGTAGTATCAAACGTCTTGTTTAGCGACAGTATTCTGTGCGTAGGAAGCTCTAAATTGAATTTATTATACTCTAACTTCTGATTAAACTTATTGTGGTTTTCAAGACAGGTTCTCTTGAGACTCACTAATGTTGCGACGTTTTTGTCAGGCACAATGTTGTTGAGGTTTTCTTTAGGAAATTCTCGGAAGCGGACTCACCCCTCGTCACGTGGGACTGGGTACGTATTATGTAGTTGGTGAAGTGGGGTGTTAATGGTTTTTTTTTTTTTTTTTTTTTTCTCTCTTCTGGCGATTACGCAGTTTTCGCCAACGACTTAGCACATGGATTTGAATGAACCCTTTGTGGATGTATAGTGTAAATGTGAAAACTGACTTTATGGAACAAAGAATTTAGTATCGATTTGAGATGATTTTGGAGCAGCAACAATACGCCACTATTGATTGTCTTACACATTTGTAAGACAGTTCATTATCATCCTTGCATTCATTCCGGTCATATATGAGACCTTCACCTGGAAGTCCGGGGTCCGCTTTTTCCTCTCTAACTGGGATGCGGATGAACTGCGATCAGAATCAGATTTTGCCATCTGATTCTGATCTCCCCATATAACATTACAAAAAGGCAAGCTATGACTGTAAAAATTAAAATAAAGCAGCATTCAATTCTGCTGCGCACACAGCAAATGCTGCTTTGGTGCCCTATATTTAGGCAGCAAATGATTATTGATATCTCTTGTCAAGAAGCATTATTTTTCTTAGCAATTGGCTGTGTGCGTAACAAATGCTGCTTTGGTGTGTACCCCTCCTTACTTATCGAGTTTCTGCGTGTCAATTCCAACTGAATTTCAAAATTATTTCCTGCCTTACAGTGACACAATGTGTGTTAAACTGTAGTAGGTACTTAAGCATAGACGTCATTGTATATTTCTAATTAGCTGAAAAAATAAAAACCAATTAACAATACGATACTTCAAGCATCATTGTCGTATCGTTCTGCGAAGCCCTGACTGCGCGCGCAAATGTATAATTTATGCCGTGTCGGTTATTTATTGTTCGGAAACGAGAATTTGTCTTTCGCTACTGTGGCTCATTGGCATCCTAATTAGAGGGGGGCTACCATGAAACGTGTATCTGAAATCTCGAGTCAGCACAAAATACAAACGAATGGCAGATTACGTCAGATTTCTTTTAGTCGGATTTAGATTGAATGAAATGTCAAATGCCATACCAGCACACTAAGAACAGAATCCTAAGATTGACTTATCTTAGGATACTGTTCTTAACATATTGCAACAAGGGGTCCGTTGCTCGAAGAGCACGTCAAGCTGTCGATTCCGGTTGCCATTTAAACAATTGTAGCATTCGTTGTGGGTAGTTGAAGTCATAAAAAATCTGACTTTGGAATATGGAGGTTGGTGGCAGTGGCTTCACGGAAAATATCGAAGTCGGCCATTTTGTGGTTAGACTCAAAGTCAACTTCGATTGAATTGGGAAAAGTTGTTGTTGACAGCCGTCAGCGTATTTTATACATATTCTAAAATACGCCAGCCAACGAACTGCCACTTGTCTAGGGCTTCCAAATTGCGGTATAATTTAATGTCTTTTTTTTTTTTTTTTTTTAATATTAGCAACCGAAATTACTAATATTCCCGTTAACCCCTCCAGCTAAGCTAAATTGCTTGTGTTATGTGTGGGTTCACGTCGGTAGTGGAATGGCCAGGATTCGAACCCGGGACCTCTCGATCGTAAGGCCGACTCCTTAACCACTAAGCTACCGCGTCTTAGTACCGATTGTCCGAAACTGTGATCCGTAACTTCGGATATAAGTACCTTCCATGGTAGACCTCCAAACACTGTTGTCTCATGTATAGCTGGATGTGCTATACTCGCAATTACAGTACTATTGTGTATCGATGGAACTATTGTGGTTTGTGATATCTACTGTTCTGTGGAATTAGTCAGGTGATCCTGTGCTATCCGAGATTAGAATTCAAATTAGTCATCATCATTATCTTTGCGGTAGTTACCTACGGTCGCATCTGAGGCCTTTATCTCGGGGTCCGGGGTCCGGATTCACCGATTAGTGTTAGAATATAATAATATGCGTATAATAATGACATGCTTATTAGTTATTATTGGGTTTATTACATGGGTACCAAGAACTTCGGTTTAAACTACCTAAGAGAGCCAGTGCAGCAACAGATTGACGGAAGAAGCTTTCTATTTTTTTTACCACTTAGCTCGCAGATAAACACACGGCCCACCTGATGGAAAGTTGTTACCGTGTTCTATGGACGGGATTCTATCCGAGAAATATATTGTATTCAATCAGATAGACCCCTCTACAGTGTTTCTACTGTAGTAAAACAAGTTAAATATTTTAAAATAAAATTGCTCGTTATTCACTTCGGTACTAAAGGAGGAATGTGGATTAGAGATCTATCGAATAAAAAATCGTAAAACTGTTCAGGTTGTTTGAATTATTTAGACTAAAGATTCTATACTATTTAGCGGCTCGTAAAATCATCTCTATGTACTAAATACCACTAAATATGTATTTATATTGTGCTTTAGAATAAATAAAGCCCTATTTAACGATAGTTGCTAATTACACAATAACCAGCTTATGATAGGGCACAGTATCATATTTCATTAATATTGTAATATCGAAATAATATTAGGGCTTTTGGCAATTTTAATCACATGTATGGATTCGTATTATTGTTTAATTAATTAATAATTACATTCAAGACTATTCCAATTTCCAATAGAGTCATAAAACCGCTATTTCAGAGTCCATGTTTGCAACTGGCTGGATTCCTCTCAGGACGAACGTAAAACGCGGTATCTGGACGCAACAAAAATTGAGACGCGAGTGCATTCGCGCGTAGAACGCCACATCTGGACAGACTCTAAAGACTAAGTAACATCACCTTCAGTTACATATAGGAACCTATTCCCAGGCTCAAAAGTGATCTATGTACAGTCAGCATCAGATGCACGGTGGTGTTGTTGTGTGAGAAAAACTTGCTAGTCTGATGACTGTTGGTACTATTTCATACCCATCTATCTCTGTGCCTGTCACCAAAAGAAACATTGAAAATTGACAGTTCACTGTGTTTTACTACTCAAACAACACATTGCAATTAAATTAAGGAAACTTTATTCTAAATTGTCCTTCTGCGTTGACGGCAAAGAACCTCACTGTTATTACAGGGTCGGCTTTGTAACTGTCATTTTTATAGTATCAATCAATCAGTCAATCAATTTGCCTATTGCAGTCCACTGTTGGGCATAGGACGTGCCTTAAGCATTCAGTCTACATAGAATAAATTATTTTTCAATTTGACTTCAACTTTAATCCATTCTAAATTTTGAATATATATTAGTATCTACGTAATATTAGGTACCTATTTGAGTTCATTGTAAGTAAAACCAATAATAGACATAATTAAACGTATAAAGCTGAAATAATGAAAAGCCTACCGTGTCTGTGTATCGAGGTAATTAAGTCCACATGGGTAAACGCGAGCACAATATTCAAATAATATTTAAATTGTAATTCCTTATTGTACCTAGATTACATTGGTCGTAAAAATATAAAGCTAGGTAGGTAGACAATTGATAGGGGTATGGGGCTCCGCTCCAGCTGGTCTCCAAGGCGTAAAGGATGTGCTTGAGGCAACCTCACCCTCGGCAATTGATGACCCAAGGTGGCGTGCGCTTTTAGTCGGTTCGAGTCCAACGTAAACCTGCTTCGGCGTAGGGGTATCCGAGTGGAATTAAAAACCTACACCTCCGGAGTCCAAACCAACCTGGCTGGCAGGCCACCACACTTGTAACGCGTTTGAAAAATGTATACTCTGAGGTTTGAAAGTTGCGCCCCCACCCGTACACGACACAAACAATATCGTCTGTAACGAACCGGTTCGGTACTTCTTCTTTCTTACTTCGCGCGAAATCAGGAAAAACACGCTTTAAAATTGATAAACATGTTCGGACAAAATATTTATTGACAATCGTAACGTTATTACCTATTACTATGCAAGTCATACACTACTAAGACACTGGATCCAATTACTCCCTTTATAATAAAAAGAGAGTCATAAGACATTTTATCCTAACGCTTTGTTCACCGATTCCATGTTCACAAAAGAAGAAAAAAGTCATCGCACCGAGGACCGTAACCAATTAAAAATCGGTCAATTTACACGAACCAATCGTTGGACTGTATATTTCTATCAGTTAGCGGTCGCACAACGGAGCACACAAATAAAACTCTAGAAAACCCAGTAAAAGGTTCATAAAGGTAAATGCCGACTTGCACGTAACACAATTCAGTGAACGGTCCTTCAGAAAACCTCATGTGCACGTTTTGTAATCCTTCTACGTTACTGGAGAGAAGTAAACGATGTCAATACAATCTGTTACCGCTTCCCATCGATCGCAATTCACGAAAATTTGTCAAGCTTTGTGTTGACATTCTAAGGCAAACAACATTATACAAACACACAGAGTAAGTTTAAAGTCAAAGTACTTTATGTACACGTAGCTATGCATGATTTATGAGTAGTGTTATATCAAACATTTATAGAGTCATAATAGCGTCGTGTTAGAACATAAAACTGAAAGTACGGGTTTCAAAATCACCTATACTTTTGGCTGTAATTGCCTCCTTACTTCTAGTGCACCGATAATGTCAAGAATGAATATAAAACTTTTATAACTTGCAAAATAAATCTGAATGGAAGCAAAGACCGATCCCATGAAGTCGACGCAGCAGATTCTTTAGTTAGGTGAGAGCTTCACAATAGTTGTAGGTACATTGCAAATGCATTCATCGTTTTTAGACCAAAAAACCGTTCAAATGCGAGTCAGACTCGCACACTGAGGGTTCCGTACAAAACTGAATTGAGGGACGAACTTATGTTACATAAACGGCAATTTCTTCTTATTGCATCGACCAAGAAGTTTGATTTTGGTTGCAGACTTGAGTACTTGGTATAAATTTCAACTTGATCCGTAAACATGTTTCCGAGAAAAAGGTCTTGACAGGCAGACAGATGGACAACGAAGTGATTCTATAGGGTTCCGTTTTTTTCCTTTAGAGGTACGGAACCCAAAAAAACAAAACAATCTGCTCTATCGTAATTTTACCGATGACGCTAGTCTGTGATTACCTTTACCGAGTTCCGTCGACAGTTCTTTTGTATGCGACGTGAATATTCAGGTTTTCCTCGTATTGTGAGTCAAAAGCCCTAACTAATTTAGAGGATTGGCGTTGTAATCTCCTAAATTGTTAGACCTTTTCAGAAGAGTCAATAGAATATCGTCAGTCCTTACAAGTCATGACCTCCTTCTTTGGGGATATGGTGAGGTAAATTTAGTAAAAGGTGTTGAAAGAGGTTTTATAATGCTAAAAGGTCTAGGTATAATACAACGTAATAATACGGTTGGTTGCCTAAAAAGATGTAAGTAAGGAATTTTTTTCAGAGTTTATTACCGTATCGATAAGTGAGTTTTTTGCCCTCATAACTTTTAAATGCCTGAACAGATTTCGATGTATGGAGTATAGTTAGAATGTCTATATCATTACAAGTGTCACTCAGTATAAAGTTAAAAAGTCGAAGTTTTTTTTAAGTTTGAGTCAAGTCGAAGTCGCCAAATAATGTTTACTTTTCCAATTTATAAGTAACATCAAAACGCTTTAGTTCCTAGTGAAATCTCTCAAATTCATACAACATTTACAAGAGTTAACGTTTGTAAGCTCGCCGTTTGAGGTCAGCAGTCCGTCCGATTAATTGAGATATAAAAGTTCTAATTGCTTCACAGAACTTATAATTGTGAGTTGTATTATAAAGTAATTTGTAGATTAGTCACGTTTTGTACGTAACACTGGTTTCGTTGATTTAATTTGCTGTATACGTAACTTTAAAATGGTACCTATAAAACCTTCAATGTGGGCGATTCAATGGAAGTTTTTAAAACTTTTGTGCCCCGAACACGAAAAATATACGAATTTGAATTGGCTGCAGTCAAATGAGCGTAATTTTTTGAGATGTCAGTCGCGTAATTTCGGTTAGTGCATTCGACTTCATAGAAATCTTCTGTTTGTTGACAACTCATTTTGCGTCTATGAAAACGAATGCAGCAGAAATCGCAATTCAGAATTAGGCAACTTACAACTCAAAAAATTACGCTCGTTTGGTTTCAGCCTTGCAATTGGTAGGCTTCACACACACACAGGTTCACAGAGGCAAGCGGCCAATTGCAATGCTCCGTTCTCTTGATACGTTGACGTTAGGAATTCGAACATTTTTCGTGTTCGGGGCACAGATCATCATCATCATCCTTGTGTTAATCCGGGTCGCATCCGTATTTTTAATTGTATTTTATCGTATAACACACTCTTTTATATACATCAACACTCACTTTTATTACATGCTTTTCATTCCTGTCCATCCTAAGATTGCCTGGAAGAAATCACTTTTAGTGATAAGGCCGCCCATTGTGCATTTAACTGCAAGAATCTGTAAAATATTGATGTACAATAAAGAATTATCTATCTATCTATCCGAGGCCTTGCCTCAGTATTCGGAGCCCACTTCTTCCTGTCCAACCGCGACGCGGCTGGACTATAATATTTTTCGTGAAGCGACTACCATCTGACCTCCATAACCCTCCATAACCTATTGCCGATTTCGATGTATTGCAGTTAGACCAGTTGTTGGACTATTATAGTTCCAACTACTTGTAATGATTGCCATATGATAGATGTACGTATGACCACCGGGACTAACGGCTTAACCTGCTATCCGAGGCATGGAAATACCCAGACCAATGAAAATAGGCCAATAGGTACATATATTTGCACTGAGCGGGAATCGAATAAAAATGAAAACCACGGCTTTTTTTCTGTTTAATCAATATAAACGTGAGGTTACGGAATTGGGTCCCAGTTCAAGAGTACCTACTGGCAACCGGCATGCATGTATGAACACAATTATGAAAGTAAAAGAAGCGAAAGGGCATACATTTTTAGTTTCGTTGCTACAGTAGTAAAAGTGATAGTAACGTATATAAATTAGCTAACGATTATATTCGTATAGCACTTAGTTGTAGTACTTAGTATGTAGTATAGTTTTGCATATATGTAGGTTCGTAGCTAGTGAAAAGATTTTTGAGATTTTTTGAGAAAGAAGGGTGATTTTTTTAGGAATCTTTCTCTATATTAAGTTATTGGATGTGCTGCAAGTCTGTAAGATCAGGGCCGCCGCTAGCTATGTGGGCGCCCGTGTGCAAAGTCGATTTTGCCGCCCCCTAAATAGGTCTAAGGACGCTTACACACCCCCCACACCCCGCCCCCCCACCCCGCCGGTTGTTATATAGGACTCGAACCGACATATTTTTTCTGGCAGACCATGATAAAAAAGCGGATAATTAATGAAATTACAAAATAAGGAACAAAAATGTTTATTTTGTATAAAAAACAGTAAGTACAGTACTGTACATTTGCTACATGAACAGCTGTATTTTTTTGCGGGTAGGTATGTCAGATTTTTAACAGCTTCAGTAAACTATGTTGTATAAATTTCAACTTGATGCCCTCACCCAATCACGAGAAAAAAAGTGACAGACAGACAAGCAGTCAAAGAATCAAAGTATTTCGTTTAGGCACATAAAGAGCACATGAGCACATAATTTGGAAACAATTCTTTCGCTGGTTCGCTAAGTCGGTTCTACTGAGAAGATACTATTCCGTTTTTAACCTGCGGTGCAAAAATGATGCTTCGTAGCTCCCGAACGGATGAACTTTTGAAAGGTGAGTCAAATTCAAAGGCATATTCTTTATTTTTCAAAATAGTGCAACACTGTTACAGCTTTTTGACGTAAAATTCTGCTTAAAACTAAGTTTACTACCACTTCCTAGGCGCTAGTGGAGAAAAAACGGCGTAAAAAAACTCCACAGAGTGTAATCGGGAGTGATCTTAGCTATGTTTGATGAAAGGCCAAAGAGTATGATAATATATAGAAGAGTGGAAACTATGCTTATCACTAATAACAGAAACAGACAGTAAAACGAAGTTACAATAAAATAAAGACAACTATTGTAATAACAAGAGATAATCTCGAAAAGCGCATCAACATCCGATTCGAACGATATAGAGTTAACAATGACACTTACATGACGTTACTCGGCAAATGGCGTTGTTTGTTGCCCCCAAAAAACCAATCTAATAATCAGGGGCGTATTTAAAGATTTGGCGCACCGGGCCACATAGGTTTGCCTCCCCATAAGTGACGTTCGCGTTCACCGTTAGCCTGCGCCCAAGGGGCGGACCCAAAATAGGGGCCCGTCAGAAGTTGCTAGAGACTTTCAAGCCTGATTCGTGAGATCTCTATCTTATGGTGCGAGAGAAGTGACTCTCATCGATCTCCCCACTAACCCAGGCTCCCAATCAGAATCCCTTCAAAGGGACATATTTGCATTCCATTCCATTAAAGCGCCCTACGTAGAAGATGATATGGCAACCAAAAATCACTTGAGTACAGCAATAGCTTGTGAAGGAGATGTTTTATGACGTTTTATGCATGTTGCCTTCGGCAACAGTAAAAACACCGCTTTTGGACCTGGCAGCACTCTAGGCTCTAAAGGCACTCAGATCCCGTTTTGAAGGGCTCTTTAGCGTATGCCTCAAGTAGAGACGGATTCAGAAAATTTGAAAGACAGGAAAACTGGTCCTCTTCTGCAAAGTTACCATCCGCCTACCGGCTCATTGTATTGATCGACAAGGTGTGCAGTGTGCAGGTGTTTTAAATGAATTATTCCTCGTGAAGTGCCACATCGAGCGCCTCACAGGAGTGAGACCGAATTTGGTAGACAATCAATTTGGATATAGTCGGGAGCAACGTGGATGCCAACACGCGCTTGAGGGCCCTGGTGAAAGAAGCAGTGGCACGGCGAGTTGATGCTGACAGTGTCTATTGTTGCCTACGTCGTTAACGCCTTGTCATGGAGCTGCATCAGAGCTGCACTCATTCAGCACGGGCTGCCTCTCTAACCTCGCGTCATTGTCGGGGCTTACTTATCGGTGAAAGCCAGTATCTACCCAAGTAGGGCATGGTTTGGTAAGTGAGATATGTGGCGCGGTGTTCCGTTTGGCGCGGATCTGGGGCCGCTTCTGTAGAACATCGGCTAGGACTGGATGGTGACGGCCCGAAATCAAAAGCAACCAAATAAGCCACAGCCGGAGTTACCCAAGTCCTTGGACATATTTGTGACTGGATCTGAAGTGGGCATACCTAGTTCTTTTACTTACGAACCCTTTCTGGCCAGTTGACGTGTGGGGAGCACAGAGGCTGCTCATACACCACCTTGCAGCCCTTAAATAGACTTCGGATGCAGGTCAGCCGAAGTAACGAAAACCGAATTAGATGGAGTTTCTTAAAAGAAATGGACCCATGGTGTGAATGCGGAACTACCTCACTGCTAACTCAGGAACGCAGGAACTCATGGGTGCCTCTGAGAACGCCATCAGGGTGGTTGCACACTGGGCAAACAAAATATGACACAATACGCCGCCGCCCCGAGCGTCTATCTCTGGGCGCCTCAATCTTGACTCCAAAAGGTACCCAGAGATAGACGCTCGGGGTGGCAGGTTGCGCTGGGCGCCTCAATCTTGACTCTAAAAGGTGCCCAGAGATAGACACTCGGGGCGGCAGGTTGCGAGGGGCGGCGGAGCCGCCCTGAGCGTCTTTGTCTGGGCGCCTTAATATTGACTCTAAAAGACGCCCAGGGACAGACGCTCGCTAGGGTAAATACGCCCCTGGCTTCACGGAAAATATCGAGCCAAATCCGCAAAGCGGACCCTTGACTCCGAGGTGAAAACTTCGGTTGCGACTGGGAATTAACGCTAGGATGAAGAAGACTTGAGAAATTGAATAATCAAAATCAAATATACCTATTGTATAATGATACTGTTATAATTCAAGCAAAATAAATATTAAAAATATACATATCGCCTGTCCCTATTAAAATCGTCGGAACTACAAAAATGCAATTTTTATTTTATTTCATAAAACGTGTCTATATACCTAGGTCTATCGTCAGTTAAAAAGAAAAAAATCTAGTATGCCTAGTTTTTGAAATAGCCAAATTAAAAACGTTGGATATTACCTAGATAGCCCGTTAACATAGTCGGTTATTAACTACCTACGATCTTAACGGGACGCGGGGTTAGGTGAGCGCGTGCGATCTCCCAGTTCCGACCATGTTAGCGGGATTAACGGACTTCGCGCTGTCACCTGTCTTTTTACGATAGTTAATTGAAATAATCCCTTACCTTATAACACTGTTCACGATGTCTACGAGATCAAAACGCTTGATTAAGCTGTTTACTGGGCATGATGAAAAAAACAACAATAATAGAAATAGAAATGCGGTCGAAAATATTATGAAAGCAAAACATAGTATAGAAACAGGTATGTATTATTAAAATATTACTTTTACAATTATTTACAGTATAGTTTATGTTTTAATGTTATTGCGAATTTAATACCAAATTAAAGTATCATTTAATCATTCAAAATGCGTAACGTAATTTAAAATTGTAGGATGTACCACATCCGACTTTGTTAATTGGTTTTCAAAAGGTGTTCCATGTCGGTAGTAGCACATCCGACGTTTTTTGTCGGGTTTTTAAATAGATCAAATGTCGGTAGTACCACATTCGACAATGTTAATCGGTTTATCAAATGGGTAAAATGTTGGTAGTACCACATCCAACGCTCTTAACCGATTTTACAAATGGGTTATATGTCGGTAGTACCACATCCTACGTATTTTACCGTTTTTGTTAAGGAATTAAATGTTGGTACCATCACATCCGACCATAATGTTATAGTGGGATGTGGTAGAACCAACTACACTGACACCTAAATACATAGATAACGTGCTTTGTTTTTAAAATCTAAAATGATTAATTTATTTTATGACATATTTATGTGAAAATTGAGTTTTTTTTTTCAGCTTTTCGAGAGTCTCCCATACCTGCAAGCTTTGAAGCTGAATTAATTCAAATGCAGGATTCACTCGATGATGTATTAAATGACAATGACGACATAATATTAGCCAATAAAGCGAATGTTACTGAAGCCGTTACAACACCACTGTCAACACCTGCTGTGTTCAACGATGAAATAGAATTAGCTGACAAAGGTTGTGAACATAATTTAGTAAGTACTAAATCTCATTCCCAAATTGTAGTTGACAAGAATACTGGCGATACTAAATCTCCGACGCCATCACCAGCTAACGAGGGTAATGAAGATATAGTACAGAATACATCTCATTGGTAGTATGCCCTGCAGCGGTACCGCGTTGATTGGCGATACATCGAGGTGCTAAGATGCCTGTATGACACTGCCACAATGTCCGTCCAGCTCCAAGACCAGAAGACGAAACCCATTAGCCTCCAACGTGTTATATCTCCCAAACTATTCACCAACGCATTGGAGGACGTCTTCAAGACTCTGGATTGAACTGGGCGGGGCATCAACATCAACGGTGAGTACATCTCGCACCTTCGGTTCGCCGACGACATCGTCATAGTAGCGGAGTCGCTGGAACAACTGGACGAAATGCTGCACAGCCTGAATGGAGCTTCTCGACAAGTCGGCCTCGGTGTAAACTTGGATAAAACCAAGATTATGTTCAACGAACGTGTTGTACCGAGACCGATTGCCATCGAAGGGGCGACACTCGAAGTTGTTCAAAAATATATCTACCGGGAGCAAGTGGATAACTTGCCCCCGGTAGCTCGGTAAAACAACTTCGAGAAAGAAAAAACCAGAAGAGTCCAACTGGGGTGGGCAGCTTTTGGCAAATTGCGTCGGGTCTTCTCCTCCTCTTTGCTGCAATGCCTGAAAACAAAGGTTTTCGACCAGTGCGCTCTACCTCTTATGACCTACGGTGCCGAAACGTGGCCACTGACGGTGGGGTTAGTCCGTGACCTACAAGGTTATCCGACATAGAGCCAAAGTTACCGACATAGCTCGCAGAATAAGCAAGCTGAAGTGGCAGTGGGCTGGCCACATCTGCCGAAGGACTGATGGCCGTAGGAGTAAACGAGTCCTAGAGTGGAGACCGCGTGAAGGAAAACGGAAGGTGGGACATCCCCTAGCCAGATGGACTGACGACCTGCAAAAGGTGGCTGGGACAGACTGTATACGAAAAGCGGAGGATCGGCAAACGTGCACATTGGGAATAGTATGCACATTGTACAAGATTAGTATGCACAAGTATGGTTGATTGATTTTCACTAAGAAGACTGATTTTAACAATTAGTTAATCCTAATTTAATTGATGTAAGTTGTCCATAAAGCTAAGACCTTTGATTCAGTATTACCTAAGTGACTTAATTATGAGCAAGAAGATTTTGTATTTTGATTAGTTGTTTTTAGTTAAGGCAGCATGTTTTATAATAATTATTATTTATAATAATATTTGTAAATAAGAAGTCTGATTTTAACAATAGTTAGTTATAATTGAATGGGTGGAAGTTTTCCATGAAACTAAAGACCTTTGATTAAGTTATTTCCAAAGTGCCTTAATTATAAAAAAGAAGATTTTGTATTTTGTTTAGCTGTTTTGTTATGAAACCATTTTTTAATAGGCATTAACTATTTATAATATCTAATATTTATCAATAAGAAGACAGATTTTAATAAAATTGCACAGTTAATCTTGATTTAATTATTGTTAGTTTACTATAAACCTGTGATTATACCCTACTTGTGATTATTACTTACCATAATAAGATTTTGTATGCCACTTTTAAGTTTATTTATTAGTTGGATTTCTTTTTTAATAATAAAGAGGTTTTACTTGAGTAACTACAAAATTTTTATTCTTTTAACTTTATAAGTCATAAAGTTAGATTTTTATATGATTTTCTCAATTGACCAAATTTTCTTTATTCATAGTCAATAAATATATATGCATAGACTTACATTTTTGGTGTTTTTTTACAGTAATTTGTACATACGACATGCATATTAATAGATATTAATCATTTAACAATGTAGTAAATGGCAGTTCCGACAAATAATTATAAATTTCGCCCAGCAACAATGTTGGTTCTGGTATTTCCGACAAACAATTATCAATTTTTCCCAGCAACAATGTCGGTTCTGGTACTTCCGACAAATCAACATTAGTTCTAAACCGTTAAAAAGGTCACAAGTGACTTTTCTCACATTTACACTTAATATACCGGCTACTTATTATATTGTCCTGAACAGGCATAACTTGTACAGCATTATTCTAAACTTTCAGGACTCTGCTTAAAATAAGTAAAAAGTTACACGGAATTTAAACTTTGAAATGCTCTCCTGTAAAGTTGCAGTTTTTCACATCCGACGATTTTAATAGGGACCGTCGATATTTTCTTTAACCTATTTGTCATTAGAATATTTGACTTTAGCAAAACATCATATTACTATAGAATGCACATTTGTCGACAACAAATAAAATAGTCCACATCCCTATTTATCTACTTACTTTGTATCGAATTTCAGGCGCCGCGTAGCGGCGATGCGATGGTTTGGTTCAACATGCAAACGCTTTAATATGTATTGCATTCTAGTTTTAAGGGATGCTAATAGATGGCAATGTTAATCATCTAATAGAAACGAAATTAAATAGTATAAAAATAGTCCACATCCCTATTTACCTACTTACTTTGTATCGAATTTCGGGCGCCGCGTAGCGGCGAGGCGATGGTTCAACATGCAGACGCTTTATTATGTATTGCGTTCTAGTTTTAAGGGATGCTAATAGATGGCGATGTTAATCATATAATAGAAACGAAATTATTTTTAATAGTATTTATGTGGGGTGTGTATACGTACAAGGGGGCGGCAAATAAAATAGAGGGGGGGGGCGGCAAATCTGGGGATTTGCCGCCCCCCTGGACGTGCCGCCCGTGTGCGGTGCACCCGTTGCACCCCCGCTATCAGCGGCCCTGTGTAAGATGGGGTGATTGAAGGCAAACGCAAGGTGAGACCCTTCTAACCAGATGGACTGACAACCTGAAAAAGGTGACTGGAATAGACTGGATGTGGAAGGCAGAGCATCGGGAGCAATGGGGCACATCGGGAGAGGCCTATGACCAGTATTGTACTGCAATAGGCTAATTAATTGATATCACACGGTTACATCAAATAGGAACATCAAAGACATCTGTAAGCAGGGGTTGCAATCAATTAATTAAATCAAAGAGGAGAGTGGGAGTAAAAGGGAAACTATGAGTTTCTAATAATGCTAAGAAACATTTCTGGCATTTCTGCCCTACCATTCTTCAGTGACGGTCAATATTATATTAAATTTTATACAGCCGGATGGACATAACTCTCTCAAAGGAATAAAGTCTCATGCTATTGTATATAACACCTTACAGTACCTAAGTAAATTTTCCTTCAATTCATAAACGTCGCTTAAGGCTTTTAAACCATCGATATAATAATTTTACGCTTTTTAAAAATGTAACATTCTAAATTCGAAATTTTTTGACGTTCGGAACCTATTATGCCTTTCATAATATGCGTTCATTTTTCCCCTTTTGTTTGTTGACAGCATTGTTAGCAATATCGCGTATTATGTAAGCCAGGGGTACCCAATCTTTTAAAATGATGGTACACATATTGACAAAATGACGCTATTGTTCATGGTTTTGTAAATATATAGAATGTATCGAAGATATATTAAGCAGCTTATAACCATACTAGTTGTTGCCTATCTCCACTCGCATAGAATTCTGATCCCGTTCCCGTTGCAGCTTCTGTTCTGGCCTTCCCTGCCTTCGCCCATGCATGACATTATCCCAAACCCCAGTTACACCCATTTCATCCATATAATATTATGCGTTAGGTATTTCATAGCTTTCAAATAATGTGTGAGAATCTATCTGATTTATTGACATTTATGATTAGCGATCCGTTCTTTTAATATCGATTTAAGACCACCACTTAATCCGTAAAAATGCCTCACTTTTAGTTGCTGTCACACAGATGACATTAAAAAAGGCGCACTGTGTCTATACAGATAGGTGTTAATCTTCATTATTTCTAGGTCGTGTTCCTAATTCGAAATTCAAAATTCATTCCCGCCTCACCCAGGTACCGTTACCCCATTTTGGTTCTAAACGACTTCTATAGTACTCTAGTATCTAGTATACATAACGGACACAATACCCTACTCCGATTAAATATTCCATTATATTGTGAGTGTGATAAAAATAAATCGTGATCTCTGAGAATGGAGTGCGCAGACGCGTACTTCCACCATCTTGTGGCTTGTGATTTAAGAATGAGAAGACTGAAATTTACAACCACCTGTACGGTAACTTAGGATTATACTTTGCTCGTATGAGTTGTTTTAACAACTTCGTATCATGTCAAATGGTAAACTCAAGTAGATAAAAAGTACAAGTTACTGAAAAAAATTGGTATCGCGAAAGACTGGAAATGGCTCACGAACAATATGCAATTTTTAGTTGTAATACAGATGATATTACAAAAAAAATATTACAATAAATAGTCTTTTTTCATACAACTTAATAACTCCGGGAACCAGAGCTCACTGGAGAGTTTTTATGCTGTCAGTGGGAAGACCAAAGGTTGGTCTTACTTTGTCTTCTGCACTGACGGCACAGAAACTTTTTGTTCTTAAAGGGGCGGCAGGACGAGTGTGACGCTCGTCCATAGATCACGGTAACCACTTTTCACCAGGTGGGCCGGTTGCCTGTCTGCCATCTAAGTTGTATAAAAAATTCCAATTGCTTTTAATCCAACAAAAAAAATCAGCCCTCCTAGATAAGTGGCAATTCGTATTTTATCTAATAGAATGGTGAAGATTTGGCGTATATGACAGTCGACAACGTATGTCATAAACGTCAAAATATGTGTCTTAAACGTCAAATCCCACACATTCATCATTCTATTGTACAATAAGCCGCGCCGGTCAAATAATTTTCCCTTTATTGTGCATTTAATCTTAGCTTTTATGGAAGCAAAGGCCGTTTAGCCCTATTTTTTAATTCTAATTTATTAAAAGTATGTTTTTAATTTTATTTTAATAAAATGTCAAACGAAGCAACTATTACCCCTTCCTCTCCTTTTGCGAATGTACTGTGCGAATGGTTCCTTAATAGTTCACATTGTGTATAAAACTACGGGCGAAATTTATTGCCGTACATTTGTTCCGGATGGTTTTTAGGTTACTTTATGTCTCTGGAACGTTTTGTTCTGGACAATGCGGGAACAGCACTTTGCGTCAGTTAAATGGACGTTATACATTATTCCAGTCAGGGTTAAAAAACTAGGGGCGAAGATCAAGATATAACTATTAGTGATGTGCTGAAAATCGGTATTCGTATCCGCAGATATCCAAGGGAGAAAGGGGAAGAAGGAGAAAGTTTTGATATTTGCGATGACTCTTTTAAACATCTTTTGCTTTATTAATTTTTAATACGGAGTTAAAAAAAAGTTCTGATATAGTCTGGTCATTGTATACATCCGAGGCGACAATAATTCGCTTCCATCTGAAGTTAGTAAAATTGTTCAAAACACCATCTTAAATGACCAATAAAAATTCCTCATCGGTGCGATACCTGATCGATGAGAACTTTTTAGATTTCATTTTCAAAGTTTTAAAACTAGCGTTTTGAACAAGACTTTGAGCTGGGTGCAAATTATTGTACCGTCACTCCTATAATTTTATTCAAATTGACTGGACTATCATATGTAAGTATGTAGGATTATGTAGCATGCAGAATTATAAAATGCCAATAAAATCCTTTTTAAAGTGGTGACAACTATCGTTTCATAGTCACGCGCAACGAATTGAGTAAAAAATTTTGGATCCATTTAAAATATTATCCGAATCCGCGCATAATGTAATGAATCCTAAATATCATTAAAGGCACATCACTATAGGAAAACAATTTATTTAATCATAAAAGAACAATTTTTACATGGTTATTATAAAAATATGGAAAAAAAAATATATATATACAATTACTTACAAAATATACATAACTATACAAAACTATGCTAAGTATATATAGGGTAAGGTTGCCGATATTGTACCAGTTAACGAACTTTACAAGATATCACAAAAACTATATCACTTAAAAGGATTATATTATAAGAAATAAAAAGGTTGTTCTATTGGTATCTATATTTTATAACTAGAAAATGCGGAGATATAACCCAATTAGGACAATAAAAGTTTTTCAAAAAGTCGAAAAAAGTACAATTTAGGAAACCGGTTTCGTTAATTGTACCATAGGTATCTTAAATTGTACTTTACGGTTTAAATGAGATTCTAGTATCTCCTACAAATTGAAATTAGCCTTACCGTTATACATCTTTATAAAAATTATTATACATAAAGTTTTAAATATTAATAATGTATAATATTTAAACATCAAGTTATATCTAAATTGTACCGGTACATTTTAGGATTACACTACCTAGTATGTACAAATTAGGCAACACCAAGTTTTTGTTTTTATGCGAGCCGTCATTATAACCTCGAAATACCAAACATTAAAATTATATTCTCAAAAAAGTGCACTAATATGCTTACTTTCCAAAAACATATATAACAGCTGCAGTGTACCTACCACTGCCACAAGAACCCCTTAGGTAAATAGCTCTAAAATTATATCAGAACGCCAAAATAGTGATTTTTGTTTACTACATCTACCTTAGTTGTGTTATCGAATCCAAACTGACAGCGATTGCGTAATGTTGGTAGCTCTACTTTTTAGTGTTGTCACATCAAACCTAAGCATTTCAGTTTGGTAGATATTGAGGTGGTACAAATTACGAGCCGGTACAACTTATGCTACTCCACCCTATATACAAAAAAGTGACCGTTACGTTACGCATCGAAAAATCACATCACTATTAAATTAAAGTGAATACTTACGACGGGACAATAAATTCTTGGTAAGAAGTATTATAATAAGTATGAAACAAAGATATTATGCACATTTTTTAGGATTCATGCAACAGGATTTTATGTGTTACTCCAATATTAACAGGAGGAGGTGATTACATGTAATGGAACTGGACCCAACGGTGAATGTAACGACATTGTGGTCATTGAGCCAGTTTATTCAATGTTTATATTAATATAAGCCATTAAAATATATATCAAGCTTTTCCATGAACTCAGAAATACTTAATAGATTTTATAAAGACATCGAGATCCTAATGTGTTACTAAGTTTGGTCGTTACTAGCTTATCAAATAATAATTAACATAAATAAAACATCTTTTGATTATAAAAAAAATAATAACAATGGAATTGTAATAGTGGTATGCAAAATAAAATGGGCCTATAAATAAAAATTCTACATGGACGCGTTTCGTTTCGCATCACTAGCTAGACTTGCTTTACGAAACAAGAAAATTAATACGATATATATTTTTAACAATAGTAGGTATATTGCAGATAACTACTACGGTAGTAGGACCACAGCAAGTTGGGTTTAGCTCAATTTTTTTTCTTAACTAGCGGATCGGACAGTAAGTGTTTTTGAATAGTCGGAGTATTGTTTCTTAGGATTTATAAATATTCGAAATTTTGCAAATCGGAATATTGAAATTCGGAATTAAATATTTCGGAATTTTTAGGTTTTAGTTTTCAAGAAGAAACGGCGCAACAAACTCGACTGTGTCATTTTCCGAGACTTCAAGATTATATTATTACTGGTATTGTTCGTGACCAAACTTTACCAAGAGCTCTCTGGAACAGTATTGCTCGTATCCTATATTTGACCGAAATATTTCAGCGCTTAAACAAATAAGTGTCCTTCTTTATCAGTTGTTAGTCCTCCAACACAATTGAGAACTTATCCTATCAATCAAAACTCCGTAATTTCTTTGCTTGTTATATAGAACAGTTTTTCAGTCAATGAATCAAAGTGTCCCAGCTTCTAATAGATTATTTTCGGTCGTTACAGATAATATCTCTTCTATATTCCCTAAGTCATTGTCTCTCTCAATAAGACAAAAGAGGGGAGCGGTAATGAATGAACTGCTCTTGAAATGTCCGCTTCGGGAATTCGTACTGGGAATGTGGGACAGCTGCCCAAGATAAACTGATGAAATGAGACCGAGGCAGCTTTACGAAGCTATTTTACCAATTTATGATTTTATAAAGGTAATTTAATGGGGAAGACAGCAGTTTTATTGGATTCCCCGATTTGAATAAATAATTCCCGTCACCTGGTGGACTCAACTCAGTCAAATAGTTATTGTCGGGTATTATGAAAGGGAATTCTTCGTCTTAATGTTACAACTTTTGTAATAGAAAGAACTTTTATAATAAAACCTGCGCAGAAGAAGTTTTATTGTACCGTTCATTGTTCGTTAATATTCCTTTTAGGTTATTATATTTTTGCGATAACGAAATTTAGACGCGGGGAAGGTAGATTTTTGTTATAATAACAATCTGTTTAAAATATAGGTACTGATTAAAATTGATTTGCCTTCTTGCCGTTTTTTGCTTGAATGAACGAATGACGTAGAACTTTTATGGCACAACATAACTGTGTATTGATGTTTGTACTGATTTGGACGAACTTTGTGTTTATTAATTGTATGTTTGTGGAGTCTCTTCAATCAGAAATAATTTTACTTACAAGAACTCAAGCCTAGAGAAGGAGGAAACCGGGCTTCAGAGCGTAAGTTTTGAATGTAACTAGGACTAATTCTGTGATATTGATAAAACTTTCATCCAAATCGTTAGAGTCGTTTCCGAGATAGAGTAAATTTCAGAATAGTTTGCTTCATAGAAATACATGTATTTTCATTTTTGGAGGAGGCAAGACAAGACGGTATTTCCGTCCCAATCGAGCAGTCCGACTGGGGAGGTACCTCCGGCCTACAGAATACCGCGGGTATAATAACCCCGTGTTGTGTTTCCAGCGGTGAGTAGGGTAGCCAGAGCTCACTGGAGAGGTTTTGTGCTGTCAGTGGGAAGACCAAAGACTTGTCCTGCTTCGCTGGCGGCACAGAATCTCTCTGTTCTTAAAGGGTCGGCAGCACGAGTGTGACTCCTCTGGTGTTAAATAAATAAATAAATATTGTAGGACAATCTACGCTATCTAGACCCAAAGTAAGCATAGTTTAACTAGCTTGTGTTATGGAATCTAGAATGCGGATAAACATACATAAATACATTTTTTTCGTTATATTATACATAGAAACACCCAGACCAATGCAAATATTCATATTCATGCACACAAATATTTGCACTGCGCGGGGATCGAACCCGCGCCTCCTGCCACGGTGACCACTTTCCATCAGGTGTACCGTGTACTTGTCTGCGACCTAAGTGGTATAAAAAAAACATATATTCAGGATTTATGAATAATAAACCAGCTCACAGTCTGAGGTCAGAAATCAAAGACATAAACTAGAACTAGAAACTAGAATGTATTTTTTTTTCTATTGATATGTTCATATATACCTATTGAAATGCTTCATACTTGAATTATTTGGTCAGTATTATCTGATATTTATGTAAACGAAGAATACTGTTCACACATGAATTGATTGAAATATTTGAAACGGTCGGAAACATAAAAATATAAAAAGTAAATTCAGCGATATGCAAATGTTAAAAATACTTTTAATGGACTATAAATGCCTTAATTTTAGTAAGCATAAATGTTTTAGAGCTTTGTATGTTTGTTATTCACTCACGCTCAAACGGCAAAACGGATCTCGTTGAAATTGACACAGGAATAGATTAAAGTCTAGAACCTATAACAAATGAAGTACCTTTTAAACGGTATATAATATGATCGTACAGAAAAAAGTCCAAAAACAACGGTCTAGCTGCAAAGTTTGATATCGCCTGATGTTACCATTGGGTTGTAGAGGTCAGATGGCAATCGCTTCACGGAAAATATCGAGGTCTAGCCAAATATGTAGTTAAGACTGGTAAAGCGGACCCCAGACTCCGAGCTGAAAAGCTTCGGATGCGACTGGGAATTAACGCTAGGATGAAGAAGAAGATGATCGTACAGAACAAAAACACGAGTCCTTCAAAACCCATAAAACAAAGACAGTCGGCGTATTCTATCTAGTATCTATATAACATAAAAAAGGAAATAAATAAGGTGCTACGGAACAAAATGAAAAGCATTGTTTACAATAATTCTTTGGTCAGTGACAAATCGGATGAGACACGAGATTAACAAGGGACCCGCCATTTTGAATAAGTTTTCGGCAGTGGATTATTTTGTTAGCTATCGTAACTCTGTTTAATTAATAAATACAAGTTTAATTTTAATTAAGTATTGTGTTTACTTAAGTACGGGCGTACTCGGAAGTAATCCAAATATGTTTAAGTTACCGATCACCTTAAAACCTTTCATAATATTTAAACAAAGTATGTTTAATATGGGTTTACCTTTTTATTAATCTTGTTGTCTAAATGCTGCAAAATACATCGATTATTTTGATTATGTATTTTCAAATCACTTAGGTGGCACACAAGCAGATGGCTCTCCTGATTCCTATGATGCCCAAGACTGCAAAAAGCACAAGCAAAAGCCGGCAAGTGGACCTTGAACTGCGGGGTGAAGAACCAGAAACAGAGCAGCCGCAATAGGGCGCGCATCTCCCAATATTCGGCCCATTATAACCAAGATGGTTGGCAGGGCCAGGGCAAGAAGGTGGGAATATGGGGTGGGGTGAAGCCTAAAAACCCAATAGTAATGTTAATGATCACATTACTAGGTATGTATTAGAGCTACCAGGATATTTACCCAGTTTTGTTTGGAGGTTCCGATATTTCGGCGCTGTTGCAAGCACCATGATCACGGAGGAACTAGAGTATTGGCGGTAAACGGTGTTATAGTTTTAAAGACCTAGTTCTTGCTACGTGTGTGAGCACTACCACTGGTTTCACTCTCACTGCAAACTCGAACTCGATCTCGATCTAATTCACGACACACTATGCTTATTGTGTCCACTCGCGATTTTGTTTTGGATTGTTCCCGATTGTATTTGAAAAGGCGGACCACCAAACAATACCATGTTAAATATCCCGATAGTTCAAATAGTAATATGGCCTTACCGTGGAAGAGCAGCTTTTTGTGAACAATATTTTTAGGTACATAATACATTTTAACGAGGTAGGATTACAATTAACCAAACCAGCTTTTTTTTAATTCCATGCAGCCCGTTTTCGCAGAAAATTCTTTGTGTAGGGGTAGAAAAAAAGTATATCCGTGTTTCAAACCGGTAATCCTTTCATGTGAGTCCGTTTCTACGAACCATGTGATAAAACGATCCCGGGATAAAAAGTATTCTAAATACTAGACTTTATCTATACCTATGCTAGATAACATTATGATCCGATCCCCACCCAAGCGGGGTTCTCGGATCGGATGAGGCGAACCTGCGGTGCGAAGGAGTTGCTACACAGACTATGGCACACCTGCTGACTTGTACTGCAAGCCTATATACTTCTTTGGATACTGGTATATATTTTGACCCCAAGTCACAAGAGAAACAGCCCTGGTGCATGCAGATTGGTTTGGTATAATCTATGATTGGTGGAGTTGAGCTCCTCCGCCGCTGTAGCACCTCGTGCTATCCTCAAATTACATCCAAAAAACGCATCCTACTGCGCACATATTGCACGTAGGTACCTACTTTGTGACGTGATTGAGGTCAAGACTTATGCCGGTAACTATATAAGATCTCATGTGCGTCTCCGAGACAGCAATCCAACGTATGTCATAAACGTCAAATCACAATGTATGGGATTTGACGTTGGTGACATACGTTGACGACTGTCATACACGTCAAATCCCATACATTTGTCATTCTATTCTACAATACGCAAGCTGACGTATTACCACTTGTCCTAGACCACCATTGTCTAGGGGGGCAGGTAGCAACACACAGGGAAAACAGAATTTAAGATGTGTCGTCGATTCGATAAAAGATATTGTTCGAAATATTTTAGGCACAGGTGGCACCGTTTTGCCTCTAAGGCTTACCGAATAAAAATAAATCGTAATTATTTCTTCATGCTCTTGTGCTCGCGGGCTAAGAACACTACCTCCCTATCTTTCCCCGGGGGTGCCGTATAAGACGATTTAGGGATTATCCGGGGAGGTAGGGAGGTCACAGCGTTCATCGGTGTACTTTTTCAGCTTACTGCGATTACTAAGCCTCCTGACAAAGTACGCGATAATGGTGAATTCGTTTTTTTTTAAGATCATTTGCATAATAATATAATAGGTATAATTGTAGTCATATTGCGATAGATAATTGTAATAACTTTATGATATTGTTATAACTATTGTACTTACGTTTGTATTTACAGTCTGATTGCAACTCCGTCCGTAATCTACTCAGGTAATTCAAAACAAAACCTAAAGACTAATCATGTTTTCAAACTTCCTCGTGGGGATTTAAGTGATACTTATAGTATGATTCCGAAGCCGACCGCATACGACAACTGCAGACGCATGCAGCAGATATAGCGTACCAATTACTTGTTTAACTCCGATACGGATAAAGGGGACAATTGAGAAGCCGCAATGAATTACGCGATTTGCTGCGTGCGTCTTCAGTTATGGTATGCGGTTTCCTTCGGAATCTTCTTCTTCTTCTTCATAGCGTTAATTCCCAGTCGCATCCGAAGCTTTCAGATCGGAGTCTGGGGTCCGCTTTTACCAGTCTTAACCACGGATTTGACTAGACCTCGATATTTTCCGTGAAGCGATTGTCATCTGACCTCCACAACCCATGCAATGTTAACATTAGGCGATATCGAAATTTAGCAGTTAGATCGTTGTTTTTTTTTTTTTGGATTTTTGAGGGCTCCAACTACCCGTAACGACTGCCATAGATGTTCTCATGGCAACCGGGACCGACGGCTTAACGTGCTCTCCGAGGCACGACCAGACCAATGCAAATACTCATATTTCAGTCACACAAATATTTGCACTGAGCGGGGATCGAACCCGCTGAGCGGGGATCGAACCCGCAACTTCGGAATCATTCCTTAATATTTTGCTTGTTCTTTGATTCGGTTCCAATTGTGTATGGTGTCTAATTAAAATATTCTATGCCAACCGTTATGGTTCTCTTAAAAGCCAATATTATACCATAAGATAGAGAAAACCATGATAAAACGACCGCTTGGCTTCTCGGACTCGCTCCCTATTACGTGGGACCGAATAGGCGAAATGTGGGAGTCGATACACCTCTGCCTACCCCTTCGGGGATTTATTTAAGCGTGACGGGGATTTGAGCGGGGACTTATTTAAGAAGTCTTGCATGATGAATAATATTTGATGAGGGTTAAATACAATATGCTGGTGGCAAACTGGTGGTTTTTTAAATAGTTTAGAAACTGTACCAGTAGATTAATCAAGTTCTAATAAATACATAGTAAACAAGTAATAAAATTATATTATTAATAACATTACCGGGCGCCGGCGCTTACATAATGGCGAAGGCGTTGGACTTGCGATCGTTACGAGACTGGTTTATCGCCAACCAATACATTACTATCGTAGTGATTATAAGTAAGTGATGTACGGCATTAATTAGTCGACATAATATCCACTTTTACACTTTTTGTACAAGATTTTTAGTCCAGTACCTCCCGTGTCCAACTCCCTCTCTTGTGTAGATAATAATATGTCAACAATAACATGTAGACCGTGCCTACTGAGAACGAGGTGTGTCTGACTGTACATACATATTTTTGTTAAACAAACGGTTTTAACTACTCTCTGTAGGTATCAATGCGTCTGTCCGATGTACGATAGAGACCGCTCTATATAATCGAAGCAAGTCGATCTAATTCGGAAGCTTATTAAATTAAAAAAAACGGGTTCCTACTTACTGTGCCTTATTGCACTGTGAGTCGTCATCAGATATATCGTAGCAGACAACGTGACAAAATGCTTCTGAACAGTTAAAATCTAAATAAGTTCCACACACTGCAATTAGTATATCTGATGTCGACTGTACCTACACATGAAAAACCTTCAAAGCTTAATTTAAAATTTTTTTTTAAGAAGTCTACTCAATACACATACGATATTAAGATTCGCCCCTACCCATATCAATCACTGAAGGTAAAAGACTCGTACATTTATTATAAGTAGCTAAATCAGGGTTACCTTTTTGCAAATATTTTACGCGAAGGTACTAAACTCGTCCGCCTTTTCGCTTTTAGTTAGCACTACCTAATAATCGAGTTATATTTTTTAGAATAAGTATAAGAAAAATTCTGCATTATTAGTAAGACGGCTATTAGGTATTTTCGAGTATTTGAAGCAATTTCAAGTAATATTTTATGCGAGAATTCCAATTCGTATAATTTCACGTATCCTGCTAGTCAGAAGTTGCAAACGCAAAAGCGTCCCTTAAATGACGGTATAATATGCCTATTACTTTTTACAGTTACCTATATTATTTAACTGCAGGTTGGAAAGCACCTCCCTGAAAATGAATGTGGATGTTAAGTAGTTTGCACCTGGAGCCTTTTCGTCTGACTCCTGACAGTGCCTGAGAATTTACCTTTCTCCCATGTTCGTTTTTTCCTGTCTCTCTTTAATAACTGGGGCTACATTAGCGGACTCACGCACAACGGTCCAAAACAGAGGCAGTCCTCTTGTCATACATTCGTATCGTGTTAGCGTGGTTAAATATCGGACAGGTGGCGCTTCGGCCACGTACGAAACCACAATTCGAAACCAGTTTCGAAAGAAGAATATTATTTCTTTTTACGAAACTGGTTTCAATAAAAGAATAATATTTCTTCTTTCGAAATTCGTTTCGATAAAAGAATAATGTTTCTTTTTTCGAAACTCTTAATAAATGAAGATAAAGGAATGAATTTACTGTCCATTTTACCAAATTTGCCTTGCAGCGTCCTGGGCCCATACCATGAACTCTTAAAACAGGTCAATAATTAAACTGCTGTCATTCTACCAACTGCGAATGTCACTTTGGAATCCCTTTGTAATCCTATAATATTTATATGACAGTACAAAGTGACATTTGCAGTTGGTAGAATGACAGCAGTTCAATTATTGACCTGTTTTAACTTAGAGTATACATTGCTATAGAGCGCGCCTTACAAGTATGAACTGCTATCACGGGTATGAACAGTACCGAGGCTCCCGGCTCAACCTCAATCAGTAGCAAAACAATACCCGTCAAAATGACTTCGCAAATAATATTTAATTCGATATGTTAAATCAAAATTTTTTACAACATCGTATATTTGTAGTAATAATGACGCAAAAATACCGCAAAATGACGCCAGTTTTTTGTATTTTGGCTATAATTTTATCCATGCATATCAAATCGAACAAAAAACTTAATAACAACAAACTAAATTAATAAGTGCATCTATTGCAACTTTCGGTAATGCATGAAACGTCACTATAGGTGCGCTATACCATCGCAAAGTATCTGCTAACACTCGGCGCCAAAGACCTGAGTGATAGGCGCGCTCTATATAATTATAATGTATACTCTAAGTGTTTTAAGGTTTATGGTAAGGCCGAAGTAACCCCGAAAATCTCCACAAAAAAGTATTTGGTAGACGGCAAGAGAGGTGAGAGGTTACTTCCTATTGAGTGGGAAAACATAGATGACGAAACAATGTGGGGGTAACACACATTTTGTGATCAATACACCCAAAAATATACAGACCTTCTTCCTCGAAGTAGAAAATTTATTAATTATTACTCACAGAAATTCGGGCAGTACTATCTCTGACCGAACCCATCAATACTCCCCAATTTATTGCTCAGAACAATATTAGATATACCAACTTAATACCCCCAATACATCAAAGCCGTTACGATAACAAGCCTCAATTGAAATAATGGTGTTATCTTATTCGTGTGGTGCCAATTTACTGGCTGACTCATTCTCGTGAGGAACGGAAATATTCGGTTTATTACAGGAAAATTTGTCTTATGTGATTACATTGCGGTTCTTTTATAATTGAATCACGCTGTGCGGTCTGCGAGACTCGTGGAATTATGTATGAAAATATTTAAAAATGCTGACTTTTTATCTTGAAAAAATGATGAAATTGATTCTTTTTTAAATAGCGGTATGAGTAGAGAAAATACATACATAAACTCACGCCTGTAAATCCTTGAAGGGGTAGGCAGAGATGGTTTTACACCCACATTCGACAACTATGATTCGTAAAGGAGGCGAGCCTATGGCCGTGTAGCGGGCACTTTGTCATGGGCTGTATGTTTAGGGGCAGCGCAAACGGCGGGGCGGGCCGGTCTTTTTGACCGCGAAGTAATAAAGACTGCGTCTGCCCGTCGATGCTCGCGACTGTCCTCGCCGCGAACACAAAGCGCCACGGAAACGCCGCGCCGCCAGTGCCCGGCGGGCACCTACGACGCGGTCTTTTTACCTTCATGTGCGTTGGTATTATAGGATTCTCTTTTCGCCCTGCCGTCTGCGCCGCGCCTTATTGTCGGATGAAGAACAGCCTTATTCCTGACGTGAGACGTTATTGAGGAAACCTCTAGTGACGAAGACTGAAAATTTCAAAAGGGAAACCCGTGGAAATAATAAATAATAATATACTTACCTCGATCTAGGATGTCACGCACCATGCGATCCATTACCTATCAACCGATGTTTCTGCTCTTACCACTTTCAGTAAACACGTACTTATAAGCATTGCTGTAGTATTACAATATAACCATGTAGGACAAAGAAAGGAAAAAAGCAAGCAGAGTCGAGTCGAGAGTTATAGGGACCTCTCGCCACTGCTGTCATCACCTATTCAGATTTTTAAAATCATCTTATAGACATAAAATAAAGTCTGGAGCGTATAATAATAGCAACACGAGAATAATATTCCCTATGTTATCTTGCAGTTAGTTACCCTTTTGTTAATAGATTCGGTACAGAGCTTAAGCCTACCTCGTAAAAGTTAACTGAGGGTCACCATTGTGTTATCAGATGGTCTGCGAAGTTGGTAAAGGATTGGACATTGTCAGTACCTATAATAATATTATCAACGTTAAACAATGGAGGGTTAGAGAAGACACAACTGAAAAGAGAGAATGTTTAATAAAATTGATTTTCAATGTTTAATGAAATTTTAATACAATTAGCTAACTATTCATTAATGGTCTCACTACCATGGATTTACCAGCTTGAAAGAGACAGCCCTGGGTCTTTTTTTTTTTTTTTTTTTTTTACTAGCGCCTTCGACTCCGTCGAAGCCTACTCTACCTCTACTATTAATTTGCTAGGCTTTTATGGAAGCAACCCTCACAGGGTTCATAAATATTTAACTACAGTAATAACTATATTTCACGCATTCATTCTGAGCCTCTTTATCATACCAGTTCTCGCTTTTATACCTCTCGTACTTTCATTCCGTACCTTTCATACTATAGGGATGGGGAGGGGGGGAGCTGGTAATTGCGCTATTTCATATTTTTTAATTTCCAAACTTATTTCTATGTACATTTTTCTTATCAACTAAAAGTAAGTATTTTTATTTTCATTAATATATTACAACTAATACTTAAAAACTACTACACTGGACACTTATCAATACAATTATAAAATATACAAATTGTATCCAATAGGGGGCATTTCGTCAGAAATGCATGTATTGGATTTTAGGTGCTATTTCGATTTATAACAATTTTTACTATCTTCGACCAGTATTCCAGGAAATATCCTCTATATTCCTTTGCCAACAATACAGGTAAATTTCTAATACATATTTTTAATCCTATCATTTGCTCCAAATCATACCGTGCCCTCGCATGTATTGGACAGTCCACGAGGAGGTGGACGACCGTCTCGTCGACGCCCGGCTCACAGGCACATGATGGGTCCTCCTTACACTTGAAACGAGCCAAGTATGCGGAGAACCCACCATGCCCTGTTAGGAGCTGGGTCGTAGTGCCGGCGATCTCCATCTTCCGAACGATCCTATATGCCTCCAGCGCGCAAGGGAAGAAAAGCTTGGTGCCAGAAGCTGTTTCGCCCTCTTTGTATCTTTTGTTCCATTCGTGAAGCGAGGCCTGTCGCAGGCCTCGCTTCACGAATGAGACGGGGCATTGGTCATAATGTGGCGCGATTTTCGACCGCAGAGCCGCCTCTTTGGCGAGTTGATCCGCTCGCTCGTTGCCCTCCAACCCAGCGTGGGCCTTGACCCAGAACAAGGATATTTCCTTGCCCTGGGTCAATCCCCGCTTGATGGAAGCTCTGGCCTCAACGGCCAGTGGGTGGAGGAGACAGCCCTGGGTCGGCTGGGGTCGAGAGACAATGTCACAGCCAATCTTCGTCGGTTGGCGTCGGTAGCTTAGTTGTTAAGGAGTCAGACTTACGATCAAGAGTTTCCAGGTTAGAATCCTGGCCATTACACTACCGACGACGTGAACCCACTTCTAGCACAAGCTCAGTTGGAAGGGTTACATAGTATTTTCAATTGACTTATATTCTTAAAAAAAACGGGGGCTAGCTGCACACTTTAGAAGGTGGCCCATATCTACGATTCATACGCATATACAGGGCGTCCCACGGCGATGCCACATGGAGGGAAAGTACCTTAAATCCTTAAGTTAGCTCATTTTACTTAAAGGAGACATCATTTTATTTTTAAAAAGAAACAAAACTGCACCGACCGACTAAAATCCGAAAAAGTAACACCCTGTATTTTTATGGCATCAATCGATAGTGTCAATCATAAGGATCAAATCTCTCTAAGAAACATGGTAAATTAAATGAAAGGAAGTCCTTGAAATCTAAAATTATAAATTCAATTTGGCAAAATAAACACTTTAATGCAAAGTTCATCTATCCATCTGATACCATATTAACAATAAAATTCCATATTTAA
The DNA here is from genome assembly GCA_914767945.1 of Eilema depressum. Classification (NCBI taxonomy): domain Eukaryota; kingdom Metazoa; phylum Arthropoda; class Insecta; order Lepidoptera; family Erebidae; genus Eilema; species Eilema depressum. The sequence goes on from OU612031.1 coordinate 12,378,436, forward strand.
ACTACTTTTCTTTTTTTATCGTGCTGACACCGCTGCTGTTCAGCAGTAGTATTTAGGTATGTCGAACTCAAACCGACTAAAACCGCACGCCGTCTAAATTAACAGGTTATAAGTTGATCCATAGGGCAATTCTCTTGCCATTTTCGTTGCACAGGGTACACCGCGTGCAGGTTTCTAATCAAGCACCCAAAAATAACTACCTACCCTACCTACACATACCTCATGCAGTTACCCAAGAAAGTTACATTCTAAACAGGTAACAAAGTTCATTCATTTAGTACTCATTTTACTAACTAAATTTCATCAAAGATATCTCCAGTGTTGATACCTTGTGAGAAATTCTTACAAGGTATCAACACTAGAGATATCTTTGATTTGATTAGAAACCTGCACGCGGTGTACCCTGTGCAACGAAAATGGCAAGAGAATTGCCCTATGGATCAACTTATAACCTGTTAATTTAGATGGCGTGCGGTTTTAGTCGGTTTGAGTTCGACATACCTAAATACTACTGCTGACCAGCAGCGGTGTCAGCACGATAAAAAAAGAAAAGCAGTTTAAATATGGAATTTTATTGTTAATATGGTATCAGATGGATGGATGAGTGTTTTATTTTGCCAAATTGAATTTATAATTTTAGATTTCAGGGTCTTCCTTTCGTTTAAATTACCATGTTTCTTAGAGAGATTTGATCCTTATGATTGACACTATCGATTGATGCCATAAAAATACAGGATGTTACTTTTTCGGATTTTAGTCGGTTCGATTACCGGGTGTGGCAAGCGAATTTAAAAAAATCTTTGAATGCAGTTTTGTTTCTTTTTAAAAATAAAATGATGTCTCCTTTAACTAAATTTGATGACATTAAAATGATTTAAGGTACTTTCCCTCCATGTGGCATCGCCGTGGGACGCCCTGTATAGAGGCCCGCCAAAGTTTTCGGGATCTATTGGTGGAGAAATGAGGCTCTAGTGAAGACTTTCCTCTTGCTGTTTTAAGGCCGTAGTCACTTCCGTAAAATCCAAATTAAGTCAAAATGTGGAGAGGAAGACTGAGAATGGAATTCGGCTTCAAAGTACAAACTTTAGATGAAAATTCAACTGAGATTTCCTAAGGAATTCTCATATTTTCACCAGCTCCCCTAGACTAGTTGCACAATCTTTGAAGAATAGAATATACTGTATAATCAATGTATGGGATTATGGGATTTATAATAATTTCGATGTTTATGATAGTCGTAAATTTAACGTCAATCCAATAAATTTACTATTCGATTCTATTCTACAAACAAATTGCCAGGTGGCAATTCGTAAAGGAGCAGTTATCCTTACGCCACTGTCTCATTTACAAAAAAATACCTATATGCTCTGCATCATGTATAAGCATGACGTGCCATACATAAAGTTTTCATGTACAGACTCAATCACAAACCACAAAAGTGTGAAGAAATATCAGCTTGATAACACGACAACACTTCTTGTTCAGATAACAGCGGAGTTCCCAAACACAATAAAGGATTATAAGGAGAAAATCTCACAGAAAATCATATTACATTTTTTGAGTGACATAAAAGAACAACCACCTAAATATAAAAGGCAATGGGACCCTTGAAATACACTTTTGTTTGTGACCCGTACCCCATTAGCTGTCGGATGTGGAGTTCACAATTTGTCAATAACAATTTCGTACATTTTTATGTCAGATCGGAAACCCTCATTATGGACGTTTCAGCAAGCATCTTCTGGTTTTGTAATCACAATGTTATCTTATTGGGTCGGTCTAGCAGATTAATTAGACTTTATTAGCTGATGTGCTCTGCCCGCGTAGAGGTTGATTATATCCATCAGTCTGTCATATTTCCGGCTTAAACTAATGCAAAACATACGGCAGTTTGTAAGTCTGACCAAGACCTGTTAGTAAAAATCCGCATCAAAATCTGTCCAGTAGTTTTTGCGTCCATCGCAAACAAATATACGAACAGGAACAGAACTATACCTAATATAGATTTAACAACTTTCTCTATTCAAAATCAGGTATGATATAAAGGTCTTTCTTCAAAGTTTAGAGTAAGAACGCCTACGTTAGTATGGCACAGGGTTGCCGCAGAGATTCTTCCGTGTTTAATAAAGAATATTAGTCACCGAAATTACTAATATTCCCTCTAACTGCTCCAGTTTAGCTAATGAGCAGTTTTCCAGTAGGTATTTAAAGGGTTCCTAAAGACGCGCTAGATGGCGCAGCCGGCACTTTTGGTAAGAAGAGTGTGGTGTCACATCTTATCTAGTGTAATTTATGGAAAAAATGTTCTTCGGTTTTGTAATGATTTACTTTACTTAAATATTCTGTCATTTTTTCTGATACAATGAAAATACCACTAACAAACCACAGAGTACATTAAAATTACCAAAAGCTATGCTAGCGCCATCTCCTGATGACTTAAAAACCAACTGATTATTATACCTACTGGAAAACTGCTCATTGCTTGTGTTAGGAGTAGGTTCACGTCGGTAGTGGAATGGAACCCGGGACCTTTCAATCGTGAGGCCCACTCCTTAACCACTATATTTTTTTTATATTTAAGTTATATATAAGTTTATATTATCTATATTGAATTTGTGTTACGTTTATGTGATACATTTCCCCTCCAAAATATTCGGGGATCCAATATTAGGTCTTCTTCTACTCTTATAGCCGTCTACATACATCCATAGTTACTTATTGCTTTGACTTTAACATTTGCTTTCATTTCATCCCTACATTACATGTCTAAATCAGGACAACCGTTGTATGCATCTAAAATAAAGATAAGGTTATATATTTTTTTCTTCTGGCATAATCTTTATTATTTTCCTCTTTATCCGACAAAATTCTTCTAAGTGTTTATACAAAGTGCTTTTATATAAAACACAATAGTACGCTTGTAATTCCGGCCACGAGTGAAATATCTCCAACGCAGTGACACTTTTATATCACTCGTTTTTATTTGAATGTTTTTTTTTTTTCATAATCCCTCCCGTTACTTTTATCTCGGTATGGTTTTGTGTTGGTATCGTTTCCCTGTGCCTTCCCGTGGGTGTCGTGCATGCTGATTAAGGAGAGACAGAAAACATGCAGCTCATGAAAAAGTGCCGTATTAACGGTAATAGGCTCGCCCATTATTGCACGGCACCGAATATTATTTTCATTAGAGAAAGTCTACTAGACGAAAAGATGATTCACAATAGAAAAATTGTTAAATGAAGCGTGAATGTATATTTAATTTCGAAGTTGAAACGAGACGCAGATACTAGATAAATGAGCTAATTAATTTTGACAACTAGGTATAGCGTGCCTTTTTATCCAACACTGTCAAGAAGATTATGTTTTTAGCGCGTATCTTGTATAACGTTGTTTGTAATCTAATCTATCTATATTCTAATATATAAAAATCAATGCCACTTTTCGTTGTTAGTTTATAACTCAAGAACGGCTGAACCGATTTGGCTGATTTTAGTCTTGAAATGTTCGTGGATGTCCAGAGAAGGTTTAAACGGTGAGATTATAGGTGCAGCGGGAACGGGAAAAATATGGCGGTACGAAGTTCACCGGGACAGCTAGTATTCTTTATTATCTCATATTATCTTCTGTACCACTTCACGGATTTCAATGATCGATAACTCAAACGAAAGGTATTTATCGATTAGGTATCTATATTAAATGTGAAAAAAGCTGTATGGTGAACTTCATACAAATATTGTGGTTTATTGGGCTATATTTTTTTCCCGTATAGTCTAGTGAGAAGTCATTTGAAGGATCACAATATTTTAATTAATCTTCTGCAATGACTTTAATATACTCAAAGCCTTTATAATAGACGCATATCCAAATGTATACAATATCCTAAATATATTCAAAACGTTGCGTGTCACGCGTGTTTGTTGCCTACCCATGGTGAGCTTCGTGTAAACGCTTCATTTATCAAAAAATACAACATAATGATCGATAAGAATCAATGGTGTCGACGGCTAAACTGTTGACGTTTAGATAGCAATAAATTGCGTACTCTTAGTTTCTAAGCAGCGGTAGTGACAGCACCTATATGAGAAGACTCAGGTTTGACTTTTGATAGACAAAAAAAAACATATTATTTAGGTGGATTTAGACTAAACGAACATAAAGCTAGAGCTAGAACTAGTGCATTCTTTCTTAATATTTTAGATTGAATTAAACCTTGTTCAGCGTTTACATAAGAAAGAACAACGAACGAATGTTCTGTCACTGTTTACACTAATAGAATTTGACGTAGAGTAGAGGGGGTTGATTGAGTATTCTCGCACGTCTGATGTAAATAAATCACACCCGTATTCACAAACAATACTTCGCTATGCGTACCACCAAAACTGTGCAAAGAACGACAAATTCTCAGTGCGTTCATTTTGGCAAGCCTTTTTATTCATTGATAACACATAAGTAATACTTCGTTGAGGGAACGCACTGCGTTAGATACTGCTCCGTGATGTTTGTGAATTAATTTTACCAGCCCTATGCGCTCGAGCACACTATGAGACCTCACAGTATCGTTTGTGAATACGGGTGTCAGCCTTTGCGGGTAAAAGAACACAATTCGTTCGGAGATGTACCTATTGTATAATACTACGATGGTGTGGTATAGGTAACGGATGTAAATTTAGTTCAAGAGGTAGATAGAGTCATATTCCACGTTTCAACAATAAGTTTTTAGTCCAAGAGGTAGGTAAAGCCCATATTCCACATTTCAGCAATTAGTTTTTCAGTCTCACATACCTAGGTATGACCTTAAACCGAATAGTTTTAAATGTAGGTACTGTATGAGTAAACTATTTGTTTTTTTTGTAAGGAATTCATAAAAACGTGATGTATTTTAGATAACTATTTTTATGGTACTGTTAATGTACACACTACAGCTTGCGTAATTACGTTTGTATTTTCAATTTCAAATAATCACATAAAATAAAATCAAGTTGTAGGCGTAGATAATGTAGGCTGTAATACTCGCAGTACGAGATTGAGTCATTTGAAATTATCATCAAAGTAATCACCAAGAAGATATTATGAACTGACTGATGACTTTACTGCGAGGTGTATTTAAACTTTTTTTTTTCAAACCGGGTAATATACATGCATACATACCTACATAGTAATGATAATGCTGCTATCATTATCATTAATTTTTATTCGTTTAATCTATATTTATAAATGCGAATTACCATCTACTAATTAATCAGGAAATCTCAGAAAGAACACCTACAAAATAAGAATTTGACAGGTAGGTTCCTTAAAGGGTGTAGACATTGTCTAAGAACGAATTTTATTCAACTCCATCCATAATGGGATACAACGAACTCCACGCTTGTTACTTGAAATAATTTATAGCTATAGGTCGAAATTTTGAACTGGGGTTGAAACTTTTCGCTGTTTAAGTTTTTTTTTTAATATTTAGTCCGTCCATAGACTGTACTCCACTGGGTGGTCAGAAACTAGAGGGTAAAGTACATACAGATGATACGGGCCTTCATTCCAGATGTTGATGGTCCTAAAATAGTGATACTCGAGTTAAAACCATCTAAGAAGAGTGTACATTTTTTTCTTTCTCTTAGAAGTTTTTCCACTGGACTACCCTATTGTACCTACTCATAACCAGATATTTTTCAATAAGGATTTTTTACCATTCGACATAGGCATTTCTATAATAATCGGTTGTTACACCATTGTTATTCATCTTGAACCCAATTAGGTGTCTTTTTTTCCTTTGAGTGTTGATACATTGCAACCATGGTGAATATCTTCTATCTACTACTATTATTCCAAACCAAGACTGTTATATTTTATTAACCTCATAAAAAGTATTACGTGTCACTAACTTACCTTACTAACTAACTAACTACACTGTAAGTATTTTTTATTGTTTATGTACAGTCTGGCACATTATAATTATAACACTTAAACACCGATGAAAATCTAAGTAAAATACAGGCTGCGTGAAGGTAAATTCCTTAATTAAATTAAAAATAAAGTTATTTAACCTTGAAAGGTTGCATTAAAATAAAATTCTTTGTAGAAAAAACCGAATTAAAACTGCTCAAAAGCTTGAACCCTCGATAAGCATCAAATAATTGAAGTTTTAATTCGCTTTCGTGGCAACCTTGTTCGATGGTATCCCTCTTTCGGTAATAAGGTAAATTCCTGAGTTTTAACGTAATTAAAGTTCGTTCACAACTAAATTTACTACAAAATTCACACATTACGTTATTAGAAACCATTTTATGACATGCCTCATTTACTAATGGCCATCGAACACCAATTATTTGGATTGAACATTTTGAAAACCCTCTACAGATGTTAATGAGGACATTGTAATTATGCTGTTACCGTAAAAAAGTCAAATAAAAAGCTAAAAAACGGATATGTTAATGCTAATTAGAAAATAAACAAATCGCCCAGGTAATGGCCCTTGACGATGGTTTTATGTTGTTTGCTCGTAAAATGTGGATTTTGGAAGCAGGTGTTGTATTGTAGGAGGTTTGCACTTGTATGGGCAATTAAGCCTCCTCAGACAATATTGATGGTCTAACTTTCATGATGAATCGAGAGTTCCTGGCCACACTAAGTTAGGGCCTAAGGGTGCTTACATAGAAAAATAGGATTGTCAAAAAAATCGCAAAGTATAATCGCGAATGCGTTGTGATTTTTTTGACATTATGTGGTGTTAGAACGGAAGTGATGAATTAAATTATCATCATATTTGTTACTCTGGCAACTTGCCCGTGCAGGTAGCCGGTATTGGTCACCTGTTTCTCTATGTACCTAAGCACATTAAGGACATGTTACCTTCAAGCCGGTACACGGGCTAATTAACAGATGAAGCTCTTGTACAGGTTCTCACCTGCGTGTACTGAATCGCTGTCTCCACTTTAGGACTCGTTTGCTCCAACGGCAATCGTCCTGCGGCAGATGTGACCAGCCTAATGCCACTTCAGTTACTTCCTACAAACTATGTCGCTAATTTTAGTTCTTTATCGAATGACCTCGTTGCGAATTATATCTCTCAAAGAGACTAAGCATAGCTTGCTCTGTAGTAATTTTTAGTTTAGTTCCGGCACAGCCCAAGTGGTATTTTTCTCTGTGATGAATTTTCTGAGAGAAACTGAGCATAGTAATATATGAATGAGAGCAATGTTCCTCAGAAATAGCCAAATATTGCCAGAAAAAATCACAATTCGGTCACTGGCGCTTTTGTCGTAAATACAAAATCATAACATAAGCTTCGCAAAGGATCAGGGAAAAGGGAAAATTCCGTTCTGTATTTGGGATATTGGCGTTTTAGGCTTACAACTCGAGCTCTCATTGTGATTATTTTTATGTGATATTTCATCGAGGTATATTTATGAATAAAATCCTTTTATTTTTCATTTAATGGACTACGGTTTTCGGTGATAGAGACTAAAGTTAGGTTGAAGGGGCAGATCTATAAAGCCTTAATAGTGATAAACTACTAGATCAAGCAAGCCGTAGCTACGTGTCACGGAGATGAATATGCTTTGATGAATGTGTGAAGTCAGGAGTAAGGATCGCGTGCGAATATCGCATCCGCGGCAGCCTTCATGTCCGTGATATCGCGGATAAAATACAGGAGGTGTCGTCTTCTCTGGTGTGGCTATACTCTGCGACCGCCAGGCTAGACACGAGATGGGCGACTAGGGCTCGTACCTATTCTAGAATGACACTCAGTCCTGAATAATATTTAGGTACCTGAGGACAGATTGTGTAGACAGATTTAATAGATTGTCTTTGCAATCTGTCCTCAAATTAATTGAGATTTAGGACTGAGAACCACTCTAAAATACGGGCCTAGGAGTTGTAAGGTTTATGGGCAACGGTAACTTTTTATTATAAGTTCTAATAAGTTCTAACAACCTTAGAACTAACCAGTAATATGGTTGTCACGAGATATGGCTATCACGAGACTAATTCAACCGTGATCAATATTGTATTCGGCGGCGACACAAATGCGTCCAATATAATATTTATGTTAATGCCGATAGCTGTCCTCGCCTACTTTTTCCTGTATTGGAGTGACAAATTGGCTATCTACTTCGGGAATTGGGTCAATGATCCCTTAATAACTCAATACAAGAACAAGGCGACAAAAACGTCCACGCCGATAGCTTATTTCGAATACAATATCGATTTTCGCCATCGGTGGAATGCGGTCCTCAAACTAATTTTATTTTCTTTGCAGTAGGCCTACTGCCCAATGGACAAGGTTCTAGCGTACTTTTCCTCTTGGAGTTCGGAGGTCAGACGGGAGTCGTTCCTAAAAATTCAAGCAAAAAGGAGGAGAAGTGGATGGGGATGGGTGCAAGCGAGAATAATGTTAAGATATGAAAATAATTGTTTTCCTACTTAATCAGGATTTTACCTAGTTAATGAGTAGGTATAAGTAACATTCAGAATCCAATCACTGCTAATTTTAATATTTAGGTCAAAGTTCAATCGTCGCAGCTAGTAACCGAGACGAAATTAGATTTAGGATCAAATTAAATCAAGATTTAGTCGTTGCGCTGAACTATGGCAAGCGATGAAATTGCTGGTTGAGTACCGTGCAGTCCAGGGTCCTTTAAGCGGGTCGTAAATTAACATTATGCGGAAGCCGTCAAGGTAGAAGCAGCATCTTTAATGGTAGTCATAATCTTTGGACTGCACCCCAGCTTGCCTTCAGACGGGATCGAGTCAATTAAAAGTACCTATGATTCCGAAGGTAACCGCATAAAACAACTGCAGACGGGTTGGTACAGGGTTTTATTTCGTCGGGTGGATGGGTCGGAGTTAGCCCTCCACCCACTGTAGAGCCTCCCGCGAAGGGGTGATGTCCTGGTGTGTCTGGACATCGCCCAATCAGAAGACGAGCCCGCACCGCACCTTCGCGGGCTTGCGCTTGGGTGATCCGTCGACGAGAGCGTAGTGTTTCCGACGGGTCACTCACTAAGTCGCGGCGTATGGCACACGGCAGGTTATTTTAGTGTGGTGAGAGCCCCACATACCCGCGTGGCTGCCCCGAGCCCGTGAAATGCGGAAGGTACATTTTTTCCTGCCTAAACAAAAAAAAAGAGTTTTATTTCGTGTTTTCCTTCTCTCGCAGTGATATCGTCTGCGCATTTTTCCGTAAGTCACCTCTTAAAAGATAGAGTGATGATACTTGTATTCTTTCGTCGTCGTCGCCACACTCACCACATGGATAATTCAAGATTCAAGATATTTATTTTGCATAAAAACACTGTTTGTTACAAAGGTGTTATGGAATACATGTTTCAAGTATTTTTTGCCAAAATTTCAGCATGCAAAATGACAAATTAAGAGTTTAATAGTATTCAAAAAAAAAGAAAGCATTATACATCATACATAATTATTCAAATTAGAGTCAGTAATTATTATTATTATTATTATTAAGTATTTTTATGTCCAAAATTGGTCAATTTTTATAGAAAGGTTATGAATGTCGATATCAAGAGAAACGAAAATAACATTGAGGTAATTATAATTATTAATTATAATAATTGTAAAAATTCAATGTCTAATACGTGATTGCCATAGAGTCTTAGCAAATCGTGGGGTTAATACATCTCTGCTTACCCATTCGAAGACAAGCAAGCGTGAGTATCATAATATTTTGTAATTTAATATATTCAACACTTAAAAAGTTACTAAAATCATTATCGCCACGCATCTCCGTCGTTCAAAGTTTAAAGACGTATTATAAATTAATTATTGCTCGCTTTAATGGTGAAGAGGAAGTTTGTGAGGAAACCTTCGTAAAACCCGCGCCACGTATCTTGGACCTAAAATGTGCTCAAAATGTGCCCTGTACGCGCAGTACACATTTCTTGGATGTCTTTTGAAGATAGTACGGGATGCTACTGCGGTGGACGAACTCAAATTCACCAAGCGTAGACTATTACAAAGCAATCCGCGGGCGCCAGAGCCTCGTATGTCTCACGATTTAGGTCCAAGATACGTGTCGCTGGTTTTACCTGAGAGTTTGGCCTCATGTTTACAAAGGTTTGCGAAGTCTACCAATTTGAACAAGGCTAGTGATGTGCCACATATATTAATAACTAGCGGCCGGGTCACGACTTCACCCGGGAATATTTGTAGGGAGATACTTCAGACCGCCAATGTCCTGAATTACGACAAAGAGAATTCCATTCACTCTTCTTCTTTAGCGCTAATCCCAGCCCCAACCGCAGCTGTCATCTCGGAGTCTGGGGTCCGCTTTACCAGTCCAACAGCGGATTTATCTGAACATCGATTTATCCAATTTGGATTCACTCTAATCACACATAAAAACGAATGTACCGACAAATTCTTACAAAAGTCTAATAACCTGGAACATGACCAACAAAACCCAGTAGAAATATTTCTTCAGTTTCTTATGAAATTGTGAAGTTTCTGTGAATAACGACACAGTCGCATGCATTTTACCAACTAGAAGTTGGATGTAAATAAATGTCTTGTTTCTGCTAGAGAATAAAAGATAACAAACGTCTTGTAAATGTCCTGTGACTCCATAAAGAGTTACACACTTTTTTAACTCTAGGCGTCTCCAAATGCAGATACATATTTTTTATTGTTGGAAGTTAATGACTCCATTCAATAAAATGGAATATCCGGAGTGGGAAAAGACTGCTTTTGTTTAATAAGAATTCTACATTTTTTATACAACTTAGGTGGCAGACAAGACCTGATGGGAAGTGGTTATCGTGGCCTATGGACATATGCAACACCAGGGGCTTACACTCGTGCTGCCGACGCTGAAGAAACCTTCTAATTCCCTTCTTAAATAATCCCATATTCCCACCAATTAATCCCACCCTCCCCTTTCCTATATAGGACAACACGTGCAGGGCTTAGATACCACCCGCATACGGTGCAGAATATACCATCAAGAACCAAGCGGTTCGGCGACTCCTTCTTCTGCCGCACCATTAAGTCTTGGAATTCCTTACCAGTTCACGTGTTTCCCTACTCCTACAGTCCCGGGTCCTTTAAGCGGGGCGTGAAAAAGCATCTGATGAGGCCGTCAAGCTGAGTGCCACTATTGTAACATGATACGTGTCTGTAATGGTGACCCTCTTTTCAAAGACTTTGCCTTCAGCTTACCACCAGGCGAGGCGAAGTCAAATTGACGTGTCCAATATAAAAAAAGTCGCTTGGGAAAACCACCGCAGGGATGAAGTTCCTTTCATACCGCACAGTTTTGCTACGTACGTATAAAAAGTCGGTCATGTGTGACTCTTTTTCTCTCGCGTTTTGTTGAGATGGCTTTAGCACGTAGATCGAATGAGTATCTACCCATCTACTGAGTGAATAGCTAATCAGGCAGCAGAGAGCAGTCAGACAGGGTCAACCTTGCTGAACATAACACTGATCACATTGATGACGTAATGAAAGAAGGAAGTTCAAAATTGTTCGAAATGGACGGACTTTTATAATGTTTATTGACAGAAGAAGAAGCTTTTGAGGTATGTAAGAACAGAAGCAGATAGCGGGCGATTGTCTCTACCTACTCTAGAGGGAAAAAGGCGCGAGTTATGTTATTTTTACTTTCTCTTTTTACGTGGCAGGAATTTATATTGTAAACTCACTTTTGTCCGCGGCTCGGCCCGCATAGATGTCGGCTATCGCGGCCATAGCCTATGTCCTTTCCCAAGATCTAATCTATCTCTGTACCAAATTTCATCAAAATCGGTTCAGGTTGGGCGCAAAATCGTAACAGACCGACAGACAGACAGAGTCACTTTCGCATTTATAATATTAGTATGGATATGGATAATATGGATTAATGATATTACACAAATGTGGAAAAAATTCAAATGGAGTGCACCTTTATAATACCTAATTATGATTAGAAACCATCCAAGTTTCAATTCACAAAACAAGCAATTCCCTAAACTACACTGTCCTTCAAGAAATTATATAATGAAGATTATTACTTTCTGCAAAACAACTCCCACAGGAAAACAAGAGAGCTACTTATCGTTTCCCTCGGAAACAAAAGTAAAATTTGTTTGCATTTTTTACAAATATTTGATACTGAAAAATATAATTATAAGAGGAGTTTCCTTCTCTAAAGTACCTACTATCCAAAAATTTGTTTTTGGATATTAATTTAGGAGACTTCTTCCTAGCGTCCCTCATTCCCAGTCGCATCCGAAGATTTCACTTTGGAGTCTGGGGTCCGCTTTACCAGTCCTAACTGCGAATTTGGCTGGCGAATTTAAGGAGACTACTATATATAAAAATCAATGCCACTTTTCGTTATAATTGTATAACTCAAGAACGGGCTCACATAATCCAAACCAAATGTTTAGGCTTTGTTCGGACTATTTAGTAGATGGTTTATGTGAAGTTTGCACAAATTCGGTCGAGCGGTTCTTCATTTTTAGGCGGTACGAAGGTCGCGGGGTCAGCTAGTATTGTATTACTACTAGACAAACTGTAAAAACAGGCGCTGAGTCGCGTTTCCTGGGTGAGGCGGAAATGGAGTTTGAATTTCAAATGTGGAACGGGAATCAAAAATCAGGACCACAATTCTGTTAATTGTAGACTGGACTTTATTCTTTTATTTGGGCTTTATGCATACCATACATATAGGTACTCGTATAATAATTTAAAAAGAGTTCATTACATTTTTTCATTTACTCTACAAGGTGCTTTATAATTTTAGACTTTAACTACATAACAGTGAATAAGTAAGAACCGATTTTTCTAATTGTATTGTGTTATTACAATTACAATCATACCACCAAATACTGCAAAAAATGTCATTTTATTTTATCTTATAATCTATTCTGGGCCACCCGGCCTTTCTGGCGTCTGCGCAGGGGGTTAGTAACCTCGTCACTATTTTATTAAACCCTAACGGTGACGGGGGGAACGTGCCCTTTGTGTCGGATGCTGTATCAGCATGGTCGGCCCTCAATGGGGGTGTATCGATACCCGAACTGAGGCATCTTCAGCGGGCGTGGGATGAGGTGGGGGTGAGGCGACTCCAAGCTCAACTATTAGAGGGAGCTACGGGGGCCGATAAGGCTAGGCTGCGGGCTGTTTCACAGCCGGAATCCGGAGTGTGGTTACAGGCGTTACCTTCGCCTCACGTGGGTACCCTGCTCGACGACGACTCTCTGCGGGTGGCGGTGGCTCTCCGCCTGGGCTGTAAGGTGTGTGAACCCCACATATGCACCTGCGGTTCCATGGTGGAAGCGGATGGCCATCATGCTTTGAGTTGTCGGCGGTGCAATGGAAGGTTTCCGCGACACCACGCTCTGAACGAAATCATCCGCAGAGCCCTTGTGTCGGCGAACGTACCCTGCGTGCTTGAGCCTCCGGGTCTGAGCAGGTCGGACGGTAAGAGACCGGACGGGCTGACTTTGGTGCCCTGGAAGAACGGCAAGTGCCTGCTGTGGGATGCAACTTGTGTCAGCACTGTAGCCGCCAGCCACCTTGGTCGCACCATCCACTCTCCGTCGGCCGCCGCCGATGATGCCGGTTTGAGGAAGAGGCTCAAGTACGCCGAGCTGGAGCCGTTGTATCACTTTGTGCCAGTGGCGGTGGAGACTTTGGGGAGCTGGGGCAAAGAGGCCAAAAGCCTTATAAGGGAGATTGGGCAAAGGCTCATAGAGGCTACGGGTGACTCTCGCTCCGGGTCGTTCCTGGTGCAGAGGATGGCCGTCGCAATCCAACGTGGAAATGCGGCAAGTGTGATGGGCACTTTTGCACCGGGCGCGATCAGGGGCGGGTTATTTGATTGATCTATTTTATTTAGTATTAAGGTGACATATTTATTTTGTTAATGTATTGTTAATTTGACATTGAATTATGACTTAATAAATGATTTGATTTAAAAAAAAAAAAAAAAAATCTATTCTGTGGCATACCTACATAAAATTCTTCAACTATGTTGAATTAAGTATCTGAAAAGTAAACTTTTTGATCATTTCAATCGTTAACAAGTATTTTTTTTTCTATATTTGGTCCGTCAATTGACTGCACCCCGCTGAGCTGCAGTCCAGAAGATGCGGTCCACCATTTCTGATGCTATTAGCCTTAAAATGGTGATCCCTAAATTGATGCCCTTGATGGATTTATTCAAGTTGCTTTCAACTCAAACCCTTAGGTTTAGATTAGTTTATTTTAGTTAGTTACAGTCACTCAGAGAGAAGACAGCGGACCACTGACGACAATTTTTTTAATGAAACCGGGACTAACGCTGTGATGATGATGATGATGACGACGATAATGAACCTCCCAAGATGTCACATTACTAAATCGGCATTTCATAATAACGGGAACCTAATTATTACAGACGTGAAAGACTTTCTGTAATTTAGTCATAATTTGCAAACAAATGGCGGTCGAAAATAATCCTGAGAGACCTTGAACGAATTAACATCCACAAGAGTACTTTTATACTGAACGATAGCGACTATTATACGACGACATATTTAAAAAATGTCCAAAACTTGCACTTTTGGAGCCTGCGGTCCACTCACCACCTCTTTATTTAGCTTATATAAATGCTTTAATGAGAGTGGTTATGATAACAGAACTCATCCTCATGAGGAAAGATTGCCATGTCCATTAATCAGCAGGTGTAGCAGCTAGCAGGGTAAGGTCTGAAGGTCTTACTGGGGTCCCCTACATACAACCTCATAGTAATTGACTACCATAAGATGAGCCAAATGCTTATTTAATAACGTATTAGTATAAAAAACAAACTAGTACGGTCGTTAGCGTATAAGTCGTCCTGCAATAAGTGTCACAACATACATCATTACGAGTATAACACCCCTTAAGAATAATGAGATCCATAGAAACAAATGGGTAACCAAAAAAATTAACGAAACAACTGATAAACGGCAGGTACTGTGGAATATTTCGCTACAATTTTCTATAGATACCTAAGCTCGCTCTAAATATAAATAGAACACCCCGTTACACTTTCCAAAAATATTTTCTTATCTTGATACCTATCGTATCACATTGCGTCGTTACATCGGTACCATACACCTACACCCGGTATCGTCCACAATGAAAACACCCATACTCAAACCAAAAAAGTAGAAAATAAATTCTCCATTAGTTTTGGGGAGTCGCCGGCGGAAGGCATGGGGAAGTCAAGGTTCATTAATTTTTTACATGACGGCCACCTATAGAGCGGTCGTGGAGCCACTTAATGTTTTATTTTTATTGTGACTTCCCATCGTTTTGTTTGTCTTATTCTCGAGCACTTGTGGTTTTTGTTTAAAGGGCACCTGACGCTTAATGCTTCATGGCAATAATTATGAGTCTTGTGGAATTTCATTCAATTTGTTTTTTGACTTTGATTGTTCGTCATTTGAGTTGACAGTGCAGCCCTTCAAGTGACAATCTTCTTCTAATATATAAAAATCAATGCCACTTTTCGTTGTTATTTTATAACTCAAGAACGGCTGAACCGATTTGGCTAATTTTAGTCTTGAAATATTCGTGGGTGTCCAGGGAAGGTTTAAAAGGTGAGAAACGGGGCTGAAAAAAAAATATGGCGGTACGAAGTTCGCCGAGACAGCTAGTCTAATATATAAAAATCAATGCCACTTTTCGTTGTTAGCTTATAACTCAAGAACGGCTGAACCGATTTGGCTAATTTTAGTCTTGAAATATTCGTGGGTGTCCAGGGAAGGTTTAAAGGATGAGAAAGTAAGTGAAAAATATGGCGGTACGAAGTTCGCCGGGATAGCTAGTATGTTTATAAAATATGATAGATTGATCTATGTATGGGATTGATAGTCGTCAGTCTGTCATGAACCTCAAAAACATCAAAATACGAGTCATTCTATTCAATGTAAAAAAACAATACACCGGCTAACGAACTGTCACTTGTTTAGATGCAGAGCAAAATGTTATAGGTTTAGATATCCATGATTGACATCATTACGTCATGTAGATATGGTCCTTAGGTCCTTACCTTAGGTCAAGAAAGTATGCTATTTCAGCTAACTCTGGGTTACGAAAATAAAACGCCTACTCTACCTAATGTATGCGCAAAATTTCGTATAAATACATCGAACCGTTTTTGCATGATTGACCGATCAAACAAAATAAACAAAGTCAATTTCGCATTCAATAATTTACTCAGATATTTCAACGATGTGTTGTTTTAACTAATTATTTTTTGCTTTCAACCTGTCAGTATTTCAAATACCACGTATTAATTGACAGACTGTACATCACACTTTAACCACGAAGGACTACATCTCCTACGCACACTTAAAACGTCTGACACATAATCGTAAACCGTAGGCGTTGTCTAAAAACTAAAACTCGGTACTTAGCAGCCATTCGCGATCGACCCACGAAGTTTAAATGTTCCATTAACAATTTAGCAATTTTGAGGAGTTCATAACCGGAGCGTATTATACTCCTACGGAGATTTCAAATGGGTTCACAGCAAACAACAATTTCTGTTGATAAAGTTTTGCATTGTTTTTGTCGTACCGTGGAGAGAAGCGGAAGACATTTTGAAACATTCTTGTGTTTTTTTATTACAGTCATCTGTGACGGTGTAGACTACTGGGGCCTTACCATAAACTTTTGCTTCAACTGCCATGCGCAGGGCAGCTCAACTTGGCACCCAACCTAGCAGTTTTTCCATTGGTACCATGAACCTCTTCGGTTGAGCTGCAATGTACCGAATACTGACACGCGTAAATTGTCTCTGATCAATTTGGCACACCATCAACGTTCTAAAATACTTCTCGGAATCGTTACCAAAGGAGTTTTATATACCAAATAAATATTATTTATATAATATATATAGCCGATGATGAAGTTCTTTGAACAAATTTCGATTTCTTCAATAACAACGTACATTATAATATCATTTGAGAGGTTGAGGACTCTTTTAGTCATTTTATATACTCAACTGTAAAAGTTATTAAGATGTTACTATTCTTGAACGAAATTTATTATGACAATTTATGAAGGAATCGCCAGAAAAAAAAACTTGACAGTGAGTACTTTAGTTTTTATGGAATAAAATAAGAATAAGGTCATACTCTTAAAGAGGTAGGTATACGGTTGGTGATTACGAGCGAAATATGATCATAGAATTATCCACGAGTCCGACACTGCCAAGTATTTAAATTCGGTTATGAAATTAGTAAATGATTTATTTTAAATGATCACTACTATATTATTTATTAATTCGATGAAAGATTAGGATCAATCCCGTCCCTGTCAGTCAACAGGCTTTGAATCTTATCTATTATAGGTATTACAAACCATTTTGAATCTTATCTACCTACAGGAGAAAAAGATCATCGTCATTTGAAGGCGACCTTCGCCTTCAAATGACGAAGGAGCGGCGCGGCATCGCCAGGCATCGCGCGGGCGCGCAAACCTTCTCGCAATCATTTCTAGTACTAAACCCTGTGCTCTTTCAGTGGGCCATTGACCTTTAGATTTCCCAAACATTCTAATCTATCTATTTCATCAGGATATCTTCAATGATGTACTAAGTATTACACAAACTTTCATTCCCTATTTCCCTAATTTCTCCCCCCTTTCACCCCTTCTTTTGTGATAAAAGGTAGCCTCTGTCCGATCCCTAGCTCTAATATGAATTATCAGCAAATTTCATCAAAATCAGTTCAGTGGTTTAGGCGTATAAGCGTAACAGACAAACAGACAGACAGAAATATAGAAATACTAGCTGTTGCCCGCGGCTCCGCCTGCGTGGGTGTTGGTTATGATCAAACATAGCTAAGTCCTCTCCCAAAGTTGAATCTATCTCTGTACCAAATTACAACAAAATAGGTTCATTGGTTTAGGTATCAAAGTGTAACAGACAGACAGACAGAGTTATTATCGGATTTATAATATTAGTATGGATATCATAGATTAATATATTATATACTAATGGATATTATAGTATATAGTATGGATGAAGTATGGAAGTAGATGGATTTAAAAGCTTTATTATATAATCAACATTTAATTTCACATAAGCATTTACAATAGCCGCTGCTATAATGGCTTCATAATGTAGAACGTATAATGAGACATCTAAAGCGTACTTTGAGGAGCACAATTTTATCGCCTTTTCTACCACATTGCGAGTTTTCACGTGATGTTCTGTGTTAAATTAGGGTAGGCAGAGATCGCCCGAGACGGCGGAGGTTACTCAGACAAACATATAGTTTATTTATAATATGGTTAGGTGATGATATTATTGGTATTACGATTATGTTCACGTTGCAACATAAATGGTATTATTTCACGGCACAGTTCAAGCACACACTTTTTAGACAGTCTATATCGATGCAAATACATTCCGTCCGGCATTTCAAATGATTTTATCACTCTCCAGTCGATATTCCTTAGAATTTTCTTTTCTTTTCGTGTTCTCGACCAAATAAAATCATCTTCTAAAAATTCTCATAATGTCATCTTCATCACACATCTAAAATAAAGCAAATATAACGAGATTTGTTTTTTAGAATAATCTTGAAGGATATAGAAAACTTAATCTTTGCACAAATTAACAAACTATTAGGTTTTTATTATGAAAATGAAGAAAACAGTTCAATAAAAGGTGCTCTTGAACGCCTTCAAATTTGACAACCATTATGACAATACGGCAGTTTGGTTTTCTGCGTGAAGATGTCAAAAGCCACTTCATGGTACGAAATTGTTACCAGTCGGCGCGAGTCAGCCGGTGAAATGTTAATCACGTGATCACTGACCAGACAATCGCTGTATCGCCTGCTTTACATAGCGTTCATAGTACGAAATATGACAGCCGTTCATTTCCCGGCCAATATTGACCTGTTTAGCCTGACTTGTAGAGCTTATGGTAAGCCACCTGGCCCGTGTAGAAAAATGATGGGTCATTTGAACCACCAGGTGACCTTTATAGAACGATATAAGAGCATAAAATAATAAGATTCAGCACTATGCCGTCACTTGTAAGCTGTCCAACTGAGTGCAGGTGAAGAAGAGGGGGTTGTAACCCACGATTACTTCACCATGTCGCATGATTTTTGTACGGCGTTGCGGAATAATGGATTAGAAGCAGTATTGAAATATTAGGAAACTGATGCCGTACAAAATCAAATGACCAAATTTACCCTGGTAATGTCGGAAAATAAAATAAAAATTCCGACTTTGTGGCTCACCATTTTTTGTACAGCACTACGCGTTTTCTTGTTATTTTTCATGGATCTATCGATGGTAAGAATGCCGTACAAAAATATATGACCAAAATGTACTCACTCTACCTGTACTTTGTACCTGTACTCACCTGCACTCAGTTGGACAGCTTACAAGTGACGGCATAGTGCTGAATCTTATTATTTTATGTTCTTATATCGTTCTATATAGGTCACCTGGTGGTTCAAATGACCCATCATTTTTCTACACGGGCCAGTAGTCTAGTGTTTTGTCCTAGTGAACTGGATTATACAGAACTGTTAGTAGAGTTGGTACATCTACGAAGTGTATTTATGATGCTAAGTATGAAATTTTCTAATAGGAAACTGAGTTCTTCTGTTGCAGTGTTCAAGAATGAATCTTGTTATTTCTTTTTAATTCCTTTGTATTGATTATTTTTATATTATACAACTTGTTATTTTTTTTTGTTTGTTTACAACTTATTTTTGATAGGATTATTGATTTTTATGAAAGTGATTGCTGTCTTCCAAGCCTGAAAAGAATGTAATTAAAATTGAATTTGCTCAGACACTAAAGACTCCAGCGAGACGCGAAATGTACCTATTGCTAGGTCTCGTCAGAAGCCACGTGGTGAAATTGGTTAGGTAAGCTCGCCCGTTGTTTAGTGACTCGCAAGTCGCAAGTGAGGTAGGCCTCAAGGGCCCTGTGCCTGTAGTAGACCCAACCAAAATCAATATCTTAAAATCAATCTTTAGTAGTATGTATTTCCTACAAGACCTGAATTATGAAACAAATTATTGAGTGCTGCGGAAAATTCAGCACACATCGTGAAGTTCTGGGTTGCCATAATTAAGATTACTGACGGCTCGTTATGATGAAGGGGTGAAAATTAATATTCAGGCCTATTAGCTATTTGCAGATTTCAGCAATTACTTGGTAAATATAGGTATTAGATAGGTACTGAAAGTGAAATGCTGACATTGTTACAAAAGATAATATCGAGCGCTTTTCAATTATTTTGATACTGATTTCCCAGTTTTGATCCATTTAGATTTTTTTATCAGCTTTAGTTATATGTTTTCTCTACCTCCTTCACTCCTGTCATTCATTCATCATCCACATTCAGGACTAATTAAGGCCTTGGGGCCAAGTCTACCTCACCTGCGAGCCGTTTCACATGCTGTTTGATGAACGACACTCTGGATCAAGCTTCCCTTCCGGGGTTGGGAGTTCACGCGGAAGTCATCGCAATAAAAGCCGTATTAGCCAAACCAAAAGGTAAAGAAGCGAACTGCTGGGTCGGAGACAAAACTCTCGAAGGCAACCGGGAACTACACTTAGAGAAGGATGATGACCAAAATGCCAAACAACATCCATAGTTAACAAATGTAGCTCAATTCACACCAAAATAACCCTAAATCACAGGTTAATAACTACAGAAGATCAAAGTTCACTAAGTGACACTGTATACGGAAATAATTACCAAGTCAATTATAATTTCAACTCCGCAGCAAAATCTGAATAGATTACACCCGAATGTGCAAATTAGTTCTCGCTACAGGGAGACAAATGAATGTAGGTGAGAATGACTTACCTCAGCGCTATTTACGCATAGAACAATTTTGCAGAATTACCTAATGTGATTTTAATTCGTGGTACACAAATTTGCTGAATGTTATTAATAGCAGCTACGTTGCTGTGGAGGACTTTACAAATATTGTGTCATCTTGTGGATGTATAAATTAGGTTAGGGGGCTTCTCTACTTTTTTGTTTCCAACGTGATTATCACAGAACACTTTGCATACTAGCGATATGTGGACAGGATTACGAATACCTATCAAAGCTCCGGCATCAGATCGACCTTGAATAACAAAGTACTCAAAATGATCATGATGCCTTAGTTTTCCCGCCTTCTTGTTGATTGATTGTTCTGATATTTTGGTACTCACCTTTAGTTTGGGCTAAATCACAATTTAAATCAATGAAACAGTTGGATTGGCTCTTAATACCTTGGAATAAAATATTTTGAGACTTTGCAGTCAAGATCATTTTGACTGACTGTACAAAAAGGATATCTTGCTAACGGGTAGACAGATGACCCGCCTATAACTGTGAGCCTACACATTTCCCGACTGTGTACTGCTTCGAAGATATTCTGGAAATTATAAAACTTTTATTCGTACTGGAAGTCGTAACTGACACCTTCAACACTGTAGCACTACACTCGCCACCACTGAGCCTTTGCCCAACTCAATTGAGTTTTCAGTGGGTGGTATACCTAACAAAGAATCGGCCGAGCTTCAATATTGTCCCCAAAGTGACTGCCTTCTGAATAGTTAACCAGACTGTTGGACTGTTGGGGCCTCAACTGCCCCAGATGTTCGTATGATAAAAACATAAATATTTGACCTGCAAATAGAAACCGATACCTTTAAAACAGCAGCTACACTAGCTACCAATACTCCATATATTATAATATCCAGGTGCGATGAAAGTGATAACAAAATTCTTGTACCCAATATAAATTCTTTCAACATGCCCAGATTTATCTACCTCTAATTGACTTCATTGACAGCTAATTCGTTTTTGATTGATGAAGCCTATATTAGATCGTTTGTCATTCTTTATGTTTAACAATAGTGAATTGTATAATCTTTTGTGTATCATTTCTAATAACCTTGCCTTGAAAATATCGAAGTTATATCGGAATTTAATGTAATTTTCTCTGTAAGCATTTTGTTTAATTTGACAGATGTATACCAAGTATTGCTCGAGACATATTACCTATATCTTGGACGATCGGTGGACGTTCTCAAATCACCAAGCATAGATAATTAATTACGGCCTCATTTGTCTCGCGATTTAAGTCCAAGATACGCGTCCTAAGTTATACCAAGTAATGAGTGTATCTGTTAAGCCAATTAAGTCATTAAAATCGATTCAAACAATGACTGAGACTTGAAACATTGCAATGCAACTTATAGAACCAGTGAACCATAAAATAGAGCAATAAATATCTGCTAGACAGCGTGTATGAGCTGTAATAAACAAGAATATTGGGACAGGCGTCCTCTATAAGCGATAACATTCTTTAACATAGGTACCTATAGAATTTTGTGTAATTTGGCGGACTTTCATTGTAAAAAAACTAGAGAAAGCGGTAACACATATCCTCAGTTTGTCAGTCCCTCCAAATAGCTTTAATGGGTAATTAGAATTTACACTTCTTTAACAACATGTATGTATGTAACATTATGAGTAAGCTCAAAGTAGCTCAACGAGCAATGGAGAGGACTATGCTCGGAGTCTCTCTGCGAGATCGAATCAGAAATGAGGAGATCCGTAGAAGAACCAAGGTTACTGACATAGCCCAGCGGATTAGCAAGTTGAAATGGCAGTGGGTAGGGCACATAGCACGGAGGACTGATGACCGATGGAGTCGAAAAGTTCTAGAATGGATGCCACGTATCGGCAAGCGCAGCGTAGGACGTCCACCCACAAGGTGGACTGACGACCTCATTAAGGCAGCGGGAACGCGCTGGATGCGAGCCGCTTCCAACCGGTCTTATTGGAGATCTAATAGGGGAGGCCTATGTCCAGCAGTGCACTTCCTATGGCTGAAATGATGATAATGATGATGATCATAGCGCCTACTCATATCATAATAAATGGCAAAAGTGAATATAATACACCTTTGTCGTTATCCACTGAAGATTTAGAGGCCTGAAATATATAGATCCACGAGTCAAATGTGATGTTTTATACCCTTTCTCATTTAACGGGAAATATGACGCACATATAGGTACTTTTCTTATAACTAAATTGTAGGAACCAAATAACAGATCATTTATCACGGCTGTGGTAAATTTTGGTGTCTGGTTCGAGACTGCGGACTGCTTAAACATTAACATGCAGGTCATTATTTATCCCGGAGACAATAACTCTTCGTCTAATTGTCATAACGGTATTCATTAGCTAATGACTGTGGAACGAGGGTCCGCTTTTGGGGCACTTAAGTGTATTCTGGCGAAACAAGAACTCAGCTGCACATATTCTGCGAACATTTGTATATATATAATTTGATGACGAGTCCCATTATTGATATAAAATTCTATATAAAATAAAAATCACACTCGTGGTGTTCAAAATATATACATCGTAATTACCGTCGCCCCAAAACGGATGTATAAGCAAAATTTAGATAGCTTCAAGCGTGGCTCGGTGACGCAGGGGTCAAAGCGTTCCCCCTGTAAGGTCAAGATCACGGGATCGAGTCCCGTCTGAGCTGATTTCAATTTTTCTATCTCAATCGATTTTAATAGTTGGCGTACCTAAATTTTATTCAAATAACTACTAAATAAAATAACTGGCAATATTCAACTGCCCTGCTTAGTACCCTAGTGATAGATAGCCAAAAAATGCCACCAATTAATTTTTATCCTGAATGTAGGTATAGTAAAATAAAATTGTATTCGTGAGCGTTGCAGGACCGCGAATCAGTATTGAACATGGGTTCATTCTAGGACTCACGTTGCAAGCTACGTTTAGTTTTAGAACTAGATGGAGCTGTCCTAATTTTTTTTCTCTATTTTTTTTCCTTAATTTTTAACTAGCTCATTCCTCGCTTAGCTTTTGGTGGTGTGTAGTCACGATTTTCCACTCCATACAGATAGGTTAATGCTGGGAGGCTGACCCACCATATATTATCGACTCGCTGTGACGTATTGCCGGGAACCGATATCGAGACGTTGTGGTACAAGACTTGGTAATTTCTGAACGATCATGCTGTCACTAACGTTGCCGTTTATTATGTTGGTAGCACTTGGTAATTTGTTCGAATGAAGATAAATAGTTTGTGGTTTGTAATTTTTTTTATAAAGTGTAAATGTTTGAGTACCTACCGTACAACAGGGTATACTTATATACCTTGAAGGGCAAAAATAAACAATATAACAAATTATATATTTCGGATAGATACGGTGTACGGGACTATTTTATCTGTTATGAAGTATTTAGTCACCTCATCTACTATAACTAACTATGAGGGGTGGGGGCGGGATCTACCATAAAATTTATATGTTAAAGAAGCAAGCAAGATGTAGAATTTGCGTACCATGATTCATCATCATCATCATTTCAGCCATAAGAAGTCCACTGCTGGACATTGGCCTCCCCTATAGATCTCGAATAAGATCGGTTGGAAGCGGCTCGCATTCAGCGCGTTCATGATTACCATGCATGTAATTATTTTGTTTTGAAAGTAAGAAAGAGAGAAACATATTTTATTTAGTGCAAATCGATCGCTCTATACAAGAAATTACATCTTCTTCATCCTAGCGTTAATTCCCAGTCGCATCCCAAGCTTTTCAGCTCGGAGTCTGGGGTCCGCTTTTTAACTACGGATTTGACTAGACCTCGATGTTTTGCCGTGAAGCGATTGCCATCTGATCTCCACAACCCAATGGTAACACTAGGCGATATCGAAGCTTTGCAGCTAAACCGATGTTTTTGGATTTTTAAGGGCTCCAACTACCCGTAACGACTGCCATAGATGTTCGTATGGCAACCGGGACCGACGGCTTAACGTGCTCTCCGAGGCACGACCAGACCAATGCAAATACCCATATTCATGCATACTAATATTTGCACTGAGCGGGGATCGAACCCGCGCCTCCTGCGTGTGTAGTGGCCGCTTTCACTACCGCTTCGCCACGGAGGCTGTCTCTACGGAGGCTGTGACTAGAAATTACATATCAATTCATAATAGTTTAAGATAGGGTACAGGTCGAACAAAAAGTCAAATGTCACGTGCCGTCTTCGGGCCCGACAGCAGGATAAAGGCATTTCATAGGAATACAATGTTACAAACCGACGTTGTACGGTTGTCTACGGATGTATGGGTTCATTCATTTAGTTCAATCATTGTACTCCACTGCTAGTCATAGCACTCGGTCCTTCTCTGGCCGGGGGTCGTCCCACATTCTAAATCATCCCTAGTGGTGGTGGTACATACAGAAATGTCCCTTTGTTGTGTTTGGGGATTGGAGGTATGTTTACTTAATGAGAGTTAATGAGTAAATATTCATCTAGGTTCCAATGTTATATATAAATGTTTTATTATGTTGTTTGTGACCACTTTGCAATGTTTCTAAAATTGAAAATTAAATGAAAAAAATGTTTCTTTCATTCTTTTATTAGCTTATTTCACATTTATCTAGAATTTTACAACTTCTTTGACAGTAAATGGGCCTTGTTAAGGCACCAGTGCATTACACACTTGACATGTTAATGCTTTTAGAGGAAACTTCACCTTTTAAGCTTCTTTATGAGTGAAAAAGTTTTCAAAGGAATTCTATTGAAGAAATTTTACCTACAAATGGTCCATTCTTTATACAAAGGTGTATAACTTTGCTTTTTATTTTATGCCCGTACCAGATTTACCTACGTACTTATTAAGATGGTGTTCGGTGTTTTTTTTTCGAGAAATAAAGAAAAATGTGCAGAAAATTGTAAGTACCTATCTGTTACCGGCGTCTCCGCTTGTTTGAAATACTGATCTAATTTGCCAGACCTGCAGGAACACTCTAGATTTCAGAGTTTAATTCAATCTCTGGGCTAAATTACATCCTGATTCGTGCAACAAACACCTATATATTTAATCTTTCTTTCGCATTTATTCTTAACAGTCAGAAGCGCGAGTTTTAGGGTCTATGGGGTTCAGCCATATTGGTGGGACATACACCCTTTGGAGCCAACTTAACCTCACCTGCAAGCCGATGCATATGCTTATTGACGGATGAGATTCTTTTCCTCTAGGATTTGGGAGGTTGGACGGCATTACTTCCTAAAAAAGACACACCAGTTATATAATCTGTGACAAGAGAAATAAATGTAGGAGAAGTCGTAAAAATTACTTATTCTTAATTATTTTGGATTGTACAGTGTACACAGTCTAAATAAATACATGAAAGTTAATAATTATAACAAATCGTAAATACAAAGACTTGCTTATACCAATATTGAGTTTTCTCTCAGCAACCCTTTCAAAGATAGGGGAGAAAATAACATAAGCACAAAATACGTGTTCAACATTTCAGGCAAACACATTTCTTGGAAAATTACGTGAAATAATACTAATTAGGAAGGAATACACACACTGTATTAAACATCGCCTAGTTCCCGCGCAATACAAGGGGCTTCACCTTTGTTCCCGTGGGTATCGTACAAAGGGACTAAGATATAGGGCTGTTTTCCATATGAAAGTAAACAAGTAAATGTAAATCTAGGTTGATGGCCCTGGGTTAGCTGGGATGCAAAGGAAATGCCTTATAGGCCACCATATATCCCGGCATCTGAAGACCCGAGACGGCGTGCGGTTTTAGTTGGTTCGAGTTAGATATAACCACCCCCACCGATCAGTGGCGGGTTATAATATTTCTCTACGAAAAAAAAAACAGTATGTGCAAACGTATCACATATCTGGTTTTAGATTATTTAGAGGTGAGTAGGTACCGCGAGAAGGAAAACGGAAGGTGGAACGCCCCCTAGCCAGGTGGACTGACGACCTGGAAAAGGTGGCTGGGACAGACTGGATGCGGAAGGCGGAGGATCGGCAAACGTGGCGCATATTGGGAGAGACCTATGTCCAGCAGTGGACTACAATAGGCTAATTGATTGATTGATTGAGTAGGTACCTACCTCTACTTACCCCTTACATTTATTAATTGTAAATCATATCGCGCGTCATCATCATCATTTCAGCCATAGGAAGTCTACTGCTGGACATGGGCCTCCCCTATAGATCTCCAAGAAGACCGGTTGGTAGCGGCTCGCATCCAGCGCGTTCCCGCGGCCTTAATGAGGTCGTCTGTCCACCTTGCGGGTGGACGTCCTACGCTGCGCTTGCCGATACGTGGCCTCCACTCGAGAACTTTTCGACCATATTATGACCATATGACCATAATGGCGGGTACTGACTGAAATTCTGTTCAGAGACTTGTCAGACACATACATCTATTTATTTTGTAGAATATTGCCAAAGGTTTTCCAATTCTGACATGAATCCAATGTACCATTTGTGTGAAAAAAAATGTAGCAACGTAATTTTTTTTCCATTCCGTATGAAGATGGATCCGTGACTAGAATATATATGGATAACGATTAACGGTATAAGTAAGGGCTTTGTTATATATCCTAAGCCGTACCGTAAATAAATTATGGGGTTTAATTGATTACAGTCTATTTCGGTCGAACAAAAACAGGCATTTGTGAGCTAAATGGTGTATTTATACGGGTGTCCATCATTAAAATTGTGTTCACGGTAGGGACGGGAGACGGATCCACTAATTTGTTGACAGACGATCGACGCGGTAAATATTTAGAAAGATGGCGTACACGTCACTACAAGACTTAGTTATACATCCATTCGTCTCTGTACTTAGTTAAAAAAATAAATAGGTGAAATCATGATGACGGGACGTGCCCTATTGTATACAGGTATAAAAAGGTTTCTGTTTAAAACGACCTAAAATAGTAATGAAAACTAAAAAACCCTATAAACAGAAAAATTGTGGAGCATTAATTTTTTTTTTTTTCTATAAAATGCTCCTCAATTTTTCTGTTTAAAAGTTTTTTTCCTTCTACGCAATTTTTTTTATTTGTAATTGAACGCTGAATTCTGGCTTATTACGAAAAAAGGTCAATTATTTCGAAAACTATTGATTTTCGGTCACATATACGGGAG
Source organism: Eilema depressum (assembly GCA_914767945.1). NCBI lineage: Eukaryota > Metazoa > Arthropoda > Insecta > Lepidoptera > Erebidae > Eilema > Eilema depressum. The sequence goes on from OU612031.1 coordinate 12,406,407, forward strand.
GTCAAAATTGTAGCATTTTGGGTCCTTTATTATCCCCTGACAGGAATACGTCGAGTTACTAGTAACCCTGTAAAGTACATAAAGTGTGTACTTACTTACATTAAATGTGACTGGGGTCAAAATATTCGCCAGGACGGATTGGAAGAGATTATTTTCGCAGATAAATGTACTCAATTGGTTATTGACGAGATGCTCGAGGATTTTAGATTGGAAGGGTGAAACGGATATAGGGCGGTATCAACGAATTAATTATTAATACGTCTAAATTTAGGTACACTCAACCAACCGGCCTCAACAGTCCTTCCTATACTTAAGGATTAATGGCAGCTGTTGATGATGAGATACTAGCACTGACGCCCGCGGAACCCGTTCTGGCTACCCATGGGAACCTGTTCCCGGGATAAACCAGTGTTATTCCAGACTATAATCTATACCTGTAGCAAATTTCAACCAAATCCACTCAGCCGTTCAATAGTGAACTATATCCATTGAAATCCATATCCATACTCCATAATTTACTTACTTAATATTATAAATGCGAAAGTAACTCTGTCTGTCTGTCTGTTACGCTTTCACGTCTAAACCACTGAACCGATTTTGATGAAATTTGGTGTAGGGGTAGAGTAGACCTTGAGAACGGACATAGGCTATGGTTGGTTGCGATAACCGACATCCACGCGGGCGGAGCCGCGGGCAAAAGCTAGTATAGATATAAAATTTTATCCAAATCGATCCCGCCGTTTTTAAGGCGTTAAGTAACAAACTCACGTATAGAAAAAAATTATACAGGCGATATTAACTCATAGCCGATTTTTTTCCCCCGGAAACCCAATATAGAGAGAGAGAGAAATAACAAAATGTTGTACGTTTATGTATGTACACAGTCAAATATGTATCTACTATTAAAACTTGTTTAACCCAAATATTTACATCCAACTTTGATAGATTCAAACAAAACTTGTCGGATCAAGCTTATTAAATACCTTTATATTTAATGACGAAAATTCGCAACTCGCCTCCTGGCCCTCGATTCTGCTAAAGCACAACAACTGTCACACCACAGAGCCTGCAAAAAATGGCATAAAATTTTAGACCTCATTTCTATAGAATTACAGTCAAAAATGATATGAAAAGAGTTTCGTTACACTATTTCAATCACTCTATAAAAAGCCATTTAATTTTAAACTTTAAATACATTAATTTAAAGGCTAAAATCAAATGGAATTTTCTCGCAGGCTCTGTGGTGTGACAGTGGTTATACTTTAGCAGAATCGAGGGCCTGATAGATTAAGTCATACTTTTACCACAGAATCATAATGAAGTTTCAGAGTATTACACAACTAAGCACTTATACAGAGTGTATAAAATTATTATGATGTGATATAATAGGAAAGTTCAAGCTTCTTTGCAGAGCATAGCTCGGGACATATATCTTAGACCTAAAATGTGCTCTATACACGCAGTAGGTACACGTTTCTTGTGTTGGGATAGTACGGGATGCTACTGCGGTGGACGAGCTCAAATTCACCAAGCATAGATTATTACAAAACAATTCGCATGGCCTCGTTTGTCTCAGATTTAGGCCCAAGATATGTGTTCGGAGGTATACCTCTGTCTTAAGGGGATACCTCTGTGCGTGGGTGTGACTTGAGGGAACAGTAATGTAAGAAAAATATACGCAAATTGTGAAATTGCTTATACAAAGGGTGCTTGGAAATAAAAGACGTAAGGGACTAAAGGCTTATTTTTATATCTACGGCTCGTTTTATTACTTCACACTCGTATTTCCTTACCATCAGGCAAGGCGAAGTCAAATTGACGTGTCCTATATAAAAAAAATTTCAAGAACCCTTATTATGCAACAGGGTTCGATCCCCGCTCAGTGCTCAATATTCATGAATATGAATATTTGTATTGGTCTGGGTGTTTTCTATGTACCTATAATATGTATTTATTTACAAAAAAAATGTATCTGTGTATGTTTATCCGCATTCTAGAACCCATAACACAAGCTAGTTAAGCTATGCTTACTTTGGGTCTAGATAGCGTTGTGTAGATTGTCGTAAAAAAAAAACAGTTTCATAAACTACTATTTGCTAAAAAAAAACTGACGATTATTATACTAATAATTTATTGTTTATTATTTATTTATTTATTATTTAATATTTATGCACACACAGAAAAAATATACATACAATGGAAGTTGATTTAGGTTTATAAACGGTAGGTATGGCTGTGGTAAACGGTAAGGTAAGGTGTATGTATGACTAATTAAAAACGGCAATGTACGAAGGACAGGAAAATTGCACCAAAATCGGAGAGAAGTCCGTAATTAGCTGCAAAGTGTCGACTACTGATTAATCATTTGGGGTCAACAGATAAATGAGTACCCACTTACTGAATGTTCAAAGGATGGTCTGATTTGTTACTGTAATATACAGGATGGTTGTTATATTATTAGATAAAGTGAAATAATTCGTTTCATTCTTTTTGATAGTAGTAGTAGTATAAAAAACGGATGGCCTGATTTGAATATAGTTTTTTTTTTGAAATGGTTCTTAGCTATTTTTTATACCATTTAGGTGGCAAACAAGCACACGGTAATTATGAAGACATAGGTTTATTATCGTGTTGACGTACGTTATCTCTCCGACAGGATGAGAAGATGAAGAAAAATATAAAGATTTATTCAATACAGCACACAATGAGCAATTATTTTATTTTAAACAATAGAATTATTATTATATTAAACAATAGAAACATACATGAAAAAAAAGTAACGAGTACAAGGAAAGAATTATATTTTTCTAACATTATGTTTTTGGACTTGTTTCCTTAATAATAATTTCATGCCATGAATTCCTTACAAATTAACTGTCTCCAAAAAAAGCTCCCTGTTGTGTGTGTCACAATATTGCCGAATTCAAACTTAATATTATAAATGCGAAAGTAATTCTGTATGTCTTTCTGCCTGTCTGTCTGTTACGCTTTCACGCCTAAACCACTGAACCGATTTTAGAGATAGATTAGACCTTGGGAAAGGACATAGGATATATTTGGTTGCGATAACCGACGTCCACGCGGGCGGAGCCGTGGGCAACAGCTAGTTATTTTATAGTGTTCAACTAGCCGATGCCCGCGGTTCCGGTCGAATGGTGATCCCGTTCCGGCAACTCACGGGAACCAATTCGGTATTAGTTAAAAATTAGCCTATGTGTTATTCCAGATTTTAATCTATCCCTGTAAATAGAGAATAGACTAAACTAGACCCTAGACAAGTGACAATTCGCTATTCAGCGGTGGTTTGTAGAACAGAATGATAAATGTATGGGATTTGACGTTTATGATGTACTTACGTTGACGACTGAACGTCAAGATACGTGTCAATACAATACATCATTCATTATTATGTATATTATACAATACGCTGACCAACGATTTACCATTTGTCTAGGGGGGCTCATAGTAAACATAACTATCTATACAAAGGATCACAGCGAGAATGATAATATTTTCGCAATCACTGACGCAGTAAGTGTATAAGTATACACTGAATAAAACATAACATAACATAACATAACATAAACTCACGCCTGTATCCCCGAAGGGGTAGGCAGAGGTGCTAGCACCCACATTTCGCCGTTTATGTTTAGGTCCCAATGTAATAGGTGGCGAGCCTATTGCCATTAACCGGGCACTTATAAACCTGCGATAAATACACACATAACTTCGAAAAGCATCGAAAAGTCATTGGTGTGTGCCATGGTAAAACCTGGGATCGAACCCGAGACCTCGTCTCAGCAGTCCATTACCCATACCACTAGGCTACCGCGGCTACACTGAATAAAACCTGAATAAAAGTGAATTTCTGTGTAGAAGACCTACGCACGGGAAATTCAATCCGTTGATTGGTGCCTGCTTCAAGTGTTCTGCAAACGTTAAAGGAGACGGGGACTTCTGGGCCAAAATTGTAATGAGTTGAGATATGACTTAAAAAAAGCGGTATTTTTTTCTATTTCAAAATATTAAAAAACCAGCTCAATTGAAAGTCTGGAAGACGAGAAATCTTAAAACTAAGTTTATTCCACTAGCAAAATAAAATATCGATTACTAAAAATTATTTAAACAATATGTATTGCGTATTTTTATAAACACTTGCATCACAATTTGATATTAAATCAATCAGAGTGAACAAAACTTAATCATAATAATAATAATAACCATTTAAAATACCAAATAATAGTGTAATAAAAATAAATTCTGAATCAATTTCCGTTAATCGATTAATTATTTCTTGTGTTTATCAACTGTATTTTTAAGCTGTGACAGCTGACAGCTCCATTTTCAGTCAATCAGTTTATTTATTCAATCTTCAAAATTAATTATTTTATCGAAAAATTGTATATTTACACGGCTTATGGGATATACAATTGTTTATAAAATATGTACAAAAGTATGCTATATCAGTATGCTGTATCAGTTTATTGGTTTAAATCCAATGATCAATTTGACTTCTGCGTTTTGAGTATTTCCAGTTGATTTCTTGATTATATTCCCTTAACAGTGATTTCTCTTTACGGACTTCTCAGCTTGCTCCTGGTTACCTTAAAGTACAATGATAAACTTGTTTACTTGTTTGAGTTTTGCTCGGTATTTTGGATTTTGACATAGATCTCTGTGTGAATTGTGGCATAGAAAATGAAGTAAATAAGGTAATATATTTCCACCTACGCACTTCTTAGACAATACTCTAATTATTATTGAAGAAGAATAAAAGATCATTATTATTTAAAGTGTTTTTTTTTAACATAACATCCTTGTACTCCATATCTTTAAAATCTCTTTGTAAGTTTTCGTACATTATCCCTGAGTAAAATATAATACAGTACAATTTAAAAGTATTTTAAGATAAAAAAAATGACCACTTTCTATTAAAACACCACAGAAATCACAGTTCTAAAATGTCAATTTCTTGCATAACCTCACTTTTACTAAAACTCTTATAACTCTGCTCTCAGATATCCAAAATCTGCAGAATTTTCAGGGATGGTTTAATAATTTATATGCTCTTAATTGATACCACCCTCATCTTATTACATTTTTGGCCCAAGAATGTATGAAAGCCTCCCCATCTCCTTTGTTCGTCGGGAGAGTTTTCACTGTAGCGACCCGTTTATATAAAAAGTTATGCACGGAAAAACATTTAAAAAAAATGCGAAAGTAACTCTATGTCTGTCTGTCTGTCTTGCTTTTACGCTCAAACCATCGAATCGATTTTGATGACATTTGGTACAGGGGTAGATTAGACCTTGGGAAAGGACAAAGGCTATGTTTGGTCGCGATAACCGATATCCACGTAGACGGAGTCGCGGGTAACAACTAGCATTATAATAATAAACGAATTGAAAATCTAAGTAGACCAATCAGTGGGAAGGCTACTCCTGAGGCTACTCCTGATTAGATGTAACCTTCCCACTGGTGCCCTGATTTGCGTCAGTGGGAAGGCTACTCCTTATTAGATGTAACCTTCCCACTGGTGGAAATGCTTGGTAGTAAGGTTGGTCCGAGTCGAAAAATACTACTGGTAAATGGAATTCTGTTTGCAAAGTGGGTAAAAATAACTATTAAAACTTGATTACCATAAAAGCAAACCGCGATTTTGAGCTGCAATTCTGTCAAAGCCAGTATTATTTAATGTCACACACACAATTTGCATGTTAAGAATTACAAATCCGTATTTGTAGATACTAATTTGTAGTTTAAATATGTAAATTCGAGATCCCATCGCTTCCAATCTGATAGTCCATATTTGAACAAAACTATTGTCTCCTAACCTCTGCAATCTAATTAAAAGGGATGGATACAGATCCTGTTGTATAACCCGCGCCACGTATCTTGGACCTAAAATGTGCTCAAAACGTGCCCTATACTTCCAACTATTAGGTAATCTGTGCCTATACGCGCAGTACACATTTCTCGGATGTCTTTTGAGGATAACGCGGGATGCTACTGCGGTAGACGAACTCAAATTCACCAAGCATAGACTATTACAAAGCAATTCGCGGGCGCCAGAGCCTCGTATGTCTTACGATTTAGGTCCAAGATACGTGGCGTGGGTTATATACCATATACTTTAAGTCAAAGGTAGCTCACTAAAGTTCTCCTTCAGTGATATCTTCAAATTGAAAGGACTCGTGTTAAATTAAGGAACTATGTCACAATCATAACGTGATCATCTACTGTCTAATTCTTAATCTTCTTAAAAAATATCAGTACTATGAAAGTAAGACCAATTTTTTTTAGTTGAGACAGGAAAACCTAACGGTTTAAAACTCTCAATAAGTACCCACTTAAGATTGTATTCCAAAGATATCTATACTATTATATAAATGTAAAGTGGTCGTGTCTGTACATTGGAGATATTTAAAAAAAAATACTTGGGTTATGTTATGTTAACGATACTGAACACGAAAATATTTTTTTTTAATTTCCTGTCTGTTTGTCTGTTTGTCCGCGATGGACGCAAAAACTACTGGACGGATTTTGATGCGGTTTTTTTGTTAGAAAGGGCTTGCTCAGACTTAAAATCTTACGTTTGTTTCATCCCAATCGGTTGAGTAGAACCGGAGTTGTGAACAATTATGATAATAAACGGAAAATGACCCGATAGACAGATGGCGCTTTTTATTATTATTGATCAATTTTTATAGCTTATTACATCCGGGCAAGTATGTAAATTTAAAGACTTTATTTTTACATACACAACACAATTGTGTAAACCAATACGTTTTTAATCTTGAAATTAAAATCTGAACTTTAATGATTAAGTTACAGAATCATAACTAGATGGCGTTCTCGCGTTTAAATTCAAGCTATCGTTTGGTTTCAAACTCCCGATATACCCGAACCGGTATTTTACTCTACTTTTTTTTAAATTCTAATTTGTCAATTTGTGAAATAGATCAAATAGATGTCGGTACTGTTTTATGATTCGTCACAAAATCGTTTCTCACAGAAGACAGATTAGAGGTAGAGCGTGGCGAAGGATATAGTGGAGTAGACAAGACAAGAGACACAACAAGGAAAGGGAGAGGTTGGTGGAAGGGCAAAGGTATTGGGCTTAGGTGACAGACAATCACACGGCCCACCTGATGGAAAGTGGTTACTGTGGCCTATGGACGTATGCAACACCAGGGGCATCATACTCGCCCTTCTTGAAGTACCCCATACTATAGTCGTGAGTCGAACTGCAGTAGTGAGGTTGCAAACAAGCACACGACCCTCCTGATGGTAAGTGGTTACCGTAGCTTATAGGCGAGTGCAACACCAGGGGATTCACAGTCGTGCTGTCTACCCTGTAAGAACAGAGAGATTCTGTGCCGTCAGCTCAAAAGATAAGTAGGACAAAGCCTTTGGTTTTCCCACTGACAGCGCAAAACCTCTCCCGTGAGCTCTGGCTACACCAGCGGAAACACAACACGAGGTTATTAAGCCGCGGTCTTCTGTAGGGCGGAGAGGTATACTGTCGTGTACCTAACTTCTCGAGTCGAATAGAGAGGCGAGTACAGTGTCTAATCAGCGTTCAACGCTCAACTCTCAGCACTAAAATTAACAACACCACGCGATAAACGACATCCACGCGGGCGGAGCCGCGGGCAACAGCTAGTTATATATAAAAAGAAATGTCTTTGTTGTATTCCCACCATTAATTTTATATAATATCATACATACACACATTCTGCCTCTTAGCACCTCTGCCTACCCCTTCGGGGATAAAGGCGTGAGTTTATGTTTATGTATGTTTTTTATGTTTTTTTATATAGGACACGTCAATTTGACTTTGCCTCGCCTGATGACACATATTATTTTCACGTCTGAAGTGTAATTAACACCCACATTACGCCAGCTATGACTTTCAGTCCAACCCAGTAATAGGGGGCGAGCATTTTGTATGTTCACTGATTCTCGGTGGAATAGCGTGTCGTGCTGGTTCCCAGTGGAGAAGAATAGGGCCACCCCTCTTCCCTGTGGTAGACATAGTAGGCGACTAAGGGATAGAGCTTTTATCATTAATTTTATTTTTGTACTATAATTCGTATAATTGTTATATGTTTACGTATCCTTATGACAATTATTTACATAATCACATAAAAAAAACAATACTTAATATACCTATATACAAAGCTGCAGGTTCAGGCGTCAAAGAATTCCTCCCCATCGACGTCAACTGGCAGGGTGGCCAGAAGGCTGGCGGCATTGCCACGTTACTTTGAATGGCAATACCAATCCTTTGTGCAAGGAATAAACCCACCCGGGTAGCGTCTATTAAGCGTTTTGAGATGTCTTTATATAATTTTACTAGCTCCCGCAGCTCCGCCTGCGTGCATCTCGGTTAACGCGACCTTTGCTCATATCTTGGGTTCTACTCAACCGGTTGCGATCAAATAAACGTAAGATTTTAAGTCTGAGTAAGCCCTTTCTAAAAAAAAACCGCATCAAAGTCCGCCCAGTAGTTTTTGCGTCCATCGCGGACAAACAGACAAACAGACAAACAGACAGGAAATTCAAAAAAAATATTTTCGTGTTGAGTATCGTTAACAGAACATTACCCAAGTATTTTTTTTTAAATATTTCCAATGTACAGACACGACCAGTTTACAATTATATAATAGTATAGATATAGATTTTATATAGAAATTTATATTTTAGAAATACAAAACAATTGAGATATCTGCGGTCCTAAAAGCATCATTTCGGGAAAGTAATCATTTTGGGATTTCAAAATTTTCGGAATTTAACTTTCTGTTCACGGTAACCACTGACCATGCAGGCTTTGTGATTGGAAATTGTTGTTTTACAAGCTTTATCCTCAGTCGAATGTTCATGTTTATTGTTATTACAGATTATGTTTAATCCCATAATTGGCCCCCAGACCGAGCTGCACCCTCTGTCGGCAACTCGCACAGAAGGCAATACAAATAAAATAGCAGGAGGCTGAACAATTAATTATATTCCCATTGATTGTTTACAGATTAAATAAACTTCTGATGATTTTTTGTTGACTGTGGTTCGAATAATAATAAGTATTTGTATTGGTCATTATTTTAACTGCTTATTTACTTTTAGTAGATAAGATTTTTAAGTCTGGTCATGATTTTGACTTGAAGGGCGAGGTAATAATGTAATAATGCGTTTTGTACTGATTTGCATTTTGACTGCCTGCGATTTCCTGTTGCGAGGATAAGATTCATGTACAGTCAGCATCAGATCCATCTTGACTAGTAAAATACTAGTAAATGTCGATCACATTGTATACAGTCTGTCCCAGATTTAGCACATCGTAAATATTGCTGCAACTGTACGTTGAAACCACTCAAATTATAAGTAGCTGGGCCTATAAGATAAACTCTTAAAACAGGTCAATAATTTGAACTGCTGTCATTCTACCAACTGCAAATGTCACTTTGTAATGTCATATAAATATAAAGGATTACGAAGTGACATTTGCAGTTGGTAGAATGAGAGCAGTTCTATTATTGACCTGTTTTAAGAGTTCATGGTAAGGCCGCAGTGCTTCAAACATTTAACCTTTCAAACCCACTTAAATTAAATTTAGCATTATGTGTATAATGAAAATTGTGACGGGAGCCTCAATTTAAAAATCTACATTTTCCATTTTTATTAAAGAGGGTAACACCGACTGGTCTCCATGTTATAAAATATGTAAATATCCCAAATTCTCTATGAGAAATATTTTTTTAATTAGGACGTGTCACCGTCGCACCGTGAGCTGAAGCTGCTGAAGTAGGTAAAGTTACTTATTTTAGTTATACGTATCCTTAACTTACTTATTAACGACTTACTACTAACTTTAGCTTAGTAGCTTTAACTTTCATGAATCTAAAACTTATATTATAACGTATGAGTCAAATTCGTGAGAACATTGGAACAGATTTTTATTGTAGAAAACAGCATTTTGAGAGAATTTCATCAATGAAAGGAATCAAAATCAATGAAAAATAACCTACGTTACCACGTTTAAATTAATTGATTTCATTACGTACACTTAAAATTCAACGCGTTTATGTTCATTGGTAAAATCCGACTTAAGTCAAACGCTTCATTTTTTTGCAACGCCTTATTAATTTTATCATATCTTAATAGAACGGTTTATAACTCATAATTACTTTGCAATGAATTGTCTTGAATGTTACGCTATGAAGTGATAATAAAGTGGCACTTGAGTACCATTTAATTACTGAGTAATGCCGAATATAATTGAATCATTATCCAAGTTATAATCATTAATAATTCAGAGTTCAAACACGTGCTTGGATTCCGTTTCGAATTTAATGTTTCATGAATCGCTTTATAGGGAAGTTGTGTATCTACCTAGTATAGCGAAGACGTACTTATATCGGTAAATTCGTATTTTTCGTAATGAAATTTCCTGTTTGAATTTGAAGATGTTTAACTGAAGATATTCAATTGGTAGGTATAGAATTAATAATATCACTGGTATGTTGTAAGAGTTTTATAGGCAAATACCTACATGCTTACCTCTCTCCGCCTGGGTAAGCAGAGACCACAGCCATCTGCTTCTTTCTTACTTCACGATCTTATTTTATTGTCATTGAAACTTTCAGTCTTTACTCAAGGTTTGTTCTGCGTCAAAGATGACAAAAAATGTTGGTATAAGTACATCTTCAAAGACACGCATAAATAATACGAGCTTTGATAGCATAGCCTGAATTTATTCTCTGCTCATATTTCTCTGGTATTTCGAATACATTGAGTTAGTATGATATCTTTTTATCCATATTGGCAACATAGTTTGAATCTGTGGCTAAAAATCATGTTCGGCTGTAAAGAGGCCAGCTTAATTAACTACTTATAACAAAAATGTATTATTTATATAAACATTGTGGTATATAAATAAGATGTTTGTTTTATTTACTTACCAGTCTAATAATTATGACTAATGGTTGCCAACCGAAAATAATAATGTATGATGGTAGGATATTAAATTTCTAATTTGCTTGCTCTTGTAACCAGATCGTTTATTTACCTATATTTTATTTTATTTGTGTTTCTTAACAGTTTCCTACTGATAATACCTAATTGCAGGCAGTAGGAGATTTGTACCTACTACTATAAATCTCCTACTGCCTGCAATTGCACGGTGTTGTAATTAAAACACATCTTTGTAAACATTAGACACAAAGTTAACACAGAATTAATTACGAATCACAAATATCTTCAAGTAATCGCTCCGTTCCCCATATTGCAATGGCGTAATAATGTCTCTAAAACTTTTCAATTAAAACTTTTTCACCTGAACAATTTGAGTTGTTAGAATTTCTGTAGAACATTCTAGTTTATATTTGAAACTTTGTTCGCCTGAAACTATCGAGTATAGAATTCACAAGAACGGCGCGGCGGCAACGGTTCGACAAAACGAGTTCGCCATTTTGAATCGCTGTTTATAACTTTGATCACAACTTCGCCATTGTGTAAAGAACCTTACAACTGTGACTTCTGCAGTCGAACTAGGAATAGTAATAATTGAACAGAATATTGTAAATTTCATTCTATTGTAAATATAATACGATTAAGAAAGAGAAAAGAAAAACGACTTCGGACGAGACTCGAACCCGCGATCTTTCCCTTACAGGTCGATTTTCTTTCTCTTTCTTAATCGATTTGAACAGTTAGCATAATAAATGTTTCAAAATTTCATTCTATTGTAAATATAATACGAACTGAATATGATTGAAAGTTGCACCAGTATGATAAGTATGAATGAAATAAAGCATTATGCTAAACAATTCAAATCGATTATGATAGAAAAAAAGCTAAGAAAATAAAGAAAAGAAAGGGATAAATCGCGGGTTCGAGTCCCGCCTGAGCTGTATTCGCTTTTTTCTGTCTTAATCGCTATGATAGATAAGTATGGTTTTTATAAAATTCAAAAGTATAAAATAATTACATATTATGACAACCTGACCACTGCACTACCGACTCGAACCCATTCCTAACACAAGCAATTTAGCTTACCTTGCGTTTGAGGCAATATCAGTAATTTGGGTTGCTAATATTCTGTATATAAAAAAATTACTAATAATTATTCGATAAATACTTATACTGTTTTGTATACTCATACATTATTATACATAGAAACGTAAAGACCAATTCAATAAACATTATTCATGCATGCAAAATGTATGCATTGACGAGAATCGACAGTACTGCCATGCAAAATGCGATTTTGAGAATTTCAATGGTATACGGTTCAACTGCTTGCTGTTCGAGTGATATAAAGTTCAAAAAGGCATAAGTACAAGGTAATCGGCAGTCGTGATTACGAAGCGAAACAAAAATATTGGAAGCGAAACCGTAAAGGTGTAATTAACCTAAACGGTCGCCTCGCCAACTGTCAGTGCGTCGAGTGTTACGGGTTCAACACCCAAATGGGGCAATTAATTCTTGGTCTCGGTTTACGGAAGCGATGTACCGTTCTCGTAAATTGTACAGTCGACAAAGGATATAAGTATACACTTTAATTATACACATACAACTTTACATGAAACTTTGAAGTTGTATACTTAACTAGGTTATTTTAATTATTCTAAATTGAGGATATTTTAAGGGTAGGTATGCAAGGATGCGAGCAAAGTATGATAAGACAGTATGACCAATGCTGCACCTTAAAATCTTAGAATTTTTTACCATTACATTTTTTCGTTTAGCGGGGCGTTAAAAAGCATCTGATGAGGCTGTCAAGCTGAAGGGCATCATTGTAACATAGCTGGTGTCTGTGATGCACGTGAGGCCTCGCCAAGATCTTAAGGACCCAAGTCAACCTTACCTAAGAGCCGGAACACCTACTGAATAATGTTCGAGACCTATATACAGACTTTCTTTACAAGGTTGAGAGGTCAGAAGGCAGTATCTCCTATAAGGCAATAAAAGCCACATGAGGAGGAGAAAGAGGGCAAGGTTTTGGTTTACTGGGATTAACGCTAAGCTGATGATGATGAGAAATACTTTGAGTGAGACATAACTTGGCTCCCCACATCATCTTCGTGGTTCTCACGTGTTTAATCGTATTCTAACGTATTTACGGGAATTAGCGCGATCATGTTATATTTATGATACTTATGATATGACATGACATATCATGCCTACATAAATATGAAATAAATGTTTTTACATACATATTTATGCCATCATATCACACAATATATTAGCAACCTGTTCAACGTAGCGGTAGAGCATTCCTCTGCTAAGTCAGAGGTACGGCTTCTTTTTTTATAAAGGACACGTCAATTTGACTTCATCTCGCCTGAAGGTAAGCTGGAGGCAGTCTCGGAAAAGAGTGTCCCCATTACAGACACGTACCTACTGCGTTACAATAGTTGTCCTCAGCTTGACGACCTCATCAGAAGTTTTTTCAAACTTCAACTTTTTCAAACTTCACTGTATAAAGGATCCGGGACTATAGGAAGGAGGAAACAAGGGAGCTAGTAAGGAATTCCAGGTCTTAATGGTGCGGCAAAGGAAAGAGTCGCCGAACAGCTCAGCGCAATATTTATGTAGTTTGACACAAATGTATTTATAAAATAGCTGTGTCAATGTTTATGAACATTCATTAACCCATATTAACATTATGTGTATTAAACGACACATACATCCCTTTAACTCTTATGATAACTCTTTTTCACTTATAACATTTTACATATATAAATTATTATAACTATTTACATCTACCTATCTACATTTTTATAACCAACAGCTAAGGTGGTCTGTATTTTATTGCCATCATAGCCTTGTGGTTATGATGAGAATGAATAAAATTGTAGAATGGTAGAAAACTGTTGATACTTCAATTCTAATAGATATTAATAGATGTAAATACAACGGTTTACGTTGGAAATAAAGTCATCAAGAACAGATATTACTACTTATTGCTGTTACTGTATTGCTTATTATGATGATAGTCCTCAAAAGAAACTATTAGGAGAAAAGCTCTGAACGTAATAAGGTTCCGTTTCTCTTGAGGAAAGATTTTGTACTTTTTTCATTTAGAAATTGAAATTAGAAATTCAAGATTTTTTCATTTTACATATTGCCACAATACAAACAGGGTTATACAATAAAAGCAATCCGAGCATTTATTAACACCTCACTTTTGAGAGATTTTATTTTGCTTATAAAAATTTATTTATAATTAAAAAATGACGAAGACAAGACCATGTAGATGATGATGAATGATTTATCTGAAAATTCATACATTTACACTAATATTAGATTTAAAAAGTCTTTAAAAAAGTTGGTGTTTTTTTTATATCTGAAGTATCTATTAATAATACTCCTCGTTTCGATTGATTTTCACCAGCGTTTTATTGTAGCTGTATCTTCACTTTGGGTGTAATATACCTACCTAAAAAGTATATTTAAAATTTATTTTAGATGCTTTGCCTTGCCTTGCTTTTAGGGTTCAGTTCAAAAACTATGTAAAGCATAGGGTTTACCTATGCTATTGCATAGTTTTTGAACTGAACCCTAAAAGCAAAAGACTCAAATATGATATCAAGATCGGTCTCTAATCCAACGTTTACAACGAAGATGGCCGTCCTAATTATTGAATAATGGAGTGTAGCCTGTGTAAGTGAATTGGATAACTTAATCTCAAATTCTGGTGGGTGGGATTTTGAAAATAATCCGATAATTCTCTGAGCCGTCATCACGATTCAAATGCGTGATTTCGTCTTTGAAGTGGGTTTATTATATTTTTATGTTGAAGGAGCAGTATCATTAATTTTTATTAATGTATTTTAACTGACTGCGCCGTGAAGGTAACTGCCTCTGTGGCGTAGCGGTAGTGAACGCGGCTGGTACGCAGGAGGCGCGGGTTCGATCCCCGCTCAGTGCAAATATTTGTATGCATGAATATGAATATTTGCATTGGTCTGGGTGTTTTCTATGTATAATATATGTATGTATTTACAAAATGTATCTATGTATCTTTTATCCGCATTCTAGAACCCATAACACAAGCTAGTTAAGCTAAGCTTACTTTGGGTCTAGATAGCGTTGTGTAGATTGTCGTACAATATTTATTTATTATTATTTATTATTTAAGGTAATGTTATATAGGGTAGGCCTCTAGAGCCTTAACGGCTGGACGGATTTCGGTGAGTGAGGTCAATTGAAAGATATTCATATCTTCTGAGTTTTACAGGGTAGGTACATTAAATATGAACAAAAACTATACGATGGAAATTGGCAAAAATAAATGGTAGGTTAAATATTCATATCCTTGAAATAGTCCTGTGATAGGTTTTGGCTGACCGCGGCAGTCAAACTAGAAAAGAAAGAAACAAAGAAAGAAAGAAAAGAGAGAGAGAGAGAGAGAGAGAGAGAGAGAGAGAGAGAGAGAGAGAGAGAGAGAGAGAGAGAGAAAGAAAGAAAGAAAGAAAGAAAGAAAGAAAGAAAGAAAGAAAGAAAGAAAGAAAGAAAATGTTTTTTTTATTCTGCACAGACATGATATTGATAATATTGCTTCCCAATGATATGTGGCAATCTTGTGGAACCATCTCAAGAGACAGCTCAATCGCAACATACCTTTATATGTTATCATTTTTATAATAGGTATACATTTACGAATTTGTTTTAATATGTATATCTATCTATATACAATTAATATGAATATATAATATTTAAATATTTGATTATAAGCGTTTAATTGCAAGAATCTATAAATATCTTTGGTTTAAATTAATTATAAATTGTGCAAGTCTTGCGTAGTAAATCTATTTAACACATATTAACAGCATTAGTATGATAATATAATCTATTGCGATCATAAATTTATCAGATTAAGACGTAAATTACCGAAGATAGAAGTGTTAACAGTGCTTTACTACTATGACCCATTTATTAACTGATACACATTATAATTTAAGATCGTATTTTAGTATTTATTAATCTATTATATAGAAATTTATGTATCATAATTATAATGATAGTAACCCCAATATGTATAATAAAAAATATATTACCCAGGTCATGTCTTCAGATGGGTATCCATTCTTAACACTTAACACACCCAAGAGACCCCTCCGTGCCTCAGAGAACACGTAAAGCCGTCGCGTCGATTTCGGTTTTTTCACATTCCACGTGAAGATTCGGGGATTGTAAGAAGAAGGAAACACGTGTCGGCAGCATGGGTATGACACCCCTGGGGTTGCACTGCACATGTCCATAGGCTATGGTAACCACTTCTCACAAGGTAGGAAGTGTACTTGTCTGCCACCTAAGTTTTTTTTTTTTTTTTTTTTATTTTTTTTTATTATTAGGCACATCAACAGATCATGTATATTACATTTCAAACTTAAATAACATGTGGACTTATATCTAGTACATGACCCAATTACAGATATGCACAGCGTTTGTAAGCCTAAGTACATGGCACTATATATATAAGAAAATTAACAGACAATTTATGGTAATGAATTTAAAATTAAGTTAATTAACGCTATCACCCGCTTTTTTATTAGATTTGAAATTGCTCATTATTCTCCATTTATACCCGGCAGCGCTGTTTCCAAAAACGTCAATATCGTACAGTTTCCAGAACTGGTTGTATGTTCTTAATATCCTAGATACAGGTTCGTTGCGACCAGTGATCGTTCTGAGAAAGGGAATGTGGAAGATCTCGGTGTGAGGGAGTCGTGAGTTAGCCCTACGGGGAACGTTGAGACTAACTGACGATAGCAAGTCTTCACACACCGTCGCACCATTGATAATTTTGTGTAAAAATGTTAGATCCAACATGCGTCTACGATGGCTAAGAGAACACATCCTAAAGAACTTCAGACGAGCATTATAGGACTGGCGGTGGCTAATTCCTTGTGATCGGTATGCCATACGCCTCGTGAAAGATCTCTGAATCGATTCTATTCGGTTGGAGTGAATGGTGTAACAGGGATTCCATATTTGACTTCCGAACTCTAGTACACTACGGACAAGAGAGAAGAATAAAATAACTTTAGATTTGTGGGATTTGAAACCAGCGGTAGAGCGATTAATAAAGTTCGTCATTTTGGCAGCTCTATTGACGATGGAGTCATAATGTGGGATAAATGTGAGTTGTTGGTCCAAAATAATGCCTAAGTCGCGAATCTGACAAACCCGAGTGATCGGTTCGCCGTTGATTGTATAAGAGGCGATGTGAGGTTTTCTTTTTTTGGTGAAGGTTATGTATTGACATTTCATTACATTGAGAGTCATTTTATTGTCCTTGCACCAATCTACGACTCTATCTATGTCATCCTGCAGTAGCTGCACCTCAGACTGAGACTTAATTTCTCTAAAAATTTTCATGTCATCTGCGTAAATGGAGCACGTGGAGTTTTTTATACATTTTGCCACATCATTTACGAAGAGTGCAAACAATATTGGGCCCAAATGTGACCCCTGGGGTACGCCTGA
Source organism: Eilema depressum (assembly GCA_914767945.1). Lineage (NCBI taxonomy): Eukaryota > Metazoa > Arthropoda > Insecta > Lepidoptera > Erebidae > Eilema > Eilema depressum. The sequence goes on from OU612031.1 coordinate 12,423,903, forward strand.
GGTTGATACATAGTGGTCCGACTCAAAGCCACTTATTACCACTGTTTGTGGACGATCCCGTAAGTAAGAGTCGAACCAGTTGTGTAACTTGCCGCAGATACCATACTGCGCTGCTAATTTAGCAAGTAAAATTTCGTGGCTGACTTTATCGAAAGCAGCGCTGAAATCGGTATAGATTGAATCGATCTGTTTACCACTGTCGATCGATTTTAGTAAGGTGGAGGTATAACAGATCAGGTTGGTAACAACGGAGTGTTTTTCTCTGAATCCGTGTTGTTTATCCGTTAGTAAGTGGCTGGTGTGGTTATATAGTATAGGACAAAGAACGGCCTCAAATAATTTTGAAAACGCCGACAGAATCGAGATTGGTCGGTAATTGCAAACATTGAAATTATCACCTTTTTTAAAAATCGGGACTATGCGAGCTTTCTTCCATTCACTCGGGAACACACCAGACTCTAATGACTTTGTGAAAATTTTGTTTAATGGATATGTAAGAGCCGTTGCGCAGCGTTTGATGAATAGAGGAGGAATGTCGTCTGGACCAGCTCCCTTGTTATGATCGAGTTTTCGGATATGTTTTAGTATTAAGCATTCGGTGAGGAAGATGCGAGAGAGGGGTTGAATGATAGCCGATACAGTATTAGTGGCTTCAGAAGATGTTAACTGAACTTGAGAAGGTGCATAGCTGTAAGTAGACTTGAAATGGCCGGCAAACATGTTTGCTATGCCGGTTCCTGTGCCGGTCGTTTCTGAACCGTTAGTCATTGAGGACGGTAATTGAGAGCCGTGTGCTCGTTTATCTTTAATAAACTTCCAGAATATTTTTGGGCTACGGTGTAAACTGGTCTCAATACTATTTATGTAGGACTTGTGCGATGACTCAAGTAAGTTCCCTGCGCGTGCGCGTAAAAGTTCATACTCCAGCTGATCCCGGGGGTTGCCATACTTTTGATACCGCAATTGTAACTTATGCTTTTCTTTTAAAATTCTGACAAGACTTCCAGGGAACCATACTGGGATATTCGTTTTCTTAAGATTACGCCTTGGGACATGAATCGATATAACATCTCGTAAGACTGCATAAAATTTCTGCACCAGTTCGTCAACTGTGTTACAATTAGAGAAACAGGAATGCCAGTCGGTGTTTTTTAGTATGGGAATAATTTCGTTATAGTTTGCCTTATAGAAGTTGTACACTGTGCGAGGCGCGGGAGCTAAATGTGGTGAGTCAGTGTTCACAACTTCAAGTTCTATTTGAGGGTGATCAGGGTTAAGTTTACTTAATAAGGTATCTGGTTTTGACACTCGACTCTGAACATTACAAAGAACAAGGTCTAGTGTTCTATCCAATGCATTTTTTACGCTAATTAACTGTTTCAAACCCGATAGAGCAATAAAGTCCATCAGCATATAACCTCTCACATCAGTGTCGTAGTTTGCAGCCACTGCTTCAGAGTTCTCACTTGCTGACCACGAAATGAAAGGTAGGTTGAAGTCACCTGCGATGATTACATTCTCCATCTCACTGATAGCGTCACTTGAGCTGTCAAAAAATTGTCGCAGAGTCGACGCTTTGACTGGCAGCGGGAGATAAACACAACAAAGACCCATGCTGATGGATGAATTATTTAATTTGGTTTCAATTTTGATCCATATTTGCTCAATCGCATTGGTGTCCCAGTGGGTAATTCGAACTGAGTGTATCTTTTTTGCAACAGCGATGAGCACGCCACCCCCATCAGATTTATGGCTTGTGTAAGAGTCTCTATCCCGTCTGTAAACCTGGTATCTCTCGTCTATGAATTCATTATTCATTATATCGGGCTTCAGCCATGTCTCCGTGAAGATAAGAATATCATACTTAGCTAGAAGTATGTTTTTGTAAATTGAGTTTGTTTTGGTTCTCATTCCACCTAGATTCTGATAATATATGAGGAGCATGATGACGTTACATAGGTTCTTTATTGTTCACCCAGTCAAGACCCACCAAGTCAATACAGCAAAGATACTTCGCATTAAACTCAGCTGAGTACAAATATAGAGCGAAAGTTAAAAACAAATAAAAAAGTTAAGCAATTGTTCCTATCAGAGGGCCAATTTATTTATTTACGAGACGCTCTCAACTTTGCCCACATACATCAATGTTTCAGAACAATTAATGATGAACTCTCATTTGTACCACGTCAAATTGTGGAGATCAGGTTGAATGAATTACTCAATGATATCAACAGCCAGGACGGGATTTGAACCCGCGACCACTCCATTTCTAGAGGGAATATTCTGCCCCAATACATATTATTATGATTAGAAGAATTTTGCAGTTTATTTACCATTTAGGGTTAGGTACCCCCCACCACGACACTTGAATCAAAATATCACTAGGTCAACGGATATATTTTTTTATTTTTGAAGGATTTGCTTTTGTGTTGGGGATTTTTAATACGTATAACTGGTTAATTATTCCTAATCTTATATTATCTTAACTACTTCACAACCACACGTGTTGATTAGAATTCTTTCGATAACCATCGTTCGTCTTCGTTTGCTTTGTATATGCAAGACAAAACTAAAGCGAAAATGAACAAGCTTATTATTTACTTGTACAACTCTATTGTTAGTTACGACCAAAGCACACTTGCTTCTTTAACTTTGGCGAATATTTTCTTCGTTCGGTCGCTGCATTTAAATCGCACGATTTAGCGTCTGTCAACAACTGCATCCCTTTTTACGACTGTTGTGCGACTGGCATTTGAACATGTGCGCAGTGTAGCGTTCATTTAGCCGCTAGCGGCTAAAAACTTTGTCGTTACTGCTAGGTCTTCTATTGTGTGCTGGATTCTGTTTTCGAGAGAGTATATTGTTTGGAAATTTGCTCACAAACGAATTCAGAAGTTGATCGTGAGGACTTAACTCGTTTATAAACGTTATGCAATTATACTATTTAAAGGATAAAAGACCTACTTATCCAAAAATGACTAAACAAGGGTTCCCAAACTGAGCCGTGACGCCTCGAGGGCATTGCTACGGTATTTTGGGAGAATTACGAGACGCTTTGTACAGATCACGTACGCATGCCGCAATGGCCATTACAGGGTGTGTAGATCCTCATAAAATAATATACGTATACTATTTAATCTATTGTCTATCTCAGACTAAAAGAATAACATAGACGGAACGCATAGAACTAACGTGTGTAAACTGTAAAGTTATACTAAAGTAGTAGCATTTCGCACGCGCTCGTGCTAGCACACAAAGAGTACGGGCAATCGGGCAAAGCTAGTTCTATACATTCCGTATATGTTATTATTTTAGTCTGAGATATTTATATACTAACTAGCTTTTGCCCGCGGCTCCGCCCGCGTGGATGTCGGTTATCGCGACCAAACATAGCCTATGTCCTTTCTCAAGGTCTAACCTACCTCTATACCAAATTTCATCAAAATCGGTTCAGCGGTTTAGTCGTAAAAGTGAGACAGACAGACAGACAGACAGAGTTATTTTCGCATTTATAATATTAGTAGGGATTAGAAAATGGTTAAATTCTACTACCAAGATCTGTAGTTAGTAACAGGTGAAACTTATCAAAGGATTGGGATTGCTTTATCGTATAACGTACAAACTGACCCAAATTAACCAAGAATCTGTAATACATACTTTATCAATTCAACTATCCGGAGTCCAGCTATCGATGGGTAGAATCTAAACCCAACCCGCGCCTTACCCTTGAAACCAAATAGCGTTTAATTATAATGTAGCGTCTGCTAGGGCCTTTATAATTAAATGCCGAAGCATAAGGACTCATCGTCGTCGCTTATTAAAAAATAATTATGTGCGTCCACTTTAATTTTGTGTGTTTTACGAGCCGTATAATTTTATATTTCAATTTATTGTTTAGTAGGTAAGTTATTAATCTTTAATAACTTCTTTTAGAAGATAATTATGGCTGTAACTACGTAAATTAAATAATACTATTAATATCTAGTCTGTAAATGATTTTTATTACTCGTTGTCTTATCCTGAAGAAGAATCGCAGTACCTACAAATATTTGTCTCCACAAATTCTGATTTTTGTATTGGTTTGGGTTCTCTGCATACCAACATTGTTACAACATATAGGCATTTATCCCTGTAATAGGTTCCCATGGGTTGTGAGAGCGGGGCCATAATTCCACGCGAGTGATGCCGCGAGTATTAGCTAGTACAAATATAAACATCCACGAATTAATTCCCAAGTGCAACAGGCTAATTTTGAGAGTGTAGGAAAGTTTTGATATTAACTCGTGTGTTAGGAGGTACTTACATCAAACGGCGTTATTCCTTAACTGCTAGTAAAATTAAACCCCTTGGTGGTTGTTGGGACAGACCAATACCTCGTATCTACCTACTAGTATAAATGTCAATAGAGATTTTACTATAAACTGCCGTCTAACCGAGAAAAAAAAAAGTTGTGCGACAACTAAAAATGATTTTTAATTACCTATTCAACGATACCCCACTTGACATAGTTTGTCGACTTTATTTTTTTCTTTTTCACAATATGGCGTCCAGTAGTCGCTATATTGAATTTTCACCAACGTCATGTCTTTAGTGACACTCGCCGGATTAAGAGGAATCGATTGACGTGTGAATCATAAAAATCGGCCCAGGCGTTTGGTTTGTATAGTGCTTCACAGGAACATAGGTACATACATACTACATATTACATAGGCTGATAAACACATTACCACTCCTTTGCGTCGCGCAGTCGGGTAAAAGGCATCATCCGTCGCTCAAAGTCAGACACATCAATCAATAACAATAAGCAGACCTGCCCCCCTAGACAAGAGGCAATTCGTTGCTCGGCGTATGATGGAATAGAATGACAAAGGTATAGGATTTGACATTTTTGACATTCGTCATATACGTCAAATCCCATACATTTGGCATTCTATTCCATCATACGCCGAGCAACGAATTGCCACTTGTCTAGAGGGGCTAGAGCTCTAAAGTGCAACCTTTGGACGCAACTAAGAAATCGCTATGAGAATGATGATAAAATGATTTTTAAAATATACCTTGAAAAATAAGGCTTGTCCTACTTATCTTCTACGCTGACGGCACAGAATCTCTCTGTTCTTACAGGGTCGGCAGCACGAGTGTGCCTCCGCTGGTGTTGCACTCGTCCATAGGCCACGGTAACCAAATTCCATCAGGTGGGCCGTGTGCTTACACGGCCCACCTGATGGAAATTGGACAAGCGTCTGCAACCTAAGTAGTATAAAACAAAAATCTTTCAATAATGTTTTGTTCATTCTCTAATTAAATTTCCCGAGAAAGTTAACCTGTAATCACTTACCTACTGTAAACTAAAAAAAAAACGTTTACAAAAATGTTATTAATGGTAATGGTTATATCTTCCGTAGTAATCTCCGCTTGTCGCGGGTAATTACTAATAAATCATGTTCGATTCATCTTTTAACACAACTATTTATTATTAAATTACGATCTGGAATTAAAAATACTACTTAGCAGTTGTAAATTGTAGTTATACTGTTAATTTTAGGGAAATTTCGGTCCTAAAAGTATTAAGAATTTCTGGCTTCAACAGAATCAGCAAAATATCTCAGGAGTCCCAGTGTCTTTAAAGCAGACTGAAGGCTGTATATTGCAAGACAGTGTTATATCGTGTTACTACTATAATGTACTGCTGCAGGTGATGTCATGTGTATAAAATGTACATTTTTGTTCCCTATAATTAAAATTAAGTGTGTGGATTTTTTTTTCGATGGTAGCGATAGCTCTAGGCTCTTGCTATATATCCTATTTTGGTCACAGAAATGTGCGTGTTTTCACATTAAAAGTATTATGGGTTCTGCGATGACTACTAAAAATAATTATACTTATTCCCTACGTGCACAGAAAATGTATCACTAATTGTTATGCGCATATCGATGGATATTACCAGCGGCATTCAGTCTATTATTCCCTATTATCACAGAAACCGTCACTAAAAAATGCATTGAATCTTCATTAATGTAGATTGGCCTGACGATTTGGACAATCAATCGACTGTAACCACAGATTTAGAGAAGGCTAGATGCGGCAATCCATCCATCCCAGCGTAACCCCGAATTGAGGCTGTCACAGAGCACTTGGCATTTTATTTACTATTTCGATTATTATAGAAACGATTGCTGTCCGGGGAGGTCTACATATGAACCTCATACGTTGTTCAGCAGATATACCAGATAGCAGATGACGTTGTTGTTGGGCTAAGGATGTTAATAGAACCTTATAAAACCACCTCCTCTCATTTCGATTGAATTGACACTCACTCTCTAAATTAGTTCAGAGAGTGAGTGTCATAGCTGGCCCACGATTCTGCTAAAACATAACCACTGTCGTACCACAGTCACTGCAAAAAATTGCATTAAATTTTAGACTTTATTGCTATAGATTTACAATCGAAAAGAATTTCATTACACTGTTTCATTTACTCTATAAAAAGTCATTTAATTTTGGACTTTAAATTTATAGCAATAAAGTCTAAAATATAATGCCAATTTTTGCTGTGATTGTGGTACGACAGTGGTTTTACTTTAGCAGAATCGAGGGCCTGACGTCACGTCAACGGTGATGGCGAAAAAGACACACTTGGTTGTTGTACACATGGTATCTATTCTACTTGAAATCTGTAACTGTGATAGCATTAGAATGTTGGAATCAATTTACCAAAGCCATTATCCAATACAATGGGCTTGCTAATTTAATTATTTTACCTTTGATCTGAATGAATGGAAAACAAAGTCTTAGCTACTTCGTGGACTATAAGGGCGCGTTCCCATTATGTCGTGACGGCTAATTTATCGTGGGACGATTATCGGTCTGGCTATTCCCATTATGCTCTTTCGAAAATGATTACTATTCCTCACTGAAGTTTTCTTTATTTGCTCACAATTTGCTGGTTATTTTGTGTCAGAAATTGGTTACGTACCTTGACAAGAAACATTTATATAATTATGTACCTATCAGTATTTGTGATAATTTTTGGAAACTTACCAAAATATTTCTTTTCCTTTTTTCCCATTGTATCGAAAGGATCAAACTCGCAGCAAATTTCTCTCCACGCAGCTAATTTCAAACCTTTGTCCTTATAACTGGGGTCCCAAATGACATTTCTCTATTTCACAAGTGGAATTAGAGCTTCCGGTGATATATTAATCGCCGTTCTAGATATGTATAAATCGTACAAGAGCCTAACTAGTACTGACGGTCACAAAGCAACACGAGTCGAAGAGTCGAGCAAGAATATACAATTTAACTTTTAAACTCTCGCGTTCCATGATATACAATAATGTTAACGGGAATTAACGCGATCATGGTATAGGTACATACATACCTCGGCACTCGGTACATACAAACGTCAGGCAAATCAAAGGTATGTATGTACCTATACCATGATCGCGGTAATTCCCGTTAACATTATTGTATAATATACAATTTGTCGTCACGGTTTGTCTTGACGTTTTGGTATCGTTTTAAGATTGTTAATCTAGACAATCTTGACAATCTGTCGTCACATGAAAAAAATCGCGCACGCGTTTGCGCCTTTATCCCTGAAGGGTTAGGCAGAGGTGAATTAACACCCACTTTTCACTAGTCGCTGTATTTGGTCCCACGTAATAGGGGGTGAGCTTATTGCCATATTCCGGGCATTATTGTTGACTCGAGCCATGCATCTGAGGCTGAGTCTGGGCTGTATATATTTGTCTGATGTTAAACAGTCCTATCCCTTAGACGCCTTGTACGACACCGCATGGGAAGAGATGGGGTGGCCTAAATTCTACTCTGCCGGGAACCACGCGGCCCGAGTTTGTGCGTTTGTGAATACCTTCATTTAAATGTACAAGCAAGGACGTTTTATACTGCACGACTATCTGTTGTCATGGTAAAGTGGGAACCAGCCCTAAGTGGAATAAGTGGAATTATTCGTACCTATTGACTCAATAGCGAAGTCTGATTCGTGTTAGCGTGCATGAATTAAAAAAAAAATAAGTAAAAGTAAATCGGATAAGATTGCTTCTATTTTTACAAGCTTCTATTTAACTTGCATGTTTCCATGTTTGCATGCTAGAATTGTTTGTTAAAGTCAAATGACTTGTACTGATTCGAATCTGTTTGAATTCTGTTTTTTTTATACTACTTAGGTCGCAGACAAGCATACAGCTCTCCTGATGGTAAGAGGTTGCCGTGGCCTACGGGCGACTGCAACACCAGTCACACTCGTGCTGTCGACCCTGTAAGAACAGAGAGATTCTGTGCCGTCAGCGCAAAAGGTAAGTGGGACAAAGCCTTTGGTTTTCCCACTGACATCACAAAATGTATCCAGTGAGCTCTGGCTACCCTACTCACCATTGGAAACACAACACGACGTTATTAAGCCGCGGTCTTCTGTGGGGCTCTTCTGGGTCTTCTGTTGTTATGATTTGAATGGTTTCATGTGAGGCTAGTCCCGACGACAATGCATTTAGTGGTGAGCATAGCCTGTGTAGTCTTCCAGGATTATCTCCAGATCTCTACTTTTCTGGTCAACAGCATGTAATAACTACGATTTTCGTTCTCACGTAATAGGGGCGAGCCTATTGCCATCTAGCGGGCACTTTGTCATGGGCTGTATGTTTACCTTAAAAATAAAGAAACAAAATGTTTTTACTATTAATAAAAATTGCCGATAGTGTCTGGCTGTTGATTCTTACTGGTTTACCATTGAAATTGGATCAATATTACATAACTTGGTATAGAAATAGAATCAACAGCCAGACACTTTTAAGAATTTTTCCGTAACATCACATATGAATACATTTCCATTATATGAAATTGAAAATATATAAATATCTTAATACACCTCTGCACCCATTCGAGGATATTCTGATGTGAGACCTAAAAAAATAAATTGTCAACCTTTTGCATGTCTTACCTGCCGGGTACGTCCTTTATTCTCTTCGGTCTGTACAATGTTCTTACGCCTTTATGCGCATTCTGGGATCCTTTATGCTTTGGGGCGGAAGGCACAAATACGAAACAAAATCGGTCAATCGTTTTACTGGCATTTCATTGTTTTGTGAGGTTGTGACTGAGAAAAATCATGTCCCATAAGATTTTACGGGAATCAGAAAAACTTCTTCGGCTGACAGTCTCTGTGGCGTAGCGGAAGTAAACGCGTCCGCTATACAGGAGGCGGGTTCGATCCCCACTTAGTGGAAATATTTTTATGCACGAATATGAGTATTTGCATTGGTCTGGCGTGCCTCGGAGAGGACGTTAAGCCATCGGTCCCGGTTGCCATACGAACAAACGAACATCTCTAGCAGTCGTTACGGGTAGTTGGAGACCTAAAAAAATCAACAACTGGTCTAGCTGCAATGCTTCGATATCGCCAATGGGTTGTGGAGTTTAGATGGCAGTCGCTTTACGAAAAATATCGAAGTCCAGCCAAATCCGCAGTTAGACCGGTAAAACGGACCCCAGACTCCGAGATGAAAGCTTCGGATGCGACTAGGATTAACGCTAGGATGAAGAGGATATATTTCTTCGGTTACATAGTGTACGTGATTTTTAAGTGTCAGTGGAAACACACCATATTCAATTTAAATTTAGACCATAAAGTCGTACCTACCAAATATTTTTACCCACTGGTACCTACATCTGTCCTTACACATTTCACAAGTCGACCTTTACATTTGAAAAACATTCCTTATCACAACTACATGTCGCAAAACTAAATTTCTCATACAACAGCTGGCTATCACCTTATTTGGACCTAATAAATCGGTCAATGAAATCCAAATCTAACTCCCACGAACTGTCAAATGGCACAAGTCACCGTCATAGAATAAATTCTGTTATCTGTTAGTATGCTGTTAGCAATAATATATCAATCGTTAAAGTTACATTACAAAGATACTACCTTATAAATGAATTGAAATTACATGTTCTATGTTCGACTCCGCCCGCGTAGATGTTGGCTATCACGACCAAACATAGCCTATGTCCTTTCCCAAGGTCTAATCTATCTCTTTACCAAATTTCATCAAAATCAGTTCAGTGGTTTAGGCGTGAAAGCGCAACAGACAGACAGACAGACAGAGTTACTTTTGCATTTTTTATAATATTAGTATGGATTTATTATACACTTTATTGTACGCCAATAAAATGCAATCATCAGTATTTGGTAAAGCCTTTTTACTGATTCACAACCACTTATTGGCGTTTGCTTGAGAACGGTCTTTAAAGTCTTTGTTACAGGCTTTTCCCGTTCTCTAACGTGCTCTGATTGTATTCAAATGCCGTTTGAGGAAGATCCCTGAGTCGGAAAAAAGTTCGGAATATGAAGGTTCTACTTCTGGCCCTCTAGACAAGTGGCAATTCGTCGGCCGGCGTTTTGTAGAATAGAATGCCAAATGTATGGGATTTGACGTATATGACAGGCGTCAACAAATGTCAAAAACGTCAAATTCTATACATTTGTCATTCTATTCCATTATACGCCGAGCAACGAATTGCCACTTGTCTAGGTGCTGGTTCCTATCATACATATTATAAGTTATTCTAGTTTAGTTGAAACTCAGTCGTTTGCTAGTATAAATAACCTTAAGCCAAACTTTGTACATAATGCGAGATAATGTAAAATAACGAAGGTTAGTAAAATATATAGGGACGAATTAAAAAACCTGCTCCTTTTTCGCAGTCGGTTAAAATTCTATAGGTATCGCAAGTGAATGTAGTGTACTAATCTATCAAAAAGGGTCGTGTGTAGACATAAGCAATAAATTGCCTTATGGCCTCATTAAGGTTGCTATGCCATATTATAAGATGATAATGATGACAAATTTCCATACAGATTGTTAAAGATTATAAATCATTAATTAATTAATTGATGTGTTTTGGTACTAATTGATATGGACTTGGTGTCGAGTTACCCCAAATTATTATAATTGATATGTTTTAATTAAAATAATTTGGGGTAACTCGACACCAAGTTTTCAATTACCAAGATGATGAATTAGTTGTTTTGTACACATGGTGCGTGGAGCCCCTTCATGATCTGTTGGGCCCAAGCCAATCTCACCTGCGAGATGATATTTTCTGATTAGCGAACGAGGCATTGCAGTATTTGGGTTATTTGACTTTTGCTGAAGCAACTGGGGTCGGACGGTTGGGGGTTAGACCGCAATCGCTTCCGAGAAGAAAGCCTTGTCAGAGCCTCGTTCGTCAATCAAAAGGTGTACTCTGTCTTGAAGAAAAGGATTTCGATTGGTCGGGGCTCCGAAGAATTCAGTAGGGCCCCTCAGACTAAAAGGCTCCCACTCTTTGCTGCATGCAAAGCGTGCGTGTCTTTTAGTCTAAGGGACATTGATGCGATCGAAATGGTACTACTTTAGTATTACTTTATGCGGTTTCACTCTCTAGTTCTCACTACCATGGACGCCCAAGATCGTGCGAAGTGGAGGAGAAAGAGCTGAAAGGTGGACTCTGAGCTCCGAGGTCATCCTGGCCACGGATGCAATCAGGAAAATGCGTCTACATGAAGATGATGATGACTCGCTAGTTCTATAAGTTCCGTCTATGGTATTCTTTTAGTCTGAGCGGTCCATAAACATTATTATTCTTCCTACAGGCCCGGGTTTTTCAAGAGGAGCGTGAAAGTTTTTTCTAAGTTTATCATCGAGGTGTAATCATAATATTGATGTGTCTTATATAAAAAAAAAACTATTTTAATTTCGAAACCGCGTGGATTGAAGGGATTACGTAAGTGGATATAAAGTCACTCTGTTTAATAGCCACCACTGTTGTATGCATTAGCAATTTGTAAACATTTCTACTCAATTAAGGGAGTGTCGCCCGAAAATAGCATTGGATATAATTACAGAATCAGTATTATTTAAAGACACCATTAAAATAATTGTTATTGCTTACTTCAACTAACGAATTTAGGTGCTGACATTTTATGTTATTTTTTATAGTTTTATATGTTTTACGAGTACAATTATGTGTGTACTTAATTTCACTAGAACCCCTATCACAAACTAGTTAAATCAATTAAGATCAGAAAAAGTGAAATGCTCAGGCAGAACTTGAACTCGCGACCAGTCCCATACAGGGGAAATGAGCTATCGAGTCACGCTTTGAGCATTCCAAATTCTTTTATTCTACCATCTTGAGGCGATTAGTTATAGTTACTATGCTTACTGTTTTAAATAGCACTATAATATATCTTACTGATAATTCGAAATCTGAGTTTAACTTATCCCTATAAACAAAAACCTCTAAACTGGGAGTCATTTTAGTATTCTAAAGAAGTATCTTTCAACGCAGAACTTCAACTACAACTTGCCCTCAACGATTTCCTTGTATTATCTGAAATGCGATACAAAACTATCTAAAGAGTTCAATTTTATTACATTGACAATCTAAAGGTCATAAGGTCAATCGGAAGTGACTTTGACCTCAACCTTGACCTTGTGCGCTCTATCCGCAGGCTCGAAAAGGGGTGGTTAACGGAACGAGCCGCTTTATTACCTCACACTTATTTTACCGCTATATTAACTGGTATTAGGTTACTTCTAAGCAGACGTGTTTTATCGCCGATTACATTACGTATCAGCAGGTGAGGCAGTGGTCAAACTTGGTCTTATTGATATATTATGAACAAAAAATCCTCGATAATAAATCATTAATGGTTTGTTCACACGAAATAAGTTATATTTTTACACCGCTCTCAGTGCTGCAGTAGCAACAAACGCAACTAAAATGCACCCCTGGTGTGGGAAAATTAACTTACCAAATAATTCGTGTTGTTTTAAAAGTTGGTACAATAATTCCTTTGGTGCCTAGATGAACGTACTAAAAGTTCCCGAGGGTGGAAGACAAGCCGGCGCGGCGGTGCGGAGGGGGGAAACCCTTTTTTCAGTTTTTTACTTGTATATTGAAAACTATAATAAAATCCCTTTAGTTCCTTCTCTAAGTGTGCAGAACAATGTACATAATGTAGTAAATAGGTCATAGTATGTAAGTTATAGCAAATAAGATAGTTATAAGTTCATAAATAAACATTTTTTAAACACCCAGTAGGGCACCTAGTTTGTAAGATATTGTCGAAATTCTTATTGGATTATTTTTCCCTTTCTTATTAGAATATTGTTAAACACTGTATTAGGTAATAGAAACACGTAATAGATTATATAAATAGACTGTATATAGAAAAATAGAGGTACATGCAAGATTATTGTTAGGCCGCTGGTGGACGCATCGGGCGCGGTTAACTCGATGCGCCTATCATAGACGGCACATGTAAGCTCCGCGGGCTATATAAACAGAGGGCCCAGATGTACCGTCACCTCAGTCGGCATACAGTATTCGTAGAGAACACTACTCTACTCAATAAACTACTTTCAAGATTATTATTTCAAACTAAAAGTACTCCTCTCTTGACGTTCTTCGAACCTTCGCTGGGACTTCTCGACGGTGTGCCCCGCCTTGATCGCCGTGTCTGTTCCGAATCCGGCTTTCTCCCGGCCTTGCTCAGCGCACCCCACAGTATAGTTTCCGCCAGATAAAAAGTCTAGCGCTGGGTTAGGGTCGGGGCCAGTAGGTACGTTCAGTACACACAAGATATATCTACATTTAATTTCCTATAAATAATATCTAGACATTATTAATGTAGAATCAATTCTTTAATAAATAGGTACAAGAAGTCAATTATTCTTCTTGTCTATAGAGAGATCAGCACTTGTTCCATTATTCTTTTGGAGAAAAGATTAATCTTGAAGTATTCCTAGTACCCATGCACTATACAGTCCGTTCACCCATGCGCTAAAGGTAGTTCACACCATGTTTGTATACGAAATAATGATGCACAGTAACTCTTCATACAATAATTACTATCGTAAATCTATAATTACTCCACAAACTTTTTTAAATATAGGTTACTATGAGAAATGCGACGGTAAAGCACACAATTAAAATAAGAAGAAGCCTACACCCGTAATAATTAATTTTTAATTGCGATAAGTGATGATAAGTGTCGAAAGCCCCGGATTTAATTACAGGGGCACTGGTAAAGGCATAACATAATAATTATTCATGCATAATTATGTCTAGGGTTGTGATTTAAGACCGGGGTTTGATTGTGCTCGAGTTTGTTTGAAACGTTTGAAATTTTTTGATATTTTGTACTTTGTAGTGGTTCTGTAGAAACTATTATTTAAGATGTTAAACAAGCTCTTGGCTTACGATTTTTGTTGGATACAAGTACAGTATCTGGCGCAGTGGAGGTCATCGAGTGACCTCCGTCCTCCATGAGCGAAGGACTAGGGGGGGGGGGGGGGAGGGACAGGAGGAGACCGGGGCACTGGCACGAAGCCTTTGCCGGGGACTCAATAGGCAAAAAGGCAAAATCGCACCCGAGGGGGACGTCTCGAGATTGGTCCTGTTGAACCAGGGCCAGGTCAGCCGAGACCGAGGGTAATGTCTTAAGCCATCTTTCACCCCAGCATTTGAAGACCTTTGGACCTCCTCGTACGGTTTGATTCTTAAAAATTTAATTTCGCCTATATTTTAACGGCCGTTAGGGCCGGCGCCCACTGCCGGCATGGCACGTATAAATATATACTTTACGTAAAAACGATGCCGCGGTATGCCACAGCCTGCCGCGGCATCGTTTGACGAATAAAGTAAAATGCAAGTAAAAAACTATAAAGCATATGAATTAAGGTTCAAAATAACTAGATTAGTAATAATTTCCATACCGTGCCATGCCGGCAGTGGGCACCGGCCCTTAGACTACTATCAAACATTGTGTTCTGTTGGACCTCATTTATACAGACATCTTTGTATAAAAAGCTAAAATACAATCGTGCAGAAAAGTGAGATGCCTTATCCTTTCGTAATATTTAGTTTTTCTTCAGAAAAATTATAAATTATATGATGTAAGTAACATCTACATACAGTGTTATAGGTACAACATTGTTATTTTTCCAAATCTTCGTTCTTTATAATCCGAAATAAGTTATGTTTGTTTTGTTTTTCTACGCCATTAAAAAGTAGTGACCCAGAAAGAAAATATTAATTACAAGTGTGTGTTTAACAAATTCATTTTAATAAAAAGATAGCAGTGGTTTTATTGCTTGTAAGGTTATCTACATCCGGCATAAATTTCGGCTTTTATTTACATATAAATGCAGGTGCATTGGGGTCACCAGAAACGTGTGAGGTATTGTTGTGAGTTATTAGAAATTCTTCTCAGGTAGGAGTACAGGTTCCCCCGATAAGAAGCTATCAATCTATGACCTTTTGCAATATCAGGGCCTCGATTCTGCTAAAGCAAAACCACTGTGATGCCACTGACACTGGAAGAAAAGTTCATTTAATTTTAGGCTTTAAGACAATAGACTTAAAATTTAATATTAAATGGCTTTTTACAGAGTGAATGAAATGAAACAATAGAAATAAGGTCTAAAATTTAATGCTATGTTTTGCAGTCTCTGTGGTGTGACTGTGGTTGTGCTTTAGCAGAATTGAGGGCCAGAATGTTATGTGATTGAACAAGAAAATATAGCAACAAAGTGAAAAAAATAAAGCAAGGTAAAAGAAAGGAAACAAAAGTAAGCTAAGGTTGGGATCTGAGATGAAAGCCTCGGCTGCAACCAGTAACCTCCTACTCTGCCTGCTTGGATGTCGATTATAGCGACTTTTGGTCGTATCTCCGGTTCTACTCAACCGATTGCGATTAAACTTACATAAAATTTATTCTAACCAAGATATTCCTACCAAAAAAACTGCATTAAATCCGTTCAGTAGTTTTACGCCTATCGCGAATAAACAATTAAAAAATTGTGATAATATAACAAAATCCAAGATTGAATAAACTTTTAAAGTATTTAGTAGGTATGCTAACTATTCAAATCCATTAAGAAAAAAACGAAAACAGCTCAGGCGGGACTCGAACCCGCGATCTTTCTCTTTTCTATCTTAATCGAGATGAAAATCCAAGATTTTTTTTCAAACTATACAATGTACAGACACGTTTACTTTACAATTATTAGTATACATAGATGTATATCATGAAACTCCAAATACTGAAAGTTATAAATATTTCGCAATTTCGCACAAACTCTTCTAAGATCTATACTAAGACATTTTTCCTAATACTAGCTAAACATTTACTTAACCGCTGACCGCACATATATTCTTATTTGTCTGAACCCAGCCAACCCTATTTAAAGAGCACGTCGAAGGGCCAAGTCATCTCAATTTGGGGCCTTATTTATTTTATGGGCACCCTGTATAGTGTAGCTTCCTAATGAATTTAATCATGCATAGGCATAAGAACCATAACCAATGTTCTTATAACTGTTTTATACCTTTGATGCTGACTGTACATGTTGGGCCAATGTGAGCCAATATTTGTTACAGTATACTTGATACGAGAATATTGAACTATCATCATTTGTGTAAACTTATCGTTGAATAATAAAATTCAAGATTAATTATTGACTATTTACACAATGTACCTACATAATTATTTATCTAAATAAAAATATGAAAACAATAGGTACATAATATTACAAACCTGCAAGTTCAGGTCTCAAAAAATCCTCATCGATTTCAACCAGAAGGCTGGCCATTAGGCCACACTAGGTATGACGATGAAGTAAAACAGATTCTGTGACCAATATTGGCGCATGTTGGGCCAACGTTTATAGGTTTAATTAATAATTTTAACATTTAAAAAAGTTTTAATTATAATTTTACATTCGTTAATTACTATTCCCATTAAATGTTAGTAGTTTTATTATCTAATAAACGTCATATTTTCATTTTACAACCTTACCTTACTCAGTAGAAATTTGCATGAAAATGATAACTATTATTTTATATGTTCCCCTGGTTTCAATTTACCTGGCCCGGTCTTGATTACTTCGACCTATTTACTTTTATTACCTATGTTAACGAGCTAATGTCGTAAAAAAATTCTTGTTAGCGTTGGCTAAAAAATCCCTAACGCGGTAAGTCCTGTAATGTTGTAACACGGAAAAATTCAGATGAGTGGAAAGCCCGCTTAATGATATTGTTGCCATAATAGAATATTTGGGGCCGAGAAAAAAGTTAATCTTAGTTATACGTCAAATTATGTCGTTTGCGGTTACCGGGATTTTGAACCCATATTTTTTGGTGTTAGCAGAAAATAAACAGCACTTTTTTATTTAGACTTTTTTTATACCACTTAGGTCGCAGACAAGCACACGGCCCACTTGGTGGAAAGTGGTTACCGTGGCCTATGGACGAGTGCAATACCAGGGGAGTCACATTCGTGGTTCCGACCTTTTGTACAGAGAGATTATGTGCCCTCAGCTTAGAAAACAAGCAGGAAAAGCATTTGGTCTTCCTACTGACAGCACAAAACCCCTCCAGTGAGCTCTGGCTACCCTTCTCACCGCAGGGAACACAACACGAGGTTATTATACTCGCGGTAAGTATTCAGCTGTAGGGTGAAGGTACTTCCCCCGACGGACTGTTCGATTGGGACGGGATTTTTTTTTTTTTTTTATACCACTTAGGTGGCAGACAAGCACACGGCCCACCTGATGGAAAGTGGTTACCGTGGCCTTTGGACGTATTCCTCGGACTTCAACATGCAGACTTTGAACGCAACTGGAAATCGCTATGAAGATAATAAAGATGACTTACTAGGACGATGATGAATCAAACAGAAAAGGAAACCCTCCTATTGAAGGTTTCCGAAACTATCATTAAATTATTAAAAAATAAAAAACCCGACTGCTGTCTAAAAGATTAAAACAAGCTTAATAGCAGGTGGTACCCATTTGCCAATCATAAACCGAAAGAAATTTAACGGGTACCGCCTGCGATAGCAGGCGGTACCCAAACAAGCTTGATAAAGCTTGATAAAGCTTGTTTGGATCTTTTAGACAGCAGTCGGGTTTTTTAATTTTTAATAATTAATTTTATTTCAAACTTTTTAGTTAAGATATGACATTTATACATTTTTGTAATCTCCTTTTAATTATCTTCATTTTGATACCATACTCCATACTCGATGAATTTGAATGAAAAAATTTTGGCAACACATATTTTAGCATGAAAAATCTACTGCATAGTTTTTGTTGGAATTTTATGTAAGTACCCTATGACACTCGGGAAATGAATACCTTTCATTTGAGACCCCAATCGTCGAAATCCGTCTAGGCGTTAGGCCTGTAGAGGGGAACAAAGAAAACTACATACATGCAAGATACATACATACGCGCGAAACACATTACCCTCGCTGGCGCAGTCGGGTAAAAAGAAATGGTATTTCTTACTTCTAATTAAAATGCAATACACATTCATTAGTAACTGTGCGTGTTCGACATAAACTAGAAACTCAGCAATAAAAACTGTCATCAAATAGGTACCGATAAATAAAATCGTACTTGACAAAAAGAGCTTCCATATCACTTAATCAACTAATCAACAAATTTATGCGCCCATGAGCAACTATATCTAACTATCCATAAAGATGATAGTTAAATTAACTATCAATTAAGAGGCGAATGCGTATCGTCTTATCAGCAGTCTATAGCATGAACTCTCGAGTTAAGGTATGATTCCGAAGTTGACCGTATAAGACAACTGCAGATGCACGCAGCAGATTCGCATAATTCATTACAGCTTCTCAATGGTCCTCTATCCGTCAATTTATTATTTTCAAAACATAAAAGATTTATAATATTGTTATGGTTACTATAAGATGTTGTTAGGTTAGCTAACTACGTAATAACTTAAGACAGAAGGTCCCTGAAGTAGGGGTTGAATAAATTAACCGACTTGATATTACATAGATCTTACAACTTTTTACGGTAGAAGAATTGAGGGCGTGGCTTGGTATTTTTTAAAAAGTGATGTTTTTGATGGCATATTATTATTTAATATGTACCAACTTTGATACGGATAAACGGTTCCATTGAGGAAAATGATGCAATCAATGAATTAAAATAATATATTAATAGTTACATAAATTACTAAATTAAACTAAAAACAATTAAAACTAAAAAAGGAACTAAATTAATTAAGACTAAAATATAACTTAATAAAATATGTATTTATGTAACTAGTAAAAAATTTTAATATATTTAAAAACTAAAAAAAAAAAAAGTTAAAAAAAAAAAAAAGTAATTAAAACAATAAACTATATTATTCACATTCAAATCTAAATCACGATACACTGTATTCTGCTGCGGTCTGCGGTCGGCCATGGAATCGTACCTTATATCAAAATGGTATACGCAATAAAGATAGCTCCATCACCTATGGCGTGTGTATGGGAATCGAAGTTATAGTTATACATTTTAATGCTGGTAGTCGAACACCATGGACAGTCACAGTTATATCAGATAGAGTTATTGAGGTAGAATGGCATCTAATATAGATACCATGGCTTAGGTGTTTTTGAGGATAGTTAATATAGAATGAATAAATTTTAGTTCTTGTATTATTTTCTGTAATACTATCATCTTTTGTTTACTTATTGCATATCTGAAGTTTATGCGAATATCACTTATTGAAATAAAACTTTTTACCGGATTATATCACAATTTATTTGTTACTAGCTGACCCGGCGAACTTTGTACCGCCATATTTTTTTAGCCCGTTTAAACCTTCCCTGGACATCCACGAATATTTCAAGACTAAAATTAGCCAAATCGGTTCAGCCGTTCTCGAGTTTTAGCGAGACTAACGAACAGCAATTGATTTTTATATACATAACTACTATACTACATAATATACAGGGTGGAAGATTTTAACCTTACCTGGAGGGAAAGTTCTCTAAATACTGGAGATAGCGAATTTCACTCAAAGGAAACATTCCTTTATTTTTAAAAAGAAATAAAACTGCATTCATAATTTTTTGAAATTTCGCTTGCCACACCCGGTAATCGAACCAACTAAAATTCGAATAAATAACATCCTGTATTTTTATGACATCAATCAATAGTGTAAATCATAAGGATCAAATCTGTCTAACAAACATGGTTAATTAAATGAAAGGAAATCCCTGAAAACTATTTTTTTCAATTCAATTTAACAAAATAAAGAACTTAACTCAAGGATCCATCAGATATCATATCAAGAATAAAATTCCATATTTAAATTACTTGTCCCTCTTCTTCATACGATTACCCCCACTAGCCAGCAGGGGTATTTATGTCGGACTCGAACCGACTAAAACCGCACGCCGCCGTCAGGCTAATTCAAGCCTAAATTAACGTATTATAAGGCGAACCAATACGACAATTCTCTCGCCATCTCCGTTGCCCTGGGTGCGATGCGGTGTACCACGCAGAGGTTCCCAAGCCCAACCAAGTATACCTCGAGACACGTATGTTGGACCTAAACCGGGAGACCTGAGTACTTTAAGGAGTTACCCAATAACGTTACATTCTAAATCGGAAACAAAGTTGAGGCATTTAGTACTTATTTTAATGAATAAATGGCGTCAAAGATAACTTTATTGTTGATAAGGTATGTGATGGCTCCTTGACCAAAAGTACTGTGTCTGCTAGAATTGAATTTATAAGTTAATATTTTATGGACTTCCTTTCATTTAATTTACCATGTAGTATGAAGTACTGTACATTACTTGTATATTCCTATTTTCTTACAATTCTACGAACAGTAAAGCTGAAACCACATTCCGTTATATATTCGCCTTATTCGGCCGCATACAACAATGGTGTAGAGAGCCATATCCATACTAATATTATAAATGCGAAAGTAACTCTGTCTGTCTGTCTTTCTGTCTGTCTGTTTGCCAGTCTGTTACGCTTTCAGGTCTAAACTACTGAACCGATTTTGATGAAATTTGGTACAGAGATAGATTAGACTTTAGGAATAGGCTTTTAATTGCGAGAACGGACATCCAAGCCACGTAAAAGTTGTTTATATTTGCTTGATTCGAACGCATAAGCGCGAATAGCAAAATACGAATATGCCTTTCTTTCCGATTTATGGCACATATCAAAGACCACTTTCATCCTAGCGTTAATTCCCAGTCGCATCCAAAGCTTTTCAGCTCGGCGTCTGAAGTCCTCTTTACCAGTCTTAACTACAGATTTGGCTAGAGACCTCGATATATTCCGTGAAGCGATTGCCATCTGACCTCCACAACCCAATGGTAACATTAGGCGATATCGAAGCATTGCAGCTAGACCACAAATAAGCCGCTACTAATACGACTACTTAGCACAGTGGTAAGTATGGCTTGAATTTATTCCTTCATATAAACTACATATACAATAATACCTATACTCATGCCTGTAAATCGCCGGAGGGGTAAGCAGAGGTATATTATCACCTACATCTAACGATGCTTTTCGATCCCACGTAATAGGGGGCGAGCCTACAGCCATCAAGCGGGCACTCAGTCATGGACTGTATGTTTACTGTCGGATGGAGAACAGTGCTATCCCTTAGTCGCCTTCTAAAACACCCATAGGAAGAGATGGGGTGGCCCTATTCGACTTCACCGGGAACCAACACAGCAAAATATTTAGGCGAATATAGCCTAGTCCAGGGATGGCGAACCATTGGCACGCGTGCCAAAGATGACACGCGGCACAATTTTTTGGACACGCCACCAATGCCATCAGTGCCACCTGGGATATTAGGTGGGCATTCGGTAATCTGTGCCTATACCTGTTTCTTTTTTTCTTTCTTTCACAAAGTAAGATACCTACCATATGCGCTAGAAAATGAACGAACAGACGGACATTTTCACCAATTTTTTTTTTGTAATATGGCACGTTGATGCATCAAGGTTCGCCCCATGGCCTAGTCACAAAAAATACCACAAACGAAGTGTGGTGCCTTAACACACGTAACTCTGGCTCATTCCCGGATAATCCCTTTAATTCTATAACTGTTCGCGTAAATCATAAAAATGTCACATCTCGCCACGGATGTCATATCGAGCTTAGTATGTTCTTTTAAAGGGATTACGGTAAATAGAATTTTAGATGAAGACATACTGGGAATTTGCGTGGAATTTTTTTTCCCTTTTTTTGTGGTAACACTTTGATTAGTGTTGTGACAAGCAGGTAACAGGATATTTTGCTTGCTAATGAATATGTGTTATGTTTTAGCAGTCTATGTCATTCGTTTGCATCCAAAGCTTATACTTTGGAAAATGAGATCTGCTCACCTACTCATCTTAGCCTTATGGATTGCCTTTCAAGTGAACGCACTACTTCATCCATACTCCATATTAATATTATAAATGCGAAAGTAACTATGCCTGTTTATTACGCTTTCACGCCTAAACCAGTCAATCGATTTTGGTAAAATTTGGTACAGAGGTAGATTACACCTTGGGAAAGGACAGGTCTCAATAACCAACATGCACACGGACGGAGCCGCGGACAACCACTTGTTATGAAATAAGATGAACTGAACGTTGAACTTCTAGCCCTTCAGAAAACTTGTAATTATGTATTACTAGCCTTCTCGGTTAACGCGACCTTTGCTCATATCTTCGGTTCTACTCAACCGATTGGGATGAAACAAACGTAAAATTTTAAGTCTGACCAAGCCCTTTCTAACAAAAAAAACCGCATCAAAATCCGTTCAATAGTTTTTGCGTCCATCGCGAACAAACAGACAGGAAATTCAAAAAAAATATTTTCGTGTTCAGTATCGTTAATATAACATAACCCAAGTATTTTTTTTTAAATATCTCCAATGTACAGACACGACCACTTTACAATTATATGACCACTTTGCAGTTATACATCGCCGTCGTGATAGTGGCCGTAGAACAACATCGACCTTTCTAGGCCGCCCTGAAATAGATTACAGTACATATTTGTCACAGAAATAGATCATCTTCTTAGACAGTCTTGAATAGCACATAGGCTCCTTTTTATATCAGGAATATAATCCCAGGAATAGGAACAATAGCCGCGGATAAAAACTAGTAGATATAATAATAAGGGTTAAAAGGGGGCAGGTTGTTCAAATGCCGCTATTTACTTAAGTGTTAGACAACATAAACTGACTCATGCTCGTAAAAAGCAAATGACTGTAACTTTTATGTGTCGAATCATCATCAACTATAACTTATTCTTGAGAGGTATCATGTCTATATTGCTCCTAAAAGTGTATTTTATCTTTTATTCCACTTGACTGTGAACGACTTCACCTCGTCTGATTACTATCAGTCCCCCTAGGAAAGTGTCAATTCGTTGGCAGGTGTATTGTAGATAGAATGAGGAGTTACTATTAGAGCTATCGGGACCAAAAAACGTATCACAAAACATCATTTGACAAACAACGTTTTAAAAACTAATCATTTGGTAAACTTTCATTTCGCAAACATATTATTACTTTAAAAATAATCATTTGACATAATAGGTACACGTTTCGCAAATGTATTACTTAGAAAACATTTCGATTGCTAAAATTTTATTTTAAAAATGTTCATTTGACTAAATAAAGTTCTGCATGGTTATAAAAAAAAATAACCACGAACCTAATCTCTCTTCTAACCTAATCTATTCAAGTCGGAATGAGCAGCTTTCTCAATAATCTGCCACTAACTGTAGATATGTTTGTCAACTAACATGTTTTTAAAATAATCAATTTGTGAAATGATGTTTTATATAATAATTTTTTTCCAAATAAATATTTTGTCTAATGAGTAGTTTATTAAACAAAAGTTTGTCAAATGATACATTTATCAAGTATAATTTTGTCAAACGTCTTTTGTCAAATTAAAATTTGTCATTCGTTTTTTGTCAAATGATAGGACACCCATGGTAAATATAACTCTAATAGTAATGTGAACAACCATGAAAGTCTAAATACCTAGGTACCTAGAATGAGGAATGTATGGGATAGATAAAGGTTTATGACATTCGTCATTCTGTTCTACAATTCGCCGGCTAACGAATTGGCACTTGTCTGCCAATCTGCAGGACACTCTTGAGACTCTTACTTACTAGCTAAAGTCTCAGGAATAAGGGTTAACATTACAGATAAATGACAATAATGGTGGCCCTCAGCGTAACGACCTCATCAGATGCTTTTTGGTGCCCCGTGAGGTTAATTTGGACCTCGAATATCTAGATTGGGTCCCATATACCCAATAAAAGGCATAACTACATTATTAGGGTTCCGTACCTCAAAAAGGGAACCCTATATTATAGGATCACCTTTTTGTCTGTCTGTCTGTCCGTTTGCCTGCCTGTCAAGTCCTTTTTCTCAGAAATTGAAATTTATACCAAATACTCAAGTCTTCAGCCTATCACAGCTTCAATTCAATTCTTTTTTGTACGAAACCCTTAGTGCACGAGTCCCACTCGCACTTGATCGGTTTTGTTTTTTTTTTTTAATATTTTATGCGTATCCTAGTAAAATGAATTGAAATCAAGCATTTAGAAGTGTCCCATAAAATCCCCAATCATGGTCGTATCTATTCACTGATATGCTAAACAGCTATGCAATGAAATACCGAACGACTTTCTAAACACAACAGTTCGTGAAAATATCGCCCAGCATCTCAGATAAAAGGGCAATAAAGTGCTCGGCCACTTTGATGCATTATCCAGAAGGGTCACCGAGAACGAATATGTTTTAGTGAAAGATAGGATAATCTGGAGGGCCCCTAATGTGTACATCTGTCCTTATCTAATATTACCTTTATTAGATATAATTTTCTTTATCCCCGTACGGCTTTGTCGAATTTGGACCCGAATTGTGGTTGAGTGAATACAGACGGATGGGGAAATAACAATGTTATTATTATGGAACTGTATTATTAAACGGGTTATGTTACTTATAACTGTTTATATATTGAGTGATATTAGGAGAAGGATTTATATTAAAAACTAGTGGCCTGTATCTCAGCTTTTCCCGGGATAAAGAATTCGTAATGGAAATGCCGGCGCGGATCTTCCGAGTCGGAGTAGTAATACCACAGATTACCTAATTGGTAATACATGTGATTGCATATAAATGACTAACAACGAGCGCTAAGATCGGCGTGCCTGCTGTTTTTGTGTCGTCTTCACTCCTTTTTTTTTATCGTGCGAGAAAACCACGGTTACCCTTCCGCTGGAGCCGGTGGAGGAGGTTATGTCGGACTTGAACCGACTAAAACGCACGCCGTCTGTGGGCCGTCAGTTGCTGGAGGTGAGCTAGTCGTAAACAGATACCTAGCACCCCGGCTGACCCAGAGCCATATCTCTGGATCTGGCCCTCTTCCGGTCTGAGGACAGAGTCCACAACTCGCCCCCTACCGTCTTCGCTACTTGTGATCGTTCATTTCGGTCACGCACAGATCTTCCGTGTTTTGTTTCCGTTAGAGATTTTTTGTGCTATCTCTGGATAGATCAAATGCAAATCCTGCTTTGTCTTCTGCACTGACGGCATAGAAACTCTCTGTTATTACGGGGTCGGCAGCACGAGTGTGACTCTCCTTGGTGTTGCACATGTCCTTAAGCCACGGTTAGCACTTTCCATTAGGTGGGCCGTGTGCTTGTCTGCCACCTAGGTGATATAAAAGGAAATTAGAATCTTGTGATAATCTACCACGCATATTCAATTTTACTGCAATACCTACCTATATACTAACGGATTTGCTGCAACTGAAATTCGATGTCGGAACTTCACTCAAATATGGGGTAGGCCTAAATTTTTGGGTAAGTACGCCAAACGCCAACCCTCTAAATATTTAGCTCTAGAGAGATTTGTTTGCGGTCTCTATTTCATGCGAAAACTACTTTTATGAAATTACTATCCCTTCCTATTCAGTCACATTACCTTAAAGTTGAAATTTGATTACCCCCTACATTAAATTTAACCATAATGATCAGTATAACTAACATTTAACAGTCTATGGTAATCGAAAACTCGGCTATGGACTCGTAAAACAGTACTTTCAGTTAAATATACTGCTCTAATTAAAGCCACGTGGTTTAGTACCTTTCGGGATAGTCGTGATAGTTGACACTTAATTTCCGACTTGTGTTGTCACGTCATTACAGTCTAAAAGTTCTGACACACGGATACAAAGGTCTGACTGCGCGGAATTAGTTTACGACAAATGTGTCAAAAAGTGACGTTGATGACATTTGCTGTGGTAGGTACTGTGGAAGAATAAAAGAAATTGTAAACTACAAGGTCATATTGAATTGAATGCTCACTGGAGAGGTTTTGTGCTGTCAGTGGAAATTCCAAATGCTTGTCCTACTTGTCTTCTTCGCTAATGGCACAGAATGTTTCTGTTCTTAAAGGGTTAGCAGCACGAACGGGACTCTCCTGGTGTTGCACTCGTCCATAGGCTACGGAACCACTTTCCATCAGGTGGACCGTGTGCTTGTCTGCAACCTAGGTAAGTGGTAAAAGAAAATGCAACTTGTTGACGCGAATTTGCTGAAAGGGGGAGGTTATCTATAAAAGTTGATGATAAAATTGAAGTAGACATTTTGGGGTGTTACGTGTCTAGGAATTTAGCCCCAGTCTTTCTTGGATCTTCGGGGCAAATGTATGGGATTTGACATTTATGACATACTTACGTTGACGACTGTCATATACGTCAAATGCCATACATTCGTCATTGTATTATATAATACGCCGGCCAAGGAATTTTCACTTGTCTAGGGACAATTCATTCATCTGCACACTCATAACTTTATATTCGAGGCTCAGGATAAATATTTCTCCTCAGAGTTAGGAGGTCAAGGAAGCCGACAAACCAATCAAAAACTAAGACCAGATCTCAGGAGTGCGGATTTTGGACACCAGTAGGAAATCGCTACGAAGATGATGATGAGGGTTAGACATAGGCGTGAATAATAGGTACAGGACAACGAAAATTTATTTTTATATTCACGCAAACTACTTTATATTTTAATATCTAGCCAACTTTAACAACCCTGTCTGACCCGTCCAAGCGCACTCGTGTAATACTTCAAGAACTGGGTCGAAGGAGCAAGGAAAAAAATATAAAATGAACGAAACATGTGGAAGTCAAAAAGGAATGTTGAAACAACACGGGTGTTCATTTCAAAAAGTGAAAAAGCAAGTGTCTGTGAGAGCCGTTGAAGTACGTCTGAAGTGTTCTTCTTTTAAAAATGTACAGTTCGATGAAAATAACACAAGAGGTCTGAAGAATCCCTTCGAGCTTGAGGTTTAGTGACCAAGATTTGTACTACTTATTGATTGCACATAATAACATTCACTAGGTATTCAATGTTACATGAATAAATATTCTAGAATACAAAGATAGATACATAATACCCAAGGGAAACAAGCATACTTAGACACACCCAAACCAATACTATAATCATCCACCGATAGAAATATTTGCACTAATCGGGAACAAACCTGTGACCTTATTTTTAGTTTAAAGTGCGGCAATCGCCACAGTTACCCACCTGCTGGACCAACGTACGAACTCGAACCAACGAAAACCGCACAATCATTTGTTGCCGGAGGTGAAGTGGTATATGCCTCGCACCCTGGCTGACCCAGGGTCATCGGGATGGCCTCTCAGGAACCTGCAACTCTTAGTAGTCAGAGCCAGAGTCCTGGGATTGCTTTCCAGCTTTTTCTCCCCTACTTCATACAGTCTTGGATATCCCTGGTAGTGAGACCATTCAAGATAAAAGATGATAGAATATATCATTCTTTATGAAAATAAAACCAGTTATTGCTTCATTCACAGTCATTTCGCGTAACAAATATAAGATATTTTCTTAATTAAAACTTCAACAGCAGAGTATTATAGCGAGCTGTCAGCGTAAATGAAAACACACTAGGCAGGATTTAGAAATGAAAAGCTAAACACCCGGGTTGAGTCTAGAATATTCTATAATGTTTATAACAAGAATAATCCTGTAATAAAATGGTTTCATCTAAGAAATAATTTGTATAGAAACTAGCTGCAACCTGAAACTTTAACCCCGTGAAACTTACTTTGTTTACAGTTTCACGGGTTTTATTCTACTTCTTTTTGTAAAGTTAAAGTATTTTTATGCAGATCTCTTTTTCTTCTTCTAAGAGATAAGATTCTCATGTAAATCGGCCTAACTACCTTGTTGGAAAGGGAAATTTATTTTTGGTACCAAAAATGGTAGATTTGCCACCAAATGTTAGTACTTAAAATAATAGAATCCAAATAAATATGGTTGTCGATCTGTTGCCAAATTATATTAATATCAATTATTCTGCTGCGCTGTACACGAAATATCTCTGTATTCTGTTAAATAATAAATGAAAAACAAAATGGTTAGATATAGATCAGAAGAGATACCAAAATATTTTGGTGACAGGTTTACTATTTTGATGACAAACCCTATATTATTTTGGCGACAGATTAAATCACACACACACGCTTCGGAAATAAGACGGAACAAACGGACGAACAGTGAAAAATCTTTTATTTTTCTTTAAAGTACCGTGTATTTCAAATAGCGCTGTTATTAAATTTCAACATTACAAACAAACACTTCAAATTTATTCATTTGTATAGATATGAATTCGCTCGAGGCGTCTCTTCAACTATGTAATCGGCCATATGAACTCAAATCAGACATTTTATAGGTACTGATAATCACTTACGAGCTCATTAGCTACCTCCAGCTATTTCCCCGTCCCGGATACGAAAGTGATTAATCAATAAACGTCAAGTACTTGACGAGGCAAACACATGAGCGTAAGATAGGGTTATTTTCTTTTACGACTACTTGCTAAGTTAGGGCTCGCCTTTGAACATTCCAACTTAATAGCTATATGCAATTACGGGTGTAAATTGGTCTTACTTTGATCTTTGGTGCCTTATCCGCAAGCTTTAAGTGTAGGCTTTCTCGGAGTAGCCGGGGTTGTGAGCCTTAGATAATCTCATACCCCGCCATCTGAAAACCCAAGGTGGCGATCGGTTTTAGGCGGTTCGAATCCAATATAGTCCGGGTGTTCGAGAGGATTTCCGTTCGAAAAAAGGCTGTCTTGAAGTTGGGAGGGTAGGCGGCAGTCACTATTATAAAAACCGATAAATCAAATCTTAAGAGGTAGAAAGAGTAAGCAGATAAAGGGAATGATGATGAAGGAAGGTATCAGTTTATGTGTGTGTGAAGTGTAAGATAACCTCAGTAGCTTCTAGATAAGTGGCAAGTCGTTCTTTGTCGTTTTATACAATAGAATGTTCAATACATGGGATTGACACTTATTTTGACATTTATGACAAGTGTCAACACTGTCAACACATTATTATGTCAATCCCATACTATTCTTATACCATGGTCGGTAGCGCGAGTGTGACATGGTCGGCAGCGCGAGTGAAACGCCCCTTGATGGTGCATAGGTCCATAGGCCACGGTAACCACTTCCCATCAGGTGGGCTGTATGCTCAGGTGGCAGAACCTAAGTGATTTAAATTTAAAAAAAATATTTTACAAAAATATTGCCATTTTCGTTGAGAGGCTGGTCATTCATTAGTAGCAGTATAATTTCTAAAAGTAATAAGTGCCTAGCTTTTTATGAACCCTAGTTAGATTGTTAACGAGTTGACAACATTATAATAGTAGTTAAATAATACGATTATTCTGTAAAAAAATAATTATACATCAGAGGGGGTTAATTAATATGGTATAGGTACGTTAAACTACGGCAATTATTTTCATATTAATTCTGTGTTAGTTTGTTTAAGTAGTACCTACCTACCTTCTACCTGTGGTGTTATTAATATTTACTATATTTAATTAATTTACTATTAATAAATATTCAAACAATTCATTATACGCAAACGTTACTGCGTACAAAGTTTTATAGTTGGACTAATTAGTCGGACTTTTGAGTGTTTCAACTACCCGTAACAAAATCTACCACTAATGTTTCTATAGTAAACTGGGACTGACAGTACAATACCTTTTTCCCATCTTTCACATCTTCTCCTCATGGCCTGACCAACCAATTTAGTTATTGCGAGCCGAATTTTTGGAAATGCGCTGCCTACGGGCTGCCTATCACTGTATGCGGTTTACATAGGTACGTTGATGAATATCATAAATGTCAAAATATGTGTCAATTCTATGCATTTATCATTCTATTCTACAATACGCCGCCATTCAACGAATTATTGCCACTTGTGTAGGATTGTTGCTCTTTTTCAGGCGCGCATTTTCTTGATTCCGTACGAATTATAACACTAGTTGAATTCGAGGACAGTACCAACAGTTGGATGAACTGCGAGAGAGAATACATACATATGCTCACGCCTATTACCGTCCAAGCTAGGCAGAGACAACAGCACCATCTATCTGCTTCTATCATCACTCCTCCTACAGACCCGGGTCCTTTAAGCGGGTTGTGAAAAAGCATCTGATGAGAGGCCGTCAAGCTGATTGCCAAAATTGTAATTTGCCCTCATCAGATGCTTTTTCACGCACATGGTACGTGTCTATAATGGTGACGCTCTTTTCCGAGCCTTTGCCTTCAGCTTAAGTCAAAAGTGAAGTCAAATTGATGTGTCCTATAAAAAAAAATCACATAAGTACATCACGGGCTTCCTAAAGTCAACAGTATCATATTAAATCAATTTCTAAACAACAAAAGCTCTCGAAAATCGGAGTTAATTCGTCAGTTTCCTAATTTAGTTTTAATGAACCTGCATTTATCGAAACAACGACGTGATGGTAATAATACAATGTCGTATTTAATTTAACTCAATGCCGTGAATCGAATAATTGCTTTTCACGAACGTGAGCTCGTTAAGACGATTGTTTAGAGAACAATAGGTATCGAATAGGATATCTTGCATGTACAACATGGAATAGTTTGTTGAAAAAAAAAATTCTTCTAATAATTATTAGAAGAAATTTTTTTTTATTTTTTTTATATATTAGCAATTTAGCATAAAGGTTCCGAAGCCGACCGCATACGACAACTGCCGACGCATGCCGCAGATACAGCGTACTCATTACTTGTTAAAATAAAGCGGAACACTGAAAAGCCGCAAAGAACTACGGGCATCTGCTGCGTGCGTCGGCAGTGTTTTCGTATGCGGTCGGCTACGGAAGGTGAGGCTTTGGCGTAGGCTTTCCTTTTAGTATAAAGGGGTCAGCTCACTCGTATAAAAGTTCAGATAAACCAAAATAAGAGACCCTGGATTCTCAAAGAGAAAGGTTTGGATGTAACCCCTTGGTTAAATCCAAACCTTTACCATTGGTATTCCACTTTGATTACTAATATTCCGATATTTTTCGTTCTTAATAACCACTTTATAAGAACCTGAAATGAAATAAACATACATTATACACACACGCCTTTATCCCCGGAGGGTTAGGCAAAGATATATTATATTAACACCTCCATTTCACCAATCATTGTATTCGGTCCCACGTAATAGAGGGTGAGCCTATTACCGTATTACGGGCACTATTGTTGACTCGAGCAATACCTAGCCGAAATTACTAACAGGTATCCTCTCTAACCTCTCCAGCTAAGCTTAATTGCTTCTGTTAATAGTGGGTTCACGTCAGTAATATAATGACCTAGATTAGTATCTGGGACCTCTCTATCGCAAGCCCTCTCTCTAGATAATATGAGGTCAACGTATTATCATATTTCCATTCTAATTTGGAGTCGTCTTCACTGGGTTATATCTCCATTCTGAACAAAACAATTAGCCATTGAGCTGAGCATATGCTAATAGGCATCTTAAGGCCCAGCGTCTATATTTTTAGGCAGCGAATAGTATAGCCAACTAGCCAACTACTTTCAGTTGGAACGCCGTTGATCGGATGGGTGACCACCCCTTCTTTGTGGGCCATTTCCCGTATAATACCGACTGCCATAGATGTTCATCTGACAACCGGGACCGACCAGGCTTAAGGTGCTCTCCGAAGCACGACCAGATCAATGCAAATAGATATATTCATGCATACAAATATTTGCACTCAGCGGTAATCGAACCCGCGCCCCTTGCATAGCAGTCGCGTTCACTACCACCACGCCACAGAGGCTGTCTGAATTTGAATGTAGTCCACTGAGTTGATCTACGGAATTGATCGCTACAATACAATTTAAAAATTAATTCCGACTAAATTAGAATGGTTTTTAGAACATATTCGGCATTTACTGCCCGATTATCTGCATTGTTATCTTTGAATTCAGATTACATACATAGGTACAAAATTTTCTAATTAGTCCCAATCTAAGAACATTCTGGAAATATTTCTGAACATATCAGCGGCTACTTTTCTTCTTCTATAAATTATGTCGTGTTTTTTGTAATCTATGACAGATATTTTGTACATGTACAGAATGTAATGTATGTCATACATAGAACACTTCAAATTCTTAGCAATCAATTGACAATTATGTTTATAGGAATACACGTGATCACAGTTGTATCGGTATGCACCATACATAATTTACTTCCAATCTCAGTGAAGGGAAGCACATTTTGGATTGGGAAATCATTATGTCGATGATAATCCATACTAATATCATAAATGCGAAAGTAACTTGTTACGCTTTCACTCCTAAACCACTCAAATTCAAAATTCAAATTCTTCATTTTCCAAATAGTGCAACACTGTTACAGCTTTTTGACGTCAAATTCTGCTTAAAACTAAGTTTACCACCGCTTCCGCAATTAACCGATTATGACGAAAATTGGTACAGGGGTAGGGTAGACCTAGAGAAAGGACATAGGCTATGTTTGGTCGCGGTAATCAACATCCACATGGGTGGAGCCGAGGGCAGCAGGAGTACATTCGTTCATTAGACCAAACGAACTCTCTAGCTCTGCCTGTATGTTTGTTTAGTCTAAATCCACCCTTTATAAACACGCTAAGTGCCGTGTTATGTTATGCAGGTATGTTACTGGCATGCACGTCTCGTTGTCCTGCGACATCTATCATCATTCATCACACAGGACATAATAACAAGGCGCAATGTCACATGTGTTACCGACAAACTTGTAATTTGTGGTGACAGATGAGTCGGTAAGACAGACAATGATCACGGCGATGAAGGAGGGATGTAATTTTATCTAATCTTTTACTTTTTTTTTTAAATTTATTAAATTATTAATTTATTTTTGTTCCTCAACTTGCGCCCCAGTTCAGTTAAACTGGGGCGCAAGTTGAGGAACAAAACTCTCCCTCCACCTCGTACCTGGGGCAAAGGTTGGCCATTGCTATTCAGCGGGGCAATGCCGCCAGCGTGATGGGCACCTAGAATTAAATGAATGTGACTCTGTATTGATTGCTGTATTATAATATAATTTTTTAAATTTATTTTGATACTCTGTGCGTAAAGACTATATTTTAGAAGTTAAAGTAAGCATAGCTTAACTAGCTTGTATTATGGGTTCTAGAATGCAGATAAACAGGGAGATCCGATTCTCAGCGCTCCATGGATTCACCGTGCGGTCGCCGGGTCCATAGCGTGATACAGAGAGGAACACCGTGACGGCGACTGAGACTTGCGACCCAGATGTAGGTTTAGGGTGGCCACCTTGTGATGCATCAGCGCTCACCTCCCCCTTCGGAATTCCCCCCCCCCCCTACCTATCCCTACCTTAGATACATTTTTTTTTCGTAATTACATAGAAACACCCAGAACAATGCAAATATTCATATTCATGCACATATTTGCACTGAGCGGGGATCGAACCCGCCGCGCCTCATGCGTAGCGGCCGCGTTCACTACCGCTACGCCACAGAAGCAGTCAAAAAAGATCACTCCAAATATAACTACCTATTCACATACACTAATATTGGAACTGAGCGAAAATCGTTTACTTGCAAATTGCAAGCCGGTACATCTGCTCTGCTGATAGACGGGCTTCCCCCTGGTATTGACAATTTGGACTGCAGTCGCTTCCTTATAAGTAGTTATAAGCCAAACCGAAATTAGGTGAAGAAATAATTGAACCCTGGCTCCAAGCATTTAACTCGCCACAGGCAGGGAATTCATCCTCACACATTGCGTCCGGAAACGGTGCGCACTGTGCGGTATGAAAGGCACTTCATCCAACGCACACTCAGGCTGTGGAATGAACTCCCTGCGGTGGTTTTCCCAAGCGACTACAATATGGGGTTCTTCAAGAAGGGCATTAGAAGTTTTCTTCAGGGTCGGCAGCACGAGTGTGACGCCCCTGGTGTTGCATACGTCCATAGGCCACGGTGACCGCTTCCCATCAGGTGAGCCGTGTGCTTGTCTGCCAACTAAATGGTGTATAAAAAAAAAACAACGCTAGAATGATGACGATAAATTGAGTAGCCTATACAGAGTGATATTCGCATAAACTTCCAACAATATCATTTATATTGGTTCAATTTGTATAATCCGATTGCCATCAACGGCTTCACTCGTGCATTTCATATTATTGTTTTCTCCGGAGCTTAAATTTCCTGTTATTCACAGTAACTGACATTAGTAAATATTACAAATGAACAGGCATGGACCGAAATAATCTTATTTCGAGCTGATGTTACTCTAAATTTGTTATTAAATAAACACGAAACGATTGACGATGAATATGAAATACTAGCTGATGCCCGCGGTTTCGCACGTGTGGAGTTTTCATCCCTTTCCCACAACCCAAAGGAACCTATTCCCGGGATAAAAAGTGCCTATGCCTATGTTATTCCAGACTATAATCTAGTCCAGTAAAAAATTTCAGCCAGAAGGATTGGTCGCAGGTTCAAATCCCGTCTGAGTCGTTTCACTTTTTTCGATCTTAATCGATCCATATAACAAACTTTCACATTAAAGGTATGATTCCGTAGCCGACCGCATACGACAACTGCCGACGCATGCGGCACATGCGCGTAATTCATTGCGGCTTCTAAGGTCTCCTTTATCCGTATCGGAGTTTAACAAGTAATAGGTGCACTGTATCTGCTGCATGCATCTGCAGCTAGGGTTGCCAACCATACTGTTTAAAACAGTATTATACTGTTTTACACCCAATTATACTGTTTACTGTTCAAC
The DNA here is from genome assembly GCA_914767945.1 of Eilema depressum. NCBI lineage: Eukaryota > Metazoa > Arthropoda > Insecta > Lepidoptera > Erebidae > Eilema > Eilema depressum. The sequence goes on from OU612031.1 coordinate 12,458,946, forward strand.
AAACAAACAGTATCCAAAATACTGTTTTCAGCATCAAAATGCATAACACTACAAAAATGTGCAGCAATTCATACAATTTTAATTAACTGGGCACCAATTTGCAATTATTTTATAAGTTTAGGTGTTGATTGTCCCATGATAATCCAAAATTTATTGAATGATAAATCATAATGTAGAAATTAATACAGTTCACAGCTATCTTCTATTTGCCAGCCATATATTAAATCTTTTAATTTATCCACCGGTGGCACACACCAATGACTTTTCGATGCTTTTCGAAGTTATGTGTGTATTTATCGCAAGTTTATAAGAGCCCGGTTAATGGCAATAGGCTCGCTACCTATTACATTGGGACCTAAACATAAACGGCTAAATGTGGGTGCTAGCACCTCTGCCTACCCCTTCGGGGATATAGGCGTGAGTTTATGTTATGTTATGTTTAATTTATCTATAAAAAAATTGATGGGAACCATATTACCATTTTAGATGTTTACGAAACCATGCTTTCTTTTAAGACAGACAGACCTAAGGGGGCAAAATAGGTGACGAACCGTTGTATGTAAAATCGTATTTTATGAAACGGATTTTTATGATCTTTGTTTTGATTCAGGGAGCCAGAATAGGATGACAGGATCAAGGGAGTTAAGATTGGATAACAGGATCTAGGGAAATCCTCAAAATGATGGCAAAACACTGTTTCTGCTGTTTTAACATAATTTAATTTCAGTATTTGCATTTAAAAATTATCTGCTCGTGATTTTAAGCTGCTGATGATAGGAACCTAAGCAAAGGATGGACGATGGATCGATTATAACTCACTAAAAAGAGAAAAATAAATTAAAAGCCTCTCGGGCTAGGCACCGCAGTTATTTTTTGCTTTTAGTGCCTCTTTTTCGTTTCTTGAAGTCGGTTAAACTTTTTTGTTAAAATTAATTTATGTAATTGTAAAATACTGTTCTATTTTCCAGAATACTGTTCAATTTTCTTCTCAGACCTAAATATACTTTTTTTCTCGAAAAAAGAGTTGGCAACCCTATCTGCAGCTGTCGTTGATGTTTTTTTCTTCTGTCGCAGACATGCACACGGCCCTGTTGATGGTAAGAGGTTACTGTGGCCTATGGACGAGTGCAACACCAGGGGAGTCCCACTCGTGCTGCCGACCCTGTAAGAACAGAGAGATTCTGTGCCGTCAGCGCAAATGATACGTAGTACAAAGCCTTTGGTTTTCCCACTGACAGCACTGCAGGCGTCGGCAGTTGTCGTATGTGGTCGGCTTCGGAATCATACCTTTAGGGAACATGGCTCCAAGTGGTATCTTGCGATAAAAATGAGCAAACGTTTACGTATTTTTTAAGTCCTTTTATTTAAAAAAGAAGCTGGGACAGTTGGCTTTTTGTAGATTGTACATGTACCTAGTTTAAAGAGACAAAAACATGTTTTGATGAAGTAAAAGAAGAGATGATATAAACATTGTACCCTTTCACGGTTGACTTCTGTTTTTTGCGATTATAAAACATGTTTTTTCAGTTTTTAAAATACCATATTTTTCCTTTTTTTTTTACTGACGCTATCTCAGAGCGAACTAGGTGAAATTTTCAAGAAATATGACAACAATTTTCTTGTATTTTCGTAAGTGTATTAGGCGATACGCGCCTTCCCATTCTTGGGGACTAGGTGGCTCCGTGGATTCCAACGAACCCACAGACGGCGTGCGTTTTAGTCGGTTCAAGTCCGACATAACCTCCGGTGGAGAGGGAGGGGGGTGTATCCGTGAGTACGATATAGGTAAAGGTACAAAATATAACTAAACGCATGTGACAAAGCATAGTCATAAGTCCTTTGATATCAGAACCTCGTCTTTTTAAAGTCGGTTAAAACATCTATTATTAGAACGTATGCTAGTGAGGAAGTAATAAGTCGTTGACCTAAAAACCCCTTGATTGCTTTATAAAGGCCCCATTTATACGCGTAGGTGTTGTAAAACCTTATTCCACACGCTAAACTGCAGGGAATTGTGAAACTACTGTTATTTAAAAAAACATTAATATGCTGAAAACACAACAGAAAAATAATGGATAAGGATTCTCTAATGAGGATCATTCACGTTTTTAGCTGAGTATGCAGATTTATAATGATTAAAAAAACAATAAACACTGTGAAAAAATTATTTCAATCCGATCAAAAATGACGAAGATACAGCAATTTTAATGCAGTAATCTCAAAAACGCTCGCCGCCACGCCAAAATACTGTGTGACGTCATCTGTTATGACAGCGCGCGCCGCCGCTATGGAGAGTATGAAGACTTAGGGCTCTTTTGGGTTAAGACTCCATAGCTGTTTTATTTAGTAACGTATAATTTTGAAATTTTGTACGGATTTTAAGTAATTTACAAAGCTTCTAATAATATAGTTTTTGTGCTATTTACTTCAATACTTTTTTTAATTAAAATAACTATATCTATACCTACTTATAATATTATGAAACTGAAGAGTTTGTTTGTTTGAACGCGCTAATCTCAGGAACCACCGGTTCGAATTGAAAAGCTCTTTTTCTGTTGAATAGTCCATTTATCGATGAAGGTTATAGGCTTTATAACATCACGCTACTACAAAAGGGAGCGGAGCAGTGTTCATAAATGTCAACAAATCCGGCAGACTTCCATACATCTATGTTAACATAGTAATAAAGAGGGAAGATTTGTATTTTTGTATTCGATTAAACTCAAAAACTACTAGACCGATTTCGAAAATTCTTTTACCATTAGAAAGCTGCATTATCACTGACTAACATAGACTTTATTTTATTTTCAAACAAATTAGGAATCCTTACTAAAACTTCAATAATGAAATCCAAGATGTAAAAAAATTACTCAAAATATTTCTTACATCGCGTGCGCTGCGAAAACTATTGATGATAGAATAATATAATGTACTGCGGAAATATATAACTTAAAAAGGTCTACATAAAAGTCCGCGATAGCATATGTCTATCTCCTAAGAAAAACCCACAGCAATCATTTTTATCTTTTAAAAATTACAAAATAATAATGTGTCATTATCGAAGCTATTTTTAACAATACAGTATCATTCCTTATCCAATTAAATACGTTCAATATATTGTGCATTTAATGTAGATTAAAATTGCTATTCAAATTATTTGATTACAATGAAGAACGCGTTAAGGTAAGCGTAAGAGCGGGAAACGTGCGGTGCGGTGTGATGCGAGCGCTCAGGCGGGCGTTCGGCAGCCCTCTCTCTGCCAGTTTGTGTCGTCGACGACTCACCGAGCGGTAGGTGTATAGCGCGCGGCCTTGAGCGAGTGACGGAGGCCTGACGCAACGCAGCAAAGCAACGCAGTCCACTGTAGTGTATAGACTGGAACGTTTGTTATTGTTTCGGTGGTAATAATGCCCCCATCCAAATATTGTATTGTGCCAAAATACAAGAATACAAGTGTTACTACGCCTAATAAACTGTTTATTTATGTTCCGAGCGATGCAAAGATAAGAAAAAAATGGGTTAAAGTAATGAGAAGAGATGATAAAACTCCTCTTTCAAGCGAAAGTGTTTTACATTGTTGCGAAGATCATTTTGACGTAAGTAGGTATTGTGTACCTATTACTATTAGAACTATCGAGATATTTACCATGTATTGTTTGGAGCTTCCAATAAAGGTCCAACCCCACCAAACGGACGGCATCGGCCCGGATTTTACAATCTTTAAACAAAATTAAATCTTATTATCACAGTGTTTGAAGTTTATATTACCAAGTCACGCACAACAACTTGACAGCGACGTGCGGCGGCATGACGCACGTCAAGCTGTCATGCGTGACTTGATAATAATATAAACTTTAAATGCTGTGATATAAGATTTATTTTGTTTAAAGATTGTAATGTAAAATCCGTTCCGATGCCGTCCGTTTGGTGGGGTTGGACCTTAATAGTAATGTGAAAGGCCATGAAAGTTTAAATACCTATATTGCGTACCTACCTATGTCTATACATGATAACAAAATTCAGTCTAGAGATTATCCTGCAGGCGTATACTATATACCTACCTATTCTATCATTTTTAAAAGTTACAGACTTGCACCACTACGAATAAGTCTCCTAAATACTTTTGAAGTGGTCATGACGGCAATACCTACTTAAGTACTTCATCCCTACTTTATAATATTATAAATGCGAAAGTAACTCTGTCTGTCTGTCTGTCTGTCTGTCTCACTTTTACGACTAAACCGCTGAACCGATTTTGATGAAATTTGGTATAGAGGTAGGTTAGACCTTGAGAAAGGACATAGGCTATGTTTGGTCGCGATAACCGACATCTACGCGGGCGGAGCCGCGGGCAAAAGCTAGTTTTATTATAAAACTTAATACCTTTTCCTTTTCTGAACCTGTATTATACTAGCTTCAGTTAGGTATTTCACGTCATTTCTAACGTGGTTTATTACTCGCTTGACAACACAGTAGGTACAACTTTCGACAGAACATCATAAGGTAGGTAAATAAGTAGGTACAAGCGTTAGGACGAACTACGTATATTATAAAGTATTTTAAAAACAAACTGTATTTGAATAATCACCAAAGAACTTAAAACACAAATAAAGTACTAAGAAAAACCAATAAAATAGTACCAATAAATAGTAAATATAGTAAAAATAAAAAATAAAAAATAGTACCAAAAAAATAAAAAAAAACCAATAAAATAAACTAGTCGATCCACGAAAGAATTTGTACTGACTGACTGGCGACTGCGCTAGTCGGGACGCGTTCATAACAGATGACGTCATCGTCTAAATCGCAGTGTAAGCGGGCGTTTTTAAGTACTCGTTAAGAAATCCCTAATAGCTTCGTCATTTCTTGACGGATTTTGATTATTTAAAAAATAGGATACTCAGAAAGGTATAGCGCACCTGGTATACTGATTAAAAATACAATATTCCATTATGTGATTCATCCTCACTATACTTATGGTAACCTACTGACCAGCGAGGCGCCATACTGTTTTAAGAAAGTGATTTCGGGGACATCGCATTTTCTTTAAAAGCTCGATAGATATAATCATTTTTAACCGAATTCAAAAAGGAGGAGGTTCTCAATTCGGATGTTTATATTTTTTTTTTTTTATGTTTGTTCGCTCATAACTTATGATTTACAAAATTCTTTTTTTTAATTTATATTGTGTCCCTTTTTAACTAGGTGTATTCAGGTTCTGTGCAAAATATGAATACCTACTTACCTAAGTTAAAAAAATACCCAAGTAAAAAAAAATGAATAAAGCACTAAACTTGTACTTTTCCACATTTTTTTACTTTTGAACCTAACCGGTTTCTTCTAATTCTCAAAGGTTTATTCAATAGTACCTTATTCAAATATGTGTAGCAAGTTCCACCAAGCGCCATCAACCATTACAAACAAACCAATATAAACAAAAAAAATGTCAGAAATATCTATACCTAAAGTCTGTCCTCCATCTTGACGGGCCCATACCACCTCATTGAAGTCGTGTAAAATGCTTTAAAAAGAAACTTTGAATGACGTATAATTTCAAATTTGGAACGTAATCTATTTTTTTTTCTGGGACACGTCTTTGACATTTCAAACATTTTTCATTTCGAGGACTTATTAATTTTTAAACGTTGTCAATTGAGTCATAAAACAAAAGCTTAACTAAAATCTTACATACCTATTATACTCCAACACAGGGGGGCCCCGTTCAACATATAGAAATTCTAGTTATACAAATATGAGGCAAACATGAATTGAACCTTGATTATATCACTTTGTCTCTTTTTTTCCAATATACAGTTGTGTCTGCTAAAAAGAGACAAAAAATTTAAGTTATTGCTCACTTGGGAAAATGAGTATGAGAATTTGACAGCGTGCCGACGGTGCCAACATTTATGAATGATTTGCGCCAACATTATGAATGATTTGCGACAGCCATTGTTGAATTTTTCTAGAACATACTACTACAAGCATAATAGTGATGTACTCCAATATAAGATTTGACGACGAAACTATTCTTCTTTACAAAAATGTACTCTTTTGAAGAAATACGAATTGACAAAATTGTAATGTCTTCTGTTTTTCCGTATTAGAACTGGGCAATTGTGGTATTGTTAGAAACGTCTTGATCATCCGCTGGTTATAGGCAATATGACGTGTGAATGACTCTCTGAAACTCTGACTATAATGAAAAAAAACTTGAGATACATAGACCGTGTTTGGTATGAAATTAAAGAGCTCAATTAGCACATTAAATTAAAAACATGTAGGTATACATTATTAGGTGTTGCTTGCACCAAAATAATACAAATAAAAATCAAGTTTCAAACTAAAATCCGACTACTGCAAATCACGCTCTAAGAAGTATTAAGCAAGAAAATATCAAGAATAGCCGTGGTCGTATACCATTTACTCTAATAAAACAATACATTCTAGAGATTCGTGATTTTGCAGTAGTCGGGTTTTAGTTTTAAAGTTATGGTTAGTACACGTTAACAGGTAGTATAGAAAGATATCGACAAATGTTACGATAATAGAAGGTAATCCCTAGCATAGTAACCGTCGGCAAACGTTCATTCATAAAAATGGAACGTAGGTAATACACGCTAATTCTGTAGGTATAACCTATCTGTTCTATTATAAATTTATGTACTCCAACAAAATAGTTCGTGTGTCAGATTACATTTTTATTTTACGAACTTTGTACTTAATGACATTTTAATGACTCGGACGTCGTTTCAAGTTTTTTAACGCCGGCGGCAGCCATTTCCAATCGAGAGAGTAAAGACCAAACAAACTAAATCGGAATTAACCTGTTGGGGGGCGCGCTTTCCATTTGGATTGACTACAAGTAATCATGTACCGTCAACGACAAAAGTTGATCAACACTAGAACATTCAATAACCATTTTTACGTAGAAATACATTTACCAATTTTATTATAATACGGTACGTATATTACCTAATGATAACATTGGGTTGTGGAGGACAGATGGCAATCGCTTCACGGAAAATATCAAGGTCTAGCCGAATCCGTAGTTAAGACTGGTAAAGCGGACCCCAGCCTCCGAGGTGAAAGCTTCGGATGCGACTGGGAATTAACGCTAGGAGGAAGAAGGAAGAAGACGGTACGTATATTGACTGTACCCCGCTAGATGGTGGAAAGCTGAGGTGCAGTCCAGAAGATACGGACCACCATTCTAATGCTATTGGCCTATAAACGGTGGTCCCTAACTAGACGGGCTTGATAGATGCTTTTTCATGCCCCGCTTTAAAGATCCGGGACTGCAGGAAGAGGGAAACACGTGCGCGGGCAAAACATTCCGGCTTTTTATCGTGCGGCAGAGAAAGGTTTTATAGTTATGTGTTTTTTTTTTTTTTGCTTTTTTTTTTGCTTTTTTTTTACAACATTCTACACAACGCTATCTAGACCCATGGTAAGCTTAATTAGCTTGTGTTATGGAATCTAGAATGCGGATATACATACTTAGATACTTTTTTTTTTGTAAATACATACATATTATACATAGAAACACCCAGACCAATGCAAATATTTATATTCATGCATACAAATATTGGCACTGAGCGGGGATCGAACCCGCGCCTCCTGCGTAGCAGCCGCGTTCACTACCGCTACAGAGGACAAAGTTAATAATAATATACCTTTATATGATATGCTGTGTAAGCTACTACAATATATGGAGTTCTTCAAGGAGGGTTTTAGAAGGTTTCTTCAGGTTCGGCAGCACGATTGTAAAGATCCTGGCGTTGCATATGTCCATAGACCATGGTAATCAGTTTCCATCAGGTGAGCCGTGCGCTTTTCTGCCACCTAAGTGGTATAAAAAATATCTACGAGTATTTCATATTTTATAAACTAAGCTAACGTGATCATTAAATTAGAATTTATTAAGCTATTTTTATTGTTGACTGTACAAACATACCTATACATTTGGAATGCAATTGATTTCTAATTTAGTTCAAATACAAGTAGGTACGCGTAAACAATTCATTTGTACTTTGTAGTTTGTTAAAGTTCAAAATTGTTCAGTGAAGTTTATGTTTTAATTAAGCATGCGTTATTAGTATAATTTGAATATAAGTTACTTTTTAATGATGAATTTTATGTATTTTAAGTAATAATGCGTATCAAAAAAACATGGTTGCTATTTGTTATTGAAAAAGTATGCGTTTTTAGAAGTAAGAAAATAAAATGAAATTTTTTGTCGTACCTACGTTTGCACTGAGCTGAAATCGAACCCACGACTTCTGACTTAACTGTACCCCTACGCCACAGAGACCATCAATAGATCCTCCTAAATTTAACGAATTATAAAAAGTGGTAGAACAAACGTTGTTACTTATGATGCCAGCTATCTGCCCCTGCAAGGATGCTAGTTAATTACAAGTAACCCTTAAATACTAGCTGTTCGCCCGCGACTCCGCCTGCGTGGATGTCGGTTATCGCGACCAAACATAGCCTATGTCCTTTTCCAAGGTCTCATCTATCTCTGTACCAAATTCTATTAAAGTCGGTTCAGTGGTTTAACCGTGAAAGCGTAGCAGACAGAGTTACTTTCTCATTTATACGTATCTAACCCTTTTCAATTGAATGATTTTTTTTACAAATATCTTACTGCCATTATAACGAATTTAGTACAACAAAAAAAGAACAAAATTTAAATATGGAATACGAATTTGATTGTATTTGAAACTCGTTACTTATTTTATTCCGCAACAATTTTTTTTCGAAGAACTAAAAACAAAGGCTTTGTGAAACTTTCCTATTGGCCTAAATGAATTGTGTTTGCCGAACCTTTTTGTAGGGTATAGATTTGAATTTTATTTCTCGTTTTTATACAGAATAATTTATTCTAGTATTCACTAGAATAAATCCTTCTTTCTTTTTTTTCTTTCGATATTAGCCATTCATATTCGTGAATAGCTAATATCGCAACTATGAGGAATAACTAAAAGTATTCTATTGAGTCTCGTGCTTGCCCGATTTTGATGAACCCAATACGGCATCATTTTATTTTTGAAAAATTATATTATAAACCTGTTTACCTTGTAAAAAGAAACATCCAGAACTCATTATTATTAACGCTAATGCTTTTTATTTTTAAGATAGTTCTTAGCTTTTATGGTAGCGATTACCGTCTTATCCCCTAATCGGACGAGAATAGCCTGCGCTAAACTTCGCCCATCAAACAGCAGGTACTGGCCATCTACAACAAAACAAAACAACCAAAAACAAAACAAAAAAACAAAATATCAAAACTGTTGTATTTTTGTTACAACCTAAGGTGCTGATAGACTTGAGCATTCACTTGTAACAGAACATCGAGCATTCGCCGCTTTTAAACTTGTTGAACCGAACAACGAACCGAGCCAAGAGTGTAGAGCCAAATAATGCTACGAACATTTACTTGATCTTCGTTGAGTTGAAGCAAATTTACAGTCGTTTTGCAAGCATTCTCGCCAGAATGCTCGCCAGAATGTTCGATAGAATGCTCACTAAAATGTTCTCGTATTTTTCTGTAACGTAACATTCGTAAGAATGCTCATTACAAGTGAATGCTCAAGTTTACCAGCGCCTTACCAGCAATTTAATCCGAATCAAAACAAAATTACAACAGTTTCTCGAATAAATACTCGTACCTATATCAGTGACGGAGAGCTCTCAAACCATTTTAATGAAGGTCCCCAGTACACGTACTAATTGTGAGGAATTCACAGCGAAAGCTCTTATTGTATTAATTATAATTATCACGAACATTTCCGTTATTAACATTCATTCGTCCCTGCCGCGGCCATTGCTGAACACGAGCTTCTGTTACTTGACATTATTTGTTATAATTATTTTAAATGTTTAATTAACTACCTGTGTCTGCAAAAGTCACATCACTAGGTACATATCATTATAAAACAAAGTCGCTGTCGCTGTCTGTCCGTCCCTATGTATGCTTAAATCTTCAAAACCACGCAACGGTCTTTAAAACGGGTTTTCTTAATAGATAGAGTGATAGAGAGGAAGGTTTATAATGTATAATACATGCATAATATTGTAGAGAAACACTGATAAATTTAGAGATATGCAGCGGGAACGGGATCAGAAAAAATATGGCGGTACGAAGTTCGCCGGGTCAGCTAGTAATCTATAAAATATTACATAGTAGGCACTTACGTGTATTCTAGGAAATATGAAAAACTTTGATAATTATGTGTATTGTGTAACGAAAAGCTATCTACTACAATAAGTATTACATATAAGCTCTAGCTAGCTCTCTCCGAATCATACAGAAAATGACACAGAGCGTCCTTAGTTGCCTTACTCCTTGACATTCTTTGATTATGCCTTTTTTAATACCACTTAAGTTGCAGACAAACACACGGCTCACCTGATGGAAAGTGGTTACCATGGCCTATGGACGTATGCAACACCAGGGGCGTTACACTCGTGCTGTCAACCCTGAAGATACCTTCTAATGCCTTTTTTGAAAAATCCAATGTTGTAGTCGCTTGGGAAAACCACTCTTTAGTCTTTAGTAAAGGTTTGATTCCGTAGCCGACCGCATACGACAACTGCCGACACACGCAGCACATGCGCGTAATTCATTGCGGCTTCTCAATGGTCCCTTTTATCTTTATCGGAGTTTAACGAGTAATGGGTACGCTGTATGTGCTGCAGCGTCTATCGTTGTCGTAGCTATGCGTTCAGCTTCAGAATCATACCTATAGGCATTGTCAAGAAGTAAGGTATTAGTCATGGAGCAACGCATAGTCGTAATGACGCGTGCCAATACGTACGATTATACTTTGATAGTGCCTCACGCCTCTGAAGCCCAAAATAACAGAAACATAACTTAACAGAGCGCTTGACGTTAACACAATAGTTAGGGAAGGGTCCGAGCTATCTGAGACGACCCTCATAACTCACTGGACTTAATAAGATGACAAATTGGGGAGGACGCTGGAACTTCAGAAAGTTACTGTTCTATTACTAACGAAAAGATTGTAGTGGACAAGCTAATTACTGACTATATATAAAAATACTACTGTTTAGTGTGAAAAATGAGGCAGTCCACCTTTTCTTTTCGTACGAAAATCTTCTCGGATACTCTATGTCAGCCGGCGGCGGCCGCAGAGTTATCGCGGCTTGAACCACCATAAGCCATCCACCACCAAAAACACACGCCGCGCGCCTTCTAGAGTCTTCAGATGCCAGGGTGTAAGGTTGCCTTTCAAGCATTTTTCTCGCACCCCGGCTGATCCAGGGACATCTTTGGTTTCGAAATGGTCCCCTCGGGACTGAAAACCCCAACATAGGGACACTGTTGTCCCTACGTTGCCATCAGAAAGGGTTGTCAGGCGATAGGCGGCTCCACCTGTCACTCCCGCAGACCTGGGAGTGACAGGTGGAGCCGCCTATCGCTCATGGAGGTCGTGGAGCGACCTTCGACGTCTAAGTCGCTTTTTCGGAGGTAGCCCACCTAGGGAGTACGTCTGAAAGGCACCTGCATGAATAACACATCGCCTAAGCCACAATGCCACCCAAAAACGTGAATATGCTAACTAGGATCTAGGAGACAAAAATCTAATACAACTTTGAACATTTTTCATTTAGCAAGATGTCAATGATTGTTATTTAATACAATATTAAAACGACATTTTGTCGAGTCCCATATTAATCATGTCTAACATGTCACTATTTCGTCAAACTTCTCTGTTGTAAATTGATAAATCTTTGTCAATTTGTTGTACCTACTTCAAGGCTAATACATTGAGTTGTATATGATTGGAGATTGAAGAAGCTGTTTAGTATGTTTTTGTACACAAGAATAATAATAGGATTTGTAACGTAAATATTATCAAATTGATAGAGCAAGTTGAAGTGTACTTAAAGGCTTAAGTACCTAATAATTGAAAACAAATTGTCATCATTAAAAAAATAAGTTATTTTCATACTTTTGTGAGGTCAAATGTTGACATTAAAATGCCAAATGAAAAATTACTTTATGTTGTTGGATTGCAAAGAAAAATCAACAAACACGTTTAATTCGTTAAAGATTAATTCTCCTAACACGGATTACGAAGAACAAAATGCATTGTAATTGATTTTAACAATCCGTAATTTATGTTTATCCTGATTTTAAACTCAAAGATTACTGTAATTGGCTAAGCAGATTAACCGATTAGACTGTTTGGTTAGAAAACTTACTATTAATGCATTTAAAAGACGTTAGTAAACTGGCAATGCTGGGTGTGTAGGACTCTATCAACAGCTTCTACCCACGCCAACTTTATCTGCCGGAGGGTACACCTGGTACCCAATAGAATATGCTCTGGCACAGGTTTTCCACTCGGAGTTACCATAATATATCAATCAGTTACACCTATTGCAGTCCCCTGCTGGATATAGGCCTCTCCCAATGTGCGCCATTGCTCTCGTTCCTCCGTCTTCCACATCCAGTCTATCCCCGACACATTTTTCAGGTCGTCAGTCCACTCTATGACTCATTTGCTTCAACGCCCAATGGTCCTTCGACAGATGTGGCCAGCCTAATGCCACTTCAACGTGCTTATTCTCCGAGCATACAACATTATCAAAACTAAAACCGGACACGCGACCCTCCAGAATTATGTAGTCATCTTGCCTGAAGGACCGTTCATTTGTGTCTGAGGATCAACAGAACGTTCCTCCACTTTGGTACTTATAAAAGAACTATAATTATTTTAAACATGGATTATACCGAGTGCCAAGACATATGTTGCACCAACACATTAATATTATAAGCAACGATACGCTATCAGAGACTGTATCACCACTTAACATCATATTTGAAAAATACTTACAGCGAAGCCTATGAAATATAACAAACGTATATCTTCTAAAATGGCTTCTAATCATTCAAAGTCACACAATACATTAGATTTAAAGATAAATACACGTTTCAATATTACTTTTCCGATGTATAAGTTATGGAAGATATAAAAAATTGTAATAAAGGTGCTTCCTCACCAGGAGCAATAGCCTGTAAATGTAACGATACAGAGTCGAACATTCATCAATAAATGAACGTAATCGAACATTACAGTGCGTAATCTGGGGCATTATTCTAGGTACTTGACAATAATTTTTAATCGCTATCGTTACGTGAGTACACGATGAATTTCAATTGGTTAACATAGAAGATAGAACTGGCGTAAACCTTAACCAATTAAAATGTGCCGGATAACAACGTGCGTAGTTACGTTACGGTTGATGAAGTTGAATAAGGGTCCTGTAATGGTATAATTCGGAGTATTATATCTGAGAATTCAATTCATTGCACACTGAGAAAACAGAATTTAAGAAAGAACCGTTGATTCGACAGAAGGAGCAGAAGTATCGAGCGAAGTGGGATCCCACTGTCCAAAAATCCCGCGGGATTGGAAACAGTGCAGGATTGCAATCCCTGATTACATCACTCGGGTAACAGAACTGCCCCCTAGACAAGTGGCAATTCGTTGCTCGGCGTATGATGGAATATAATGACAAATGTATAGGATTTGACGTTTTTGACATTCGTTGACGCCTGTCATATACGTCAAATCCCATACATTTGGCATTCTATTCCATCATACGCCGAGCAATGGATTGCCACTTGTCTAGAGGGGCTGGGCAGAGTAACACAGATCAATAAAACCAAAGCCATATAATTTCCATAACATTTCAAAGTCATGAAGTGCCCACTTGAAACACGTGGCTAAACCGGTGTTATGGGATATTATTTCCACCATTGTGGGCACAGAAACCTGATATGTGTGGTCAAAGTTAATCAAGGACTTTTGTGTAAATATGCTTTATATAATTACTATTCATTACGCGTTCAATGAATCTAAAATGTACTTATAATAAGGTAGCGAACAGTATTTTTTATTTCATGAAACTCACAAAAATTTTCTTTAACTATACTAAACAAATTTGAAGAATGTGATTCATTTCTTAATATGGGCTCTGTGCTTTCAGTATCATTCCCCTAATGTCTATGGTTATAAAGGATTTCGGTGGGAATTAATAATAGTAGGTACTGACATAGTTCAGTAGCTAACATCAAATTCCTTGATAATAACCATAAGACACACACTGTAATTGGAAAGCTCGTGCTCAAACTGTTTGAATATCATTAATAAATGTCTACGCACTTAGAAATATTACTACGCAGGCAGGTTACAAAGCTATTATATCAGTATCTGCCTATCGTGGATAATATCCGGTGCGTAGGACGAAACACTGCGACTTTCGTCCTAATTAGAGGAAACGCTTAATTGTGATATCGATTCATTATTTTTCAGTGATTAGTCTCATTGATTTGTTTTCTTCATTTATTAACAGAAATGATAAATTAAGTACAATCGGCAAAAAAGTTGAGACATACATTTTATGAAAATGGGGACATAGGGACAAAATTGGTGACTCTCGCTTCATCTCGTACCTGGGGCAAATGTTGGCCATTGCAGCTATTCAGCGGGGCAATACCGCCAGTGTGATGGGCACCTTTAAACCTGGTACGGTGAGGGGCGGGTTAATAGATTAAAATATGTGACTTTATATTATTTTTTATATTATTTTGACGTTTGTAAGTTCCATTTTAATGGTCTAAATGATCTGGTATCTGGTAATAAACGATGTACTAAATATACGTTTACTATAAAGAGATCCGATTCTCAGCACTCCAAGGATTCACCGTGCGAAAAAAAAAATAGTACAAATTTATTAAAATTGTCCAAGTTGATTATAATAAAATTAACAATTTGATATACCGCATACTCGTTTACCTTGGGTATCTATACTCCTCACGGCATTAACAAACAAAAAAGGTGGTAGGTAAAGCTGTCGGGTATATCAAATCATTTAGGCCATTTTCCAAAAGCGCCAAAATCCTCACAACAATCTCAGTAATCTCGAAACAGGTGGGTTTATCGGAAAGCACTCACAACTATTTACCAAAGCTTATGAACACAAACAGCAGGTACCTTTTTAGGGACGAAACAAAACTTGCTAACAAGATCCCTAAGTAGGTACACCAAACAAATTGAAATAGACGGTGACGAAAATCTACAACAAAATACCGAAAATGTTTAGGAAATCCTACTAATATTATTATTAATGTGGCAGTTTTTCAAAATATTTCGATTTTGTTCGTTACTCAATCACACTCCAACGGCTTATATTGATACAGGAATAGATTATAGTCTAGAGCAAACACAAAGGTTATTTTATCATCAAAATTGCCGTGATTTCCGGGCATGCGATCAAAATTCCATGCGGGCCAATTACTACCACCAAAGCATAGAATTTTATAGGTTTATAGATATCATATTATCTACTTCGTATCTGTTGTAATTGTTACATTTAGTTCTAGAATTACACTCGGTCCTGCCCCCGAACAAGTGGCATTTCGTTGGTACACTATGCCAACGAATTTGACGTATATGACAGTCGTCAACGAATGTCATAAAAAATCGATCAATTAAATTCGCTGACCGATTTACCTGTGGACAGATTGTATAGTATAGACAATCTGTCAAATCTGTTAAAACCTATCTGCAATCTGTCCTCAGATTAATCGAGATTAAGGACTGAGTCTCGTTCTTGAATTTTCTCAGCTTAATCTACAAATAAAAGATAATTAACACTAATTGTTTCTTCATCCACTGTGCTGGCACTTTAAGATTAAGCCATTATTTGAACAATATAGTAGAGTTAATGATGTTCGATCCCAATTAGTGGACATACTCGTATAGTAATTATTTCTAGCAAATTCAATTACATATATCCATTATAGTCCAAATGATTGGAGTATAATGTCAATGATGCAATTTTATTATTTTGGTTATAATGTCCATTATTAGTTTAACCATTAATTTAATTTAGTTATTTTAGTTTCTATATTACAATTAAACTCATAAGTTTAATTAATTATGTTGTTAGGTCAAAAGGTGATTGTTTTGTTATTAATTTAAAGGTTACAAAATATTTTCATTTTCATTTAAATGGTCCCAGAATCGGCCCTTGTGGAACACTACTATGAAATCAGAATATTGCGACATAAACATTTAATTTTCTTACAGGACTAATAAATAAAAGACGCCTCTTCAAAAAGGGACCTCGTAAGCTCTACATACTTTGCTCCAGAAGAACAAAAAATACACATCTTTTTACGGTATTTCAATCAATTGAAATGCTTTACATGCCTAACCAAATCAGTTTTAACAGCTCATAAAATTCAAGTAGTGTCTGCAAATAAAAGTCATTGAAACGACCAAAAATGTTTATTAAATAAATTGAATTCCGTGTTGCGTTATTTTTCCCTTTTTATTAATCTTGGGTAGATTAATCTATTATTAATCTTCGCCCAGGGCAAGATGAATAGATTAAGATGTCGAAAACGAACTAACAAACCCAATAGCAGATGTACTAAAATCTTCAGAACAGTGAGATGCCAATCAGCCCCTGGTAAGGCCTGTTCCTTAAATCTAGTATTTTTATTTTATAAATTATCTCCTAGACTTTTCCAGGCGACAATTTTTTTTACTTAAATGATAAACTAGACTATTTTGCATTAAAATATTCATTTAGTGATATATTATTATAGTTAGTGTAGTTTAGTTAATTAAGTTAATTAAGATTTTAACAAACTTCTTAGGAGTCGTTTTCTTCAATCTTAATTTACTTAATTAACTCAGTAACTAGTACTTGGAATGCGTTTACGTCCTGTTTACATCGCAATAACGTGAACTACAGTGTCTCTGAGGGACCGGTTTTTGGACCCTATACCCCTCAGGTAAGAGACTAGCACACGGGCCATCTGTTGGAAAGTGGTTACCACTTATCATGGCCTACGGATGTGTGTAACACCAGTGTCATACTCATGTAACTGACCCTGTAGGAACATTCTAATATTCTTCTGGTAGAACCTCATAGTGTAGTCGCTTGGAAAAACCAATATTATTTTCTTTGTCAATTTTGCAACTCTAAATTTTTCATCTCAAATAGGACATCATCGTAAATTAATACTATTTTTGAAATAGTGAATCTGTATCCAATGAATATCAATAATCACTTAATTTTGCTGACTATACCTACGTGCTAATGTGGTCAGTTTCGGCATCATTCAAAGCTGCAAGTCAGTTGAAGCACTAAAAATAATTTAAACTCCACCTCTGAGAACCATCCAAGGAGCTAGGGCACCATTTTATAGTGATTTAAAAGCGGACAAATGATTACTCAATTTCTTTTCCATCAATGGTTCAGTTGCCGATGATCCCAGACCAATCTTTTTTGTTTTAGGCTACGTGTGAGGTATCTTTGATTGAAGATTGAAGGTGGCGCCTTCAAGGCTATCTACCTCTGAAAAGACCCTTACTTTTTGACACAAAAAGACGGGGACAAATTGTGAAATAATCCCCTTGCCATAGTATTCTGAGATGACAACGGATTTTTTTAAGTCCTTCAGGTATTCTAGCCGCTATCAATGGAGTCGCTTGCCTAGAAGCAACATTCACTCTAGACTTGATAAAACCCATTCCTAAGTAGTTAATTTACGTATCGACGAACACTCACAATTTGCGTAGGTCACTGGTGTTGCTACCGGTATGAAGGAATATATAACAGTTGGAGCGTGGATGACATAGGCCCAATAATTCACAGATCAACGGTTTATTCCTTTCGACTAGTTTATATTCTTGAATTCTGTTTGAACAACATCTATCGCGTACCTTCTCGGGAATATTTTATACACTGTGCGCAAGTAGGCAGCGAGGCGATGTTTTCGCTATTGAATCATATCTCTAAGAGCATGATTTGCGAGAAAAAAACTGACAGAGAAAGAAACTCTGGTAAAGGTTAGGTTGAGAAGTGAGAAATTGACGAGAAAGATTAAAGCGTGGACGAGATCCTGTCCTTAAAAGATGTATTCTTCTACCCACTTTTAGGTAATGCTGATAGGCTAGAACTTTTGGAGAGTTCTGCAGCTGACCTCCAGTGTAGGCGGAGACGAGAGTCCACCATATTATTATGAAAGAAAAAAAAATGTAATTAATACCTTATAATTACTAGGTAGCTTAATCTAACGTAAAATTAAATTGAAAGATTCTATTCCAAACTTCTAGAGCATAAATTATGATGGAATCTTTTCTTTCATCAATGTGCTTCCATATATAAATTTGCCTTAGAGCGGAAACACACGATGCGTTGCGGCGGCGGCGCGACGCCGGAGCGGTGTCGCTGCGTCGTTTTACATAGAAATATCTGTAGCATGTCACACGATGCGCTGCGTCGCCGCACCGGACTTGCAACCACCGAGACGAGGCGGGGAGGGGTGAATGCGTTGCGACGCCGGAGCGGCACCGCTCCGGCGCGCGCCGCACCGCCACCGCGTAGTTGTTTATGATTTATAGACCGGGCGCTAGAGGTATGAGTATGCAAAATGTGAATACCGAATTTCGCCAACGGATTTAAGTAAAGAAAAGGTCCAAGAATGATAATGTGGATCTTGCCGGTCTATTTTCTGGTCAATTTTTTTTACACCCTCTTGTCTTATTCGTAAAGGAAATGTATTCGAACAACCAGCGAATTCAAGTATAAATTTTCTTAAAGTAGGTAAAAAATACTTATTTTTAATTTTGACATTTGTTATTGATGCATTTACATAATGAAATACAAACCAATTCAGATTTATTGCAATTACAATACCTTGTGCGACAATTTACAGTTCATTTACATGGGGGGAATTAATAACTCTGGTAAAGACGGCTTGTATAGTCATTTTGTCGTGGACGTAAGTCACTGTTGAGCTTTTCGTAAAAGTGTACTTTTATATATGCCTAGGTAGGTACCTATCTATATTTTGTAGCATTAATGATACTAATGTTGTCAGCAAAATGTTATTATATTTAATCATCGATATATATTATATTAGCTTTTGCCCGCGGCTCCGCCCGCGTGGATGTCGGTTATCGCGACCAAACATAGCCTATGTCCTTTCTCAAGGTCTAATCTACCCCTATACTAAATTTCATCAAAATCGGTTCAGTGGTTAATGCGTGAAAGCGTGACTGACAGACAGACAGTTACTTTCGCATTTATAATATTAGTATGGAAATATGGATTCAGGGTTGGCAGTCGGCAGCACGAGTGTGATGCCCCTGGTGTTGCATACGTCCATAGGCCACGGTGACCACTTCCCATCAGATGGGCCGTGTGCTTGTTTGCCACCTAAGTAGTATAAAATAAAAATGGATACAAAAACACGACTTAATAAAGCAACTTCTTTACGTCAATAGATGTAGAAACACACTAAACGCATACGCGCGCTATGCTTACTTTAAGGGCGCAGAGGGGATGTGAAGGGAGCGGGAAGGGACCATCACACCCGGCGGCAAGATTTCTTTGCATTATTTAGAGGATCAGGTATAAGAATCCGGTCATAGTTGCCGTCACTCGGATTTTGCATACTCAACTACCTCTAGCGCTTGCACTATATTAACAGACATTACAACGCAGCTGGGGAGCACGCGGCGCCGCTGCGTCATAACAACGCAGCGGCGTCGCACCGCTCGTGTGCCCGCTACTGCGGCGAAATTTCTGCGGTGCGTCGCCGCAACGCATCGTGTGTTTCCGCTCTTATATAGATTTTTAACCACTTTAAGGTTCTGGATGCTAGCCTGGAGAACTTGTTTAAATAGCTTTGAAATACCGATTGATTTGAAGACGTAGCCATTTTAGGACAGCATAGAGATATAAAGAAAATGGCTACGTCTTCAAATCAATCGGTATTTTAAAGTTATATAAACAAGTTCTCCAGACTAGCATCCAGAACCTAAAAGTGGTTAAAAATCTATATAAGGTGCCGACTAGCAGTTTAATTTCATCGAATGTTACGATGACGGAATAAAGACATTTGTATGACTTCAAAGTATCATGACAAGATCGGTTTTCTTAACTCCGGCTACGATCAAAGAAAAGGTATTTACATATTTCAATATTGACGTAACATTCTTTTTATTAACTGAGGATTATTGTGCAAAATAAAAAATAATTGGACATTATAATTAAGTAACCTCGTTCATTTTGCCGGGTATTTGTCCGTTTGAAGTTATGAGCATGGCCGGTGTTGTAAACGTAATTGTAAGCTAGATTGTACTGACAGCGAATTTTAAAAACGAATCCAATTTTAAGTTACAAAGTGAAAAAGAAGCTATCCTTTTTCGTCTCTGCCACTAGTTTGAGTTACCTACTAATAAGCTAATAAATCCTTTGTAGGCCTCCCACTTCTGTTTTCCTTCCCATATAATAAACTTTTGATTTAGGCCAAAAAGAAACATAGAGCACAATAGATTATGAAACTGCTGCACAGTTAAATAGGGTTTTTACCACTTAAAACTAACAATTTTTACCACTTAAGCAATAATTTCAGGCATAATTGGTTCCAATTTTTCACCTTTTTGTTTGGCGCCTGCCTCAGGAGTGGTTATATCGAATTTAAGAAAACCTTCAAACTTTTATATTATGTACAGTAGCATCAGGCAAATGATTGAAGTTGTTTGTTTCTTTTTGATGACTTTCATTAGTAAAAATATTGCATTTGACTTGCATTACACTGGGCTTTATTTTATTTAATTAAATTGATTGAGTAAATCGTGACAACGTGGTTCAACTTGATTGGAGTTACGAAGTGAAATCTGATTTTTAAAAGATAATAATATATCAATACCTTACACTTATCAAGAATTTTAGATAGTTTAAAAGTACATGTGAACATAATGCAGGGCATAGCACTTGATACAGCCGTAGATACACTCGTTATCGCAGCTTTCACTTGTCGAGTGCATGACAAAAGTTATGTGCTGTTGTTGTACAGTAAGTATGACCGGATTAGGTACCTCTGTTACAAGCCAAGCTCAAGTATGGCTTCTGGTAACATTTATTTATGCTCTTAAACACTACAGAGTGGCTTTACTATCGTAGATTACAATTACAATGTCACAATGTGCAGTGAATGTGAATGACTTTTAACAGCGATGATGATGTTGGTCGTTCTGATATCGCTACTTACAATTTCTTTTTGGTTTTTCAATGGTTTTTTTTACCATTGAAATAGAAAAGTGGGACATGACCGATTTTTAAGTGAGCGCTTAAGGTGACTTAAGAAAACTTGCAGTAAGTACCTATATATGGTTATTAATATGATTTTGCTTGCGCATATGCAGAAATCCAGGATGTTGTTGCTGTACGCCCTGCCTGCCTACGGTTCTGTCTCTTGGTTGTCATGTATCATATTATCGTTAGATACTTACGAAAAAATGCTTGAAAAGAAATATTGACTTAATATCTTCGAAGTTTTGACCGACCACTCATGGTTCATTGTTTATACTTACTTATATTGACACAGCTACACGCAATATCCTTATTATCATAGAATTACCACCCAAATAACAATAATTTCATAACAAAAACACACAACATTTATTAGTTAGCGCCGCACCACGAAATTATTTCCCCATCAGTCAATTTGCGCTAATACGCGCGATGTTATCCGTCCTGAGAAGTCATGCGGAGAAGGAGGCCATCTTGCTATCTAAATTGACGGTAATTGTTCCGTGTGCAAGTAGTTTCACTATCTATGAGCTTATGAACCATTTCCCTAAGGGCCATTACGTTTATTGAAATGCATTTGGGCGTATTTTTTCATTCATCGGTTGCTATGGTACTGATTAACTGCTTTCGACGGTATTATTGTGGTTATGACCTATTGAGTGAGTTTGGCATAGAGAACGGAGTGTATGGTCCACTAAGACCTTTGTGGTCCAACCAGTCTCACCCTTTTTACGAGACTCTGATACAGGCTACACGGGGTAAACAGTAGTCAGTCCCAGAAAAGTATACAGTTTTACAACTGAACCAAAAGGAAGAGCAAAGAGTAAAAGGACCCTGGGTACCAGAGTGAAAACCTCGTATGCAACCGCGAACAACACAAGTTTTGGTTGGACCTCATATCTGGCGGCGGCAATCCTCTCGGGGTTAGAAGAAAAGACAGTTCTGTTGTCACTCCTGTAACAGTCAAAATAAACCAATTAATGGAATTTCAATTCTCTTAACACATTCTGGGCACCAAAGTGGCAGTGTTGAACGCAATCTGGATTGGCACTTGGATAAAGAAGAGAAAAAAACCTACTAGGAATACGAGTAATTGCAGCTTGACCAACCATCTGACATACTTAATTAAAGTTGGCTTAGTTTTACGCCAGTTCTTCATTCAACGTTAACCAATTTAACCCACCGACTACTGACTTTACGACTGCGATAAAAACTCGTTTTCAGAATAAAACCCCGGGGCATTAAGCTTTAAAAAAATATTTTAACCGTTGGCATCAATATGACCCCGCCTCGGTGTCACAAGCCAATTCACGCGAATACAACAAATAGGTACGTACCGAGAACAAACACACTCATGCCTGATATTGCTAAAGCTGAATTAATGAGTTTTGTGATAATGGTTTTTGTAATCGAGTCCGTAGGTACTTTTTTTGTACTATACTAGTAAAGCGTGGTTCCTGGAAAAATAGAATTCGGGGCACCCCATCTCTTCTCATGTCATACAAGGCGACTAAGGGTTAAAGATGTTTAACATCAGACAGACATATTCAAATATCAGATACATGGCTCGAGTCAATAATGCCCGAAATACGGCAATAGGCTCACCCCCTATTATGTGGGACCGAATACAATGATTGGTGAAATATGGGTGTTAATTTACCTCTGCCTAACCCTCCGGGGATAAAGGCGTGATTATTATGTATGTCTGTAACCTAACCTAACCTTCATTACCGTATTATACAAAAATACGAAGCCTAAAATGCCTACTACTAAAATTCTACTAGCTCTCTGACTATAATGTTCTTAATGGATTAAACCTGGTTAATATTCTCGTACATTAATTAAATTAAGCGAATACAAAAACCTGTTTTGCTGGAAGCTTTCTATTTAATCTTAGATTTTCAACATAGCTGCATAAGATTGGAGACTGGGGATAAGAAATATCTGGAGATATACGGTGTGAGATATAAGTTTATGGGAATGAGAGGTATGGGGCATCGTAGATTGAAGCGTCACTTTTCGTCTTTATAAGAACAGTCACAACATTTTAGTAATAAGTTCGTACGATAAAATTAGTTTAATAAGGTTTACAAATTTGAAAAAAAAAATCATTTGATACTCCCCTCACAGCTTTAAAAAACTTAAAACAGCATTAACATCCATTTATCCATTCGTTTGGAAATTACGCGATGCTACAGACAGACAGACAGACACAGGGATACATGTGAAACTTGTGATACTACTCTTTTTGCGTCGGGGATCAAAAACAGCCCTAAAGGGTTCACATTGTATTTCCACGCGTCTCTTTGGGGCAATTTGACCCCTAAAATCACGGTACGCAGGAAGGTCTTCATCCTAGCGGTAATCCCAGTCGCATCCGATGCTTTCACCACGGAGTCTGGGGTCCGCTTTACCAGTCTAACTGTGGATTTGGCTGGACGTATTTTACGTGAAGCGATTGCCACCTGACCTCCACAACCCAATAGCGATATTGAACGATAATTATAGAATAACTACAGCTAGACCAGTTTTTGAACTTTTTACGGCTCCAACTACCCGTAACGACTACCATAGATGTTCATATGGCACCCGGTCTTCAATGTCGAAAAATCAAGGACAGTCGAAATGCCAGAGATATCTTATCAAAAGCGCACCTGGCTCCCTAACAACATAGTCGTGAAAGCTCTGTGCTGTTATATTCACTTCAAGCCCGACATAGGTACCACCTTTAGCTCCGGCGAGTTGAAGCCCTCGGGGGTCTCCGTAAGTAAAAAAGGTGGTATCAGCCTATACCCGTTCTCAGTCATTAAAACACAACATTAATACATTGCATTTCCGTGATAAATAAAATAAATTCATCTGTCAACAATTCAAATTACAATAACAAATATTGTTTATCATATAAATAACTGGTTATTAAACATGTTGTAACCGCGATGAGAGCTCGTTACAGAAACGTTAATTATTGTTGGAGCATTTCATTATGTTAGAAATGTTATGGCTTTAAAAGTGAACGTTTTGTTTTATAACTTTAACTTGCAGTGGAATTTTGATTCAAATTTAAATACATCTAATGATTAGTTCATAACGTAACGTTTATGACTTCACGGAGTAACGTTTATGAACTTCAAAATTAACTCAATCACTATGTTTTAGGTATCTACTATAAAATAACATTTTAAGAAAATATTAAACCAACTCCAAGAAATAAAAAAGGCACTGAAAAGTGAAAAATAACGAACTGTTCAAAAGTCTGCGTAAAACCATTTACCTATTTGTTTAATAACAAATGTTGAGCTATCTACTACCCCGTTGAAGTCGGTGCTAAGTTAAGCCCTAAATAACATCCTTTTTTTGAGGTCAGTTCAAAAGAGGCAATTGAAAAGCTTTCATGATTTGCCGGTGAAATCATGCGGTTATTGACTGTCCATGTGTGAAATAGTAGAGATATACTCTTTACTGGACCAATAGGTCCAGACCAACGACAGTTTATTATGATATTAACTGGAAAGAAATCACTAATTTCAAATAACATTGGTACATCTGCAAATTAATGGACGAGGTTCTGGGGCAAGCTTTTCTTTCGGTATTGGAAGGTTAGATAACAGTCACAAAAAATCAAAGATAAGCCAAATCAAAGGAAACAGTAGGAGAGCGGACGTCGAGTAATGCGGTACAAGATTGGGATGCAATTTGGAGTAACACTGTGTTAATAATAATATCACTACATATTATAAAACAAAGTCGCTGTCGCTGTCTGTCCGTCCCTATGTATGCTTTAATCTTCAAAACTACGCAACGGATTTTGAAACGGTTTTTTTAATAGAGTGATTCAAGAGGAAGGTTTATATGTATAATACATGCATAATATTGTAGAGAAACACTGATAAATTTAGAGTAATACCACGCGGGCGGAAAATATGGCGGTACGAAGTTCGCCGGGTCAGCTAGTTTGATATAATATACATTTGTAAAGATACAACGGAAGCGTAGGGACAAGCCGAACCTACCTAATTTCCTAAGAAGCGTTTCGTCCTGAGTACATGATTTACACTGAATTTACAGCAGTTCAAATAGAGAATAATTGTACAGCTTTACCCAGATGGGGGTAAGAATGAGTTAGAACAAATATGAGCATACCTAAAGATTAATCATTTATAGAACGAATGCGTATCGATTGATTATCGGCGCGAATGCTGAATGCGCCATTATTGTGGTCAGGTGCTGACTACTTGGTTTGTTTTATCTGCTAATGATTTTCGTTCTGATAAATTGTTTGCCGATACTTTTTTTTTTTTAAATCTACCGTTCGTATCTAATAACATTCAAGATATTATCGTAGTATCGTAGCCGAACCACCCCTGCTTCGCCTGTCACACATTTTGAAATCCCGTATTACCATACCATACCGAATTTCAGTCATCTATAGACTCGCAATTTAATAATTTTCAATGTATGGAAATCTGCCGGATTTGTTGACATTTGACGTGATGAAATGAAACTTATAACCTTCCTGGATAAATGGACTATTCAACGCAAAAATAATTTTTCATTTCGATCTAGTAGTTCCTGAGATTAGCGCCTTCAACCAAATATACAAACAAACGCTTCAGCTTTATAATATTAGTAGGTATAGATTAGTAAAGATATAGATTACTGGTGAATGTTTCCTTTATGTATACAATGATGCAGATTCTGTTGCTCAAGTTACTTCTAGTTTTCAACAGTTGATACGTTCACTAGATTTTCCAAACGGACTACCTAGTTTCATATTTACTTTTCCACATTCCTCGTTTAATGGAATATTTATTAGGTTATGCTAATATTAATAAAGCTAGAAACGAAGGCAATAGTAGAACGGACAGAATGATGAAAGAGAAATCAGATTAGAAAATGAAAGCAAGTCAAAACAAGTAGGTACCTATAAAATTAACACCAGTGAGTAATGACAATAGTCCCTTTAGACATTTGTTGTGAGAGGTTAGTATAAATCAATTTGGTACATAGAATTATTACGTAGGCTATTAATAGTGAATAACACATTAGAATTAAGAATTAGCATACAATCGTATATCAATGTGTGAGGGGCCCACCCATGGCCCACCCGCTACGTGTTAGCATCAGCGAAAGTGACATGATATTAGTCCTCATAGGCCATTACACTTCCGAGCCTGGGGACACTCTCCTTTTCTTCCTGAGGAACTCAAAAGGGTCGACCGGGGTGCAGGAGACACATATCGGGCAATGGCCAAGGTGTAGGTGGGAGTGAAGTGGGTAGGTATCTGTGAGGATTTTGGGCAAGATAAAAAAGGGGTTATTAGATGGAAGTCATGTTCGGCCCTAGTCATGTTCTACCCTTGGTCATGAATTTGTCAAGTTCACTTTTTGTCATATTTTGATTTTATCATGTTCTGCTTTCGTAATATTCTGCTTTCGTGGGCCTAGCCTAGAGGACTTTGAAGCAAATCAATTTTTATTCTTCAGTAATGGGTCACGTGATATTGCGATGACAATTATTGATTTAATACATACATTCATATACACACGCCTGTAAATCCCCGAAGGGGTAGGCAGAGGTGTATTAACACCCACATTTCGCCAACTACGATTTTCACTCTCACATAATAGGAGGCGAGCCTATCGCCGTCTAGCGGGCACTTTGTCATGTTTACTGTCGGATGCAGAACAGCCCTATCCCTTAGTCGCCTTTTACGACACCCACAGGAAGAGATGGGGTGGCCCTATTCTACTCCACCGGGAACCAACACGGTTGATTTCAAATATTTCTTTACATTTCCATAATATAACTAGCTGTCCCGGCGAACTTCGTACCGCCATATTTTTCCCGTTCCCGCTGCACCTATTTTCTCATCCTTTAAACCTTCCCTGGACACCCACGAATATTTCAAGACTAAAATTAGCCAAATCGGTTCAGCCGTTCTTGAGTTATAAAATAACAACCAAAAGTGGCATTGATTTTTATATATTAGATTAATCTCTAATCAAGTTAAATGTTAGTAAATTAGATTATCTAAGTAGATAATGATCCTTTTAATTTATGAAATGAAATTAAAAGGTGAAATTACTTTATTCCGTTGCGAATTTTATTCTCTATAGAAACACTAATGGCTCGCTTCATCCGAACACCACTTATGGAAATTACTATACACACAAATAACATGTAGACAATGAACAGTACATTCACTAATGAAAAACACCAAGCCACAAATACACGTAAAATGATTTCATCTCCACCGCTTGCATTCCAATTATCTTTCATTCCGTCATTCATAAATAACATAAATTGTATGTAATTGTAAATCTTTTTGTAAATTACATTTGCATAATGTGTGTTTCCACTGTTTTGCATACTATAAGTTGGTTAATAAATATTCAGATTTGGCCGGGAACCGTTGAGCGATAATTTAAATGGTTGGACTAATTTAGAAGATATATAAATCTATTATTATGTATATTAACGATAGTGACCTGGATGTAAAAGCCGCTATCGTTGTAAGCAGCACTTACCTGTCATGGCGTGAAATGTGTGTGAAAGTTTACAAAGATAGTGATAATAATCTATCTTTTATCTGTCTATCAATGAAACTTATTATCTAAGTCTTTATTCAAAAAATAGCAGGTTATTATAGGTAGATTACTATTATATAATTGTAAAGTAGTCATGTCCGTAGTTCCGTACATTGGAGATATTTAAAAAAAACATGGGAAAGAGCAACCTAACTCTTTTTTTTTTATGAATCGTTTCCTTCATCCTACAGTCCCGGGCCCTAACGGGGCGTGGTAAAGCATCTGATGAGGCCGTCAAGCTGAGTAACATCTTGATGAGTGACATCTCATCCGCGAAAGATTTCATCTTCGGATGAAATGCCGTCCTTTTTAAATTGTTAGGTCACGAATCGGATGATTCGTGACCTAACTTGAAAATTGTAACACCCTAAGTCATTGTAACATAGTACGTGTCTATTATGATGGAAAACTACTGAACAGATTTTGATGTGGTTTATTACTTGAAAGGTCTTCTTGGTCAGACCAAAAAGTTTGTCTGTCTGTCTGTCTGTTTACACACTGACAGATAGACAGACAGACAGTCTGTCTGTCTGTCTGTTTGTATGTCTGTCTGTTACGCTTTCACACCTAAACCGCTGAACCGATTATGATGAAAATTGGTATAGTGGTAGTTTAGACCTTGAGAAAGGACATAGGCTATGTTTGGTCGCAATAACCGTCATCCACGCGGGCGAAGCCGCGGGCAAAAGCTAATATTCTATAAACCTAAAATATTTAGGAAGAAAATACTAAATGTCTATTACCAAATGGGAACCCCTTAGTACTCAAGTCTAGTATTAAAATGTAAAGCTCCCCTAAAAGCCAAGAGGAGATTATACACTCACATATTAGGCAGAAAGGAGGTAGGTATTCGCAGTACTAATAAAAGCTTACGACTTGCGGTCAGAATAACGAGTAGGTTACGGTATTTGGTGTAATACCCTGTTTTATATATTTTAATTTTAATGTTTAAAATGAAGTGAAAATTAGTTGGCATCCCGGTAAATTTCGACCTAGGGAGAACAAGTACATAATGTGGTGCTACGTGATATCCCGTATTTCTTTGATTATATTGCTGCACAGTGTAAATATTTATATGCATGAATAGAATATGTCTATCTGCAATATATAGTTATTTAAACTGTCATGACCACACATATTACTATTAGAGCTATCGGGATATTTATCATATTTTATTATTGCTTGGAGTTTCCGATATGTTGATGCTGACGCGATATAGACAGAGAGACAGAAAGACAGGGAGACAGAGAGACAGAGAGACAGAGAGACAGAGAGACAGAGAGACAGAGAGACAGAGAGACAGAGAGACAGAGAGACAGAGAGACAGAGAGACAGAGATACAGAGATACAGAGATACAGAGAGACAGAGAGACAGAGAGACAGAGAGACAGAGAGACAGAGAGACAGAGAGACAGAGAGACAGAGAGACAGAGAGACAGAGAGACAGAGAGACAGAGAGACAGAGAGACAGAGAGACAGAGAGACAGAGATACAGAGAGACAGAGAGACAGAGAGACAGAGAGACAGAGATACAGAGAGACATAGAGACATAGAGACAGAGAGGCATAGAGACAGAGAGACAGAGAGATAGAGAGACAGAGTGACAGAGTGACAGAGTGACAGAGAGACAGAGACAGAAAGACCGAAAGACCAAAAGAAAGAAAGACAGAGAGTCAGAAAGACCCAAAGACCGAAAGACCGAGAGACCGAAAGACCGAAAGACCGAAAGACAGAAAGACAGGAAGGCAGAAAAACAGACAGAAAGAGTTACTTTCGCATTAATAATATTAGTATGGATTTATTCAGAATCTGAAAGTGCCTAGGGCCGCTACTTCAAAGGTACTTCACTGTTACATTTGTTGTTATAATTATTTCAACATTAAACAGTGATTAAATGAGCTAAGGGCGCCTAACCAAAAGATTACAATCATGTCTTAACAATGTTAGAGCTACAAAGGGCTTAGTTTGTAACATGTATTATGTTATATGTTCCTCTAAATTGTACTGAAATTGTTCATAATATGATGTTACTGCCTTGAGAATGCCTTGTGAAGGCGCTAAATACGTCATGTCGTTAATTAATTTATGGTTGGATAAGGCAACGTTTATGTTAATGTATTTATAAACCAACATGTTACCTAGAAATCGGAATACATAGTCAAAATTAGTAGTAATTTTAATGGATTCTAACGAGATTTATAATAATGTGATTTTGGCTAATCTATTTATTTATTAAATCTTTTCCATATTGCAAACTTTTCAGTTTTCCCCAAAGTTTGTATTGCGTTTAAGTACTAACTCCACCACACTAGGATCCTCAGGTCTTGAACTAATCGTGTCATCTCGTAATGCCAACATAATATCACCTGCAAGTTGATACACCTGCAAGCCGGTATATCTACAACTCAGTACACCTGCAAGCCTCCTGAATATTTTTTTACTCTTGGAGTTGGATGATCAGTGAAGTAGCTCCAAAGTGCAGACCTTGTGGGAAGAACAGATAATGTACCTAGCTATAGTTACTATTACATAATTTTTTTGTAAATGCGTACATAATATTATACATAGAAACACCAGACTAATGCATACAAACATATTTATGCTCACAAATATTTGCCTGATTGGTGATGTTTTGACAATTAATATTATCGTAACTGATAGATAAATAATTTTCAGTTAATCCACGTATAATTATTATTTATGAGATATTATACCTATTAATTATTATTTGATTATAATATATAGTTATATTATAAATGCAAACTAATATTATAAATGCAAATGTAACTCTATCTGTCTGTCTATATGTCTGACTGTCTCCCTGTCTGTTACGCAGTTACGCCTAAACCACTGAACCGATTTTGATGAAATTTGGTACAGAGATAGATTACACCTTGGAAAGGAAAGGACATGGGCTATGATTGGTCGCGATAACCGACATCCACGCGGGCACAGCCGCGGGCAAAAGCTAGTAATATAATAATTTAATAATGCTAATGGTCTTCTACCTTAGTAACATAAAAAGCTCAGAAACCCATTACAACGACAAAGTGTCCTTAAACGTCAATCAAACGGGCAAATTTAAAGCAATCACGTGAAGCGAAAACAATGATGGGTGATACATCGAGGAGGGGGCGACGCGGCGAGTCAGGGGTTGTATATCTAATGGAGAATTGAAATTGAACTAAATATAAAAATACTAAAAATGACATGACATGTCTGTGACATCGCAGATAAAATGAAGTATGTTGCCTCGACTAGCCAACCCCCATAGACAAGTGGCAATTCGTTGTAGAATAGTGTATGAAAGATGTATGAGATTTGACGTAAGTATATATAGGTATGACAGCACCCCTGCCAGCGAAGTAGCCTGCCTGTAGTCCTCTGTAGTGAGGTATTCCATGAAGCACACCCAATTAAAGCGCACCCAGGCGAAGCACACTTAAAGTATTCCACTTAGCACACCCATAGGCGGGCTTCAAATAAAAATTTAAAATAATTAATCTTCTATTCCACGAAGCACACCTAAAGTATTCCACGAAGCACACCCATAGGAGGAGGGTAGTAGTGGCCTGTATTACCTACCGCAACCACTTGGCTACATGAGGGTAAAAACATACATACATACATTATAATCACGCCTTTATCACAATTTTATTGTTGATAAATTAACACCTACATTGTATTAGGTCCCACGTATTAGGGGGTGAGCCTATTGCCGTATTCCGGGCACTATTGTTTACTCGAGCCATGCATCTGAGGCTGAGTCTGGGCTGTATTTATCTGTATGATGTTAAACAGACCTATCCCTTAGTCGCCTTGTACGACCTCACATGGGAAGAGATGGGTCCAAATTCTACTCTGCCGGGAACCACGCGGCTAGTGGGAGTAACAAACTGTATGTAATTGTGGCATAATATTTCAAAATCGATCATTATTATCTCAGCGTTATTTCTACTGGTATCTGAGTATTTCATCTCAGAGCCCGCTTAAGCTGCTGCTACCAGAGATGTGCTATGCTACGTTGCTGTAGATGCGTTTGATATCCACCAATCATATTCATTGGTTTGCATAGCATAGCACTGGTGGAAAGGGGTTCAGCTAAGTTTTATTTTTTATATAGAAAGATGCGTGCGTTTGTTTACCGTGGTATCATTAGACAGTACCAGTGATGGTACTCGTGATGCATATTATGGATGTGTGCTATGGATGGAGAATAGATTCGAATTTTAAATATTTATAGGAAGTTTCATAGCACATCTCACTCGCTACGCTACATAGCAGGCAAGCATAACTGCATAGCACATCTCTGGTGGAAAGACAGCCTTACGCTTTCTTCTCGTTTCAATTGGTACTTTCTTGGCTATTACGGGAGCAACTGTTACCAGAACTC
This sequence comes from Eilema depressum, assembly GCA_914767945.1. Classification (NCBI taxonomy): domain Eukaryota; kingdom Metazoa; phylum Arthropoda; class Insecta; order Lepidoptera; family Erebidae; genus Eilema; species Eilema depressum. The sequence continues at coordinate 12,491,083 of OU612031.1, forward strand.
CTAATCTCAAGAGGAAAGCCTACGTTAGAGTCTGATCCCTTGAACAGGTTTGCTGACTTGCAAGTGGGGTTGGTTTGGGCTCTGAAGAACTTGGTGCGGGCCCGTAATTTAAAATCGACGTTCATGAAAATTATTCTTTCCCACATCAAGCCAGCCCATTCGTGTTTAGAATGGCTAAACTAACCTATGGTATGGTAAAAACCCTTTCAACAAAGTTACATCAATTAGCCTTCAGTAAAGTTTATAACTTAACTATGTAAGCTGTATATTTATTACACGCCGTGAATATTAATGGCGATTTTATCGTTCAGTAAGCTTAACTTTTAGTGGACTGGACTGGACAAGGGTTATAAAATACTAATGGCCGAGAATAAATAAATAGCCCTGTATAGTTGGATTATCACGGAACTTATTTACTGTAATATCCCAAATATTATTATATTTTTGAAGCGATATTGCCTAATGCTACCATTGGGTTGTGAAGGTCATATGGCAGTCGCTACACGGAAAATTTCGAGGTCCAGCCAAATCCACAGTTAAGACTGGTAAAGTGGACCCCAGACTCCGACGTGAAAGCTTCGGATGCGACAGAGAATTAACGCTAGGATGAACAAGAAGAAGATTTGGGTGTAAGCCTGAATTGTTTAGATAGGGCTTGCTCTAAAACTCCTCTTATGCCTCAAGAGCGGCCACTGTGGCGTAGTGGTAGTGAACGGGGCTGCTACGCAGGAGGCGCTGGTTCGTTCCCGCTCAGTGAAAATATTTGTGTGCATGAAATATGGGTATTTGCATTGGTCTGGTCGTGCCTCGGTGAGCACGTTACGCCACCGTCGGTCCCGGTTGATTTTGATCCATATTCCTGCATAAAAAATATTCAGAATTCTCGCGACGCCCATCGCAACACAGCAGGAGCTGTCGTGGCGCGTGTGGTGTGTACTTTAGTGGATCAACATAAGTCTCGTGGGGCTGTGTCAAGGACGTAGATATGCCACTGGTCAAAAATTACTATATTTTTTCTAAAACAGATTTTTCGATTTACAAAAATAAATAATTCTCAGCTCATTATTATTATCGGATCGGCCATTATTTCCGTTGTTCGCCATTGTAAGGATTACAAATGGTGTACCTAAGTAGGTACACAGTTTGTAAGTATCTAACTACAAGTGTATTATTTCGAAACGGTCACCACTGTAGCAATAACTTGCTCTCTTTTCTTGAAAACTTGTTAAATAAAGAAAATTCATTATAAAAGAGTTGGTCATGCTCACAATTAAGCTTTTAAGGGTCACAGTACACAGGATATGTTGAGCGTCAATAAGGTTCGATTTACTTACTTTCTAGAAGATACGGCCGAAAGTTTACGAGAATATCACTCATTGAAATAAAACCACTTTTTAACGGATTCTATCCCGATTTATTTGGTATTATTTCTATTTAACCTTTCGTCCACCTTTCAGCAGTCATGGGTTGAATGTAAATATTACCAACTACATCGTGATATAACCCACGTCACGTATCTTGGACCTAAATCTTACGAAATACTATCGATTGATGCCATAAAAATACGGATGTTACTTTTTCAGATTTTAGTCGGTTCGATTACCGGGTGTGGCAAACGAATTTTAAAAAAATCTTTGAATGCAGTTTTGTTTCTTTTTAATAATAAAATGATGTCTCCTTTAAGTAAAATGAGCTAACTTAAGGATTTAAGGTATTTTCCCTCCATGTGGCATCGCCGTGGGACGCCCTGTAGGTATATAGTGTTGCTGTTGGAAAAATGCAGTTACCAATATAATAATGCAATCGCAAAATTACCTGCCGTAAAGTAATCGTGTGTGCAGTGGCCTTAAACAGTAAGTCGTGTGCAAGTATATTGTTTAGGTGTACTTATAGCGAATGGTGATTAATGGAACAATCGTTTGTGCTTAAAGTTTTATCCCTTCATGTAGTGTTCACATACACGTGACACGATAAGTCTTGAGATAATGACGAAACCATAATTAAATACACATTCATACATAAATTCATACATACAGTCAGGGTCGGACTGGCCATACATTCAATGTGGCATTTGCCGCACGGGCCCCAGCCTGCGCGGGCCCCCCCGGTCCTGGTTTGAGGGACGGCAAACGTAAGATAGGACTTGATGCTGATGATACTTGGCCCGCACAGGCTAGGTTCCAGCTCTTGTGGATTAAATGTAAAATAAAACTAGATCATATATAATCGTTCATGAAATGAGAGAGAAATGAAATAGAAAATTCAACAAATGGTTTAGGTTTTTTTCTGAGCTGTACGAAAACGGCCTGCTCTGGGATCAGCCTGAAATCTGCGGTTAGAAGATTGACGGCATCCTCTAAAAAAGTTTCAAGAAAAATTGGCACAAGAGGGAAATTGGTCTAAAGTGAAGTACCTGGGGTCGTCAGTGGGTTTCTGGTGGAAACCCCGGCGTAGCTATGGGTGGGCAAGGTGGTGCGGTGCACCAGGGCCCCCAAGCTCAGGGCCCCCGAGCCTGAACTACCAAATCTCATATCGAACTACCAAAAAAATCTTACTTTTGGAATGTGAAAATGGGTTGTAACACAACTCTAATCTAAAATAGGGGGGCCCCTGTGTCTTTTTGCACCGGGGCCCTTGGTCATCTAGCTACGCCACTGGGTGGAAACCACGCTAGTTTCGGAATTGCAATGACTTCGACTTTCCTCCAGACACGGAGGATGCTAACAGAAGCCATGCAGGTATTCTAGTGTTAGGAGTCATGACACGGCGACAGGCCTAAGGTGTTGGATTTGTTCAACTGAGATGTTGTCCATTCCGGAGGCTGTTTCTGTGAGGTCCTTAATTCCGAAAAAGGAGTCGCATGAAGTCTCCGGCACCTATTCTATTTCAGTATTTTCCGATAGTATCCCATCTGCCATCAGGTGCCAATTATATCTCTGGACTACTCATCAGCAGATTGGGATGCACTGCGTGAGTATTTTGCGTCCATCCCGTGGGTTGCACGTTGCTTTGAAGGTAAGAACCCATGGGACAGTGTCACTGCTGTTGCCAGTGAGATCAGTCAGGGTATGAAATACTACAACCCATACATTGATGTCACCGGTGTCAGCAGAGCGCGCCCTATGCTCGCGCGCGAGTGCGCAGAGGCTGTTGACCAAAAAGAGTCTGTGTACTGCGCTTGGGTATGGGCGCGCGCCACGCGCGGATCCAACATGGGGCACTTCAAAGCGGTGTACAACAGAGTCACAAAGGTCTGCGAGAGAGCTTACTTCAGAGCGGATGCTCAGCGCATAGCGTGGTTTGGTCAAAAGCTAGTGGTGCATCTCATGGGCAGTCGCTGCCGGGCCGCTCTCTGGCCCATGAGCCTCAAGATAAAACAAATTTGCTGGTTAATCTCTTTGCGGCCAACTTCCGAATCTAGGATTATGGTATGCAGCCACCGACACTGTCCATCAGTGACCACGCAATGCCTGATATCCTTATCAGACAACGCGATGTCCGTGCTGTACTGCAATCACTCGATGTCTGGCAAGCCAGCTGACCAGATAGTATTCCAGTGGTGGTTCTTCAAAAATGTGCAGCGGAGTTGTCTCCAATGCTTACGCGGCTGTACCGATTACCTTACATCTCGGGTGAAGTGCCATCGGCTTCGAAAATATGCGAATGTACAGCCGATCACCAAGAAGGGGGATCGCACAGACCCAGTCAACTGTCGGCCGATAGCCGTCACCTCAGTGCTGTGCAAGGTATTCGAGCACATCATCAACACATCAACAGCTCATGAGTCACCTAGATTATCACTCCATAATCAATGATCGGCAAAACAGTTTTCGGTCAAAGCGGTTTACGGGTGATCTTCTGGCGCACGTTACCCATCTTTGGGGTGAGGCTATGGACAAGTATGGTGAGTCACGAGTCACTGGCAAATCGTCTTGACATTGCCAAAGCTTTGAACAGAGTCTGGCAAAAATCGCTTCTTTCCAAGCTACCAAGCTTTGGTCTGCCTTTTAGACTATGCGACTGGATGGCTTCCTGTAGGAGCGGCGCCGTATACGCGTATTTTATATAATGGTCGAACTTCGGAGTAATTGCAGGTAAATGCTGGCGTATCACAGGGGTCTGTTTTATCACCTGTCGTTCTTATGCATTTCAACGACATGCTGTCCACTGGCAGCATTCATTGCTATGCAAACGATAGCACCTTACATGAGAGTTATTACGGATATCCTGCGACCAAGCAGTCTGATATCGGGGAAAAAGGCAGGTTCTCGTCACTGGGCTTGACTGGATCCTGAACCACATTTCTCAATGGGAATCAGAAACCTGCTCGAGTTCAATACCAAGAAGACGCAGGCATGTGCGTTTACAGCAAAGATACAGTATCTTCTTTCCTTCCCCTTCTCACTCTTTAGAGCATGCCACTACAGGACAATCTCAATTTCCTTAGTATGTTCGCTACAAACTGAATAATTATTAAAAACTGCATTGAGAGTATCACCAAAACAGCCTCGTGTAAACTCGGAGTTCTGAACAAAATGAAACGTTTTTTCAAGCCGGAGCAGCGGTGTTTTCTATACAAGATACAAATTTGCTCCTGCGTGGAATACTGCACACACCTTTAGGATGGCTCCGTAAAGTACTTACTAGATGCTCTCGACAGGTTGCAGCGATGTGCGGTCCCTATATTGGGAATCCGGAGGTCACTAACATCCTCGAGCCTTTGCAGATGCGTAGAGATGTTGCGTCCTTGGCAAATTTTACCGTCTCTACAATGGTGAATGTTCTAATGAGCTCTTCCAAATTAGTCCCACCCTCTCCTTTCCTATATAAAACAGCACGTGCAGGACTTATATCTCACCCGCATACGGTGCAGAATATTCCATCTAGAACCCAGCGGCTCGGCGACTCCTTCTGCTACACCAATAAGACCTGGAATTTCTTAGCAGCTCACGTGTTTCCCTCTTCCTACAGTCCCGGGTCCTTTAAGCGAGGCCTAAAAAGCATCGGATTAGGCCGTCAAGCCGAGTGCCACCATTGTAACTTGGTATGTGTCTCTATATGAAAGTTCTCACGCTCGCCACTTTGCTCGCAGCGATGGTTCGCTGCGCAGATGCGTGGGCCCCCGGCGACTCCTTCTGCGAGCAAGTAATGCTCGTGAAGGAGGCGGCGGAGCGAGAGCGCGAGGAGCGAAGGAGAATCGCAAACCGCGCGGCCCGCAACGAGCGACGGCAACTCGGGCGTCGGAGGTCGCAGAATGACCTCCGTCCCCCATGAGCGCGGGCCTGGGGGTGACGGGTAGAGCCGCCTGTAACCCTAGCAGAAGCAGGCCGCGGCGGCGGCACGCGTTGCGTGCCTCCCCATACCTGGGGGCGGGTTGGGGACTCTGTGGTCCCCTCACCGGAAGAGGGCCAGATCGAGAGATATGGCCCTGGGTCGGCCGGGGTGCGAGGGATATGGCTACGACAATCTCACCTCCGGCAACTGACGGCACACAGACGGCGTGCGTTTTAGTCGGTTCGAGTCCGACATAACCTCCTCCTCCGGCTACGGTGGGGGAGGTATCCGTGGGGATTTTGCGCACGATAAAAAAGAAAGAAAAAAAAAGGTATGTGTCTCTATAAATAATTGTGACCCTCTTTTCAGAGACTTTACCTTTAGCTTACCATCAGGCGAGGTGAAGTCAAATTGAGGCACGTCAATTTGACTTCACCTCCCCTATATAAATCTAGTTTCGGGCCCCGGCTTGTGGTTAGCCGCCCGGGCCCTTTCGGCCCAGTCCGACCCTGCATACAGTCATTCATACATTCACACATACATCCATACATACAGTCATGCATATATTCATACATACATTCATACACACATAGCGAGCTTTCACTACTATCTTTAAACCTATCATACAAGCTCGCCGGGTTTGAATGTTTTTGATCAGCCCTTTTTCAATACCTCATTAGTCATCATTAACACATACCTGAAATAATTAATTGGTGTGTCATTCACTCAATAGTCATTAGTTTTACTTAAATTACAATTATTTCTATAATATTGTTAATCAAGTAATCCATTTAAAGTTAAACAATTTCTGACAAGAAACTTATGAATTGCGATGCTACGGTGTGGTAAGCACTTACCAGAGTTCGCCCCTTGGGGCCTAATTTGGAGCAGCCCCTTTTTAGATCGAGCCTACGTCATGCTACCAATTTTAAACTTCGGTTGGAGTAAAGGGTCATGGTATTATAGTCATTGTTTTATTTAATCGTGTCGTTTGTTTAAGGGGTTAAATTCATGTTCTTTTGTTTTACTTCCTGCTTGTTATATTCATGGGAAATTATTGTGTTGTGTAACAAAAGTTTAAACTGTGTTCCATAAAGTTTTGAATTTTTTAAATTAGATATTTTAAGTTCGATTCCAGTAAGGACGTCCTTATAGTCATCATTATTATTATTCTGGGTAGCTAGAGCTCACTGGAGAAGTTTTGTGCTGGTGAAGACCAAAGGCCAAAACCTTGACCTGCCACAGAATCTCTCCATTCTTATAGGATCGGCAGCATGAGTGTGACTCCCCTGCTGTTGCACACGTTCATTAGCATGAACCATGTGCTTGTCTGCCACCTAAGCTCTATAAAAAATAAGACGCGAACAACGCACGCACGTAACAAATCTATTTATGAATAAATAGGAGCAGTTACCTCGAATTCTCTCTCCAGAAATAAGCATTAGGTACTTACATAATATTTAATTCCTTGGTGGCTAACATTGCTACGACGACGCGGCGACGCCAAGTAAATGGTCATGTTCTAATTCGAGAACGTATCCATTAGTAATGAGGTTCTAAGAGCAACACACGCAAAACTTAATATTTATGAATAGAGTTCATCTAAATAAGGAATGTGTTCACCGTATTTTGCCGAGGAATGCGGAATGTTCGGCGTACAGACTGAACCAACTCGAGTGTGTCATTTCATTCCTTTGTTTTTCATATACTCAGGAATTCGAGTCTTTGTCAATTGGGCTTGAGGTACACTTTTTTTCCAGCAAAATTATCAAAAGAGAATGAAAAGTGCCCATGGCACAATTAGTTAGGGGTTGGGGTCCAGGGGGCTCACGAATGTATCATAAACTTTAAGGAGTAGTGCAACAAGCACGAAAAATATTCGAACTCGTAATGTAAAGGCATCGACAGAACGAAGCATTACGATTGGCCGCCTGCCTACTGTGTGTATGAAGCCGACCAATGACAATACTCTAATCTCTCGATACGTTTGCGTTACGAAATCGAATATTTTTCGTGCTAGAGGGGTAATGGTAGAGATATGGTTATCATCATCTTAGCATTTCTTCCCGGATTTATAGGCTATCACCTCAAGAACAAATTACTATTTCCGCTTACTATTTCTCCTCCTTTTAACTTGGCTTATACGCATGAAATTTCTAACTTATCTTCAACCCCGAAAGAAATCTCTGCACGCCCGCTAATCACCAGGTGTTAGTGTGACCCCATATATTCAGTTAATTTGATAACATATTTTTCGATAATACATAAAGGTTGATTTAAATCAGACGAGCTCATTCTATTCCCTCAACATCAAATACTATTAGTGTTAACAGTGACAGAACATTTGTTCGTTGTTCTTTCTTATGTAAACTCTGAAAATCGTCGGTAGCTTAGTGGTTAAGTAGTCGGGCTTACGATCGAGAGGTCCCGGGTTCGAATCCTGGCCATTACACTACCGACGTGAACCTACTCCTAGCACAAGCAATTTAGCTTAGTTGGAGGGGTTAACGGGAATATTAGTAATTTCGGTTGCTATTATTCTTTCTAAAAAAAAAGACGTGTGGCACTCGGGGACTGCTGCGGTAAATTATTGCATAGCATTTTTTATCAACTTATGAAATTATAATTACTTACGTTAAGCGGAGCTACTTCGGAGCAGCAGGCACATGCTGTAACAAACAAAATTGTGGCGCGGTGATTGGTCAATTTCGCGAAATTGACCAATCACCGCGGATTCAGCTATCGAGCTCACTTCGATCATTCGAGATGCAAGTTACAGCATGTGCCTACAGCTCGGCTCGATTCGTGCGAGCTTCGGGGTGTTAGGTTTTTTCGTTACGGAATTTCTGGATTCGGTCTCCACGCTCAAGGCCCGCGATAGAAGCTATGCAATAGCTTAAAAAAAGTTTTAGTCACTTAATATATTAAAAAATAATGCTCTAAAAATGCTCTTGTTCTAACTCTAACTCTATGTTCATTTGGTCTAAATCCACCTTGATATAAAGCGAACCTATAGGCACCAACCAACTTATTCAAGACTACTTCAAGAGTACTTTTTCAAGACTCAGTTCTGCCATACTTATTTTCTTAACACAAAAAGTCAATAAAACTTAACTCAAACGCGGAACTTCATGCATCATTGATGAGGAAGCAACATCGCAATGAATTATATTATTTTTCGCTGTGGTAGCGAGTGTGACTGTTGTACACAAGCCCGGGTTCGACAATACATTGAGATATATTCGTAAATACAGTTATACGTACTTAACTCAGTATTGAATTTTCTTCCAGCAAAATCTTCGGGAGATAAATGAGAAAGTACTTAAAATGATTTTTTTTTTACACAGGATCCGTCAATTTGACTGCACCTCGCCTGATGACCTCGCCTCGCCCCACCAAGCTGAAGACAAAGTAATATATAACACATACCATTGCAATGGTGGCACTCAGCTTGACGGCCTGGTTCTTTTACATGCCTCGCTTAAAGGAAGCGGGACTGTAGGGAGAGGGCCCTTGAGTCAAAGTAAAGGAAGAGGGATAAAGAGAGACATAACAGTTATTAAATACAACCGAAAAGATAACATAGATGATACGTAGAAGAACAAAATATACATACCATACATTAAACACTGCATAAAAAGTAAAATTATAAACGTAATAAAATTCTATAGTTACATTACATTATATATTATAATAGATATTACCTATATCTATAAATAACACGTTCCTAAGTAATTTGAGGAAGGTTCAGTACTCCCTTTTCATCATAAACCGGCTTCACGAGGGTGCAATTTGATTACTCACTCTTCAAAAGTTTAATTAGGATGAATTGTACATATAAACCTTCCGTAAAAAGATATCCAAATAATAATCAAAACAATATTAAAATCCAGTGAGTGGCTTCCAAGAAGTTGGTAAAATAGCATGGAATAGAATTATAATATATGGGATTGACGTATTTATAATCCGTGTTGGATCCCGGTGGAGTGGAATACTCGTAGAGCCACCAGATCTCTTCCTGTGGATGTCGTAAAAGGTGACTAAGGGATAAGGCTGTTCTCCATCCGACGGTAAACATACAGACTAGACAAAGTGCCCGCTAGACGGCCATAGGCTCGGTCCTTATTACGTGGGATCGAAAATCATAGTTGGCGAAATGTGAGTGTTAATACACCTCTGTTTACCCCTTCAGGGATTTACAGGCGTGAGTATATGTATGTATGTGTATTTATATGTTTCAGACAGTCATAAACATAATGAGCAAGTTGGTTTTTAAGTCATCTGGAGATGACGCTAGCATAGCTTTTGGTAATTTTAATGTACTCTGTGGTTTGTTTGTGGTGTTTGTTGTTTTTTCATGAATTTGCGATGTTGCCAAAGTTTAATTTCATTTCATTTACCCATATTAGGTATAATAGATAAAATATAATAAAACGCTTAATTCTTTTCGCGTCACTGTCTGTAATTTAAAATAATAATATTATATTTAAAATAATTGTATCAGAAAAAATGACAGAATATTTAAGTAAAGTAAATCATTACAAAACCGAAGAACATTTTTTCCATAAATTAGGGAACACTAGATGTGACACCACACTCTTCTTACTAATAGTGCCGGCTGCGCCATCTAGCGCGTCTTTAGGAACCCTATAAATACCTACTGGAAAACTGCTCATTATGTCAATCTCGTACAATGATGTATTCTATTCTATCTACAAATGAATTGGCACTTCCACTTGTCTAGAAGTGCAGAGCCGTAAAAGTGACGCTGTACTTCTTCAATACTTTAAGTCTAGGTATAACGTCATCTTTGACATTGACAGCCTCCGTGGCGTAGCGGTAGTGAACGCGGCCGCTACGCAGCTAGGAGGCGCGGGTTCGATCCCCGCTCAGTGCAAATATTTGTGTTCATGAAATATGGGTATTTGCATTGGTCTGGTCGTGCCTCGGAGAGCACGTTAAGCCGTCGGTCCCGGTTGCCATAAGAACATCTATGGCAGTCGTTACGGGTAGTTGGAGCCCTCAAAAATCCAAAAAAAACAACGGTCTAACTGCAAAGCTTCGATATCGCCTAATGTTAATATTGGGTTGTGGAGGTCAGATGACAATCGCTTCACGGAAAATATCGAGGTCTAGCCTAATTCGTAGTTAAGACTGATAAAGCGGACCCCAGACTCCGAGCTGAAAAAGCTTCGGATGCGACTGGGAATTAACGCTAAGAGGAAGAAGATAACGTCATCTTTTCAAACTAAACTAGAGGTATATGTGAAAGCGGAATGACCTCTGGGAGTGTTATCTTCCCAACAATTTACTATACGAGATAGTTCGCCAAGCGTATTTTGCAATGTTTTCTTTTCGAACATCGTGTCTGTGGCTGGGCAAACTTCCAACAGCCAAGTTTATGAAAACAAGAACGAAAAAGTGTTTTGTGTTTATAAAGCTTATTTACGTTTTGTCGGAAGTGTGTGGATAATAGAGGGCCAAACCGGATGGGTTCTCAAAGATTTCTTATCTAGGGCTCACCTGATTCCGGAGGAAGAGCCGGAAGGCGGACCCAGAGCTCCGAGGTCATCGTGGCGACGGATGCAATCAGGAAAATACGTCTACATGAAGATGATGATGACCTGATTCCCTGCTATAATATCTCTGACAATGTATTCTATCTCATCCTCAACTCTGGTAAGCTGGAGCGGGTTCTGCACGAAAAATAATATTATACCATTCATTCGATTATGATACAGCTTTAATCTATATACCTATACAAAAGCGAAATACCACTCACTGATTAATCACGAAATCTCAGACTCTATCATCATCATCATTTCAGCCATAGGAAGTCCACTGCTGGACATAGGCCTCCCCTATAGATCTCCAATAAGACCGGTTAGAAGCGGCTCGCATCCAGCGCTGACTCTATCTCTCATCCTAGCGTTAATTCCCAGTCGCATCCGAAGCTTTTCAGCTAGGAGTCTGGGGTCCGCTTTAACGTCTTAACTACAGATTTGGCTAGACCTCGATATTTTTTCGTGAAGCGATTGCCATCTGACCTCCACAGCCCAATGATAACATTAGGCGATATCGAAGCTTTGCAGCTAGACCGTTGTTTTTGGATTTTTTAGGGCTCCAACTACCCGTAACGACTGCCATAGATGTTCTTATGGCAACCGGGACCGACGGCTTAACGTGCTCTCCGAGGCACGACCAGACCAATGCAAATACCCATATTTCATGAACACAAATATTTGCACTGAGCGGGGATCGAACCCGCGCCTCCTGCGTAGCGGCCGCGTTCACTACCGCTACGCCACGGAGGCTGACTCTATAACACCTACAAACTTTAAATTTGGCAAGTAGGTTCTTCATAAGGTATAGACATCGGCTAAGAACGGATTTTACGAAACGCCACCCCTAAAGGGGTAAAACGATCTCCACGAGTACGAAATCGCGGGCGGCCGTTAGTAGTTGTATATTATATTAATCAATCAATAAGTGCTCCACTGCTGAAAATAGGCCATAGCACCCGGTTCCACGCCTTGCATATCTAGTCCATCCCAGCTACCTTATATTCCGCTTGCCGTTTCGCGATCTTCGATTGTAGACTCGTTTGCTGCAACAGCCATCGGACTTTCAATGTAGCATATAGCTGGCCTATCGCTACTTCATCTTGCCATCTATACCTATTTCCTATGTCTGAGAAAATTCTCAACAATCTAAACGTAAAAAAATATGAAAAATTCATATCGGGCTGAAGCTACGTGTAGTATGAAATAAAATATTGTTTACGAAAGGCAGATAAATTTCTTTTTCTTGGCTCCTTGCAGTCTCTTGGGGCACTCATAATTTCATAGCTATGTCTCGAAACAGAAGATTTATTGGATTGGAACGGGACTATTATTATAATGAGTATTTTGGAGTACCAAATAGGGAATTGGTGCAGAATATTTAGTGGTCTTCAACTGGTATGGAAAAAAGTTTCAAGTTAAGGGGTCATTGACTAAAGCTTTTATGGATTTACCCACCTCGTATGATAGCCCCCCTCCACAAGTGGCAATTCATTGACCGGTGTATTGTAGAACAGAATGATAAATATATGGGATTGACAAGTATTTTGACGTTTATGACGTTCGTCAATGTATGTCAACCTCTTGTCTAGAGAGGCAGAACACGAGCAGCACAAGCGCCAGCTAATCTATCCATCGTAGACTGGAGCTATTAGGCAGTTACGTCTCTGACCATTACTACCGCAACACATAGTTTTAAAATCGAATAACGTGGCAATCCGTCCGCAGACGTGATACTATTTTCTATGGTAAAGTGTGTCATATCACAAATTATTAAGAATGGTTTGTGTCCGAGAACGTGTTAACAAATTATTTGTCCTGACTGACTGATTCACGACTCTTACTCCTCCTTCAATTTGGTTTAACTTGCCAGCCAGGGAGGTTAGCTCAAGCCCATAAAATCTGTGATAAAACCTTGGGGACTTTTGTTCCTCTAATCATGTCTTAAAGAAATCGCACTGATCCGTAAAAGAGCTTCTGAATGCCATATTTAGTTTTACACTTCAATGCATTTATATTCTGTCCACAAACATTTATATTTGTCCTTGAAAATCGTGTTCGTTAAGCCCTTTACTTAATTACAGTCTGTTCCTCTCGTCTCCGGCCTTTTTATCGTTCCGCTCATCTACATCTCTGTGGCATAAATAAACGCAATCTGCGCCTGCGCAGCTGTATTACTTATTGCCTTTATTGCGCTTGATTACTGTTCACTCTTTATAATTACTGTAGTTTGTAAGTCGCCTGTTTAATCTGTGTTGTCTTTCATTTAACATGTACACACACAAATCTGTATATGCCCTGAGTTATGCCGAAGCATGGTATAGGAAGAGTCTTACTGATTACCTTCTTTGAGTTAGACTCAGCCTCAGATATATGGCTCGAGTCAACAATAGTGCCCGGAATACGGCAATAGGCTCACTCTCTATTGCGTGGGACCTAATACAATGATTGGTGAAATATGGATGTTAATTCACCTCTGCCTAACCCTGCGGGGATAAAGGCATGATTTTATGTGTGTATGTTTTTTACTTACAGTCGCCGATGGCCGATGACCGTTGCAGTAAATGAGTATTTACTTACAGCGAGCGTCGTGCGACTGCGGGGCTCCGTTCCAATCCATGCTGCACTTGCTCCCTTGTCCACTGTGCCCTTGCAACTGTACTATCGAGGACCTGAGTAAGGTAACGGACAATGCTGTAGCCGTGGACAAATACTGGGCCAACAAAATCTAAAATTTTATGAGCCATTGACTCGACGAAGAAGACTTACAGTAAGTGTAGTGTATTATTTAAAAATCATAAGATCTGGTTTTGTACATTTTTAGTATTTTACTTTTTATAGTCGAGCATAAGAGGTCAAGGGTTCTGCAAGAAGAGCATCAGAAGGGTCTTACAGGGTCGAAAGCTAAGTGTGACGCCCCTGGTGTTGCACATGCCCATAGGCCTCGGTAACCATCCCTACTAATATTATAAATGCGAATGTAACTCTGTCTATCTGTCTGTCTGTCTGTCTCACTTTTACGACTAACCCGCTGAACCGATTTTGATGAAATTTGGTATAGAGGTAGGTTAGACATTGAGAAAGGACATAGGCTATGTTTGGTCGCGATAACCGACATCCACGCGGGCGGAGCCGTGGGCAAAAGCTAGTTCTCAATAAGGCGGGCCGTTTGTTTGTCCACCATGTGATAGAAAACAAATAAAACTAAAAGTTGAAAAGAACTGATTATTAGTCTCTTCCGATTTAGCAAAATAAATGGCTTTAAAAAAGTCATACTTACCTACATACCTATATGTAGAACATTTCACCCATATTAACGTATTCTTCCCAGTCAAAGTTGTTAGAACATGGAGCTGTTTTAAATTTCCAATTAACTTTAAACTTCTAGAGCGTTATAACTTCTCCTACGATATTATAACAGTTCGGCCCAGTTACTGTAATTTAACAGCTCCTTTATATTTTTTACTAGGCTATGGCTACTGCTCTGCTTTATGTAGAATATTTAAACGATTCTCAGTAATAATAAAAAGTCTAAATCATATTCCTGAAGGCGAATTCTCGTTTTATTGAACCATCACAGAACAAACAGGTGACTGAAATGAGATTCAATTATGAATTGACAGAAAATAGGTGTTTTATCCATGAGTTAGTTTTCACGTTTCAGTCTAGTCTGAATATAATCGTCGTTCAGAAACATGTGGTTTGTATAAAAATGTCCAACTGTACCTATATACCTAAAACTACGGGCACAAAAGGTTCCCGTGGAACTAATAGGTGTTCTACGGGTAGCTAGGAGTGGCGTGGGGTCCATATGACCCGATTCCTGTGGGCTACCCAATGGGTCGCCTGGTGCATGACAAACTAGATCGTGGAAGAATTTTTCCACCGATACCCCTCCCCCTCTCACTGATGTACCCAACAAAATCTAATAGCAAATAGAGGTAGCATTATTTATTCTATTCTACATATTCTACAACATTCTATACAACGCTATCTAGACCCATGGTAAGCTTAATTAGCTTGTGTTATGGAATCTAGAATGCGGATATACATACTTAGATATTTTTTTTTTGTAAATACATACATATTATACATAGAAACACCCAGACCAATGCAAATATTTATATTCATGCATACAAATATTGGCACTGAGCGGGGATCGAACCCGCGCCTCCTGCGTAGCAGCCGCGTTCACTACCGCTACGCCACAGAGGCAGCCATTAGCCGCTGTCATCTTCGAATTCCAAGAATCGCCCACGCTATCAAGATGGAAAATTAACCGAAGTTCTGTGAAAACGTTCTTACGAAGGTAATTGCTTTCGGTGCTTTTCGATCGGAATTAAATTGACAAACATACTAAGTTATATCAAACGATGAAGTAACGACTTTTGAAGTTTGTTTGTTCCTATTTAAGTTACTGAACTGATATACCTACAGTTAATAAAGGTATGATTCCGTAGCCGACCGCATACGACAACTTCATACGCATGCAGCAGATACAGCGTACCCACTACTTGTTAAACTCCGATACGGATAAAGGGGACCATTGAGAAGCCGCAATGAATTACGCGCATGTGCTGCGTGCGTCGGCAGTTGTCGTATGCTCGTGTCGTTGTGTCGGCTACGGAATCATATCTTATTTGTATTTGTTCACACTCGTCTACTACATTGCCATATATTTTTTTATATGGTCCGTCAATTAAATGCACTCCGCTAGATATTAAAAAGCTGAGGTGACGTCCAGAAGCAGGTTCTTCTTCATCCTAGCGTTGTTAATCCCTGTCGCATCCTTCCTCTTATAGTCCCGGGTCCTTTAAGCGGGGCGTGAAAAAGCATCTGATGAGGCCGTCAAGCTGAGTGCCACCATTGTAACATGGTACGTGTTGTAATGGTGGCCCTCTTTTCAGAGACTTTGCCTTCAGCTTACCATCAGGCGAGGCGAAGTCAAATTGACGTGTCCTATATAAAAAAAAAAAAAAAAAAAAAGCCTTCACCTCGGAGTCTGGGGCCCGCTTTACAAGAGTCTAACTGCGAATTTGGCAGAACTTCGATATTTTCCTTGAAGCAACTGCCATTTGACCTCTACAAACCAATGGCGAAGTACAGATACAGAACTACAATATGGGGTTGTTCAAGAAGGGCATTAGAAGGTTTCTTCAAAGTCGGCAGCGTGAGTGTGACTTCCCTGGTGTTGCATACGTCCATAGGCCACGGTGACCGAATCCCATCAGGTGGGCCGTGTGCTTGTCTGCCAACTAAGTGGTATAAAAAAAAACAGAATACTGCGAAGTACAGAGTACCTCCGCCATACAGAATACCGCAGTCATAATAACCTTGTCTTGTGTTCCCCGCTGTAAGTATGGTAGCCAGAGCTCTCTGGAGAGTTTTTGTACTATCAATGGGAAGACTTGTCCTACTTTATCTCCTGCACTGATGGCACAGAAACTCTATGCTCTTTCATGGTCGGCAGCACTTGCCTCCGACATTGACTCATCTGGTATTGCACACGTTCATTGGTCATGGTAACCACTTTCAAGTTGGACCGTGTGCATGTCTGCCACGTAAGTAGTATAAAGAAAAAAAAATGAAATTAAAAAGCTTGAGCCAATTTACTTTTCAAATGAGTTTCATCCTCGTTTACACAGTAATCTGAAGTAAATATTTTACTAATAATACCGGTTTTTGAACGCTAAATTAGGAGTGTGCACTGTCAACACAATCTCAGTCCACTCATTTTGCTACACTCAATATTTATATCGAGATTTTAATATCATGCTGAGATTGTTTAATAATATTTTTAACATTCTAAGGCCCGTATTCTAGAGTGATACTCAACTGAGTCATCAGAGTCACTCAGAGAGATCAGAGTGACTCAGATTCAGAACTCTGAATCTTGATTTATCTGAGGAATTAGGTACATTTGGTACCTATAGACAATCTGTCAAATCTGCCAAGCGGTCTACACAATGTGTCCTTAGATAAATCGAGATTCAGGGCCCATACCATGAACTCCTAAAACAGGTCAATAATTGAACTGCTGTCATTCTAGCAACTGCAAATGTCACTTGGTAATCCTTTATATTTATATGACATTAGAAAGTGACATTTGCAGTTGGCAAAATGACAGCAGTTCAATTATTGACCTGTTTTAAGGTTTATGGTAAGGCCGCAGGACTGACTGTCGTTCTAGAATATTGGTCTAAGATTCTTCCCAGTGCTGCCTAGACCTATAATGAGGTAGCTCAACCAGCTTTTAATATGAGTGCTAAAATGCGGATAAGTATTCAACTAGCGGCCTGGGTCCAGACTTTGTCCGAAAATAAATTCTTAAAAAAAGTAATTGCGTCCGAACTTTCCTTACAATCTTTCGTCGCCCAGTTCACCCTATTAGTGGTGATATTTTGAAAAACAGTAATAGTATACGTTGCTTTCGAAGCAGCTTTATAAAATTTCATGCTTCTCGTTTCAAAAATGACGAATTTTCCATACAATCGTTCATCGCCTATTTTACAACTTTGTTGTTTTTATATATCGGGACTTATCGCGATTAATTATTATTTTATACGGCACACGTAAGTTCCAAAATAATAATTAATCGCGATAAAGTCCCGATATATAAAAACGATGAGTTTACACCGCGATAGTTTAAAAAAAACGTTTACAACTTTAGTCGTGAATGTTTAAGAAATCCTTTCTTATTGGATACTTACATCAAAAAAGGCATCACCTGCCTAGATTTCAAGTTTGTACATCTTACACTTGTATCTTACAAGTAATTTTATTTGTACAGGTAAATATCCACCTCCCCACTACCAATTAATCTCAGAAGTCAAACTTCTAAGTATCATATCGATCAGAAACTTTGCGAGCAAGTAATCGGATGACACTATATTAATTTGATACCATCAGACTGATCTAATGATGGAACCAGGATACGTTACCTTTGATAAACAAATATCTATTTTGGTTTGTTAAGCTTTGTTTAATGTAAAGTAATTGGACGGAGCGGTTAGACCAGAAATTATAATCGCCCAGTGGGTTATGGAGCCGAGCTATGCTTGGCACGTATATTAATAAGGCACGTAAATCTACACGATTTTCTAATAGCTCTTGAGACAGAAAGTTGAACAGAATAATTTTGTTTTTGTAATAAATAACGATATCGAACCGACATACCTTTGGTTAATTAAATTAATTGGGAACAAAGCCTTCCACCATTGAGAGAGGCCTATGTCCAGCAGTGGAGTGGATTGATTCAATCTCAAACTAGTTTCAATTAGAGTGAATTTGGATAAGTTAGAATGAGTTTCGACTTACATTTAGACATTTTTATCTCCTTTGAAATTTCGTAATAAATTGGTAACGGCAATGAAAATACAAATAACCTACCTAATTGATAAAAGTCTGAATATGTTTGTGTTTGTTAGTTCAATGAGTCAGATATAATCTGCAGCTGTACTGTGTAGGAATTGTTCATTGACCGAATAAATAATAATATAAATGACTAGGGAAAAAAACGAAATGTTGGTTTAATTCGAATGAGAGCGTAACAATGAAAAATTGTTATTTCAGTAATATGGCTTGGTTAGGAGTAATGGTGAAATGCGGCTTAGGGGGCGAATCGGACCTAAAATATCTGATCCATGGCTGAGTTTACTAATTTCGAAAATTGATGTAAGCTTTTCTTCCGAATTTTATTTTCCAAAGCCCGAGATTACTTCCATCACAATTTGAAGTGGTCAATTTCGGGCAATGATTATTTTTTAGAGAAATACCAAAATAACAAGTAAATTATGAAGCGTCGGTGGCTTAGTGGTTAAGGAGTCGGCCTTACGATCGAGAGGTCCCGGGTTCGAATCCTGGCCATTACACTACCGACGTGAACCCACTCCTAGCACAAGCAATTTAGCTTAGTTGGAGGGGTTAACGGTAATATTAGTAATTTCGGTTGCTAATATTCTTTAAAAAAAAAAAAAAAATCGTTGAATGAAATTTTGAAACATTTATTATGCTAACTATTCAAATTATGGTAGATAGCTCCCACTGTCGCCGCAAAGACGGATGTATAGAGGAATTTGGATCGGCTTTGTGCGGGTCCTGGTGGCTTAGTGGACAGAGTATTCTCCCTTTATGGGAAAGATCGCGAGTTCGAATCTCGCCCGAGGTCGATTCTCTTTTCTCTTTCTTAATCGAAATAATGATCCTCATCATCCTCTGATCCTTTTCCCAATTCAGTTAGGGCCCGCTTTCCAGTCTAACTGGGAAGATCATGATTAATTAATTTATTAGTAAGATGTTATAACAAAAATGTCCTTGTCTTGTCTATATATATATTTTTATATAGGTTCAGGTAAACCTCCACGAAATAACAGCTGAGCTTTGGTTTATTTTCGTCTTTTACCGACTTCAAAAGTTTCTGTATTTTCACGTACGTTTTAATGTGATTATTACAGACAGTACGTGACCGTGACCAATTTTTGTTCCATTCGGCACTAAATATTCTGAATAATGCTAGCGATTTCTTCACTCGGTCATGTTTGTGAATCGTTCACTCGGTCAATTTGGTGCTTAAATAGGTACCTTCTTTACTTTATAATTCGTACCTTAAATTCGAGGGGTACAGGGTTTAAATCCTGGTCATTTTACTACCAACGTGAACAGTATTCTAACGCGCAATTTTGTTCAGTCGGAGGATAAGAAGAAAATTATTCATTTCGTCAATTTACTAATCCTACCTACTAAATCCATACTTCCATACTAATATATTATTTTATGTATTACTAGCTTTTACCCGCGGCTCCGCCCGCGTGGATGTCGGTTATCGAGACCAAACATAGCCTATGTCCTTTCTCAAGGTCTAACCTACCTCTATACCAAATTTCATCAAAATCGGTTCAGCGTTTTAGTCGTAAAAGTGAGACAGACAGACAGACAGACAGAGTTACTTTCGCATTTATAATATTAGTAGGGATTTATAGATGCAACAGTAACTCTGTCTGTCTGTCTGTCTGTATGTTATGCTTTCACGCCTAACCACCATTGAACCGATTTTGATGAAATTTGATACAGAGATAAATTAGACCTTTGCCTTTGCTTCGCGATAACTGACATCCACGCGGGCGTAATATTATAAATGTGAAAGTTTGTGAAGATATTTCGATATTTGTTATTCAATAACGCTCTAACGGCTGAACAGATTTGGCTGAAATTTGGTACAGGGATAGATTCTATTCTGAAATAACACATAGGCTACTTTTTTCCTTGGAATATGCGCCCATTGGCTACGCGAACGGGATCGAAATTTCATGCGGGTGAAGCCACGAAAAACAGCTAGTATTCTGTAAAAAACATTAGATCTACAACTTTATGGTGCTATGTCAAGTCAACATTACTAAAATGTTTTAAATTATAAGCTTTGATTACAGACGGGACCGGCAGCGGCTAATGATTCGTAGTGATGATGATGATGATGGTGATATCACTGAATAATTATTACCCACTTGAAGAGGCATATGTTTATCACGTTTTGGTACCTTTTAATAGTACCATTACCACATACTGCGCTAATCTTGTCACTATTAAAGTGCCATAATGTCACTATTACGGCAAGTTTTTTCCGCTGCAACATCCGTGTTTGTGCCGTCATTTTGTCATTATGTAAATACCGAGATAGTATAGATAGATAGTTACCCGATTATTGCTAAAACTAAACCTAAAGATAGCCGAATGATTTAAATCCACATCTTAATACCTACATCAGAATAAGGCTGTGATTACACAGCGCACGCATAGCGATTCGTGATGCGATAAAGAGCGAATTTAAGCGATGTCGTGGATGCATTACTTTATCTACCGTTCCCTACAGTTAGCTTAGACATGCTATAATTATTAATAGAATAGAATACTCAATATATAGGATTAACATAAATCATAAGTGATCATGTCAATCTTATTACATTGTTTTTTTGGTCTAATTCTTCTTCATCCTAGCGTTAATTCCCAGTCGCATTTTGTTCTAATTAAGCATACCTATTATTAAATTCACTATCGCTGATACCGTCGCGTCGCTGTTGCGATATTTATTAGGTATTTGATATATTTACCTTGTTCGTTATTTCGGTGTTCTGTGCCACCTGTTGATTTTTTAAATATGCCGCCGTTTTCTTGGACCAGCATCTTTCGTTGGCTAAACTATACCTAGTAATTGGGAATAAAAACAGTTATTCAGGTGCTTCCTGGATGATTCTCGTTTCATAGAACTTTTTATGTCGTAATTTTGATTGTGGTATTTTGACACACACCCTAATACCGGCTGTTACCTCTACGAGTATAATTTATTCCTTTAACGAAACTTGGTTTCGAAAAATAATGCTGGTATCGTATAAAGAAAAGAAGATATTGTTTAGTAACTGGTATCCTTCGAAGATCTTTTTTCTTCCACCGAAACTGGTTACGAACCTATAGTTTTGTACGCGGCCGAAGCGTAGTCATTAACTATGTGTTTTAATTACCTACCGCAAGTCGACTCGCTCACTAATGTGCCCTCAGGCTTAGTTTGATGAGCACCCGTCTTGTTAGTAAACGTATCTAAAGATAACTGACTGGTTTTCCGGAATTTGAACTTTATGTTCTCGTGATAAGAGATTCAATGATGTTTATTTGATATGACGTTTATGATGGAACCCAATATTTTTGGAACGCTGCTATAGAATCGTAAGACGCTTGACCACCGGGAAGAAGGAACTCAGAACAACACAACCGTAAACTTTGATATTATTAAGGTGACAAACAAGCATCGTTCACCATCAGGTGGACCGTGAAGAGAAAATGACAAGAAAGGTGCTAAGGTCTCTAACAGTCTCCTAAACTTATAACAAGGGAGAGCAATCATCAGATCAGATGGACAGACAAGCATCCAGTTACAGGAAGTTGGCCAGGAAGGCCTGCCTGGACACCAACTACAGTGGTCAACTTGGAACTTAAATCGCCAGCGAACCCGGCCAACTTGGCTTCAGGGAAACCATGGTAAAATCGGGTTTTATCGATCGGTCGCTTGAGTCCTGCGATTACGAGGCCCAAATTGGAACCTAATTTGAAATACGTTTTTTTAGAAGAAATGGCCAGTTGTTTTACACCAAGTTGAAAGTAAATAAGTACCTACAGTAAACTCAAGCGTGAAGTGTGGAAATGAGAAGTTGGAAACTAAATTTAACTTACAATAACTTTGTTTTTACCTAGATACTGTTGTTGTTATTGTTCAATTTCAGCAGATAGTCTAGGTTGAGTACATACCCAAAGATAAATTCCAAGAATTTGTGCTTTAATCAACGCAAGAATTGAAATTGAGCCCTAAGACACAATTCTAATTAAGTTAAGGGTCTTATTGTTGTATTGGACGTCAATATTGTTCTGTTACCTCTAATATTTTAAGTCGGTTTCGAATATTTTGCCCTAATTTGAGGCTTTCTTGTGGGTTTCAGGTACCGCGCCCACGTTTATAACGTAGACACGATTTTAGATCGACGAAGGAAAACGTGAATGAGGTGTGTGGGAATTAAAATTTGAATGGCGAACATGCACACTATCATTATAGTTAGATACCTATATAGATACGAGTAGATAATTCCTTATTGTACACTAATAGATTTACAGTAGGACAACTAGGTAGCATGTAAGTATACATTTTAACAAAATACAAGTACAATGGGCGGCCTTATCACTGGAATTATCTACACATCAGATTGATGGACAAGGCTCTGGCGAAATATTGTCCTTTCGTGGTTGGGAGGTCAGACAACAGTCGCTCCTAGAAAAGCCATATAAGTCAAAACAAAAAAAAATGAGAAAAAGTAAGCAGTCTCTAGGCTCCAAGGTGAAAGCCTCTGATGCAAGCAGGAGCAAAGTTGACGATGATGAATGAACTACTACATAGCAGTTGCGAAGGGTGAACATTTTCAAAAGGGAAGCCGAAACAAATTTTATCTCGATTTGGTTTACCATGCACCATGTGACCTTTGGGAAGCCGAAAAGAATCGGGTTATAAGAACCTCTCGGCACTGCTACATAGAATGATAGTAAGCTAGATTTGTGTAAGTGAAATTCCTCGAACACAATAGCTAAGAATAGCAAGGAATTTCTACTAAACACAGTTTGTGCCTATGTTAGCGCGAATGGAAGTTATGTCAGTTATGTTCCTACGAGCTTCGTTAATATCCTGCCTAGGCACAGTCAGCATCAAATCTATCTTGACTACAAAGTCTTGATATTATTATACTTTCTAAAATATTTATCAAACCGATATAAAGCGTTTAATTTGAATTTAACTTGTTCTAAGATAGGACAAGTTTAATACGTCATTAGCGTTTAAAATCGACCTTATCCTTATTCAAATAAGACATAATACTCTGACATAATTACGGGTAATTCAAGTACAGGCACGTTAAAGGTATGATTCCGAAGGTGACCGCATATGACAACTGCAGACGCACGCAGCAGATACGCGCAATTCATTGCGTTTAACAAGTAATGGGTATCGCTGTATCTGCTGCATGCATGTCTGCAGCTGTCGTTGATTTTTTTTTTGTTTTTATACCACTTAGGTCACAGACATGCACACGGCCCTCCTGATGGTAAGTGGTTACCGTGGCCTATAGGCGAGTGCAACACCAGGGTAGTCACACCCGTGTTGCCGATCTTGAAATAACAGAGAGATTCTGTGCCGTCAGCGCAAAAGATACGTAGGACAAAGCCTTTGGTTTTCCCACTGACAGCACAAAACCTCTCCAGTGGCTACCCTACTCACCGTGGGAAACAACACGAGGTTATTAAGCCGCGGTCTTCTGTAGGGCGGAGGGACCTCAGTCGAACTGATTGATTGGGACGGAAGTACCGTCGTCGTGTCCTACCTCCTTTAAAATTTGAAAGTTAATGTCCGTTTCGGAATCATACCTTAATAAGTCGGTTCAAATAACTTTATCAATAATTCCAAAATTCGATGGCATCGAACCGTAACTAATGGCAGCATGTCCACTGGGCACGTTTATTATGATATCGCTATGGGACATAATGAACATAAGCCGGTTTAGGGTTTTATCGACTGTCTCGTATTTTAACAACAAAATAATGGTCACATTATGTCGGTATTATGTCGGATTCTTCGACTGTTTTGTGACAAACAAGCTTTTATATGCGACTGTACAAATTCAGACATGTAATTAAAACTGTCTTCTGTTTGTAATCAGTTAATACCTATAGGTATGGGCTGTGGTCTGTGGTATTTTAGAAGAAAGTGAATTATTTGCTTTCGTATTGAGCGATGTTCCGTTATTGTTGTGTTATGTATATATGAAAGTGTACCTACACTTATCTATAATTCCATACTACCATACTTATGTAATACTTACTTAATAATCATTATAAATGCGAAAGTAAAAGACTGTGTTATGTCGGTTGTCGTGACCAAATATAGCATATATCCTTTCCCAATATCTATTTTCTCTCTGTACAAAGTTTTATCAACATCGGTTCAGTGGTTTATGCATGAAAGCGTAATAGACAAACTTTCCCATTGGTAATATTAGTATGTAAATGGATTACTGTACTTATCACTTTTTATGAGAGACCTGTGCACAGAACAAGTGAGACATTTTCTATTATTAATTTATATAATAATATACCATTCGTAATAATACCACTTTTACTAACTCAAAGTCACGCCTGTAGCACATCTCCGCCGCGAAACCGCGTATAGCGGAACCGCGGTCGTTTCGCCATGTTCTGTCAGTTGTACGAGGAGCGAAACTCTAGCGAAACGGCATGTTCTAATGCATAGATTTACCTATCTTCTATCTCTTTCGCCGCGCAGTTTCGCCTATGCCGTTCACACCTCCGCGCTTCGTCCGCTATTTTGTCAGTGTTGTCACGTGACAATTTTACGTAACACGTAAATTGCAGGGCCGCATTAGGGGTCTTTTATATTCCAAATGAATCAAGATCAGTAAAAAAGTTTTACTTTGATTATTTTTTCGCCGTCTACAGCTTTTTGTACAGGATGGTATTACCTACATCTAGGTACCTACACTAATATTCTAAAGAGGAAAGTCCTTTTCTTGTTTTTTTTTGTTTGTTGTTGACTGATTTCAATAATGGGAGTAACATAGGCTAGCAAATAAAGACCCGCGACGGCATGCGTTTTTAGTGGTTCAGAGTTCAGTTCAGTTCGACAATCACTCCTGACCATATCCGAGGGAACTTTAGCACGAAAAAAAAGTGGGAACGGAATCCGAATTCCACGCGGGCGGAGCCGCGGGCAACTGCTAGTATTATACATAGCTGCTGCCCACGGCTCCACACACGTCGAATTCTGATCACGCTCCTACTTTTTTTCGGTAGTCCCTTCAAATAGTCCCCATTGTACTCCGAAAAGGAAGGATATGAATGTCACACCACTTCACCAGTGGGGTGAAACGGTGACAGGTGGCTGAATCTGAACCCTCGGTCTGCACTCGGCGACCAGTCCACCAATAATGTCAAATGTGTTATGCCTAATGAATTTCGGAGTATCAAGTTTCTGCCAGATGGAGGGAACCTCTCCACAGGGCCACATCCGTCGCTACATCTTATTTTCTCTTTATTATATTTGTACACATATTATTATTTATAACTTACTGATTAGACGTTTAGTAAAAATTAATTAATTTGACTTGACAGCCAAATACCGCCCTATACGGCCCGCCTATCTTGCACTCCCCGACTGATTCTAGGCCATAATTTAAGAGCCCTTAGGTGTGAAAAGCACGGTGTCCCCATTGTACTCCGGAAAGGAAGGATATGAATGTCACACCACTTCGCCAGCGGGTTGAAGCGGTGACAGGTGGCTGAATCTGAACCCTCGGTCTGCACTCGGCGACCAGTCCAGCAATAACGTCAAATGTGTCCTTTGCACGACTTATATGTCCAATTATGAAAAATGACAATCACTCTTTAATTGTCCAACCATAGAAATTGTCCAATCATAATATAAATAATAATTGGTCAATATAATTAATAATTATTAATCATCGATTATATTTGTATACATATTTATAACTTACTGTTAGGTTTAGTACAAAGTATTTAATTTGACTTGACAGCCAAATACCCTATACGGCCCTGGATTTTGACAGGCGACGACGATTCGAAATCTACACACGGTTGCGAAGGATCGCGCATGCGAAATCACGTTGTCATTTTAAACGGAGCAATCAGAAGTCAGAAAATTCGCGCATGCGTTCTACACAGACCAATCAGATTCGCATACACAGTTTGATTTGGTAACGAAGTTGTCAAATTTTGGTGTCAATTCATGGTAAAGCTACTGAGCGTAACTACGTTTTTTTAAATGATGGACGTGGAATATACCGAAAAGCTTCTCATAGAGATCAGAAATAGACCCGTTATTTATTTAATAAGCCATCCACATTATAAAAATAACGTGAAAAAATTGCAAGCATGGCTAGAAATTCAGAGGGAATTAAATGTGGAAGGTACGTTTTTTATTATGATAATAGACTTACTTTTAAACTCTCGCGTTCCATGATATACAATAATGTTAACGGGAATTAACGCGATCATGGTATAGGTACATACATACCTTTGATTTGCCTGACGTTTCGACCAGGTTACACCGGCCGTGGTCACAGGCTGACTGGCTCAGCGGTGCACGCCCGCCGTCTTCGAATCCGTGAGGTAGTAAGTTCTTCATCTACCCGCACATCTTCGAGATTTTTCACATTTTGTTGTCGCCATGTACCGTCACATACTACACTCACTGTGTCCCTATTCCGCAAGCCAACTGTCCGGTGTCTATCCGACTGCGCAGAAAAGCGAGGTTGCATGTTGTTTATCACTGGATTCCATGTTGCTGATAATTTAAACCCATCTTCCCGATTGAAATTTTTATGTTTCTTAATTTCAATCGCTTCACGTACAGCTCTTGAATAAAAGTGACGTTCGGTGGAGAGGACTTGCGTATGGTGGAACTCGATCCAGTGATTGGTGCCTGCCTCCAGTAGGTGCTCTGCAATCGCAGATTTGTTTGTCTGGCGATTCTTTACAGCTGCGATGTGTTCTTTGACCCGTTCAGCAATAGTTCGCTTCGTTTGGCCTATGTAGGAACTACCGCAACTGCAATCTATCTTATAGACACCTGGACACTGTAGCGGTAAGACATCCTTCGGTGTGCCCACGATGTTGTTAACCTTTGTACCTGGGGTGTACACTGTCGGAATGGAGTAGGTTTTTAACACAGATCCGATTTTGTCCGTTACTCCCTTGACATAGGGCATATAGGCTGGTTGTCTGCTCACCTCTGGATGTCTACGCCTCGGCGCCTGCAGTCTCCGTCGTTCGTTCACTGCATATCCGTTTTTCTTAAGTACCTCCTGAACATGGTCCAGCTCTCGCTCCAGATGTTCAGGGTCACAGAGATCATAAGCTCTGTTCCTGAGTGAGGTCATGACGGATTGCAAGTGCCGGGGATGGTGATGAGACGTGGCGTGTAGGTACCTGTCCGTATGTGTAGGCTTACGGTACACACAGTGTGACAAGGACCCATCTGATCTCACGGCTACTTTAACGTCTAGGAATGACAACGATCTATCCTTTTCCATCTCATATGTGAACCTTATCTTGGGATGAATTGAGTTGAGATGTTGTATATACTGATCCACTTCCTGCCGACTGCCCTTGACAATGCTGAAGATGTCATCCACATACCTCTTCCAAAGTCTGATGGTCTTCGGGCCGAGACTCAGCGCCTTCTCTTCAAAATGTTCCATCCAGATGTTGGCAAGTACCGGGGCTACAGGACTTCCCATTGCGACGCCATCTATCTGTAGGTAATGTTGACCTTGGAAAAGGAAGTAGTTGCCGTCTAGACAATGTTCAAGCAGATCAACATAGTTAAATGGCAGCTCGTTGTCACTCAGAAGATCTTTTACGACGTTCAAACATTCTCTTACAGGCACGTTGGTGAAGAGAGACTCCACGTCAAAGCTTACCATGACGTCATCTGGTTCTAGCTTGAGATCTTTTATAATTTGTATAAAGTGCCGTGAGTCCTTCACAAAAGACGGTGTTCTGCCTACCAAAGGCTGCAATACTGACGCGACGTGCTTCGCAAGATCGTAAGTAGGAGATGCTATTTGACTTACAATTGGCCGCAGTGGCACGTTGGGCTTATGTATTTTTGGCAGACCGTACAACTTGGGTGGCTGGTGTGACTTCGGTGCGAACAGTCTACTGTACTCATCTTCCGTAAAGAGGTCCTCGTTGTCCTGTATACGAGCTCGTATTCTGCGCGTTACTCTGGCCGTAGGATTGTATGATACCGGTTTGTAAACCTTATCATCACTCAACAGTTCGAGAATTTTATGCTGATAATCAGTAGTATTCATCACTACGGTGGCGTTTCCCTTATCGGCCTTAAGCACTAAAATGTCCGGGTTATCCCTCATATCCCTTAGTGCTTGACGCTCTTCCATAGTGATATTACTCACCGGGAGCTTCGATCGTCGTAATATCACCGCGACATCCTGTCTGAGGGTATCGGCATCGCCGGGTGGTACTTTATTCCGTATGATCGATTCCTCCATACTACTGATTATTGCCTCGAACGGTATTCGCTTGGGCGTTGGAGCGAAATTCATGCCTTTGGCCAAGACGTTTTTTGCAGTTTGGTCTAAACTTACGCTCGATAAATTGAGCACGGTATCCTGTGATTGGTCCTGTACCTCAGGTGACGTTTTGTTTTTCGCATACCTCCGGTTGTACTCTTTCGTGAACTTTCGCTCATAATTCGCACTACATAATTCGAAGGTACGACTAGCTTGCAAAAACGTAACCCGATCACACACATCATAGTCCGTTTGAGATAAACCCACACTACACTGCAATTGTAACGCATACAACTCCCTCTGTATACTGTCCACTTCACTGTATTTGTTACGAATTAATTGTCTCAGGAGGCGTACACTCGCGTTGATTAGAATCTTACGTGAGAAGGCGATGTCTCTACGCGGTTTAATATGCACACACGTCGGTAATATGTCCCAATCGCGACATTTCAATAGAAATGTCAACGATGTTTCCACTCGCGCACGTTTCCTACGTAAAAATTCTAGATGTCGTACTTGTTTTGCAAGGGATATGAGGGATAACCCGGACATTTTAGTGCTTAAGGCCGATAAGGGAAACGCCACCGTAGTGATGAATACTACTGATTATCAGCATAAAATTCTCGAACTGTTGAGTGATGATAAGGTTTACAAACCGGTATCATACAATCCTACGGCCAGAGTAACGCGCAGAATACGAGCTCGTATACAGGACAACGAGGACCTCTTTACGGAAGATGAGTACAGTAGACTGTTCGCACCGAAGTCACACCAGCCACCCAAGTTGTACGGTCTGCCAAAAATACATAAGCCCAACGTGCCACTGCGGCCAATTGTAAGTCAAATAGCATCTCCTACTTACGATCTTGCGAAGCACGTCGCGTCAGTATTGCAGCCTTTGGTAGGCAGAACACCGTCTTTTGTGAAGGACTCACGGCACTTTATACAAATTATAAAAGATCTCAAGCTAGAACCAGATGACGTCATGGTAAGCTTTGACGTGGAGTCTCTCTTCACCAACGTGCCTGTAAGAGAATGTTTGAACGTCGTAAAAGATCTTCTGAGTGACAACGAGCTGCCATTTAACTATGTTGATCTGCTTGAACATTGTCTAGACGGCAACTACTTCCTTTTCCAAGGTCAACATTACCTACAGATAGATGGCGTCGCAATGGGAAGTCCTGTAGCCCCGGTACTTGCCAACATCTGGATGGAACATTTTGAAGAGAAGGCGCTGAGTCTCGGCCCGAAGACCATCAGACTTTGGAAGAGGTATGTGGATGACATCTTCAGCATTGTCAAGGGCAGTCGGCAGGAAGTGGATCAGTATATACAACATCTCAACTCAATTCATCCCAAGATAAGGTTCACATATGAGATGGAAAAGGATAGATCGTTGTCATTCCTAGACGTTAAAGTAGCCGTGAGATCAGATGGGTCCTTGTCACACTGTGTGTACCGTAAGCCTACACATACGGACAGGTACCTACACGCCACGTCTCATCACCATCCCCGGCACTTGCAATCCGTCATGACCTCACTCAGGAACAGAGCTTATGATCTCTGTGACCCTGAACATCTGGAGCGAGAGCTGGACCATGTTCAGGAGGTACTTAAGAAAAACGGATATGCAGTGAACGAACGACGGAGACTGCAGGCGCCGAGGCGTAGACATCCAGAGGTGAGCAGACAACCAGCCTATATGCCCTATGTCAAGGGAGTAACGGACAAAATCGGATCTGTGTTAAAAACCTACTCCATTCCGACAGTGTACACCCCAGGTACAAAGGTTAACAACATCGTGGGCACACCGAAGGATGTCTTACCGCTACAGTGTCCAGGTGTCTATAAGATAGATTGCAGTTGCGGTAGTTCCTACATAGGCCAAACGAAGCGAACTATTGCTGAACGGGTCAAAGAACACATCGCAGCTGTAAAGAATCGCCAGACAAACAAATCTGCGATTGCAGAGCACCTACTGGAGGCAGGCACCAATCACTGGATCGAGTTCCACCATACGCAAGTCCTCTCCACCGAACGTCACTTTTATTCAAGAGCTGTACGTGAAGCGATTGAAATTAAGAAACATAAAAATTTCAATCGGGAAGATGGGTTTAAATTATCAGCAACATGGAATCCAGTGATAAACAACATGCAACCTCGCTTTTCTGCGCAGTCGGATAGACACCGGACAGTTGGCTTGCGGAATAGGGACACAGTGAGTGTAGTATGTGACGGTACATGGCGACAACAAAATGTGAAAAATCTCGAAGATGTGCGGGTAGATGAAGAACTTACTACCTCACGGATTCGAAGACGGCGGGCGTGCACCGCTGAGCCAGTCAGCCTGTGACCACGGCCGGTGTAACCTGGTCGAAACGTCAGGCAAATCAAAGGTATGTATGTACCTATACCATGATCGCGTTAATTCCCGTTAACATTATTGTATAATAATAGACTTTTAATTGTATTAATATTATATTTATCTAAATGTAATGTTAACGTATAATGGTACCAAATATAAAACTAATTTATATATATTATGTTTGTGCAAATTAGTGTCCCCATTGTCCATACAAAAAGTGAACATCTCCTTTCCCTATCACTCACCATAAAGTAACTAATAATTTAACTAGACAGCCAATTACCCAATTTCGGCCCTGTTGATTTTGAAAGTTCTTGACGCACGGTATCAAGTTCGCGCATGCGAAAAAGACGTTATCATGTTGAACGGAGCAATCAGAAGTCAGGTAGTTGGCGCATGCGTTCTACACGGACCAGTTAGATTCGGGTACGCGCTCCATATTAGATAACAAGTGTCAAGTTCCGCTCATGTTCCGCTGCTCCAGCTACACTTGAACACAGCGAAACTCAACTAGCAGTTCCGCTGTCCGCCGCGAAACAGCGGAGATGTGCTACGGGCGTCATCAATGTAATGGTCGCGTGGCATGATACATTATTATGTACGTATGTTGGAACTTAATTTATATTTCTTTATTCTGTTATTATTATATTATATTATAGTGTAAATAGTGAAATAATTGAGACATTTTTTTTTTATACCACTTAGTTGGCAGACAAGCACACGGCCCACCTGATGGGAAGCGGTCACCGTGGCCTATGGACGTATGCAACACTAGGGGCGTCACACTCGCGCTGCCGACCCTGAAGAAACCTTCTAATGCCCTTCTTGAAGAACCCCATATTGTAGTCGCTTGGGAAAACCACCTAATGTTTTTATATTTGAATTAAATTTTTGTAATAAAATACCTATCTAACAGTATTTTTATCGTGGATGTAGTGTTTATGAAAAGGTTCTGGTCGAAATATTTGGTTAAAATGGCGTCCTCATCGGACCCCGGTTCCTACCTACCCTCCTGGGTAGGCCCAAGAAGTCCTGCTTGATCGTGGAGGATGACATGCGTGCAAATGGTCACACTCCGATGAATGCTCAAGATCGTGCGAAGTGGAGGAAGAACATATTTGGTTAAAATGGGGTCCTAGAGGAGCCCCGGTACCTACCTACCCTCCTGGGTAGGCCCAAGAAGTCCTGGCTTGATCGTGGTGGATGACATGCGTGCAAATGGTCACACTACGAGATGGACGCTCAAGATCGTGCGAAGTGAAGGAAGAACCGGAAGGCAGCGGGATAGATTAGGTTACTTTTTTTATAACTATCCATAGATAGAAGTTCCGCTAAGACATCCGCAAAATATAGACCAATATCTAGGTACTTATTTCACACATTGCCGGTGTAGCAGCACGCATTTTATATAATAGCATACATTTCCTAGGCCCTAAGCATTTTATAGAATACCTGAGCTACACCTGCAGATTGCCGGTAACATAATATGTCAGGTTCGCTAGAATAATAATTAGGTATCTCTAACCACGCCCTTTATGATACAGCCTGCCATCAGACAGCGGAGTCCTAGCAATAGAGTCCTATTTGTTACCCTACTGGTACGGAACACTAAAACCAAACTACAGCTTGAAAAGGAGTAATGAACTTGCGACTATTGAAGTCCCGCGTCGATAAAACGTAATATAAAAAGAATGGTGCGCTTATGCAGCCAGACTGGGCATTTCCTGCCCAGCCCACAATTCTCCCTAGTGTTAAAAGCGTATAAATATACCTCTAAAGAAATTATTTACAGTTACTTGCTGTAAAGCCACTACATTGTTCATTTGCTATGCTTTACCGCCCTTTTGTGAGAAAACATCAACTTCGTTTTAGAAATTCGCGGGGTTTTAGATGCGTCTAACATCTCCGTCATCCACTAAAAGGTTTGTTGGAATTATCTATCTTCCGACTGGTGACTGACTGACTGACTGACGTGTGTGATCTATCAACGCACAGCCCAAACCACTGGACGGATCAGGCTGAAATTTGGAATGCAGGTTGATGTTATGACGTAGGCATCCGCTAAGAAAGGATTTTGATTAATTCTACCCCCAAGGAGATAAAATAGGGGATGAAAGTTTGTATGAAACTTTGTCAATTTTAAACCAATCGATCGGGCTGAGAGCTTTTTTTTGATTATTAAAATTTTTTTTTTCATTGACATAGTGTAACAAACTAAGACATTATTATTGTATTAATTGGTCACATGATTATCTCGGCCACGGTTACTATTTTATATTATTATTGACATATATTGACATGCCTTTTTTCTGACTATTTTATATTATTATTGACATATATTGACATGCCTTTTTTCTATTTAATTTGTAATATTTTTAATTTGTAATATTGCAATGCCTGAAGATGGCGCTAAGTCTTAAGCACTACTATATACTTGTAACACCAATGTATCTACACTTAGTGAGCAATAAATGATGATTTGATTTGATTACTATAACGTAGGCATCCCCTAAGAAAGGATTTTGAGATGCACGCTATATAAACACTAAGCGATGACCGACATCCACGCGGGCGAAGCCGCGGACAACAGCCAGTACATATATATAGGTGCTGGTGTTCGCCTATTAATCGAAAATAATTAATAATGATAATGTGTTTTGCGCAAAAAAAAAAACAATTTATTTTCGATGATACTAAAACTGAAAACTTGTCAATAGCTATTTACTAATTAAAAAAAATCGTTTGTAATAGAGAAAAAGTTATCAATGTCAACCTTAAATTAAAAAATCTATTTATGAACTGAACTTACATTATATTTTGTGTACTTTTTACTCAAATTTGACCTCTATTAGCAATAATCAAGTCTACGATAAAACACGTTTGCCTTACTAGAAGGCAAATATTCACTGGAGACTTGAAGATACACAGTTATAGATTCCCAAAACTTATATTAAAATGCAGACACCGATTCAAATATAAAAAAAAATCGCACAACAGTATCACAAGCATGTAACAACCCTATTCCAGCCACCGTACTACTTAGTACTCGCCAAATAACTCAATCTCTAAGACAAAAGCAAGATAATGCCGTATTTAGATTACAGAGCCCAAAGAATAAATCCCGAATTATTCTAGTTGTAAAACTAATCTAGGACGACTTGTATAAACTCAGGTTTTACCAACAAATAAATTTTGAAAACTGTCGTAAAGTGCCAATCAAGTGATCTTAGCTGTCTATCTTAATACTAAACTTGAGTACCTAATCAATACTGATGCTATAAAAGAGAGACTAATTTTGGGAGCGGATTTATTTTGTTATCTGAATTGTGCTTTGAATCAGAAAAACCATTTAGGCCCCTCTACACGTAGACAGATTCATCTGCAAATGTCATTGACGGACGCGTCCATTATCTAACGTTACGAAAGAACAGTAGGTGTACTGTGAACCTATGTGTCTGTGATGCCTCATGCCTGCCAGTCACAATAATCCGTTCTCTCTATACCTTTACGTTACGAATATTTTTCATGCTCGGCACTGGACGCAGAAACTAGATAGCCTTTCATATTTTTTCTTGGGATTGAGTAAGTGAATAACTCGTTAGACATCTCCTTCTTCATCCTAGCGTCCTAGACGCATTCGAAGCTTTCACCTCGGAGTCTGGGGTCCGCTTTACCGTCTAACTGCGAATTTGGCTGGACTTCGTTATTTTCCGTGAAGCGATTGCCATCTGACCTCCACAACCCAATAGCGATATTGGGCGATATCAAGTATTGCAGCTAGACCAATTTTATTGATGAACTTTTTTTAGGGCCCCAACTACCCGTAACGACTACCATAGATGTTCGTATGGCACCCGGGACCGACGGCAACCCAAAACCGACCAATGCAAATACCCACATTCATGCATAAAATATTTGCACTGAGCGGGAATCAAAGCCGCGCCTCCTGCGTAGCGGCTGCGTTCACTACGACTACGCCACGGAGGCTGACATCATCATGCAAAAAACGGCTTGCGAGGTTTCCAAATCAATAAGCTGTCAGTAATAATGTCAGTTTCCTTTCCAAAATGTTCACGTTTTTGCTCCCTACATTGTAATTATATCTACGTTATTATTATAATTTCCGGTGTAACTATTGATTATGATGCCATCCACGATAGAGAATTGCGTATAATTACATTTAATTAGCCGGAAGCTGATCTAACTGCCTGTTATTTATTAGAGCCTAATGTGATTTAGGTACATCAAATATCGGTAATGATTTTATATTAAGCGTGAATACAAAGGTACTGCATATTTTTTTATGATAAATTTTGAATGTCCACGAATCGTAGGATTTATTCAATTCACTGTAACAAAAACCCTGAGCAAAAACCTTTTATGATGAAATCATTTCAAGTGCCAAATCAAACATTTATTTTCGAATACAAAAAATAATTTTCCATATCGGTTATCGGTTCAGCTAGCTTTGAATAACATGACACAAATGTGTTCATTTGAGAGCCTAGCCCTTACTAAAGTCAGTTCATAAATAGATTCAGTTCGCCGGTTAGCGACCACTTAGCTGAGTTGCTACTTTGAACGTGTAAAAAATAGGCTATCTATATCCAAGTTGATGTATGTTAAAATTGGTCATGAGTATAGTTTAGTCTAGTTGTATAAAAACAATAAACCACTGGTCTTTTGTCATAATTTATGATATATGAGAGAAAAAGTGCAAAAATAGTCAAAACACTAGTTTGCGACCACTTTCGTCAATTAGCGACCACCAGTGCGTCAATAAGCAACCACCCTTTTTAGTAAACAAATATTTTTTCGATTTTCAACCCCCTCTGGGTTGAAATCGGAAAAAAATATCCGTGTGTTGGAAATGCCAACTGGTAATCAACGCGGCTGCATGAAATAATCCTATCAAATCTGCGCAACTGTACCTACGATAACTCATAACTGAGTCAACATTCAGAACGAGCATAAGCATAACTTATAAATTACGTATATCAACAAAGTTATCAATCCTAATAATCGTAAACATATTTAATAGAAACGTCACGTGTGAACGCCGAATTCCACCTCAGCCGTAGGGGGCGACGAATTCTTCGCTACCAGTCGCGTGTGACAACAAACACAGCTTGACCACTTGACCTGCGCGTACGCATAGCACGCGGTGTCAATGTTTGATATATACTTCACATTATAATGTCCTAAGCGACGTGTATATTGTTGGTGAACAAATAAGTTTCAATTATGTGATGGTTATATTCGTATAAGCTTCGATATCGCCTAATGTTACCATTGGGTTGTGCAGGTCAGATGGCAATCGCTTCACGGAAAATATCAAGGTCTAGCTTAATCCCTAGTTAAGACTGATAAAGCGGACTCCAGACTCCGAGCTGAAAGCTTCGGATGCGACTAGGAATTAACGCTAGGATGAAGAAGAATTCGTATTTGTGGAGATCTGATTCTGGGGGTCTCCTATAGCACCGTCTCTTACTATAGCATATGTGACGTTACCTTTATTAACATGCTTTTACCATCTTCACAGGAATGTTTGAACTCGAATTTTAAGTACTTCAAGACGTCGATTAATTTGAAATGAGACAGATCTATCAAGGACCAATGATAGTAAATAATTAAATTTTTCCAATTGGTTCAAATAAACTAAGAATCCATACTTAATATTATAAAAGCGAAAGTAACTCTGTCCGTCTGTACCGCTTTCACGCCAAACCACTGAACCGATTTTGACGAAATCTGGTACAGAGATAGATTAGACTTTGAGAAAGGACATAGGCTTATGTTTGGTCGCGATAACCGACATCCACGCAGATCCGCGGGCTAAAGCTAATGTAATAATAAATTGTCTGAACTTGAGTTGAAGTTGAGTAATAATAACAAATTGTTAATGAGTTTGAACTCATTAGCAATCATTTAACTTTTTTTTTGTCTTCTACCGTCTACGACAGCGTGTTTCAGTTCTTCTTTCAAACTGTTGGTTTTTTTTTTTCATTCTTTTCGTACTGTGGAACTTTTTACTACTAGCAGTATATTTTGAGCTTGAAACAGTACTTACGTACGCTTCTTACAATAAAATAATTGTTTCGTAAATGCTATGGTAGGCTACCTTTATCATAGTAAATAGCTTTGAATTATTTAGTTAATAACTAATTAGGTAAATACCTATTATTTGTTTGCAACAGTAAGTTTTTCAAACTACTAAACAAGTACAATAAACAAGGACAATTAGGTACTTCTAAACTAGGATATTTACTTCCTATGAATTTTATAGGTATCTACACGTAAATAATAATAATAAACGTGTAATACCTAGTATGTTAAAACTTTTAAGCAGGCAGGTCTAGTTATAATGATAATTGTCTCCCTTATTAGTAAAGAACTAGGTTAAAAGCGCAATTGTACCTACTTATTTTTGGAATAGAGCCACCCCATCTCTTCCTATGGGTGTCGTAAAAGGCGACTAAGGAATAGGACTGTTCTCCATCCGACAGTAAACAATAAACATACAGTCCATGACAAAGTGCCCGCTAGACGGCAACAGGCTTGCCCCTATAACGTGGGACCGAAAATAATAGTGGCAAAATGTGGGTGTTGATACACCTCTGCCTACCCCTTCGGGGACTTATAAGCGTGCGTATAGGTATGTATGTATGTATTTGTTATTTTTGGAATATTTAAAATTTTATGTAAAACTCATGCGTATTGTGTTTCATAATAATATTTCAGTAGAAACAATAAAGTCTTTCTAAACTTAAAGCCC
This sequence comes from Eilema depressum, assembly GCA_914767945.1. Taxonomy (NCBI): domain Eukaryota; kingdom Metazoa; phylum Arthropoda; class Insecta; order Lepidoptera; family Erebidae; genus Eilema; species Eilema depressum. Next base: position 12,528,712 of record OU612031.1, read on the forward strand.
GTCTGTGAGAATAATTCCTTATTAACCTTACCCATGAAACCAAAAAAATGTTCTAAGCACCACCACATTCTTCACCGTAATTACAGTGTGCTAATAAAATACACGCATTCAATATTATAGCTCAAAATAATATTAATCTTATTTTTTGCAGATTAACAGAATACCCGTGAAGCTAAATGATACTGTTGTATATTAACTTGAACGATAATTTTATTGCCGCTACCCAAAAGTTATGGAGTATTCGCAACAAAAATTGTAATCCTACTTTTCTATTCAGGTAATTTGTATCTCCGCCTGCTAAGGAAAACCTCCAGCCCGAAACTATAAAATTATACGGTAATGGGAGCTGGCTATTATCATTACGCTATGCTTAAACACCCAGAGCCGTTACAGTTATATATATCTCCCTAGTAACGTGCTAAAATACCTGAATACAATTTACCAGCCAATGCGGCTTTATACGACCGCGTTCCGAACGAAATAAGCTGTTATTTATTGAGTGCAACTCGCAAGGCGTTTGCAGTAAATCATAACGTCCATTTGTCGAACATAAAACGTGTATATTCTACAAAATAACTCTCAGTTCAGTTATGAAAATCACAAAGTTAAGTGCAACACTTGCATTTCAGAGAAATGTGACCATAAAAACGTTGTATTCAGGATTGTCCCGGGGCAGTAGCGACTTCCCATCGCATTATGAAAGTAAAGGCGTTTTTATGTGACAACAAATCATTTCGCTTCGAGTGTGTGGATAACGCCAGCGGCCTCATGCATAAGTAATGGACATTATTCCGGTATTTTGTCTCGTGGATTTATGGTCGTTCAACAGATAGCCGCAGTCATCTGCTGAAGATTTGGAAATAAAATTAAATTTGATTGTTGACGATTAATAAACTGCAATTAATAATAATGGTGGAAATTAGTTATTTCTGTTTATCAAAGTGAATATTGATAAACGATTCTGTTTATACCTACATCGTGGTTGAGTTGTACTTAAATGTTAATGGCACGCGTGTCCGCTTACTAATCTTCTTGTATTTGTGTGATGTTATACACGTTACAATCTACTCTCTAATACTTTGACAGATCTAGACAAATTGATGTAATTGTTCGCGACAGACACGAAATACAGTGCAAGTGATTCGTAAAATCATAATAGTGTGATTGAAATTAGTGATTAGTGCACGTAAACCAATAGTGTGATAAAACAGTGACAATGATAAAGCCAATAGACACTTGATTGTAGTAGCCACCGTACGCAGGAGACGGTCGCAGCACCTTTTTGTATTAGTTTGTAAAATTCTTATAAGTAAATATTGTTTTAACCTTGTTTTTGTACTATCGTTTTTTGTAAATCTGTAAAATCAGCCATAAAAGCGCTGTAGTATATAAGAAAAACTTTGTTCCCCGTATAGAGTAGATAAGTGGCCATAGTAGAGAAATTCGTTCAAGTTTGTAAAGTAAATAGTTCTTATGTAATTAACAAATAATGTAAACAAATAGAAGCCAGCCACTCATAATTACCAGTGTAAACCTCTGTAATTGCAAAATAATAAATAATATAGCTGTTAAAATCATACCATAGGATGGGTGACCACCCTACCTACCTTGCTGCACTTAGAGTATTTGATAGTTGTACATAGTTTATAAAATAGACCTAAAAATTGTTATTTATCATAGTGAAAATCGTTAATGTTATTTTGTAAAACATATCTTATTTCGGCCGGTTCTCGTCAAGGTAAAGTTTCAGAGAAGCTAAGCTGGTGCGACTTTTCGTACAATCGCGACATCTTAGCCGAGTCGCCAGCAATAGTCTTCGAGACTTCTCTCAGACTTTGCATTGAATAGATGGGCCATTATTAAAGCCAGATGATTCAACCGAATTAACTGTGTCTTATTTACTGGTGTTCCTATTCAACCCAATTCGGAACCGTACCGTACGCGGTCGGTTTATCCTTTCGCCTAGAGAGACGCACAGGGACGAGTTACCTTACTTTCCCTGACCTCGTTCGAAAGTTACAGTCCACACCGCCACTGCATGGCAGGGAAAGAGTGTGCAAACCGACGTCCAACCCCTCTAAATGTACTACGACGGGCATCAGCTGATCGCTGACGTTTAGATCTGCGTTCCATGACCAGATAGAACGTCACGTGAGGCCTGTCCGCCACATTTATTGGTCCTTGCGAGCCGGATTAAAAGCGTTGCTGTCCACTTGTGGATAGCTTCCAGCCGGACGTATCGCATAATAGCTAGCTTTCTTTGTGTGTCTAATTTCTTTATTCTTTGTCTAATCTTTATTTCAGTATTTTGCATCTCGATTTGAGTCAAATCGGGATAATTTAGAGTCAGTGTTTTGTAAAATAGTAATTAGAGTCAGTTCCGCGTATTTTTACCCGTCTCCATTGACAAACACAGTATACAGTCACGTGTGCGCGAATTTATACCCGTTCTCATCAGTCAAAGTCAAACAGTAACGTGTGCGCGACTTATACCCGTATTATTACCAGTAAATAAGCCAGTTAACTATAGCATCAGTGTCCTTACACGTGAGTAAGACTCGTGTCAGTACGCGTTTATAGTAAGTCGACAAACAGTAACAATTTGAACTAACAGTAACAGTAAATAATAGAACAGTTTAAAGCGCGTACTGTCGAATCCGTGTTAAGTGTTGTGTGAATTAGTGCCAGCCAACATGCCGAGCACCAGATCCAAAGCTGCAGAACCAAGCCAGCCTGAGAAGACTCTGGCTCGAGAACAGACCCTCCGCCATGAGCAGCCGCCACGCTCACCCTCAATACCAGTCGGATCCGAGGTAAGCGCGCCATCGTGCATGACTCAACCATCTACCAGTACACCACGGCCCCCTAGCGCCAAGACGCAAACAGATATTAGTAAAAAACCGTGGTGTCTGGCAGAGAATAGATCAGACAGTACGCTACGACCAATCGAACAGAAACCCATAGAAGAAGTACGTACTTCTGAGTCATTGAGCCGTGAACCAGGCGTGACTATTAGATCTAGATCGACTATACACAGTAAATCGATGGCGCGCAAGCGTGCATTGAAAGCTCAGGAGGAGATGCTAAAGATTAAATTGCAATTGGCTGAGGTGGCACTACGTAGGGCTGAAGAGTCAGCCGAAGACTCTGACTATGATGATGATGCCCATTCAAGGTCCGAATATGTTCGTTCGTGGTTACAAGAAGGTGCGCCCTCGACACGACTCGGCTTAGAACCACGTTTAGTAAGTGGACACCTCCAGAAGGAGACCCACAATAATGAGCCTCAGACAGAGGTTCCCATCGTGCCCCGGGATGGGGGCACAGTTCCTAATTTAGATTATAACGAACTCCAAAAGGAGGCACCTTTGGTACCCCGGGTTGGGGGTACAACCGCTTATGTTGAGACTCAGAAAGAGACTCCTATCGTGCACCGGGCTGGGAGCACAACCGAATTTTTAAATAAAACTCAGATAGAGCCTTTTAACGTGCCCCGGGTTGGGGGCACAGCCGAATTTACCGTACAGTCAAATGATAATAATTTAAAACCATTTATTACTGAACTAACATCTGCTATAGCTGCGCTCGCTGATAGGAAACCGATGGAGGCGTCATTTACGTCCTCATATCCATCGGCATCGAAGGTCATAATGACTTTACCGGTATTTGGCGGGTCGCATACCGAATGGCTGTCATTTAAAGCAATATATGACACCACTAAAATGTACTTTAATGACATAGAAAATACAGCTAGACTCAGACGAAGCCTTAAAGGCAGAGCGCTAGAAATAGTCAGCTCAGAACTTATAGCTAATGCGCAGCCGGAGCATATTATTCGAGAGCTAGAGCTCCAATTCGGACGACCTGACTCCATCGCTCAATCAGAAACTGACAAATTAAGAGCTTTGCCACGATGTACCGAAGCCCCTAAAGACATCTGCACATTTGCCAGTCGGATAAGGAGTAGCGTCGTCACTCTCCAGGCCCTAAAGAAAAATCATTATTTAATGAATGCTGAATTATTACGAATACTCACAGATAAACTTCCGAATTCACTCCGTGTTCAATGGTATCGTACGTATACTGAAAAATATAATTCTACTCCTGATCTAGCTTCATTCAGCGAGTACGTAACTGAGTACGCCCGCTATTGTAGTGCCTTCGCCCCAGCCGAGACTATCAGAGATAACAGAGATAACCGAGATAACCAGCCGAATCGTCGTGTCCCTCAGAGAGCCTTTACAGCCACTGAGAGACAGACCGAAGATAAGATCACACGTAAGTGTAGAATATGCGACTCTGAGGGGCACTACGCATCGAACTGTGATACATTTAAAAAAGGTAACTCCGATAAGAGATGGGACTTAGCGAAGAAACACAGATTATGCTTTCGCTGTCTTAAATTCCGCCATACCGATCATAGATGTCAGATCAGGAAGTGTGGTATAGATAACTGTCCTGCCTCTCACCACAGATTACTTCATTATATTAAGAAAACAGAGAACAAACAGAAACTTCAAGAGGAGACAGTCGCTAGTTCATTTTCCCGTTCAAATAAACAAGCCTTTTTAAAAATAGCACCAGTTAGACTCTCTGGACCGGCGGGAGAGATGTTGACGTATGCTCTCCTTGACGACGGATCTACCGTATCTCTCATAGATAAAGATGTAGCAGCCAAGCTGGGAGCCCGAGGTAAGACTGACCCGTTTACCATCAAGGCTATTGGGGATACAGCGATCAACCTACCGGACTCACGACGAGTCGAAGTATACATAGGTAATCCCGATGGTACCAGCATCCCGTTGACGGTGAGAACCGTGCCCAAGCTGCAACTCTCGTCACAGACCATCAGCGAGACGGACATCGAAGGCTGCGAACATTTAGCAGACATCAAAGAGCAGCTCGTCTACACCGGAGGGACCCCTAAGGTATTGATAGGTCAAGATAACTGGCACCTTTTAGTATCTAGCTACACCAAACGGGGACCTCGCCAACAGCCAGTCGCTTCACTCACAGCACTAGGATGGGTGCTGCACGGAAGTCACAGCCGAGCCTTAGGTCACAGCATACAATTTGTAAATCAACTCTCGACTATTGATGACAACATTGACCATCAACTAAAGGAATATTTTGCACTAGAGTCACTATTAATTAACCCACGTCGCCCGAAATCTGATCCGGAACAGTTAGCTGCAAATATCTTAGAAGATAACACCGTTCAACTAACCGATGGCCGCATACAGACCGCTCTTCTATGGAAGACAAACAACGACGTGTTGCCAGACAGCTATAATAACGCTGTCAACAGGTTAGCTTCGATTGAAAGAAAATTAGACCGTAACCCAGATTTAAAGTTGAAGTATACCGAACAAATAGACTCGCTCGTACAGAAGGGGTATGCAGAGGAAGCTCCGAAGCCAGCAAGACCAGGTAGGACCTGGTACTTACCACATTTCGATGTCCACAACCCTAGCAAGCCGGATAAGCTGAGAATAGTCCACGACGCTGCCGCCAAATCAGGAGGAAAGTCCCTCAACGACTTCCTATTAACAGGCCCGGACTTATTACAGTCACTCCCAGGTGTCATGATGCGCTTCCGTCGCCACCAGATCGCCGTTTCAGCTGACATCGCCGAGATGTTCATGCAGGTGCAGGTACGTCCAGACGATCGGGACGCGCTAAGATACCTATGGAGAGGTAATAGGCGGGAGGGAGCTCCAGATGAGTACCGAATGAAGTCCATTATCTTCGGTGCAGCCAGCTCACCTTGCACTGCGATCTTCGCAAAAAACTGGAACGCGAAACAGCACGCAGACGACTATCCCGAGGCAGTGGACGCCATCATCAACCATCATTACATGGATGATTATCTTGACAGCTTCCCGAGCATAGAAGAGGCGGTACGCATCACCACCCAGGTACGTGATATACACAGAAAAGCCAAGTTTGAACTAAGGAAATGGGTCTCTAACTCTACACAGGTTATAGATCGTTTGCAGAACAGTCCGAACCACACTGAATGTGTGAGCATCACATCGAAGGCTGAAGAAGAGAAGATCCTTGGCCTAATCTGGGACCCACAGACAGACACCTTAAGTTTCAATTTAAAGTTAGCTAGACTACCTGAAAATTTAATTAACAAGACTTCACCTACTAAAAGGGAAGCCTTGAAGATAGTGATGTCGTTATATGACCCTCTCGGACTAGCTTCACCGGTCACCGTGAGAGCTAAGCAGATCCTACAGGAGGCATGGCGCTTAGGAACCGACTGGGACGAGCCCCTAGACGAGAGGCTGTCAGCCCAATGGAATGTATGGGCAGACCATCTCCGAGCCCTCAAATTCGTCAAGATACCTAGGTGCTACCCGGGATACACCGATCCTCAATCAATACAGATGCACGTTTTTTCGGACGCCAGCGAAGCAGCCTATGCCGCAGCCATATACTGGCGGACCGTCACCCATAATGGACAGGTGAGAGTCAGTCTCGTCACTGCAAAGGCGAGGGTGACCCCATTGAAAATCACATCAATCCCTAGATTGGAGCTGCAAGCTGCAGTGATGGGGACCCGACTAGCTACAGCCGTCGCCGAGAACCACAGGATTCAGCCAGACTCTACTACCTACTGGTCTGACAGTAAAACGGTTTTAACTTGGTTAAGGAAAGGTTCTCGCACTTATAAACCCTTTGTAGCTCACAGAATCGCCGCCATAGAAGACAACAGTAAGGTCGAGGACTGGAGGTGGCTCCCGTCAAAGTTCAACATAGCAGACGCAGCCACTCGTGATGTACCCGCTAACTTCAACTCCGAGCACGAGTGGTACAGCGGGCTTGCCTTCCTGTACAAGGATGCGACAGACTGGCCATCCGAGAAACCGCTACTAACAGAAGCCACCGGCGAAGAGAGAATCACCACCGTAACAGATGTAAGTGACTCTATAATAGACTTTGACAGATTCTCCAGCTGGGAGAGGCTCCTACGCACCACCGCTCGGGTGCTACAGTTTCTAGACGCAATACGCAAGTCTAGGACACAACAGGTGGCGTACAAACGAACTACGAGAAACCAACAAAAGGATCCCGATTGGCGTCGCACAACTCGACGGACGAAGGTAATTAAAGGGCCAGTGTTACCCCAGAACACTGTACCCAATAGAAAATTTAAAATTTTAACCGCAGAGTATCTTCGGAAGGCCGAAGTACAACTAGTTAAATGCGTACAGAACGCCGCATTTAATAAAGACATCAGCAGATTGAAAAATCAAGAGGAAATGCCCCGTGACAGCCGACTTCGCAAACTCCGAGTGGAGCTCGCAAACGGAGTTATAGTACTGGCAAGCAGAATAGCAGCAACCAAAGACGTGTCCGAAGCGATAAAGAGACCTCCTATCTTAGACGGGGAACATAAAATTACTCAATTGTACATAGAATGGACACATAGGAAACTGCATCATAGCGGTACTGAAACCGTGATAAATGAAGTACGACAGCATTATTGGGTTCTGCGCTTACGACCGACGACCAGGTCGGTCCTCCATTTATGTTTACAGTGCCGCATCAGGAAGGCGCAGCCACCAGAGCCAGCCACTGGTGACCATCCAAAGACACGCCTTGCACATCACTGCAGGCCTTTCACCTACACTGGGCTCGATTACTTCGGGCCGCTCAGTGTCACCATCGGCAAGCAACACCAAAAGCGCTATGTGGCGCTGTTCACCTGCCTGACCTCCCGGGCAGTCCACCTGGAGGTCGCCGCCAGTCTGAGCGCAGACTCCGCAATCCTAGCTTTGCGGAGGTTCGCCGCGCGCCGAGGCTGCCCCGCCGAGATCTACTCGGACAATGGCACCAACATGCATGGTGCCGACCGCGAGATGCGCGAGGCTCTGTCTCGCGAAGCCGCTCATCGAGGCATCGTGTGGCGCTTCATCACCCCCTCTGCTCCCTTTATGGGGGGTGTCTGGGAGCGTCTAGTGCGTTGCGTGAAGACCGCACTCACTACGGTCTTACATGAGCGCCATCCCCATGAAGAGGTGCTCTCCACTTTGCTGTGTGAGGTGGAATATACAGTGAATAGCCGCCCCCTCACCCACGTCTCCGTGAGCCCCGAAGACAACGAGGCCATCACTCCGAACCACATCCTACTCGGTGGTTCCTCCCGACTTTCACCACTCGGTGAGTTTGACTCCACCGACATCGACCACAAGAAGCAGTGGCGACGCGCTCAGGCGCTCGCCGACATGTTCTGGCGCAGATGGGTGCGCGAGTACCTTCCCGAGCTGCAACACCGGCGGGAGCCCCATGGGTCGGGCCCTCGCATCGAGGTCGGCGATCCCGTCTTGATCGCCGACGGCCAACTGCCTCGCAACACTTGGCCAAGGGGCCGAGTCACCGCCGTCTACCCAGGCGCCGACGGTCAAATTCGTACCGTTGAGGTGCGCACAGCCGGGGGCGTGCTCAAGCGCCCTACGAAGAAGATCGTGCCGCTGCCCAAGTAGTGTCGCTCACCGGAGTATGCAGCATCACAAGCGGCCGTACCTCACTCTGCTGCACGGCGGGAGAGATGTTCGCGACAGACACGAAATACAGTGCAAGTGATTCGTAAAATCATAATAGTGTGATTGAAATTAGTGATTAGTGCACGTAAACCAATAGTGTGATAAAACAGTGACAATGATAAAGCCAATAGACACTTGATTGTAGTAGCCACCGTACGCAGGAGACGGTCGCAGCACCTTTTTGTATTAGTTTGTAAAATTCTTATAAGTAAATATTGTTTTAACCTTGTTTTTGTACTATCGTTTTTTGTAAATCTGTAAAATCAGCCATAAAAGCGCTGTAGTATATAAGAAAAACTTTGTTCCCCGTATAGAGTAGATAAGTGGCCATAGTAGAGAAATTCGTTCAAGTTTGTAAAGTAAATAGTTCTTATGTAATTAACAAATAATGTAAACAAATAGAAGCCAGCCACTCATAATTACCAGTGTAAACCTCTGTAATTGCAAAATAATAAATAATATAGCTGTTAAAATCATACCATAGGATGGGTGACCACCCTACCTACCTTGCTGCACTTAGAGTATTTGATAGTTGTACATAGTTTATAAAATAGACCTAAAAATTGTTATTTATCATAGTGAAAATCGTTAATGTTATTTTGTAAAACATATCTTATTTCGGCCGGTTCTCGTCAAGGTAAAGTTTCAGAGAAGCTAAGCTGGTGCGACTTTTCGTACAATCGCGACATCTTAGCCGAGTCGCCAGCAATAGTCTTCGAGACTTCTCTCAGACTTTGCATTGAATAGATGGGCCATTATTAAAGCCAGATGATTCAACCGAATTAACTGTGTCTTATTTACTGGTGTTCCTATTCAACCCAATTCGGAACCGTACCGTACGCGGTCGGTTTATCCTTTCGCCTAGAGAGACGCACAGGGACGAGTTACCTTACTTTCCCTGACCTCGTTCGAAAGTTACAGTCCACACCGCCACTGCATGGCAGGGAAAGAGTGTGCAAACCGACGTCCAACCCCTCTAAATGTACTACGACGGGCATCAGCTGATCGCTGACGTTTAGATCTGCGTTCCATGACCAGATAGAACGTCACGTGAGGCCTGTCCGCCACAGTAATTAAAATATATGCGTGACATGATAAAACTTGCAACGGTGTAATTTTATGGGTTGCATTGGTGCCAACTTGTTACAAAGCATTCAGAAATCAAGGTTTGATAGAACGAAAAGGTATTCCATCTTTGCATGGTCTTTTAAATACTCACTATCCATTAGCCAGTCCGTTAGGTAGTATATATTACATATATGTATACACAGGTAATACATCTATAAATAGGTACCTACATTTATTATTGAGATTATCTTAAATTTATTCACAGAAATATTCACCCTACTGAATCAAGTATTTCTTAAATTAGTTACAATTTTAAATCAAAATGTATGCCACCTTTGTGCATGTTTATGATTACATATTTTACTACTAAAATTTTGTAAACAAAGAATGCAGTAAACAAATCGTAATATTTTAAGAGTTTTCTTACGAAAGAGTTATTTATTGCTCAAAGTACAAAGGGTTATTGTAGACAGGTAATGGGGCCGTCCTGTAGTGTTGAGCAAGTAACATTACTGCAAACTGTCGCAGGTGGGGAGTGGCAGACACAGATTATCAATCAGGCATAACTTGGAGAAGACACACGGCGGGTATGAGCTAGAGGGGGCAGCCCATCCCCCCTTCTTGCATTTTTTTTTTACATTCAATCTTTTTCTGAAATAATGGAAGTACATAAAACCCTTTGCTATAAGTTCTCAAAATACTCCATTTACAGGTGGGCCGTGTGCTTGTCTGCCGATTAAGTGGTTAAAAAAAAAATTAAGTACTCGAGTAATTCCGGCATAACTTTCTGTATATTCATGTCAATGTGCCCAGTTTTTCATACTTAGGTTCTAGACAACACACGGCCCACGTGATGGAAAGTGGTTACCGTGGCCTATGGACGTATGCAACACCAGAGGCGTTACACTCGCGGTGCCGACCCTGAAGAAACCTTCTAATGTCCTTCTTGAAGAACCCCATATTGTAGTCGCTTGGGAAATCCGGTTGGCGGTACAAACGTTAACCAAAAAATGTGATGGAAATTGAGTAACAATACATATTTGCTTACTCCTACGAGTACGGTATCTGAATGTATTCTTCTACTCTCTTGTCAATGATCCTCTTTTTCACTGCTCTAAATTATTCGAAAAAAAAAATCTGCCATCTCGACCGCGCTGTCAGTGGCTTTGTTTAGATCGTTCTTAGTGCAGGAGGTAGGACATAAGGGATACAAAACCAAGTGCGTCATGGACTGCACGGGGGCTCCGCAGTCACATGCGATATAAATATAGTAGTAGATACCTATATACATGACTTCCATGGCCTATTTTAACTTCAAGTTAAATTAATATACAACCGTGACCGGTGACTTACAATCAGCAATAATAGATTTTAATAAAGATGCCTTTAGAATAAATTGAATATGTAGTATCGTATTACATAAATGCCGACCCATTTAACGGAGGGCACAAAATCAGTTCATGTCTGAAATAGCTTTAATTATTACGGCGACGAACAGGGTTAGGTGGCGACACGTCTCTTGTCTACGACCCAGTTAACAAATTCTCAAAGAAGTAGGGAGAAATTTGAGTTAGCCTTGGTGTGAGGGTTAGCTGGTGTGCAAGAGAAATGCCTTACATATTGGGTCACCTTATATAGATATAAGGTGACCCAATATGTAAGGCATCTCGGGTCTGAAATATTAGAATATTACAGACCCGAGACACTGTGCTGTTTTAGTCGGTTCGAGTCCGACATAACCACTTTGCCGACAGCGAACATGGGGATTTCCACCATTGGTGGACCGGGTATAAAATCCATACTAGGTCCTTTCGACCATATTAGGTCCTTTTCGAAGTATTCCATTTAGAAGCATTCGAAATGGACGTCCGTCAATGGCTACCTTAACTCTGTTTGTCTGTAACGCTTTCACGCATAAACCACTGAACCGATTTTGATGAAATTCAGTACAGAGATAGATTATACCTTGGGAAAGAACAATGTTTGGTCACGATAACCGACATCCACGCGGGCGGAGTAACGGATAACAGCTGGTTAACAAAAATTGTCCCACTATAGCACAAGTTTCCATACTGACAGACATTAAGTAAGGGCTGTCCGTCTTTACTTTATTTCTCGTGTTTGTTTTACTACCCTAGTAGTATGAAAACACTAAAGTTCAGCAGTATGACAAAGTGCCTGCTTGACGGCAATAGGCTCGCCCCCTATTACGTGGGATCAAAAACCCCGTCTGTCTACCCCTTCGGGAATTAACAGTCGTGAATGTATGTATACCTACATGTTCAGCAACTTCTGAGCGCAACTGTAGCTATGTGCACACCAACAAATACAAAGTTCGCTTAGCGATAACTTTACCCTTCAAGATACAAAACAATGTGACCATCTATACTAACTAAAATAACATAAAATAAATCGCGTTAGAATTCATTCAAATTGTTTTATTTCAACAACTAATATTCACGTAGAACTTCGGCAGTATCACCTAGACTACGATATTTGATTAAAATTTAAGTACAGCGGCTCCCCAACTACAGCGGTCGTAAATATTACTTGCCCTGTTCCATTGAACCCTATTTCATTTCTTATGCGCTGTAGTACCTCTGTTGACTTTTATAGTGATCAAAAGTATCAAACCGTGAATAAAATGGAATGTATTATGTCCATAATGTGTGTAACATATCATCGAACTTGTAGTTAATAGTGGACAAACCCCGGTTTATTTAAGACGGGCTTGGGATGGAATGCTTTATTCCGTTAATCACCAGGACCTGAGTACACCTGGTGAACTGTTTCGCAGATGAGGGTAGCTTGGGCTTTGAAGGTGAAGGGAAAGAACGAAAGGTACCCAGTATATCTCTTGGACCTAAAATGTGTTCTAAATGTGATTAATACGCGCAGTACGCGTTTCTTGGGTGTCTTTTGAGGAGCTTAAAATCATCAAGCAAAACATTCCGCACGTGCCTGGACCACGTTTGTCTCGGGACTTGATTCCAAGATACGTGTACTGAGGTATGTTTTTGAGGATTCAGTCCCTAAGTCGCGATGGTTCAGGGTAGGTTGAATAGTTGCTGTATGGTTTTCCTGTACATTTTCCTGTCTGAACAAAAAAGGGCCCTGAAGTTGGAGCTCCACATCCGCAAGTTGATTAATATCGACCTCATTTTTTATTTTAATTGTACTACATACCTACATACAGCTAGGTACTAGATAGGTACAGTAAGTTGAATTGAAGGCAATAAAAGCGTGTTGAAATGAACCGCTAAGTGTAGCTAATAAAATACACAACAAAAAGTAATATTTTATAGAAGTTTATTAAGTAACGAGTAAATTGAAGCTGTTTATTACAAAATAGAGATAAACTTGGCCATTGTGCTCGGTCGTGGACGAGTTGGGCAGAATAGAGCAATTAGATCATTTGATAACATTTAGTGCGGGTAAGAAAAAGCCTCCGATTCACAATGTTCATGAGCCCTCGGGCGCATGAAGAGCAGCCACTAACCACTTAATTATGAAGATACTCGCCTGCATTGTTTGTTATTACATTGTATACAATTTTCAGTGTTTGCTGACTAGATGAGGTCTTGTTTATTATGCTTTCTTTGATCAAAAGTTGTCGGAATAACAAAACCTAATAAAGCTAGAAAGCTGAACAATTTGAATAAACTATTTATACTTTTCCACACTATTGATCACACGCTGAACAAGAACAACCCATACCATAATAATACATTGTACAAATATGAAAGTACCTCCGTCTGTCTGTCTATCTGTCGGTCTGTTACGGTTTTACGCCTAAACAGCTAAACCGATATTGATGAAATTTGGTACAGGGGTAGATTAGACCTTAGGAAGAGACATAGACTATGTGTAGCTGCGATAACCGATATCCTCGCGGGTGGAGCCGCGAGCTTTTAGTAATTTGCATGAGTTAAAAATGTATTATCGTCGAATGTTAATATTTATCAAGTGATAAAGTTCAAAATTGAAAATTGGCATGAAACATGGTACATCCGGAGTGTATGATTGAGTACAAACTTTTATATTATTACATAAACTAAGATTGCAAGACGCTCGCTGCATCGCTCTGTCAATGCCGATATTAATTACTGCTAAGCAAGATATAATTACAGGCGATAATTCTATTACGATGAGGGTACAGTAATCACTAAAAAATATTCACGATTTGTACAACATCTACGAAATTTACATTTCAATAAATCAATAATCTTTTCAATTATTTGCGTTTTGCATTCCATACAAATAATATTGGTACATAATTTAAGGTCAATTCCAAATTGCCATGAAAGTTGCATGTAACTTTGTTTATTTTGAAATATCTGATTACCATTTTTTCGTACTATCGAGTACTATGCGACAGTACATTGATAAATATCAATAATCAACCTTTTGTCTACTGTGGAAAAGTTCAAAATCTATCAACAGATGTATGTCAATCTCTGCATTATGTACAACCTGCCGTGTGTAATTTGAACATAGAGATTATTTGTTAAATGTATGTAAATAAACGACTGCTATGTTCATTTCGGAGTAGCGTGTGATTTCGTATATTTGTAGGTTCTGTGCAAATGTTTAGTTATAATTTTTTGTCGTTGAAAATTACACAGATCAGTAAATACGACGACATCATCCCTGTACTTACTTATTTGTTTTTCGTTGGTGTCTATTTCTCAATTATTACCTACTTTACATCGCCTTCAGAATATTGTTCACTAGCTGATGCCCGCGGCTTCATTCGCATGGAATTTTGTTCCTGCTACCCAAGGGAAACTATTCCCTGGATAGCAAGTAGCCTATATGTTATTCCAGACTGTAGTTTATCCCTGTGCCAAATTTCAGCCAGTTCCCTTCAGCCGCATGAGCATTAATAATAAACATCCAAACATACAAACATTTTCGCAACCTTGCGCAATTATAATAAAAAAAATATACCAATTCTTCACCAACTTCCACATTATAATGTTTTTTTAATACCAGTCCCACCTGATATCTGTCTGAGTCCGGAGTCTGATTCGAAATTTTGGTTTCGCTTATTTGGCCTTTTTGCGAATGCATACCTACATATATGTTCACGCCATCCGACCCATCAAAGAATGTACACGGCTCATTAATAACCTGCAATTTGATGTACATACATGTGTACATGAAAATGCAAATTAAATCTTATTTTCATTAGCTTTGCTAAGTTTACTTTAGGTTTAGACACCACCAGCTGTGTAAATAGCCTAGAGCCTAGAATATCATTAATGTATTACTTACTTGTCGGTTTAAAGTTCTTCAGTGCGTGCAGAATATTCCATCAAGAACCAAGCGATTCGGCGACTCCTTCTTCTGCCGCACTATTAAGACTTGGAATTCCTTGCCAGCTCACGTGTTTCCTTCCTCCTATAGTCCCGGGTCCTTTAGGCGGGGCGTGAAAAAGCATCTGATGAGGCCGTCAAGCTGAGTGCCACCATTGTAACATGGTACGTGTTGTAATGGTGGCCCTCTTTTCAGAGCCTTTGCCTTCAGCTTACCATCAGGCGAGGCGAAGTCAAATTGACGTGTCCTATATAAAAAAAAAAAAAATCATCATTCTAGCGTTAATCCCAGTCGCATCCGAAGCGTTCATCTCGGAGTATTACACTTTTGGGGTTTGGCTGAACTTCGATATTTACCATGAAGCGACTACCATCTGACTACTCCATCCCATAAGCGAGAGAGCATTGCAGTAAGACCAGTTGTTGGACTCCTTAGGGCTCCCACTACCCGTAATGACTGTCATAGATGTTTGTATGGCAACCGGGACCGACAGCGACGGCTTAACGTTCTCTTCAAAGCACGACCAGATCAATGCCAATACCCATATTCATGCATTCAAATATTTGCACTGAGCGGGGATCGACCGGTTGCGTCCTACCGCCACGCCACAGAAGTTGTCAACGAAGAAAACTAAACCATGAATATTTTTTTTTTGCTTACGAAACCCTTTGGTCTTTAGCTTCATCGTATGATTGGGGCCCGATCAGCCCCCCTAGACAAGTGGCAATTCGTTGCTCGGCGTATGATGGAATAGAATGACAAATGTATAGGATTTCACGTTTTTGACATTCGTTGACGCCTGTCATATACGTCAAATCCTATACATTTGGCATTCTATTCCATCATACGCCGAGCAACGAATTGTCACTTGTCTAGAGGGGCTGATCGCCATAATGTAAAATAATAAAAAACTGCACAATGTAAACGAACAATAAATTCGTCACTTTTAATTTAATAACAGCGCAAGTCGCCATTAATTTGAGTATAAAGCACTCAAAATAATTTCCAGTAATCACTTTGATTAAATAACATTTATTAATAATATTTGAAGCGTACACCGATAATTAATAATTATCGATATACCCTTCAATACCATTTACGGCTTAATAAGTATTGAAGATTTTGAATTTAATTATACAGTGAATTTATTGACCTTAATTTATTTGAACATTGTACATTTTCGTTTAACATTGCCTCATTGGCAATATACCTATACTAGCTTTTGCCCGCGGCTCCGCCCGCGTGGGTGTCGGTTATCGCGACCAAACATAGCCTATGTCCTTTCTCAAGGTCTAATCTACCCCTATACCAAATTTCATCAAAATCGGTTCAGCGGTTTAGTCGTAAAAGCGAGACAGACAGACAGACAGAGTTACTTTCGCATTTATAATATTAGTAGGGATTTTGGGGTTGTGTTTTCAAGCGATAGTGAGCTTCTATCATTAATGCCTGGGACACGAATAACTATCGTAATCGTATCGTGAACGTAACGAGAGCACGGAGCATTGCGATTGGCCGCCTGCCTGAAGCCTGCCAATCCCAATGCTCCGTGCTATCGTTACGTTCACGATACGATTACCATAGTAGTTCGTGCTCACCCCACAGGTAGCAGGTACAGTGGGCTTTATATTTATATCTTTATTATATGTATAGCAAGCGGTTCGGCGACTCCTTCTTCTGCCGCAATTAAGACTTGAAATTCCTTACCAGTTCACGTGTTTCCCTCCTCCTACAGTCCCGGGTCCTTTAAGCGGGGCGTGAAAAAGCATCTGATGAGGCCGTCAAGCTGAGTGCCACCATTGTAACATGATACGTGTCTGTAATGGTGACCCTCTTTTCAGAGACTTTGTCTTCAGCTTACCATCAGGCAAGGCGAAGTCAAATTGACATGTCCTATTAAAAAAAAACTAATGGACCACGGAATACAAAATCAGTTGAAAATGCTGTATACAGAATGTGTCATTATACCTATGACACAACACACAACATACGATCATTTTAAATTAAGTGCATGTGTGCGTGAACAATGGTTTAATGGATTTCATTGAAATTAAAATTGAAATTGACTTCTATCCTGGTATTATTAAAATATTTAGTTTTTTATCTTTATAATGAAGTAGATTGAGTTTGAGCTAACAAAAATGATAATGGACTGTCTTTTACATAATAGAAAGGAAAACTAATCTTTTAAGATTTCTATCAGAACTCTTCTTTTATGAATCGCAGACTGAGGTGACTTTGGAATAAATTTAGACAAATCCAAAGGCACTTTGAATATTATATTATGTATAAAGGTTAGAGCAGTATTTTTGTTTAATTATTTTATCATGCCATTGTATTTCCTAAAGAGTAGGCCACCTTTTTGCCGGAGCGCCTGCGTGCCAGCTTGACCCTTTCGACTCGGTACAAAGACGGGCGTTGAGGCTCGTCGGCAATCCCATACTCACAGGCGATGTGGAACCACTCAGTCTCAGGAGAGACTTTGCTTCACTGTGTGTGTTTTACCGCCTATACAATGGTTTGTGCTCAGATGAATTGTTTGACATGATGCCCACAGCTACATTCTATCATCGCACTTCTCGTCATAGGCGGGGAGTTCATCCTCACACATTGCGACCGGAAACGGTGCGCACTGTGCGGTATGAAAGGAACTTCATCCCTCGCACACTCAAGCTGTGGAATGAACTCCCCGCGATGGTTTTCCCAAGCGACTACAATATGGGGTTCTTCAAGAAGGGCATTAGAAGGTTTCTTCAGGGTCGGCAGCACGAGTGTGACGCTCCTGGTGTTGCATACGTCCATAGGCCACGGTAACCACTTTCCATCAGGTGGGCCGTGTGCTTGTCTGCCACCTAAGTGGTATAAAAAAAAAATAAAAAAAAGAAGTGTAAGTATTACCACTAACTTTATTCGGTCCCAGATTTATGTACTTACGAGCTTCTTTTTATTGCCGAAGACCTCTATTGAAGAAGACCTCGTGATGCCACCGACATTTTTTATTGTAAAGTTAGTAACACTTTACCCAAACAGGAAATCGAACCCGGGATCTCAAACGTTACGATAAACAGAGGTTTATTAACTTGTATCTTTTTTTTATACCACTTATGTGGCAGACAAGCACACGGCCCACCTGATGGAAAGTGGTTACCGTAGCCTATGGACTTACGCAACACCAGGGGCGTCACACTCGTGCTGCCGACCCTGAAGAAACCTTCTAATGCCCTTCTTGAAGAACCTCATATTGTAGTCGCTTGGGAAGACCACCGCGCTTGGGAAAATCTACTTTTCCCCAACTGGTTTAGCTTTCATCCAGTAGAGTACAGTCAATTGACTGACTAATATTTACCCGTAGTAATCTTAGGTACCCGTGGATCAAACACAATAAGTATCAGCTCAGTGTATCAGCAGCAAAAGGGTGAAATTCAAAAGGGAAGCCGGTGGTTTCTTTTTTTTTGCTACGATCTATTTTTCACGCTCCTTATGATCTCCTTATGATCATGGGTAAGACGGTGGGAATTGGACAGGGAACCCTCGCCACTTTTAATACCTACTAACTTTTGCCCGCGGCTCCGCCCGCGTGGATGTCGGTTATCGCGACCAAACATAGCCTATGTCCTTTCTCAATGTCTAATCTACCCTTATACCAAATTTCATCAAAATCGGTTCAGTGGTTTAGGCGTGAAAGCGTAACAGACAGACAGACAGACAGAGTTACTTTCACATTTATAATATTAAGAATGAAGGATATGGATATATTATGGATAAGTATCTAATCAACTCCCTAGGGATGTCACAATTCGTTGGCCGGCGTATTGTGGAATAGAATCATGTCATGAGTGTATAGGATTCGACGTTTATGACAAGTATTTTGACGTTTATGACATACGTTGACAGCTGTCATGTACGTCAAATCCCATACATTCATTTTTTTTTTCTATAATACGCCAGTCAACGAATTGCGACTTGTCTAGGAGCTGCAGTCCCACCGAAACAACTCAAGAAAATGAGTGTGACAAGTCAAAATTGCCACTCATAGTGAGTTATAATAGTTACCTACCGAGCAATCATTGTTCATTAAATCCTCGATAAGTGCTTTGTATTGAAGTTTGTCGGCAACTGGCAACTTCAAGTAAAGGGAAGTAAGTTCCAAGTAATCGTTATTGTTCCAATGAATGAAACTTTGATGAATGCTTTTAGACTGAAAACTGTAACCCAAAATTTTGAACGTTGGAAAGTTTAGGCGAAGTATGAAAGTTAGTTACGGACATTTATTAATAATTTAATGTTAATTGTGTGTAGTTTATTACTTTCATGAAGTAAAATGAGCCATGTACGGAACATAATCTAAAGGAAATTTACTTCTAAGTGTAGAAATCTCACTCTCAATCTCAGTGTACTACCTCAACGAATTTATGGTGAGGTCAGGTGGCAATTTCAAAATCAATCCGTCTAAAACCATACAGTGTTCCGTCTAGTGGTAAAGGGTAAAGAAAGAAAATTTTCAAAAGGGGAAGTCGGTGGAAAACATAGCTGGGTCCACATTTGTATCATTTGCCCGATCCGATCACCGTATCCGTATCGGCGACGCGTATCATGATCACAATGTATATATCAGTGATACGCGTATCATCACCCGTCCACATATGCGATTATGATACGCGTCGCCGATACGGATACGGTGATCGGATCGGGCAAATGATACAAATGTGGACCCAGCTACCTCTTATAGAACGTTCATAGCAAAACTCTGGTGTTCTGATTTGAAAATTTCATTTAGGTACTGAATTTCAGTTACTGAAAACGTTTCATATATTGAATTTCAGAAACTTTCAGTTTTAAATTATGCGTTATGTGTATTATTTATTTGATTATTTAAAAAAAACATCTTTACCACGACTATCCTTTGCAGAGAAGCAGAAATCGGGTTAATATAATAGACAGTCTATTATATTAGCCCGATTTCTGCTTCTCTATAAGGGATATCGCATATGCCCTGCGGCATGAGCCTGGGGTATGAAGCATTGAACTCTACAGGTACCTTGACAGTCTTTTTTCGACTAGTCATAATACAGGTGGTTTCGCTATGAAATTCAGGGACAGCTAGATTTTTTTACACGTACAAAAGAGTAATTACCGGTTGGAATAGATATTAAAAACTGTATTATATCATTCTGTATAATAAGTACGAGTACTTGAGGGATTAATTAAAACGTCATTATCTTCAAAAGTAGCTGTCACAAGATAGCTTCAATGTACATCAAACGTCTTTGGGAATGGCGTAATAGCCTCCTTGTTCGTCCCAACAAATTATTTCTGAATGTATAACGGCCTAAATCACAGTTTCTCAAAGTTGTACGTCCACTTAACCCCTATATGATTGTCAAAACAACGACGAGATAAACCAAATCTTTATTATTTAGTATGGGGTTCTTCAAGAAGGGTATTAGAAGGTTCTTACGGGGTCGGTAGCGCGAGTGTGTCGCCAATGAAACATATGCAACGCCAGGTTGCATACCTCCATAGCCATAGCAAACCATTTTCCATCATCAGAACGATTTTAGAGAATTGTCATTAAAGTAGAGTTAATTAATTTCCTGTATATTATCAAAGAGAATTTCGTAAGGACTGTAAAATCTCTTATTATTATTATTTTGTATTCTTACGTACTCAAAATCAATTAAATACCACCGCGAATAAGCAAATATTTTGCATACCATCTTATGATTCACAAGCGTGCCCCAAAAGGTTTTCGTACCCCACTTTGAGAAAGCCTGATCTAAACGGATCTCTTAATTAATATTCTAACGTAGAAGACGTGTTATCTAACTTTGTGTCAATATAATTATCTAATTATATTGAGTACTGGAAACAGTTCTGGAAGACGTTGTTTCACTTGCAACAGATCTTAACCTATTATTTAGAAGCTTCATGGGGCACAGAACTGTTCGCAATGTGGCAGCATCTACACCTGTTTAAGACCATTGCTGAAAATTCCTAGTATAGCGTAGAACATTCGTTTGGACGTTAGCATCTCACCTTTTTTGAGCTCTATATGTCCAGAACTGTCTGTTTTCACTTGCAACAGACATCTACCTATCATTAGGAACCTTCGTGGGGCACAGAACTGTTCGCAATGTGGCAGCATCTACACCTGTTTAAGACCATTGCTGAAAATTCCTAGTATGGCGTAGAACATTCGTTTGGACATTAGCATCTGACCCTTTTTAAGCTCTATATGTCCAGAACTGTCTGTTTTCACGTGCAACAGATTTCTACCTATCATTAGGAACCTTCGTGGGGTACAGAACTGTTCGCAATGTGGCAGCATCTATACCTCTTCAAGACCATTGCTGAAAATGCCCAGTATTGCGTAGAACATTCGTTTGGACGTTAGCATCTCACCCTTTTTGAGCTCTATATGTCCAAAACTGTCTGTTTTCACGTGCAACAGATCTCTACCTATCATAAGGAACCTTCGTGGGGCACAGAACTGTTCGCAATGTGGCAGCATCTACACCTCTTTAAGACCATTGCTGAAAATTCCTGGTATTGCGTAGAACATTCGTTTGGACGTTAGCATCTCACCCTTTTTGAGCTCTATATGTCCAGAACTGTCTTATTTCACGTGCAATAGATCTCTACCTATCATTTAAAAGCTTCATGAGGCACAGAACTCTTCGTTATGTGTCAGCATCTCACTCCTGTTTAATAACATTGCTCAAAACTCCTCGTACGGCGTAGAAATTTCAGTTAGGCCTTGGCATCTCACCCTTTTTGAACTCTTTATGTCCAGAACTGCCTCGTTTCATATGCATTGGATCCTTATCTATCATTTAAAAGCTTAAAATTGCACGAAACTCTTCGTAATGTTACAAAATATTATCACGCTTGTTTTATACCATTGCTCAAAATTCTTAATTTCACGCAGAACATTAATTTAGACCTTGGTATCTCAATCCTGTGTCGTTTGTCTGCTACCATCAACCATTTTTAATAGATTTAACCAGTAGAACTATCAGCAGAATAAGTTTAGCATGCATAACTCTTTAACTATCAACGTCCACATAGTCAATTATGCGAAAATCGATGAGATGCTGGAAAAAAAATGCGATTTCGGTACTAAAATCGTTACTATTGTTAAAACTTATCGAGAACTGTGTAACTATGTGGGATGCCACTATATGTGACGTTTTTCGATGAGATGCTGGGAAATTTTTGTGAAGTTAGCTTGTCGGTTTTTTTAAATGTGATTTCAGTACTAAAATCGATGGAACTATTGGTAAAACTTGTCGAGAACTGTAGAACTATTTGGGATGCCACTAGACCTGTCGATTTTTTGTGAGATACTAGCAATTAAGATACCAAGTTCACATACGTACCCCCTTTTACATGGGATCGAAAATCATAGTTGCAGTAGTCTGATCAACCGGATTAGCAACCGGACTACTGCGACTAATGGGACAAAGTTACGTGGCACTGAAAATCATATTTGGCGAAATGTGGGGGTTAATATACCTCTGCCTACCCCTTTGGGGATTTACAGGTGTGAGAATGTATGTATGAAAACAAAATGGCGATCGTAAAACACAAAATCATTGTATAGGCGAAAAATATAGCGTACCGTGTTCAGTACATAGCCTTGAATAGCCCTTATCATCACGTATTTTACGTACATAGAAAAGATTCCATTTTTATTGGAACATTTATTTTATTAAGCTATTTTGGAAGCAAAGATAGAATGCAACGTTCAAAGAGAAGTAATTCGATTCGAATGAAAGGAGCCGAAATACGTTTCAATTGTCATTATAGTCAGATATTCATCAGTGAGTACTTCTTCCCGCCTTCTCCTAATCGCCTTTACGATCCCCCCGTACTTTACGGGGTGGTTCGTGGTTTTTGGGGAGGTTCATCAAAAACGCGGTCAAGAGTGAAACAAAATTGAAATAAATAATTGTTTAGATGGGTTTATAAAGGCATCAATTCTGATAAAACCTTCTCAGTAAAACGGAAACACTGATTGACTGGCACATTTTGGAATATGGACATTCTGGGATGTGGTTTTGCAACCTCTGGACATTTTGACAATTGGGCATTCAGAACATAAACCCGATGTGACAGCAAAAATAGTAACTAACTCTTAAATGCTAATATATCGGTATACCATAGTAATATTATAAATGCGAAAGTAACTCTGTCTGACGTTCTGACTATTGCGCTTTCACGCCTTAACCACTAAACCCATTTTGATGAAATTTGGTACAGAGATAGATTAAACTTTGAAAAAGGATATAGGTTATGTTTGGTCGCGTTAACCGACATCCACACGGGCGGAGACGCAGGCAAAAACTAATCTATATACAGGGTGGAAGATTTTAACCTTACCTGGAGGGAAAGTACTTTAAATACTGGAAATAGCTAATTTCACATAAAGGAAACATTCCTTCATTTTTTAAAAGAAACAAAACTGCATTCATAGCTTTTTGAAAATTCGCTTACTATGCCTGGCAATCGAACCGAGTAAAATCCGACAAAATAACATCCTGTATTTTTATAGCATCAATCGATAGTGTAAATTATGAGGATCAAATCTCTCTAACAAACATGGTAAATTAAATGAAAGGAAGTCCATAAAATCTTAACTTATAAATTTCATTCCAACAGACACAGTACTTTCGCTCAAGGGGCCATCACATACATTACCAACAATAAAGTTATCTTTGACGCCATTTATTTAATAAAATGAATACTAAATGACTGAACTTTGATTCCGATTTAGAATGTAACGTTTTGGGTAACTGCATGACGTACTCAGGTCTCCCGATTTAGGTCCAAGATACGTGTCTCGAGGTATACTTGGTTGGGCTTGGGAATCTCTACGTGGTACACCGCAACGCAACCTGGGCAACGGAGATGGCGAGAGAATGGCTTTAATAGTTTATCTTATAATCCGTTAATTGAGACTTTTGAATTAACCTGAGACGGCGTGCGGTTTTAGTCGGTTCGAGTCCGACATAAATACCCCTGCTGGCTAGTGGGGGTATCTGTATGAAAAACAGGGAGGGACAATTTAAATATGGAATTTTATTGTTAATATGATGATGTATCCTTGAGTGAGAGGTTCTTTATTTTGTTAAATCGAATTTAAAAAAAATAGTTTTCAGGCATTTCCTTTCATTTTACTAACCATGTTTGTTAGACAGATTTTATCCTTATGATTTACACTATTCATCGATGTCATAAAAATACAGGATGTTATTTTTCCGGATTTTTGTTGGTTCGATTACCGGGTGTGGCAAGCGAATTTTCAAAAATTTATGAATGCAGTTTCATTTCTTTTAAAAAATAAAGGAATGTTTCCTTTGAGTAAAATTCGCTATCTCCAGTATTTAGAGAACTTTCCCTCCAGGTAAGGTTAAAATATTCCACCCTGTATATAAAAATCAATGCCAAATTTTCGTTGTTAGCTTATAACTCAAGAACGGCTGAACCGATTTGGCTAATTTTTGTCTTGAAATATTCGTAGATAGATAGATAGATAATTCTTTATTGTACACCAATAAATTTACAGTAATACAAGTAGGTAGCATGTTACGGTTCAATGTACAATGGGCGGCCTTATCGCTAGAAGCGATTTCTGCCAGGCAACCTTAGGATGGACAGTAATGTGATAAAAACAAAAGATATGGTGACCAGGGAAGGTTTAAAGGATGAGAAAATAGGTGCAACGGGAACGGGAAAAATATGGCGGTACGAAGTTCGCCGGGACAGCTAGTATACTATAAAGTAAAGGTAAAATAGTTAGTACCGCACGCACTTATCGAGAAGTAGGTACAATAAATAGATATCGGTCTGTAT
The DNA here is from genome assembly GCA_914767945.1 of Eilema depressum. NCBI lineage: Eukaryota > Metazoa > Arthropoda > Insecta > Lepidoptera > Erebidae > Eilema > Eilema depressum. The sequence goes on from OU612031.1 coordinate 12,553,509, forward strand.
CTGTACACTATTACTTACTCTGTGGCCACTAGTGACAGGTCTGTAACAATTTTGCTCTATCGGTTGTTATTTGTGGAAATAATAAGGTCCCGTTGGTAAAAGATTGTGGGCTGTTACAATGAAATATAAGCGAACTGCCATTTTGTATTCTACTGAGAATTAATATCCTTTGGGTCTGTTTATTTGTGAGGCTGCTAGGTACAAATATATTCCAGATATTGAAAGGCTTTATTTTATTTAGGATCATTGTAGGTAAGTACTTATTGTGATAATATACCTTTTATACCTAAAGGTATGATTCCAAAGATGACCGCATACGACACAACTGCAGACGCCCGTAGCAGATACGCGTAATTGATTGCGGCTTGTCAATGGCCCCCTTTATCCGTATATTCCGTATCGGACTTAGAGTATACATTATAATATAGAGCGCGCCTATCACTCAGGTCTTTGGCGCCGAGTGTTAGCAGATACTTTGCGATGGTACCTATAGTGACGTTTCATGCATTACTGAAAATATCAATAGATGCACTTATTAATGTAATTTGTTGTTATGAAGTTTTTTGTTCGATTTGATATGCATGGATAAAATTAAAGCCAAAATACAAAAAAATGGCGTCATTTTGCGGTATTTTTGCGTCATTATTACTACAAATATACGATGTTGTATAAAATTTTGATTTAACATATCGAATTAAATATTATTTGCGAAGTCATTTTGACGTGTATTGTTTTGCTACTGATTGAGGTTGAGCCACGAGTCTCGGTACTGTTCATACCCGTGATCGCGCAATAGCGTGAAGGCGCGCTCTATAGCAATGTATACTCTAAGGTATCGGAGTTCAACAAGTAGGTAATGGGTACGCTGCATCTGATGCATGCGTCTGCAGTTGTTGTCGGAAATATACCTTATGTAATAAGTACCTATTGATATTGGCAACCTTTCTGGTGTCGCCAAATGTGTTGTGCGCATTTTGCTGCCTTAGTTGTAAACAAACAAAAGAGAGTTCCGGTACCTAAGATTCGTACCCTACACCCACTCGTCTTTTCGAATATTTGAGGCTCCTAACCATCCCCTGGACTCTCGGTCTATAAAAATAAAAACCGCTTTTTATTTGCATGAACAATAATGTGAAAGATGTTACAATAAAGTGATTTCTGATAGGAACGATGTGTAAGTGTGTTTCGCCGATAGTATATCGGCATGTAAAACTTGTCTTAAATTGAATACAGTTGTACTGTATAGTAGGTATCTACCTACTTATTTCGGTACCCAAAGTTCTCAGAACCACAACCTCCCATATCAGATACCAATTTCTTGGAAATTAATTAATTAAATTCACGCGGAGATAGAAAATACGGGTTAAGTAATAACAACATTTTTAATTTAACCCTTACACGTTTCTGTTGCGATAATGACCATTCGCGGTTAAAAAATCGCCTTATCGCGTATCGACAGTTTCTCCCAGGCCCCCTATTAGTCTGAGACCGTTAACCCTTTCTTACTGCAGGGATCGGTTATTATTTCAATTACTTCGGCGATTCTCGGCCGGCACTGCCAATGTTTTGTTTTATTTCCTGTCCTTAAAGTGGGAATACACTCGGTTGGATATTCAGAATGAAACTGGAAATAAAAGTACAGTAAAGTTTCTCTAAATCTAAGTCTATGGTTTTTAATCAGATTTTTTGACAACGTGTCATTCTGTCTAAATGACAGCCTTTTACTAAACGTCAAAAATGACAGGCACGTCCGCTGTTTAAATTGAAATTGTGGGGGCAATGACTTCTGCAGTATACTACTATGTAGAATGGAACAAAAAAATTGCAATCGCGAAAGATCATGGCAAGGAATATCTATGGGCTTACTAGTTTGTTGGCGGTCCATAGTGGTGTTGCTTCACAGCAATGTGCTCATATTGTCATACAGTTGAACCTATAAAAATGTGCAAAAAGAAATAAAGGAATAATCAATTCATACAAAACGTAGGTTTTATAAAAATAATATCTTTGGACCTATTGGACAGAAATGTATTGAAATATTTTACAAACTCTTTTTTTACTTACGTCTGTAAATTCTCCAAGCCCAACTACTATGATTAACTATGATTTTTGGTCCCACGTAAAAGGGGACGAGCCATTGCCGTCAAGCGGGCTCTTAGTCACGGGCTGTATGTTTACTCTCGGATGGAGAACAGCCCTATCCCTTAGTCGCCTTCTACGATACCCACAGGAACAGATGGCATGGCCCGCATGGCCCTATTCTGCTCCACCGGGACCAACACGGTTGTATGAAATTTTTAAACTTTTACTTAAAATACAAATCGCCACAAATATATTTATAAAGCAGTTTAAAAATATTACGGATATTGTTCGGATGTATTCGCCGAACATAACACATGTACACATTTACCCCGTTTCAGTCTTTATAAAATTCTCTGAATGGAACGACGATGAATGGACGCGATATTGTCGGAATTTATAAAAGCAATGGAGCATGTTGTATCAAAGGGGAGTTGAGGAATCCTAAAATTAACCGAAGGCAAACGAAAAGATGCGATTCAACAGCGGATATGCACTTAGTTGATTAGCATTTTGTTAAGAAGATTTTAATTTCTGGTATGGATACATAAATCCACCTGCAATAAATAATGAAACTTGGTTTGACATTATATTATGATGATGAAACGAACTCTTACAAGTCCTAAAAATTATTCACGTAAATATATTATTTGTAATACAATATTTGAAAATTGTATCTACATTATTTGCTAATGGAATGTATCTGGAATAAAGATGTACGCTGAATGAATTAAATCTAAATAAACTAGATCTAGGTTTCACATTGGTCTCGTACAAACGACCAAAATCTAAGGTGGCTAAGAAGTTATGTCACTCAATTATGGTGGTTCAGCACTGAATTGCATCAAGTAAAGAGCCTAAACAATTGGTGCTGTTGAATGTTAAAGGTATCATGGGGTTGGTATATCCTTACATACATACACTCACGCCTATTTCCCGCCGGGGTAGGCACAGACAACAGCCCGCCATTTAATCCTATCCTTAATACTTCATTATCCATCTTCTATAAAATAAAAATGAATCCCTAAATGTGTTGCTAAGCGCAAATCTCGAGAACGGCTAAACCGATTTCGCTAATCCTTTTTTTAGAATACTCCTTAAAGTACGAGGATGGTTCTTACAGTGAGAAATTTTTTTTTAAATAAGAATCGACTGTTAGGTGGTACGAAGTTCGCGGGGTCAGCTAGTCTTGAATAAAATTTCCTAACCCAAATAAAAAACAGCCCACGCGTTTGACTAATCATCATGAAAATGAAACATTTTAAGAGTTTAGTCATGAAGAAGGTATGATGCTGGCGATTTTGTTGTCTTTCACCACAATTCTCCACTAGCAGTGGTAAATCTAGTGGTGAATTGTGGTGAACTTAACCCTAGCTATAACTGCCGTACATTTTCGTTAAATTGATTGCCATAACAATCGGTATACATAAAGTATTTGAACATAAAAATATTTCAGCACCGTTTGCTATAATTCACCACTTAATGGCGCTGCAGTGCATCATTTTTATACCGTCCAGTCGATATCGCCGTGAAAATTGCTTTACATTTATATTTCAAGTCGGGAAATATTTACGGGCCAATTTTGGTATAACTAACCCTATTTTATTTATTTACATACATACATATACTCAGTATACTCGCGCCTGTAAATCCCTGAAGGGGTAGGCAGAGGTGTATTGACACCCATATTTCACCAACTATGATTTTCGGTCCCACGTATTAGGGAGCGAGCCTATTGCCGTCAAGCAGGCTCTTGGTCATGGGCTGTATGTTTACTGTCGGATGGAGAACAGCCTTCTATGACACCCACAGGAAGAGATGGAGTGGTCCTATTCTACTTCACCGGGAACCAATACGGCATTAAGATGTTACATAAAATCATTCTAGTTATTCTGAGCATCATTGTCGTTGACATTAAGTTAATGGTAAGTAGGTATATGAATCTGACAGCCTCCGTGGCGTAGCGGTAGTGAACGCGGCCGCTACGCAGGAGGCGCGGGTTCGATCCCCGCTCAGTGCAAATATGTGTGTGCTGTGCATGAAATATGAGTATTTGCATTGGTCTGGTCGTGCCTCGGAGAGCACGTTAAGCCGTCGGTCCCGGTTGCCATAAGAACATCTGTGGCAGTCGATACAGGTTAGTTGGAGCCCTAAAAATCGGTCTAGCTGCAAAGCTTCGATATCGCCTAATGTTAACATTGGGTTGTGGAGGTCAGATGACAATCGCTTCCCGGAAAATATCGAAGTCTAGCCAAATCTGTAGTTAAGACTGGTAAAGCGGACCCCAGACTCCGAGCTGAAAGCTTCGGATGCGACTGGGAATTAACGCTAAGAGGAAGAAGAAGAAGGCAGGTATGTATGAATATATAAAGAGTTAGTAAAAAATAATACAGATACAGATATACAAATATAGGTATTTTGATACCTTTGATTGACGTGATTGTATGTAGATACCGTACAATTACAATAGAAGAAATAGGGAGCGAAGGAACAAAATGTGATAATATCATGATGTTTTAAGCCGTGATGTTTTAAAAACTCGTTATTTCTATATTAATGTACAATAATTTTATAATGACGCGTCCTTATTATAGACCATATCCAAATAAAAAAAGAGAAAACAAGCGTGTACACCACGATTATAATGAAAACTACATAAATATAAACAAAATAAAGCAAAATAGACTTTAACAATAGGCGTTAAAGTTGAAAATTCAACAGATTTAAAGACGTGTGTACCTGTTTGTATAGTGGAGTGTACAAAACACATCATCACCTGTCAATATAATTAAAAAGACAGCTTTTCATGAGCGATACCAGATGAAAGAGCTTGTTAACCTGTCGGTGAGGGCTCATTATAACGATATTTTATAGTAACGAGGTTGGATATAAAGAACAACTAAAATACGACGGATATTCGGGTGGGGACACGTTGGAGAGGAGCGGAGCGTTGTTTTACTATGTTATTAGATGATTCTAATATTTTTATACTATTGGTAAATAAGCATCGGTTCTCCAGACATCGAGATGGTAAGCGGTCACTGACTCCTAAGGTGTGATTCGATTCTAGGATAAAATAGTACATGTATGAAGTTGAAGAAATAAGTACGTATAAAAAATATTGATTTTACTGTGGTGGTGGTACTAGCAAAGCAGTGTGTGAATAATTTTTACTTCTTATTATTAAGTAACGTAAAAATATTAGATAATATACAGTGGCACTGTGGCACTAATAATAAATACACACCTCTGCTTACCCCTTCGGGAATATCCAGGACTAAAATATTTGAACAAATCTTTTTAGTGATACTTTTTTGTGTCTAACAAAACTTTTTCTTAGCCCGCTTCGCTTTTAAAGAGCCCCACCTTATCTCGAAAGCCCTTAGATTGTGTTACAAAGGTTAATATTTTGACAAGAATGTAAGTACACGTTGTGAAGGAGAAAATTGTTTCAAATCATCGCTATAATGAAGATTACATTTGGTGAGGTGCTATTTGAGAGCACGCGAGCTGCTCTGGTAGTGTCAGTAATTACTGGGTTCGACTGACTTTGTTGGTGCTGAGGTGTCAGCACGTAGAACCCAACGGTAAGTGGATTCTCGGAGTCTTGCTATTACTTTCAGAAATGATTAGTGTCAGAGTTGAAGTGTAGGAGATAGGTATTGAAGCAGAACACGTCCCGTTCTTAAGATGGTTATATTGGCTATCTTTCTTTTAGTTTTTATTTCGTTAGATAGCGCTATGTAGAATTTCTCTAAGAAATTTATTTATTTAATTCGTTATTTTTAGTGGATAAAATAGATGAATATTTTTGTTGGGTTCTCACTTCTGCACTCACTGACTAATGATCATTAAAACTGTTATGGTATGCCTTCTTGAGGTCATGGGAAGCTGAAATTTGATTTTCATAGCAACCTTGCTAAGCTAGGCACACTTAATATACAGACAATATAATATTCATAAATCTGTACATTTTTCCTTCATCCTTCAAAATATAGGAATATTATGAAAATTTTACAATGACTATTCAAGCAATATTAGTAGCTTTTAGGGGCCTAATAGTTATTTGTTATACAAGAGTGCAAAGTTGCTTTTTAACCGCGTGCTCATTTTTGATGACCGAGCAAGCGAAAGATTCTAAATTTGAATCACGAGCGTAGCGAGTGATTCACAAATTAGAATCTTGAGCGTTAGCGAGGGAATCAAAAGAGCACAAGGTGAAAAATCTTTGCACTCGAGTGCAACACGTAACTTTTCATCCCACCTCAGCGAGGAAATAATGAAATGCTTCTCCTTCCTAGCGTTAATTCCCAGTCAGCATCCGAAGCTTTCACCTCGGAGTCCGGGGTCCGCTTTACCAGTCTTAACTGCGGATTTGGCTGGACCTCGATATTTGCCGTGAAGCGACTGCCATCTGACCTCCACAACCCAATGATGACATTAGGCGATATCGAAGCATTGCAGCCAGACCGTTGTTGTTGAACTTTTTAGGGCTCCAACTACCCGTAACGACTGCCATAGATGTTCGTATGGCATCCGTGACCGACGGCTTAACGTGCTCTCCAAGGCACGACCAGACCAATGCAAATACCCATTTTCATGCATAAAAAATATTTGCACTGAGCGGGGATCGAACCCGTGCCTCCTGCGTAGCGGCCGCGTTCAATACCACTACGCCATGGAGGCTGTATAATATGTGTATTAATACTAGTAATAAAATACAACAAAATAAAAATTCAACAACAATGTCAACAATATGACGTGAAAAAAATTGATGCGCGCAAAGCAAATTAAAAAAAAAGTACACCAAGGAGGTTACGAGTCTGAGTTTTTCATGAATTAAAAAAAAGTTGTATGATAAATTCGGCACCATAGAGGTAGAAGTAAATAGGTTTAATGATGTTTTGAGTCCACAAACCTAGTACACACGATGTTCTAAATTCAAATTTACTTTACCTCTCTAGAGGATAAAAACGACTTTTACGCTCAGTTATCGAAGAGCAAAAATAGTCTTTCCGAGATGGTGGGATGAAAAATATTTTTTTTTGTACCTTGTAACTCACCATTGGAAATGATATCCCACCCAAAACATATTCGTACAAAGTAACACCAAGACAAGCAAGTACATATACAATACATGATACGTGTCTGTAATGGTGACCCTCTTTTCAGAGACTTTGCCTTCAGCTTACCATCAGGTGAGGCGGAACCTTTCTCCTTTAGCTTCACCGCAGTCGGTTAATAACTTATTCATAGACCAAATCAAATGCGTGCGATTAATTAAAGATGGCAGTCATACAAAATATATTCATACAAGCACATTAACGTGTAGCATAATGGCGTTATTGTGATTACACGAAACATTATTTAATTTTTATTACACACCTGGCCGTCTGGCAGCTTTACTTTTTTATTTTTGCTTTTTATCACAGTAATGACTGTGACATTAATTTGGGACTTGAATGTGTACATTTTGCAAATTCCAACCTTTCATATAGTTGAGTACACGAAGGTACTCGTGAGCTCGTGACCTATGGGCACAGTATAGAATTCTAGTATAGAATTCTATTTATACTTTGCTATGGGTATGTTAGACGCGAAACCTTCGCGTTTATACAAATATATATTATGTAACCACAGATTTAGAATAGGCTAGATTACGTATGTGCTTCCACAACTACAAAACTTAGTACAACTCGTGTACTAAGTTTTTTAGAGATGTGCCGACTAGTCGCCGACTAGTCGGTAAAGCCGACTATCCGGCCACTTTTGTAGTCGGCGATTAGTCGGCGACTAGTCGGCAAAGAGCGCCGACTATCCGGCTTCATACCGGTTAATTGGTTGTGTACCTCAGATAATGCATTTTAGTAGTATCCAATTTCTAGCAGTCTAGTAGCTATTCAATTTTAAGCGGCTGAAGTTCTAGGGCTATGAATAGTATTCTGCAACTTATTTTTATCCATAACAGTAAAATTTGGCACTCCAATGGCATATAATACAATGATATATATTTTGTTTACCTATTCGTAGGTGTGATTGGAGGATGATGCTTAAGCAGATTGAACAAATCTCGATATTTTTTTTTGAGCACTGTTATATAAAAAATCATAAATTTTTTCAAGAAGGGCAAAAATGGTAAAGAAAATCCCATTAATTATAATAGCTGAGAGTTGGGTGGTGCTAAAGAACTTAAAGTTTCTATGTTCCTATATTATGTTTCTGTAAAGATAATGGTCTGAGAAACAAAAAAATAGCGTAAATATGTGTATACGTACTAATTATTTTTTTTTTCTGATAAATTATATGCACCTTTTTAGGTTTCCGTAGCCAAATGGCAAAAAACGGAACCCTTATAGATTCGTCATGTCTGTCTGTCTGTCCGTCCGTATGTCACAGCCACTTTTCTCCGAAACTATAAAGTTTATGGCCTATGCTGTTGAAACTTGGTAAGAAGATGTATTCTGTGAACCGCATTAAGAATTTCACACAAAAATAAAAAAAAAGCATTAAATTTTGGGGGTCCCCATACTTAGAACTGAAACTCAAATTTTTTTTTTTCATCAAACCCATACGTGTGGGGTATCTATAGATAGGTCTTTAAAAATGCTATTGAGGTTTCTAACATATTTTTTTTCTAAACTGAATAGTTTGCGCGAGAGACACTTCCAAAGTGGAAAAATGTGTCCCCCCCCCTCTAACTTCGAAAATAAGAGAATGATAAATCTAAAAAAATATATGATGTAAATTGCCATGCAAACTTCCACTAAAAATTGGTTCGAACGATATCCAGTCAGTAGTTTTTTTTTAATACGTCATAAACCGCAATTTTCGCCTTTGCTTCTACGGAACCCTTCATGGGCGAGTCCGACTCGCACTTGGCCGATTTTAACTTGCCCTCAGTTAACAACTTATACTACAAGAGACACTCAACTGCACTAGATACATTTCGTAAACAGAAAACATTTCGTTCTACGCAACTTGCGAAGTCGGTACCTTTGAGCTTTCTTATCTGATGAAACAAACAATTTATTGAAATAACAATTGTAGCATAACGTGTACAGAATAGTCCTAAGCACGTATCGTTGGTTTTTCTAACTATTTTCATTTTGAGAAAATTGAATGTCGTCCACTTAAAACTTGAAAATTGATCAGCGTGCGGCGCGTGCGGCTCGCGCGAACGAACGATCTGTAAACGAAACGTTCCGGAAATACCCGAAACCATGATCGGCTTGGCCGACTAGTCGGCCGATTAGTCGGCTGTTTAGAAACCGAATAGTCGGCTAGTCGGCTAGTCGGCCAAAGTTATGATCGGCACATCACGTTTTTGTAGTTGTAGTAAAGATAATATAAAAATGCGCGCTATGCCTTTACGCCTATACCTACAAGATAGGTGTCAAAGTGCAATAACTCGTACATCTAGCGTCCAAATTAGAAATTCTAAATTCATTTCCACGTCACCCAGTAACCGTGAACCACATAACTGGTAGTCATTTTAGAAGTTATTGTCGCACGTGCATTACGCATCATCAGGAGAAGATAACGTAGCTTATGCAAGCCGCAGTAACTTGCAGCGCCCATCCAAACACCTCAGATTAACATTGAGATTATAATGAACTGTTGAAATACCTGTTGAAATACTGATGGTCGTTGGAGCAAAAGGATCCTAAAGAAGAAGGGTAGTAGCAAGAAAACAATATAGCGACATGTTAGAAAGGAATGTTATGACATCTAGCCTGCTCGAAATCTATGTATTTAATAACATGTAGGGCGAAGTTATTAACTTTTGGTGAATTTAACATCTAAAGATTTTTAATACATTCGAAATGCATTGCATTAAAGTTCATCAATTGAATTTAATGATCAATGACATTTGAAATATAATTATTGACCGTGATACTTAGTTCTTTTATGTCACCTGGAGGAGTGGGCGTTGAGCAAACTGCAAGATTTTTCACAACAATGAGTAAACTCCTCCGCCCTCTGAAGCCATTAGGATGTTTTACAGAAGTTTTCTTCCTCGTAGTGGCCATTGTTTTGCTTCGATCTCGCCAATGGGTTGTGGAGGTCAGATGGCAATCGCTTCACGGAAAATATCGAAGTTCAGCCAAACTCGCAGTTAGACTGAAACAAGAGGACCCAGTCTTTGAGGTGAAAGCTACGGTGCTATGCTAGCGACTAGGATTAACGCTAGGATGAAGAAAAAGTACATAGGTACTTTACTTAGAAGATAATTCCTCTCTTCCTCCCATTACTTCGATCTTCTTCTTTCAGACAACCAGAGGTCTACCTTAATATTATCTATAGTATAATTACAAACGACCCTCAGTCACAAATTCGAAATTTACAGTTTTTTTTTTTTTTTTTTATATAGGACACGTCAATTTGACTTCGCCTCGCCTGATGGTAAGCTGAAGGCAAAGTCTCTGAAAATTTGAAAGGTTTATCCTTTGAATATAATATCATTATAAATATTCAGAGTCAATGATAGCTAATACGGATGTATAAAGGTCGTCTGGATCACAATAAAAGAAAGAAATGTATTTAATGTGTCTGGATCATCCTGGCTTAAGTCTGTAGATACCTGCATTAGCAGAAACATTAGACATTGAATTGGGCACAACGAGCATTGGTCATTGATCTACAAGTTAAGAAGTCTTTATGAGAAAATGGTTGCCAGAAAATGTTATGAAAAAAAGACAAAAACGAATAACTATAGTTTTAATTTTAAAAAAACCGACTACAACGTCGAAAAGGGACTGATAAACTAAAAATAACTAAAAACAGACAGATAAACATACAAATTTGCATGCGTCTGTCGTTGTCGTATGCGGTCGGCTTCGGGATCATACCTTAAGAGTTTTTTGTTGAATTAACAATAGATATAGGTAGGTATACTTAGACAGCCTCCGTGGCGTAGCGGTACTGAACGCGGCCGCTACGCAGGAGGCGCGGGTTCAATCCCCGCTCAGTGCAAATATTTGTGTTCATGAAATATGGGTATTTGCATTGGTCTGGTCGTGCCTCGGAGAGCACGTTAAGCCGTCGGTCCCGGTTACCATAAAAAACATCTATGGCAGTCGTTACGGGTAGTTGGAGACCTAAAAATTCCAAAAACAACTGTTTTGTAGCTGTAAAGCTTCGATATACCTAATGTTACCATTGGGTTGTGGAGGTCAGATGGCAATCGCTTCACGGAAAACATCGAGGTCTAGCCAAATCTGTAGTTAACACTGGTAAAGCGGACCCCAGACTCCGAGCCGAAAAAAAGCTTCGGATGCGACTGGAAATAACGCTAGGAGGAAGAAGAAGATAGGTAGGTATATTATATTGTTATACCTACTGTAGATATATCGTGTCAAAATTTGAGCTCAATCGATGGAAATCTTATTGAGTATCCGTCATCCGAAGCGTCGACAAGCCAACTTTATACAAACAACTTACTATACAAACATTACAAACAACTACAAACAACTTTATATATTATACATAATTATACTCACGTCTGTAAATCCCCGAAGGGGTAGGCAGAGGTGTATAGTAACACCCGATTTTCGGTCCCACTTAATAGGGAGCGAGCCTATTGCCGTCTAGCAGGAACTTTGTCATGGGTTGTATGTTTACTGTCAGATGTAGAACAGTCCCATCCCTTAGTCACCTTTTACGACACCCACAGAAAGTTATAGGTACAAACAAACATTTTTAAATGTGTAGTTTATTGCTAAGTAGCTGAATGACTAACATCGCGAAACGTCTAAGGAGCATAAAGTCTAACTAGCACAAAGTCCATGTAGCAAAACTTTATCAGATGGTCTATATAGCAGAACGTCTAATTAGCGAATAGTCAGTAATTAGTATAAAAACAAAATGAACTAAACATGTAAATAAAAACATTACATTTTCAGACATAGGTTTGGGAGTGCACCATCACTTGTGGTTGGTTTGTGTCCACGTGATTTATTACAGCTGGCAACCCATGTCAGTGGGCACGCATTCATCTTCATTTTCTTGGTACGATTATGATATGGTAAAAAATATAAACGCTATTCCGGCTGTGAAGACATAACTCTTGCTGACAGAAAACAACTGAAGTCCCAAATTGCTATTGTACGGTCAGCTACAGAATAATTCTGTAGATGGCTGTACTTACAAGGTTACAAATTAATATAAATCACGCATTATAACGAATTAATATGTCATTGAAGGAAATTATTTACTTAACTTGACCAGGGGCCCAACCACCACCTCTTAAAGCAGGACTTATTCAGTCTTATTTCGTGTTTTGGTACCACAACCTCTTAAAACAGTATTGCAATAATGTCAGTTTAACCCAGCAGTTTTGTGACGTCACCATCGATTTTGATATTTTAGTTCATTCAACGTCAAATATGACATTCTTCAAAAAGTCAATCGTTACAATACAAAGAAAATATTATAGAAAAAAATATATTCGAGGATAATGAGGATATTATCAGCTTCCAAAAGCTGATAATTCTAATGCCCATTCACGAAATCGAGTCGTATGCAGTTATGTGAGGAATGAGACTCCTTCCATTGTATGATGCTGGTTCATAAGCGAAACAGACTCCTACAGAGGAATGATGAATAGAGACCACACTAATGAAAATACCTATAGTTCTCTGAAGAGACCAAAGGTAAGCCAAGGGTAAGCCCATATTTATCATACATTAAGTACACACTTAAGAATTGTAATGTGTGAATAACCATTATTGCTTTAGTAAATATATAATGTAACATAGTTATTTTGTTCTAGGTGTTGATTGCGTTACCATTTTTGATATGCAACTGATTCGAAGTTATCAATATGATTAAAGAAGTCCGATTCATTCAGAGTCGAGAGCCGAGCAAGCCGAGGGAACAACTACACACAAATAATAACTTGCATGCCATATTCATGCGCGCCATATTCAAGAGTACAGCGGTTCCAGGAACCAGAATCCAGACACAAAATTAACTATTTCACAAATATAATTGACTTTTATTTGTTTTAAATACTTATCTAGTTTGTTTCAGTCGAGGCTGTTTAACATCAGACAGTTATACACCTATGACTTAGTCTCAGATCCATGGCTCGAATCAACAATAGTACCCGGAATACGGCAATAGTCTAGTGAGCCTATTGCCGTACACCATCCATTTCATCAATCCTTGTATTCGGTACCACGTAATAGGGGGTGTCCTGTTATGTGGGACCGAAATGGTGAAAAATATGGGTGTTAATTCACCTACCTATGCCTTACCCTCCTTTTATCCGTGTGCATGCGTGATTATAATATGTATCAAGATTTTTTAAACCAATAATTACCGTAAGTACTACATACCGACAAGTACCTACAGTAACGTCCGCTGTGATCCAGCCGCGGTTTCGATTACCGCTCAGTATAAATCAGGTTTTCCTCAACTATGTATGCGCAACTAGTTGTGCCCTCCCAGAATGTGTTCCTAAGCATCAGGCTCATTTAGAGTTAGAGGTACCTATTATATCGGCGGCAATGTTACCGACATAGCTCACAGATTAAGCAAGTTGAAGAGGCATTGGACTGGCCACATCTGTCGAAGGACTGATGGCCGTTGGAGTAGATGAGCCCTAGAGTGGAGACCGCAAGAAGGAAGGTGGGACGTGCCCTAACCAGGTCGACTGGGACCTAAAAAAAAGATGGCTGGGACAGACTGGATGCGGGAAGTGGAGGTTCGGCAGACGTGGCGCACGCACAAGATAGCGTTGTGTAGAATGTCCTACTATATTTATTTATTTATTTATTAGGAGAGGCTATGTCTAGAAGTGGGCTGCAATAGGCTAATTCATTAATTGCGTTCGATCTAAAGGTGGGTCTACGCTAGACGAGTCGAGCACGAGCCTATGCTAGCATTGTATCGGAATTGCAGTTTTAAATTGCAGTTTTAGACAAAAAAATGTGATGATGAGGCAGTAGATAGCTGCCTCAGGTACCAAGAATTTTGACTCGGCTCGTGCTCCGCTCGTACTCGGCTCTTCTAGAGTAGACCCACCTTAAGAAGCCAATCCTCCCTCGTGGTCCCATTAATGGTACAAAATCCTGGGACCACGAGAAAACAGGGATCTAAAATACCATTGTCATTTGACTGTCAAGCATGGTCTCAAGGCGGTTATGTGACAGAGCCGCAGTGCGCTTGAATATTATAACGTCATCTAAGTGACATTGATTACCATGGCAACTATCTTCTTATAATAACAATATACAAAACTAGCTGCGCGCCTTGACTTCGCCCTGGTGCGGTACAAGCAGACTTTAAAAAAAAGAAACATCACACAAACCTTGCCCTGAGAATAATGAATTCATAATAAAATGATCCGAGTTTTTTATTAATGAAATAAAAACCCGACATTTTGGTTATGTCGAATTCGATCCGACTATAACCGCACGCCATCAATTACCTACCGAGGGTGAGATTGACTATGGCATAATACGCTCCGGCTGACCCACGTCCATCGAAAGGGCCCCCTCAGGTGTGGGCCTACTGTATTCCCATCTGCCCTCAGACAGTGGGAGGCGCACCGAAAAGTTTGAAGCAAGTTTTATAGTAGGCGGGACTGATTAATGTTCATTCGGTTTAAGATTTGCAATTGCTACCAAACATCTTTTTAGTAATAGGTGGGTGTATAGTATGGTATAATGGGAATGCCTATTGCCGTCAAGCGGGCTCTATATCTTGGGCTACATGTTTACTGTCTGATTAGATGGAGAACCCGATTAGCTCAATATCTTAGTCGCCCTTTATGACGCCGAGAGGAAGAGATGGGGTGGCGCTATTTAAGTCCACGGGGAACCAGCGTTAGCAAATAAGTAGGTAGATATTTTTCGCGGTGCCAAAAATTCAGGCGTGATCATCGTGTCCCGCTTCTGTACGGACGGACGGCAGTTTCCCTGACATTCTCATTTTCTGTTAATCTTAATATATATAAATCTCGTGTCACAATGTTTGTCCTCAATGGACTCCTAAACCACTTAACCGATTATAATAAAATTCGCACACCATGTACAGTTCGATCCAACTTGAGAGATAGGATAGTTTAAATCTCAAATTATAGTCGCAATTTTAATTTATCGCGATAACCAACATCCACGCGGGCGGAGCCGCGGGCAAAGGCTAGTACAATTATAATATTTTGTTACATACATAGATTCGATCTCGATACGATTTTATCGACGAAGATATTTTATTATATGTCTTATTTTATCGACATATTGATAGATATTCCTACATTTATTAATAAGTTGTTAGTAACTTGAATTTATTGGTGCAATGATCATTGAAGAAGATTTAATTAAATACTTCTTATATAATTTTGTTTGAATTTGTACCTTGGTACACTTAAAAATTACGGACTTTGCCATTTTTTTGGGTGTTACATTTTCCTAATAAGGTGATTATGATAACAATAGTAACGCATTGTTTCAAACAAGTAATTAAAAAATTCATGAAAGTGGCTATTTTTACATTTAAATAATAAATAAATAAATAAATAAATATTGTAGGACATTCTACACAACGCTATCTAGACCCATAGTAAGCTTATTTATTAGCTTGTGTTATGGAACCTAGAATGCGGATATACATACTTAGATACTTTTTTTTTTTGTAAATACATACATATTATACATAGGAACACCCAGACCAATGCAAATATTTATATTCATCCATACAAATATTGGCACTGAGCGGGGATCGAACCCGCGCCTCCTGCGTAGCAGCCGCGTTCACTACCGCTACGCCACAGAAGCAGTCAAAGCAGCAGCCAAATTTAACTTCGGCGTTACCGGATCATCTCCGGTGACATTCCAAAGTCTTACTATAACCGGAGGAAAATCACCGGATTCGAAAATCTTCTCTGGACTGGAGTCAAGCCCTATACCTAATGTCAGTGATTTCTTTTTAAAAGAATAGAGAATATTTTCATAAAAAAGTTTTTTTAAAAGAAGTTTTTACTTTGAAGAAAAATATATTTTAGGTACTTTATTTTTAAAATACTATTTGTTTGCTAAATAACGAAGTAGTTTCTGTGAGTTCTTTTCTACAATTTATACTTGCATTTATACATTTTAAATGCCTTATTGATCCACCTTGACGAGACCGCGTGTGGTTTTAGTCGGTTTGAGTGCGACATAACGGTCTCGCTGGCTAGGCAAGGGGGTATCCGCAAAACACGAAAAAACGGTACTAAATTCGTTAGCTACACATTGTATTCTACATGTTTACATAAATAAACACGGTTTCCTTGCTTTTTGGGTAAGTAAAAATTATTTTTCGAATAGTATTTTACAAAATAATAATAGATCGGTCGTCAAAAAGCGAATTTTCAAAATTGCTAAATTTGACATATGAACATTATTGTTAAAAACAAATACTGCTTTAAAATCTCGTCATGGTACCGATTGAGTGAACTAAAACTAAAGTGACGTCACAAAAGCGCTAAGCAGGAATACATGGCATGTAAAATGTACTGTTGTGGTACGGATATAAACAAGATTACTTTAAGTTTGACACAAAACTCTCCGGCAATAAGACTGTTTTGTAAACGGTTGTGGTCGGCCCCCAGGTAATTCTGCTTATTTTTAAAGATTCGATTGCGATTCGATTGGCTGTCAAAATCAAATTAAATGTCAAAAACGATCACGATTACAATTTAAAGAGGGTCAATTCTCGTTATAAACAAATTATTCTTTAATTTTGCATGCACGATCACAGCATCAATGTTCTTTCTTGAAAATTGTATTCCAGAAATAATGTTTTTGACAGTTAATTTGATTTTGACAGCCAATCGAATTGAAATCGAATCTTTTTACGTCACGAGAATGGGTCTTGGTACGGAATTTCACAAGAAGTGTGACATATACACAAAGTATATGTCACAGGTTCGGTCTGACACAGAGTACTGTGCGCATCTCTGGATGCATAATACTGACTATTGTCCTTAGCCAACCACTGGGCACCCCTAGTGGTCGCTAAGAGGGGATCAAACGATAGTCGCTATACCTTAAAAAAGTCAAGGCAAATTAAACCAAGAGAAATAGTAGAAAGTAGTAAAGTGGACCCAGCTCCGTACCTCAGGCACATGCTGTAAGAACGTTTCGAACGAGTTCGATCGTGTGATCAGTGTGATCACTGATCAGTGTGATTCAGCTGTCGTGTCGATCGACACGACAGCTGAATCCACGGTGAGATTTCATTTACGCATGCTGTAAATTTGGTGACGTCACGTTGTAGAGCACATAAACATACATACTGTCGACTTGAGCTCGACCCTACTCCGGTGCACGGACCACGGAGGAGACACGCAATGCGCGCCGCCACAGTGATAACATGCAGACTAAAATAATAATATCACTGTCAAATAAAATCTTCCCGGGACGATGAAGTCACGCTCTGACCAACTCACAATAAATTCAATTCTATTTGAAGGCATTTCACACTTTATTATGTTAACATTCCTCTGAACCAAGTTTATGTTTTGTTTAGACTACACAAATCTCGGTCGATACAACGCAGGGGTGTTATAAAAGGCCAATGGTTCATTTCGTGTGTATATCTGGTTTGCTTTTACATTACTAGTCCTCACGTGCTCGTAGTTTGACATCAGTGACATGATAGTCGATAATTATTGAAATTATAGCATGTGTATTGTTACTATACCCCGAGACACATATCTTGAACCTAACACACGAGCTAAATGAGGCCCTGACTGACGCGCGCGATTGTTTTATGCTAATGCTTGGTAAATTTGAGCTCGTCCACCGTTGTAGCACCCTGTGGTATCCTCAAAAGACACTCAAGAAACGTATGTTGTGCTTTTTTGCTTGCACCTTGCTTGTTCTCTCTAACCTGTGCTTTATAGAGCACATTTTAGGTTCAAGATATTGTTCCGAGGTATACAAAATGATAATTCTGATCGACGAAATTATGAGTGTGATTAGTCCCATAATGGACGTCCTCGTCCGTGAGCTACGATGCTCGCTTTTCTTTAACAGGCTATGCTAGTTTAACGCTTTATTATTGTTCCAAAAACCATACAAATAAGTCAAGACGTAAAAGATCAATGAGCTGAATTAACATTCTACTTCTAAATCCATTAATTCTATAAACGACTCAGATATTTCTCCAACCGTCCTGAGATGGATCGCCGTCGAGTTCAGATCTCCAGATAAAAAGATTTGTAATTTATACGGTACATTACACTTTGAGGTTTGAACGAAATTTGGACCGACCATCCAGAGAGTAATATGTTTGACTACTTAATGTTCCTTAAGCCTTTTGTTTGGCCTTTAATAACCTTTGGGATAAAGGTACTCTGTGATCAAAGAAGCCAAAACTGCTTAAGGTAACTGTATATTGTTAAAATGTACGGCTGTTATTGTACCAGACAATAGACGCATTGAGTTCCTATGGGCACCTTCCTACTCCATCATCAGACCAGTTTAATGGTACCATATTTCCTTTTTTTTCATTGTCATCCAAACTAAGCTTGTATGCAAAATTTCATCAAAATCGGTTGAGGATATCTGCTTCAAAATCGAGTTGCAAGATTCGACCCGAAGAAATTACCTACATACATTACAGTGCAAGTTAATGAAAAGCTTTGTAAAATAGACGTGATTGTCTGATTGATGAAGCTTTTAAGAATTAAATTTGATTGAGCACTGTCTTATTTCACTCCCGTGCATGCAAATATTTGCACTGAGTGGGATATGAATCCGCGAACATGAATATCGACTTATCAGTCAAACGCACTATCGCTATGCCACAGAGAACGACACTCTCATAATATTTTATAAGTGAGTGCCTACTTATATTCGTATTCCCAGGTTTATTACTTTTTCCAAGAAGCAACTGCTATTAGATTCTTGCTATCAAAAGGGATAACGCTATTACGCTCATATACAAGGTGAATCCTTTACGACGTTAATATGATTGATAATGAATGATATTTGATAAAGGATGAGGTGGTACTGAGAATTGGAGACTGACGGTATATGATAGATATGAACAAAAACTTAAATAATGTACAGAGTGTTTGGGACCTCAGCAAAAGCTTTCATGAACCGATTTTGATAAAATTTGGTACAGATATGGGGATAGATGGGCGGAGCGGCTGGCGACAGTTAGTATTTTATATATCAATTGGTATGAACTAGCATAATCAGCCATTTAATTGCCTAGGCTGCTAACTAAACGGCACCTAATTAAAGGACTCACTGATATTCAGTCATTACTTATACATATACATATCGACGATTGAAAGTCAAAGGCTAAAAGAACATTGAACGTTCAAAGGGAATAGGCAATGAGGGTTACTAACTAGTAATTGTGTAAATCAATGGAAATAGGCTCCAAAAGACATCATAAACACTTTATTGAAGAGCGATTTTCTTGTGAACTTCTGCTGTCGGTTACACCTTTTAGCCTTTCGTTATAAAGCCACAATTCAAACTAATACAAAAATGTATCGCACAAGCAGGTGGAGGTAAATTCCAGCGAAGATAGATCGTCACCTTAATGTACCTACCATTTTGGCACCATAAATAAAGGCACACAAAAAAATATGATGTACGCAGACATCTCCTTTCCAATCATCTACCCAAACGACATGTTACGTCGATCGCGTGACAGTAATTTATGACGTAATAAGAGCCCCTTACGTGGTGACACGTTCACAGAATGTTGTCGTACGTCGCGTGACGTGCGATGGCCGCACCCACGTCACGCGAAACCATTCTTTGTCATTGTTTTTCATCGTTACAGTTCAATTCTACAGTGTTGATAGACTAAAATATTTCTCCCCTATGTCTTCTACGTTAGATACAGGTTCATTCCTGTGTGAGTACTTTATTTGAGTGGTCTAATCTTCTTGGGCGTACCCAGCCTTCTTTAAAGGATGTGGCAAAAGTCACTCGAACCCTGGGATAGTGTAGTGTATTTTAAAATTCTTAACTTCCCGCAGAACCGAGCAGAGTAGAACAAGTTCCCCACTAGCACCCCTCCCTGGGTACACCTGTGCTCACTTCTGAGATGGCTCCACATAACATTTACCAGAACCAAGATAGCAGCGGCGGCGTGCTGTCTACGTCACTAGGCGTCTTGAATTTACCAACACCCTCTAGCTATATAGTATAGTCATCTTGCAATGGCGATGGGGCTGTTTCTACAGCTTCTTTGATAAATATTTCACCACGGTGAAGTAGTAATGTTCCGATGATTCAATTTTGCCCACTCTCTCCCATCCTAACAAAACAACATGTTTAGAGTTGAGGGGCACGCCCAAATGGTGCTAACAATCCCTACTCGAACCGCACAGTTTAGTGCCTGCTTACTTTGTTGTAAGATAAAAATAAATTGGAATTCTCCAGACATAATTTGTATGAGTCGACTTGGAAAAAGTATGAAGAATTACCGAAGTACGTATGAAGTAGAGGAGGAGAGCAGGAAAGTGGATCCCGAACTCTAAATTGGGCAGTTTAGAGACAACCAGGATTAGCGCAGGGATGATTATGATGATGATTTTTCGCTAATTTAATGATAAAATAAATGATGATAGATATGTTTCGTTTTTGATGATAGGTAGCCTGAGCTCTAATTTCTAGTTGACCTCTAACTTCTAATTAGAGGTCAGGTGGAATGGAAAGAAATATATCTATCAGCCCCTCTAGACAAGTGGCAATTCGTCGGCCGGCGTTTGTAGAATAGAATGTCAAATGTGGGATTGACGTAATGGGATTTGACGTAGGCGGCAACGAATGTCAAAAACGTCAAATCCTATACATTCGTCATTCTATTTCATGATACGCCGAGTAACGAATTGCCACTTGTCTAGGGGGGCAGATTAGAAAATAGAAAGATAATAGAAGTAACATCATTACAAACACTTTCTTTCGCCTAAACACATAAAAGTACCCTACATTTAGGAAAATATACCCAAAGGAGGTTGGTTACACTGTAATTCTATGTCAAATATTGATCGTCTGTCGGAGTGTCGAGCCCTTATCAAAATATTGTTTGTTTCAAAGCGCTTTATTCGTTTTCCATTACATCCATTGTTCCAACATTTGTATTCTGTTATCTTTAGAGTTGGTATTATCGTGAGAGTAGTAAAGCGTACAAATGTACAAATGCAAGCTGGATGTTATACAATGTATAATAATAAAGATACGAGAACATATTAGATTATTAGAACAATTGTCACACCATAATAATAAATCATTTTGTACGAGTAGATTACACTCTACATATTCATGTGTCTCGATAGTAAACACGACACAGTTCCTACACGTTATAATTGTAATGAAAAACAACCCAAATATTTAGAGAGGGCCGTTGGTTTTTGCTGAGAAGCCTTCTTCTGTTAGTTGTATCAAAAATGCTGTTGCTTTGCTTTATTTATTTTGGCATAGGCCATAGTTAAAATCAATAAATACATTCATATTTAAACCGTTTCGACAGACCGAGACTGAATTTTGAACAGATCCGTCGTCGTCGTAGCTCGTCTTGTCGTTGCCGTATATTTTGTTCATACAAAGGCAGTAGTTCTCTAAGTGTTGCTGTAAAGTACACGCAGCCTCTTCAAGAGACCAAACCTTAAAGGTTCGATCCCCTCATTTACATTTAAGTATATCCTCATTCCTCATACGCAATGACCTCTGTGGCTTAGCGGTAGAGCGTTGGACTGCTAAACCGTAGGTCGCGGGTTCGATTCCATTAGTCGGGGTGTTTCTATGTAAGATTCTATGTAAATACAAAAAAAAATCTAATAAGTTTATCCGCATTCTAGAATCCATAACACAAGCTAGTTATGCTATACGGACCTAGATACTGTTGTGTACAATGACGTTGAATATTTATTTATTTAGGTACCTATTTAATCTTTATGTGATTCACAAATAATTTGTCCTCAATTGAGATGGATTTATGCCTGTTAATAATTTTGTGAAACTCCCGTATTCCAGAGAAATGGTGCGTGAGTGGTCACGATAAATAAATTCGTATTAAATGTTTTATTTTATTTCAAATTTTGGTATTCAGAGACCCACTAGATATACAAATAAAACGTTGCCTTTACTTGAGCCGACTTGAGCAGAGCGATTGAACTCCGACGCGAAGTTGTAAGGCCCTAAACATCTTGAATAAATACCAGAAAATCTTCTAAAAGTTATTTTATATCCAGTAGTGCAATTATCACGTACTCCTTGAGAATAATAATTCTCATTATGTCTATATTTCCGCCTTTTTGAAGCTTTGTAATAAAATTTAATTACCCCTTGCTTTAATGAGTTAGGAGAACAGCGCTCTGAAATTTGCAAGCTTGAGAGAATTATTCATGACAATTTTGGAGTTGAACGTGTTGTCTCCAAAAGCAGTTGGAATAGGACAACATTGTATAATCTTGTGATACCAACGGTACACCTTGGATCAACGTAAGCTACACTGCAATTACTAAATACCCTGCGGTGGTTTTCCCAAGCGACTACAATATGGGGTTCTTCAAGAAGGGCATTAGAAGGTTTCTTCAGGGTCGGCAGCGTGAGTGTGACGCCCCTGGTGTTGCATACGTCCATAAGCTACGGTGACCGCTTCCCATCAGGTGGGCCGTGTGCTTGTCTGCCAACTAAGTGATATAAAAATTTTTTTTTAAAAAAATACCCTCCAACCCTTCCAGCTAAGCTAAGGCTGTGGAATAGTCAGGTTCCGAACCCGAGACCTCCCGAGATCCTATATCGGTAATGGTTTCCACTATGCTGAACTGTATTTATGTATGATATATAATGAGAAAGTAATACCAATACCAATAAACATACAGCCTGTTAAAATTCACCCGGTTGGTAATAGACTCGTTGCCTATTACATGGAATCAAAAACCATACTTGACAAAATGTGAATGTTATGTACACCTCTGATTACCCCAGCCGGGATACTCACAAGTGTGTATAAAATACAAAACTTCTCATTAAAGTTGTAAGCATCGTTAATTAATCAACTTCAAATGGGTAGCCGACAGGATACGAACGTGTTATATGGTCCCCTAGCCACTGATGAAAGGTCAATGGACGAGAAACAGCGCAAAGAGGGTAGAATAATCGTATTGCAATGTTAGGTGAACAGGTTCAGTTTATTTAATTAGACAGGTACTGTGATAACCACTCCTCATCAAATGAACAAGAACCTGTTTGATGAAAGTGTTTGTTATAACGGTATTTTAGTGATTTGGAATTCCTTGCGGGGTCCTTTATGCGGGGCACGAAAAAGCATTATGAATGATGAGGCTGAACATATGGTATGTGTTTATAATGGTGACCCTCTTTGCCGAGACTTTGCTTTTAGCTTACCATCAGGCGAGGTGAAGTCAAATTGACGTGTCCTAGTCAAAAAAAGAAAGAAGGAATGTATCTTTTTTATTCTATTTTGTTTATTTGTAAAGACAGTTCTTTACACTAAGATCAGACCCAAATTGAGTTAGGAAAATGCTCAGAGCAGATTATTAATTGTTCTATGTAAGGTTTAACATTTCTGAATCTAAAGTAGCAAGAGATTGCATAAAAAACAAAGTTGGCTCCGTTGGCTCATAAATTCCAAAAAAAAAAGATAGGTAACTTCTATGTCCTCGTAAATCTATCAAATAACTTATCAAAATTTAAAGCTACAAAGGTTTTTAGTGCTACGTAGAAAGTAGTGGCTAGTGGAGTGGCACACAAGTGGGCAATAAAATTGTAATTATATGTAAAAGGGCGTAACTAATGCCAACACTTGGAAGCACCAAAATAAATAATATACAGGTGGTATCTTTAATTGAAGTTACTAATAATGTTTATCTGACAGTAAATAATGAGAATACTTACGTACAAACCAGCTATTTGTCTTCTATACTAATTATAAAGCTGGACAGTTTGTTGTTTGGGAGCTCTTATCTTTGGAACTATCTGTATGAAAAGAATCGAGAAACAAAGTGGTTAAGGAGTCAGCCTTACGAGCGGGAGGTCCCAGGTTCGAACCAAACCTCCCGTCGTCGTGCTTTAGTTGTGTTAGGAGTAAGTTCACGCCGGGTTCGTTACACTGCCGTCGTGTTTGCGTGCGACTTCGCTGCTGTTGCTTCGGCAGAGCCCCTGAAACGGCGCAAATATAGTATTTTAAGTAACAATTAAGTACATATTTGAGCCGTTTGGGGTCAAAACGCTGGAATCCAAATTCCTGTCTTTTATTTAGAGCTATTTCTAAACTCCTAATAGACGCTACCCGTGACTAGAGCACAGATTACCTAATAGTTGACCAGAGGGCTAGTTTATTCCTTGTGAAAATTATTGGCATTACCATTCAACGTGGCAATGCCGCCAGCTTTCTGGCCACCATCCCGGTTGACATCGATGGGGAGAAATTCTTTGACACCTGAACCTGTAGGTTTGTAAATAGACTCAACCTCTTTTCTCCATCCAATGGTTGCCTGAAGAGATTGCCACTAGGTGATAAGGCCGCCTATTGTTTATACCCAAATGACACATGTTATCTCCTTGTTGTGCACAATAAATATATACTTTACTTTACAATTTAGATACTTTATATTATGTATTGTTTTACATTATGAAAATTAAATATGTTTTGAAATAAATACAAAATACGCGAACCCTTCTATTCTTGGTTCCACCACCCTGTATATTTTTCTCCTGGGCATGTCTACACCGTAGATCCCGCTCATTACAGGTGATTATTACGTAGTAATGGGACAGCGGAAATAATAAAGCTTAGGCGATACACATCTGATCAAGTTAGGGAGCAATAAACATGCCGAATAGGTAATTAGAACGCGTTCGTGCTGTGCCCGTGTTTGACCAAACTTAATTTAATTACTGATTGTGTTAAGGTCAGGGTTTTCAATTAGGTATAGGTTTATAAACTTCTGAAAACAATTTAAGGTATGATTTTCTAAATATTAAGTACTGCTTTGGTCTGCCAAGGTCATTATTGTGAACATAGGATCGAAAAGTATACGAGTCGCCTGATATTAAAGTTATTCACCGAATGAGGGCCAGGTCGAGAGATATGGCCCTGGGTCGGCCGGGGTGCGAGGGATATGGCTAAGACAATCTCACCTCCGGCAACCGACGGCGTGGGTTTTAGTCGGTTCGAGTTCGACATAACCTCCTCCAATTTTTGCACGATAAAAAAAAGTAAAAAAAATATATTAAAATTATCTAGTTTTGAATAAATAAAGCTTATGAGTGTTTAAAAACTACCGTTTGTAGAATAACCTTTATCCAATTTTAAAACACAAGTCTAGTCAACTGGCAATTTGGTGTGACTACGCATCGGTCGTCAAAATATTTCAAATCTGATTTTCAGTATCTCTAAAACATATTTTAATCCATGTATAGCCAATGTTCCGGGTCGTAAAAGATGGGCGTTAACCGGGTGATTGCTGTTTTAGCAATTCATACGGCACTGTACGAAGCAGCAACTTGATTGCTTCATCGTTCATTCACAGCTCTTAAAACATATTTATATCAGTTTCCTGGATACTCGTAAAGCTAGTATCTTATTGCCACCTGAATTGCCAGTAATATTGAAATTAAAAACGTGATTCTTTTACCCTAGTTAAGACTTCCTCCAATTTTGAAATCAAGATCAATTTTGTAGGTAATTACATGATCTACAACTTTGTCTAGCCTAGAATTGCGATAATATTATGTGTTGTTTACAACAAAAATGCGAGAATTCAATATAGGTATTTGAGCTTTAACCTTGAATGAAAAAAAATGCAGAAGTCCAATCTATGGAACCAATTTTCAGCTCTATTATGAATTTGTGCAAGCTCAAATCTTTTTTTGACTGGATTACAATACCTACTGCCCTTTATACATTTTCATGATTCTAGTCATAAACAATTACAGAGAGGTCAATTGTAAACTTTATAATACCATGATAACTGTGCTAGTACCTAAGCAGGAATAATAACGGTTATAGAAGCCTTAAGTTATACTCGTATAAGAAAGGATGGAAATGATAAAATGCATTATTGAAGGAACAACTTAACAAAGTTCCACTTGGATAGAGTGGAACTTAATGTAACTTAATCTATTCACTTACAAAGAAAACAGATGCATTCTTGGAAGTCGAGATTCCACGACTCCGTTTACATTAGCATAGAGAAAGAAGGTTTAGATTTCATTCAGTTTATTAGGACTTTTGATCATTTTTAAAACGAGCTTCTAGGATGCTGACGCTTCATTCAGGGCAGTTGTGCGTACCTTCATTCTTTTCTGAGCTTTTCAAAACTCAGTTGGAGTCGACTTTCAATTTACGATGACGCGACCGAACTTCAACATTTTCCATGAAGCGACAGCCATCTGACCTCTACAACTCATTGGCGAAATCCAAGCTCTGTATTTAGAACAGTCTTGAACGTTTTTGTAGAGTTCCAACTAATTATAAGAACCTGTTATAGATGTTCGTATAACAACCGGGATCGACGGCTTAACGTACTCTACGAGGCACGAAGCTTTACGTACCTACCTTTATTATGTTTATTTTAAATTATAACAACGATTTTCATCCATTATCATATCGTTTCACCCAAAGTAAATGAGGACACGGAAGTTGGCAATTATAACAAATCTAATCTACAAAGCAGGTTGACTCAATTTTGAGTTTTCTCTCCACAATCCTTTGAGCGACAATGGGGAAAATAACATGAGGGTTATGTAACATTTTTGAGAAAAACATAATATATTAAGTATGTTGGCAAAACTTCATAAAATAAAATAAAAATTAGTAGGGGATATTTTTTATTCCCCTTAGATGACAGTAAAGCATACGTACCACCTGATGAGAAGCGATTACTGCAGCCTATAGACGTGTGCAACACCAACAAGAGGTTATTAAATCCGCGGTATTCTGTAGGGCGGAGGTACTTCCCCAGTCGGACTGCTTGATTGGGACGGAAATACCGTCGTGTCCTACCTTTTCCCTTCCATGATCACTGACAATAATGAGAAACTGTTCCTCTGTTATCATGATACTTGCAACAGCGCCGAAATATCAGAAACTCCAAACAATGCATGGTAAATTATATCCAGATAGCTCTAATAGTAAGATTAAGGATATGCCAAGGACTCTCCGCTCTCACATCACATTCCTTAGAGACTAACACCCGTATTCACAAACAATACTTCGCTATGCGTACCACCAAAACTGTGCAAAGAACGACAAATTATCAGTGCATTCGTTTTGGCAAGCCTTGTTTTTATTCATTGATAACACTTAAGTAATACTTCGTTGAGGGAATGCACTGCGTTAGATACTGCTCCGTGATGTTTGTGAAATAATTTGACCAGCCCTCTCGAGCACACTATGAGACCTCACAGTATCGTTTGTGAATACGGGTGTCAGTGGCTGAGGAAGGTTAGAGAGGAGAAATGTAAAAATGAGCATTTCGGGATTTTAAATTACATTCGTAGGTACTACTTTAAATTTACATTAATTAATTTACCAGTGATCATTCAACCCTGTGTTTACTTTGAACCATACAGTCAACTTTACTCTTAGTTCTTTAGTCATGTTAACAACCCTAATAGTTGTGAAATGTATTGTTTTTACGGGAACAGCAGTGACCGAATCAATTAGCTGTGACCTGCGGGGCACTCACGCTAACAACATGGGACACAACACAACTCCACTCTCCTAATACAAACATTCAGACTTAGTTCGGAGCTTTAGGTGAATACTAATAGTGTGTGAAACATTGTTAATAGACTAGTACCTAATTACTAAAAACTCTGCGGGTATTACTTTAGTAAAGTTCTAACATGATTTTATTTTGATTTTCGTGTACTGTAAATGAATGTGTAACTTAAATAATAAAAACCATTATTGTAATTGTAGTTTAACAAGGTTTGGTAGTAGAAATGGGTCTTCGTTTTTCGGGGCCTACGTTGGCCGTCGTCAAAGTACCTATGTCATACGAGGCTTCCGTATAGGCTTTCAGGAGGTTCGATGAAATTAAATCATAGAAAGGAGAAGGCCCTAGGCTCCAAAGTGGAAGCTTTGGATTTATCCGAGATTCTCGCTGGAATGAAGAAGGGTTACAAAAAGACTACTGACACAAAAATTGATATCTACCACTAAATGTTACATCGCGATATATTGGTTACGTCTCACTTGTTCCATGGGACAAATTGACCCTTAAAATTATGAGAACATAATGGTCCATAGTCCATACATATGTATATCTCAGTCAATGTGAAAAGTGACCTTTTTAGATCAACTCAATGTGACCATTTTGGACCGGCTGTTTTCGCACAAATAAAAAGTGTGTTTTCGTGCAAACACAAAATAATGTTGTGAATAAAATTATGAAAACATAATGAGATAACTTCCGCGCCACTTTGTATAACTTGAATGCTTCAGCGCCTCTGATTACGGTAAAAAAATATAATTACAAAAGTTTTGTGTAATAACGTTAAGTTTTATTTTATTTAAAAAAATGATTTAACGATACTGACGAAAGTTTACACGAATATCACACAATGAAATAAAAATATTTTAACATGTTAAAAATACCAAATGAATTGCAATAGAATCCGTTGAAAAAAGTTATTTTTCAATGACAAAATTAAATATGTTAAAAAATTAACTGGAGGAGATTAAAAACAACAGACTAAAATTTTAAGAAATTTACGTCTTGGTGAAAAAGTTTATCACTCACAACGTTTATGGTTGCGGGAAAAAAGTTCAAGCATAAATCAAGGAAATAGGTCTAAAGAGACATATTTCATTACACTCATTGTGTAAAAAAATCTTTGGTAATTTTCATCTTTATGGTTTTATAAGAATCCCTGGACGGCCATGACAAAAAAATTAAACAATTTACGCCTTCAAAAACTTTAGGAAATTGAATATCGAGTCCAAGTAAAAAGCGACAGAAGAATAACTAGTAAGTAATTCTCGTACCTAATTACTTAGTACACAATTATTTAATAGGTAGTACCTATACCTCAGGACACGCACCTTGGAAAATCTCGAGAAAAAAGAGAGAGAGAAGGCCCTAGCGCGCGCAGAATGTTTTGTAAGCTCGTCCACCGCAGTAGCACCCTGTGAAATCGTATAGTCCACATTTTGAGCACATTTTAGTTCCGAGATATATGTCCCGAATAATACTAACTGTGCCTCTCGATTCATTCAGGAAGTAAATAGGATAAGGATGAAAAATAGACTTAAGCACTGTATTGCCTAGAGTGTATGCTTAACCGACTTAAAAGAGAAGTTTCGATCTCGTTTCGCGTTGAAAGGGCAGCTTCACTTCGCAGTTTATTACTTACAAACTAAAATTACGCAGGAATTTTAAATAGCTCGCGGTGGTAAGAATATGGACGAAGCCAAAATTAACAGTGCGGAAATGATCATTGTTAACAAAGGCTACGTATGGTCGGCGCCAGCCGGCAGTCAGGCTATGGGTTATGCGAGCTGAAAATATGACTGACTGCCCGTCTAGATCGACTAACATACGATAACTGAACTGTGTGATTCTGCAAACATGTTTTATTTATTCCTGTTTTTAGTCGAGGGTTACCCGACTAAAAACGACTGGTCACTGGGTATTATCAGTTTGTAGAGTCTGTGTGTGTGTCTGTCTGTGGCAGCGCTGTAGCTAGAGCCGAATTTGAAGTAGGTAGGGCAGCATTGGCTACAGGTAGGGCAGAAGTAAAAAAAATAACATCTATAATATAAAACTGAATCGCTGAATGTATCTCGAGAACAGCTGAACCGATTTCGCTCACCGTTTATCTTACCCAAATTCTTCAGTGGTACCATTTTGTCTACATCCAACTCTACCAAAGATCATCATCGTTGTCCGGAAACCTTTGTAATTCAGCAATTGGTTAGGTCCACGTTTCGAAATACTCGGATTTATCTGCGATTTTACGAACATAGCCTACCGTGGAAACGATAGTTGATGTTTGTGCGTGACTGTGCACATCCATCGTAGCATTTTTATCTTCATGACACGCATCTCCTGCTTGTTTAGTTTAACACAAAAAATATTCTGTCTTCGTTTCACGTTTAGCTTCAGACCGCCGCCGCGCCGTTCTCAAGCGCCTCCTTCCACACTTTCACCCGTCGAACCAATCATCTCCTGTCCGCGTCCATCAGCGCAATGTCATCAGCATACATGAGCAACCATGGAGGCTGCTCAAGTGAGTTTTGGATGCTGTCCGACAAAACATCTAATACCACGCTTAACAAATAAGAACTAAGGACGGGTCATTGGTGTACCCCGACAGTGATGAAGAATGTTTCGTGTCGCCAACAGCGGTTTGAACTACGGAGCCGCAATCGTGGTACATGTCTCAGATAGTGTCAACGTAAGCCTTTGGAATTCTTTAGAACCGCAGTGCCCACCATGTCACCGCGCGAGAAAAACAGTCGAAGGCCTTCTGCATGTGAAAAATAAGCAGTGCAGAGCAGAGGCGTATTCTTCGCCCTGTATTTCTCCACAACAATCCTTAGTGCAAACTCGACCAATTATGAAATTTAATAAATGTCACAAACTGTGATATGTTCGGAAAAGTTTAGGTAGGTACCAGAACTAAAAATAGTCAAACTATGAAGAAACAATTTAATTATGATATTTTATCTTAGTTTTTGGTATTTTTAAGGTAGGACATTACGATTTCAAGGTAGGGCATTGTCCCACAATGCCCCCCCCCCCCCCTCCCCCCCCATCTACGGCTCTGATGTCTGTGGCATCGTACCTAGTTCCCGAACGGATGAGCCAATTATGATTTAGTTTTTTTGTTGTTTGAAAAGTAAATTAATTGGGAGTGGTTTTTTTTTTCAACAGGGAGAATAACATAGGTATATACAGATACTACCCGTGCGCTATAAGTTGAGACCTGCGCTCTCCGCCAACTGCCCCCTGCCCTGCCGCAGCTTTTACAGTAGAAAGCAAAAACAAGAATTGAATTGAACAAAAGCAACAAC
Source organism: Eilema depressum (assembly GCA_914767945.1). Lineage (NCBI taxonomy): Eukaryota > Metazoa > Arthropoda > Insecta > Lepidoptera > Erebidae > Eilema > Eilema depressum. Next base: position 12,584,601 of record OU612031.1, read on the forward strand.
AATAAAATAGGGTAGGTAAAGTCTCGGGCGGAAGCTTGTTACGATTATGTTTTTGTGCTCTGTACAAACACTTGCCGTTGACGTCACAGCGTTCAGGTCTCAACTTATCGCGCACGTTACTTAATTGGGTGTGCTCATAATACAATGATTTCTACATTAATCTGCATTACAAAAAATTTGCTGGCGACAAAGACCATCACCAATTTTTTATAGCTGTGATTCAGATTTATATAGTTTCTACGACCCATTCTAGTTTAAAATTCATTCACTTCTTGCTTGGAACTTTCGCCAGAGTAAGAGAATAAAAATTATGTTCGCTTCAAATTTTTGTCTGAGAATCACACCCCCCAGGACATAAATAATCCCAACTTCACGCTCATAACACAGATTTTATCTTCGATTTTATTGTCAGAAGCTTAAACAATATTGTAATAGGCTGAAACTTGCAACAGACAGACAACCGGACATAATGATACAGTACCTATCTACATAATTCGCAGTTTAAATGGTTTTTAGTTTAGCACGTTCTTATTGGCAACGCTTTTAAGTAACTAACTACTGTCAAAATATATATCTACAGATATCTATCCCTCCAAAATTGCTGAACATTGTTTACAAATGATTCTTAAATTGAAACCAACCGATAGATAATAATTGATTCAGGTAGGTACTTTAGGTACTTACAATTATTTTTGTAATCTTCAGAGAAAAAAATAATATATATATTTTTATAGTATATTACTTTATTTAAGGTTTTAGAACTAAAGTAATCGGCAATGTGTTAAGTTTGTAATACAGGTAGCGAGGAGGCTTCTTCATCCGAGAACCAATCTGTCCTCCGTGGCTAATCACAGCACTCTACACTCTACACTCTCTACAGCATGCCACCTAGGGAATGCTAATCTCGCGAGATTGGCGGTCAAGCGAGATCTCGCGAGATTATGAATACCAATACCGCGAGATCTCGTCAATTTCGAGATCTCGCGAGATCTCGGCCTTTTTTAGCGAGATTGATCTCGGCCGAAAAAAGGGCGATATCTCGCGAGATTAACGAGATTGCACTTGAGCATAAAAAAGTTTTATTCGAAGCGTGGACTGACACGGACGGAGTTGTGTTACTATCTGCCGGTTTGCACCTGACTGCTACGAGATCGAGATGGAATGCAATCTCGATCTCGCCTAATGCCACCCTACTTCTCATAGTAAAATTAGGATTGATTTATTAACGACTACCAACGACTACTTAGTAGTAGGTATAATTGTTTAATCTATAGGTAAGTAGGTTCATGTTGTAATCAAAGGTATTTTAAAGAAAGGACATGTCAAGACTAGAGTACCTACAAATCCAACCTGTAGCATATGAAAACAATTAAGAAAGTAGGAGAAGTGAAAGATGTAGGTTAGGTTCCTATGCATGCCAGGATCGTAACAGGTGGAATCATGTGGGTTCTGCCTACCCCATGCCCCACTAGGAAGAGGCGTCACCGTATGTACTGCCTACCTACGATAGATTGATATATCTCGTTACCAGATTCCTTATGGCCGGGCCAGCCTGACGAACGTTAATCCTTTCATCAAATTATGATATGATGACCTAATATTGCCTTCAGCAAATCATTCGATAAATGAATGATAGGTAAGCCCAAATTTTTATTCTTAAAAGCATGCTGCATGCCTATAAGAATTTATTTGTGTTGCTCAATTTATTATAAATAACTTTACAAATTACGAATAGATACCTACCTATTAGCTACTCATAATAAAAATATAGGTAATAATAATATGATCTAATGCCCTCACTATAATAATCTATTTGTCACTGCGTCCGCTTCGGATGTAACATACATAAACGATATCCCCGGGGTGTGGGTCCGAGTCCGAGCCGACAAATGAACCACGAGATGCCTATCTCCAAAGTCATGAGTCACGATACACGGAAATGGTGTTGGATAATCCATTTATTTTCTTTTAAACTTTCGACGTTAACGAAGAATGTAGCCAAACTAGGTACCTATACAAGTTGTGCAACGACTATAAAAATTCTGAAATTTGAAAAAAAGTTCATAATAATATCTACAATTAATTTTGGCTGTGGCTAAACATAATATGATACGACCCTTGAAATATTGTAAAGGTACTAGCTTTTACCAGCGGCTCCCTTACCTTATGTCCTTTCCCAAGGTCTATGTCTATTTTCTATACCAAATTTCGAAATCGGTTCAATTGATTTTTAGAAACAATCATTGTAGCACTGACATCTATTATGATGTGTTAGTACTACGTCATATTGGAATAACATTTTAGAATAACAGATGGCCCTGGCATCGTTTATTTTTACAGAATTCTTTCTAATTTGGCGCCCATATACAATAATAAACCGTATACTATTTACATTCCACCGTAGATTATTTTGAAAAGTACTATTTAATTATTATAAAAAAATGCTATATGCCCTTGTAATGACATCTATCCGGATAAATAGAAAACATATGATTTGCGCACGTAGCGTCATCTATCATGCGGTCGCTAAAATTATCTGTGACACGTACATTTATTTAATTATCATCGTAGACGACACTGGATTGGTCTTAAACATGGAAGTGCCAAATTTCAACCAATAAGAAGGCGTCTTTATTTACGTTTGTCAAAAACATCAAATGGGATAGAGAACCAACTTGTGTAACTTCGTTTTCGATCTCGTGTTTCTACTGTGCAAGTTCACGATAACAAAGTGCATTTTTATGTGTAGTGCATTGTAAAATGACCTAAATTGTGATTGACGAACTTTAATCGTGGTGTATGTCAAAACAAAACAGAAAGAATTTCGTGAAAAGCGATGTGAGACTCTCCTTGGCAGTGTTCTAAGATTGTGTTCATATCGCGAAGTTTCATAATAGTGTCTATGATAAAAACTGAGATGTCTACAAAACCAGCAAATCAGAAGAGGAGGTGAGTGTTTATAATTAATTCTAAGTTTCTTTAGATATAACCTGTGAATTAAGTTGGTCTGTTTGTTTAATTACAATACTACAGTGTGTTTCTTATATTTTCCTGATAGCTTGATTGCCAAGTGTCACCATGAGCTTATAAACTTTCTCTTAACACTTTAGGCTGTATACAAAACTTGTATTTCAAATAATTCATTACATATTATGTTGATAAATTATACACTGTGAACCTAACTAGAATTACAGACAAATAACGGTATGAGACCTCCATTGTAATCTTCATTTAGGTACTTACTATGAATATTATCTTTGTTTGTGTATAACTAATTCCGGTTTCTGAAGGTTTTGTTAAATACCTTTGAATTTACTACACCGGATCTATAAAGGCACCTACTGTACTCAATTTCTAATATTATGAAGGTTGTTCAATTCTATGATCCAAGTTTTAGTACATAATTCTCAAATTATTTGATAACCCTTCCACCTGCTCAGTTGTGTATGCACTTTATTTGGTAAATGTAACTTGAATTAATTTGAAGTATTCATTTAATATCATAATAGAAATATAACCCTTCTATTCTAAGTAAATTTATTATGGATTTGTATGTGTGAACGGAATTGGTTTATTGAATAATCTTATAATTAAGCGAGCGATATTGTTAGTGGAAACAATGATGCTAAAATTTTAACACCCGCATCAATATTGCATAGCCCATGTTGAATTTAGTGTGATCACATGTTCGCACATGTGTGTGTGTCTCTGTGCATGTGTGTGTGTGTGTAATAATACACATAATAAACTAGAAAAATATTGTCTGTAGGACTTTTGAAAACCCAACATTAAATTAGTTTTATGATTGCACAAAAAAGTTTACCACATTCAGATAGGTTATGCCTAACCTGTTGCCTGTTTGATAGTTATTGTCTTTATATCCCGCTATAGTTCAATGAACTTTAGGTTTAACTCATTTTCTTTTGAGTAGATATAAAACTACTTACATATAAAATTGTCTGTTTGTGGTATTCCCACTGTCAACAGAATCATTTACATCAAAATGAAACCATGTTAGAAGAAGTCACAGAGGAAAAATTTATGTTATATGCAATTTCATGTGTCATTGATCTCACTGAAACTAGTTTCATGTACCTAAGTACTATTTATTACATAACTATGGGGCACTGAAATGTCAGTCATAGTATATTTGGCTATTACATTACTAATTCATCTTGCCATCAGTAACCCTGTAAGCACATTGCTAATCAGGACTTAACTAAACTGGTATTCATTGAGAGAGAGAGAAGGAAAATCCCTACTAATATTATAATTACTGAATATCATCTATACTATTATATAATTATTGTAAAGTGGTCGTGTCTGTACATAGGAGATATTTAAAAAAAAATACTTGGGTTATGTTATGTTAACGATACTGAACATGAAAATATTTTTTTTGAATTTCCTGTCTGTTTGTCTGTTTGTCCGCGATGGACGCAAAAACTACTGGACAGATTTTGATGCGGTTTTTTTTGTTAGAAAGGACTTGCTCAGACTTAAAATCTTACGTTTGTTTGATCGGAATCGGTTGAGTAGAACCGAAGCTATGAGCAAAGGTCACGTTAACCGAGATGCACGCTAGTTTTAATTAAAATAAAACCACAACAATCAACAATATTTTTTCATTAATTGTACATAATTTATTCATTCATCAAAATTTTCATTCAGGATAGATAATAGTATTGTGTGACCTAATTTTGAAAAGGTAAGCCGGTGATAAAAAAATATTACGATCTAGTTTGTCATGCACCATGCAATTCATTGTTGGTCTCTAACATCTCTGTAAAGTCAAGCCGACCGGAATCGTGTTCACTGTCTTCTACAACATTTAAATTGTCTGGTAGAAAATTGCCGAGTCATTAAAGTACATAATATATTATGTCGAAATTTACCAACTTAGTGAAGGAAATATCGGGGGGAAAATGTACTAATACATACCTACCTATATAACATTTACATTTTTTCCCCATGGCATGGCATCACTAGTTATAATTGATTAGTAACTGATTCCTTCTTCGGCTAGCCAATCGCGATTACATCCAATGTAATCGCCATTGGCTTGCCAAGTTCCGCTTTCTTACGCCCTATATTTGATTTATTTTGGCTTTTACGGGAGCAACTTCCTTCTAACGGGCGTCAGAAAGAAGTCAAAAGCCAGGCTTACATGGCGTTATACATACATACATCCGAAACACAAAATTCTGTGTCCCCATAATAAACACCATAAATCCATTCCTAACACGTGTTTACTAATTGCGTTTACAAATAAGTAAAATGATGTATTTTAACAAAAAATATTCAAATGTTAACATTGTGTGGATTTTAAACGGTTACTTGCCAGTGACTAGAGTACTAGACCATTGTTTTCCCACCATTATCATGAATTAGTAACATATAGATAAAGCATCTATTTACCATTAATACAAGTGACAGTTTTTTGTAGTTTACTGTTGATAAAAATACAATTAACTAAATATTTTTGTTTCATTATCAGCGCCGAGTTTCTAATATTATTGTAAAACAACAGGGACACCCATAGACGGACGCATGATCAAACCGCGATATCTATCTGCTACTGGTGAGTGTGGAGTAGCTCCACAGACTATGGTCCACCTGCTGACGTGTGCTGCATGTCCATCTACCTGTACTCCGGAGGAACTAATGAGTGCCTCCGAGAATGCGATTCAGGTGGCAGCATACTGGGATAATAGAATTTGAGAGTAGAAGCACCATCGATTCGACTGAATGAATCTATCTGCTACTGAAACTATATCCTCAAATGCCCCTTTTAAGGGAGGCATAAGTATGCCTGGCAGCCTGGTAAGCTGATATACTTACTTGCTTGCTTATAAATTGAGTAGCTGTTGCCCGCGGCTCCGCCCGCGTGAAATTCTGATCCCGTTCATCGCTGATATTGTATAGCCTATGTGTTATTCTGATGTATAAGCTATAATTATTGTAAAGTTTCATTAAAATCCATTCAGTAGTTTTTACGTGAAAGAGTAAGAAACGTCCTCACATACATCCTTACATACATCCTCATATACTCACAAACTTTCACGTTTATAATATTAGTAGGATATTATACTTATTACTACTACTTTTTATCCTACTTTTTATCCCACCCTCTCCTTTCCTATATAGGACAACACGTGCAGGACTTAGATGCCACCCGCATACGGTGCAGAATATTCCATCAAGAACCAAGCGATTCGGCGACTCCTTCTTCTGCCGCACTATTAAGCTTGGAATTCCTTGCCAGCTCACGTGTTTCCTTACTCCTATAGTCCCGGGTCCTTTAAGCGGGGCGTGAAAACGCATCTGATGAGGCCGTCAAGCTAAGTGCCACCATTGTAACATGGTACGTGTTGTAATGGTGGCCCTCTTTTCAGAGACTTTGCCTTCAGCTTACCATCAGGCGAGGCGAAGTCAAATTGACGTGTCCTATATAAAAAAAAAAACTTCTAGCAGGGGCGGTCATTAACCGGACGGATGATCTGCCCTTTTACGTGGACCATTTAACCCAATCCTTAGGGGAGGCATAGGTATCCATCATTTATGGTGGTGGAAGGATCGCCAAGATTACGTAAGGTTCTGTTATGATGTGTTCCAGCTTTAGATCATCAAAGATTTTCTTCGATACGATTTTCTTGAATGAGTCTGGCTTCAAAAGCTGTTGTCAGTTGAACTGGTTGAGCTTTTTCCTTTTTTCTCCATGTGATCTAAGTCTACGCAGACGAAGTGGCGGGTAAAGTAAGTACTTAGTAAGGACAATACTATATAAATTAAATTTTATTGCGATGGGTTTCCCAAATGACTAAGTTACAGACAGTACGGAAGTTGACCACAAAAGGTCCACACCTTTTTACTGGGTCGCCATGCAGCGTGACACCTCAGTCTCCTGTTGCTAATGGTCAGAGGATAGGTAATATGTAGTTTATTTGCCACCCACCATGGTACGACAAAAGTTGAAAGTACGCTACAGGGAAAACTGCCTCGAGCACGAACAATATTCGTATTCGTAATGTAAAGGTATCGAGAGAACGGTGCATTGCGATTGGCCGCCTGCCTACTGTGTGTGTCTGAAGCCTACCAATCACAACGCTCCATTCTTTCGATACGTTTACGTTACGAATTTGAATATTTTTCGTGCTGGAGGCACTGGTTCGAATATTTTGATGTGTAAGAAAGGCATCAAGTACCTACCTATGGACGTGAACGGAAACCATTGGGAACAAAGAAAATAATGAAAGACGATGGATGAACTAAAAATGATTTGGCCAGGAAGATGAATGTTGAGGTGACTGCAAGTAAATATGATTGCAAAGCACAAATGTTGCGCCGACCGCAAATATACATATATGCGATAAAGACTGGAGGGTGATGATGATAACTTGTCGTCGTCAACTCGTTATTGGGTTTTCCAAATACCTGTCAAATGTCATCTTCTCATTCATTTCTTTCCTTGTCATTTTTGCTTTAGCGCATTCATCCATCTTTCCTCGAGTCTGCCTTTGCTACTAAAGCCTTTGTACTGCAAACCTTTTAACCATCATTACTCTTATCTCTTCTCATACTATGATAGCCGCTTGCTTCTCTACTTTTCATTCTCCGGTTTTATTTTCAAACTTCCTCTAATGACAATGCAGAAGTGATTAACAAATAATAACCCTTCTTAGCAGTCGGATAAAAATATATGTGTCGTCTTCTCGGTAAACATAGATTATCCATATCCATACTAATATTATAAATGCGAAAGTAACTCTGTCTGTCTGTCTGTCTGTTACGCTTTCACGCCTAAACCACTGAACCGATTTTGATGAAATTTGGTATAGGGGTAGATTAGACCTTGAGAAAGGACATAGGCTATGTATGGTCGCGATAACCGACATCCACGCGGGCGGAGCCGCGGGCAAAAGCTTTTATATTGTTATTATCTCCAATAGTACAAGGACTGTACTCTGCTTGCGTTGATAAGACTATGTATTATGTCCGACCTCCTTAGTTTCTATTTTTATTTAATTTTCGGCATATTCATCACTAATATTTACCCTCAACTCTTCGTGGTTAGATACTGTGAACCCAAAATGCGTGACTTGATGTGACTACATAAACCACTGTGCTATCTCTGTCGTTAATCATGTTAATTTAATATTATTGTTTTCAATGAGCCTTTTACATAATATAAACAGGAACAAACTTATTGCGCTTTATTTTTTTAGTGCCTGTACGGGTAATCACTCAAACCTGTGTAAGCTATACACAACTGGTATTTCAGGGCACTAATTAGCCTAATCCCGAGTAGCTTTTGTCGAGACTTTTCTGTTTTTCCTTATAACTTATCAACAACTCATAGCACAGCTATAATAGTGTGTATAATAGTACCATACAAGTGAGCAAAGTTGGTGATTACCGCCGAGGCGCCATTGAGACCCGAGCCGTCAGGGGAGGGTCTTAAGAGAGCCGAGGACGGTAATCATCATGCTCACGCGTGGCATACGACGTTTTACAACACACTTACGAATAAAATAATACTACAAATACTAAATAAACAATAAGTGACAATTTTGTTTATTATACAAGTATTACAAGTTGAAATTATTTATTTAAATACGAAAATTCATCAAATGACCATACAATAGGCATATTAATTTATTCGTACTATTAAACACATTCTTTTTTGTATCGAACCTTTTTTGAGAACATAGAAACTTAACCTATAAAATTTAAAAAAGAATCTATAACTCACTTGTGAATAATAGCAATGAAAAAGTCACAGTTTGATAATAGGTGTCATTACGTACATAATTGCGGTGAAGTAATAGCAATGTTATGAGCAGGTGTGTTGTAAAATAATTAATCTCCTTGTCAAGTAAAGTCGAAATTTGAAAAAGATTGAGATTTAGAAATAAAATGTGAAAATGTTAGTACTAGAGTAGGTACCTACTAGCACACCTCGATTTATCATGACGTGGTTATGTGCACCTTATTATTTATTCATTGGGTGATTGATTGATACCTACTCGTTAAATACTTGTTATGCATAAACAGCTTGAAATCAGGCATACCGTGCGCATTTTGTTCAAGAAAATATGTTTTGTAGTTCATTGCGTCAGGTATGAAGTATGTAATTATGAAAGTAGAAGAAGCGAAATGTGTATGCCAGAATCGTAGCAAGTGGAAAACTGTGGTCTCTACCTACCCCACTGGGAAAGAGGTGTGATTGTATGTATGTATGCGTCAGGTAATGTACATAATACTCTATTAACAAACTCTTGGTAAGGATTCGTGGAAACAGAAACGCACCTAACGTCATTGCTTGCAGCAGTGTTATTCACTAACTTTTAGGCGTAGCGTCCGCGCCGCGTTCGTAGCTGACGTTACGTCGAAGCTAAATTTTGTATTCGCTAACTTTGGGACTTTGACGTACGCCGTAGGAAGGAATACGCGGGAAAATTCGAAAATTGACAGTTCCGTGAACTGTCAATTTCGTGAATTGAATTCGCAGTATTCGCACCCTGTTTTTAATATAGCTTTATAAAAATGCTAGCAGAAAGAAGCCAAGAGAAGTGATAATAGGGTAAAATCACTAGAAGCAAGAGAAATGAATACCACGGTCCATTAAACGGTTACTAGGTATATAATATATTATTCAAAAATATTTATGTAAGAACCTAAGAACCTGTAAGAACTTTTTGCTTGTACAAGTTCGTGCAAGTGCTTTAAGTAATATGCTAAAGGTAGGTACCTAACCTGTATTGCAATAAGCAACTTATATCTATTTAGATGCGAGATAATGAGGTAAATAAAGATTGTTTGTTAAAATTTATTTCAGGTATTATGTACTTTATCATTTTTGGTAGCTCCTAACATTGGTTAAAAATGTTGACAGTTATGTGTCACAGACCCTCAACTGTCTACATCAGAGCATCCAGGTTTTCAAAGGAAAAGAAAGAATTGTTGGAATCATGTGGCATGCTCATACCTACTTAATATTTATAAGGAAACTAAGTATGTAAGTATAACTGTGTGCCTTTTGAATAAATAAGGCAAAAGGTACATAAATGTATGTGTGCGTTGATGCCACATTTGGACTAGACACCTATATGGACATGCAACACATGATAGTTTTGTATTTTGTACCTAATCTGACACAGCGATAAAGGAACATTTAGATAATTTTAACCATAATGGTGAACTAATATACTTAATTGGCAAGATAGTAGGTATCTGTAAACCAATATACAGGATATATTAGTATAAAGAAATAAATTATTATTACCTACATACATGCATACAGCTGTCAATCCCCGATATAGAACTATAACACCTACATTTGGTCCAACACAGTAAGGTGCTAGCCTATTGCCATCAAGCAGGTACGTTGTCATAGGCTCTATGGTTATTGTCGAATGGAGAACAACGCTCTAACTTAGTCACTTTGTACAACACCTCTAAGAAGAGGTGTAATTATATTTATTATGCACTACTTGATGCATGTGGCTCCACACTTGGGAAGTTTTGATCCCATTTCCACTACCTATAAGAAGCTATTCCCAGTAAAAAGTAGCAAATATATTATTCCACACTATAATCTTTACCTCTACCAAATTTTGACCAGATCCATTCAGCCGCTGAATGAATAACACAAACTTTCACATTTATAATATTAATAGGAAGTAGTATGGGATTTAAAACAACAACACAAAACAAACAACTAAACATACATTAATAATATATCTATTTATTACAGCAAACATTAATATAAATAAATTATTTATAATGATATTTTACAGAGAAACTTAATTAACCCATATCATCCTAATGTTCCATTTTTGGATCGGTTTAATTTTTAATTTTTATTTTTTATGTCTGAGCAAATTCGATTTATTTTTCTGCGATGTGGCAGAACTGAAATAATAGGCAATAAGATTATGTTGATATTAATTCATTTTCGCGGGAATTACGTACTAAAATTCTTGGATTATTTTAGTGATAATTGAAAAAAAATATGTCTCACCGAAAAATGTAAGTATTATTAATATTTTTGATTGTTGTTAGTAATAATTTTACTTTATTTGTTTCATAATATTACATTTTACCTATTTATTACAAAGATTTATCCAAAAAATCATTATTGCTAGAAATATTGTGTACTTTTTTTAACTGTTCCATTATTCTAACAGTAGGAACGTATACTACTGTAGTTATATAGAACAATATTTTTTTATTTTCCATTTTTTACTTATTTCGTTGGCAAATATACAGTCAGTTTGTACATGTAGTACAAACTGACTGTATATTTGGATATGTCATATGCATATTGACATACATACCTACTACATACATATCCAAAACATACTCCGGGTTCGATACCCGGACGGAAAATGTTAAAATTATTTATTTTGCTAATGGTTTTGTTTTAGGTTGACGTGAATGATATTCTACCATGTTTGGAAGACGATGATAAGTACTATTTTGTCGGAAAATGTGTACATAACACCTCCGGATAACTATAACAAACTTTGGACGTGGGTGCATCTGTAGTACCTACTAGATCTATATCCAAACTTCCATCTAGTACCTAGCTACAGCTTGTATATGAACATTTTTTTTACGTCTTTACCTCTTCTGGACGAAATACAAAAGTTAGGTCATGATGCTACTGGTACCATAGGATCTACGGGTAAATAGAGTAGGGAACGCCCCTTTGTTGGACCAAAAGGAGATGAAAAAGAACGAAAAGAGGCTCATACAATCAGTGCCCCGCCACTTCCTCTGGCATTACATTGCACATTGATTAGATACAATGATAATAGTATTGTCACAGTTGCATCAACTCAATGTGGCTCGGCTCATGTCGGAAAAGTGAAACGCTACTGTGATAAGCAAAAGAAGGATGTAGATCAACCCCGGTTCATCGTCAATTATAACTGATTCATTGTTGGCGTGGATCGCTTGGATCAAAATGTGGGTTGTTATCGCTAATCGATCCGCTTGAAGAGATGGTATTGGAGGCTACTCATGTTGCCCATCAATGCTTGTCTGGCTTTTGCCATAAAAACACAACCATGATCTGCGATACCTACTTGTAGAGTAACGGTAACAGTTCATAATAAATGTTCCATAAGTTTTCACAGCATATAATTTCTTTTTTATTGTATAATATTAATTAGTAAACTTTTATAGTCTTATTATAACAGTCTAATAAAAAAATAAACTATAAATTCTTTATATTTATCATTTTATTTACAATCCTTATAGTGGTGCATTCAAGAAATCTACATAGGCCTATCGTCCTACTGTTCCATTTTTGAAACGGTTCGGTAAAAAAAAAAGTAAAGTAGCTAATTTTTTTTTTTCAATGGCAATTAGTTCTTAGTGCTATTTCTATACCCTATTGTAAATTTCACGCGCTAGGAATGAAATTACGTATGCTTGGGATGATATGGGTTAAATTAATTTATGTAATAAATGTGCAAAGTACATAATTTATTGTATCTCAACATTATGAATGGAAAACTTTGATTTCAGATGCAAGTACAAGGCTTTTTATGGAATTGAGTGCTGGGACTTGTTATTACAACAAAATAGGAATATTGAAGGGATGGCCATCAGATCAGGATTTTTGAAAATGATAATAAAAGATTTTGTGCAAATTTGTTTTTTAATCTCCGATAAGTAATGTAATGTTAGATCAAAATTAAAGGTCATGCACCGAACTGTCTGTTATGCTTACACACCTTGTACTAGTGGACATTCACAGAACTGTCTGTTATGCTAAACTACTGAACAGATTTTGATAAAATTAGGTACCTATAAGGAGTAAAGTAAATAAATTTATTCATTACAAAGAGTGCATGTAATTACTACAAGTATTATAAGGTACAGATATGGAAGAAAGTTTTCGGTAAGGACATTTTCGGTAAGTGAACCAATTGAAAACATTTGACTGGTAGACACTGAATTTAATCTATCTTAATTTTCCATCCATTGTGCCTTAACATTGCTCTGTTGACCTTTATCAAGACATCAAACTTATTTTGGCGATTGACAAGATGAGCTGTTCGGTCTCCAACATAAAACTGGTTAGATTTGCCATTCCATCCGCCTCTGCAAGGGTTATTAGAGGACTTCATGCATGATGCTGTGAAATAAAAACTTAAATTAATCAAATATTACTCAGATAGCGTGACAGAATAATGAGAATCTAATGAAATACATTTAGGTATGTATGTAATACTTAATAAATTTACATTTTATTAATCTTGCACATAATGACAGCATTCTTAATTAATTGTATTATTCTATCAATCAATTGGCGTATTTGCATACTGACTGTCTTTGGCAATGTTGGGAGGCTTAGGCCTACTGTTTTCACGCTGGCCAGATGGCTTTATTTCGAATTTTCCTTCTCTAACAGTGATATCTTCAACGTATTGTTCCGTTAGTATCATAGCTTAACTTCTTAAGCCTTCTTACGAACCGACGTCCTTCGGATGAGATGGGGTGGTGATACTTGTATTCTTACTCCGTCACCACACGGGTAAGTGTTCCAATTAATAATAAATATGTACAGACATTAAATTAAATAATGAAACTAATAAACTAAAAAACTTACTTGGTTTTTATATAAAATAGGTAACATGGCACAGAAAAGTAACTTTGCAACAAATACGATTATGTTACTGCATTCACATCGTAAGAATTGTTTATTCTACTTGACTTATGTCGTAAAATAATTCTACTTCTTCCTTTTTTACGGTTTCTGCATCAGAGTCGCCTAAATAATATGTTTTTAAAATTTTATTACATAGAGGTGATCATAGGCCTATAAGGTTATGTTTGTTTTGTTTTTTTTGACGTGTAAGTGATGTGACATTGTGACCTCGCACTCGAGTCTTTCTCTCTCGCAAAAGAATTCTCGCTGACTCGAGTTCAAAAACCGAATATTTTAACCGACTTTGGTTTCAAGTTTGCCGATCACTGGAGACTATATTCATTCGTAACAAACAAGTGTCACATTTAGACTTTGAGGTTAACCGTTTACTTTAGTAACATCTTTAGTCTCACCGGCAACCATGAACGAGTAACGACTAGAGCTAGAATTAGAAACGAGTTGGCGAGCCGCTAGGAGCGAGTGCGTAGTTAGAGTTCCGATTGTTGTGTAGCTCAGCTATAAGCGAGTATTCAAGTGAGGTGAGTAGACACCGAAATTAGCGTAGTGAAGCGAGTGCTCGCCGGCAGTGTGAACAGTCGGCGATCAACTACATATTTGTATATGCATCTCTTTTGTTTACACGGAATTTATATCTATTGTACATTTCTTGAGCGAGAAAATAGTCGATAGTTACTCGTTTTCTCGTCGGCGGTAGAACAAGTGCCTAATTAAGACTAAAATATCAACATAATATTTAACTTGGGCAAATATATTCTTTGTGATACTAGCAATGACATTTCATAACATAGACATGTCATATGCTTACAAATCAACGTAGAAAAATGTGCCGAACTCACACACACACATTTTTAATTCATCTACACTTTTGGTGTATTAACTTTAGAGTAATAGTTCGTGCAGTGTCTATAAACATACGATGGCATTTTCGTTATTTTTTTAAGTCACTGATGCTTCCGCTCAACGTCCGACCGGCGCCGCTCGGCACGCGGTACTAGAGGCAAACGTTCCAATTGACTCGTTTTCGGATCTTCACAATTTTCGTGCAATAACATATCTACTTCTTTTTATATAATATCTTTGGATACTAGATAGCTAATTTTCTTGAAAATATTGAGATTGTGATTACAAAACAATTATGAACCTATTATCTTTGTAGGTACATACCTACATCATAATGTTTAAATTTTGAAAAGACATATATTTACATAGTTTTATTGTTAATAAATATAAATTACGAGTAGGTAACGTGAATTTTACCTCAAGTAAATCGAGTTGTGTTTTTTCCGAGTGGGCACATCATTACGTGTAGGTACTTGCACATTGCACAGATAATATACTAGTTATGCAGATAACCATCATTCAACCTATACTTAGTAATAATTATTAGTAAGTATGACTATGACTGTATTCTGTTAATGCTCGAAACATACATAATAATATCTTGGACCTAAAATGTGCTCAAATGTGCCCTATACGCGAAGTACTTGTTTTACGGGTGACCTTTGAGGATAGCACGGGGTGCTACTGCGGTGGTAGAGCTCATATTCATCAAACATAGATTATTATAAAATAATCCGCGCGCGCCAGGACCTTATTTGTGTCGCCATTTAGGTCCAAGATACGTGTCCCGAGGTTTATGAACTTAAAAATACCAATATAATAATTTTAGAACTCAATAGACTATATTTAAAGCTTAGTCGAATTACTCGATTACGATATTACGATTATTGACAATTTCGTTCAAGCCCTAACTTAGTATTAGAAACAAAGCTAAATGGGTGACGTCTCTAGAACGTCATTGTCATTGGTCCACGGAGGACAGAATATGATTCATTGGTTGATTTTCAGTCCGTTCTTTAATCCGCGCGGAATATGTGGAAAAGTAGATTGCCATTGGTCAATTGTCAGTTCGTTCTACAGTTCGGCGCTGAAGCCAGTTGAAATTGATTTTCATTGGTCGATTCACAAGGTTGTGCTGTACGCGGGCTAGGCGCCGAGACCGAAAGTTAGTGAATAACACTGCAGGTAAAATGTAAATCCCTCAAGTTTAGGCGTCGTTTTTTACCTCTCATAATTAAAGTGTTTTGGAAGTAGGTAGTCTGCGGTTTTAAGAGTTCTACACACGTTGGCGCTTCGGATCCAGTCGGCCTAGGCGAGCGACACCGTCCTGTCACCAGGCAAGGCAAATCACACAGTCTACACGTTGGCATTGTTGGCTATTACACAGATTAATAAATAGTTATAACCCGCGCCACGTATCTTGGACCTAAAATGTGCTCAAAATGTGCCCTATACGCGCAGTACACATTTCTTGGGTGTCTTTTGAGGATAGCACGGGATGCTACTGCGGTAGACGAACTCAAATTAACCAAGCATAGACTATTACAAAGCAATCCGCGAGCGCCAGAGCCTCGTATGTCTTACGATTTAGGTCCAAGATACGTGGCGCGGGTTATACTACGTAACTGTATAGGCCTTTAGATTAATACAAATTTGATTTCTTTCGAAGCTATGTACGTATTAGATTTACACCGTGGCCCAAAATAACGTTGACAAAATTTTAAAAAAGCAAATTTAAAAATGGAACGCGATTTGTTCTCTTTTGTTTTACTATATTATTTGCTAGTTCCTTGGCGCCAAATCTATATTGTTTTTCGGTTGAATACTTGTTGCAATTAATTTATTTCGCAATGTCAGCGAAACGAGTGTCCATACTTACTTTGCATGAGCGTGGAAAAAGGCAGTGTGAGATAGCAAGCATTCTTGGTGTAAGCCGTCAGTTAGTTTCTGCGACAATTAGACGCTATAATGAGTTGGGCAGCATTGAGGACCGTCCTGGAAGAGGACGTAAGAGGACTGTTCGAACTTCTAGGAATAGACACATCATCAAACAAAGGTTGCTACGCAATCCACAGACAAAGGTGAGAAAAATGTCACGAGACTTGGGGATTAGTCGCTCCACCGTGCAACGTATAGTGAAACATGACCTCCAATTGATCCCTTATAAAATTAGAAAAGCTCAATTGCTAACAGATAAAGACAAAAAAGTTCGTCTTGAGAGGTGCAGATTGCTTAAACAGCGTTCTGTAGCTTCAAATTGGGAACATATCGTTTTTTCTGATGAAAAATTATTTTCGATTGAGCAAGCCCACAATCACCAAAATGACAGGATCTGGTCAGCAACTCGTCCTGGAGCTACTGCGGTTGTTCCGTATCGTCAAAACGCACAAACAGTTATGGTTTGGGGAGGAATATGTTCCACTGGCAAAACTCCCTTAGTTTTCATAGATAAAGGCATAAAAATCAATCAAGAATATTACCGACAAGACATTCTCGAAACTGTGCTGCTTCCCTGGAGCCAACAACACTTCGGCAACCAACCATGGATATTCCAACAGGACTCTGCGCCAGCTCACAGGGCTTCAAGTGTTCAGCAGTGGTGCATGACCAACTTACCAGGGTTCATTAGCTCAAAAGAATGGCCACCTTACTCGCCAGATCTTAATCCAATGGATTATAGTTTATGGTCCATCTTAGAGGCAAGGGCCTGTGCTAAGCGTCACCAAAGTGTCGACGAGCTGAAGTCCTCCCTCAAGCGGGAGTGGGACAAAATATCCGTCGAGGAATTGCGGAAAATTGTATCAAATTTCACGAAGCGTTTGTCGCTCTGTATCAGTGCTAAAGGGGGCTATTTTGAAGATAAATAGAAAATATGGTGCACAATGAGACCTAGTTACGTTTTATTAAACATAATTCTGTTTATAATTGTTATTAAATAAAAAAATGTGAAAACATTTTGTCAACGTTATTTTGGGCCTCCCTGTAATTAGGTTTGACTTGATTTAGTTTGAATTATTTATAAGACAACCTGTTACCCTTCATAGTGCCGTTGCCGTTGAATGTTGTAAATTTGCCAATCTGCAAAATGGTTTGGCCTAACCTCTGGAAGCTAGTTTTAGCCAATCTTCCTTTACTGATCGTGCTTATTAGAACACTGATGTTATTAAATTACATATATGCAGTTCTATTAGTCACTCAGTCTCGCGGATTTTTATAGGTATTATGCAGCATTGGCTTTTTTATAGTTTAATACTTTCTGGGTCAAGCAGGCATACGATAAAGCATATTGAGGTGCAGTAGCGAAGGGTGAAATTTCTGAGAAAGAAATCCGCCAAAAAAAACAAACAAACGTCGAAACACACGACCATGCGCCCGATTGGGAAGCAGGCAGAAATCAGGTTATAGGGACACCTCGACACCGCTGAGGTACCTACAAACCTCCATTCTAGTTAAGGGTATGATGTACCAGGATTCTGCAGATCCTAAACTTCCAAAAACAACTTTATCTCTTGACATTTATCAGAACAAACAAAATGTCTCGTCTCTTCTGGTGTTTGTAAACAGTTTAACGACTCTTGCGCAACTTTATATTTGCATCACGTTAAACAGGTCACTGTATGTAGAAATAGTTTTTCGTGTCTACAAGCGTTTCCTCATTTCCCAGCATATAGGTAGTTAGAATTTTCATAAACATCAATTAAAATTTACATAAGTAAACCGTAGTTAAGTACTTAAATATGCAATGTGGCAAAGTCAAAAATCAAGGAAGTTCAAAATTAAATAATATTCGTAGTATCGACAAACAAACCAGATTTTTAATGCTCACATACTTTTGTTTCATTTTCGTTGTTTTTATCTTCTGTTCATTTATCTTTACATATTTAATTTTTTGGGTAGAAAACGGAAAGACCTCCGGGTTGAAATCGGCAAAATATTCGTAAGTAGAAAAATGTGGGTTAATAACGGAAACGCCTTATTTTCCTCTATCACTAAGGTTTGCTAAAAGAAAACTCAACATCTTGCACAATATGTAATATTATTTTTATTTGTACTTATCTGAAATGTTTGTGTGTAAAGAATATGGAGTATTTTACCAAATTTCTAGTGCACACTTTGGGAGTGTCCTAAGTCCAGCAGTGAATTGCAATAGTCTTCTCCAATCTTAGTGAATCTTCTGTTGAATCGCCGGCACTTCTACTCTCAAATTATGTTTTCTCAGTGTGCTGCCACCTGGATTGCGTTCTCGGAGGCACTCATGAGTAGGGCATACGAAACCCGAGCCAATTTTGAAAACCCGGGTTTTCGGGTTTTATCCTAATCAAAACCCGGGTTACCCGGGTTTTTTTCGAGCTTTTTCATCCTCTTTATTTTTTTTATTTGAATTACAAAGAAGCTATAAGCTATGCCCCTGACGGGTTAAGTTCTTTTTAAGGGTACCAGATTTGACTAAAGTACCAGAAAAATGTGGCAAAGGCTGCTCGCGAGGTCTACTGTTCACAGAACTAACCAAAAAAAACGATACGTTCTTATTTTAAACATCTTGGATGTTTCACCAAAAAGTAATGACGATCCGAGCTTTAAAAAAGCGCTATAGTAAACGGGGGGAACCCCCTATAACGTTACGACGCATTATTTTTTTTCACAACAGCCTATGTGCAATCATGTCCTTGAAGTTTCAGCTAAATATCATCAAGTATCTTTCATAACGTGACAGCAAACTTCCCCCTTTTCTCCCCCTTTTTCCCTCCTATCAAACTTTCTTGACAAAAATTGTGTTTTAAATCAAAGAACATGTGTGCCAAATTTGGTGAAAATCGGTTAAGAAATGCGCCCTCCAAATCGGAACTAACATAACCACAGACATTCTTCTTCTGTCGAGTCGACGGCATATCTTGTCATATTTTGTTTGCCCAGTATGTAGCCACTCCGATACGCTATATATAGCACTCATAAGTACCTCCGGAGTGCACGTGCTTGGGCAGGCAACACAAGTTAACAGGTGGGTCATAGTCTGTGGAGTAGCTCTGCATTCACACCGTGGATCCATCTCGTCTGAATGACCTCACCTAATACGGTTTTCCTTACTTCGAAGTCGTCCGAAGTCTATTTAAGGACTTCCAAGTGGTCCAGGCAAAGTCCCGTCCGGGGGGAAGATTCTCTGATAGCGGGACGAAGATGATAGGTGGCCTCTGTGCTCCCCATAGATCAACTCTGGCTGAAGAGGGTTCGCAGATAATAGGAGCAACGTACGCGATGAAGCTCTTGCGTCACTTGTGTCACACCAGAATGATTATGCATGGGGTGTCGCTGACCACAGACAACACCGATAAAAGCAAAATCGGTCATCTTGTCGAAACGGAGACTCGCTTGCTCGGACAATTAAACAGTGCTTCCCAATTCACAAAAACAGTTTTAATATTAAAAGTCACTTCTAATGTGCTCGAAAGAAATCTCTCAATCTCCAGGACGCTATCTCTATCTATTATAATCACCACATCATCTACGTCCATTATACGTGCACCATTCCACCATCTAGTTGGTTCCGCCAATTGAACCCTGGGCGCATCAGGACTCCGTAGAGCCTCTGCATTCCACGACCGCTATATGTGGTCATGGAATGCAGAGGCCTTACCTTCAGAGCCTTACCTTCCTGTCGCTTAGGAAGCCTTGTAATAACTCGTCTGAAATTTGTGGGGCACTTTTCCTCCACCAGTCTCAGGCCCGGTTTCCACCAAAGCGGAGAGGAGAGAAAGGAGCTGCGAAACTGACAGGTGATTTTCACCAAAGTGGAAAGGAGATGCGTAGCGGAGACGACATGTGAGCTGTGTCTTGCATAGGCCACCAATCAAATGACGCCTTCTGGTGACTGAGGCGCGGGGAACGGGGATTGCGAGCGGGGCAAAGCCAACCACCACAGGCCGCCCGGCTACACACTTCTCCACTCTTCCGCGCCGCTGAAAAATTAGACATCTGCTTTCCTTTCAGCTTGATCCGTTTTATCCGAAGCTGATCGGAGAGAAGTGGAAATAATTTTATCTGGCGAGGGCTAGTTTTCAACAGCGGATAAAGTTGAGACGAGCCACCAGTATCTTCTCGTACACCTACTCCAAGACGAACGATAGACCATCGACCATGGAGACGGTGTACAAATCCTTACCTGGCTACTCAGTGCCACCACTACAGCTTTCTCCTGCATCTTAGAAAAGTAGCCGTGGTGAAGGTACTGATCCAACAGCTTCACGAAGAGCAAGCGGTTGGCCTCAATGGTGCAGATATGTGCAGTGAGGCCATCCCCTGCGGAACATTCTTGGGATTGAACTTTTGAAAGGCATCAAAGAGTTCGCTCGAGTAAGGATGCGTAATTATTTTGATGGGAGTCATTATGATAATGACCCACCCTTTACTATAAGCGAACTCTTTGATGCCCTTCAAAACCTCCCTTCCTCCCTTGCTCATCCGACCTTTTGAGTTTTTCTCTTCTTTCGCGATGCCCCCGTCGTCTTCTCCTACCCAATCTTGTAGGTAAAAAGCAACTCGGCTGAACCCTTTGCGTCCTATACTCATAATTACTTATCAAATAATGAAAAGAAAAAAACCCGGGTTTTGATTTAAAAAACCCGGGTTTTTTTTCGCACCGAAAACCCGGAAAACCCGGGTTTTTTCGAGTCGAGTAAACCCGGGCTCGATGCCCTACTCATGAAATCCTCCAGTGTACAAGTATATGGGCAATAGCAACACACGTCAGACAATAGGCTAATAATTGATGAGATGTACAATAAGTGCTACCTTGTTGCCTTGTTATAGTAAAACATACAACTTAGATAATAAGATGATTACTTCACAATTGATGGTTTATTTCAAGTGGGTAGTGGTAGGTAAATTATCTAGCAAACAGTCATTTATTATTATATTGCCCATGGGTCTAATTTGCTATAATAATGTGTTATTGCACGAGGACACAAATTGCAATTGACATGAATGACGTTGAGTTTTTTTGCCGTTGTACAGGAATGAATAAAAGAGATCACTTGAAAAATCAGTTGAATCAATCGTCTTCCTCTTCATATTGTTTGTTAATGCCTTGCCAATTAAAGAACTTCTGAAGAATGAGTGGAAAAGAAGAATAATTTCCTTTACTTTCAAAGTCTTCAACTACCTAGCAGGCTGTTGTATTTACAACAGCCTGCTTATTGGTATGATTTAAAATGGTTGATGTGGTAAACATTTAGTAAGCTTGCAGTACCAAATGTACTGAGAACAAATCCTGTTAGATATCACATAAAAAAATCTATGTGTATGACATCATCGCTATAAGTAGTTATTTTGCTTCGCGTTATAATCAATCAAAGTAACGCTATCATCGAACTAGGAAAGATAATAAATGATAATCAATACAATGTATGAAATTTCAAATGACTAGGGACCAAATATTATGTTCCTAAGTTAGGTAGTAAAATCAAGCTGGTAGAGCAAGAATATAATAGCAAGCGACCTTCTCAATTTGAACCTGATGCTGTAATGTAACCAGTATAGTTCGAAATTACATACAAACTTCAAAATAACAACAATATTCCAGGACTCTAGGACATGGATGGATGGCCTGAAAAAGGTAGCTAGGATAGACTAGGCGAAGGATCGGCAAACGTGGCGCATATTGGCAGAGGCCTATGTCCAGCAGTGGACTGCAATAGGCTAATTGATTGATTTGATTGATAGACTAAATGCGCAGGGTCGGGTGCTGCTATTGCAGTCTACTGCTAATTTAAATATCGATTGATAGATGCTGGGACATAGCTGGGTAGCGCTATCTACTCTCAAGCTGAACAGATTGTTACATATATGAATTCTAGAATGCGGATAAACAAATTATAATTTCATGCTTATTTTGTTTAAGAACATACCTACATACTTACATAATACAGAAACACCATTTGACTCAAAATTACTCAAACACTACCAGAAAAGTCGTTTAAAACTAAATTAATCTTTATCTAAAATCTAGAATTTGCATTTGAGTATGTTATCTTGTTATCTGACTGATTTCCTTACAATTTTCGCTGAATACACCTAATTTTGTTCTGTAATAGATATCAATAGGCGGTTATTATGTCGTCGTAAGACTCGTAAGCTAATCTTGACCCGCCTTTAAATTCGTCGAAGTAACGTAGTGCGTCAGCGACACACCGACAACCCGCTATTCGTCACAGAAGAACCGAAATCAGATGCAATATAATTTTACTTGTAGTAAATGTACTTTACAGCAGGATGGGGCAATTTTGATTAGGTATATAAGGACCCCGCTAGGATCTATGGGGTCCAAGCCAATCTTACATGCAAACTGATGACACTTGTTGAAAGCCGAAAAAGGCTCTGGCGCTGACTTTTCTCTACGGATTAGAGGCACAGACGGCCGCAGTCCCTTCCGTAAAGCGAGCGATCGGGGCACCTTGTGAAAGCTTGTCATGTCATGCAGCATTGTCATGCATGACAAGCATGTCATGATGATAGGGTAAGGTATAATTCTTATAGGTATGTTTGTATTGTAGTAAAATACTAATGCAAAAGATTATAAAACTGTAGGTAATTTGATTAATGTCAATTTATATGTTTAAGTTAATTAATTTTAAAATAAATTATTCATTATTTGAAAATGTGCGCAGCACTGAAGTATTTAGTAAAAAAAAATTTAGATAATGCTCACGACTTTGTTCGTGTGGTATATTGATCCCGTGCTGCACAGTTCCTAGACTAGTGGCAATTGGCAATTCGTTGGCCGGCGTATTGTACCTATAACAGTGTAGAATAGAATGACGAATGTATGGTATTTGACGTATATGACAGTCATCAACGTATATAATAAACGTCAAATCCCCTTATTTGTCATTCTATTCCACAATACGAACGAATTGTAACTCATAGCTTGCCACACCAAAAAATGAATTGAATTGAATTGTAACTCGTCTAGGGCGCGGGCCAGACAGAAGAGACGTAAGAAATGTGTCGCGTCGCTTCTATACATTTTGTATAGAAGCGCCGCGCAAGGGACGCAGTAAAACAAAGGTCCGCGTCCTGTCCGCGTCTACGGCTCTTCTGTCTGGCCCGCGCCTAAGGGGACAGGAAGGAACTTACTCCTGCAATAAACAATCCCGTCTTCCACTCCGATCAATTGAACGAATCAACCAGTTGATCGGAGTGGAAAACCTGTAAATAATAGCTTATGTACTTTTTTTGGGCTAAAACCTATAAAACTCAACATAAATCAAGTTGTAATACGCAACTACTAGTACATACACTGTTAACTGAAATAGTGAGTGACTCAAGCAAAATAATCAGAAGACATTTAAATATACGATAATAAAAGTAATGTTTTTTTATTATATTTAAAACTCATAGTGGAAGCCCCTCAATTACCTACAATTATATTTAAAAAAAAATTTTTTTTTATCCTAGGTGCTTAGTCAAAACCTGGTGCTATAATCGCCGCTTGACGTCAATGATAACGGTACTCCTAGATAAGAGCGTAAGGCTTCTGTCTCTCTGTCAGCGGATAGCGAGACCGAGGATCGTGTGAATTAAAAGAAGCGTTCAATATGCCTAACTGTGTCATTGATCTCAAATTAGCTTACTTATACAAGTAGTATCATCCATCGCCAATTCTACCTTATCGCAGGAAGTATATTCACAGAATTGCTGAGCAATTTACCGCTCCTATTACGCTTGTCATGACTGATGAATGATTAAGGGAACAAAGGCTAAGCTCGATCTTGAATTTTTTTCATAAACGTAAATGGGATTTGCAGGCATACACGAAGGGACAGGCAGATGACATTTATTTTCTCTTTCCCAGACGCCCCTGCAACCAGCTACCTATGCATTTTCTTTTCGTTTTGTCATTTTCGTGATGTAGGGCTTTTAGATCGATCGCTTTTAGAGCTTTAGGGCTTTTAGAGCAAGTCTGCAAACGAAGTGGATTCCCAATTTAAAATATATATCTGTTGTTGGTATTAACTATTTCTCCTCCTATGTAATAGTGAATAAGTTAGTAACTTCTTCGATCTTGACTGCATTAAGTTTTGTAGAATCTTCCTCAACTTAGGAATCTATCTAGGTACTATCCTAGGTATAATTTTGTAACCAATTGCGAATGGCATGTTTTGCGTCTAAAACTCTAACTTTAAACCTGTAAAACCTATTCACTATTCAGACTTTATTTTGGTGCCTGACCTTGGTCTGTCAATAAACTTTCTTTATAGTGTGTAAAATGTAGAAACGGCGTAAGTGGTTTTCTCACTAATTACCGCCAAGGCGTATTTTATTGCTTTGAGACCCACGAAGGACAATACTTATTTTGAGTTAAGTGCAATTAATTGTGTCCTTTAATTGCGGGGCTAGTGCCTATACGCCCTCGCGTTGTAAAAGTTAGCTAGCCTGACTTTATTTCACCTCGTTTAAGTTTCATGAGCGACATTAATCTCATCTCACCGCTCCTCGCTGACTGTAGGACAAAACCTTTGTCTCTGTGATGCAATTTTCGTTCCTGTTGATGAAATTAAGAATGTATTTGTTTCTCATTCAACGCATAAATATTTTATCCTCATTGCTACCATCACGTTAATAACGTTTCTACAAATAATGATATACCTATCAGATATTATTTGTATTCACTGTATTTATCTGATCTATCTTATAGATTCACGATGTCACAATACTTGCTTCGTACCTGGGATAGCTATTGAATCTGAGTCTGCAGCGTGACGGGGTGATTCCGTTCTATTTACATTTATCTACATACAGTCACGCGTCTTTCCCCCTGTAATTAATATTTTAAGAGGAACTTTAGCTATTTGAATTTTGGGAGATATGGAGCTCTGAACCACTGCCCAAAATTGAATCGCGCTTGTACGCGTCGGGGTTGGCCAGTAGAACCTGCAAATCAACATACGGACCTACGATATTATTGTAATACTTGCGTAATAATTATCACTGTGATCATCCAGCGTAGTTCAACGGACGATAGAATCCTTTCTTATTGTACTTGTGCGAACTGTGCAGTTAATGCATCGGTGATAACTCGGTAGCTAGGTACTTCTTTTGGGTACTTACCCAGGAATAAAGAGGAGAATAATAAATACATCACTTGCAGTGAAATTTGATTAGATAAATGATAAATATGGATAGGTTTGTACTCATACCTAAAACATTTTATCGAAATTGTTCGATCCGATATAATGTAAGTTCGATGTCGATTTATCGATAAAAATATAATAGGCGTAATTAAGTAGTTGCTAAAAAACAGACCAACTTGGAAACTATGCAGCATTATGAAATAATACATTATTTATACCTAGTTAAAAAGATAAGTGATGCCTGTAGTGACCAGGAGCCCAGCAGGAACATGCTGTAAGAACGTTTCGAGCGATCGAACGGACTCGACAGATGAATCCGCGGAGAGATTACCATTTCGCATGCTGTAAATTTGATGACGTCACGTTATCGAGCACATAAACATAATTATCACTGTCGACTTGTGCTCGACAATTTTTCAGGATTCAGCTGTCGAGTCCCTTCTATTGTTCGAAACGTTCTTACAGCATGTGTCTGCAGTTCAGCATCTGCCATACCACAAGATCTTACGCTGGTTTTTAAATGGACCCGGATACAACACAGACGCAATCAAGTTTCACGTTACTTTGGATATCTAGGTATTTTATTTGATACACAATACATCAGATAGAAGAGCAAATTATAGTTATTTGTATAGGCTACTGCCGAGATGATTTTTATGCAAATAAGTCTAGGTTTTAGTAAAAAATGGTCACGTAGACATTTTGTAAGAACTAGAATTACCTACCGTTGCGGCTCTAGTTAAAAATGTATGTCAATCTAAACAGTAATTAATTACCTGCGTGGAACCTGCCTACGTGTGTTTTTTTATACCACTTAGATGGCTGACAAGTAGGAAAGTGGTTATCGTGGCCTATGGACGTGTGCAACACCAGGGGAGTCACACTCGTGCTGTCGACCCTGTAAGAATAGAGAGTCGTCAGCGCAGAAGACAAATCAAGACAAGTGGTCTTCACATTGACAGCACGAGAACTCTCCAATGAGCTAAAAAAAGCGGATTATAACAATGATAGGAATCGCTATCCTAGCTAGTCGAACTGTATCATCACTTTTACTCAATGAATTTCGTTGAAGAAAACTTGATACTTCATGACGAGTATTGTGCTATGCGATTATTAAGATCTATTGTATCGATACCTGCTATAGAGCGGATTATCGATAGGGAAACTATAGATTGACATCCCTATTCAAAACCACTCATATAATATTATCAGCCCAAACAGTATCTCTGTAAGTTGTATGCGAATGAAATCTCAATTTGATGTAGTCGTATCGGTGTTTTACAAGTGTAGGCATGTGTGGTTCTTATCTCACGTAAATGGGTAAAAAATAATACAAAAGAAATAAAAATGTACCTACTCACAGCACCCGTATCCTCGAAAGTGGTTCAAAGGATTTTGATCCAACGTATTTTAGGGGTAATAAACAAAAGCATAGGTACTCGAAAATTGTAAAGGCAAAATGTAATATGGGTGCAATACACTTCTGCCTACCTCTTTAAGAATATGCAAATTGAAAAATAGTAATAATTACATCAAGACAAAACTATAAAAAAAGAAAACAACGTTTGATAAAAAAATAATTCAAAAAACATGTTGACTTTGACTTATGAACTTTTGAACGGTTTAGCCATCAAGGACTATTTCTCCATTTCTTGTTATTGAAATAAATTTTATTGACTTGATAAAATAAAGTTAATCATAAACATAGCGAAGAATCCCAGTTGCATCCGAGGCTTGAAGCCTGGAGTCCGCTTCCCGGTTTTTCGTCCTATACTTCGCCCGATCTTGGGTCTCACTACCGGGGATGCCCCAAAGTAAACCTACATCGACTTCCACCCACAAGGTGGACAGACGACCTCATTAAGGCCGCGGGAACGCGCTGGATGCGAGCCGCTTCCAACCGGTCTTATTGGAGATCTATAGGGTAGGCCTATGTCCAGCAGTGGACTTCCTACGGCTGAAATGATGATGATGATAAAACCCACATACAAGAAATCTCTCAATCCTATTTAGGTATCAACATACGGTAGATCTGACTAGAGATGGACCATACTCCTACTCAGGCGTCACTAACTGCCTTCATAAAGGTTGAATCCGCAATCGAATTCCCAAGTTACCTGCTATAATTGAACGCATAGTGTGAGTTCAATGAAATATTCGAAGGATGTTATTGATTAAATGTGTTACTTTGCTACCAGGTGATATTGCCTGGCATTCGAACATCATATAATTCGCAGATTCTCGCTAATTTGAGGCCGAATAGATAAAATTTTGGTATTGTCATAGCATAAACTAGCTCATGAATAACAAATTATCAATAATTGCTCTCAAGATAGCGAGGAATGCACTGAATCAGCACCTTTTACTGTGGGCAGCAGTGCATAAAATAGCCGGAGTAATGTAAATTATATGGTTCGATCGATGGACCTAAATCTGCGTGTAGCGTAAACAAATAACAGTACAACTTATTAACCAATTAATTCCATTATGCATGTTTAGATTAACAAGAGTCTACCCGACTAAAACACGGGTTTATGTTAGGTTAGCCTATGCTGATTGCTGCAACCTTACAGCAATAAGTAACTGTTCATATTTTTCGTATACCCATGTTCGTATTTGGGCGTATTATCACAGATATTACTTTTTACACCGAAGTTCCTCAGGGCCTTTATGTTCGACTACACTAGTGGACAGCTCAGTTTGCTTTTCCAGGATATTCCACCAAAACATAATGGCTGAAGTTTCTTATGCCTCAAGCAGGCTCTGCACTGCAGGGCTGTTGATAACACTTGTGAATACAGTATTATTGGTATTGTCGCGACAATTCCTGGTCTATATCTTATAATGTGTGAGATTAAAAATATTCAGCTAATCGTATGTACGAAATATTGTAGGTTCTTAATCATTCCACTTGAAACGCGAATGACAAAGACTTATTTAGACATGTATCTGTCGAAAAGTCTTCAACTTGTCGTCATTTCGTCACGATACGTATCAAGACGGCTTACGGCTATGGGCTAACGAATCCTATAATAGAGTTGACAAATCAGAGATGAGTGATCGGTTTATTCCTCTAGCTAGCCCATAAGCCGCCGCCATCTTGTATCGAATTAAGCCGCCTTGACACGACCACAGTATGGTTGAGCTAATTAGATTTGACGGCTACATGGACACCGCTTTATCTAAGTACGGTTTGGTCAATGATGGTGCTGCCAACATATTGTCCAAATAGTTGTCACACGAAGGTGCTGCTTACCTGTTTGAAAATACCTTTTAGTTATGTTAAAAATTATTTTAGTTTTATCTTTATGGGAATTAACTATAGCATGCAGTAGCCTCTTTATCTATAAAATAAACCTACTTCAAAGTGATGCGTAAATTGTCCTTTTTTTCTAGCTTATCTTTTCTTCATTTACTTTTCGTGATTTCCTTGTACCGAAAACTAATCTTTCATCAACTATTCGCGGTTATTAAGGTATGATTACATCAATATAAGTTGTGTCGTAAACAGTAACAGCTACTTTAATATCTAAACATGCCTTAAGTATGGCTATATTCAGTGAGCTACCATTTACGGTGTTTACGTAAAACCTGTTTATATGTACGTATGTATGTGTATAACGGTGTTTTTACAGGTATTTTTTAATTATTCTTTATACATGGTGTAAAATAAATACTTACATGCAAATTGCGTGGCGAACCCAAATAGGATATAGTTATTGTTACCGTGGTCGCATCTGTGGTTAAACCCAGAGTTAACCTCATACTTAACGACTAAAATTATCTACTAAACAATATCATGATTATACCAATACCGCATTATATGAAGAAATAACAAGTCATCTCTGCTCTTGTTTGCACTCATTGATTAGTTAATAATGCGTTGTTGCAGTCATGCTTACATTAAGAGACGAATTACTCTCGTACGTAAGTATCTACCTCTCCCTAATATGGGATCATTGCTTTTTAAATTAGTACAGACGCACACAAAGTACTATTAGCCACTAACTGATCGCTATCTTTGACTGTATTATTTGGAGTGAATAGTTACGCATAGACAAACAAGCCTAAATTAAACCTTTGTTTTGAATAGGGCGCAGTGGCCTACTAACGCGTTGTAATGAATTTATTATGCGTAGGCGCCATAGTCAGGTATGATACAATATTGAATACTTCATTATTTTATTGTAGTTTAATAAAGCTAAAGCGCAGAAAAAAATATGGTTTCTGCCTGCGCATCTGCCAGTGAGATACGTAGAAAGTGTCCATCGGCTCTCTACAGGGCCGCTACCGTTTCAGCCTACCTGAAGGCGAAAGTAAATGGTTAAATCCAGCATTGCTACCTCTGTGCATTAGACCGTATTTCCATGAGAAGTTCACGCCGGGATATATTTGAAGACGATTGTATTGATTCAGGAAAACGGATAACTAGGTACTGCTAACTAAACTGGATGCTAACCTTTGTATATGGTGCATATTGTGAAAGAACTATTTCCAGTAGTGGACTACAGTAGGTTTTGAAGATTTATTCATCTATTGCAAAACTTATAAAAAGATCTATATAAAACGTAGCACAATTCACATATTATATTATTGTTGTATCGTAGTTGTTCCAACAATAGTTCGACTGCACTGCTCCATTTAGGTCAATTTTGTCTGATTCCAATGTCCGCCATGTTTAAATGATAGCGTTTATACAAATCGTGCAACAATTCTCTGTTAATATATTCGGCCATTTGTGTATTTGAGTGGCCTTCTGTGTTAAATGCTTTACGTAATCCCATTGGATTTTGTTTGCATTTACTATATACAGTGACAAGGAAATTTCTAAATAGGTACCTGTCATTTAAAGAAAATTTAAAGCAATCAGTATTTATCCAACAGATTTAGATCGGAAAAAGTGAACGTCCAAAACGGAACTAAAATCCGCTACCAGACCTGCCGTACCATGAACTCAAACAGGTCAATAATTGAACGGCTGTCATATTACCAACTGCAAATGTAACTTTGTAATCCCATATATTAATATGAAATTACAAAGATTTTTATGCAGTTGGTAGTTTGACAGCCGTTCAATTATTGACGTTTTAAGAGTTTATGGCGGCCTGCCATAAAGTCTACTGTCTATTACAGGTGGAAGGCTCTGACTAACTGAGCTACTCAGACATGTCTTAGATATTCGAAATTCTCCCACATAATCGCATTGGGAGTATCGATTTTATAACAGTAATAGAAAACCTGTCAGGTCTAATCTTAACAACCTCTTGTACTGAATGATAACGATAGATATAACTATAATCTTGTTGCCACAGTAATAGTTATTTGTTAATAAAAAGAGAACAACTTTTAAGATATAGATATTAACACTAGACTATCGCTAGAAACTAGTTGAGACATCGTTATTATCAACATGTCACTGTAGGAAAAGAAGCAGGAGATTAAAAAATGTTACAGGTTATCTCTACGTCGATAGGTGTCTACAAATACATAATAATATGATGTACTTATTAAGTAACTCCCTTCCCCTCTGTGCTGTGGCAGTAGTCTGATCCCTCTCAATTTCTATTTATTAACAGCAGCCATTGGTTAAGTACAACAATACAATTACATTTTAACACATACACTTAGAATACACTTTTTGGTTGTTTATCTAACCTTTTAAGGCAGCCACTGTACTTATGCTGTATTTGGTGGTCGAGTACAACAATAAAATTGGCATTATACCCCGTCCACCATGTTACTGTATTTTAGACAGATGGAAGTATTAATTGCATAAAAAGTGTTATTTTTATCTTTTATCTTTAAGTATCGAGGAACCGAGATTATCTAGACCTAGACGAAGTTTTTTTGATCTCGAGTAAATTCTGTTCAGACCCCATAATATTAGTGGCGTCAAAAAATTATCCAAAAGAAATTCATGTTGTACAAAATGTACAAATGCTTAAGGGAATCCAATGTCTCGCCTCATTAAAAAAAGCCAACCGCATCCTGTTGGCGTCAAGTGCGTCAACTTATTATTGTCATTCGTCACCGTTCCTTTACACTGTTAATTAGAGAGGAGTTCGGAACTTGAATTATTGATGCTATTTGTTTATTTTTTTAACTAAGCACGAGGGAGGCAGCCGTGGAACCATCAAGGGCGCCCTATACTACGTTTTACTTAATAAGTTTGCTGAGTAAAACGTGATGATCCAGTTTGATTGAATCTGAATCGGTTACTCAATTAATTTCATTGAATCAAACGTGATTAACCGAAATTACTTTTCATTTGCTCGTAATTCGTAATTCTCTATTGAGAATCAATATACATTTTTATTAATCAACCATCTAAACATTAAAAAGTTATTTTAATTATGCGCTCAAATTTTGCATATCGTTTACCTATCTTGTAAATATTATTGAAGAACACCATGCCTCTTATTAGGTACAAAATATAATGTAGATAAATAATTTAAACTTTATATTGTTTAATTATATTATATGTCTAAAAATGGTATTGTTTCAGGGTAGACCAAATATGTACTAGTAAAATTTGTTACTCAACATTTTGTAATATTTCTGTGCATCGAATACACTTTAGAGCAGGGGATTTATCCATACCTATTCATAAATGCATCACTAACATGTTTATTTCCTTAAATACGTTACACTGTTCCAAGAAATTCTTAATGAACAGGTCTGTGGCCTATGTGCCGATAAGATAAAAAAATTACTTTTATAATAAAATACAGAATATTACTATTATGACTGTGAAAGTCTGGATAGATAAGGATGCTTGTTACTTCATCACGCTAGAACTGCTGCACGAATCCGGACGGACACTTTGGCAATTTGGTTAACTGACTTGTGCTTTGAGCTCTAGAATACATACATAAACATACTTTAGATACTTTTTTTTGTACTAAGATAATTCGAACTCGGGCTACCAAAATTCGTCAACCTCTGAATACCTACGATAAAGCGATAACCTAAGAATTTCTTGGCTTCTCGATTTCGTGACCATTTTATTTAACATTGACTATATTATCATCAAAGTTACGACGCTAATCTACTTGTCAATTTGGATTTGAAGTCCCATCACAAATGTACCTAAATATCCTACTGAGTGTTTCGTTTTGACAGGTAATCTCACAGAGACATGGTTCCATAATTCTATATCCGTGATTAAAAAATCATTGAACTGTGAAGTTCAAATAGCTCTACGTAGGCTTACGGAAGTTAAGTTTGATCAAAACCTTTCTAATAAAAAAACCGCATCTAAATTCGTTCAGTTTGCCAGTCCATTCCAGTCCATCGCCCACAAGCAGACAAGAATTTCTGGAGAAATATTTTTATGTTGAAAATAATTAAATAAAGAACACTATCCACCATTTTCACCGAGCGAGCGAATCGAGCAAGAGTCTTCGTTTCGACAAGGTGGCTGATTTAGCTTTTTTCCGTATCTATGTTTGTGTGTTTGTCTGTTCCGGTCTAGAAGGCGCATTTCTTAACCGATTTTCTCCAAACTTTGCACACCATGTTCTTTGATTTTAAACACAACTTTTGTCGGGAGCTTTTTTTGAGAAAAAGCTCGCGTTATTTATGACCGGATCTTGATGATTTTTGGCTGAAAAATCTAGGACATGATTTCTTGTGAAAAAAGGGGGAAAGTTTTTTTTTTATTTTATTTAAATCTTCTTTATTTTATAAGCCTAGTACATCATATGATTAAGTCGGCTTAAAATTAGTTACATTGAGGTTAGTACGAGTATCAATGAATAATTATGTAAGTAAGTCAAAAGTTCGGTCATACATGATATAACAAAAATTATACAGCATAAGAATGAGTGCATAGGTGAAGTTAAGCTATGGATTTATAATATTCTAGTCTTAAAGTTAAGGACTGTTCAATGAATTTTAATATTTTTTTACTGTGCTCAGTAGTAAAATTAGAGCTTAAAATGTTATGAAACAAAAAGAAGAACTCCCCGGTGGAGCACTGAGTGTCTTTTAAAAGATCCGATCGCAACTGTTCGTTGATTTTGCACTCGAGAACTAAGTGGAGGAGGTCTTCTTCTTTTTGGCATAGAGTACAGTTTGGATCTTCTCTCTTTCGCATCGTGAAGCTAAATTTGTTGAGCGGGATATGATAAGTTCGGATTCTAAAACATACTACTAAATCTCTCCTTTTAAGGTCTAATGATGAGAACCAAGGTACTCGCGGTGGTTCAGTTACAACTGTCCTGTACCATATGCCCTTGGTTTGAGAGCATTCTTCGAAATGAGACTTTAACTTTAAATAGTTATCTCTTTTAACTTTGGGGATATGGTCTGTATAATGAGGTTCAGTTTCGAGGGGGGTTCCGTCGAGTAAAGCCGCTAGTGACAAAGAGTCAACCTTGTCGTTACCACTGATACCTGAGTGGGAAGGAATCCATTGTAAACGAACTTGAACCCCGCTACGTATCAATTTGAGGATACATTTAATAACGAGGTAAGCTTCTTTCCTACCAACATTAAGACCCTTAGCACACCCTAACAAGTGTTGTAGGCTACTTTTAGAGTCTGTCAAAATGACAGCTTTAGGATAAGTGGTCGACGCCAAGTATTGAACCGCCTCATTTATTGCCATCAGTTCTATTCCCATAATCGGTATACAAGATTCATCAATGCTAAATTTAGCTCCAAAGTCAGCATCCTTATCGTAAAAAGCGCATCCAGAGCCGTACATAGTTTTAGATCCATCCGTGTATATTTGAAAATAATCTGTGTAAACTTGCCTTATCATATGTTCACTGAGTTCTTTACGCTCGTGAAAAGAAAATTTAGCTTTAGACTCCGTTATAGATTCCACACCTGTTACTATGAAGTTGTCCCACGGAAGTGTCCTGAGACAGTACGGCAATTGAAACTGTGGTAACAGTTCAAATTTATACATAGGTAGATTGGAGTATTTTCTGTAACTTTCGAGCAGCAATGGAATTTGGTTCCTACGCCAATAATCAATGCCTGATTTTAATTTTTCGTCTAAAGAGTTCAATTGTTTGATTATTAAATCAGATTTTCTGGAGGAGAGCTTCACGAGATACTTGTCACTTAAAATTGCTCGTCTATAATTCAAAGGTGGAATACACAATTCCGTCTCCATAGCAAAAATAGGAGTATCTTTTATAAAACCACCACATAGACGTAGACATTGGTTTTGAATTACATCCAATTTTTGAAGTAAACTGGAACTGGCATTACCGTAGACTATGCTTCCATAGTCCAACCTAGATCGCACCAGTGTAAAATAAAGTCGTCTGAATTGAACTGGATGTACGCCCCATTTAGAGCTACCCAAAATACTAAGTATGTTAACGTAAGTGGCACATTTTCGGGCGGTTTCTGAGACTTGTTTTGTCCAGTTAAGACGACCGTCCACCCAAATCCCTAAAAATTTCACGCAATTCAGAATTTCAATACTGTTATCATTTATTTTTACCTCAACACACGGAATTTTGTATTTTCTAGTCAAAATGCAGAGTTTTGTCTTAGCCGGAGATATTTCTAGACCTACTTCATCTAAAAGTGTTTTAAATGTGTTTAGACTTGACTGCATGACTTCCGCACATAAGTTAATGTTTTGGTTAATACAGTATAAGGCGAAGTCGTCGGCGTACTGAGATATCTTCACGGTGTTGGCAAGAGTGTTGCAAAGCTTAATAGTGGTAATATTAAATAATATGGGTGACATTGGGTCCCCTTGAGCCAGGCCCTGTCTGCATATTCTAGTGATTTCCTTACCATCCCGCAATCTATATATCAAAATCCGTTCCTTGAGAAATTCTCTTATATATCTGCATAGTAAGGTATCGACATTAAATCCCACTAGATGAGTTATAAGAGATTCTATAGCCACATTGTTATAGGCGTTGTTAATATCTCCGTAAGCACACAAAACATATTCTTTATTAACAAAGGCTGTTTCAGCGTCAATTATAAACCTACTTAAGTTGTCTCGGCAAGAATAACCGCGTCGAAATCCTGTAGTACTATTATTAAATAATGTGTTGCTTTCGAAGTGATGTTCGAGGCGACGAGTGACCATTAAGTTGAAGGTTTTACAGAGGCAGTTAATCAGAGAGATAGGTCGATATTTAAGTACCTCAGTATTTCTTTTTGGAATAGCTATTATTTTGATATGACGCCACTGTTCAGGGAGATCGCCACTTTTGTATATCCTATTGAATATGTCTAAAAGAAAGTGTTTAGCGTTACGAGGTAAGTGATCGATCATGGAATATGTAATATTATCTAAACCTGCTGAGGTATCAGTTCTTTTAAGACTCAGATTAAGTTCTGCCATGGTAAAATTACTCGCGTTAGACTGATCTATATTAAACCGGTAGGGTTGTAACGACACGCTATCAGGCGATAGCTCCTTTATAAATGAGACTGCAGTGCTTTCCTGTAAGTAGTTTTTAGGACTTCGATATCCCTTCAGCCATCTTAGTTTTCTCCAAACCAAGCAAGAAGACATATTGGAATCGATGCTGTCACAGAACTGTTGCCATGAATTAGTTTTAGCTTTTTTAATTAATATCCGTGTACTTATCACTTTCTCTCTGTATTTAACATAGTTTTCCACCGTGCGTGATTTCCTAAGTTGTTTAAGAGCTAGTCTTCTTTCTGCTACAGCTTTTGAAATTTCCGGGTTCCACCAAGGTTTAGGCTTAAATTTTTTAGGGTGTGGACCATGTTTATAGTAGGGGATATTTTTGTTGGCACTATCTTCAATTACGTCTATTAGTTTGTTGTAACTATTTTGTAGACTGTCATTTAGGTCTATACACTCACATGCTGACTTGATATTTAGGGTATAATCAGCCCAGTTGGCCTTTTTAATATTTCTTCTTAGCTCCGAGTCATCATGCGTAGTATCTAGAGATTTGATGGAAATAATGAGGTGATCACTGCCTAAGGACTCGTTGGAGACGTTCCAGTCAAACTCCAGTGCAAGATCAGAGCTACAGAAAGAAATGTCAGGTGACGTACAAACTACAGTATTGTTAAGTTTAACGCAACGAGTAAAGTCCCCGTTGTTAAGAAATACGTAATTATATTTGGAGCTA
Organism: Eilema depressum; assembly: GCA_914767945.1. Classification (NCBI taxonomy): domain Eukaryota; kingdom Metazoa; phylum Arthropoda; class Insecta; order Lepidoptera; family Erebidae; genus Eilema; species Eilema depressum. Next base: position 12,621,344 of record OU612031.1, read on the forward strand.
GCGTCTAATATAAGTTTACCCCGTGTGTCAGTTGTGTATGACCAAGCAGAGTGATGGGAAAAATAGCTAAAAAGTTCTTCGTAGTCCCCGGTACTAACACGAATATTAGACGGAGAATAAGTACCTATGATATACCGCAGTTTGCTACTATTCAGGAGTTCAACACATAAAGTATCAATACTGTTGTAGTTGCTTTGAGCAGTTTTGAGTATACAATTTATAGAATTATGGACCAGTATAGCTAAACCTCCGTATCCGTCTGACCGATCTTTTCTGAAAACAGAGAAGCCCGTTACATTCAACATGCTGTTACAGTCTAACCAAGTTTCAGAGAGAAAACATATATGTACTTTTTCTTTATGTAGATACGTGACTAGATCAACTAATTTTGGCATCAGGCTTTGGCAGTTCCATTGGATAATATTAAGTTTGTAACTTATGATTGAGTTCATTTTATATGTATATAGGTACTTAGTGTTAGTATTAGACTTAACTGAGACTAAAAACTTAGATTTAGGGTTAATTAGGTTAAGCTTATGTTAATTTAGGTTAAGATTTAGACTTGTTTAGGTTAAAGTTTATGTTAATTTAGGTTAAAACTTAGACTTATTTAGGTTAAGATTTAGAGTTAAGTGTTACTTTAAGTTTACTAACAATACGAGTGAGTCTATTCTTTACACTACGACATGGGATATTAGGTATCAAGTCTTTAAACAATTCAACCAGCATGTCTATCTCTTCGGTGTAATTAAAAGTAATTTTTTCAATGTTTTTAGCTCCATAGGTTTCTATGAGGTATTCTTTTACTTGTAATCCTGTAATGGGGTACTTTTTGGAAGATTTCGAAGTGAAGTCTTGAATTAGGTCCCAGTTTATTGACTCCAAATCACTGTGATGAGATCGTTTGAGCTTTTTGCTATTTTTAATTTTATATACTTCGTCTGAGCTGGACTGGGAGAGGTTGTCACAGCACAGATTAATAAATAGTTACTACGTAACAGATACATCACTCCCATACAAAAGTGAAAATATCTACGCTATATTCACCTACAAAATTTTAATAATAATACCTGCTGCTCAGAACGAGAAGAATTGTACCTTAAACCCGCAATCATAGAGTCGAGACTGTGTTGCCCGCCGTGCGGGTGACGTCATCGTAAGAATGCGCTAGGGTTATATCTATGATGATTATTGTAATAAAACGAATTAACCACATTTTTTATTAGTCAATGTTTTAGTTTTATATGATTTTTTTTTCTCTTCTCGAAATTTATTACATTTTATACCCAGTCGAAAATATCTTATATCGCGTAAATAATTTTAATAAATAATATAAATCAACGGTTTATAACATTTGTAATACGGTGCTACTTTATAGGCCTCAGTGTACCTATAGGTAGGTATACAGTAAGGTATACCTACTGTATTTATAGTTTTCTCATAAGATTTGTTCCAATTTTAATGCATTTAGATTAATCATTTGGTTCAAATCAGTTTGTTCAACCATTGGTATAAAATTACGAAATAATTTACAGTAGGTATAGCTTATAGACGCTTATTCCTACCCTAAAAATAACGGACATTACCTACTATTCTATTACGTAAGTACTAGGTAACTTCAGTATTAGAATTACCTATAAAACAACACTTATTTATAATACCTGACTCAAAAAACGTCCTAATTTACGATTTACATACTTATTACTTAGGTACTTATGTTCGAAGAAATAGGTAATAGGTGTATACCCATCCACTGCACATTATTTACGTGGTTTCGATTTCGGCATTTCGAAGCGTAAGCGCGGGAAACGTGGTGCGGTGCAGTGTGATGCGAGCGCTCAGGCGCGCGTTCGGTTCGGCAGCCCTCTGCCAGTAGTGCCAGTTTGTACAGTCGACTGTACGCCGAGCGGTAGGTGTTTATCGCGTGGCCTTGAGCGAGTGACGGAAGCCTGGTCACAGTCTTCATCATTGCTTTCAACGCTAGACTGAGCACAGCTGGCTTCAGGCACTTCGTATTCCATAAATTCAGTTGTAGTTGAAGATTCGGTTGGTGGGTGCGGACGCTTAAATGTAGAAGTCTCCGTATTCCGTGTTGTTGACTCCGTAGAATTAATGTGACTGTCATTTTCCGGACATTTAGATGCGACGTGGCCATCTTTCTTACATATAAAACAGGTCATTGTGTCCGAAGAGAGATATATCCAATAGTTAGTGTCATCAAAATCAATAGACATCTTTTCTGGTAGTCGGGTAAAATCTTCAGGTGTTACATAAACTTGTCGACGGAAACTTAATATATGGTTATATCCTGTCTCGTTTAAACCAGCACGAAGGAAAGAGATAGGCGACGTCGGGGTAATCTGGATCTCTAGCAGCCTTATTACAAAACACGGACTAACTCTAAACCCAGGTCTAAATCGTCTTTGGACCATGGTCTAAAGAAAATGTTATTACAAAAAGCGTTTTAGTACTAAACCTAGGACTATCTCTGGTCTAAAGATAAACCTGCGTGACCCCTAGTTTAACGTTGGTCTAAAGTATAAATCACAATAATAATACATCAGACTTGACATACGTCATATTTTGGCATAGGTACTTTTTTTTCGGAAGTCCAATTTTCGGCTCTCTTTTTCTTTTCTCGTTCCAACTCGTAAAATAACTTGCAATAGGTATATTATGTATACTAAACTAAATTTAAAAGTGGGTATAAAAATTGGAAAAATTTTAGAACAGAACGCGCGAACTCTGGCAAACCACGTTTCGTTCCATTTAACGTTTTATAACAATGATAACAATATTATAACAATGATTGCTAAATAATAGCATAATAATGATATTATATTATAAAATAAAGTATAACTATTATTCATGCAATTGAATTTAATGAAAATATTTATGATTTAATATTTTTTTCAGCATTTTTAGTAAATATTATTTATTAGTGATTTCAGAAATTTTAGATACGAAACGTTGCGACCGAATGATATCATAATGAACGAACAATAGTTGGAGTTATCTGTGGTTGTTATTTATGCCAAGGTCTAAACCAGGTACTAAGTAGTCTCCGGATTATTCAGTTTTTGTAATAAGGCGAGGTGTAAACCATGGTCTTGAGATTAAGCCTGGACTCTGTAGTTCGGGTCTAAACCAGACTTTGTTCTGTTTTTTGTAATAAGACTATAGGAGTTTCTTTTCTATCTCGCTGTGTGGTATTATAGGGCAAACGTTAGATATGATTATGCGTTTGTTTTTGTTGACGAGTGGACGAATAGGTAGCAGTTGGTTTTTAATACTAATATATTTCTTATTTTCTACCACATCATCAGCGATTGACTTGGAAGATACGTATATGCAAACTCGGTTGTTTGATATTCTTGACAGAAAACGAATTTGGGACGGGTCGATGATCTGTCCCAAGGCTTGTGCATAATCTTTGATCTGAACGTTTTCTAACGCATCTATTACGATGGCTTCATCTTTTTTAGGGAACATAGTGTTTTGTGTCACAGTAGCATAACTAGGGGTGTTGTTTGACGTTTGGGAATGCATAATTGTTTCTGTAGTCAGAAACCAATAAAAAGATTTATAATGTCACTAGGTATTATTGTGTAGGAACATAGTCACGATAGTCACTTTTAATAATGAGGGTATATGGAGAATAAAACTCGTAGAAAAATAGTCACTAGCGAGCGATCGCACGAACGACGTTAGGTCGCAATGACCAAACAACGCGTACTGAAGGGGGAAAGTTTGCTGTAGCGGTTTTTTTTTTAAGAACAAGTCGTTATTTTTTGGTGAAACATCCCTCTATGTTTCATATCCATTATCCATAGGTTTTTTTCTGTTTTTAAGGATACCAGATTTGAAAAAGGAGTACCAAAAAATGTGACAAAGGGTGCTCGCAAGGACTACAGACTGTTGCGTGTAGTCTGTGCTGTAGTTTTAAACAAAGATACTTTTCGTCATACCATTGACGATGTGTTGCATCATATATTTAAAAACCACTACAAAATCCATAGGTAGTAACGCTTTGATCAAGCCGATTGTGGTAACGATTACTTATCTTTATTTGTAGATGACAATGTCAGATGTAGATACAGATAAAGATAGTGTTATCTACTTATTAAAAGGTCTATCATTTTGGAAGTAGTATATGGAAAGTTTCAATTGTCGAATTAGAGAACTCCAAATCTCCAGTATACTGGCACGCACATGACTGACATGTGACATGGCATCTCCTGACGATGACATCAAGATGTGAACAGTCAGTTATCTAATCATCCTTCTGTTATTAGATTTTCAAGAAGCAAAGTCCTTCTACACGGTAAAGGCACGTGACAGTAAAATAGATCTAATGAAAGAAAAAGGGGAGTTGCGACAAGAGACTTCAGCAATTATATTATTCAACCATCAGGTGATAAACGTTTATTAAATTTTAAGTACATGTACATAATGAGATAATGAAAACTACTGTGATGAGTGATGACACTGATGACTGATGAGTCAAACAACCGTATTTTTTTTATATCATAGTTACTTCTAGGGTTATGTATCTGAAGAGGAATAAACAAACCCTTATGGATAGCTCGGCTGAACGTCAATGATTATTTTCTCAGGAACGTGTAACAGTCACTGCTATCTATGAGCCCACGCTCTACTCACGGTTTTGCCAGCTCTGTCAACTTCTCTAAAGCTCAGATCAGGTTATTATTAGTTGGGTCTCAATGCTATCCTGGTTGTGTTGCCTGCAGTTTTCTTCACGAACGGGCAATCCCACCATGCCCTATCTTTCCTAATCTCATTCTCTATAACAATTTAAAATACATAAAGATAAATACAGTAAGTACATTATCCACCAGTCTTGACATATTGAAATAATTGTATGTTATCTGACAATTTAGTTATTATCAAGTTTTTGCTTATGTGCCGTTTATCCTCAGCGTAGATAAGAGCATCTTGGTTGCTATCAGTAGCTCGGTGTTTTCGTACCTCGATGGACTGTTTTATCGTTCTCCATACAGTGAACGAGAGGTTCCGTTCAAAATGCTTGTCAACGGCATGGGGGAGCCGTATGAGCAGAACTGCCCCGTCATGAGCCGGGGCTACGAAGACCGTGGATGGAGTATGCAGTGTCCTATGTACGATCAGTGGTCAAGGCAACCTATTGTCAATACCAATCAGTGCAGTTATGGTGATTACAATCAAAATTTCATGAGCCCTTCAATGCAGTGTTACAGAAATGTGCCTTCAGTTCCTTATCATAATCCAGCTCAATATTATCCAGTTCCGATCCAAAATGTGTACCCAAGTCAGGTGAATTATGTGCCTCAAGTGTCTTTGATGCCGAACCTTCCATGTCGTCAGCAACAGCCTTGGAATTACGACAGCATGTGCTTCAACGTCGATGGGGAGCCGTGCCAGTATACCGAGGTTATTGACTTAGAGGACATGATGTAAGTTGACTCCGATATTATATAGTTACTAGCTGCCCCGGCGAACTTCGTACCGCCATATTTTCGGCCCGCGTGGTATTCAAATCCCGTTCCCGCTGCACCCTTATCACTTAGGGGGATGAAAAATAGATGTTGGCCGATTCTCATAGATACCGGATAAGCACAAAAAATTTCATCAAAATCGGTCGAGCCGTTTCGGAGGAGTTCGATTACGCACCCCGTGACAGAAGAATTTTATATATTAGACTAGCTGCCCCGGCGAACTTCGTACCGCCATATTTTCGGCCCGCGTGGTATTCAAATCCCGTTCCCGCTGCACCCTTATCACTTAGGGGGATGAAAAATAGATGTTGGCCGCTTCTCATAGATACCGGATAAGCACAAAAAATTTCATCAAAATCGGTCGAGCCGTTTCGGAGGAGTTCGATTACGCACCCCGTGACAGAAGAATTTTATATATTAGAAGATTAGCCGTCCTAGACTGGCTTGGTGGGTAGTGCTTTGCGATCCTGGGTGTATTAGCGATCCGGGTCGAATCTAGTGGCGTTCAAGAAAATTCTCAGTAATTGGCACGGAGTCAGGATAACGAATTCAGTTGTTGAAGTGTTGGTTTGGCCTGATTTATAGGTGGGAATGGATGTGAATATATAGGTCATTCGCATCGATAACGGCAAACGAGGACATGGATGAATTCGTGGATTATGAATAATCTAAGACCTTCACAATGTTCCAGTCTGCCGTTTCATTTCAGTCAGTTCAGAGTATCAGTCATCAAAATATAACAAACAAACAGAATTTGCTTCTTACGCGTTTATAAATAGATACTAATGTGGTTAAAGCATAAGGATAAAAGGTGCCTGTTTTGAACATTGGGTAGTATTAAATTTCTTAGAATATGCATCAAACGCACAAACAAATAAACTATTACAAAGTAGTCCAATTAGCAGCTAAAGTCGATAATTTATCACTCCTCTGGAACTTATTAACGGCGTTCAATCACGTTTTATCTAATTTCTTGCCTAAGGTAGCCTCACCTCAGCATGGCGCTTTAGACTCATGTCTCTCGAGTCTCGTTTGCCCACAGAGCAAATGCAGAGGGGAGACGAGTTATTGAGAGTTACCTATGAACAGCTTAGGTTACCTCCTCTCTATGTTCACTCTGTAGGGTGAGCACGAGCAACTGTCGTAATCGTATCGTGAACGTAACTAGAGCACGGAGTTTTGCGATTGGCCGCCTGCCTGAAGCCTGCCAATAGCAATGCTCCGTGCTATCATTACGTTCACGATACGATTACGATAATAGTTCGTGCTCACTCCACTGTGCTTTGGCCAATAAAATGAGAACTCTGCTATTCATTAGTGGAAGAGATTCGAGAAAACCCCATCAAGGTAGGATTCCGAAGCCAACCGCATACGACAACGACAGACGCATGCAGCAGATACAGCGCACCCATTACTTGTTAAACTCCGATAAGGATAAACGGGACTATTGAGAAGCCGCAATGAATTACATGCATCTGCTGCGTGCGTCGGCAGTTGTCGTATGCGGTCGGCTACGGAATAATACCTTCATGCGGAGGCGCGAGACTGCTAGTTCTACTGCATAAATGTGTCCCACCTAAGTACTGTATTTGTTATTGTTCGTACAACGTATTTATCAATGAATATCGCTGGGACACAATCGACACAGTGTACTAATCGTCAGATAATTTTCTTTGTCAATTACTGAATAATTAAATAAACGGCCATCTTGAACACTCTTCTGATTTTAAATTTCCAAGAATCTATTATTGATGCTGAAGTTGTTATTCTACTTTTTTTACGACGTTGTTGCACAAAGAGGACGCAAAACTTCAGTTTTATGGTTTACTTTTAATGTTTTGAATGTTTATCTAATCTCGACATTAATTTTTGATTCTTAAAGTAAAGGTAGTTAGGTAGAAAATGGCAAAGCAGACCGTGATAAGTGTGTTTTGGCATTTTGGAGCTCCACCATGATCTTCGAAGCCCAAGCCAACCTCATCTGCTGATTGACAGATTAGGCTCTGGTGCAGGTTTTTTTTTATCTGAGGTTATAGCTCAGACGAAAGTCGCTCCCTTAAAAACCAAAACAAAAACCCTCCTCCTACAGTCCCGGGTCCTTTAAGTGGGGCGTGAAAAAGCATCTGCCGTCAAGCTGAGTTCCACCATTGTAACATGATATGTGTCTGTAATGGTGACCCTCTTTTCAGAGACTTTGCCTTCAGCTTACCATCAGGCGAGGTGAAGTCAAATTGACGTGTCCTATATATAAAAAAAAACTAAGAGACCGGTCCCTGGACATCCAAATACAAGCTTAGGTTGTATTTGGATGTCCAGTATTGGGATTGGTACTCGGATGAAGAAGAGTCACGATATTCTGTCGAGTTCCCTACGTGCAGGGCGTCGATTCTACTAAAGCAAAACCATTGTCGTACCACAGAGACTGCAAAAAATAGCATTGAATTTTAGACTTTATTGCTACAGACTCAAAAGTCCAAAATGAAATGAAAAAAGTTTCATTACACTCTCTCATTCGCTCTACAAAAATCCATTTCATTTTAAACTTTAACTGCTACACTTTAAAGGCTAAAATTAAATGGAAATTTCTTGCAGTGGTAGTGGCATGACAGTGGTTTTGCTTTAGCAGAATCGAGGGCCAGGTCAGCAGCAGCTATACAGTTTTAATTTATTTATGGAAGTACGCCAAAGATATGTATCGGGAGCGCTAACCGCGTGATATTACACTACCTTCTAGGCATGACTCCGTCGGACATTAGAACTCGTGATGTGAACTAAAAATACTGTACAGAAATTCTCCAAGTCACATGAGGTAAACTGTGTGGGATACAAAATATAAGATACGCTTACAAATAGGAAGTTTTTTATTTATCTCATACGCCTGATGCCGAGCCGAGGCTGAGAAGTCAAGTCAACAGTAGGTTTGCTAGTCCCTATGCTGATGTGATACCGTCCGTCATCAGGAAAATAAAGCTCCATAGGATCAATTGAATGAAATTTTGAAGCATTTATTATGCTGATGGTTCAAATCGCCCCAAAGACGGAAATTATAGAGGAATTTGGACCGGTTTCATGTGGGCTTCGGTGGCTTAGCGGTCAGAGCATTCCCCCTGTAAGGGAAAGATCGCGGGTTCGAGTCCCACCCGAAGTCGATTCTCTTTTCTCTTTGTAAATCGATCCATAGAGTCACTTTAACTTGTTGTATTGTTGCTGGTAAATACTTCGATTTTGCCAATGACTTTATGAAGGTCACATAGTAGTCGCTTCACAGAAAATATCTAATTTCAGCCAAACCCGCAGTCAGACTGGAAAAATGGACCCCGGGCTCCGAGGTGAAAGCTTCGGATGCGACTGGGATTAAACACTATGATGAAGAAGAAATATACCATCAACAACACAACACTACTGTGTATGAATTTTTTTAGAGTTAAAATACCGTTGCTATATAGAAAGTATCTTCAAACTTCCGCCGTAGGGAAGGCTCTTATTATTGTAATACCACTGATCTACAAGCAGACGGTCTTTTATCGTAATTCTGGCTTGCCTTATTACAATATACACACAATTTTTACGCCTCTGCTTAACCCAATGAGAAAGTATACACTAGCGCGATACTATGTTTGCATAACGAATTGCATTCATCTTGTCGATGCTGTGCTGATAACCCCTCACGACTGACCTGTGCATCAAGGTACCAACAGTCTCCGAGATAACTCACTCGAGATAAACTTTATCACATTAATCCTGTCGTATATTTGAAGGTCTTGCCGAACACAAACTTATTACCAACGCCTATTTAGTTTACCCCTGAAGGGGTAGACGGAGATACCGTACAAGTTACGATTGTAGCGCCATCTACCGAAGGGAAAAATAGCTAAGAACCATTTCTAAAGTAGGTTGTATCTTATGTTGTGCCGATTCATATCCTTTCAAAATTTGAAGCAACATAAACCAACTTAAAAATTTTATGAGTAGGTAACTATAAAAATATTATAAATTAAAACAAACTCCAATTTGTTTGTTTATTTGGGCTCGCTAATTTCAGGAACTACTGTCTCGAATTCTCTCAAATCTCGAAAAAAATCATTTTTGTGTTGAATAGCCTAGTTATCAAGCTAGAGGCTTTATATATTATCACGCTACTACTTAAGGGAGCTGAGCAGAAATTATAAATGTCATCCAATCCGGCAGATTCACATTTATCTGTATACTATTCGTTATTTGAAAATTAATAAAATGCGGGCATAGGTATATTATACGGCATATAGAGGTGATACGATACGATAGATACGAGTATGATATGGTAGGGGTGATAAAGTGTTCCATCTTATAACACCTGTGACTCTGTGACACGTTGAGGCAAAAAGTGTTGCATCCAGTACGTTGCGAATTTTTTTCCCAACCAGTAACTCAGTGTTCCTATGCCACGGACGAATCCGGGGTGGGTGAACTAGTTTTGATATATACAAATTAATTATTAATGATTCAAGGATGGTTTAGATTCATCTACATACTAATAAAGTGACCTTTTAATCTGGCATCTCATAAATTACATCTGGCAGTTATGTTAGTGACGCTTCTTAGCAAAATGGCGCCCAACATTTGAACTACGCGTAACGTTTTAATAGGAGTAATGGACTTTTAATAGCATTATAATTGTTTTCTGATATATACCTATGTGAGTATTGAAGGAAAACTTGATGACTTATTTGAAATCATCATACTTTTATATATGGGTTGCATCCAAAGTTTGCACTAAGGAATTCAGACTCTAAAGGTATGATTTCGAAGGTGACCGCATACGACAACTGGCGACGCACGCAGCAGATGATATACGTTATTCATTGCGGCTTCTCAGTGGTCCCCTTTATCCATAATGAAGTTTAAAAAGTAATGGGTATAACTCCGGACACGTATCTTGGACCTAGAATGTGCTCAAAATGTACCCTATACGCGCAGTACACATTTCTTGGGTGTCTTTTGAGGATAGCACGGGGTGCTACTGTGGTGGACGAACTCAAATTCACCAAGCATAGATTATAACAAAGCAATCCGCGGGCGCCAGAGCCTCGTTTGTCTTGCGATTTAGGTCCAAGATACGTGTCCAGAGTTATACGCTGTATCTGCTGCATGCGTTTGCCGTTGTCGTATGCGGTGGCTACGAATTCATACCTCAACACTTTATCTCAATTTGGCTTTATCTTGACTGTTATAGCCATTGATTTAAATTGTTTTGGTTGATCTAATTGGTTATAGCAGTAAGTGCCGTCTGAAAAAATATTTAAAAACAGTTATGGAAACACCATTATGGACAAAGGGCTATTTTCTATCAGATTTCTTTATGACGTACGACAGGAGAAGAAAGACAAATGCAACATATGAAACATACAACTGCATTTGGGAACAGGTTGTTAAAAAAAATGGTAAGCGTGAACAGAAATACAAACAAAGTAAATTAACTTTATCAGTCGTTAAGGACATGTAACCTGTATTCGGAAAGAGTTATAATTACGCACAAATTATTGTTTTATAAGTCAAAATTTATTTATTACTTAAGGAATTAAATGTCTTGTTTTAAAAAGAAAGAAAGAAAGAAAGAAAGAAAAAAAAGAAATTAATTTTAACAAAAAAGTTTAACCGACTTCAAGAAACGAAAAAGAGGCACTGAAAAGCGAAAAATAACTTAATTTACAGACTTACCGATTTATTAGAAGTCGGTGCCGGCCAAAGTCGGTGGCTATGTATAATTTTACCTGCGTAATTTGTATTGCTTTAAACTTGCTTGTAAATCGTAATGCAACATGTTGTCGCACTACGTTGAATAAAACGCATAACTACTTAAAAATCTTGACGCCTTTCAACCTTTTGGTCGTGAGAAAACTCTACATTAGAACCGTTCTAGTACTGCACGTTGGAATTTCGAATAATTCATTGATTCAACGCTGCGAAGAACTTTTGTAAGTCCTACTGAAATCACAGAATACTTGTACCGAAATCGAGCATGCATTTTGTTTTGAATTTAAAGAGCATCAATCTCTAGTAGGTATGTATTAGGTTCACGGGATCCTACTAATATCTACAGGGTCAACCATACTTCTTAGATGAAAATATCTGCTGATTATCGGACGATATCTGCATCAGAGAAGGTTTCCCTCTCAGTGTTGGGAGGTCGGCAATGGTGCTTAGAGTCAAAATAAACCAAACATAAAATTCTCTGGAGGAACCTGGGCTCTAAATGAAAACTACGGGACCATTCGTAAGATGAGGATGCTAATATAGAAGGTTCACATTATCATCTAACATAAAGCAAGGCAATGAATTGTTTATGTCCCTAATTCTTGTTCTCTTGTCAGATTGTTCATCAAGGGCAAGGTCTAATAATATTTTGTTTCCGTACAAGTATGCTGGTACCTATATGGTAGGTTGGTACCTACATACTCTGTTGTTTATTTATATTTCCTTCAATTATTTAGTTTACGACTAAAGTAGCTGTATTACTTATTTCCAAACCACTTAATTATATATTTTGTTGTTGTTATTTATGAAAACATAACCTGTTATGAGTTCGTACACCAAAACAGTTCCGTTGCTTATCGATGTGAAGTTATCGGATACACCTATTAAGGAAATGATAAAGTATAAGCAGATATCACTCAATAGCAACAATGGACGTGATTACGAAATTTAGCACTTCATGGGTCGTTTGAAGAATATGTTTTATCAGCTGATCTTGATAAAATATGAGAATAGGCAGAACCAGTAGGTAATAGTCGTCGGGGATATATTAAAATGCTCAGAAGGCCAATTCTCCTAATACAAATTACTTGCCAATTGCTTGCTCCCGATTTTGGCTGCTACAATTTTGTCTATCAATTTTTTGACTTGTCCCACGCATTATCTTATTAAGTCTCTACTTAATGAGATAATGGGCAATTTACATGTTAGTAAACAAACACTAGAATATTAAATTTTAAACTTATGCGTAACAGAATGGCTCCGCAGGATAGGACAGGTAGCATTCTTAGAAAGCTGTCACATTGCCATTCCACTTTATGTGGACAAGTTTTTGCAAAACATCCAGCTAGAAATGTCATCATGCGCTTCTTATTGTCCTAAAAAGTGAGAGGGAGGGTTGGCCTGAACCCCAAAGATTCTAGCTAGACGGTCCCCGTATACCCTTAGCATGCCATATCTCAAATCTACATCAGAACAAGACAGAATCAATCACTGTCTGTCTTGTTATACAACAAAATCCAGGGTCAAATCGTTTCTAGGAACAAACTGCTTGTGTTTATTAGAGCCGACGACGAGGGTTCAAGCTCGTTACGGACCCTCAATTGGCTGACGGGAACGCGATTATTTTTGCAATCAGCGCCAATTGTCTGCCTTTTACGTTGTACCTAGCACGTTGCACGCTATCTAACCCCTACTCATTCGTTCCCATTAGACAAACCGTATGCGGCAAAATGTTTGCTATCTTACTCTTGAAAGTTTTAGTAAAGTTTAGTCTAAAACTTTCAAGAGTAGGATAGCAAACATTTTGCCAACACTTAGGGCGATTGTTCTAGTTAAAATGTGAGGAAGGAACCCCATCCCAAAAATTAATTAAATTAGTAGAACGATAAAAAAACTTATTAAGACATATTTTGTGACTACCTACTCCTTTCTTTTGTTTGTAAAACTATCTTATCAGCGTCATACCTGTCTAATACTCAGTCTGATCTAATCTGTTATCGCTATGACATTCGAAAACAAATCATAATGTTATTTATAACATGCCTACCTACATAATATTAAAAACGTGAAGATTTTGATTAGATTGGTTAACAACAATCAACTTTCCTATTTATAATTTTAATAGCGCCTGAGAAGTATAAGAATTTACGCAGCAAGTGCTTCGAGACATCTCTGGATAAGAAGCATTTTTTTTGGCAATTAAGAGTGTGCGGCTCTGGTCTGTGGCCTCCCTTAACAGGTACAGGGCAGTGCAAAACATGGGCATTGGCATTCGGGGCATTTCTGTATGGAATCATTTTTGTGTATGGAAGTTTTCAATGAAAATAACAAACTGTTAGTCAAATAGAACTACGACGTCCTGAACCCGAGTGTTCTGCCACTCGACATTGGCCTAAATATTTCTAACAGCGTGTTTATCAGTTGGCGTTAGTTTTCGAGCCAAACTATTTTATTGCTACTATTTCTCTTCTAAGGTGTATACGTGAAGATGTGTATTTTTGAAGGAAAACAATAAGCAACACTATATTTAAAAGTGTTTTTATAGAACTAGAATAGCAAGGCATGTTTGGCTCATTACACCTGATGGAGTGGTCGAATGCTTTGACCACTGAAGTACCAAAGAGCTACGTAGATCTATAGGAATTGTTTACTTACATCCAACACAAATCGTAAATACATTTCATACAACGTCCCTATTCTTTGAAGTAGAGACCGGTCTAATATTAATCGCGTTCGAGGGGCTTTGTAGACCGATTCAATTGGCACAAACACGGAGTTATTCATGGGTCAGTGTACCTACCTTATGGCCTATGGGTTCTTAATCTCAACACTTACCACACTGCGATATGACAGAATAAGATCGAATGAAATTTTGGAGTTTATTATCCATTCGTCCGCAGCTCCTAAGGGACTTCCGCATGTACATTGTACAACTATGCTGTCAAATCCAAAAATAATCATACAAACTCTTCAGATTTATCATTGTTATATTATACACAACTTTTAATTATCTGCTTGACATTTCTCATTTTTTACAAAACCGGTTGCGGAAGACAACATTTTCAATAACATATTCAAGGTTTGCTTTCTCTTTACATAATGGTACACAACGAGAAAAATGTCAATAATAGTATACCCATATTTTATTGTCTTCATAGATCATTATTGAGCTCAAATCATGATATTTAAGAAACTTTGGATACTTTATAACTGTAGTTACACGTTTCTTGGGTGTCTTTTGAGGATAGCACAGGGTGCTACGACGGTGGAGGAGCACTAATCATAGATTATATCAAGACAATCCGCGCGCGACAAGGCCTTGTTTCTCTTGCGACTTGTTATACTCATATACATCAAATTCCATACATTCCTCATTCTATTCTACAATACGGCAACGAATTGTCACTTGTCTAGGGGGGCTGATTCACAAATATAGTGCTATATTTTATGAATGATCACGTCGATGTTGGTGACTGCATCGATACGGCTTGCTGTGCTCTCAGGACTCGCCTGATACATTTAGGAATTGTATAGGTATACTGTAGGTACGCAATCACGCTGAGTGATCACGTATTTAGTTAACTTTTGTTCGTGCCCAAGCTTGGAGACAAGCTGGCACTACCAACTGTTAGGTAATCTGTTATATTACGCAAAGAACATTGTCTACAGAAAATCCATATTAATAAATACATATTCTAGATCAGTCTACACAGCGCTTTGAAGGCACTAGGCGAGCATAGCTTAACTAGCTTGTGTTATGGGTTCCACAATGCGGATATAAATTTTCTTTTGTAAATACAGATTACATTAATATACATAGAAACAAACAATGAAAATAGAAAGTTTGCACTGAGCGGGAATCGTACCTACTGTCTACGACGTAGCAGACGTAGCTACGCCACTCTTCGTCAGTTTAAGTAAGTACTTTAGGTATAAAACTATAGGTATCACCCATTGGCTGACCAAAGCTAGGTAACTTCGCATTATTAGTCCTGTGTAAAACGAACGTGTACAACCAGCATAATATTCTTTTAAAATGACCATCTACACCTATCACATGCATGAAGGGCAACTATAAAATATTATAATACAAACTTTTAAAATCAGAATTGCGAAACGTTGCAATAAACACAGGTCAACGAGACATTTTGAAATATTCAATAAGTGGGCAATATAATCTGTTAATTAAGGCGCTGTGGCGTGTCGGACTTGTTTTCATCTCTGGTTCTTTTACAGTTCGGAATTAAACGTTACCAAGAATCATATTTTTTTAATATTCAACTTCATCTGTTGTTCACGGGTAGTTAAGTCGATGGCACGTCCACACTTGCTTAAATTACATCGAAACGTAAAAGTTTTTGAAGTACAGACATTCATAGTACACGCTTAAATGTTTTGTAACTACTTATTTTTTAAAAATCTGTAGTAATAATACATTAAATTATTACTGTGCGATTAAAAGAAAGAAATATTTTTTTTTAAGAAACTTTACCTTCTTTTCTTTTGTATTATATTGTTTATATAATAACTACACCATATCTTTTGTGCTGTCTCATCACTGTCCATCCCAAGGTTGCCTGGAAGAAATCGCTTCCAGCGATAAGGCCGCCCATTGTACATTAAACTGTATACATGCTACCTTGTCTATACTGTAAATCTATTGGTGTACAATAAAGTATTATCCATCTATCTATCTATATTATACATATTAGACTCATAATTACATAGTTATCTAGTTATCCCAGTTTTATTCAGTGATAGGTCGTCGTTGAACGTGGTCATATCTAATCAAATATTTTATTATTAGTTTACAGTTGAAACTTTATTTTAATTTTTTTTTTTAAATTACCGATGTTCAATATCTGCATATCGGTTTGTCAAAATAATTACGTTTCCACCCATTTCGTCAAATGTGGCCGAGTCCTTACATTCTAATATTTCGGTAAATTTTTCCTCAATGCATCGCACTCTTTCACGTTGTTGAACGTATGTATCGTTATCGGTCAGGCAACACTAAACTACTTTCTCGTTTGCCTGCATTTTTGTGAACTAATGAATATGGATGATCATGAAATGTGTAAGGATAGAAGCCGATAGCCGACTGTTGTCTCTATTAGTATATCTAGTTGGGTAAAGAAAGATAATTCTAATTTTAATTTTACTTCATTCACGCTGTAGAACGTACCCTGAAATATGAAGTTTAATTGGTTCCTGATATCCTGCCAAGGCTAACCAACTTTCAGCATTGAGTACTTAGGTTCATAACGCGTTCAATAAATTGAATGCATGTGTAGCTTTATTTTCTTAGTTTAAAAAAAAAGCCAACATATTTCACGAGATCATGAGAAGATCAGAAGAAAAGCGACATGACCTTCATACCGCTTTTTTTCCAGACGGTTTCTCGACGGTGCTGTCACCGACAGACCCGTGTCCAGTCGTTAGTCTTGTACGGCACGATATGGTGCCTTAATACTAATGACAGCACTGGTAGGTACATTACATTACAGTACACCATGAAACTAGACCGTGTACAAACCGTCTCGAGGATATTACTCACGTACAGGGTTCTAGTTGTCTGCCCTTTCTTGTTCAATTTCTCCCCTACCATCAAATTTTATCAGCAGCTTGTCACACACGTACCGATAACTAATTCACTGTCCTGACTCGATGTAACATAAAGCCATCCACGTGATTTATGTTCCGATGCGTGGCAACTACCTGCCTAGTATGTCGCATGCGTTGCATTGTAATTTTAGATTCGTTGCGTTTTGTTTGGTAATCGTTGAAATGGTACGATCTTTTAATAAGAAATATCTACATCCGCAGAATGAAATAATGATATAAGTGCTATGGAATTTTTCTTTTTAAATTGAAATAGAACTTAGTTGTTTACTATGTATTTACAAAGAAAAATGCATGTAAAATATGTCTATCCGCATTTCTAGAATCCACTGCAAACATCCTTAGTTCAGGTGCAGAATATATTATTATTTTGTGGTTTGGGTCTAGATAGCGTTGTTATCTATATCTATATATTTTCTTCATCGTAGCTTTAAATTACCTGATTGCCCCCCAAAACTTCTTCTTTGCGGAACCCAGACCCAGGGACCGCTTTACAGCTTCTTCTTACCATTGGTCATTGCGGGAGTTATTGCTAGCTGTCTCCCAATCCTCTACGAAAAGCCTGCACCAAAGCCTCGTTCATTGTTCGGCAGTTGCACCGCAGTGTGCAGGTGAAATTCGCTCGGCCCTAAAAATCGTGGTGGATAGAACTCCACCGTGATAAGAACTATTGATAACTAGCTTTTGCCGGCGGCTCCGCCCGCGTGGATGTCGGTTATCGCGACCAAACATAGCCTATGTCCTTTCTCAAGGTCTTATCTACCCCTATACCAAATTTCATCAAAATCGGTTCAGTGGTTTAGGCGTGAAAGCGTAACAAACAGACAGACAGACAGAGTTACTTTCGCATTTTTGATATTAGTATGGATTAGTATGGATGGATAATAGTATACAAATAGTATACATACTCGTAAGCCGTAATAAGTATAAACGACTGTAGACAAATTAGTAATAAGAGACAAATAATAAAGCAATAAAAGGATTAAAAAAAATCGCTAAGGTGCATGGGAATATTCCACTTCCGATCCATATTTACTGTGGTTACAAGTACCTACTATACATATGAGTAAGTGAAGGAAAACGCATCTAGCATTATAATAAAATGATGAACGTTCCTTGTATTTAGGCGCAGTGAGGAAAATAATATTTAGCTTAGTTATTATGCATAATTTTATTACTTGAAGTCGAAACAAACAGAGACGCATGACTTAATGTGGTATTACATTATAGAATTTACATATTTATCTATACTGTAAAATTCTCGTGTCACTGTGTTTGTAACTAAACGCCTCCGAAACTCTGTTTTTATGAGGTTTTTTTCTGCTAATTTGGTAGGTCTGAAAATAGGTCGTAGGCTGGTTTTTATCCCAGGCATAGTGTTCATGTGTGTCATTTCTCAACGTTTAAGCACGTAATCAGAATATTTTGATCTTACTAATTTCTTTTTTAAACTACGACTAATCAAGGAGAGGAACTGTTTGTTTATTCTTGAATATAGGTTTATTGTTGTCTGCTATTTCGGTAACTGTATTCCGAAATCTGTCTATCACGTTATTTTCCTCTTCGTTCGTTTAATTGAGGTTAAGAAAACTGTTTGTTTATCATTTTCTTCTTTTCTTAGATACATTTATACATGCACGATTACTTTTAGTATTCAGAGAGACCAAGTCGAACAAGAAAATTTTCAAAGATACTTTAATAGGTACTCTATCTACCCCCTTCATCCACCTTCTAAGACCCTCCTCACAAGAAGGTAAGATGGATGAGTAAATAAATCTATGTGCGAGTGGTTCGTTACACCCTATTTCCTATACCTACTGACTGCACGAATACTCGCTCGCAGCATAAGGAATCAAATCAATTTGCACTCACAGTTGGCCTCGAGGCCTCGACGAATCGAAAATTAGTTTCCAATGAATCGCACGTCACTGTTAAATGAAATGCGTACGCCTCTGTAGATCCTTAAATTATGTCTAGATGGAGCTGTACTCATCAATTCTAATCACGCAAAGAGACTTAACTTACGTCAATATTGTAGCGTCTCGCGTCTCTTAGATAGAGAGCCCATTGATTAGTATTATCATATTGTTAGTTCACATAACGACGAAATCCATCGATTGGGTGTATAACATTTGTTTTGAATGATAAGTATCGAAAGTTGTTTGAAGTAGCTTCTATATCTTGAAAAGCTGATAACTACTTCGGTAATATTCCCAAATTTCTATTGCAAACTATAGATATCATTTAACATAAATTGAGTACATATTTTGTGCGGAAAGCGAGTGTGGGTGGTTATATCGGACTTGAACCGATTAAAACCGCGCACCGTCTCGGATCTCAGATAACGTGGTGTACGATGGGTACATAAGGCATTTTCCTGTCACCTGGGCTGACCCAGGGCCATCTTCGGCTTAGGCTTGGCGCCGGATTACTTACCTAGATACGTTGGCACTTGTAGGTATGATTCCGAAGGTGACCGCATACGATTATATAGATGCACGTAGCAGATTCATTGCGGCTTCTCAATGATCCTCTTTATCTGTGTCGGAGTTTAACAAGTAATGGGTACGCTGTATCTACTGCGTGCGTCTGCAGTTGTCGTATGTGGTCGGCTTCGGAATCATACCCTAAGTCTGAAGCTACATGATAATCTACTCCGCAAGCTGTTTATTAAAACGATTTTAGTCATCATTACTAATTTGAAAATGCATTTGTGACGTATTTCTTGTATACCATCAAGAATGATAGATAAAATTGTCGTCAGCTGGGGGTCTTAATGACAAATTAATGGAATAAACTTATTAGAAATAAGGGGCACATCAGTCTGTTGTTCGATCTAGTATCGATTGGTGTTGCTCTCAGCAATTATAACTTTAATAAAGTTTTGAATTTAATGAGACGTTTTGTGTGAAAATCTCAAAATGTGTAAAATTGGTTCAGAAGATACGGACGCGAGGGATAAACTCTGCTCTATAAAGAAAAGGTGACATTAATTTATAAGTTAACCTAGCCTATCGCAGTCTACTGTTGTACATAGGCTTCTCTCACTGTTGGGGAGCTTTGGCCTACTGTTTCCACGCTGGCCAGACGGGTTGGTGCGGGGTTTTATGTCGAATTTTCCTTCTCTCGCAGTGATATCGGCTGCGTATTTTTCCGTTACTCGCACACACCTTGAATGAACTAGTATAGGGTTGCTGGACGTAGGCAGCTACATAATACATACTGATGTAGGTATGTATGTATGATGCAGCTGCCTACGTCCAACCATTTAGGGTAGATAGCAGTCCTTTTAACGGATCTTTTTTCCTCCTCCTGTCCTCTTGACTCTAAGGGGAATATTATATTATCTGATTTATCTAGTTAGTTAAAATTCTCATTTATACTTATTATGTAGGTACCTATCTACGTCTCACTTTTACGTTTAAGGAAAAGATAACGTGATCAATGCTTTAAAAAATTGACGAATAACATTTTAATAATAAAAAATATATATTTCTGAAACGTTCAGACTGTTTATTGTGTAAAGCAGCCTACCCAAAACTAAAACAAAATGCGTTGCAACCTCTTAAATGCATTTGTGACGCACTTTTAGTGTCGTAATTATTTAGAACATGCGATAAAATAGTCATCAGTCGGGGGCTTAACGACAAATTAATGGAATAAAGTTATAACAATTAACTATTGGACACAACAGTCAGATGCTTGGCATAGATACTAAGTTTAGCTTTCTGCATTTATAACTTTGACATAGTTCTGAATATCAATAACTTGATTCGTTAGTAAAACTAGAAAAATGTGCATAGTTGGAGAGCCGGGGACACGAATTGTAGGCATAAACTCTGTTCTATAAAGAATAGGGGATATTAATTAATCGTGATGATTGTAAGGATAAGATATACATACTTAGTAAATACATTTCAGTCCAAACAATTGAATTAAAAGCTCACAGATAACCTTATCGTAACTCGTAAGTTTAAGAAAATACGCATGAGATGAGACGAAAGTACGAGACTGTGCTCCTAGTCTCGTCTCTCAACATATAACATGACTTATAAAATGCTAAAGAGATTTCTATCTAGCATAACGTAACGGTTTTTTACGAGGCAATCCAAATGTATGGAATTTTTTCAAACACCAGACGTTCTAGATGCCGCAAAACACAAGTGATTGAACTGTTTTTATTCACAGTTTATTTAAAAAGGAAAAATAATGTAGATGTTAGTCGTGAGCTACTCTGTGGAAAAACATTTTCCCCGTGTGTTTATCCATTAATGTCTAGTTGATTACAAGTATCTCGTTATGTGCGGAAATCGGTTCTTTAGGAAAGTCTACTCGGCAAAATCCATACACACTTGAGATAACTCTGATTTTGGTAAACTGTGTTTGCTTATAGCTATAATAACTCAGTTACTTTAGAACCGGTCTGTAGTCCCACTGAATAAATAAATAAATATTGTATTCTACACAACGCTAGCTAGACCCAAAGTAAGCATAGCTTAACTAGCTTGTGTTATGGGTCAAGAATGCGAATAAACATCTTAGATACATTTTTTTTTCGTTTATTCATACATAATATTATAGAAACATCCAGAATAATGCAAATATTCATAATCATGCATACAAATATTTGCATTGAGTAGGAATCGAACCCGCGCCTCCTGCGTAACAAGTAGCAATCGAACGTTCTAACGCTACGCCACAGAGGCTGTCATAGTTTTTGCCTGTGTGTAAAGACGGATACAATAGTGATATGGCGATTTTTGCTACCGATAGTCGCACACGATTTTTCGGACCGATACGTGAAACTCCCCGTCTCAATGAGCATTATTCGCGCTTGCGTATCAGCAATATGTTAGGCACGAAATGAAAATTCAGTAGGATTTATTTCAAATCGTGTGTCACACTACAGCTTGAACATATCGCCACGAATTACATTATCTGCAGAACTACAAATATTTTATGGCGTCACTAAATCTTTCCTCTATTTGTCAACAGGAATAATGAGAAACGTAAGGAGAAGTCCCGGGTTGCGGCTCGAACCAGACGCAACAAAGAGATGCACATCTTCGCTGAGCTCACAGCCGCTCTTCCAGCGAGAAAGGAAGAAGTGGACCAGCTCGATAAGGCTTCTGTGATGCGTCTCGCTATCTCTTATCTGCGCGTCAGGGATGTAGTTTCTTTACGTAAGTATTTAGGATTGTAAACATTTATCATTGTTAAGTCTGTATGTGTATAATATAAGATCTATGAAATACTGTTACCTATATGGTTTCTTAGATGACACGGCTACTTACCATCTCTCGTTTGCGTAATTGAAATTTGTCTAAAGGTTGATCATAGTTATTTTTTACGGCTAGTTCATAATACTGCTCAAATTATATTAAGAATAGATCCAACTGCTGCTCGTGGCTCTGCTCACGTAGAATAGTAATTTTTCGCAATAAAATATTTTATTGAGGAAAATTAAATATGTTCCGAAATAAAAAGTATCTCCCGATGCCAATAGACAACATCATTGTTAATTTAAATTGGAAACATCCCTTCTTAACCTGTTTAATAGTCATGTAATAATAAATAGTAGTAAATAACAATCTGACGGCAAAAAAGGACTCTTTTGTTTGCATTTAGCCTATTTTTTGGGTCATTGTGCGTGAAAAATGCTGTCTAGAGCAGCCCGCCTAGCTTCGCCTAGAAACGCAGAAGCTTACTGGGGCACAATATATAATATTCCTTTTTATTCTATGACTGGGGGCTTCACAGGCTTCACTTGTAAATCTTCAATATGCCGAGGATTTGAACGTTTGGGGGCTACTGCCTCGCATTCCAGTATTACATGGGCGATCGTTTCCTCGGCGACGAAACGCCCCCTGCAAAGGGAGCTATCTGTGACATCGATGGTGTATAGGTGCTTGTTGAGCGGACAGTGAACCGTTAATGTCCCCATAAATTGTTCTTAGACTTGTTCTGTCAAAATTTAGGAGATATTTCGTAAGCCGTTTGTTTACCGACGGAATGATTACCTACGTATTATCTTTGGGACCAACTTCTGCTTACCGACCAACGGATGAGACTATCTTATCCCAAGCATATTGGGAGGTCAGACGGCAGTTCCTTCCATAATAGCCAGAATTAGCCAAATATAAAAAGAAAAGCGGACCTCTGGCTACAAAGTGGAAGCCTCGAATGCCACAAAAACTACATAAATCGCGTACTGGAAATTCTCTGAGGTTGAGCACGTGAATAGCTAAATAGCCATGAAGTCCATAAGGAAAGATAATAAAATTGCATATCGCTCTATCACTTTTTATTTATATCACACACAGTCTGCCAGCTGGTGTTTTATATGACTTTGAGACTATCTGTTTAAATGATGGACTATGACCGGCGGACGCATCATCACGCGTCTAATCAAATCACGTACTTCTGATAACTTTTCTTCGGTCATCTTTGTTATGAAAGCATACCTTTCTTAAATAAAACGTAAAGTTATTTTGTTCCACGTGTTGATGATAAATTAATCATTTGTTTTTATAATGAACTTACTGGGAAATTAAAAGCCGTAAGTGAGCAGGTGAAGGTATTTACGGACAGAGTTAAATGTTTCTTCTATTAAAATAATGATATATACTTATTATATTTAATTAAAATACGTAGGTATATGGTGTATGACTTCGTTTGTGTATAATAATGTACTGCATTTTCTACAAACCTCTGTGGTTTTTAAATGCACTCGCAATAATTTATTTATGTACATATTGTTTTTTATGAGATGGTAATAAATAATAAAAAAAAAAGATATTACCTACTTATGTATCTCATTGCGAACTTAAAAAAGATATATTTCTATATCTTTTATACGAATATTGCGTGGTTCCCGGCAGAGCAGAATTTGGCCCACCCTATTTCCTCCCATGCGGAGGGATAGTGCTATTTAACATCAGACAGATATATACAGCCCAGATTCAGCCTATACATGGCTCAAGCCAACAATAGTGCCCGGAAATCAGCAATAGGCTCACCTCCCCTTTCGTGGGACTTAATATAATGATCGGTGAAACGAGGGTGTTAATTCACCTTGGCAACGTGGTGACATATGGATTTATTGTACCTATACTCTTGACACTACCATTGGTGTCATGGGGATAGAATAATACCCTTGACACTACCAGTAGTGTTATTGGGTGGTGCCACGGTGCCGTCACGGTATTTACAACGTAATCTAGTATATCTAGTATGAGAGATATACTGAATAAATGCAAGCAAAATGAGAGAATTATCATGCTAGGTGATTTTAATAGCTGGATCGGAGTGAAGCGGGATGGATATGAGAGTGTGCTGGGAAAGTTTGGTGATGACAGAGTAAATGAAAATGGAGAAAGTCTGCTTGAAGTATGTTTGGAGGGGAATCTTGTGGTAACAAACACAATGTTTGCCCACAAAAAGATCCACATGTATACTAGAGAGGAAGGAAGCCAGAAAAGTATGATTGACTTTGTAATCGTAGATGTAAGATTGAGAAAGAATGTTTTAGACACTAGGGCATACCGCGGTGTTGGCGGCATTGACACAGACCACTTCCTGGTAGTTAGCCAAATAAGTGGCCTCTTTAAGCGATGGCGACACCGGGTGCATGAACCTATTAGTGTACTAGAGCGTATAAAAGTTGAGAATTTGCAAGAGAAAGAGATAAAAGAGGAATTTGTGAGTAAATTGAGGAACAAATTTGATAGCATAAATGAAACGTGTGAGGTTGAAAAACAATGGAAGGTATTTAAGGAAGGACTTGTGGAAGTTGCTATTGAAATGTGTGGCGTATGTAAGAGAAGAAAAGGATGCAAGCGGAAGACTATAAGTGTAGAGATCCAAAAGGCAGTGTCTGAAAAAAAGAAAGCGTGGTTGGACTGGTTGGCGGCAAGGGCGAATCAGAGAATGCAAACAGCAACGGATGAGGAAGTAAAAGTGGCAAAAGATGAGTATAAGAGAAGTAAACTAGTGGTAAAAGAGGCTGTAAAAAGAAAGAAAGAGAAAGATACAGATGATTTTGATAGAAGGTTATCTGATGACTTTCAAAAGAATATTAAGTTGTTTTGGAAGTCAATAAGAACATCCAGGGCGCAAAACACCACCTCTCAACTGGACAAAATCAGAAACCAGGATGGAAGCTTTGCGAAAGGAGAGCAATGTGTGCTAAAGAGATGGAAGGAATATTTTGAAAGCTTATTTGAAAAAGAGGATAATATGCAAGGACAAGTCCCCCATCTGGATATAAATGAAGGTGGTGACGAAAGTGATATTAGTATGAAAGAAATTGTGGATGCGATGAACAGTATGAAATTAGGTAAGGCTGCAGGGTATGACCGGATTACCGTTGAGATGTTGAGGGCTGGACAAGGCGTGGTAGCTAATCAGCTGTACTCTCTTTATAACCTTTGCTGGAGGAGCGGCCGGGTACCAGGAGACTGGTGCAAAGCCGTTATCGTACCGCTTTATAAAGGAAAAGGAACACAGCAAGATTGCAAGAACTACCGCGGCATTAGCCTGCTCAGCGTCGTCGGTAAACTGTATGCAAAGATTTTGATTGGAAGAGTAATGAATGAAACGGAAGATAAAATGTGGGATGTACAAGCAGGATTCATGAAAGGAAGGGGGTGTATGGATCAGGTCTTTTCCCTACGAAGCATAGCCGAAAAATTCTTGGCTCAAAGACAAAAGGTCTATTGTGCTTTCGTAGATTTGGAAAAGGCCTATGACAGAGTGGTGAGGAATGAATTGTGGTCAACATTGTCTATGTATGGGGTGAGCGGCAGCTTGATACGAGCACTTAGATCACTCTATGAGGGTTCTAGTGCTTGTGTCAGGATAGATGGAGTATACACGGACTGGTTTAACATTGAGAAAGGTGTTAGACAGGGATGTGTGGCTTCACCAGGGCTGTTTAACCTATTTATAGATAATTGTCTGAAAGATTTGCAAGAAAGTGCGTATGGATTAAAAATGAATGATCTGACCATCAAATGTCTCCTATATGCTGATGACCAAGTTATTTTGGCATCATCGGAGGAGGAGCTGCAGGCGATGGTCAGTATTATGCATGGTGCCCTAAAAAGCAAAGGAATGAAAGTGAATGTAAGTAAAACGAAAGTGATGGTTTTTGAAAGAGAAGAAAGTATGACAGACTGCACAGTTGTGATTGAAGGAGAGAGATTAGAACAAGTGAAAGAGTTTGTGTATCTGGGGTCGAAGTTTACGAGAGATGGAAAATATGAAAGTGATATTGAAAGAAGAGTTATGGCTGGAAATCAAGTAAATGGGGCAATGCATAACTTTATGAGCAGCCAGAATGTATCGAGAGGGGCGCGCCTGGCTGTACATAGAGGAGTGCTCGTCCCTACACTTATGTATGGTAGTGAATGTTGGGTTTTGAAGAAGAAGTATGAAAGTAAATTGAATGCTGTGGAAATGAGAAGCCTGAGAAGTATAGCTGGGGTGAAGATGACGGATCGAGTGAGGAACACTGTAATAAGGGAACGTTGTGGTATGGTTGAAGATGTAGTGACTAAGATAGAGAAAGGGATGCTTAGATGGTTCGGACACGTGGAGAGAATGGACGAAAGAAGACTGACGAAACAGATTTATGAAGCGAGGGTGAATGGGCAACCCGGTAGAGGTCGACCTAGACATACGTATGTCAGACAGATTGAAGACATATTAAAGAAAGGAAATGTCAAGAGTACTCGAAACCGGCGAGCATGTATGAAAACAATTATGAAAGTAGAAGAAGCGAAAGATGTATGCCAGGATCGTAGCAAGTGGAAAGCAGTGGTCTCTGCCTACCCCGCTGGGAAAGAGGCGTGACTTTATGTATGTATGTATGTATATACTGTCTTTCTCCTGGACCGCATGACACACACATAAAGTTGACGCTGCATGCCATCGTATACTCGTACCTACATAAATGTCATATACAGTATCATAGTATGTATCTATTGACCAAAGTTCCTAACTTTGGTCAATAGATTAACTGCCACTGAAGAAGTGACCAATTTACTGAATCAGCTAAAAGCTCCCTAAACTAATTGATATGGCTGTGAATAT
The DNA here is from genome assembly GCA_914767945.1 of Eilema depressum. Taxonomy (NCBI): domain Eukaryota; kingdom Metazoa; phylum Arthropoda; class Insecta; order Lepidoptera; family Erebidae; genus Eilema; species Eilema depressum. The sequence continues at coordinate 12,648,289 of OU612031.1, forward strand.
ATTGATATTGAAGAAAACGATACTACAGAATTTCGAAAGATACAATAGCGTAAACAGATCTTATAATGCAGCAAGCAGACGCAGTCATGAACTCATGGACAGTTTTGAAATATTAAACAGAACACGACGTGGATAACCACAAATTTCCGACTTATTTATAAGCAACAGGCGTACAATAAGTTCTCCATATGCCACGAGCTGGAAACCGCGTTGACGTCATTCATCTACACCACCAAATGGACTTACCTCACCACTTTTTGATATCAATAGGAATAATTTAAATTGTAAAGTGCTGCTAACTTGTTAACAATGGTTGCACGTGCTAGGTCCTAGTTCAAGGCTTTACAATCGTATTTAGAATCTATACGTGTCTTTCTTTATTGAATAACACTGAATCATTCAATTGTTAAATGTTACTAAGTAACTAATCTGCTTCTCTGAGCGTTACATACCCTAGCTGAATTGCGATTGCCCCATTGCACACAAGATGCTTCTTCTGTATACCTTCTATATACCTGCTATTACCTTTTCTACACATTCCTGTGACTCTTTTTGTGGAAGGTAGAGCCAGGTTTTTCCTAGCGGCAATTGTTCGACTTTACAGAAAAATGGCCGCCCTTCAACGTAATTTATATGATTGAAAAATACTTAGACCAAAGCGAACAATGTCAAAATAAGCATTTCGGTACGTCGATGTTACTCACAGAACTATATTGAAGCAATTCTTGTTAAAGCTAATTAATATTATTGCAATTTTCAGTGCCCCAAGCGGAGACAGAGCATCCCAAAATCCAGAACCCGGAAGGTTCAGAGGAGGTGTCGACTGAACTGTCGTACATGAAGGCTTTAGATGGATTCGTGCTGGTGCTGTCGCAGCAAGGCGACATTGTGTATTGCAGCGAGAATATTGCTGATCACCTTGGAGTCTCACAGGTGAGAAATAAAATCATACTGTGAGAGTATAATTGTAATAAGTATGTTATATTTTTATGAGCTGTGGCCGTTTCGGCTTGACAGAATCACTTTACACATATATTGTAGCACTATATGGCGAAACCTTGATGGCTTAGTATATAGGCTTCATTTAAACGACCTGCTGAGCTGTATACTATACTCTGTGCCTAAATTAAGTCAAAAGCCCGCAAAGTGCCATACAGCTTCGTCTACTAGCAGCAATGTCCAGACACGTACTAAGAGAATAGTGTCATTATTTTTGCGCGTGAAAGGTAACTTAGGCCACGGTAACCACTTAACATCAGGTGGGCCGTGTGCTTGTCTGCGACATAAGTAATATAATAAAAAAAACCTAATCTCAACCCGAAAGTGGAAAAACTTGTCAGAATTCCTCCTTGTATTTGTGATAAGTATAACCGATTCAGAAGAAACAATTATCCGCTCCATAGCATGACTCCGCCTAAAAAATTGATAATAATTTTCTCATGGACCTTATCATCAGACCTTGGCCAACATTATACCATTTCCTGGTAGCAATTAAACGATTGAAAGCAGGTAAAACCGTAAAGAAGTATCCTAAAACTTTCATAATTTTCTTGGAAAACGAATATGTATAACCATTTCTAATTTTGTTATTGTATCGATTTGAAACTTAAGCAGACAATGCATTTAAATGACATCATCGAGCTGATGCTAAAGCCAGGATTAAGATAGTGGAGATTCTTAAATGGCTTGGTACTAATAAAACCCATCGAATTGGGTCTTATTTGTATATAGATACAAGCGTAGGTATACCTAGGTATGTAATAAAATTATTTCAACGTCAATCATGACGTCTGATCGATCGTTTATTATTAAATCGAACATAATTAACGGAACTCTATTGAATTCTTAAAACTGCATTTGTAAACTGCTTTAATAGGAAATCCCACTGCAATTTTAAGCACGTTTAATGACTGTACAATACCTAATGGTTGTAGTGGAATGGTGCTGTTGGGTGTGTCCTGTTAATACAATGATCATTGTATTTTAATTTAGGAAGAAAATTTTTTGACGTCACACGGTCTATTTACCTTCGCTTAATATCTGCTATTTTCCTGAAACTATTGTCCTACTACTGATACTTCTAGTTTTAAACGGCTATTTATGGTTCTATTACTTACACGAAACTGCTACTTTTCTAGATAGCTGCGTATCTTTACCTTTATTTCTCATTCTCATAAGAGAATTATAAAATTTCCTCTTGATTCATGTCTATCTACAGTCTACAGTTTTATTAGTAAGAAACTGCGAGTTTGCAAAATAATAAAGATATTCTTGACCCTTATCCGAACCTGAAAGTAGTATCCACGACAATTAATCCTATCTAGCGATGAATCAAATGTCCATTAATTGCTAACTACCATTTCTGGATCAAAAGCCCTCTGTTTGAACTTATCTTGATGCTGAGGATTTATGCGAGGGATTAAGCAAATGAGGGACTTTCCCCTGATTGGATGGAAGCAATGTGAACGGAGAAAACCGGGGATTCCTAAAAGCTTTTTTAGTTGATTAAAGTACACTCGCAAGCATTTCTTTTGCTTTGAGAAATTTATGTTCTTAAGGGTTATTTTTAAATGAATCATTCTGTATTGATTACAAAAGCCGGGCTTATGTCTGCATTTCTAAAAAAAAAAAATCTTCTCTAAGTCCATATAATTATTACAATAAACTTGTAACTTGTATTGCTCGGGATCGGGACATATGTATCTTGATATCAAGATTTATATCTTGTACCTAAAATGTGCTCAAATTGTGCTCTGTACGCGCAGTACACGTTTTTTGGATGTCTTTTTGAGGATAGCACGGGGAGCTACGGCGGTGGACGAGCTCAAATTCACCAAGCATAGAGGATTACAAAACAATTCGCGCGCGCCAGAGCCTCGTTTGTCTCGCGATTTGGGTCCAAGATGCTTAATTTTTCATAATTTCCATAGCGTGAATAACACTAAGTTTGACGAACGATTTTATGGCGTTTTCTTCTCGGGATGAGAAGGCTAAACGGCTGTCCTACCATAAAAGCTGTACAAACTAAATCAAAATGAGATTAAGGTGTAAGCGGACCTCAGGCTTCGAAATAAAAGCCTCGGATGCAACCAGGAGCTAAGACGATGATGATTCGTATAAAAAAACAGTCAATCCTAGGCAACAGCTGACAAAAGTAAAAACTGCTGGTCAAGTTTATCAGACTCATAGTACCTTAATAGAGTATCTACTTATTGGCTGATGTCGTCCCCATAAAAAAATCTCCTACCAAAAGACGTTTGCACATTATAACAATGTACAGTTAAAATTACATTCGCACCTTTACAATTAATACTCGTAATTATCATTATAGTACTAATGCTGCTATTTACACGAGGAGATAATATGATTACCTACGATAATAGTTTAAACTATATGCGGTAGCACTACAACAAAGGCGTGGAGACCAATGTCATGGTTCAAATTGCTCCGGCGCATATTTCAAAACCGGTTCCTTGCTTCCTTGCCTTCCACCGCATTTGTTTGTGTCTTAAAAGCATTTTAATCCCACTGCTTGTACATTTATTTATTTACCATTCTTGGTAGCCTGCTGTTATGGTTTTGTTTTTATGTTTTGACACCATCTTGTTTAGTTGTTTAAGACGCATATGGCTGAGAAGTTCCCCGCATACTTTTAAAAAAGAGTTTTCCTTTGTTTGATCAAGTTTGATGTAGGTACTCAAACCAAGGTTGTATGTTTTATAGGGCCCAAGTCAACTTCATCTGTACACATGCCGATGACGGACTATGTTCTGGTTCAGGTTTTCCTCTCATGGTTAACGGTTAGACGGCAGTCGCTCCCATTAAATCTAATAAACCAAAGCAGACTGCTCGTCTACAACCGGTATTAGCGCTCTAATAATAATGATGAGTAGGGGAGCTTATTGTCATCTGTCGGGCACTTACATCTTGTGTAACAAGGGAGGAGTAGGTACTTAACTGGCTATGTCATAATTCATACATTTGATGAACCAGACATGAATTAAAAACTTTGTTTAGGTTAGTTCATTGAAAACACCTCCATACATTATCAATTATCTACCAATGTTTATTGTATGATCGATAAATCGTATTTTTATCAATTTAGTCATATTTTTATATTAAACTACTAATTCGAATACGAATAAGTATTGGAGTCATCATGTTATCAGCTGTGATATCTAATTGTCAACGTTTAGATTTCTGAATCATAATATGGAACCTTATCGTCTTAGTTATAAAGGTCATTTTACTTTTAGTTGGTTAGCACATGGTTTTACACGAGTGTTTTAGTAGATCGCGCCCTGGCGCAATGAGGTCGGTAGCTCGCTACGTCAGCATGCGAATGGAAGATTTTATGATGAACCTTGATACCATACGGGTCTGTGTTTATAAATACTTACTTAGTTTAAAAATCGTGCCTGTCTTTGCTCCTAGAAGACTACTATATGTTTTGTGGGGAAAAGCCATTGAGCGTATTTTTTTGTATTATAGGGCAAATTGGGCAAAATTATCCCGAAGTTATTAGAATAATTTTGGTGCGATTCAATATGGCAGGCCCAATTCATGAGCCTTTAAATCAAATCCATTGAGTGGTATTTGTGTGATTGAAAACAAGTCCTGGCTTGACGTCATGAGGGGTAACATGCGTGCAATTAGTCTCAGGACATAAATCATCGTTGATAAATATTCAATTACAATTCAAAGAGGGACACGCAGAATTTTATCAAACTAATATGAGCAGAGGTCGACATTCGACCATAATAAACAACATTGAACATTATTGTCTTTTCAAAATCACTTAACCGTTTAACAAAGTAGTTCCCTAAGTTGTTTAACTTAAGGAACTATTTTGATACTTTGTATGTATGTAGTTAAACAATTCTGAAAAGACACGATTCATTTCTAATATCTTTCTCTGAAATTGATTCAATTCTTTCACATCTCATTTCTCATTCATGTTACTAGTTCAACAGAAAGCATAAATAATTGAAATAGAAGGCAATGATGCAATTTCAATAGAATTAATAAATAAGGTTGTCTATTTATAAATGCACATTGTATACAAATTGATGGTTGACGTAATGACCTTATAGATCAGTAGGCACCTTACGTTTTCTCGGGACCTTTTACGTTCTGTCTTATTTAATAAGGAAGTTTAGAGGATATTCCCAGTGCCTGAGAGACTGGGTTTACTTCTTAGAATAATAAGTTTGATAAATTATATTCCTAACTACTTACTGAACCATTACGACCGATTGTGAAGCCAGTGACACAACAAAATTTGCTAAAAGACTAATTAATTTGCAAACAATACTTACATTCAAATACGTCAATATTATAATTATTGTTATTATCTCAGAAATCCTCAGAGCTCATAGATGTTTCACGTCTTACTTATTAATTTATGAGAGCTTTGTAAAAAAAAAATAATGTAAGAAACAGAAATGGAAAATTAGCCTATATGTGTTGTTTGTTCTACATATTTCTATCTTTGCGCCTTTAGTCCAGATCCGTTCATCTGTTTTGACGCATACATCCATTCAAACTTTCGCATTTTACGGTACTTAATATTATAGATTCATTATGTATGTATATTCATATTATACTTTTTAATTTCAGATGGAGATAATGGGTCAAAGTATCTTCGAGTTCAGTCACCCGTGCGACCACGACGAAATCCGCGAAGCGCTGCGCGCGAGTGGCAGCGGGCGTCGCGATTTGTTACTCCGTCTGAAGTGCACCCTTACTAGCAAGGGCAGGAATGTGCACCTTAAGTCAGCTTCTTATAAGGTTAGATATAAATACTACACGAAGTTTGAATTACATGTGGAACTGACTGTACTTTAACTTTAACTTTAATTAGTAAATTGCAGTCCACTGCTAGACACAGGTCTCTCCCACATCCTTCTTGTTACTATAGCTGTGCCGTTTATTTTTATTTATTTTTTAACTTAATGCACAGTACATTCTACAAAGGCGGACTTAATGCCAAAGGCATTATCTACCTAACAGTCTGCCTTAGGGTGATGCAGATACATTGAGGTAGTATCACAGATTACCTAATACATAGTTGGAAGTAGTATGCCGTTCGTTATCATCTGATTTTGGGGCAATCTCTTTATATTATCTTGTCTCGCTCGCTCTCATCCTTATATAGGTGACACCGCAACTTTGCGAGATAGCATTTGGGAGATTCGTAGATTAGACCATAGTGTTTCTAATGGTTTAATTACTATGGGTCAATCCCCACTGAAAGAGCTGCAGCCGGCAAAATATAAAAGGGCAAAATATTACAGTTTTGAACCTTATCTACGGGAGAAAATTATCCCCAAGATCAATTACCTCTTTCAGTGGGAATTGACCTTAATTCGAGGCGTATGACACGTGACAGGTTGTTTTACAGAGCCCTACATAACCACGAGGCTTTAATTTTTTCCTACCTAAAAATATCACATATTATCATGTCCCATACACATTAGTAGTAGGTACCTAGTAAAAGTAGTTGATGGTCGCGTGAAATCGTAATTCCCAGAGCCTAGTGGTGGTGTCATAATGGTAATAAAACAGTGATTGTATCTTTATGGTCTCTATCACACTTGTCACGGACACCGGAACATTAAATTTATTTTTAAAATTAACCTTCAGTCTACGACGTTCTACTTTACAGTGTTGTTGTCATGCGTTTTTACAATAAATGGAGCGAATAATTACATTATAAATTGCACTCAATGTTGCTAGAGAAATATATAGATTTTGGTGCGATTATAATTTTGAAAGGAAAGGGTGTGTCTGTTGTTATAGCGTAGGCGTAGAGGTACCTTTTTTGGTATACCTATCCCTCTGTTTCCTTCAATTCTACCAGTGCTTTTTCCCAAGAATTAAGTTGTGTTAAGTTAAGTTGATATTAATGGCAAATAATCTTGCAGCTGTGAAAATATCCTAAGTTCAACCAGTTGATACAGACGTTTATGTAGCATAGTATAATATGGGGTTCCATGACTGTTTCCTTGCTCACCTGTTTCCTTCATCCAGTCCTGAGTCTAAAGGACCTGGTACTGGTCGGGGAAGAAGGGGGAGGGGAGTGAAAAAGCATCTTATGAGGCCATCAAGCTGAGTGCCACCATGGTACGTGTCTGTAATGGTGACCCTCTTTCCTGAGACTTTGCCTTCAGCTTACCATTAGGTGAGGTGAAGTCAAATTGATGTGTCATATATAAAAAAAACAAAAGTTTCGGAAAAGGGCCTTAAGTTTTTTCTTACCACAAACCACATTTAAGTCGTCGATGGTGACAAACTTAGAGAAGGTTAACCCTGTCAATGGCGTCAATCTTTTTGAAATAACGCATTGCTTATCGATAGATTAACAAAAGGATCAAACTGTAAACAAAATAACTGTAATATACATTTATGACACGATATTTAAATATAAATATTACATAGGTAGGTACTAGATTAATTAACCTTGAACGGTGAACTGTTTTCGTTACAATATCTACATACTTACAGAAAAACTTATACATCGTTGATTGTATAAATAATAGCTTCTGATTTTATTGATAGTAAATCTTTTGTCAAGTGTTTTATACTTCTACCATTCTTTCAGCTTCTCTTATCGATCTGTTCAATAGCCCTAGCTAGAGGGAAAATGATTGGTCACCTGACACGACATGATATGTTCAATAAATCAAACCTGGCCAAGTGCGAATCAAACTTCCGCTTTCCGTGCCAATATCTCATATAACCATAATATATAATATTGTAAATTATTTTATTTTTATACTTTATACATATTTGTGAACAAGGTCGTTAGTCTAAAACAAAATACAGTAAATATTTACCTATATCGGTATAAATATACATACAGGCTGATCTAAATTTAATGCCTGCAAATAAACATTTGAACGCAATTCAGTTAAAATTAAAATAATGTATGTTATTTATATCGTAAGAAAATACATATCAAGGTCGCGTTTGTATCCAAATCTTGAGTTTACTTCTGTACATATTTAACTTTTATTAACATTGTCCATATGCTAATGTTGCCCGTTGTCTGACGTCAAACTCTCTGTTTTTCACTCACACCCACCAAATTATAATATGTTATTTTGAACATTTTATTTGCACATTTTCTATGCGGCCCGCCCCATGGGTAAAAAGAGGTGTGATATACACAAACATATCGCCAGCTACATATTATTTTAGTCTTGCGTTAAAATAAGACAGGAAAGTATTATTATCCAACTAACCGGTACATTTCAATCTCCGTGTGCTATTCCGAAAAAAAAAAACAAAAAGAAAATAATTTCATAAATCTGGAATAGAGGCAGATTTAAGTCCTATTTCGTTGTGTTTTTTGTTGCACTTTGTTTGCATTCTAGATCAATCTGGCAAATAATCTGAATCATTTTCAGACTCCTCTAAGCAACTGCTCGTATGCTTTATTGTTGTTTTAATAACTGTGCTAAAAGTTTAAAGGTCATTGAAAAGTTATTTGCTTATTTGCCACGGTAGTGATGTAAACAATAAGAAAATGTTTGTTTGAATGTTTTGTTACAACACGTAAATAGACTCATGCTGTATATAGTATTATTATAATTATTAAATCTATACTATGCCTAATATTATAAACAGGAAAGATTTGTATTTTTGTATGTAACACATACTCAAAAACTACTGGACCGATTTCTAAAGTTATTATGCCACTAAAAGTTACTTTATCAGATACCTACCAAACCAATATCCATACTAATATTATAAATGCGAAAGTAACTGTCTGTCTGTTACGCTTTCACGCCTAAACCACTGAACCGATTTTAATGAAATTTGGTATAGGGGTAGTTTAGACCTTGAGAAAGGACATAGGCTATGTTTGGTCGCGATAATTGACATCCACGCGGGCGGAGCCGCTGGCAAAAGCTAGTAGGCTATATATCATTATGCTACTATCAGGGATGAACGGGATCAGAATCCCACGCAGATGGAGCCGCGAGCAACAGCTAGTTTTACATAAATTGTTCACTTCACAGCATTAGGTACCTACTTACAAAGCGCCTATAAATTACTAGCTTTTGCCCGCGGCTCCGCCCGCGTGGATGTCGGTTATCGCGACCAAACATAGCCTATGTCCTTTCTCAAGGTCTAATCTACCCCTATACCAAATTTCATCAAAATCGGTTCAGTGGTTTAGGCGTGAAAGCGAGACAGACAGACAGACAGACAGACAGACAGAGTTACTTTCGCATTTATAATATTAGTAGGGATTAAAGTATTTTCCTTTCCTTCTATCCATAAAATTAAATATTTTATACAAAATACATATTAAGTACGAACTATTTAGATACAGCGGATTTTGTTATTAGGTCAATGTTCGCTCTTGAATTTTTTTATTGTTGAATTAAAAATAAGGTTTCCTTAAACTCATCAGCCTTACTACCCTATTCTACTGTTATGAAATCTTTATACAGACGCAACAGTTTGGGCATTTTCTTACCTGCCTTTTTTAGTTACTTACCTCTTTTTTGTTTCAAATCAAAAGCTTAATTGGGTAGGTATGACCTTCAAAATTGGCTCCAATTGCACTGCCCTAAGTGATGTGTACCTAAATTGCGCTGCGCTCTGCGTATTTTACAAATGATCACTGCTATTTACTGTAACATTCATTATAATAACTAGAGTTTCATATTAGTCTTCATGTATACTTTGTTTTGGCAGTAGTGTAACGCTATCCATTGGCACCTTAACTGGACTGTCACACTATATCCAATGCAGCCAATTCTAGGAATATATGCAGTGCCTTTAACTGAATATTTTTGTTTTTGTTATAGGTGATACACATCACCGGTCACATGCTGATGCCTTCGGACGACAAAATGGAATTTAACAATAACAAATCTGATGACAAGAAAGGTGATGGAGAAGATAAGAAAACACTCAAAAATGGCACTCTCGTTGCTGTGGGCAGGCCCATCCCACACCCTTCGAACATTGAAATACCTTTAGACAGCAAGACATTCTTGTCTAAACACAGCCTGGATATGAAATTCACTTACGTAGATGAAGCGTAAGTACCGTTTGCACTATATTTTTTGAAATCGGAATTAGTTCACGAAAATAGCTTCATAGTCGAGGCAAAAGTTCCAGCAATCTTTTTGTAAAGTCGTCAACTCGTGGACTGAGAGGTTTCACGGTTAGTCAAAAGATGGCGCTGTGCTGAAATATTTAAACATATTACCTGACTGAATTTAACCCGCTAACTGTCCATTGTGTTGTATTCGTACACTTCCCCACTCGAATCAGCCGTGTAATATCAACAAAATATCACCTTCAAACGTATTTTGTAGGTTAAACATGATGCGATTTCGCGGTTTTGTACACAGTCTATGATAAACTTCCTCGAAATTCGCTCATTATTGGATGCTACAGTGAATTGTGGAGTGTGAGAAAGTTCTGTGTTCGTAAAATAGTGTTAGTGTTTATAAATCAAGTGTAATATAGTGAGTTTTAGACGTGAAATCTAGAAGATTGGCGGGACATTTGAACTGCATCTGTGTAAGTAGTATTTAATCCGAATGCACAGATGTTAGAAGCTATTTACGTGAAAATCTTTTGTTTAGAAGAGTTTTTAATATTGTAAATTTAATATTTAGTGAAGAAACTTAATGGGAGTGGCGGTAGGTCATTCAAGGTTAAGTATGTAGGTGTACCGGTAAGCATGACCTAAGCATGGTGTTTGCAGGTCACATTAGAGGTGACCTTGGGAACATTCATTATTTCCGGTCCAGATTTTTGTAAAAAAGGTTTCAGTTTAATTAACGAACTTTAACTTAGAAACAAAATAATAATTTTACTATGTATTACATAGGTATTTTGGTCTATTTAAATTTTGTTGTTTATTTTAATTTATTTTATTTCATTACATATTTGAGTAAGAATATTAAAGTATAAATAGTTATGTTGTAAGGGCGAAAGCTAACATTATTTTTCGAATATTTTGAACACTCCCATCACAATAAATTAACTAAGTACTTACACGAATAATCTATTATTATTATCACCTTACGTTTTTCACTGTAGTAGGTAAACACCATAGGTATGTAGTAGTACTTATCTACTTGCCATTTTTCTGTAATTAAATAATATGCTTTATTACAGGTTGACAAACACACTTGGTTTCGAGCCGGACGAGTTAGTTGGTCGTTCTGTATACGACTATCATCACGCAGGCGATACCGGCTCTTTGGTACACCAATTCAAATCATGTAAGTAAAAAATTATAGTGTAAATATAAATATTGTTCTATTTATTATCAGTTGGTCTACGTGTCTGGAAATAAAAATTTAAATGAGCGCCCTCTATTGTCAAACTGTTGTACTACTAAACACTACTGGTATTACGCTGTGTAAATGTTACAATATCGTGCTACAGGATAGTAGCACTTGTCATACCAGAGCAGAGCAGGCATGAGCAAATTACGGTACATAATCGACGCGAAGTAAAAAACGAACTTCTCAATTTCAATTTGTTATATCAATGCTGAAATGCGCTCTCCTCGAATTCATATTTCTAGTTCAGGATATACTTAGCTCAAACCGACGCGACGCACCATCTGTAAAATTTCATTTGAAAGAAAAATAATTAAAAGGCTATTTAAAGCCCTTCTATTAAAACCGAATATTTGGAAGGCAAGCGTGGGCGTAATAGAATTTTCATCTTTGGAGTACAATCACGTGGGCGTAATAGAATTTTCTTTTTTGATTTATTGTCCTCCATAGTCTTATCTAAAATCTTTTTTTTTTAAATTAAGTACATAATTCATCGGTAACATAAAACGTTGACAATCTTTCAATTTCAACACAAAAGTGGGGTGTATATTTTCATGCCTTCAGCGGGGGCACACGATGCGTTGCGGCGCCGCACCGCAGAAATTTCGGCCAATCGGCGGCCACAGAAGCGGTGCGGGGCCGCTCGTATGGCCGCCGGATGAAGGATGAAGATGGCTGCTGGCTACTAAAGTTGATATCAAGTGAGAGGACGCACGTGTCGTTTATTACCTACGTCGTAAAGACGAGGAAATGCCAGTCGGTTGACGACTAATCAATGTGAATCGCGTTATCTTTACGATCAGATTGATCAGTACCTAAGCCATCCGAAGCTGTCGATAACGATTATTACTTTTTAATGTCTTTTTACCTTCTCATTTATGTCTTGAATTTACGATTAGCACATTCAATATCTAGGTATATCTCGGGACACGTATCTTGGGCCTAAATCGCTTGACAAACGGGGCCCTGGCGCCCGCGGATTGTTTTGTAATAAACCTATGCTTGGTGAATTTGAGCTCGTCCACCGCAGTAGCACCCCGTCCTATCCTCAAAAGACTCCCAAGACGCGTGGGTTGCGCGTATAAAGCACATTTTAGGTCTAGATACATGTCCCAAGCTATACTTCCAGACGTTATGCCTAGCAACCACACCTGCAAGCCTACTTATTGAGCGAGGAGGTTCTGGCGTAATCTTTCCTTTCAGGGCCTAAACCCCCGTCCGTTGTTCGGCAGATGATGCTGAGTGGGAGATGAGGTTGGTTAGGATTATTTATTCTGTGGACTGGACTCCGATGGTCTTGGTAGGCTCTCGTACACCGCTGTTCAAAACATTTATAACAAGATTTATAATTACCTATATTTTTTTTTTTTTTTTTTTTTTTTATTTATTTAAAAACATTATAACATTTACAATTGTTTTATAGGTACCAGTAAGCCGAAAGGGTTTGTATCGGTACCTACCTATTCACATACATAATGCCTACTTATCTACTAATACTTTACGTATAAAATTCCTACCCAGTACCCACCTATTCACAATCGTATAGTTATCCACTATGTACTAATTTATACAAACATCAGTTCAATTCTCAATTCGCAAGCATCAATTCGTCGGAATAAAGGTAGTTAGATATTATTAGTTTTTTGCTCGGGAGTGTGCAAGCGTCACCGCTGCAGCGAGGCTATAACCAACCGGTTTGAGTTAGGAAGTGGGAGTAAACTACATTATACAGGTTGTTTCCTATTATGGTAGTATTTTTTATATTTTTCTTTGTAATTTTTATTGTTAATGCCACGTAGGTATTCGTGGTTTATCTCGTTCATTAACTTAGGAACTAGATATTCTATAGTTCGCCGGCCGTAGTAATTTTTTGATCTGGGTATTTCTAGTTTGTTTTTAATGATTTTTCTAGTAATAATTTTATGAGATACGGGTATTTGGGCGTCCTTATTACTGTGCTGTTCTATTAAGAGATCCATTTTGATTTTTGTTTGAATGGGGAGTATGTTGCAGTAATTAAATAGTTCTATAGGGTTTTCCTTGTATTTTTGCCTTATTTGGTCGGGTACTATGAGTTTTAGAAATCTAACTTGTAGGTTGAGTATTCTGTCAGTGTGTGTTTTAAAGGTCCTACCATAGCTGGTGATCCCATATGATATTATGGACTCTGCAAGAGCAATGTACATGTTTCTCAGGATACTATACGGTATTTTTGATTGTATGATGTAAAATTTGGCCAAAATAGCTCGTAGTTTTTCACAAACTGAGTCTATGTGATAGCTCCAGTTAAAGCGGTTATCCACAATAAGTCCTAAGTAAGTGTGATGTGTAACTTGGTCGATAGTGCCACATGCACATGAGGTTCTAAATGCTTCTTTGTGAAGACAATCGTGGTTGTGTGCAATTATTTGGAATGTATTTGGTGGTTTTATGTGGCTTGAATGGACATGTATAATTTTGGTTTTTTTCGCACTTATGGCTAAGCCCGCGTCGTGAGACCACTGGCAGATTCGGGTGAAGTCTTGTTGTAGCCATTGTGCTGCTACGTTAATGTCTTTGTTAGCAACTAAGAGACACGTGTCATCTGCATATTGGTAGATAGAACATTGATTGATCACGTGCTCCATATCGTTGACGTAGGCAAGGTAATGTAAGGGGCCCAAGACTGAACCTTGGGCCGTCCCTGTGGTTACCTCATAAGGATCACTGACCGTTTCGCCGACTTTGACAACACATTGTCGACCTTCCAAGTAGTTTTTGCACCAGGATAGGAGTGGTCCGCGAATACCAGAGTTGTCTAGCTTTGTTAGAAGTGTATCGTGCCTGAGCGTATCAAATGCTTTGCTAAAGTCTATGAAGAGTAGAATTACATGTTGTTGATCGTCTAAGTATTTGTTAACTTCATTAGTGAATTGAGACAGTAGCTGCGTTGTGGACTTGTTTGGTTGGAAACCAAATTGTGAGATGGACAGGACATCGTTTTTCGAGTAATACTCGTGTATTTGGTTACAGATATGTTTTTCCACAACTTTATCAATTAATGGAAGTATAGTAATAGGCCTGTAATTCGCATAATCATTATGACTACCTTTTTTATATACTGGTCGAACGATACCGGTTTTTAGTTCTGATGGATATAGACCTTTATCTACACTACAATTTATAAGTTTGGTTAATACTTCTGACATTTTCTCACTGATAAACTTAATGTCTGAGCATCTAATGTTGTCTACCCCTGGGCCCTTATTGATGTCTAATTTTTTTATTATTTTATGTACATTTTCGTGAGCAGCTCTCTTAAAATAAATCGATTTATTTTGTGGGTATGTGTATTCCGAGATATTTAGTAAATTTTGGTTGCATTTAGGTAGGATTTTTAGGACACTATTTTTAAATTCATTAGCAAAATTATTAGCTATTGTTTTTGCGCTTGTCTGACCCTTTTTAAAGGCCCTAAAGATAGTTTCGTCTATAGAGACCTTATGATGACCTGTGAGTGAATTAAGGATTTGCCATAATTTCCTAACGTTTGTTTTGTTTGCATTTATTTCCTCCTTATAATAATTGTTCCGTGATGTTTCTATAAATTTCCGAGTTTTGTTTCTAACACATCAATACTTAAATAATAGGTACATGCCTACTATCTGCGCGCGATTTACTCGTATCATTATCATTTCTAATTGTCATTTATGTATATTGTGTTAATCTAGACTTGATCGTAATAATTAAGGTCTTAGTATAAAAAATCTCAAAAATTTGAAAACATTCATTACCTATCGTTCTTTTGGGAATTACCATTATCATGTCATTGGGAATTATCATTATCACACCTCAGGGCATAGTAAATTGTCACGTGTGGAAGGCGTATTGCTTACTTTAGCAAGTCTGGCGTAGATAAGGTATACTTACGTAGCTAATAATACTTAGTAAGGGCTCTCCTAAAGAAATGGTAGCTATCAGGCGATAGATACCCGTGGGAACTTATACGAGTAAAGGCTCTATTCTTATTCAGCTTTTTTACTATGCATGTACACATATGCCTGTAGGGAATAAGCTGAGGTTTATATTACACTTACATTTTGATAGCTACCATACTTTGGCTCTAATTGGGACAAGTATGTTGCTCTCTACTGGGCCAGCCTTTCTCCGTGTTGCTGGATAGGCTTTCGATCAGATAATTGCAGAATTTGGTAGAATAGAATATTGGTAGAACCTAGGTCATTACTTTTGCTACGAAGAAGAAAATACGAAAAGTTGATGCCAGATCAAATTTGCTGCCGGTTGGGTACAATCTTGACCTGCTGTGCAATTCACTAACGCGGTGTCCTGCGTGAGCGACGAATACGACGCGACGCGACGCCGATGCGACAACGATGCGAATCGCAACGATGTGCGCGATAGACACTGTCATTGGTCGATTTCCAATGACGTGATACAATTTGACCAATGACAATCTACGTTGCGCCTCGCATCGTTGTCGCATCGTTGTGCTCGCTTAGTGAATTGCAGTGCTGGCCAAGCCTGACCTTTGCTAACACGTCATCAGTATCGGGTTGACCCTAAACCTGAACTCATAAATCTATATCTTAACTTTTCTTTAATCCAGGCTCTGATCATAATTATCTAAACTATCGAAGCATCATTTTCTCAACTATTTTGCTCCCTACCATATCGAAAATAGATCTCAATTAAATTTACCAAATACGTAAATTTTAAAAACACAAAAGCGCAGCCTCAGATTTACTTCGTGAAACTAAACTAATATATTACAGAAGTTAATCTCGGCGTGAAGATTTTTCATAAAGAACTTGAAAATAACTTTGTTACAAGTTCTCGTTGCTTTATCGTACCAAAATGTCAGCACTCAGATTGAGTTATACGTAGGTACCTATACCTGATTCAACTAAGACTATTCCATACTTTTGACTATACACTTTTGAGTTTTTACGTCTTTTGAGATTTAGGTATCATTTAAATATGCGATTTTACTTACTGAATTATGTATGTGTTTTCGTTGTAGGCATTCGTAGGTATGCTATATTTAAACGGATAATAAATAGATTTCAATGGTATCGGACAAACCCATAACAAAAATGAATCCTGGGTAAATAATATTCCATACTCCGTACCTTCGTTCGCTGTGGATTTATACTGATTTAGATTATATTATCGATTATTATTTATTTGCCTTATTGAAGGGATAGTCAAATCGGAAAAAGCACAAACAGCCTCCGTGGCGTAGCGGTAGTGAACGCGGCCGCTACGCAGGAGGCGTGGGTTCGATCCCCGCTCAGTGCAAATATTTGTGTTCATGAAATATGGGTATTTGCATTGGTCTGGTCGTGCCTCGGAGAGCACGTTAAGCCGTCGGTCCCGGTTGCCATAAGAACATCTATGGCAGTCGTTACGGGTAGTTGGAGCCCTCAAAAATCCAAAAAAAACAACAGTCTAGCTGCAAAGCTTCAATATCGCCTAATGTTACCATTGGGATGTGGAGGTCAGATGGCAATCGCTTCACAGAAAATATCGAGGTCTAGCCAAATCCGTAGTTAAGACTGGCAAAAGCGGACCCTAGACTCCGAGTTGAAAGCTTCGGATGCGACTGGGAATTAACGCTAAGAGGAAGAAGAGTCAAATCGGAAAAAGTGTATTAAATCGGTTTATTTTGTAATTAGTTTTAGCAACCTTTCTGATTAAATTGGCATCAATAAATCTAATGAATAATGAAGAATATTAAAAAGAAATTGATACCACGCCAGTATGATACAAAGTAAACTTTAATAATGTCAGCAACATATCAATCAACTAATAATATCGTTTAAATGAAAGATCAACGCTGCACAGATGGCAACGTTATATAATTAGAACAAACTGCAATTCATAAGACAATGTTGCTATGACTCTGTTGTTAATTGTATCATTATTCATCATCGTCATAGAGCGATTTCCCACATGCATTTTTTTATAGGTATATAGGACACGTTAATTTGACTTCGCCTCGCCTGATGGAAAGCTTTTTTATACCATTTAGGTGGCAGACAAGCACAGGGCCCACCTGATGGGAAGTGGTTACCGTGGCCTATGGACTGTTATGAAATGCTGAAGGCAAAGTCTCTTTAGAAGGTCCGCTTATTACTTTTGAAGTAGGTATTTCTTATAATTACCTACCGTCTGACCTCCTAACCCTTAAAGGAAAGCCTGCGTCCTGCGTCGCAGCTTAGCAAAGTGTTATTAGGACTCTGTTCACTTGTTAAAGTCAAATTGCGTTCACGTACAGATACTGGAGAAATAGGGCTGTTTAACATCAAACAGATATATACAGCCCAGGCTCAGCCTGTACATGGCTCGAGTCAACAATAGTGCCCGGAAAATGGCAATAGGCTCACCCCCTATTACGTGGGGCCTAATACAATGATTGGTGAAATGTGGGTGTTAATTCACCTCTGCCTAACCCTATGTATGTATGTGTATGTATGTACAGAATTTACAGATATTACATAATCTTGATTTTCAACATGAAGCTATTTCAAAATGAAACCATTTTTATTGTATGTCGGCTACTAATAAAATAACACCCAAAGGCAACAGGCAAGGGCTTCTCCTAATATTGATCCGACGTATTTTTCACGTTAAACGGGTCAGCCACGTCGGTGTTCAGAAAATAATTTTGTTCGCCTCGTAAACATCGTAGGTGGCACGTGTTGAGGTGAATTTCTGTACTAGACACCTACTTATACGTTGAATCTACCGGAATTCATCTGAGGGATAATCTGATCTACAATCTCTAATTTTTATTGGATATTTTGAATGAAAAACTCAAAGATATCCCTTATTTTTATTGTATAACATCGCGAAGATCACGGATGACGCGATAGAAAAATACTTTTCGGTATGTGGAAAACCTCTACCGTTTCTTCCGGCAATATAGATCTGATATCGAAGATACTATGTGATTCGAAGCAGTTAAATTATATTACAGCTTTTAGGGTCTTGGGATAGATATATTGTATCCACATACAGAATTAAAATATTCTTGCCAACTATTCCAACATTAAAGAGACAGTATTTCTCTTTCTATATCCCCTTTCTTCATCCATAATCTGGAAGTGTAGTCAGTACCTTCTGGACCTCATCCTAGCTTCTTATACGCAACAGTGCGCAATCAATTGACGGACTAAAACATAAAAGAACAATTATCTCTCATCCTAGCGTTTATTCCCAGTCGCATCCGAAGCTTTTCAGCTCGGAGTCTGGGGTCCGATTTACCAGTCTTAACTACAGATTTTGCTAGACCTCGATATTTTTTCGTGAAGCGTTTGCCATCATAGCCTAATGATAACAATAGGCGATATCGAAGCTTTGCAGCTAGACCGTTGTTTTTGGATTTTTTAGGGCTCCAACTACCCGTACCGACTGCTATAGATGTTCTAATGGCAACCGGGACCGACGGCTTAACGTGCTCTCAGAGGCACGACCAGACCAATGCAAATACCCATATTTCATGAACACAAATATTTGCACTGAGCGGGGATCGAACCCGCGCCTCCTGTGTAGTGGCCGCGTTCACTACCGCTACGCCACGGAGGCTGTCATAAAATAACAATTATCTCTCCCCAAAACCAAGCAAATTATCGAAACTTTCCGAGACCACAACGGCAATTCACTTGAGTTATTATTCCCGGTGGCCGTGCCACGTGAGGTCACGGTCACTCAAACATTTGCACAAAATTTCCAGCTGATCAATATCAATGAGTCCATTTTAAATTGACACGCTACTGTCACGCGTTCACCACGTTCTTAGATAACAGCCACCCACCAACACTTGGGAATGTAAACATTAAACACTCATAAATACTGCCGGGAAAAAAATTGAGAAAGAAATTGGCGGGCATTGCCTGGACTCGGGTGTTTTCCGAGAGGCGATGAGCACATGAAGCCGGCACTTTTTTAACACTAATTACTCAGACGCTACTGATGCAGAAAATGTTACGTGTACGTGTTGTTCATTTGTGAATCTCTGTTACCTATATTTTTGTTTGCATAGAGGTCGGTTATCGCGTACGAAATCGTGAGTTAAACGTGATCTGTGTTCTCCAGTCGTATCAGTCGTATGATATCTCCTCTGTTTATGATCAGTTCAGTTCAGAGGTCTAATCGTGCAAAGGTAACAAAACAAAAAGACAGACAGAGTTATTTTCACACGTGCCTGTTATGTAATGTGTTATGTAATTCACAAGTGAATTTGATACAAATTATCATAATAGTGATAATTTGTTACAAAACTTGACAAGTTAATTTCGATAATCATGATTTAAAGAAGATGTAAAGGTTGTTTACGTTCAAAAAAAATTCGTCGTCTATTATTCGTTAGAAATAATATTCAGTGGGTGTTTTTCTATCTCATACAATGCACAAACAATGTGATCCTTCTAATATCAACGTTATTTTATTAATAAAAAAAAAAAACAATTGGACGAACGTTACTAATAAGTATAAGTAATATTTCATGGAAGTTAAAAAAACTTTAGTGAAGGCACTTATTTTGTAATACATTTTTAGACATGACACTTGGTAAGAGTATTTCAGAAGTCGATGCTCCTGAGGTGGAACGATCTAATAAATCTAATTCAGTCCTTTGAGTGGACAATAACAATGAATCCAAATCTCCCCCTGCTGCGGCCGATTCACCAGTCACATCACATGATCTAGTTGAAATAAACGCTTCATGACGGCAGAGGTATTCAAATACCACGAACGCTAGCCAACGTTTGTTTATTACAAGATTCAAAAACTCAAACCAAAATACACTATGTCACGTTCCACTTTACGTGTAGTATAAAGCCGTAACTCGTCATCACAAAGGTGTTTTTGCTTAGATGAGACAAAGGTACTAAACTACTCGTTGCACAATTACACAATCACGCTTGACAATAAGATCCATTTCCTATTTACATTTCCTAATAGTGGCGAAGAGTAAAATTTTACAAAAGGGAAGTTGATGGTAAAACCACGGATATCTGTGAAAAAAACCTTACCTCGATATAGTTTACCATGCATGCAATCCATTATGAAGCCGGCAAGAGTCGTGTTATAGGGACCCTTCGCCACTGTTTCCTAATTAGATTCTGATATAGGTACATGGAATCCCTCTTCTCTTCATCCAGTGATGATGGATCCCTCGTGTATCAAGGACATTTTGTTTGGTGAGCCAATGTGGAATATAACTTCTGTTTTCTGGCAGGTTTCCTTCTCAACTCTGTACATAATGCCTGCCCTTGTTCGTGAAAACTAATACATATCGCTTAATTGAAATTTGTATTCTGTGTCATACTTTGCATTAAATATTGTTGTAGACACGTCTATTTTGACACTAACAGCTGTGTACCTACAGTATACTGTCAATATTCTTCGAAACTGATTGATGGATTACCTCTTCGGGGATATACCGACGACGACGTATGTAAAAATATTCAATGAATAAAAAATCAATGTAGATGTTGAAAATTGTTTGTACAGTCACCTTCAGAATCTCATAAAATATGTCCTTAAAAGATTGTGAAGATAAGTATATTAGTTTGAGAATTTGTGTGTATGAGGTCCTCCAAGAGTTTCGGGATCCAAACCAACCTCACCTGCTGGTGGATATAACCTGCTTGCTTATTGACGGGCGACCCACTGGCTGGCAGTTTCCTCTCAGGGTTAGAGGTGTCAGACAGCAGTCGTTCCCGTTAAACGTTAAAGATCAACAAATAGTAGCTTTGGATGCAACCGGCATCTCGGATGAAGATGATATGATCATAAATGTCTTCATCTCCCACACGTTTAAACTGTGGAAAGAGCTCGCTGACGTGGTTTTTCCAAGTGACTACACTACTACAGTATAGTAGGGGTTCTTCAAAATGAGCATTAAAAGGTTCTTGCGGGGTCAGAAGCGCGAGTGCGATGCCACTGGTGTTGCACACCGCTTCGGCCGCGTACGAAACTGTAGGTTCGTAACCAGTTACGGTAAAAGAAACGCATTGTTTAGCTGCTATTGAGGATGACTGTACATCAATGTTATCTCTAAGAAATTGTAAATATTGAACGGTAGACCTACAAATTCCGCTTTTATCTGGTAGCTTTGTCGGTTACTATCAAATGTGATAATAACACCAACACTATGCAGATAATGATGTAGATAAGTGTGTGTTCACGTGTACATCACGACTGGCTGAATGTCGCCTTGAACTTCTTACATGATTCATTCGGTGAATATTTTTAAATTTCAATAGGTGTTACGATTTGACAGTTTTACTTTTAGTGTTTCGTACCTGAAAAGGAAAAATTTACCTCTAATAGGATCATTTCGTTGCCTGTCGGTATGTCAGTCTGTCAAAATCTTTCCTCAGGAACTTGTGAAGGTATTAAGTTAAAATTAATATAAATAGGTCGACAATCTCTTACCATTTGAAAAAAAATCGAACTCCCGTAATTCTTAAATATTTCGATATTAATTTTGACATCTTTTGCAAAATACTGTAAGTGACATTTTGATAAAAATAGAAACGAGACTGTAAATGGGCAAAGATTATAAAATACTGATACTTGCAAGAAAAATGTGCTTCAATCAATTTATTAATAGATACCTAAGTACCAACTAATAAATTATTTTGGGATCATCGCAGTTTTCTCCTCTGTTGTTGGCATTCGACCGTGGTCAAACGAAAACATCTGTACTATGAAACTAGACCTTCGGGCAACGCAAGAGGTCGAGGCGTTGATAAAAATATCACTGAAATGTTACGTAGTACCTACATGTCACCAAAATATACCTCTTACAATAGCATAATAAAAATATTTTTTTGTAGTAATACGAGAATGAAATAAAATTATCCGACTGTCGGAATACTTAAGATTGGATTTCTGTCATATTTGACGTGATGAATGTTCAATATATTATTCAGGTTTAATTTTGAATCGTAATATGTATGATTAGGCACATATTTAATATAAATGTTCTTATATCCGTTATCCGTATTTTTTGTCGAATTCTAATGACTTTTTAATAAACGTTGGTGTTGTGTTAGATATACCAAATATGTAATTATGTTCAAACTTATATTTTTTAAGCTACGTCATGGAAATAAGAAACAAAACGTTTCAGAAATTCAACCTTTAGATAAGTACTCCAATCCTGTATTTGTTTTATATTATACAAACTTTAGGTCTGTTTGAAAGTATATCCAAAATCATCATACATAAAACTATGTAGCTTGTACAAACAATGAAACGGTACGAAAATCCTAACTTTTAAAACTTTCGCGTTCCATGATGTAGGTAGGCAAATGATAGTCTACTTTGAATAATTGGAAGGTACTATCAAGCAGAAAATGACAATGGGACCAGGTAATGACTGACTAGCCTTATAACGCCATGAATAGTGAATGATTAAATTAAGTACAGTACATGCTACTCTTTGGCATTCTCCCCAGTATGTTACGTAACTCGTTTTATCACGTGCAAGAAATATTTTTATAGTCTATTTATTTACCTCTCTATTAATATACGCCGAATATATTCTCGCCTGTCTATTCATCAGTGCTGAAACATACAGCGGTTAAGTTAAATACATACTACATTACAGCCCCCCTAGACAAGTGGCAATTCGTTAGACGGCGTATTGTAGAACAGAACGACGAATGTATGGGATTTGACGTATATGACAGTCGTCAACGTATGTCATAAACGTCAAATCCCATGAAATGGAATGATGAATGTCATTCCATTCTACAATACGCCAGCCAACGAATTGCCACTTGTCTACGTGGGCAGCACCGAATACTAGTTTTATAATTGAAAACACTGGATACCCGTGGATATTTATTTCTAACCACAAATCAGCATCAAAATTTCGTGCTTGTTATTTTGGAAAATGACAACTGACGTTTCATACAAAAATTATGCCAAATAGTGCCAAAAAAAATTTCATGAGTGAATGCTTACAGCATAAAAGACATCTGCAAAATTTCCAAGTTCGTAGTCTTAGCGCTTTAGGTTCTGCGTTGATGAATCCAGTCAATCAGCCAGGACAAGCGAAAAGGTTTATTGAGATTTTTTTTTTCACCACTTGCGATTCTTGCGAACTACTCAAGAAGTAATTTGTGGCATTTGTGTTTATGAACACAAAACCATTATTATTATTATTATTATTTAAACTTCTTGCACAAATAAAAAAAATGTACAAAGGCGGACCATTCAGGTACCTACCTATATGTGTAATTAATTATTGAATTAATAAGCAACAAATATGCATATTTTTGAATATAATATTCATAAGGGTTGATTTATTCAATAGATTGTGATGAGAATCCATTATTTTCTATTAAATTCGGACACGAACTTTTTAATGTTCGTCCGTAACGTGCCCAGTCATACAAAGGCCGCATTATCCGGAATATTGTGTCGGGAATATTCAAATGAAGCAGATTCCGGAGACCTCGTAAGAACATAACAGTTTCCATTATTGTTTTATAATATCGCCACAATGTTTTTGTGAATGCTTCCAGTCATACACATATAAAGATAGATAAATAAACCGAGTATAAGCATTGCGTATACTCTGCGTAGGGTAAAGTCGGGATAGATGCCCCACTTTTTGAAAAAGGCTCGTAATTCTAAAACTATTAATTGTATATGACTAATTTCTATGAATTTTACTAGTTCAATCATTCCTCTTGAATTATTAATTGTTTTCTTTTACCTATCAATTACAAATTTTGAAAAATTTAGCTTTTTGTAGACCCTTAATTTTTAGGATAGATGCCTCACTGTATGGATAGTTGCCCCACCGTGGAAATACTAAGAAGGATAGATGCCCTTTACATTGCTTAAACGAAAAATAACACCAAATTTTAGTACCATTTCATATTTTACCTTTATAGAGTTCTGTAAAAAGGGAATAAATAACGAGAATACTGTTAGTAAGAAGTAATCAACTAAAATATGAATTTATTGTTTACTTTTAAATCATAAAAAATAAATATATAAAAATGAAGGCCTCCAAACTGTAAGTTACCCATTGATAAAGTATTTTCTCCATTATGTACTATGAATGCAAGTGTTAAATTATTTTTAATCTTTTGTCCAACTTATGCGGCGGGATAGTTGGCCTTTCCCATAGAGCGCACTAAGGGCAACTATCCGCAAAAGTAATTGGGGCAACTATCCTTTTTGATACGGATAGTTGCCTTTTTTAATTTCTAAATAAATAAAAACTATTCGAGAACAAAACGTATTAAATAGTGTAATATAAACTCTAATGCATGCAAAGAAACAAAATTTTTTCTGATTCCTCAATCAGTTATAAAAATATTCAATAGAAAAGACTTAGCAATATAAATGTTTTGACCATCGAGGTATGGCCGCGGGACATTTTCGCTTACACAGAAAAAACGTATACATCTGCACTGATAATTTTTATGACACTACAGTCTACATGAGGTGCTCTTACATTTATAGTAAAGTATTAACGTCACTAACGACCCTAACATATAGAATTTAAAACTGGGGCAACTATCCAACTGGGGCATCTATCCCGACTTTACCCTAATTTAGAATGATAATTTTGATACCTCACACTACTGCGTTAATGAATCTATTTGGGCAATAGATATTGTATTATTCTCATAAACAATAACAGAACTGTCTTAAATTATATTATCAATGCTGTCATAACTTTAGATTGTTGTAAGTGAATTGTATCCATTTAGGTAAGTTTTAGTAATTTCTGTTGTTTTCATATGAATGCGGCCCGGCCAATAGGCTAAGTTTGATCTATTAACTTACTAACTTTTAGTTATTTGTGTAAAATGTGTAAATAGTTTGAATGAGTACTAATTTTACAGAAAACTTTTTTGCAAAATAATTCGAAATCTCGAATAAGTTATAGAATTAGACTCATACCATTTGTTAAACCAAATCATATCATAAACATGATAGAAACATCAAATTCAATTCCATAATTATGTGACGGCCAAACCAAAACACATTAACAGCTAAAAATAGATAATCGTATCACGCCGTAACTATGTGTGTGAAATCACAAACAATATAACAGACAACCAAATCTCATTCAGTCGTGGTAATGTTCAGGACAATGTAAATTGCAGTTCTACCACATTCGTTTCAATGAGACCATCGACCCATGAAATTGCCGGGCCGCGTTGAAAGGGCTTAGATGGAATTGCTTGTATTAAACGAGCTCTAACAACCGTATGACATAATATTCTAAAATGATACGAACTTTTTGCAAACAAATAATATAGCTGAGACTCTATCCGCGGGTAAAGTACAAATCTTATTTCATAAAAATATTCGCGTCCATAAATCACGTTGTTGATACGAGTACAACTTGTTTGATGTATACTGTAGGATGAAGGCTCTTTATCATGTAAGCGTCCTGTATGCCTCTCTAGACAAGTGTCAATTCGTTGCTCGGCGTATGATGGAATAGAATGACAAATGTATAGGATTTGACGTTTTTGACATTCGTTGACGCCTGTCATATCTGTCTAGGGGGGCCTGTACTACATCCATGGGAAAAGATACGGTCGCCCTTGTACACCTACTTTGTTAGGAATTCTATCTATCACTTCTATCAATCTGAAAATCCTATCTCTTCTCGTTGGCAATTAAATTCTGGTACTTCTGTATTTCTTTAGATTTTCGTAGGGTTGTTAGTGTTGTTACAAATGACACCATACATATTACAATTACCTTTGATGTCGCTTTACGTTCGGGCAGACATTCCTACGTTCCACCTCATAAACAGGCATATGAAAAACAACTTATTTGATTTGACAATATTCTACTAATTGGATAAACCAAATTGTTCTTGTCTGTGTAGGTACAGTGCGATGTTTGTTATCCTTCGTGGGACATATAAGTTCTAGCCGTCGGCGTCGGCGGCTATTTCGGTCTGTTTTCATTTCAGGGTCTTGAGATAACAAACTCAGCAACAAATTTTACGACTATCATGAAATTGAAGCGAGTCGCCTCTGGGCTATCTCGATGTCGTTCCTCAGATTTTTCGGTATTTTTCAAGTGTTTATCACTTTCAATCGGGATTTTGGAGGATACTATTTTTTATTTGTTTCAAGTTTTTGTCATCTAATTTTGACCAAATCGTTTAATTATTTTGTTGTTGCTCATAACATTTTGTATTTGGACCAATTGCGTGTTGGACGGTCTCCGTCTAAATGTTCCTAATTCGCCATTTTGATGGTACAAAGTCACTTTGATGAACTTAATGAAGCAGTAAACACGTTTCAGCTAATTGACGAGAATGAATGTGAAATAAAATTTACCCCTAATTCCCACTTTAAGTACTCATGTCATGAAATGTTAACGGCGATTAAATTGCACTTCATGCGAAGGTGACCGTGGCCATAAATTCATAAAACAATGATTATAACACACTGGACCAATTTTAACGACAAGACATTTTTTTTACATTTTATTTTAATTTGTTTTTAACCGACTTCAAAAAAGGTACGTACTTCGTACAGTATCTTTTGTTTTTTTTTTGTATGTTTGTTACGCGATTATGTAGCCAATTCTGGACGGATTTTGAAAATTCTTTTTTTGTTGGATAGAGTATACTTTCAGAGTGGTCCTATGGGATTTCCCTTGATGTCTCCAGGATTAGATCCGGACGTCTTGGACATATCCAAGACGTCCGGATCTAATCCTGGAGACATCAAGGGAAATCCTCCAATCTGATGATTGTCGTTTCATTGCCAAATTACAGTATAGTGAAAATTATTATAAAATACAACTTTAAAAATTATATTCTCGTGATTTTAAGCTGCTGATGATAGGAAGATGGATCGATTATAAAATAACTCTCGATCGATGAGCGATGGATCCATCCATCGATCATCGATCATCGATTATAACATAAGAGAAAAATAAATTTATTGTGCCAGCCAACTTTGTTTGTTGTGCCTAAACTACTATGATGCAATCTAATTGAAATATGGCCTCTTGGGCTAGGCACCGACTTCTAATAAATCAGTAAAGTCTGGAAATTAAGTTATTTTTCGCTTTTGAGTGCCTCTTTTTCGTTTCTTGAAGTCGGTTAAACTTTTTTGTTAAAAATAATTCTTCAGAGAGAGATGTTAGACTAGGGAATGATACTCACGTCAGCATGTAAGAGGGTATACTTAACGAAACATAAAGTCATATCAGCTATCTTCAGTCCAGTGTTTGAACTCGACAATTTTTACTCTGAGCGAAAGAAATTTATACGCCTTACAAGGTTTTTACAGCCATAAAGACTGAAGTTATTACGTAGTTTCATTTGTATTTACATTGTTTGCTCATGTCTGCGACCCAATGGCCTAACGCGAATTCGCCTTAAATAATACTGTTTGGAACTGTAGTGCGATTTACATATTCGTCGGCAGTGAACGAATTTTAATGCTTGTTCAGAAATTATAGTAAGTACTGAATTATTGCCACGAGATTCTGAGACTTCTTTACGGGGTATTTTCATTGGGTTTGCTCAAGTTGACCTTTCTTCGAATTCACAAGGAAGTCCAGTACAGGCGGCTAGGATTGTAACCTGAAACTGAAGATGTTATTTTAATAAAATATTTATCTTAGTAATGAATGACTTTATCTTAGTAATGCAACTGAATTTCATGCAATCAAAATGTTTTTTATTCGTTTCATCACTTCTGCTTCGCCAAAATCAATAAACCACTTCTATTGATTCCAGTCCTGTCCTTGGTACCTATAGATATAAATGGAGCGAACAGTATGTAAGTATGGTCGTGAGCTTTTTAAACGTTTCTGTATCTGTTTTGCTACTTGAAAATTCATCAGGCAAATATGGACGTCTCAGCCGAAGTACGTATAATATTATGAAAGAAAGTACTAATTTCAATTACATCTCATGCTAATGCCACCGTTTCGATAACCGAAATTCTCTCTACTGGATTGTTACTTCAAAGTAAAACCAAAACAGATTTAGACTAGCAGAATCTCATGAATAACGTAATGTGGAGATAGCTACTGAAATTTTCATTACTACTCATTCTCGGAACGTTGAATCATACTCAGGTTTATTTTCCTGTTCCACTTAGGTCGACCAATGAGTGCTTAAATATTATAATTTAGTTCGAGAGCAAAAACATTTTTACAGCATATTAAACTTCACAGTATACGTTTTATGGCCTTTTAATGAGAAATTTAATCATTGGCTTAATGCTACCCTAAAAGTGACGGTTGCGAACATTTTGAGCGCAAATTATATTAAGCTTTCAACCTTATTTGATACTCTCAGGAGACTCCTACGCGAACTTGGCATTAATTACTTTGTGTTCCAACTTCAAACATGTTTATTTAGGCATCTGATAATTGCTAGTTTCAATAATAGGGCTCTCTCGTGTTCTGAAACACAAACACGAGCAGTGTTCAGCAGGGTAAGGGACTATTTTCGATACAATTACTGTGCCACAATTTGACACCTTACATAACAAGTACTTTATGGCGTTGTAGAGCAAGACCAGCAAGCTTATGCTGATGGGCAACATAAGCTTGCAGATGATTTTGTAGTCCTACGATTCGATTTCAGTAGATTACTATGTTTTTCTATTAGAAGATTCTTAGTTGTGGTATAAAGTTCTGGAATTTGTTCGGCATTGGGTTCCAACTACCCGTTACAGCAACTAATGGCAACTGGGACCGACGACGACGAAACGTTGGTATTACCTACGTGCTAAGAATGATCTTGATCACCCATCTTAAGAATGGCCACGAGCCCCTAGTAGGTACTCTTTCTACTCCTTCGAGATATACAGACATGAGAAGGAAGAAAGAATCAATGTTTATTCTAGACACTTAGATGCAAAAATGATGCATAAAGCAATTATTTTATTATTCAAAAGGAGTAAAAAAATCATTAATTCTTAACTTTTTTTAATCAAAATTTATGTACTGTTTCAATGCAATTAAAGTACAGTTAGATTCATTTTTACGTTGTTATCCTGTAGTATTGCATTCATTATGTAAAATCTTACTCGGCAGCATCCGGCGTCTACCTGTTATTTACCGTATATTTTTAATTAACCTATTATATAGAATAGATTGTATCACAAAATGACGTATACCGCCAGCATTATTGTAATGACAATATTTTACTACTAAACCAGACGCTAATATGTAGTATGAAACCGATTACGTAATGTCCACAAACTATGTTTTAATTTGGGCACAATCTAGGCATTATAAACAACCGAAGTGGTCTGATGAGGCCGTTAAGATGAATGCCATCATTGTAGCATCGGTATCTATGCATGACCCCCTTATATTCCTGAGATTTCACATTTAGTTTACTGTCAAGAAGCAAGGTGACGTCATACTGGCCGTGCCCTACGCGATCCAATATGAAAGAAAAACAAAATAACTTTTAAATATTCCGAAATTTATGTTCAAATAGCCAAGACTTTAATTTTATCCGAAAAAAAAAGACCAAATTCCGTACAAAAAACGTTGAGGGATGAACAACATGTCACTGGTGAAAAAGTAAAGATGCCCCGAGCTTGTAAAATGTTCACATTTTTTACGTAAACGTATCGAGAGAACGGTGCATTTTAATTGGCTGGCTTCACACACACACAGATTTACACAAGGCAGGCGGCCAATCGCAATGCTCCGTTCTTTTGATCCGTTTACGTTACGAATTCGAATATTTTTAGTGCTCGGGGCACTGAACAAGATCTCCAAGTTTATTAAGTTCTGAATTAAATGATAACTGTAAAAGTTATAGCGTTCTTAAATTTATCTCAACGAAAGTTTGTTAATATCATTGCTATTGAATTTATAACTTCGTCTTGTTACAACTTCCTTGCAAACTTTCAATATTGATAATGCCCGGGAGCATGCCGCATGCCCTGACTAGATATTATGTAATTGCTTTTACCATGAGGATATTTATATACGCTAAGTAATAAACTAACTATAAATTAGATTTATATATTTTAGTAGAGTCGCGAATAACTTTAATGTGTATTTGAAACTGTTAAAATATTATCTCTCTATTCTGCAACCTCAGCATGACGGCATAGACACATCTATCCACTTCTCTTCGACTAATAAAGTTGAAGAAATAATGTCTATATCATGTTGTTTTGGTCACGTGACACCTTTTTCTGCGATTTCATTGTTTGAAGAGAAATGAAGAGATATCTCTACGTCACCATGCTGAAGCTGCTGGTTAAGTAAGACCTGATAAAGAACACTAAATAATTTACGCTAAGAGGATAATTTGACGTCCTAAATTATACTGTTTTGGTTCATAAACAGCTTAATTGATTGTAATTCTCGTGTCTTGATCATTCAGAAAACCGTCATCAAAGAAACATTGTGCAGATAAGTAGGCATGTAATCAACCCCTTTAAATCGTTTGATAGCAAACATCTTATGCTAATGTACCACTTTGATTGTACCCCATGTACTGAATTAATCAGGTCAGCTTAAGATAATAGGTTAGTGGGAACACAAGCTTAAATGAAATTACAGCGAATATCGTTGATAAATACGAGTAAGCTTGCTTTACTCCCTTTAATACTATACTTGAAACACGACAGAAAACCAGTTTTATCTGGTGTGAGCGTAATAAGTAAATGTTGACGAAAATATTCAGCAGTTCATGGCCGAGTATTGGTTTGTGTGTAGTGTAGATCTTGGCATTTCTTTTTTTTTCTTATTTGGCAAAGACATCAAGCCATTTGAGTATTAAAGACAGGTACTCAACGGTACAATTGTATATACATACTACACTAATACAATGCGTCGTCTAGGTCTACCTCATAAACATCGGAATCGCTATCAGCCAAGCTCACTTTACAGTGCCTGGAGTTCAACGACCTCGGTTATTCACAATTATTTACGACTTTGGTTATATAATATCTGCTCTTTTATTATCTTAATAGTATTTTTTGTGCTTTTTTATCAGATTTAGTTTTGAAAGTACTCCGTTTTTTAAATTTAAATATCTATTTTTGAGCTCTAAGTGTGTTTCGTGTTCTGGTATACAACTCAGCTCATTAACGCGAAATAGCTTTATTTTTGGTTGAGCCGTTGTTTGTTGAAGATTTGTGTCTATATCGTTTTTGTTCGTGTCCAAGAATTCTCGAACACCTTTTATTTGTTCTTTACTTCACAACTCAACTATCTTAGCTGCGTGACTCACATATGTACTTGCTATTAGTTATAGGTAGGTTAGGTAGCCAGTAGCAACTACCCTTACTGAGAGAATCGAATTAGGCTAAGTGAATATAGGGTTGTTCATTTCTTTCTCGAGTGCATTGCCATGTTTATAGCAAGTCCTAACGTCTTCGTCGAGTCGTTACATCGACTTCATTATATACAATGTTACTTTACTAGAGTGAATGGAACACTAGGGTAAAGTAACGTTGTATTCTTAATTCTTATACTCGCAGCTTCTCATGGAAAAAATCCATAATATCTAAACCCGATTGCAGCGCCACCTACTGGGTCCAGTAATATTACTTTGTTGTAATATTCATGCAAAAGCAAGTTTTAAGTTGGATGACTGGTACGGGAGCGTTTTCAAAACATACAGACAAACCATACTACTTTTTGGCAGTTCTATCTATTTCCTGCGGCTTCACCAGCGTTTAATATTGGTCCCGTCCCTTCTACCCACATGAACCTGTGTCCGGGATAGCCGCCCAAGTATGTGCTATTTCAGACAATAAACACGTCCAGATCCATTCAGCCGTTCTGGCGTGCTTGAGTAACAAACAATCGTTCAAACTTATACATTTGCAATACTATAGTAAGGTTGTTATTAGGAATATTCGTAATCGCTTCGGTTGATGCTATTGTTACATTGCTGTTTTCAATTCAACTAATACAATTATTTTCTTTCTTTAAGTATTTTGGGTGTAATGCATTTCACACACTTCAGTTGCAATTAAATTTATTAGTTTGCTTTTTATGCGATGTTGCTAGCTGAAATTCTGGCGGCATTCCAACAATTTTGTGGAATACATGATAATAATCCTGTGTCTTTAATATTGAAGATGTGTTTTCACTAAATTTAGACTACAAACCCTAAAATTCTTCCTAATCTCTGCATTAGTTGTCAGGTTCTACCGTATCGTACCGGTTATAAGCTTCAACCCAGAAAAACCAAGAAGTAAGTGGCAGTTAGTAGCTAATCGCGTTGCTAATAATCTTGAAAATTTTAATTGTATTTTGGCAACTGACAACGTAGAATAGAATGACGAATGTATGGGATCTGGCGTATATGACAGTCCTCAACGTATTTCATAAACGTCAAATCTCCTATACCACTGTATTGCCACTTGTCTAGAGAGCAGATCGGGATCAGAAACGAATCATTTACTCACTCACGTGCACACTTTTACTTACAGTTAAAAATCAACGCTTGTATGTAAGTAATCTAAAAACTATCGTAGACATTCTTTAGCGTTTTCATCACACAAATTACAAAATACTTGTCAGAATAAACTTATTATACCTACCTATATTAATATGTTTTTCTAAGTCTCTTTCATCTATATAAGTATCTTTCATATATTTTTATCGCGTAAGTAGGTATATATCCTTTTATATCTTCCTGAAATATTTCGCGTGACTTGTTTTCTTTATCGTTAGTTCGAGCGCGCACGCAATATCCGTTGTCAGTAACACGTTCTTGACCGGGTGGTTTCCGCCAACCCTTATATGTATCTATTTGTATTTTCCTTTCTATTGAAAATTGGAAGCTTCGCTTAAATAGTCCTATTTCTGGTACAAATCACGTTTTTGCTAGACATTTAAAGTTATGAGCCCTTATATACTTTATTGTACCTACAAACCGAGAGAAATGAGATATTCTCTTACTCCTCTCTTACTCCATTACATTTGCACTATGGGCTACAACGGAATTTTATGAAGCGTTTCCGGGTGGCTCGAGATTTTTCGAAATCAAATATCTTTAAAACTATTTATCGTAGGAAATACAGTAGTAATTTTTCGAGAGTAAAAAAAAATCTAACAGCCTTATTCCTCAATAACTAAAAAATATGTGCTTATCAACTTAAGTGAATAATATGATTATGCAGTTACTGTGGTGTACGTTTGTAGGTACTCTAATGAGGCTTTCAACTTACTAAACAATTTTTTTTTGTTTATCGAATTTAGCAATATTACTTAATTGTACGATATTATGATCAGTACCTATTTGAGTCTATTTTGGACCAAAATAACATTGCGCTTGTTGTTAATAACATAGTTTAACAATCTACTTATGATAACCTGCAGGTTATCGTATAATTAGGTAAAGTGTTATTATATTAATCTTTCTTATACATATATAAATATCTTGTTCAGTAAAATCTTTCAGTAACACAGTAAATTAAAATATAGATACAATATCAACGTAATAAATAATATATTACATAATTCTTTTATTCGTGCATCCATCGATGGAACAGTGATAAATGTTCATTAAGTATTATATTCTCGTCTCGACCCATATTATCTAACTATCATCATGCATTATATTCATCTACATATTTCTCATTTCTTAAGACCATACGACTAACCGCTTACAAAGCAAATTTTTTGAGGTAGACTTAGACAGCAGTTTGAATACCTGACATACTGAATTGTTGACAAACGTGGTCGTATGAATTAGTAATGAGAAAGCTTAGTGAAAGGAAAAGCAGTAAGCTCACATACTTGTGAATAATGGAAATTTAATTCGGCAAAATGTTTCAACGCAGGTAACACAAACAAATGTATCTGATCGAAACGAAAATAAAAATATACAGAAAGTCAAATGAATGAGAAACTAAATTTACTGTCTTGATAATTTCGTTGATAATGTTTCTATTGCCTGAGGGTTTTGAATTCTGAATGTTACGTTGAACAATTTCTATATTTCTCAGTTTATTCTACATTCATATACTCACGCCTGTAAATCCCCGAAGGGGTAGGCAGAGGCGTATCATCGCCCACATTTCGCCAACTATGATTTTCGGTCCCACGTAGCAGGGCGAGCCTATTGCAATCAAGCGGGCACTTAGTCATGGGCTGTATGTTTACTGTCGGATGAAGAACAGCTCTATCTCTTAGTCACCTTTTACGAGACCCACAGGAAGAAATGACCCTATTCTACTCCACCGGGACCCAACAAGGAATTCTAAAGATTAATAAATAGCAGATACGTAGGTATCTAATGCACAGCAGGATATTAAGTGACCTCTTAATCTGAGTCTACTCGAGTGAAAATACATCTACAAGGAATGTTGGGCTCAGTATATTAAACATAACATAACATAACATAAACTCACGCCTGTATCCCCGAAGGGGTAGGCAGAGGTGCTAGCACCCACATTTCGCCGTTTATGTTTAGGTCCCAATGTAATAGGTGGCGAGCCTATTGCCATTAACCGGGCACTTATAAACCTGCGATAAATACACACATAACTTCGAAAAGCATCGAAAAGTCATTGGTGTGTGCCATGGTAAAACCTGGGATCGAACTCGAGACCTCGTCTCAGCAGTCCATTACCCATACCACTAGGCTACCGCGGCTATTTATATTACAAAGAAAGTATATTACAAAGAAAGAATTAAGTGGTCACAAGGGATAGACCTTATTACGATCCGAACGCCATCTGTGGGGACTATTAATCTTTATTAGTTTCTTCGTATAGGAAGCGAGAGTCGACATATATTATTATACTTATACGTGAATCGATTATGTCAAGGCACGACCAGCCACCATAAATTTCTTCTGTCTTCGAGTTGTTTCATGTGATCATATCAGAAAGTTGTTTTGGTACATTCGTTGGAAGATAAATTCCAGTCGTAATTACATCATAATTTTGTCATTTGATTCTTGATTTCTATTAAACTGTTATCTATGTTGTTGGAGTGGGTACAAAATGAACACATCGCATGTTGTTTTGTTTCGACCGTAATTTATGGAACTTGCCGTCCAAACTACGTAGTATCTTGCATAATATTCGTAAACTCTGGATAAACCTCAACGTTGCGTTTCAATATTTTGATTTCAGCTCACTTTTGAAGGGAAATCATCTGATCATCGTCCATCTCAGTCTGTTGCATTGATGTTCTATAAAATACCAACTAACATATGGGGTTTCTTTCTTTATCTTTCTGTTACATGTACTTGAATCAGATTTTTGATAGCATAATCATACCTACTAGGGATTTATTTTGCAGTGCCGAATCATGCGCAGAGCACTTTTACTCAATTTAAAACGTAATTGGCACAATCATATATATCATAATAATATAACCGCGGGCGTTGTGGTTGTTATGTGCGTGCCGAATTGCCATACAAAAATATCTTTAGTCGTCATATCTCTAAAGATTTTATTGGTAAACGAATTTAGACTTATTCCCTTTATTGTTTTACGGTTCAGGCTTGCCCTTGATAAATATCATGGTATACTTATATCGTCGTTTAATATAATAAAATAATAGTTGTAAAATAATAATGTATGGTACTGAAGTGAACCGAGATAAGACTCCTGAAGCATTTTATCCTGTCGAAGTTCGCGTGTCAGCTGCAGCTAAAATAAGCCACATCAGGAAGAAAAGTTAAGAGGCGAGAAAGGTGCGAATGAGCAAGCCAGTAAAAGCCGACCTAGGCGTATGTCAGTCAGATCGAGGACATTTTAAGGAAAGGTCAGAAGATGCAAAAGGCTTATGCCAGGATCATAACAAGTGAAAAGATGTTTCCTCGACCTATCCTAATCGAAGAACAAAATTACTATATTTTCCTTTTTGCGTATGTTTGTAGGCCATCCTATACATTTGATATCAGTTTTGATAATGTTATTTGATATTTGTCACGCTATCTTCAATAAGATTTATCAGTTAATCGTTTATGAATGATGGTTCCAAACATTTACGCATGTGTAGATTTGCTAGAGATATACGAACGATAACGGAACCTAGTGTAAAATATTATTTTTATCTTCCTGTTTGGTTATATTACTGAAACTTTACATTTTGTGCCAGTGCTCTGAAATACTACTATGGTAATACTAATATACATATACCTAGTAGTTTCATGTGTGTATGGATTAGGCCTCAACAAGATCGGGGTCTAGCTCAACCTCAGCTACCAGCCGGTACACCTGCTGATTGGTGAACGAGGTTCTGGCGCAGACATCCCTCACGAGGTTCGCATGTTAGACAGCAGCCTCTCCCGTCAAAGCTAACCAAACCAAGACCCAAACCCAATCATGGAAAGAAGGAGTAGAAAACCAAACCCTGGGCTCCAAAGTGCAAACTCTGGATTTATCCTGGGTTTTCGCTCCGAGAAAGAAAAAGGCTCCAATAGTCTTATATAGCTTTTTGTTGCAGTATTCTCCAAAGGACAATGCGAGACCGGGCAGTATCGCTTCCTCGCCAAGACCGGGGGCTATGCATGGGTTCAAACCCAGGCCACCGTCATCACCGACAAGCAACAGAAACCAATCAGTGTCGTCTGCGTCAATTACGTCATAAGGTAGGTTTAGATTTTAAGGAAAATATGAACTTTTTTCTAACCATGGCACATGTATTTTCACTGGCCATAAGTGTTTTCGTTTCAGGATTTTAAAAAAATGTTCTTTTTGATATAAAAATTGTGTTAAATAATATAAGGTAAGCTACCTCTTTTTTATCTTCATTATAATTAGTAATCAAATAATTTAGTGCAACTAGACATAAATATTGGTCTATTGCCTGTTAAATAGATGGAACATTGGTCTACTCCCTGTTAAATAGGTGGAACATTGGTCTACTGCCTACAAAATAGCCTCGATATCAAATTCGCCGTTATAGTCCAACGAATATTTTATCTTGATGATCTACTATTATTATATTGCTATTAGCTGAATTAAATAATAATTATTATCAATTAGGAAATTACCTAAACAGTAGTCTGAGCTATAAAAGAATGGAGGCGTCGTAAAACGGACTATAATTTCATAAAAGCATCGTAAATTGTCGCAAGTGTCTGTTTATTTTCAAACAGACATTTATAAGTAGACTAGTAGTAGGTTCCAGCTTTTGCTTTTTTTTTTTATAAAAAATCGCCAGATAAAATATGAACAAAGACAGCGAAAATCCGTGTGTAATGATACTACTATCATTAGATAGTTTAAAATACCAAGGTATAGGCTGCCTTTCCACCAGACATGTGCTACGTCGCTATGGATGCGTTTGATATCCACCATTCATATTTATTGATCTACATATCACAGCATTCACAGCATCTGGTAGGAAGAGATTCAGCTAAGCTATGATTTTTTTTATATAGAACTAGCTGACCCGGCGAGCTTCGTACTACCATATTTTCCGCCCGCGTGGTATTATTTCTAAATTTATCAGTGTTTCTCTACAATATTATGCATGTATTATACATATAAACCTTGCTCTTGAATCACTCTATCTATTAAAAAAAACCGCTTCAAAATCCGTTGCGTAGTTTTGAAGATTTAAGCATACATAGGGACGGACAGACAGCGACAGCGACTTTGTTTTATAATATGTATTATTCTCCATACACATCTTTCTATATCCACAGTACACATTACTGTGGATATAGAAAGATGTGTATGGAGAATATATTCGAATTTTGAATATTTGTGACAACTTCGCTACATATCATAGCACAGTGGAAACGGTCACATAGTTTCATAGCTTAGCTTTCACACCCTCGTAGCATAGCTGCATAGCACATCTCTGGTGAAAATGCTGCCTAAGGGTTAAGGGACACGAAGATGTTACAGAAAATGTCTGGACCAGGACAAACCCTTGAATCGTCCCTTCGCTTCATTCTACATTACATATTTGCTCTGACCACCGCCGACGTTGTAAAACATTTTACTACACCTCTTTCACGTCGTCATACATTTTTTATGATCTCTTGAATGAGTTTTATGACTCTCCGTATGAGATTTTTTGGCACTTCTATGGAACATATCTCCTAATGCAATATAAAATTTGCTAATAAAGTATACTTCGGCGAAGAAGAGAGATAGTTCGGCATCTTTCGATTTTGTAATGCGTTCTCTTTATTGCACAACGCAAGTTTGCCACTTGATATTCGTTTAAAAGAGTTAAACCCAAAGTTACAGTTTCAATATTTTAAAAACTGAAAAAGGTATGAAACTGTCACAAACATGTCAGTATTTTCAGTCCTAAGTGTGACAGAGATAACGCTCCTTTTGCTCGACACTTGTCAAATCAATAACCAGCAATTTCATAATGTATGCTAATCGAACATCTCCAGCGAATGAAAAAGAAAAATTCGCTCACCTACACGAGTATTTATATCACAATATGGCAATTGATTACTTGTGATACCTACAAATACCTACCGATTACATCAATTTACACTGCTATGATAATATTGTTACAAAAACATGGTTATAGCTACTAAAGATGTATAAACTATCAGTAACTTTTAGATAGCGTTATCAGGATATAAACTAGCCTTGTTATTTTTTATTGAGTACTGAGTTTGGCTATGATAGAAAGGAACCGCGATAAAAAACTAACGTTAAACGTTGTCAAACGTTATCACGATTTACTGCAAAAATTTCATTGGTGAAACGTGCATGTGTTATTCCGAACACAGTTATTTTCACATGTGAAAGCCGACCAAAATATAGTTCACTAATAATACACTATTCATTTCTATACCATTCTAACCATTTGCGATGAAAATTTGATAATTGTAAAGCATATTTAGGTGTAGCTTCAACTTAAATCTAACGTAAATATGACGTAAAATATTCGTTCAATTAAGTTTCAATTACCGATTGAAAATTTGGATGATGTTCATGCTTAAACTATAATGATTTACTAACACCTGACCAGACCGTGTCAGGGGCGACAGCTTGGCGTCTATATAGATCACTGCACATTACTTGGCACTCCTAGAAACTGTTACATATTATACTGATTCTACATTGTCAAT
This sequence comes from Eilema depressum, assembly GCA_914767945.1. Lineage (NCBI taxonomy): Eukaryota > Metazoa > Arthropoda > Insecta > Lepidoptera > Erebidae > Eilema > Eilema depressum. The sequence goes on from OU612031.1 coordinate 12,687,637, forward strand.
GAAACAATGTACATAAATGCGGAACGAAGTACATTTTGTTACACTGTTTCCTTGTCGGTGTTACCTTGTTTACTTTCTATATTCTCCCAACAGGATAGTAAACTGAGATCTAAATTTCATTTCCTTCTCGATTGATCAAATACACTTAAATCTGATGGATTTGAAAACTGACAATTTTTGTTTTACGTATCGTTTCTGGAAACCGAGTTGTGGTAACCTACTGTCGCTACATTTCACACACATCTGTGAAAAAGATGCATTATCTATTAATCTTTATTCAATATACGAATATACGTATAAATCGAAACTATAACTGCCTCAGCTGTATTCAATCTACGAATAGAGCAATGTAATTCATGTTCGTAATAATGTGACACATTTTATTGTCTTACAATTATACTTAACTATATGATGACCTTTAACAGCCATTGTAAATATAATTTCTCGTGAAATTTGCACTCCATCTTGAATATCGTAAAAGCTATGTGGAAAGTATTTCTGCGAAGCGCAATCGCCCGTAAAGCAGAATTTTCCGATAGCTATTTGAGCCGTTGACAGACGTTTATTTTGACTCAGGGGATTGAATCTTCCCATTTCAAATGAAGCTCGATGGAATATTTTTACAATGGGAATAATTTCGTTGAAATCAACAATCCACGAAATAACGTAAGTATCAAGTATTTAATTATATTTACGAACGTCTGCATCCTCAAACGGACTTGAACATTTCATTTTATTTTACGATGCTATAACTCCGTGCTAATACTTTCTCACTCGTCTCGGTTTCATACCAAACAAGAAAACATTTTTTCCAAATGTTAACACCTCCTTCAAGGGAGTAATAGAATTCATTCGGCCGAGATTACTCACTTTTGAAGTAATCTGTTTCACTATAATAAGAACCTTGTTTTTCGACGTTTCAAATGTTCTCAAGTTGATATCCTTCTTTAATAGATTCAAGTATTTCCTATTCCATCTGTGTTTCGCAATATCTGTCAAGTTGTTGGTGCTTAAGGTCAAGTTAATTGTTATTTCTTTCTCTTTTTTTTCTTTACGACACTTCTTTCCGTTCTATATAAACGGTCTAGTTTTATCCTCATCACTTGCAAACGTTCGAGGTAGTAGTTTTCATTTTAAATTTACTATGACTACCAAAACCATTATATTTTCTCAAGAGTACCCTGCTTAATATATAACAATGCGGTTGCGTCACAGTCGAACGACATATTGTTTCTTACTACCGGCACCTATTACCGGCATAGGTGGTTTGTTTTCATTCCTGTAGACCTCGTCTTGCCAGTAGAGACTGAACCCTCGGGCTCAACCCTCTTAAATATTAATTCATCATTCATCATCATCATTTCAGCCATAGGAAGTCCACTGCTGGACATAGGCCTCCCCTATAGATCTCCAATAGGACCGGTTGGAAGCGTCTCGCATCCAGCGCGTTCCCGCGGCCTTTATGAGGTCGTCTGTCCACCTTGTGGGTGGATGTCCCACGCTGCGCTTGCCGATACGTGGCCTCCACTCGAGGACTTTTCGACCCCATCGGTCATCAGTCCTCCGTGCTATGTGCCCTGCCCACTGCCATTTCAACTTGCTAATCCGCTGGGCTATGTCGGTAACCTTGGTTCTTCTACGGATCTCCTCATTTCTGATTCGATCTCGCAGAGAGACTCCGAGCATAGCCCTCTCCATAGCTCGTTGGGCTACTTTGAGCTTACTCATAAGGCCCATAGTGAGGGACCACGTTTCAGTGCCATAAGTCATCACTGGTAACACACACTGGTCGAAAACCTTCGACTTGAGACACTGAGGTATGTCGGACGAGAAGACATTGCGTAATTTTCCGAACGCTGCCCAGCCGAGTTGGATTCGGCGATTGACCTCTTTCTTGAAGTTGGACCTACCTAACTGGACTACTTGTCCTAGGTAGACGTACGAGTCAACAACTTCAAGAACCGAGCTCTTAACAGATATCGGGGTAGGTACAACATGGGCATTGCACATCACCTTTGTCTTGTCCATGTTCATTTTAAGACCCACCTGTTGAGAAACTCGGTTGAGGCCTTCGAGCATCGTGTTGAGATCTTCCATCGATTCTGCCATGACTACAATATCGTCGGCAAACCGGAGGTGAGTGATGTATTCGCCATTAATATTGATGCCGAATCCTTTCCATTCCAGGAGCTTGAAGGCATTCTCCAAAGTGGCCGTAAACAGTTTCGGAGATATCACGTCTCCCTGTCTTACGCCTCTTTTCAAAGGGATCGCCCTCGAACTCTGTTCCTGTACTCGAACCGACATGGTGGCGTTATTATACAAACACTTCAACACTTCGATGTACCGATAGTCAATACGGCACCGCTGGAGAGACTCAAGCACAGCCCATGTCTCGACCGAATCAAAGGCTTTCTCATAGTCCACAAACGCTAAGCAAAGTGGTAAATTATACTCTTCGGTCTTCTGTATAATTTGCCGCAGCGTATGGATGTGGTCTATGGTACTGTAGCCTCTACGGAAACCGGCTTGTTCGGGAGGCTGGAAGTCATCAAGCCTGCGCTCGAGACGGTTCGTAATGACCCTTGAAAACAGCTTGTAAACATGGCTCAGAAGCGAGATGGGTCTGTAATTCTTCAGTAAGGTATTGTCACCTTTCTTAAAGAACAGCACCACCACGCCTCTGTTCCACGCTTCTGGCGTTATGCCCTCGAGGACGACGGTGTTAAAAAGCCTCTGAAGGACTTTAAGTACCGGTGTTCCACCCGCTTTCAGAAGCTCTGAAGTGATTCCGTCGTCACCCGGTGCCTTGTTGTTCTTAAGCTGATTTAGGGCCATTCTAATCTCGTACAGGCTGATGTCCGGGATATCCTCGGTGAAGTGTCGGGTCAACTTGGCTCTTGGGTCGGTCGCCATGTTGCCAGCAGGATTAGCGACCGAAGCGTATAGCTGTCCATAGAACCTTTCGATCTCCTCCAAAACCTCAGCCTTGGTCGACGCTATACTGCCATCTTCCCTCTTCAGCTTAGTCATTTGGCTTTGCCCAACAGACAGATTTCTTGCGAACACTTTGGAGCCTTTGTTCCGCTCGATTGTCTCTTTAATATGTTCAGTATTAAAGAGACGTATGTCGTGTCGCAGAGATTTGGAAATCTGTCTGTTGAGCTGCCTATATGACTCTGCATCATCGGAAGACTGCAGTCGAAGTGAGCGTCGTTTAGCCATGAGTTTTTGGGTGTGATCGGAGAGTTTCTGAGGTCTATTTGAACGGCGGGGTCTAAAGTGCTTAGAGCCCACCGTTTGGACAGTTTCTACGAGCCTGTTGTTTATCTCGTCCACCGACGCAAAGTTCTCTAGGCAATCAAAGCGACTTGAAAGCTCAAGCTGAAAGTTCTCGGGGTTTTGGATTTGGACACGAGTAGGTCGGAGTGTAGACTTCATCAGGCGGGACCTTTCGAGTTTAACGTTAATACCCAATGTGCCTCTTACGATTCTGTGATCACTACCGGTTTTCACCCTGTGGATCACGGAGACATCACTGAATATTCGTTTCTCGTTGGTCATGATGAAGTCTATCTCATTCCTCGTGGAATCATCAGGGCTCATCCAGGTCCATTTCCTGTGCGGTGGCTTCTGAAAGAAAGAGTTCATCATGAAGAGTCCCTCTTTCTCCAGAAAGGCAGCCAGCCTCTGTCCCCGCGGGTTCCGTTGTCCATATCCAAATTGCCCTACTCTCAACTCATCATCGCTTTTCTTACCCAACTTTGCGTTGAAATCTCCCATAACAACAGTGAAGTGGGTCTTAGACGTATGTATGGCCCTACTTACGTCCTCATACATAGTCTCCACTTCATCATCTGGGCGTTTCGAGGTCGGTGCGTACACCTGAATGACCTTCAGCGAATACCTCTTGGATATTCTGAGTATTAGGTATACAACCCTGCTCGACACACTTTCGATGGTAATGATGTTGTTAATGAGGGATCTGTGAACGAGAAAACCGACACCACCTTGCGACTGCTGGTCGCCTTCCCGGTGGTAGAGCAGGTTGCCGGATCCTAGGGTTATCGTGTCCTCGCCCTCTCTACGGACTTCAGACAACCCCACAATATCCCAGCGCAACTTACTCAACTCTTCTTCCAGCTCCGCAAGCCTCTCGTCAGTCCTCATCGTGCGTACGTTGTGCGTTACCAGGGCCAGTCGTCGTTTGGGGTGGTAGCCGGATCTATGCCGGGGATTCTTAGCACCCCCTGCTCCGCCGTTACCCTGGCCGCTACCGGAGCCAGGTCTAGCGGAGCTGCCGGGGACTAGGGGCCTGGTCCTATTTGTGCCTGTCATAGGGGGAGTTTGCCCATAATCGCCACGCTGGGCAGGCGTGTTGGCAATCGCAGGACGTAGCTTCGCGGCGAGGATGCTGCTGCCCATCCTCGCCCTGTGCCATTTTAGCTACGCCGATTTGATATGGTTATACCGCCATTGGTCGGTTCCGCTGTACCTCAGTCGGCTCCTACGACACCTGGTACTAGAGGGGGGTACTATTCTACTCTGCCGGTACCCCACGGCTAAAATTAGGTACATCACATTGTTCGAAGAAAGTTGTTTTGTTGCACCTGCAATAACTTTGACATCAGATCTTACAAGGTTCTGGTGCAGATTTCCCCTTCGGGTTTGGAGGGTAAAACGGTAGTTATTCTCATAAAAGAGAACGGATGTAGGGCTCAAAGCGGAAGCTTTAGTTGCGGGACAAAATTATGTGCTGATGAGTTTTAGTAGCTAAAAGCAAATAAGATATCATTTGGTGAAACCTGTCATTCTCTACGGCTTTGTTATGATGGTGTAGTGATTATTTATCTACCCTACATATTATTTATCAGTGTTAAGAAACACATCAAGTGGGGTACTTGAAACTAGACATTGATCTTACCGACGGAAATAAGCACAAAATTTTATAAGAACTGTTTTTACGTCTGTACCGTAAAAATATGCCGAGCATTATTGACCGTAAACAGTGATTTCTTATAGTTCTAACATTATTTAATGCCTTTACAAAAAAAAAGTTACATAGTTTTTCTGTGTATGAGTTTTTCTAGGCAGGAATCAAAGTATGAATCTCAAAACTTTTTGTAATTATCTGTTTGTTTTTAAGCATTTTTTTTTCGATCATTTGCTTTTATCGACAGAGGAGTTGTATTTAAACTGCAGGCTACATAAGAACGTTTTACTTTATAACCCTCATTTATCGAATACTTACGTTTTGCCATTACAACAAAATTACGAATTTTAATTCAGTATGTTATGAATCCTTATAACAACTACATGTCACAACAAAACACAAAAGGGGACAAATTACCGTGGTCAGAAATTAGTCATTTCAGTCAGAGTTGCAATGCCCGGTTCGCAATATAACATTTTGTGCCTGGCAACAAAATTTAACATTGTTGCGCGACTCACAGCTCTATCAGGTGTTAGAAAAGAGCCTGGCAATAAAACTTCAACTAGGGGGCAGGACTGATTTATTTTAGGACCAAATCATATACATAAGGTTTTAACTGTAGAAATAGTTCTGCGCATCCTATTTTAACATTAATTACTACAACATCGTATTATATAAGGTATGCTTAGTGAGTTGTTTGCATTTTATTACCATATTAACATTAACGAGGCGAATCAATCGACTTTGATGGAAAATTTATCATATCATCGTTATCATACATAATAATTATTACTATCATATCAGTAACTAACTGTAAACGGGCAGTCGAAGCGTGAGCATCGGATGCGCCTGAGGTTATCTCAGTTATCCGTTGCTAGGCATGTATTATTTTCTATTTAATTATCAATGCAAGATAACTTATCTTACAACATTATCATCGCTATAAACCTTCTGACTGGGAATGGCAAGTATGTCTGGAAGATTGTCTCAAATTATTCCCTTTGCTAACTTCACTACTAATTTGACTGCAGGCTGTTTGTTAGTTCTAGTTGAATATTTACTTATTTACTAGGTTACTCTAATAATTTTGGTATTTATTAACTTGGATCTTGCTGTTGAAGATATGTAAATATCATTATTGTTCTGCCTTTGAAGAACATTATAACGATTACGTTAGTGCTGTTTTGGAGAAAAGTTGATGCTCATACACCCACAAAGGTTAACCTAATATTAATAAATTCAGTGAGAATTTTTCAAGTCAGCGTGCATGGCCATCTGAAACTATGAATAGCAAAAATTACTGAAGGAAGTAAATGACAAGAGCATTGCACAAAATAGTTACTTCATTGGTTATATTTCTCAAGGGAGAATAAACCTATAAGACATGTCCGACCTGAAAAAGGTGGCTGGGACAGACTGGATACAGAAGGCGGAAGATAGGGAGCAATAGCGCACATTGGAATAGTCTTATATCCAGAAGTTAACTGCAATAGGCTAATCGATTGATTGATTAATGACACCCATTTCCGTGGCAAATTGCACTGAACATATTTACAGCATAGAGTCATGCTTTGCTGCGGTACATTTCCTCTGGATTTCGTATTCCGTAGATTTTACGTAACAAATCAACTTAGCTTAATCAGTAGTAATGTTTAACACGTCAATGAAAAGTCGTTAATCAAGTCAATGCTTGTCTGTCCTTAGCGATCTAGATCAACACGATTGTGCAATATAACTATTCGTATGAGTAAGTTCAGGACAGTAACGTATTATCACGACATGTTCTTGTAGGTCTCATATATTTTAATATCAGAGTTAAGTATGTAAATCACTGTTGTGTAAGGCTGTTGTAAAGAACCCTGAGGTAGCCAGTATTATTAACTTTGCCTGTAGCTATGTTAACATACATAAATACATACATACAGTTATACCTCTTTCTCATTGGGTTAGTTTTGATAGGACATCTTCCCAATTGCTACGATCCTGGTATACGGCTTATGCTTCTTCTACTTGCATAATTATTTTCTTAAACGCACGCCTATTAACTGACTATAAACGTAAACAAATATTTAATCTTGGAAGTTGAATTGAACCAAATTTGTAGTCATATTGATTTGACACTTTGTAAGTATCAGAGAACTTACCATGACTTGTAAAAGCATCCGTGTGCCGGAGAAAATGTGGAATGTACCCCATGTAACTCCATCCCTCTTTCTCACCCGGAACCCCAACGTTTTAATATGTCATGGTAGACCTCGTGATGACAAAATAATAATTCGGCACCCTCAAGCTGAGGCTAATGATGGAGCCAAAATGTGGAGAGTGGAATTCTACAACCGCAGTAGTAACTCTTCGAATTGAGGCTGATTTAGTTTGTGTCAACAAGTCCTATACATTAAGTTCCATGACAAGCATATTTTCTTATACATTTTGAACGTACTATAATTTTATTACGCACTTGAGATTGATTCTCGATACCGCTATCAATTGCATTACGAATGATTTACATCAAACCGATAAAATATGTGATTTAAATATTGAACTGATTTAGACAGTAAGCTTTCGACTTATCGTTGAAATTGAGTATAATGTATAACACCTAGGTTGTGTCTGTGTCATGAGTGTAATGACTAGATAATATCTTTGTCGTGTGTTGCACCGCTATTAATTTTAACGCCACATGTGGGTCAATGCGAGCTAACGTTATATCCATTGCATATGAAGGGACACACCTAGATTTGTCTATAATTAGAATATAATCATGTCTTGGTCGCAAAAGTATGTAGATTTACCGAAAATTTGTAGCGTGAAAGTTGTCTTCTTCTGCATACCCATACTTGTACGCGGATCCTAAAAGCCTCCAAGAACAGAATCAGCAGCAACACACTTGGAAAACAGAGTTTGAGAGTAGAAGTGCTTTCGATTCGACAGAAGAAGAATGCGAAAGTATTGGTGAATCGAAAAGTAAATTATGACCTGAAATTGGACATAGGCTACTTTTTATCCGGAAATTGGGTACGTATGCCATCAGTACAGCCGTGTAGGTACTTTTAACTGAAGCGGAAACGGTTCAGCTGTGATATTTCATTAATTATACTCGTATAACATGGAACATGCATAATTTACATGTGGTCATGGATGCATATCTTTTTGAAGGACAGTTTTAGATAATTTTCACTGAAAATTCCTGTACCACCAATGTAGTCTGGATACTATGCGCATTACTCCGGTCGTTGAACGGTTTATGCAACTCTGAGCGAATGCACTGCCACCACCCACCCCAGGTCATTCACCCCACCTTCCTACTACAAGTATGTACATAGATACATAGCAATTTTAGTTTCAGTTTGAATGAGGCGCGTGGGTGTAGTCCCATTTGTTCCCCGTCTCCTGACAGAAGTTGAAACTTCGCGAAAGCTTTTGTTCAACTTGTATTTTTAGCATCTCTGTCCTCCTATGTTGTTTTAAATTAATTTCTATGTATTGCTTCAGTTGAAGGTTTAGCAGAGATGTAATCACCCACATTTTCAAATAAATAGATGATCTTGTTTTCTACCGATTTCGTTTTCTGAGCTGCTGCTGCTAATAAATTTCCTAGCAGAAAAAATCAGTACTTAACATTTTACTCGAGTCAGAAATTGAACTCACGACTTTACGATGGCTGCAAACGTACGCTCAAATAAAACGGGAGCATTTAAATTTCGAATTTAATTGTATAGGTGCTTGTTTAAGAAATTCGTAACGCTATTATTTCAAGGCACTCATTTCATTTATCGCTTTATGCGATCATTTTAATCTTTCTTTGTTACAATTCAGACCTTATTTTTATAATAATAAAGTCACTTTTCAATCAACGGAAACAGCTATATAATTGGCAGACCTGTATCGTTTGCCCTAGTTCAGAAATACTGCATATTGACTTTATTGAAAACTCAGGACACGAAACGTATGCGTCAGTATAAAGACCGGTAGTCCTGAATTATTATATTAAGCTTTTGCCCGCGGCTCCGCCCGCGTGGATGTCGGTTATCACGACCAAACATAGCCTATGTCCTTTCTCAAGGTCTAAACTACCCCTATACCAAATTTCATCAAAATCGGTTCAGCGGTTTAGGCGTGAAAGCGTAACAGACAGACAGACAGACAGACAGACAGACAAACAGAGTTACTTTCGCATTTATAATATTAGTATGGATTGGTTTTTAGTCTGTTATGGTGCTTACATGCATAGAGAAAAGGGTTACCGGGGCAAGTCGTTACGGGTAAACCTATCCGTGTTGCCCTCATAATTTTATTATCAATTCGTCATTTGTCAAAAAAACCGCAAAGTACCTATTCGCGCCCATGTGTTTCAAATTAAAACATATGGGCGGGAATGGGTTGCGATTGTTTTTAAAGACGAACTATCATCATTTTTGTTGCTGTGGAAACTTGTCGGGGCCGGTAGCCGGTACCGGTAACCAGTTCCTCTATGTATGCACCCTCAGACTGGAAAAAGCGATCTCCAAAGATGAAGAGAGACCTGCATTATAAATATCCAATTACGAAGATTAAGGTAAATTGACTGAAGTAAAGGAGACAGACTGATTACGTCAAGTTTGACTAATGTCTGAGTAAAATGATCGTCGTGAAATTAAAAGCTCCTCCTAAACCAGGTTCTTTCAGAGGGGCGTGACGAGGCGTATCTCGAGGTTGTAAAACTGAACGCCATTTCAGATACTGACAACATTAAAATGGTGCATTTTAGTGTTGAAATCGTCTGGAATTTGATCGGAATGGCAGCTTACTAATATCTTTAGACGTTAGATAGTTTAGGAGTGTTAAGGAAAAATCTCTATATTTGTCTATAATGGATGAAAAGGCACCTAGACAATTTACTAAAATATACATAGATACTTTTCTCACTAACTGAACTTGCTCTATGTACCGGGAGGTATAATAGAAGAGGAGACATCAATAAAATCTAGAAATAAAATGAATAATTTTATGACCATAGTCTCTGGGGCCCGAACAGGTTCCTTGTGAGATACAAGCCGGTTTATTTAAAATTGTCTCCTTAGTAGATTCATCTATTTATAGTCTATAGATAGTATAACAGGTTGAAAAAGTAATTAAACTCAAAAGGATACTACGAGTATTGCAACTTCCAGTGTCAATTCTATTCTTCAGCAGATTTTCTCTCCAATGTTGGTTCTGTACACCAACATCCGGATCTGTTAGGTAAATTTTCTACACAAGATTTGTTAGTAGTCTCGGCAGACTTTATACAAACTTGGTTTCCGATAACGACACCTGTGCCTGCTATACAATAGCAGCAATTAATATTGATGAATGAGGTCGACGACATTTTCTTTGCATTGGTTTCGAATCAATAACACCTTATTAAAACGAAAGCTGGTTAAAAAACAACCTTGACGACACTGTGCTGTACAAAATTACGATTTACTAATTAAAAAGCAAACCAAAGTTAAAAATAAAGGTGGTAAAAATATTTCAGTTAGTAGTGGTAACAAATTAAGTTATCAAAAACTAATGAAATCATAGTAAATACATTTATTTCACTGGTTACAATATATTTGAAAAAGGAACATTTTGCGAAAGGAACATTATGCAAAAGGGACTTTATGAGAAAGAGACATTTTGCGAATAGAACATTATGGATAGACATTTTGCGAATTGGATGTTTTGCAAATGCGCACCAAAACCCATGCCTTCGCTAGTGTAGTTGTATCCAGATTAATATTATAATTGTGACAGTAGCATTGCTTGTTTTTTACTTTCACAAAAATTCAGATTTTTGTGAAAGTTAAAGTTTTTTATTATAGGTTCAGACCTATAATAAAAAACTTGACCAACGACGTATCGTAGCCTGGGGTTTGAGCAAGGACTACTTTTAACCCAAGACTTCGTAAACCGGTCGTTGACCGCAAGCACGATAACTAATCTCCACGTGGACAAGCTTACGGACAAAAGTGCTTTATATTTAAAACAACTACAAATAACTATTTGATTGATAAGGTCAGTTATATCTTGAATATCATTCGCAATGATGTTTTTATCGTTTCTTAATACCGGTTTATTACAACCGAATCAGTTGAAACCGATAGTCCTGTACTTATCGATGTTTCAAAGCATGATCTTATCTTGCATACATATTTTAGTAGTTGTAATATTTCAATGCCTTTGAAATTACTGTATCGACAAATACCATTCGTTTTGCTATGATTTTTTTTGATTGCGTTTACATCCACCATAAGACCTTCATAAATCTCCGCATATGGATAAATTACATGAGCATTTTTTTAGAAATCTGATTTATTTTGAACGATATTCGTTGTCCCCGGCGATGATGTTATTTTTTGTTCATTTCAAGAATGGTCCATAACATGGCTGACGCTTGGTCTTTGGGTCGTGAAATGATTAGATAGAATTTCAATAACAGATGACAGACCTTTTTGGTCAAAAGGAATATCAACTTTATTGCAACGTATTTCGTCCTTAAACAGACTATTGTTGTTGATACCGTTTGTGATTGACAGTTCAAATTGGAATGAACCGTTGTTCGTAATTGAAGCGTAAAATATAAGCTCCATTTAAGTTGTCAGATTTGAGTACTAGTACCTATCTCTCAGTAGGAGCAGGCAGATTAATCCAACAGCTTATTTGTGACATATGTACATTTAACATTACATTAATGTATATGGAAATAATTTGTTTATTATTCATTCTGAACTTAAGGACACTTAACCCATAATTGTTGGTTGTGTATGAACTCGTTGCCAAGAGACAAGTAATGAAAAAAAAAAAACATTCCGAATAGTGTCAGCCAACTCGGCACATGTTCAGTGACATTCAGCTGCGACTATACAACAAGAGCATTCAAATCTAATGGAATCGGCTCGCTATAGCAATCTAACTACCGAGTCCCAACGAACAGTATGTCATCCTATCTATCAGTAGTATAACAGCTAACTACGGATCAACTGATTTCAAAGTACATAGTTTTTAATGGAATTATAGTCTAATCTCGACCCTCCACAGCTATCTGAACAAACATAGTTACTTTTGTAGGAAGCAGAACAGTTTAGTTCACACTTTCTGAGTCATTATTGAGGTTTCTATTATAAAATCGATTTATATGATCCCTGTCGCTCTCCAACTTGAAACTCCCTTGATTTGTATTTCATTTATGGTTTTTACTGCGAGAATAATATAAACACCTATAGTAAACACATGGTTTGTAATCATTATTGACGTGTTAAGTGGGCAGGTTAACCTATCTTCTTCTACATGTATTACTACAGTATCTATAAGTTAAGTGTTACCATAATCTAACTACTAAATCTCACGTAACGCGATACAATATCATTTTGATAACATTAACTTTATATAATTGAACAAAATGTAACTGTTTTGTTGACCTAATAATGACGTAAGGTACGTGTAATGGATACCAAGATACGACACTTGAGTCACGTAGCCTCTGAGCAAGCCAGGAAGGGGTGGGGCCGATTCGACAGGACGGATTCTGTGACCGTAATTGCACAATAGCTGCAGCTCGCGAAATGCATTGCAAATTTCGCGATACAACCTACTTGTTTGCAGTCCAATTAGCAACACCGTCTGAAATATAACGCTAACCATGATAATGACAATAATAACAACTCTGTAATATAAAAGGAAAATACATGTTCACGCTGTAGAAAATTCGTACCAAAATGTTAAATTCTATGAAAGAAGCTCTCCCGCTGTATTCAATGTGTCACGTTCGCAGTACACAAACTTTGGAAAGTTCTGTAGACCCGAAAAAAAGTTAAGAACGACTGAATCAATATGGAAACATTCGCCGCATCACGTAGTCATCAAAACACAGAAATCACGTGACTGATCACGCCACTACCATAGACCATTATTAGTTTACCTAACTTGTAGTATAAGGAAAACTATATTATAATGCATTTGCTGTTACCTATACTTAGTATTTATTATTTGGCGTCCATATAAATAAATAAAATGTCCAAAATATAATAATTTCCTGGCATTGCATCATTATGATTGCGAGCGATTGCAAAATCGTAGTATAGTCACTGTTCGCGCATGCTCTGGGTTCCACATTCTCGTCCTGCAAACAAACGAGCTCATTACAAATACACCAGACCTCAAAGAGTTACGTGAAATTATAAAGTTAAATACTAATAGTACGTAATGTTGGTGAGTGCTCGACTTCAGGATCTAAGAAAACAGTAAATCATATCCCAGTGGCCGTGTTAACGTCGACAGGGTCCATTAGAGCTGGTATAATATTACGCGGCTAAATTGTGGAACAACGCGGTTTCAGTCGTATCATATGTCGAGACTGTCGAGAGCTATACAGCCAACCGGTTGATGGATCGGCAAACTAAAGGTATTTATGCCGTGAACAATTATGTTTATTGAGGCAAGTACTTCACGTGTGCTACTGTACGTTTGTATTACCACTATTACAACTGATTGTAAATGTTCTTGTGTCGTCTCTCGAGAGTCTACAATGATGCAATGTTCTTCAAGAAATTCTTCTGATTTTAGTTGAGGAACTTCCTTATTATTGTGATAATTTTTTGCCTCATAAATTGTGATTTTTCAAATCTCCATATAAATCGCAGTTTGTAACATCGTTTGTGAATTAATATTAATACAATAATTATGATATTAGTCATGAAAAAATTATCATTATTTCGATTTACAATACTTAAATACGTAGCTTGCTATAATGATACATATTTCAATTGTGAAATGGGATGTAAGAAAATATATTCCAAAGTTTCACATTTCTTTACTTTTCGATGATCTGGCAAAATATTTTCTTTCAAATACAATGAATTTAAAGATTTGATATCGCATGGAATTCCATGTGTTAAAGTAAACAATAATATCGATTGCGAAACACATCTAATAAAATTAGTAACTGCAGAAAATGTCTACATTGAAGGTCTGGGTTAAATCAGTAAAAGTCCCTTGATATAGCTAATCGTTGCATATATAGAACAACTATTAAGAAATGCAATGATGTTTACTTGAACATAGAACAATAATGGCTTAGTATTGAATTAGTGAATATTTAGTACTTTCAGCGAATGCGACAGGAAATGACCTCGTTGAAATGTGTCTTTGGTTCATCGCCCTGGGAGCTCACAGTTCCTAAAATACTCTCTCCTGAACATATTTAATTGACAATACATACCTGAGCAATGCTGCACTTTATGCACTTTCTTTAATTGAATCCAGATTTAAGGTTATCAGTGTTCTTCTATCTGCCGTATTAATATTAGCTATGATCAGTTTTCTGTTAATTTTTTCTTTAGTTTGCTCGATCAATAACGTCATCGCCAGGAATCTATCCATTATCCCCTGAATTATCATCGTTTACGTTTAAAAACCGCCTCTTGAGCCCTTTGTGAGTTTATTTAAGACATCTCCGTCTACTTATGTATTCTCCTGATGCGCGTAACGGCACACATTCTTCTGAGTTTTCGAAAGAAACCGATAAATAATTACTACCTATAGGTACGCTGCTTATCAAAACTAACTATTCAGTGCATTCGAAAATATTACGCCGGTAACTGATAACCTTACGTGATAAGCGAAATAGACCTACTAGTGATTCGTGAATATGATTACATGTCGCATGGCCGTCGAATGAACGCACCGGCTATCCTCAAAATTTTATCATGAGTCGGTATCGCTCGACTGTGTAATGTAAGTATGTGTTTAGGTGAGTAGCGTCACGAGTGCGCCGCCGTCGCCGTCGCGTATCATTCGCGCTACAGACTTCGTCGCTAGCGTACACCCCCACGCGGCCACCCTGCCGCCCCACGAACTCTGAATCCCCGATCAGCTGTTCGCAGTACGCACGCAAACCGGACCATTACATTACACTTAGTTGTTTGACAACACGTCAAGTCTATTTACCGCAAAATGGTAAGGATCAGTGAAATTTTGTGACTGTGATTAGTGCAAAATAGTGACCGTGTACCTCATATAAGTGTCTCCTATTTCCATGTTGTGTTTTGATTTTATTAGCCAATCGTGCCATTCATAAACTCCTGCGTACTCTTTGAAATGATTAGGTTACATAAAAGTCGTTCTATTTGTATTTAAATTGAACTTTATATGAAATGCAATTGACGCGGCGATTCAATATTCGTTTAACATGCCACTTACATAATATTGAGCCTACCTTCATTCTCTGGAAATCGATAGTTTCTAAGAAACGTGTGGTTGATCGATATAAGTTATTTAATATGATCGAATTGAGATTTTCTTTTATGCAATGTAGTTTAGTGTTTTATTTTGCGTGATAGTTTTGTCGTTGATAAAGTTGCATTCGCGGAGCATCTGAAGCGAGTGCGTCTACGCTGGTGTGTCAGTGTTGTTTGTGTGAGATCTGCTAAAATTAGCGGTTCTCGTCCCCCGCTGCACGTCGATTACATAACCACACCGGCCTTGACTCCCGCGTCGCATCTCTCAGTACCCGATTGGTCGAACGACCTGCTCATTCTTCTATTCGATTTAAACGCTCACTGAGATCTATAAATGACAAAATTGATAACTTACATTGTTGAATCATAACCTATTCACTACAATCGTATCACATTCATCTACTAATAATACGTCTGTTGCGTGGAATTCTATTTTCTTTAAAGCTGGTGTAGTTTTTTTATAGTTTGTTTGCGCACAAACTGTGTGGTCTGTTAAGTGACTTGCAGTTTTATAAGAACACATTGTGTGTTGAGCTCGTATGTTTAGTTCAATGGTGCATAGTGTTATGGTAATTTTATGACCCTTCCACGTTGCGACTGATATATTGTTGTATAACTGTGTCCTTATCGGTTATGTTATCGTTTAGTTTCCATTATTACTTTTATCTGTACCATAGCTAATTTGTTTACAACGTATTAAGACGCTGAGACGCACAACTTAGTTGAACGGACAATCGTCAGTCATTTATATTTATTTATAGTTAGAAAACTAATTTTATAAAACTATCAGTTCTTTGATTTAGTAATTCTTTCAAATCACATTTGTCAAGAATATACACATGGGGTATATTAGCAGCTATATTCCCTTTAAACCTATAGGTTCCTTCTCAGCTATCCCGTAAAAGGGGGCAAGCAAGTCTTTTACCATCATTCATAACAATTTGGTCGAACCGAACCCGGTAATCCAAGCTAGAACCTCTTACACAGCGGCCGTATCACGCTGCACTTTCTAACCAGTCATAGTTTTTCTGTCATACTTATTATCAATTAAACCGTTTCAGTACAAGTAGGTATTTATGATTCAATTGCTGTGGTTTAGTGATGTATGTAGTCACGTCACTGTTGACCTCGACCGTGACAGTCGTAGTTGGTAAATTGCGTTGCCCATTGAACAGTATCACGGCCAAGGTCACTTCAACAGCTGCTCTCTTTTCTTCAACATCTTCAACTTATAGAACATTCTCGTAATCTTTAGTTCACTTATTAATAGCAAATGTTGGTTACTTTGTTGGTTATGATTAGCCGTTATCAATATATTACTTTGTATGTTTAGCTTTAGATAATGTTACATATTTTGCGTGATTATTACTTCATTGAAAATGAATTGCAATATAAAACGCAAATACCGTGTACAATCTCTGCAGTGTGCCGATGTAGCGATTTATTTTTATAATTAATCTAATAGGCCTAGTTGACTTGATTACATGAAGAGAAGCTTGCAGTGTTATACTCAAAATTTGTGCAGCAAAATAGAGGTGAAAACAATATAACTGTAATCCGGACTCCGCAATCGATAGGGACCAAACCTCGTGGTTGCGTTGCGCGCGCATCCATCCCTTCGATGCTCTGTTGGTGAATGGCCGGTTTAGAAAACAAGGGGGTGGTCGGGGGGGTGAGTGCAAGGTCGTTAGTAACGCACTTACTATCATCAATACGTCTCTTTCTGCTATTTTATTTGTCCTATCAAGCTGTCTCATTCTCTCAAAAGCACGCGTGAATGCAGGCCGAAATAAAACACACCCTCTATACAATGTCTGGCGATGGAACGTCTGATTCAGTGATATTTTTGTATTACGTGATAAAATGAAACGTGCGATAACAGACAAGACAAACATTCCAAATTGTGTTACTAAAATAAACTTTTCGAAGTGATTAATTTGTTTCGAAGTTCTGTAACTTAATTATCTAAAATGTTTAGATCTATTCTATCATTGTTAATTAATAATACAGTATGTTTGTGTAATTTTCCGCTGAAGGCGTTATTTATAGTGTCAATGAAATCTTGAACCGTGACAGTTGTCAACAACATTTTATCTAAAATGCATTTATGTATCTGTATCAATGTTGATTTTGATAACATTGACGTAAGTGTATCTCACATGGCCAATGGGCCAATCCTTAGGTTATCTGAATGGGTATGTTCTCTAATTAATCCTAATATATTGAATATTGTAGTAATGGTCCCGATCATTTTGTTTATTTCGTTATCTGGTATTACTTCTTCAAATTGTATCAAGACGGGTTTTAGATAGCACGTCGTCTCGTCACTCAGTTTTTGTTTGTTCTTCGTTGTGGAAACTAAGTTATTCATTCATTTTTCAAACGTTTTCGTTGACATGTAAATTGTTTTAAATAGATTTGGACTTCACAAGGTACGCCGTCTTTATTCGTAATTTTCCTTTGTTAAGGCAAATTCTCCTATTTCGACGTAGATGTACAATATTATGCTAGGAGAACATATTTCCTTGTTGAGAGAACTTGTTGGGAATTCCTAGTAATGCTTACTAACATTCTTTCATTCATAACAGCCGTTTGTCAGAGGAAAGAAATATTGATGTCGTCTTAGAATTGCAGTAAAGTTTTTTACCAAAGTGAAGAGGTGAACTCTTCATTAATCCTTGAATATTGGTTTTATTTCAATGAGTAATATTCGCGTAAACTTTAGAAAGTATCCTTAAATATAGTTAATTTGTAAATCCTACTTACTGTTGTAAATATAGCGTCGCGTCGCCAATATGCTCTATGGCTCTTGTATTGTGTAGCTCACACTTCATACTACTTCATACATTTACAAAACTGATTAACACTGGAATGTTTGAATCTCTCTTGACTAATGACCGTGCAGTTTACATTATAGTCTATTATACAGAGGCACTTGTATGACGTACCTGTTTTATGTGTGTACGTAAAGGCAGTAGACCATACCACCTAATAATGTAATAACATCATGAAACGCGCTAGTCGCTCAGCTCGCCTGGGCGTCTTTACAACCATCAGTGTTCTGTTACAGTGGTATCGAGTGCAAAGATGAGGTGTTCGCCGCACACCAGGTGCAGCACGCCGATCTGAAGCCCACCGTGGCCCCGACCGTGCACGTGCCACAGCCCCTGCCTGTGACCATCGAAGCACCTGCCAACGGTGATATAGTTGGTATCATACAACCCAAAGAGGAACGCCCAATACCAGTTACTGAACTGATCTTCGTTCCGCGAAAGAAAGAAATGAACAAAGGCTATCTCATGTTCTCCCAAGATCAGGGACGCACAAGTGAGTGGCACTCGAACTTCCACAGCTTACGTAGAGGTTGTAGTTGCTTTTTAGCTTTATCTCTCCTGATTTGCAAATTGACCTGTCAATAATATTGGCGTTGTTTTCAGTGCTTAAAGACGAGCCGGAAGATTTGACACACTTGGCACCCACAGCTGGCGATGCTTGTATACCTTTAGAAGACAGTCCTTTTGACATGTTCGATGATTTTATTTTGAGCGATAACTATTGCAGTCTACTGGCTGATGATTTAGCAAATGCATCTCCAGTAGACGCCCTGACCCCAGACTCTTTGTTGTTATCTTCGCCAGAACCACAGGTAACTACGAGTATAAAATTTATCCATTTCCTACTTTTACTTCGCTTTTAATTTGATGGTTATTCTAATAAAAAATACCTTTTTAGGAAAACGACTCATCATGTGAACAGTCGTCGTTGTTAACAGAATTGTCACTGGACGCATTCGACAGCAACCGGTCAGATAATGATATTGAGGATGGAAATTCACCTTTTATCCCCACAAATGATGAACTGGCGGTATTGGAACCAGCAGTTATGTGGGGAGCTCTGCCAGACAGTGTCAGTCTAGCGAGACCTCAACCTACGGAGACACAGACGACATCATCAGCACCAGCGTTACAACGCTTGCTGACGGCATCTACCACGGGACCACCGCCACAAGATCTCATAACGAATATATACTCAGACCCAGGTATATTTTCCTTTTAATGATGTAATATAATATATCAGATATTGATAACTTCAGTTTACTACACTACAATTGTTTTCAGGTCTAATACCAAGTAGAACCGTCCCAACATGGGACACAGGCGTGAAAAGGGTGATGAAGCAAGAGCAGGAGCCTTGTGCAAAACGTGTGAAGCGTAGCCCTTCACCAGCGCAGCCAACTCCAGCCACAAATCCATCATCCAGCGTCCTCATGAACCTTCTGGTGAGCGGCTGCGACGTCGATGCCGGCTACATCTGCATGGTGCAGTGTCGGCCCCGACAAAAAACGAAGGCCTGAGGCCAAACTCCCATAAACAAATAAACTGTGATAAAGCGCGTCCAGTGTTCATTCAAACGCCTATAAAAAACTATGTCAGTGCTATCTCACAGACTTACTCTGGTCGGGTTTGAAACGAATTATTATTTAAGTACAGTGCCGTCGATTCATGTGATATTACCGTACCAGTTTCTGACTGAAAGTCGCATCAAAATAAAATTGTAACGAGAGTCCTATGAGACAATAAGCGTCGGGCGCCAGATTAAAGTCTGAATGAAGGCACAGCAATTTAACCGCCAGGCGGCCAATCGGAGGGACTTAGTTTTAGGGCTGAATAGTTTAGTTAATCTTCCACAGTGATGCAATCTCGTGCTCGCGCCACAAGAATTAGTTTTAGTCGAATAAGTAAACCTATGCTTTAGTTACGTTGGTATATTTGAAGCAATCAATTGTTATTGTTGACTTTAGTGCTTAAGTTTAACGTGCGCATATCGTGTTGGATAAGTGTTGAATCGGTCGAATCGTTCCTAGGTTATTTATTTGTCGTGAGCCCCCGTAAACAGTCACGTGCGGTGATTACGTGTGTGGGGGCACGCCGCGCACACCGTCTTATGTTCATAGCTCGAACCAAGTCAATATTAATAGGTTAAACACCAACCTGTACTCAGAGGTTATTGCTATTTATTCATTACTATAAGTTATTATGTAGTTTATGTATATAATTATTTTTTACATTGATAGATAGCGTTCATAGTCAGACCATAATTAGGGAATATTGTTTAGATCGTTGTGTATTTTATTCAGAGTTTATAGTAGGTAGGTAGTATGTTATTGTCCCGGGCAGATTTAGAATGATCGATATATGGATGTCTACACCATTTCCACTGCCAAATGATACAAAGTACAACTTAGAACAAAGTGTAGTCGTGTTGTGTGGGGCCATTTACTTGCGAAGCGGTTACCGGACGCGATAAGTGGGTGCTTCATGCACCCAGCCCCTCTAGACAAGTGGCAATACGTCGGCCGGCGTTTTGTAGAATAGAATGCCAAATGTATGGGATTTGACGTATATGACAGGCATCAACGAATGTCAAAAACGTCAAATCCTATACATTCATCATTCTATTCCATCATACGCCGAGCAATGATTTGCCACTTGTCTAGGGGGCAGTATACTCGTCTTTCCACCCACACCAGCAAAGTGGTCCGTGAATGGCCGCTGTTACGGTTTCTCCTTCCCTTTTTATTTAATTTCGATGACTTTACATTTAGGTATAGAGAGCATAAGGTATACTTAGGTACCAGTTTTGAAACGAACTAATTATACCATACAATTAAATTATACTCAAAATTTAGATGTGCTTGGCAATTGTCAGCGCTTTATAAATCTTGAGAACAGTGCCAGTAGGTAATATTATACTATTTATTTTGTATTTGTTTTCTTACTGATTTATATATATTTGGCTTTAAATATTATACACAAAACTTATTTGCAAAAGGTTTTCTTATACAAAAGAAAGTGAATTCATAAAAAAATATAAATCATCTGTTGGCTCTGATTTCAAGAATTATAAATTTATAATCAAAATTAAAAGACGTTACATATACATAGAAATCATAAGTTATCGTTGTTATATAATAAATTTATAGTATATGTATGGATGATATATGTAAGTAGAGAGTTATTTATTTTTCTGGAGAGAAATAAGAAATTATGAAGTTGACAGAAAATATCTGATAATAAAGGAGACAAAAAATAATAGTTCTGATAAAAAGGTGCACGTTTTATTATCCTTATCCTTTCCTTAATATACAACCATTGATATTAAATTTTGTTCAACTGTGGATTTTCTTAGTAGATAAAGATTTCTTTGTATGAAATGCAACAAAACTTTTCTACAAAATCCCCCCTAGACAATAAAATTGACAATTCGTGGGCCGGCGTATCGTAGAATAGAATGACGAATATATGGGATTCGACGTAGATGACAGTCGTCAAAGTTATTTAAACGTCAAATTCCATACATTCGTCATTCTATTCTACGATACCACTGAACCGGCCAATGAAATGCCATTTGTCTAGTGGGCTGCCCCTCTAGACAAGTGGCAATTCGTCGGCCGGCGTTTTGCAGAATAGAATGCCAAATGTATAGGATTTGACGTACCTATATGACAGGCGTCAACGAATGTCAAAAACATCAAATCCTATACATTTGTCATTCTATTCCATGATACGCCGAGCAACGAATTACCACTTGTCTAGGGGGGCTGAAATCCTATAGATGAAGACTTCTAAACAGCTTTTTCAGAATCTTCAATCGAACAAAATTTTTCAGTAGAATGGTATGAGTATTTGCTTCGATTGACAATGAAACACAATTTATATGACGAAAAGGTTAAACACGTAGAATATGTAAAACTTTCCGATAAATTTCTTTTATTTTTAGAGCCTCATACGTTTTCATCGACATTGTCGACCAATTTTATGCAAATTGAATACAAGACAATAGCGTTTTGGTCTTTGATAATGCCTACGAACAATTTAAGTATGTAAATTTTGTTTTTTCATTTGCCATACGTTAATTTACACTTAAATTAACTATGAATAGCCTAAGAACACGAGTCTATCTGTAAAAACAGACTAAATCAGTCTTATTACAAAAAACAGAACAAAGTCTGGTTTAGACCCGAACTACAGAGTCCAGGCTTAATCTCAAGACCATGGTTTATACCTCTCCTTATTACAAAAGCTGAATAATCCGGAGACTACTTAGTACCTGGTTTAGACCTTGGCCTAAATAACAACCACAGATAACTCCAACTATTGTTCGTTCATTATGATATCATTCGGTCGCAACGATTCGTTTCTAAAATTTCTGAAATCACTAATAAATAATATTTACTAAAAATGCTGAAAAAAATATTTAATCATAAATATTTTCATTAAATTCAATTGCATGAATAATAGTTATACTTTATTTTATAATATAATATCATTATTATGCTATTATTTAGCAATCATTGTTATAATATTGTTATCATTGTTATAAGACGTTAAATGGAACGAAACGTAGTTTACCGGAGTTCGCGCGTTCTGTTCTAAAATTTTTCCAATTTTTATACCCACTTTTAAATTTAGTTTAGTATACATAATATACCTATTTGCAAGTTATTTTACGAGTTGGAACGAGAAAAGAGAAAGAGAGCCGAAAATTGGACTTCCAAAAAAAAAGTACCTATGCCAAATTATGACGTATGTCAAGTCTGATGTATTATTATTGTGACATTACTTAGACCAACCTTAAACTAGGGGGCACGCAGGTTTATCTTTAGACCAGAGATAGTCCTTGGTTTAGTACTAAAACGCTTTTTGTAATAACATTTTTCTTAGACCATGGTCTAAAGGCGATTTAGACCTGGGTTTAGAGTTAGTCCGTGTTTTGTAATAAGGCTGAATAAGTCTACCTTATTGGCATACACATTCCATACGTATAAAGATAGTAGGTATTATTCTGGTTTCAATCATAAATTTACATAACTTAATTGCTGAGTTACACTTGTTGACTCAAAGCGTAGAAACCTGTTTGTTACTATGCACGTGGTCAAAAGAAGTTCAGGGATTTATGCTTGGCATAAATGTATGAATACCTAAGATACTATTTTTTTTTTCTTCAATTTTATATCGGGTGATGTCAACTGACATCTTGAAAGTAATTTAGAAACCAATTTTATTAATTTTCGATCTTTTGTTATTTAGATATCTAATAAAAAAATAATAAAATAAATGAGATTTACGTTTTACCCTATTCGCTAACTAATTGATTTGGCCTTGTATGAATGATTTGTGTGTTAGACAAATCATTTCTATCGTCTTAAGACACAAGTTTATGCTTTGCACTATTGAATTGATTTTGTCTCGTAATTAATTTCACGTTAGACACACTTTATACCGTCATTGCTGTATATTATTTGAGAATAAAATACATACATATACTCACGCCTGTAAATCCCCGAAGGGGTAAGCAGAGGTGTAATAACACCCACATTTCACCAACTGATTTTCGGTCCCACGTAATAGGGGGCGAGCCTATTATCGTCAAGTGAGCTCTTAGTCATAGCCTTTATGTTTACTGTCGGATGAAGAACAGCCCTATCCCTTAGTCGCCTTCTACGACACCTACAGGAAAAGATGGATTTTCCCTATTCTACTCCACCGGGGACCGGGGCCAACATGTCAATATATTTACAACTTTTACAAGGCATAATAAAACTGCTTAACTTACCTTTTATAACATGAAACAATTATGACTACCGTTCAACTGGGCAATGGAAACTAAATTAGCCGGACACTGCTGGACATAGGCGTCTCCCAATGGCTTTGGACTAGGTACTGTTTCCAGGCTGGCCAGACGGGTTGGTAAATTGTTAAACTCAGTAGGTAGGATTGACTAGAACCTATCATTAGAAGCAGATTAGCATTATAAAGTGATGGTTTTGTTAACCGAATACCGCAACGTCGTGGACTAAACACCAATGGTGTTCCGTACACAGTGTACCTACACCTATCTCAAATCCAATGCTGTTGTGACAAGAATGTAATGTATTTAAAATATTGAAATTTTTCGTTTACAGAAGGTATCTTTCATAATATTTAATTAGGTAACAACAGTCTGTAGTCTACAAAAGTAAAATAAAGTACTTTAGAATTAATGAATGCGAAAGACCCGAGCAACGACCAGCACTAATGTCAATGACCGATATAAATTCATACATCAAGATTAGGAAGACAGTCGAATTCCTATTGAATTAATTCTTCAGGATAATAAAACCACTTTCAGGGCTTTAGATACATGACGAAAGATCCGTTTTAAATAATTAGTGTTATCGGTGCTAATATTTTAGCATTTAGAGTTTCGGAATTGAAAAAAAGAAATTAATATCAGTATATTTTTTTGTTTCCAAGACTTCACTCCAATCTTATCATGTGAAGATCTCGTAGTCTAGAATTACACATAGGCCCGGAATAGGTTACCATTGGTTGCTGAAAAGGGATTAAAATGCCACGCCGGTGGAGCCGCGAGCATCAGTTACTAAAATTATAAAGAAATCTCTCATTTTCTCGTCCGACAATGTCCGCACTAGTAAGACTTCAAGTATCCAACTTGAAATAAGTTTCCTCTCAAGACGAAATTGTTTGTGGAAGTCGTAAAGGCATAAGTTAAAGGAAAAATCCCTTGTAAGCCATCCCCGGGATCGTTATTGGCGTCCGCAGATAGCATTCTCGTATAAAAAAGGCTGTTGATACCGAGTCTTCTTTATCTCTCATTTCTCGTTACTTTTATCTTTTATATTGTTGTACTGGAACACTTTTGAAGCTTCCAATATAATCAAAGTGATACAGGAGACCGCCATTTCTGGAAACCTCCATTATAGTTTCGATTACTATTATGAGGTGAAAGTTTGGATGGGTGTTTGTTGCTCAATCACGACAAAATGTCTGAACGGAAAATCTATCTGTTCTGATGGATTTATAGTCTGGAATAGCACACAGGTTACTCTTCATCCGGGGAATAGGTTCCTGGGGATTGCGGTAATGGGAACTATCGGAGCTGCGGGCTACATCTAGTGCCTAGTAGTTAGGACTTATGCATATGAACAAGAGTTCTTTCTGACCGATCGTATCTTAGAATATATTCAGAAGCAGTCCCAGAGTCTGAATGCTCGCCCTATATTATGTGGGATTATAAATACAACTGAAGTGAGTATAAAAGCGTGTAGCAAAATAATACTTCGGTGAATAGTTACTTATATAATACTAGCTGGCCCTCCGCGACTTCGCCCGTGACCTATTTTGAACCGTCGTCGTTGCATCCCTTTAACCCAGATATGCCCGTATTTCTTATAGTTTTCGAATAATGTATGGCAATCTGCCGGATTCGATTACATTTATGATTAATACTCCGCTCCATTGAGTAGTATCAAGATGACACCTAGCCTACCTTCCTCAATAGACGGAGTATCTTATGCAAAAATATTTTTTCAAATTGGATAAGCAGTTCCTGCTATTAACGCGTTGAACCAAACAAATAAACTCTTCAGATTTGGTTCTTAATTAACTAATACCAGTGGTTTAAGGTGAGAAACTCAACACCAAAGGCCTATAGTTTCCACGGGTTAACTTAGGTTTTCTCAATGCGGTATATTTGATAGATTTACGAGGAATGGTAAGATAGTAAGGGTCCCCGGGATAGGGTAAGCACCGAGGTTGTAACGGATGCTCCAATGATTACCAGTGCGGGTAATCTGTGCTTTTATCGTGGCCTTCATTGAAACAAATGATTACACTTTGTTTACGCTAGATAAAGTGTACGAGTTATAAATAGGATGTTATTTTATTATTTACAATTTAGTTACGTGAGTTGTTGACTGAAATCTATGTTATGGAATATTAATGTAATTATTTTTTCTTTAAAATAAATAGGGGGTCTAATATGAAATTGTACACCATAACTACGTTAATCGGGCCCACGCGAAATACGATTTTATTTTTCTATTTTGGATTTAATTTAGGGATTTTTTTAAATTCAATTGTGACTCTTCAGTTCTAGTGTTATTCTAACTTATAAAAATCAAAGAATATATATTTATATTTCCTTGAAAAACAAAAAAAAATAGCTACCAAAATTACTAATATCCTCCAGCTAGACTAGAGTATATTACGAGTAGACCATGGTAGTGCAGATGCCATAAGTTGAAGCTTGAAGAGCACTATTTCTAAATAACTATTGAAAAAAATGCGCCAACAAGCTATGTACCGCAGGCTCATCTACCTACACATTAAAAGAACGACAAATTTTCCCTCGTTTTTGAAGTCAGCGAAAAATATGTCGTAATAGTCGCATGTACGCAAGCAATCATGACATTATATCGTTAAGTGGTTAATCTTGCATTACGCTATAAACCAAACATGTTTACAATCGTTTAATAGCAATGCCCAATGTAACGTCAACACTAGTCAACAGTCAAACCTATTAACAGTTAATTTTTTTACCAAACGTGAAAATTCACTGTAATTTGTTTGTTGAGTTTCTTTGTCATTCATTTGTCAATTGTGTACTTTAACTGCCGTAGCATATGGTATTATGTTTTGGTAAAATATAGGTAGGTACAATATTTTCGGAGACCCAAGGTCACATCATCTGCTAGCCGGGTCACGTGCTAATTAACTTGAGAGGCTCTGGTGCAGGCTTTTCTTTCGGGATTGGAAGGCCAGACGGCAGTAACTGACATAAAAGCTGAGATAATATAAATAAACTGATCCTATAGGCTCCGGAACAGGGCGAATTCCTGCAAAGATCTATTAGGTTCTCAAATTGATGTTCTAATTTAGCATATTTAGATCACTTGAATACATTCATTCAATAAAACAACTTGTTCATTTATTGTACACGGTTGTTTTACTAAATGAAACTTGTAACAAAATATGTTCTTATAGAATTTTAACTAGATACTTGATATTTTAATGTTTTTAACAACAGAGTACAATGTTAAAATGGTTGAAACACTCACAACTACCACACGTTTATTAAAATGACATAAACACAGTGACAAATGAATCGTATGTCGCATGAACTTTGCTAGCAGTTAATTTAGTTTTATTTATCGACTGTACGACGCCAGTCTTCGTCGCAATGCACCACCATGCCGGACACGAAATTGTGCATTTATACTTTTTCACGTAGTGAAGAAATTAGGGTACCTATATAGTCCGAGAAAATATCGTGCGAAACCCACATTAAGTTGCCGTTTAGTTGCACATTAAGGTGGAGCGCTAAACAATCTGTAACTACACCTAAAGCTGGGTCCACATTTGTATCATTTGCCCGATCCGATCAGCGTATCCGTATCGGCGACGCGTATCATATTCGCATATGTGGACGGGTGATGATACGCGTATCACTGATATATACATTGTGATCATGATACGCGTTGCCGATACGGATACGGTGATCGGATCGGGCAAATGATACAAATGTGGACCCAGCTTTACGTGATGACTGTATGTAGGGAGGTTCATAACAACCAAAGAATAACGACAGCAACCAATGACACTAACGTTTTCGCAGTGTAAAATAAATAATGTCATACTTATTGTATGCGCGTTGCATCTATTTAGTAAGACGCAAATGTTACGTCACCCGCCTACATGAGACCACGTGCTAAAAGCATTAGCTACAGATTTGTCTTAATTTTACTGAAGTAGAATATACTTTGTGTTTCAAACTCAAAATTTAAGCTAATACTCTGTTGTATAATTATCTTACCGTGCACCTTTTTATGTAGTGTTTAGATTTTAAGATATATTATGTACCATACATTGAAAATTATTGAACTTACAAACTTACAAATTTCCTTATGTTATCTCTCAGGAAAAAATGACTTTCTTATCGTATATTTAGTGTAGTCCAAGATAAACAAATAAATGTTTTACTAAACTAAATTACTCATCAGTCACTTTATGCTTTACAGGATATCCAGAAGAAGCTGCCGCCCCTACAACAGAATCTGCTCGTCAACTACCAGATGGCCCGGAACCAGCAACCGATTACACAAAACCCAAATAGGAATCATATCCCCATGTCCGTCATAAACGTCTTGCAGGGTGTACCCAACAAACAGATGATACGTACTAACGTACCACAGGTCTACCGCACAAACATGACCTCAAGTCCAATGTCCCCGCTAAGCCTCAACGTCAGTCCCATGTACTCTTTACCATCAAGCCCGAATAGCTACAACAGCCCCGCAATTAGCCCGGCTCAAAGGGAACGCGTCATGAGCCCTTACTCCACTCCCCAATCTATGTCACCAGCTGGACAGTTCCAACAGTATAGTCCAGCAAGCCGAATGATGTCTCCAGTCTTGCAGGGTTGCGATCCGTACCTCACCAATAAAATGCAGCCGAGTCCAGGATTTCTCCACACTCCGGAAATACAGATACCAGATTCTGTGTCTCTGACAAACGAGTTCTGGCCCGAGACCGATATAATGCAAGGCACGAGCGATTTGCTCGCAGCGTTAGACGATGTTAAATTAGTTTAATACCTAAGTGTAACAATACTTTTGCGTGTGAAGTGACGATTGTGGATGAAGTGATTTCTTTACTTCTTTTGAAACAGTTAGTGGAACCAATAATACCATAAAAATGTTTTATGTATTTAAAGCTCGAAATGATGCTCGAAAATTCAGCTCTTCACACAAACATTCCTGTTGCAATACTGTTCAAATTTATTTCGTTGGAAATCACTCGAATGAATGCAGGGTCGCAAACGGTAGTAACAATAAACCTAAAGGGATTCCACGCGACTTTTCACTGTTACAGTTGTAAAGAATTTTTTATGGTTTTTTATAACCGTTGTGGTATAGATTTACAGGGAATTGTTTACAATTTCGTCGTTTATTTCCTGTTGCGTGGATACCTAGAGGTAATGCAACGATGTGACTTAGATTAAATGATATTATATTGTACTGCCTTTGAATATGCCTACCGTGTAATTTGTATGATAGGTATGTTCTGTGAACGTGTGTGTAATTGTAAAATAGATTTATGTAATGTTTATGAAAAGATTGCACTGATAAACCGACACAGACATACAAAAGATATAATGTGAATATTTAAAGTCAAAGAAATATTTGAAAGATTTTGATACGATATTTTATACGAGATTATATTTGTTAAATATCCGATATATATAATTTCAACGTTATTTCGCACTATGCAGAGCACTTTAAGACGTACACTGCACTATGTGAATTGTCAAGCATAAATAGTCTTCGAAATGATGTGATCATAGGAGGAATTTTCATAATTCAGTGTATTTTGTTTGGTCTATCCAAATTTAAGTGTTTTCGACGAGTATTGTCTTTATCAGTGCGCATTTTTTACTCAGACGAGCTGCATTTGGAGTGCAATGAGCTGCCAAGTGGAATTTTTCATGTTATGGTTATAGAGTTTAACTACGGCTACTTGCTGGTTAGCATGGATAGCGACTGCACAACAATGACAGGGCGTCCTAGCCGCGATATTGCTTGCAGCTCACTTGCAATCCAAATGTAGGTCGCCTGTAAAGAGCTTTTGGCTCTTAATTGGCCTTCGATTATGGTTGTCATTCTTATTTGTATTATTCAGTATGGCATACACTTCATAACGATTTCTCAATTAAATTACGGTTAAGTAAAAATAGAGAAAGATATATTATTTTTAATTAATATTTTATGATCAAATCGTATACTCATTTAGGTAATAAGGAATCATAAACATGTTTAGATGAAACCCTTTTAATACATATATCTGTCATCTTCTACAGAACATACAGTTAATTTGCACAATCACTGCCTTTATTGTCACTGTTGGAATGTGACTGTTAGAGTTAGTGTGAACCCTTGTTTAAATGGAGTTAGATTCATAGGCAATGTAAGTAGGCAAGCGACTAGCAAATATCGAATCGATTGAAGCGGTCACAACCATGTAGTTGTGAAATGTAAATCCGACGTGCTTAAACATTTTTCGATTTTAACGACTGTCATGAGTCATAAATCAACAAATCTGGGAAAATAAAATCAATTTGGGAATTAGGTACAGCTAATAATAGGAAAATGAATATTTTTATTCCCGAATAACCAATAATACCTAATGTGCTGCATGTTTTTTTCCGTCAGATACCTCGCTAACGTATCAACTTATACCTATGTATATTGAATTACATAGTGGACACACAGACATTAAGTTCTATCGTGCAAAATTATTGAATACGAAATGAAATTTTATTTGTATTAAGTGCCGTTATTTAGTGTTATAGAAGTTGATTTTACAAAAATACTATTATGATGAAGCAAGAGTAACATTACTTTTTTACATTGCCAAATTAATAAAAGAGAAAATAAGTTCATTATGTTGATCCGAAGTTGGCAAATTTTAGGTTGCTCTATGGAAGTCCAGACTTGCGATATTGAGACGCACTTGCGATATTGCGATGCGATATTGAGGGCAGACGGCATTCATTATGGTCAGTAGACAAACTTGACCACTTCTGTCCATCATTTTTCGTTCGTGGTAAATTATTATAGTACAGCGCAACCGCTGTCTTTCTGTAGGCAAATATTCTAAAAAATGTTTAGCCCGCCGTGTTCTCATAGCACCGCCTATTATATTGATTTCGACAGGTGCCTAGTTGCCCACGCACACTCGAATAACTTTATTTATTACTTTTTTTTCTGGCAAGTTGGAAGTCAGTCGTGCTAATAGCATTCAAACGCGCAAAAATGCAGTACTTTTCTACGTAAAAGAAAAAAATAATTGCATTCAAATTATTACTTGTTGCATCATTCGTTTCTCTTTCAGTAAATAGAGCATGACTTGTAATAAATTTGAAGGAGCAATTTAAGCACCATTTAGACGGAGAGAGTTTCTCGTACGCTTCTATCACTTGCAATAATCGCCATACCATTATCATATATCAAAATGTTTACACACAGGCAAACACTAAATTCTCGCCTACGATTGTATCATACGAGATTCGCAAGTGACATAGCAATCTTAGATTTCGCAGTGCCTATGTAAAAATACGATTATTGCTTTAAAATTTTGTGTAGACGGTCACTATCAATATTCAATTGCGAGGCAATTCTGGCCAGCGTGGACGCGCCAATTGTTTGTGCGAATGTTTAGAGACGAAGCAACTTTTCTTTTATGCTTTCGATTATCGTATATTGCAGGCGAAGAACTCTCCCCGTATAAACGGGCCTTTATTCCATTACTTGCCGGCTTACTAAACGGCAAATTAATTGCCGTATCAACTAATGTTACAAACTTAAATGTTTGTGTCACATACCGTACACATTAAGTACAATCAATAATCCTCTATCATTATATTAATAATGCAATTATATTCTTATAATTTAAATCTCGATAGATTATTTACATTAATATTTTAGTTATAAATCTAACTTTAAGCGGAGTGTTACAATTCGACGACTTAGCAGGATTATGTGAATTTGATTTACACTACAAATTAAGACGGTTGCGGCGTTTTTAGGAATTAAAATTGTATCTAGTATCTGGGTAGAATATAATTATCAATATTGTCCCATAGTTTTGTTATAGAGGGTTGATCCTGTCAGCAAATCTAGCAGCCCCCTAGACAAGTGGCAATTGATTGATATTTAATGAATTGCGAATGATGAATGTATGGGATTTGACGTATATGACAGTTGTCAACGTTTGTCATAAACGTTAAGTGTCATATACGTCAAATCCCATTCATGATTCTATTCTACAATACGCCGGCCAATGAATTGTCACTTGTCTAAGGGGTTAGGTGTTTTAAATATTAAAATGAATTGTTATGTTATCATTATATATTTCAATTATTATTATTATTCCTCTTTATTATTTTAAAAACTCTTATAAATTATATTTTTAAATACATAATTATATAAAACAAAAACATATATTTAAAAATATAAAAAATAGTGCCCCACCGGTATCGGGTATAGGGACCAAGCTACCGGTGGTTAGGGCTCCAGAGAGAGGAACCTCCTCACAATACGTGCCGTGTCGAGGAGTACCGCCTTCTGCATCAAGCCCTCGATCCAGCTGCCTAACGAGAGCCTCTTAAGGTGTTGGTCGAGGCTCTTAGCAATCAGCCCATGGGCCGATATGACTATCGGGACAATGATTGCTGAATCAACATTCCACATGTCAACAACCTCATGAGCCAGATCCAAATATTTTATTTGTTTGTCTTTTTCGGCTTTCATGAGGTTTTCGTCATGAGGAATGGTGATATCAACAATCATTGCAAGGCGCTCTAATCGATCTATCACCACTATATCAGGCTTATTGGCGACAATAGTCCTGTCAGTGATAATAGATCGATCCCAATATAATGTGACACGACCATTTTCGAGAACTGGGTCGGGCACATACCTGTAGTATGGCACCTCCGAAGTCACAAGGTTGTATTTCAGGGCAAGTTGCTGATGTACAATCTTGGCCACTTGGTTATGCCTGTGCAAATACTCGCCGTTGGCAAGACGAGAACAACCAGAAATAATGTGTCTGAGTGATTCACCGGGGCGGTGGCATGCCCGACAGATGTCCACCGTACCGTCCTTCATTATATACTTCCGGTAATTATTCGTCATGACAACTTCGTCCATAATTGCAAAGACAAAACCCTCGGTTTCTCCGAAAAGATCACCGAACCGTAGCCAAGATACGGACGCTTTTAAGTCTATATCGGGTCCATTTAAGGCCCGATAAAACCGTCCATGTAGCTCTTTGCCCATCCATACCTCCCTGCGATCAGCAGTACTAAGTACTACAGGTTTGCGCCAGTTCTCTTTAGCCAACGCAAGAGGGGTTAAACCATTGTCCACTGCAACCACATCACGGTGCATATCCGTGTTTGCTTGCTGTAGACAATATTGTCTGAGGTTGTATATCTCACGGTTATGGAGGTTCTTAATATTAAGGAAGCCACGACCCCCCAGCTTCCGCGGGATATACAACCTCATTACGGAAGATCGTGGGTGATGCATCCGAAATGTGGTTAACAGTGATCGTACTTTTCTATCCAGGGCGTCTAGTTCAGTCTGAGTCCATCTAAGTATGCCAAAGGAGTACATTAGGACTGGCATGACCCAACCATTGCAGGCGCGCACCTTGTTACCGCCCGATAAAAAGCTTTTTAGGACTTTTTTCAGGCGGCCAAAGAAACGCTCCCGCAATGCCTGTTTCACGCCAGCTTCAGGAATTCCTAATGCCTGTGACATACCCAGATATTTGTAGGTTTCGGTTGAGGAAAGAGATTTAAGTTTAATGGAATCCGAAAGTATTAAGCCTTCAGATTCCACTATTCCACCCCTTTCCACATGCATGACCGCACACTTGTCCAAACCAAATTCCATCTTGATAGAGCTACTAAAGCTTTCAGTCATCTTTAGTAGTTCTATCAATTGGGTATTATTTGGAGCAAATAATTTGATGTCATCCATGTAGAGAAGGTGGGATATAACTCGACCCTCTCTCCGCAACCGATAGCCTAGCCCTGAATTCTCCAGTATTGTACTAAGAGGATTCAGTGCTAGACAGAACCACAGGGGACTCAGACTGTCACCCTGGAATATACCCCTCTCGATTCTTATGGGTGCATCGTTTGTCTGGCAACATCCTGGATAGCGAAGAACTGTCTTCCATTGCCCCATACATGACCTCAAGAAGGTGGCTAAAGTTGTATCAATCTTATACAACTCTAGCACCCTCAGAAGCCATGTATGTGGTACAGAGTCATAAGCTTTCTTATAATCTATCCAGGATGTTGCCAGATTCCTACGTTTACGACGCACCTGTTGACTAATGGCCATGTCAACTATAAGGAGCTCTTTAGTGCCGCGGGCCCCCTTCCTACATCCATTCTGAAAGATAGAGATGACCGAATTTTTTTCTAAATGAGAATTAATTTTGACTCTCAGAATGGAAGTAAGAAGCTTATAGACCGTCGGTAAGCAAGTAATTGGTCTATAATTTTTGGGATCCGTAGCACTACCGGACTTATGAAGTAAGTGGGTTATGCCAGTTGTTACGAAATTAGGTAGTGAACCCGAGTCTAAAGCCGATTGGAATTGAGTTGCTAAACAAGCATGTGAGTTACGGAGCCACTTCAGCCAAAAGTTGTGCAGTCCGTCCGGTCCTGGCGATTTCCAATTCGGTAACGAACGGACTGCACTCGCAACATCATCAGGCGTAATGATGATTGGCTCCATAATCTGTATATCCTCACACGCTTGTTCAACCTCTCTTATCCAATCGCCTTCCGTGTGGACGACAGGTGTTGACCAGATGCTACACCAGAATGTATTCGTAGCATCAGCATCCGGTCGAGCAACGTCGTCCACACCTGACTCGGGTTGTTCCCATTTCCGATAAACCCACCTTTCATCCTTCTGGAAAATGCGATTCTGGTTATACCTATCCACGCGCTTTTTATAGCGACGGATTCGATTTGCCCATGCATAAACTTTCTGCTTCAGAAAGTCGATGCGCTCTGTGACACATGACGTGTACAGTTGAGGACTAACGTTAGTCCCTGAAAATGCCTGTGTCACAAAGCGCATCACCCTCGGGCGCGTATTGCCCGATCTGAAGCAGATTAGCTTGCCAATAAGTGCCCTAGCCTCAGCAATACGACACTCAATCCTATACTGCCAGGCCGGCACAGCATGCTTAGGTCGAGTAGCAGGTTTATTGACAATAAATTTGACACCTGCCACTCGGCACGCTGCAACGGCCGCACAATACAAAATTGAATGTGTATCACCGAGGTCTTCGCTATTTTCTAAATAATTAGGTAATAGCGAATCTAGGGCACATACTAGCGCTATATTGCGTTTATGCATAGGCAAATGAGGCAAGCGAGGTCGACTGCTTGGTATCATGGATCGGTATTCCAGCATCGCATCCTCCAAAGTGCTCCTTAATAGTTCATTATACTGGGTACTTACGGATATAGTCTCACTTTCCTCCACTTCATCAGCGGAGACGAGCTGTGGTGGCCTTACACGCGTAGGCGCACTGGTTTCCACCGGAGGCACAGCTTGCGATGAAGTGGGAATAGCAAGACTA
This sequence comes from Eilema depressum, assembly GCA_914767945.1. Lineage (NCBI taxonomy): Eukaryota > Metazoa > Arthropoda > Insecta > Lepidoptera > Erebidae > Eilema > Eilema depressum. The sequence goes on from OU612031.1 coordinate 12,722,826, forward strand.
TTCCGTACGTCAGAGAATAGCCTCTCAAGTACGGCACCATCCAACAAGTTACACCGCTGAATAGCCCGAACCTGGTCCGATAGTCTTTGTGCAGATACGTTGACAGCCGGTTCAAGTTCCTGAAACAGAGACAGTAAACGACCACGATACGCAGTGAGGTTGGTTTAGTTAATAATTTATAATAATTTAGTTAGTATTTACGATCTTTTTGTAAGTGTAATCTGATACACGAAGCTACTGCCAATTCATGTTCTGCACATTTCATTTTATTTACTTTATAATTTGTTCTTCCTTCTTTCATCTGATGTGCCATTGAATTTGTTTCAATAATTGTTTCTACGGTATCGTTCATACTAAAACGTCCATCTCATAAAATTGTATGAAGTTTTAATTGTAAATACAAATCAAATTGTTTTATATATTTAGAGAATAAATTACTGTCATTGAATATTTGTTTTATCTAAAGCCCTTATTTATAACGCCAGGCTGGGCGCCAGGCTGAAAGTTCAATAAACAAAACTAAAATTAGTTAATTTGATTAACCCAAATGTTATCTACACTTCCTTACTACATTCTCAATATTAGCTATTTGTATTCATTATCTTCATGTAGACGCATTTTCCTGATTGCATCCGTGGCCAAGATGACCTCCGAGCTCAGGGTCCGCCTTCCGGCTCTTCCTCCTCCACTTCGCACGATCTTGGACATCCATAGTAGTGAGACCATTTGCACGCATGTCAACCTCCACGACGTCAAGCCAGGACTTCTTGGTCCCTTCTACCTGGACCCGGCGGGGGTGCCATTGCCAGGCTTTACCTATTTGTATTATGCCAATATAATTATCCGGATATCCGTCAAAAAATTAGTGCAGAAATGAGAAAATATCTGCTAAGGCATCTACAAAAAAAGTAAGTATCCTATTTCTTCATGAGTATTATACACTATAGTACCGCCATCCAAGACGTCTGGCCATAAATGTCACAAGGTCACAACGCAGATCGTCGTGCTCGCTTAGAAAAATGAGGGAGATCGAGACGCACGCCCACTACCGTAACTCCTGTGCTTCGAGCTTGAAAAATATTCTTATCCGGAACGTAAACGTATCGAGAGGGCGGGCGGAGCGTTGCCATTGGCTGGCTTCACACAAACACGTGTTCACAGTAGGCAGGTGGCCAATCGCAATCCTCCGTTCTCTCGATACGCTTACAAATACGGATATTTTTTTGTGCTCGGGGTACCACACCAGAATCAACAGCCGTGACCGACAAATACCTCATTAATGACAGGATCGGGAAGTTTTTTTTATACTAAGGTCGCACACAAGCACACGGCTCTCCTGATGGTAAGTGGTTACCGTGGTCTATGGGCGAGTGCAACACCAGGCGAGTCACACTCGTGCTGCCGATTCTGTAAGGCACAGAATCTCTCTGGATTCTGTGTCGTCAGCGCAAAAAAATAAGTAGAACAAAGCCTTTGGTTTTCCCACTGACAGCACAAAACCTCTCCAGTGAGCTCTGGCTACCCTAAATCCGTCGGAAACACAACACGAGGTTATGTGTACTACCTCATTCTCGTCGTGTCCTACCTCCTCCTCGTCGTGTCCTACCTCCTCCTAAAAGTTCCAGGGACAGCTAAATAGGCAAATTACCTATGAAGAGGTACAAGTACAACATTATCGTGTGCATCTGAACTGAGGGCCCAATTTTTTAATTCTTGTCTAACCAAAAAAGACGGTAATTAGGTACTTTAAAAATGATAAAAGGAAAGTTTAACTTGAAATAAAACTGTTATGGTTAAATTACTTGGGCCCTCAGTTCTGACGGTGGACCCTATGCCATAATTAATTAGATAGGAAATCGCTGATGTTATCATTCAACTGCATGATGTTTTCTTTTAGATAGAGTGGACTGTCAACAGTGACTTGCGTAGTAAATAACATTCCAAGACTTTGTTTCCGTGTGTATTTTTAACGCGTGCCGTATTCCAATACAAAGATACAGAGAGCGTGTAGTGAAGAGTACCTACCTAAATCTAAATCGTATGTTCCTTACTTTTGAGATTAGGTAGGTACCTATCTATATTTTTTATTTTGGGATATCGACTCAAATAAACAGCCTCCGGGGCGTGGCGGTAGTGAACGCGGCCGCTACGCAGGAGGCGCGGTTTCGATCCCCGCTCAGTGCAAATATTTGTATGCATGAATATAATGTAGTTGGAGGCCTCAAAAGTCCGACAAGTCTAACTACAGAACATTGATATTATCACCAATTGGTTGTCGAGTTCAGTCGCTTCCCGGAAAATATCAAAATGGAAATACCGGCGGAAAATATCAAGTTCGGAAAAGGTTAAACAGAGCTGCCTTCGCTAGGGCGGCTACTTCTTACGACAACTGCCAGGTTACGTGGGTAACAAATGCCTGGCAAAGGCGCTCCCGCCGGGTCCACGTAGAAGGGCCCATGAAGTCCTGACCTGACGTCGTGGAGGATGACAAGCGTGCCAATGGTCTCGCTACCATGGACACCCAAGATCGTGCGAAGTGGACTAAGAAGAGCTGGGAGGGCGGATCACCCGTCCGGCCAACGGCGTCCCCAGCTGGAAGTAAGTAAGTAAGTAAGAAGAGCTGGAAGCAGCCGAATTATCATTCTGATGCTGACGACCTGAGAATACGACCTAGGTGATTAGTAAGTAATGGATACGCCTTTCTAAAAACCCCCTCGGAGATAGGTAAATACGTGAGTAAGTATATGTAAGTAGGTACCTACCCACCTACTAATTTTGCAGATTCATCCTCAAGCTATTGATTTTTCATTTGTTTAATGGGGCTCAATTAGGAAGGACCACTTTACTCCACTTTCCGATCCTAATCTCGACAAGAAACTCAACGTTGAAAAATTACTCAATATTATAGCCTTGACTGAGGGGTTCGTGGTTAAGTTTTAACCGAGTAGGTTATAGGTAGCGCATTGGGAGGCAAAGTAAAGCTAGTCAAGTCAATCTCAGGATGGGTGACTGGGTCTATGGAGATACATAAATATTGACATAATTTCTAGATAAGAAGTTACCTAGCCGTTTCTATAAGTTCAGCAACTTGTAAAGGATAAAAACAGGTTTTACATCACTTTCAGCGACGTGTGACTGCATTTTTTAACAAACTTACGAAATAGGTTACATCCTATTATTGATATCTATTCTAACATGTTGTGCTAATCACAGAGCAAATAAGAATACGCTAAGTAAATATCTATTATGCTAATAGCATCAATGGATATTGTGAATAACAGTAGTAAACTCCATAACTAAGTAGGTATGTAAAAGTAAGTAATTCAAGATGTAAAGAATTCCATCCCCGTCGGCCTTCGGAGGTATTGTGTCGGACTCGGACCGACTAAATCGCACTCTCGGGTCATCAAACGCAAAAAATGAAAGGTGGTTCATAAGGCATTTCCGTCGCAGCCAGGTTGACCCTAAGTATATTGATACCTAAGTAGTTGATACCTAAGTAGGTAGGTACATAACAGATATCGATTATAACATCGAGACCAATCTTCGTACACTTGAAAATATTTAAGAGATACGATTTGACAGATGTCTGGATTTATGGTAGGTAACTAGGCACTATTGAAAGGATACATGAAACTGTTATAAATTAAGTTAAACCATTTCTAAATACGTAATAACTTATAATAGTAAGTATAAAAAATATGGTGTGACATATTTCACTTTAAATTACTACAAATATTTTAAGAATTGCTACAAATAATTTAAAATAAGACGTGATTCTTCATTTTTCGAAATCTCGTGTGACAGCTACGTCATATCGTTCTTATTTTTTCATTTGAGTGTTGCGGCTGTGTTCTCTATGGTTGTTACATTTTAATCGTATGGAGTTTATGTCAACTCGTTACGTTTATGGTCGGCGTTGCCAGAATGTAACTTTTGTAATATTATGTATTTCTTTTTACCCTCTTATGTTTCTTCTAAGTAATACAAATGAAAATATTGCTTAGATTTTTCTTTTATCCGAGGGATGCCCGATCTTTCACTTTGAATCGATCTTTTGAATCGTAATGGATCGTAACCCCGTGAATCGATCTACGATCTGAATCGTATTGCTTTGAATCGATTTTCTTCGATCTTCGAAGATCGTATCATAATTTAAGAAAAAGACAGTACCAGTGCATGTAAAGTTATATATTTAGTGTTTCAGAAAGACAACAACTTTTTTTTATGAGTTCCAATACTCCGCATTTAAGCTTTTTAAAAACAACAATTTCGACAACCGAGCTGGATCTAACCTATTACGGCTATCTGTCAAGGTGTTGCCCTTGCCAGCTAAAGAAAACAGACGTTCAGAAGGGACAGATGTTACAATAATAGTCAAATACTTCAATGCCAAACAGCTTAAGCCCGGCCAGATAGTAGATCTGGTGATTTCATACTCACGGCAGTTTTACTCAGGTACGTAACTCAAGACTATATCAACAAATAGATGTTACTTTGTTGTACCCGCTAAAATGAGAGTGTTATCAAAGATCTTAAAGAAATACAATGTATTATTTTCGTTTTTGAATGATACGATTTTTTCCTACGATCCTCAAAGCATACGATTCGATCTGAGCAAAGATCGTATCCTGTTGAATCGATTCAAAAATCGACAGATCGTATTGCCTGTGAATCGATCTTCTAAAAGATCGATTCAGATCGGGCAACCCTATACTAGAGACAACGAATTTTTTTTATTTTTTTTTCTGATACTGAAATCGAAAGTAGCTCAGACAGTGAATATATAAAAATTATAAATACCCATTTCGTATTTTCATTTACCCTGCTTTATTAACATTATATATCCTGAACCTAATATCAATACTAGATAAATATTAAATTGATTGTAAAAATGCACCTCTTAGATTATTTTGCCTACCAGCATCATCATGCGCATGGAGACGTATTTTCCTAATTGCATCTGAGGCCAAAGCTTGCCAAAGCTATAATTTTTAGGTTTTTAGGTTTCCCGTAGGAGCCGCGTGGTTCCCGGCAGAGTAGAACTTGGGCCTCCCCATCTCTTCCTATGCGGTGTCGTACCAGGCGACTAAGGGATAGGGCTGTTTATCACCAGACAGTTATATAGGTACAGCCACAACTTAGCCTCAGATGCATACCTCGAGTCAACAATATTGCCAGGAATATGGCAATAGGCTCACCCCCTATTACGTGGGACCGAATAACTACAAATACCTATTTATCTATTAATTTTAACCTATTTATCTATTTTTTTTGTATGTTTGTTATGCGATTGTGAAGCCAATTCTAGACGGATTTTGAAAATTCTTTTTTTGTTCGTAAGTAGATTATGTCGAAATGGTCCCATTTAAATTTTGTAAAGATCTGATGATGGGTTTCCGAGATTAGACCAAGGAACTCTTCAAAAAGTACCAGGAAATCAGCCGCGATTGCTGCAATCGCATATTATTGCAATGTTTTCATTAAGCCTAACACATATAGGTACTAATCCAAATATCAATACTAGATATATTACATGATTAATCAGTGTTGCCAGGGCCAGATAGTCTAGTGTAAATGTAAACAAGATAGCTTAAAAAGTTACTTAACAGGGAAAAAGTAACATTGTTTTATGGTATGGAAATCTTGTCGGATAATTATTATATTGCGCGGTTATGATGAATAGTTTTATTTATTTACAATGTTACAAAAGTTACATTTTGGCAGCTATGCGATTAATCTTTTGTTACTTGAATCGATTATTCTGACAATTGATTTAAGAAGCTCCATCCCTAGACTATAAACGTCAAATCGTATCTTTTAAATATTTTCAACTGTAGATACACCTACCTACTTAATCTTTCCTACATAATTTAAGTAGTTGCCAACTTGACGCTTTGCCAGCCCCTGAAGCTGAAAAGGGATAAAAGCCTTGTGACTTGTGACCTAAATACTCTACACTGCACTGCACTGGTTTGACAAAATAGTTAGTCCACCCGGAAGAACCGGCAATGTCTGCAATCATACCTAACATCATTATAGATATTTTGTACGAGATTCCTTTCACATTTTTATATATCTGCCTACAAACACGTATGTAGATACCTACTGTACGTTTATGACATACGTTGACGACGGTCATAAACGTCAAAATACGTGTCGATCCCATATATTCATCATTCTACATTATTTAGAATACGCCGGCCAACGAATTGCTACTTTTAGGGGAGCAGGTAGCATAGTGTTTAAGGAATCGGCCTTATTTCAAGAGATCCGGAGGTCCGGTGTCCGGTTACAAAAACTTGCATTTTGGAGCCCGGATCTGGTTTTCCTCTGTTTCTCTTGATTTGACTTATCTTGACTTTTACGAGAGCAGCTGTTTTCGGAACCTTCAACCTCGAAGGTAAAACTGCGCAAGAGACTTGTCGACCTATCAGAAGGTTACGAGCTTATAGGTAAATATGGCTTACTCCAACCAAACATCTGTGATGATGATGACACTGATGACTGATGGACTGACTCTATGATTTATTTTATTTTATACAAAGTGTTTGTAATAGCAGTTAGTACAGTTAGCGCCATCTATGCGTCAATACTCAACTCTCCGTACAATAGTAATAGGTTTGAACAACAGATGGCGCATATACAATGGACAATCACTTCTGTGTATTCGCATTTCATTAAATAATAATAGTCAAGTCTTTATAAGTGTATTAAAAACAACTTAGTTAAATAGATAAACTGTATATTACTTCCTTTCTGAATATGTTTTTAGATAAGCTTCTTGTTTTGTAGGCAACAGCGGCATTTTAGTGTGTTGTATAAAAAAAATCACTGACAGTAAACGTCAGTAAACGTCATTCATAATTCATTGCCCAAGTCGGTCGTTGAATTTAGTTATTTTGGTGCGTGTTTTTAATTATTCAGCGTAAATGGAATTGAGGATCCTAGTTTTTAGAAGGGAACGTTGAAGTGTGGTTTTAGTGTTTAATACTTGTGCTAAAGTGCTGTTAGGTGACATCGATGGCATCCGCACCAAAACAAGTGAACGGGAAACCGTCGAATAGTAACGGCTCCTTGGGAAAGCGAAAAAAATCTCGTGGGAGCCGAGGCTCTTATCTATCTAAGTGGTTAGATAAGACTATGCACCACATCCAGGACTCGACACCAAGTATGGATACCTATGAAACCTTTGTAAATCCAAATGCGAACTGGCCTATGGGTAGTTCTCAGTTCGCACCAGGATTTGATCCTTATAGACATACGTATCAGTGTGCATCGGAGCCAATGTCACTGCCCACGATGTCTACTTACTGCAACCCACCTATGATGCCTTTCTACGGACCTGATTATCGATACGTGCCTAGTGTTAATAAGAGTATCCAAGTCCAGAGACCGAGAATACGTCGGCGTAGTGAAAACAAGGCTGAGGAAGTCACCAGCACTCCAAGAGGCACTCCTACAATGTCTCATCCTACAAACTACCTACAAACAAAAAATTTATCAGACAGCCAAGACTTTCAAAGCTTACCACCTATTGTGACCTCTGCTGGTGACACAAATTCTAACAGTGATATGAATACTAATGATAAGGATGAAGGGAATACGAGGAGGTTCAGTGATCCATGTGTTAGAGGTCTGCCGGATGTCGCCAGACCCGCTAATGGGGATGTGGAATCAGGATCTGAAGACAGTTCTGATATGTCGGGAAGTCAGGTTGGCAGTAGACTGTTGACATGTCTTTTGGATCAAATATCTACGCTTAAAATGGCAAATGAAAGACTGAGTAAAGATTTAATGGATACCAAAAGTAAGTTATGATATTATGATACTGAAGTTATTAATTTCATTGGATGCATACAATTTTTATGAATGATTTAATGATAGTAGAGACAGAGGAAGGTCATGAAGTGTGCATAGATAGAAGTAGCTTGTGGGCTATCTTTTGAAATATTTTAAACGGTAATAATATGTTTGAACTCCTACCCCTACTGCTACTGGGAAAGAGGTGTGCCTGTATGTATGTATGTTTGGAAGCATTATCTGAGCAAGGCAGGCTGGCCTGACCCTGGAGGACTTGCCGGGGTCTCATACATGCATTGCTTGCTACCACTTTTTTATGTAGTATATTTACCTATAGATAGAAGCTGATATAGAAGAGATACAATATGATTATGATATATTATGATCAAAAATAAAGAAAACATTTCTTGTTTATACTGTCAATATTAAATTCATAATGCTCAGAGTTGACATAATTGAGGAAAGTGCAAAATACCTTACTGCCTGCACCTTTGCCCACATTCTTTACTTAATTGTCATGAAGATCATAAAATAATTTATTTCTCTTTCCTTAAAATTTTCTTTCCTCAAAAGTATTTTGCAACCTATTTGAAAACTTTAAAAACCTTCATATAAATAAGTTTTATATGAAAAATAAACAGTTATTAAAGAGATATACATAATACTTTTTGACAATAATTTTTCAAACAATTTATTTATATTTTACAAAATTACATTTGAATTTAATCTAAACTGTAGACAGTTAAGATTAAAAAAAGAACTGGCAGTAGTTTAATAAATGAGCATAATATAATAATTATGACTGTATTTCCTCATCTTAGACTATTTACATAGCAAGTATAATGTCAACCCAGCTTAAAAAATGGCTTCTACTTGGGCATAAGTTGACATAAACATACATCTTATAACATACACACATTGATAGTTTAAAAAAACAATATTGACATTAGCTTCCTCACACAAAACGTGTTTTCCATGCTGTTTTTTTATGACGCATTTTGTTAGCAGGCTGTGTCTATACGGTATATGGTCTAAATTTGTCATTATATTTACCTGCATTGTATAATTTTTTTTGGTTCAGCCCACTGCAATTTGTAAGGTCATCCTTTCAAATGAGAACACCTACGATAGTCACCCACACACTGAACTATGTGAGTCAAGGATTTACAACAAAATATGCAACAAATATTAGTATTTCTACTATGAATGGGAGATTTTATTTTAAACTATGTCATATTGTGACTCATATTATGATGAATGTGTCCAAATTGGTGAAGAATATTCTTTTCTTCTCAGTTCATTAGTTGTATGCATGTCTATTTGCATTGGTCTAAATATTTCTGTGTATGATGTATGTACTAGCTGATGTTTGAGGCTCTGCCCACATGGATAAAATATCCCATTCCCATAACCCATGGGACTAGGTGTCCCAGGATAAATAGCCTATTGGTACTTCTGGACTTAATCATTGTGTAGACCAGTTGTCGAACTTATAGGGTTTCCAACTATACTTCGACTTTTAATTAGATGCAGTAAAATGACGTTTCAAAATGTCATTGCGTAAAATAATGTTTACAGCCTAATCTCAATAGGGATGTGATTCAGTTCACAGAAGATCGTTCTAATCGTTCCATAACTTACTCATAATGATCATACTTAATTCTAGTTATTATTCATATAAATAAAAGGCTGTATAAACGTTGATCCTTTTACACATTTCCTTTTTGAGTGTTTCGAGGTGTGGTTCGCCGGCATTCTACCCAAACTCATGCCGAATGCAGTAGCAGTAGTCGTAATTGAGCGTTCTCCAAAAAAAAAAAGTGTATCTACCCTCCACTTTTGAGCACCTGTGTTTGAATTTCAATAAGAAAAAAGATATTCATATTATATATCTGGGTAATGATTTTAATATTTTAAAAATATAAACATACTCTAAAGTAGTGGAATCCATTCATTATTTTACCCTATTTGCCGTAATATTTCAATTGTGATGATTTTTATACACCGAAACATCAGTTTTTGGCGTGGACTCAAGTTATTGAATATTATGTAGAAGCGATACTGATTTTTTTTGTACTAGGCTAGCATGAGTTGTAGGTCCCATTTGAAAGATATCCTTGACACCTAGCAGTGTCCTAAGTTTCTAATTCGAGTCTTATGCTGTTTAGGTATGTTAGTTTAATCTCAAATAAAAACGTAATAAGTGGTATCTTCCGGACATGTCGGTTTTGACACGGCTAAAACGGTCTATTTCACGAGGATTTTTTTCACTTCTTGTAATGGTAAAATAACGTTTACATGACAGCTATTTCAAAAGTGTTAGTACCTATCAAATATGTTTCAAACTTAATAGTTGTGTTTTGTGTGGGTGCCACGGCGGCGGTCAACATTTCTTCGGGTCAGTTTGAGACACTTCTATAAGTATTCAGCTTACTTAGTTTACATGATCTAATTATTCGCAACGCTCAATTATATTATCAACGCGCTCTATCACTCTCGATCGAAACAATCCCGAAGTTGACGTGGACGAAAGCACGAATTCAAGAGTGGCTGACCACTAAAAATATTGCATTTGAACCAAATATGGTGAAGGCCATTCGAGATGGCTGTAAAGTTATCAGACTTCTAAGACTGTCCCCTTATCAATGTGAATTAAACCGATGAGTTATTTTGGTCTCAGGCAAAGGGGCACGTCGCAGATAATTTTATAAGACGTATGAAATGCTAGAAGTGAAAACTTTTTTCCAAGAAGTAATCAACATTGTGACACCGGCTAAGTGGAGTGACTTTTGTTTCTCACACTATAAAAGAGGAACACAATATGTACCACCTCTATAGACAGACAGATTTGTCATTAGTGTGACCGAAAGCGACAGCGATTCCGAAAAATATTGATTACCTACCTATATAACATTATTATGACATTTTTGATTCGTTTTGAATGTACATTCCTATACTTTCACCGAAAAAGATCAATTCTTTATCATATGTAATAATAAAAAATACATTACAACTTAATATTGAATCTTTAAAACTAAATCAAAGATCATTCATTTATTGAATGATTCACTTGCTCACTTAGCCACATCCCTATTTATTTTTCTTCAAAAAGTGGTATCCCACAAAACGTCATTTTACTGCAGCTGATTAAAAGTTCGACTATAAGTAACCGTAACAACTGCCATATTTATTTGTATGGCAACCAGAACCAACGGTTTAATATGCTCTACAAGGCACACAGGAGTATCAATCTGTTAAGAATGTTCACCCATCCTATGTTTGACCTGGCTAGTGCACTTAACTTTGCCATCTGTTGACCTCCTCGAGACTTGGCTGTGTGTGTGGCTCCTGAGCCACAGTATAGCCTCAAAGGGTAGGCAGATGTCCCACATGTCGCCAGCTATGATTTTCGCTCTCACATAATAGGGGGCGAGCCTATTGCCGTTAAGCAGGCATAGTAGTATAAATTATCCTAAAAAAATGGTTGCTAGCATCGTGAACAGTTATCAGAATGTGTTGTACTGTAATTAGTGGTTACTATGCGTGCAGTCTCATTTACTGATGTTTTCTTCAACCCTGTGATTATAACGGTTGTACTGTTTACAGTCGAAATGGAGAATTTAAGACAACACAACGCCATATTGAAGGGGTCTGCTTCGAGTATGGGAGCTACGCCTAATCACTCGCTCAACGATAGTGGTAAGTTTTCACTGACATTTTCATTAACTGGTAGACTTCTTGGTTGCGATTGCGAGCAAGTAATGCTGCGAGCAAGTAATGCTCGTGAAGGACGCCGCGGAGCGGGAGCGAAAGAGAATCGCAGACCTTGCGACCCGCGAGGAGCGGAGGAGAATCGCAAACCGCGCGGCCCTCGACGAGCGGTGGCAACTCGGGCGTCGGGGGTAGCAGAATGACCTCCGTCCCCCATGAGCGCGGGCCTGGGGGTGACGGGTGGAGCCGCCTGTCACCCTAGCAGAAGCAGGCCGCGGCGGCGGCGCGCATTGCGTGTCTCCCCATACCCGGGGGCGAGTTGGGGACTCTGTAGTTCCCACACCGGATGAGGGCCAGGTCGAGAGATATGGCCCTGGGTCGGCCGGGGTGCGAGGGATATGGCTACGACAATCTCACCTCCAGCAACCGACGGCCCACAGACGGCGTGCGTTTTAGTCGGTTCGAGTCCGACATAACCTCCTCCGGCTCCGGCGGCGGCGGGGGAGGTATCCGTGGGGATTTTTCGAACGATAAAAAAAAAGGTAGACTTCTTGGATGGTATGGTTAAGAGGTGGAAGCATGGGCGTACGAAGGGGTCATTGCCCCACCCTGCTCTGCTCTACCGGAACAACACTCTCCACCCTCTCTCTTCCCCTCGAATCTGATTTGCCTTTTGCCCCATCCCGTAAAGAAAGCTAAGTACGCCCATGGGTGCAAGAAATGCGGACTACAGACCACTTCATCTCTTCCACCCATGGTCGAGGTGGATCATTCGTTCGTTAGGCTTCCGCGGTTGTCTCAGATAGCATCATCTACCTTGACCATCTATAGATGTAAACATATCGGTGACCCCATAATTACAAAAGAAAAATCTAGAAAATCGGTCTGGAAGATGTACGAACGACGAAACATACCTACTCACCGGATTTTTTTAAATAAACAAAATGTATAAATTAATTACCCTTTAACTCACAATCGGAGGATAGCGCTATATTCAAAGACGAAATTAAAAATATTTAAACAATTAAACAAGAAATATTTTTGACGTACCTTCTTACTAAGAACCTAATAATAATATTAAAAAAATAATTAAGTATAATTTCTGGCGACTCACGCAGGTGAACGCCCACACATTTTTTTAGGATTGTGAGAAATTAAAATATACTATAGGTAGTTGCGGCACGCTATGATGACCGTTTTGTCACGACTGGTTTTGCTCTTTTTCTCTTTTTTGGTGTGTGAAGTTTGTTTTCTTTTGTGCCAGTCTTGCTATATTTTTCTTTAGTTATTCGTCAGTTCGTAGTCCAATATTAAGCGCATCAAAAATGAGAAAACGAGCAAAACCAGTCGTGTCAAAACGGCCATCATAGCGTGCCGCAACTATAGCTATGGAATGAACTCCCTGCGGTGGTTTTCCCAAGCGACTACAATATGGGGTTCTTCAAGAAGGGCATTAGAAGGTTTCTTCAGGGTCGGCAGCACGAGTGTGACGCCCCTGGTGTTGCATACGTCCATAGGCCACGGTAACCACTTCCCATCAGGTGGGCCGTGGGCTTGTCTGCCACCCAAGTGGTATAAAAAAAAAAGAAAAAAAACGGTGTGCCCGCGACTTCGTCCGTGTGGAATTAGAGCGGGGTTTTTAATATTTTAGCGCGGAATCCATATTATTTTTTGTAAAATAAATGTTATGCCTTATATTTCGTTTGTACATAATTGTAATTGACTAATTAAGTCATTATAATAAAATTATGATAAGTTTCTATTAAGTATAATACACAATTACGTTGCGTGCCCCAATTGGCAGAAAACAACGTACATTCACGTCATATTTTCAATGTTAGTATTTTTTATGTACAGTCAACGAGAAAACTTCTTTTTATACATTTCAATTTAAAAGGGTAATACCAGTCACTGATTAATCTCGAAATATCAGAAACTATACTTAACACTAAACTTGTAAACTTGAAATTCTACGTAACTACCCCTAAGGGGGTAAAATGGAGTCGCGTACAAAGCAGGCGGCCGGCCGCTAGTATAATTATTATAATTATTGTGATGTCCAAGAAGTTATTAAGTTATTTTATTAGTAACTAGCTGACCCGGCGAACTTCGTACCGCCATATTTTCCGCCCGCGTGGTATTCTGATCCCGATTTATCAGTGTTTCTCTACATTATTATACGTGTATTAAATATATAAACCTTCCTCTTGAATCACTCTATCTATTGAAAAAAACCGCTTCAAAATCCGTTGCGTAGTTTTGAAGCATAGGTACATAGGGACAGACAGACAGCGACAGTCACTTTGTTTTATATGTAGTGATGATTACTTATTTCATGTTTGTTTTTTTCAAGAAAGGTTTAAGAGCTATAAAGATCGTTAATTAGATTTTGTTCAGATATTATTGCTGTTGATTCTAGACACATGTTATTCAGCAATCAATTAAGGATTGATTAATTGACTGTGGTTAGTTATTGCGAAAGTGACTGTAGTCGTAAGCATTAGGTACATGTTCGTGAAAAGACCCGTTTTAGTTGGTTGGCAACACATTTTAGTGGTTATTTACTAGTTATTAGTTAAAAAAATACATACGGTGTATATTTTTAACACGCTTTTTATGTGTGTTTGTAAGTTCGTTTGTCACGGAATCTTTGAACTCGATTTTGGAGCACTTCCAAACGTCTGATTGAAATTTTGCACACTTATTAATTGAATACACTTTACATGAATACAAAAAAATAATTAAATACGCTTAAAAAAATAGTTTTTTTAAGAATGATTTGTCCCCAATATTGCTTGATGCATACCTACCTATAAGTACTTTTTTTAAATCAACTAAAACTAAACAAATATTAATAAATTCTTTAGAAATAATCCCAATATAGAGAAAGGCGAATGGGCGTTTCGTCCCATATGGTGTAACACTTTTTGACCTATATCAAATGAAAGGTCTCAATGAGTGTATTATTTTTTTGTATGGCCATAAATCTGTATTTCGTGCAGGGTAAAAGTTATGGGGGTTTTAGTTTCTAAGAAAGTATTTAATTTATTTTAAATAATTAGTGTTTTTATGACAAAATACTTATTTATTTATGCTATTTTTAAGCCAAAGCCAAAGGAGGATTATGATTTTGACAGGCTATGTATGTATTGTATGAACTATGTATGTATATTCACTAATTCCCTCATAGCTCTTCAACTACTAATTAGAACTGGACAAGTAAAGTCTTGTTAGAAGTGTCTTGATCGTCCACTTATTATCTATCTATACTATTATATAATTGTAAAGTGGTCGTGTCTGTACATTGGAGATATTTAAAAAAAAATACTTGGGTCATGTTATGTTAACGATACTGAACACGAAAATATTTTTTTTTAATTTCCTGTCTGTTTGTCTGTTTGTCTGTTTGTCTGTTTGTCTGTTTGTCCGCGATGGACGCAAAAACTACTGGACGGATTTTGATGCGGTTTTTTTTGTTAGAAAGGGCTTGCTCAGACTTAAAATCTTACGTTTGTTTGATCGCAATCGGTTGAGTAGAACCGGAGATATGAGCAAAGGTCGCGTTAACCGAGATGCACGCGGGCGGAGCCGCGGGCGGAAGGCTAGTACTATTATAAAATTGTAAAGTGGTCGTGTCTGTACATTGGAGATATTTAAAAAAAAATACTTGGGTTATGTTATATTAACGATACTGATCACGAAAATATATTTTTTTCATTTCCTGTCTGTTTGTCTGTTTGTCTGTTTGTCCGCGATGGACGCAAAAACTACTGAACGGATTTTGATGCGGTTTTTTTTGTTAGATAGGGCTTGGTCAGACTTAAAATCTTACGTTTGTTTGATCGCAATCGGTTGAGTAGAACCGGAGTTGTGAACAATATTGATATTATACGGAATATGAGTGGAAATATAGATGGCGCTTTTTTATTCTTATGGATGAAATTTTATATCTTATTACATCCGAGCAAGTATGTAAATAAATAGACTTTAATTTACATTTACAGTTGTGTAAACAAATGCGATTTTAATCATGAAATTATTATTTTTTTGTCAATGAATTTATTTCCACCTGCGTAACTAGATGGCGTTAACGCGGTTTTGAACTTACTATGGTTTCGTTGCAACTGGACGTATATAAGCATTTTTAATCATTTTTTTTTTTTCAATTTTCTAATTTTGTCAGGTATGAAATAGATGTCGGTACTGTCTTAAGATGAGTTACAAAATCGGTCTCCACACAAAGACAGATTTATTACTTAGAGCTTGGTGAACAGGTGAAGGATATAGTGGAGTAGACAAGCGATACAACGGGGAAGGGGAAGGAGTAGGGGAGAGGGTGGGGGAAGGGCAAAGGTATGGGGAGTAGGGAGTAGAGACTCGAGTAAATAATGCAGGTAGAAATTTTTTTTTATACCACTTAGGTGTAGACAAGCACACGGTCCACTTGATGGTAAGTGGTTACCGTGGCCTATGGGTGAGTGCAACACCAGGGGAGTCACACTCGAGCTGCCTACCCTGTAAGAACTTAGAGAATCTGTGCCGTCAGCGCAAAAGATAAGTCGGACAAAGCCTTTGGTTTTCCCACTGATAGCACAAAGCACAAGCTACTCTCCAGTGAGCTTTGGCTACCCTACTCACCGTCGGAAACACAACACGAGGTTATTAAGCCGCGGCCTTCTGTAGGGCGGAGATACTTCCCCAGTCGGACTACTCCATTAGGACGAATATACCGTGGTGTACCTACCTCCTCGAGTCGAATAGAGAGGCGAGTACAATGTCTAATCAGCGTTCAACGCTCAACTTTCAGCACTATTTACAACACCACGCGATAAACGACATCCACGCGGGCGGAGCCGCGGGCAACAGCTAGTAGGTTATATAATGTGTCACTGAATTTAATGTGGCGCCCTCTAGCGGTCATAAAGTACTGCGTTAAAAAATAAAATTGAGGTAAATATACCGTGTTTGATATCAAATTAAAGGCCTTAATTAGTACATTTCAAATATGTATAAATTATTGGGATTTTTGAATGAAAGGACATCACCCATTTTAGTCCTAAATTGAAAGTGCCGGCCAAAGAAAATAAATACGATATTCCGTTAGAACTTGTCCTCGCTAGCATTTTCTATTACCACGTCAAAGTTGAGGGACCACTGCGCTTGGTTTTATTTGAATTTAAAAATCTTGGAAACATACATTTTTTATGATACGCATTATTAAAAATAAATGAAAAACTTTGTTCTATATTGGAACAATAGTTAATAAAAGCAATAAAAAATAACCCCATATTGCACATCGTTGTATTTCGTCCATTTATTTAGGTCCATAATGGAAAGTGCTGGCCAAAGTACCTATACAAATATGAAATTCCGTTAGAGCTTGTCCTCGTTAGCATTTTCTACTATGGCGTCAAAGCTGAGGGACCAATGCTCAGTGCTCTCAGTTTTATTTGAGTTCAAATATCTTGGAACCATACATTTTTATGGTATGAATGATTAAAAACGAATAAAAATCATTGTTCTATATTGGAAGAATAGTCAATAAAATCAATAATAAATAAACCCCATTCTGCACACCGTTGTTTTTCACCCATTTATTTAGGTCCAAAATTGAAAGTGCCGGCCAAAGAATACGAGTATGATATTCTGTTAGAGCTTGTCCTCATTAGCATTTTTTATTATGGCGTCAAAGCTGAGGGTCCACTGCCCGACTAACGGAATGTCATATTTGTATTCTTTGGCCGCTACTTATTTTCAATTTAGCACCTAAATAAATAGACGAAAAACAACGGTGTGCAGTATGGGGTTTATTTTTTATTAGTTTTATTAACTATTCTTCCAATGTAGCACGACATTTTTTATCCATTTTCAATAGTTTGTGTCATAAAAAATGTATGTTTTCAAGATTTTCGAACTCAAATAAAACCGAAGGAAGTGGTCCCTCAACTTTAACGCCCCAATAAGAACAAGTTCTAACGAAATATCGTATTTGGCCAGCACTTTCAATTTTGGACCAAAAATGTATGCAGCGTGAATAATGTTCTTTTGAAGCATTTATTATGCTAACTATTCAAATCGATTTAGAAAGAGAAAATTAAAATATTGGTTTCTGCTTTTAATTTTTTTTGTTTCATGCTTTTTATAGGTAACCGCTGAACCGATTTCCATAAAACCTGCTGTATCGTGATGTATAAATTATGACCTTTCATTTGATACCTAATACGGGTATATTTGAAAATAGATTAGATTTTGGATTGATTTTCATTCCTCATAATATATTTCAAATGGTTGAACCGATTTTTATGAAACATAGCTAAGAATACTCTCGACTAAACCATCTTTCGATCAAAAGAAACAGAATCGAATTCGGTTCAGCCGTTTGGGAGCTACGATGCCACAGACAGACTGACACACACGCACACACATACACGTACACACACACACACACACACACACTCACACGTCAAACTTATAACACCCCTCTTTTTTTGTTAAAAATATGTGATCGGTACAACCATGAACCATGTCAACCAGTAGGTGAATTAACCCTAGTTGAGTCAACCGTAGTTGTAATGACCGTCGGCGAAATGATACAAAACCGTAGAACTATACTGCAAAGCCTATTTGCACAAAAAATATTTTTTACTTACACCCTTATAACTTTGGACCTGCATGAATTTCTGATAAAAATCTTTCATTTTTACATATAAATAAACTAAATGAACATGTTTACACTAGTCGCAACTTGTTACAAGGGTTGGGACGCAGCTCATACAAAAGTGCCCGTTCTCCTTTTCACAGATTTGTGAAAATACGCGTAAGAGGTGACAATTAAAACGGTTTGTTTATAATCGATTTATGACACTCGATTATATTGACGCTAGTGACATAGGCACAGAATAAATAATAGGTATGGCATAGCTAGGCTAGATATCTAGCTAGATTAATTCGTCATTATTAGGTATCCTAACCCGGGTGCCCGGACGCATCTGAGTTCCGATTCGGAATCCCCGGAATCTGGTGAACGTATCATTATCATGGAACGCGAAAGTTTACAATATTATTATAATTCAAATACCTAGTCGCCATCTTAACAAATATAATTTTCAATCATAAGAAGTGTGACCGTGAGTTTTCACTGCGAAATTCTTTTCATAGTGCCTCTGCCAAAACTGTATTGCGAATCTGGCAGTGAACAGTGAATGTAAATGCAAATATTTGTGAGCTAAATTAATGAAGCGCTTTCGTTTTCTACACTTATTTTGAAAAAAAAAAAAACTAAATTTTGTGTGTTTGTTACGAATAAATTTTGATTCTTTTACTAAACTGATTACAAAATTTTTGCGATCGTGGAAGTGATCTGAAAAAAAAAGAAAAGCGGACCGCGGGTGGCAGGCATCGGACTTAGATGAAACTGGGATCTGTAACACTTTCTTTCCATATTCTTGCCATGAGAATATTTGATGAGAAACCACGGGGCGATATTATTCGTTTATCTGACTAGGGTCTGGAAATTTACACACAGAACTGTTAAAGATATTTAGAGGGCTGTCCTATTCATATGCTGTAGCACTATCAATTAGGTGAATTGATCCACAAGCGCGTGAGAGCGTGACGTGTTGTCCCTTGTCCTTTTATTATTCAAAATACTTATTTTACTGTGTTAGTAATGTAATTCCAGTCTAACAGAAATACTACACAAGACATTTTTTTTCCCGGAAATGGCATGAATAGGTTTCTAGTCCATAGTTTATTCGTCTGGCTACGTCCAAGCCCCAAAGGTACCTACCGTAATTTTCGGGTTTTGTAAAATCACTGTATCAAAATTTAACCACGTAGAATCGCACTTCTGATTGCAGTGTATCCTGGAAAGAACAGAACCTATTGGTTGAAGAATCTAATGTAGCCTTCAGTAATCGTGCTATGACTTAAAGATATGATGAAATCAAAAAAGATAATAAACTATATTCGCAAAAATAGAATCTTTGAAAGTGTTGATAACACAAATGGCCCACTTATCCCCTGGTATCGTCGATCTATTCATTAATCTCCTTTGAAACGTTTGACGCGCACGCGCATAATCAGATAAACTGAGGCGTCATTCGCTCGACCTTGTTGACATAATAATAGTGATCGTTTTATTTGCAATTGCTGCCAATGACTTCGTTCACTAGACATAATAGGTAGGTGCTTATTTGAAACAAAAAGAATGGCATAATATGTATATTATAGGCAGGTGCGGTCCTAGAGGAGGACGTCACAGGGGACATGACCAAAATCGTGCACGTCAAATGAAAAAGTCTTCTAAAAAGGCATTTTGTGAAGGTATTTTCATACGTGCCCCCCCAAGTTTCAATTTCAAATTGAGGCCGCACCTGATTATAGGATGCGATATAGGACAACGACTTTTTAATTCTTACCTAGGAAGTCATCACGTACTTACTTCCTCAGTTACCTAGCATGAAGCGACAAGAAACAAGTTGATCTAGTTTATACCTACTATGGGTGTTAAAAAAGCGTGTGATTTTCAATACATAATTATCACTTTAGATTATTGGATCCGGTTGGGTGGAATAGCTGAGAGTATAATAATTGTAGACAAAAATCACTAGGTAATCTCTACCCTCAATAATTTAGTAATGAAACCATGTATAGTACGCGCCAGTTAGTGTGGCAATACGAGTGGAACAAAGTCTTACGAATACGAAGTAACAAGAAAGGTACATCAAAAATATTAAGAATTAAGAATTATTACATTATCTTTTAACATTGAAACTGTCGTTTTTGCAAATTTCGTATACCTACACCACTGTATGGGGGAATGTAAATGACTAGTATTGCCACACTAACTGGCGCGTACTATATGCAGGTAGAAGTAGCGAAAGATGTATGCCAGGATCGTAGCAAGTGGAAAGCTGTGGTCTTTGCCTACCCCACTGGGAGAGAGGCGTGACTGTAAGGATATCTATGAAAGGGTGACGGGTGAAGCCGCCTGTCACCCTAGCAGAAGCAGGCCGCGGCGGCGGAACGCATTGCGTGTCTCCCCATACCCGGGGGCGAGTTGGGGACTCTGTATGCATGAGGGCCAGGTCGAGAGATATGGCCCTAGGTCGGCCGGGGTGCGAGGGATATGGCTACGACAATCTCACCTCCGGCAACCGACAGCCCACAGACGGCGTGCGTTGTAGTCGGTTCGAGTCCGACATAACCTCCTCCTCCGGCTCCTATGGTCAGAAGATTTTAACATATTATTTACCGATAGAAGACTTAGGTAAACATAGATATTAAACTTAACACAATTCTAAAGGTTATCTTGAAATTATAATAACAACGACATTTGTTAATTCAATTCAAGAATAAGAATACAAAGTATCATTAACGTTATAAATATACAAACAAATTAAACATACAAACATTAAAGTTGATTCTAGAAAATAAATGTCGCTTCAGACGATTAACGACTGTATGGAAAGGAAACTATGTACCGTGAACCGTACTGTTTTATCATGCGTGCAGCATGCGCAATCAGTTGTGAATATTTATTTACCTATATCTATGTATTACTAGCTTTCCCGCGACTAGACTAGCATTTAACATAATAGATTCTTTATATGTATGTGTTACCAGCAATCTGTATTCTGTATAATGCAGGCATTCTATACAATGTCTAGGCAATGTATGCTGTTATAGCTGTTCAACCGGCAATGTGTGAAATAAACAGATCTTTGTCTTTGTGGATAGCTTTGTGGAAATTCTATTTCTGGATGGTTATTAAAAAACAATCACCTAACCTAATCTATCCAAGTATGGTATTAGAACGTGTGCTGTCGCATCGCATTCCAGGATCTCTGTGTGGTACTGTTTATGGAGTCTATCTAGCCTAGATTAGGCTCAACCTTTTCCTAAGTTGTATAGCTACTAATTCAGAGAGTATGTTCGAGCAACTCATACTACAAAAACAAAACAAAGTGTGTAAAGAGCCGTAAGCGCGCGCTTCATTTGTGCGGCAATCGGTGCATTCAACGCATTGCGATTGCTGCATCCTATTTCCCTACTTAAAGAGTTATTACCATCAGTGGGAATATCAGCGTAAGAACGCTGAACATTTACACACAGACCGATAGAAATCAACATAATATTGACTGTTCATTGCGTAAACCGTTTGCATTTGATGCACGTGTTGGCGTGTCAATTGTGTGCCTACTCACTTTATACACACTACACAGTAAAACTAATTCATATTTATTGCCATTAGTAAATCGTATGTCTACAGTATAAGTGACTGTCGTAATTATGGCAAAGCCATTGAAGCGAAAGCGATATCTTTTCTAACTTTTAAATAGTTTGCATCGTCTAGCTTATTGCCGACCGCATACGATAACGACAGACGCATGCAGCAGATACAGCGTACGGCGTACCCCATTACTTGTTAAACTCCGATATGGATAAAGCGGACCATTGAGAAGCCGCAATGAATTACGCGCATGTGCTGCGTGTGTCGGCAGTTGTCGTATGCGGTCGGTTACGAAATTATACCTGCTACAAGTACCTATTACTCACTACCGCAATCGACAATGGGTCAATTTACTTTTCTTACGTGGCATATTGAGCTTTAAAGACGCTAAGACATGTTATGTCTTACCGCAGCGGCATTCGTAAAGTATACAAAATACGCATTTCGTACGATTATGTGTTTAAAAACTAAGGGTGTAAATTTTATTGAATCTTATAAAGAAAATTGATAAGAAAAACTAGATTAGTACATACACTCAGCACTAAGTAAGGCCTATGGTTGTCACTACATCCTCTTTCAAGACATACCGCTTACGTAATCATCTTTTCATACTTAAACTATTTACACATGTACCTAGTAAGTGACTCGCAGAGATTATATTAACGAAAGAAAACAATTATAACTATAGATTAACTACCTACGTAAGTCCTCAGCGTAGTGGTAGAAGGATAGTGAAAGCTGAAATTCTTAAGAAGGAAAGTCGACAAGGCTAGTCTTAAAAAGGGAATTCAATAAGACTAGGCTAACATGCAGTTTAGCAGTTTAGCAGTGACCTAGAAAAAAATATCCTGTGGCGACTCTATATTCTGCCCCTCTAGGCAAGTGGCAATACTTTTTTGTAGAATATAATGATCAATGTATAGGATTGGCATACGTTGACGACTCTCATAAAGGTCAAAATACGTGTCAAGCCCATACATTGAATGTTCTATACTTCAAAACAACGACTCTCGAATTGCCACTTATCTAGAGGCAATCTGCGATTGTCACCTCATGTCAGAAAGAATAACAGGAGCATGACCGGATTTAGAATCATAAGTTGACAATATTTTCAAAAAAAAATTGGGTAGTATCTACTTAGAGAACAATCTATGCTTGTTCGCTATTTATATTATTAGTTTTAGTACTTGTTTGGATTTTGTATGCAATATTCAGTGACAAATACTTCATTTGAAATTGATTTTGGACAGCTCTGAAGATTTTTTTACTCCCAGAATCGCACATTCGCACCTATCGAATCGATAGATTCAGGTGCCTAAAAGTGGAAAACCCGACGGGATTTTTTACGTTCAATTCCTCCAGAGTCATTAAAATACTTACCCATCTGAATATGAATAAATCTTACGATGGTTGTTATGACAATATTAGTTTTCATGTCAATGTTAATTAGTTCAGTCTATCGCAATTCTGAATGCGGGCTATGACACTCAATCCTCCGATTTCCGCATCCAGTCTATTCCAGTATACTTGCTTCAGGTCCTTAGTACATATAAAGTTACCTTTTTCTTTAGCTATTGTAGTTTTTCGACGAACCAATACCTACATGCCTATGTCGTCATTTTATTTAAAATTCAAGTCAGCCGCGAATATTTGTCGTCAATGGCACTCCCTCTAATAGCGCATAAAATTGCGATGCGCGTGCGCGTATTAATATGGCGTTAAATCGCTCTTCAATCTGGTCACGACGACGACGTCCAATATTTGACGCCTTACAAACGACACATTTTAAAAACAATGAAGTTACTTAGTGGTCAAGGAGTCAGCAATACGATTGAGAGGTCCCGGGTTCGAATCCTGGCCATAACACTAAAATGTGAACTTACTTCTAATTTAGCTTAGCTAGGAGTTAACGGGAATACTAGTTATTTACGGTTACAAGTAAATACTAAAAAAATCTTTAAAGTGCATTGATTTGAGACTACAAACTACAATGGACGTCAATTTTTTTATTGGAGCATTCCATGTATTGATTTCATAATGAAATATTTATTGGTAAATGATACCTTTTTTTTATCAATCTTTTGTTAGTATCAAATATCAAGAGTTTTATGGCAACAGGCGATAGTAATCTGTAACTTAAATCTCTAGTTTTTTAATACATATCAACACAGTTGACGCCTACTTAGGCTACTATTGTTAATTCTGAATCGAGACGAATTAACGCATAATAAATATTTCGTAATCAGTCTTTGAGAACTTAGAATGGATGTAATTTAAGCTGTCAGGTCACCGACATAATGGGGGTTCTCATCAGAATAGTAAATCTGCCACCAAAATATTTTGGCGGTAGATTTATTATTTTCGTGACAATACTGAGTGACAAGTTCTTTTTAGCCTCGTCATTAGGGCCCCGCCTCGCGTGATCCCTATTTTCATACGTTATCACAAGTTACCTAACACGGAGAAACCTTTTGAATGAAATTTTCAAGCATTTATTATGCTAACTATTCAAATCGATTAAGAAAGAGAAAAGAGAATCGACCTCAGGCGGGACTCGAACCCGCGATCTTTCCACCAGCTCGCCCCCAGTTATGGGGAGGCACGCAATGCGCGCCGCCGTCCTCAATAGCTATCCTTTTACAGCGTATTGGGTTCACAATGGAGGTGGTAAGAACAGCCCTATCCCCTTCTTATGCTTTACCACAGTATAACAGTCATGAAATTTGTTAGACTGTGGCTTTACTGCGTTTCAAAGTTTATGGAACAGTTGTAAATTAAAATCAGATTGACGACTTCCATAGACTGATTCAAATTGTCATGGTTAAGCTCTTCAATATTGGAGCGTATTTCAATTTCTTGAATTGGCTCATAAAACGACGTCGTAAACTTCGGTTAGAGCTTGACATAAAAGTAAGTTCTTGTATCGTTTGGATTGAATTTAATCGATATTATGATTTCATTGGGTTGCAAACGTTATGTTTTAAATTAGCTATTACCTATTAGTTACTAGCCCATACCTGCGGCGCCGCCTGCGTAGATGTCGGTTGTCATTCTTGGTTATACCTATCTCTGGTTCTACTTTATCAATTTGTCGTTAGGCAATTTTTGTTTATAAGCCTGACCAAGACCATTACTTTCTACGTAACAACTATTACGTTAATGGCCGACAAACAGACAATAAATAATTTAGGGTCCAGACTCGTATGCCCCTCTGAAGTTGTCTCAGCGTGCGATATTTTTTTTAATATAGGAAACTTTGCTGAAGGCAAAGTCTCTGAAAAGAGGGAGACATAACCCAACACCAGAGTGTTGTGAGCGAACATAGACTAAAACTAAACTTTCAGTCAAATGAGCAACTTAGCGAATGTGTCCTTCACACTTTGACGGACTCTGACTCATAGCCTAGCTGTGAATTTTATTTTGGTTTGATAATTTATATTGTAGCTATAGCAGTTATGTTGCTTACCTACGTTACCTAAAACTGTACTAGTTTTCTCTATTATGTTATCATTTGAAGTGCGCAGACACAACCCCGTACCAAACAACGTCATCATTTTTGTGTTTATCCCGGTCGCATTATAGGTCTATCACCTCGGAGTCCATGATTTGCTTTCGGGAATGTACCGAATGTTTGTCATCATCATTCCATTGTTAAATCCGGTTGCTTTCAAAGCTTTCACTTTGTAATCCGAAGTCCGCTCCACTTCACCTGTTGACAAGTTGTCTCTAGACTTTTCCAGTAGCGAATGCCATCTGACCCCGAGATGAAAGCCTGCATCCAAGCCTACTCTATCAATACGTATAGGAGACTTATTCTGCCAAATGTTAGGTGGTAGGACACAACGTTATTTCCGTCCCAATCGAGCAGTCCGACTGGG
This sequence comes from Eilema depressum, assembly GCA_914767945.1. Lineage (NCBI taxonomy): Eukaryota > Metazoa > Arthropoda > Insecta > Lepidoptera > Erebidae > Eilema > Eilema depressum. The sequence continues at coordinate 12,748,452 of OU612031.1, forward strand.
GAACTATCCCTACAGAATGCCCCGACTAAAAAACCACGTGTTGTTTTCCCGGCGGTGAGTAGGGTAGCCAGAGCTCACTGGAGAGGTTTTGTGCTGTTAGTAGTAAGACCAAATGCTTGTCCCACTTATCTTCTGCGCTAACGGCACAGAATCTTTCTGTTCTTACAGGGTGGGCAGCATGAATGTGAAAATCACATCAGTTGGAGTCACTGGAGTTGCACACGACCATAGGCCGTAGTAATCACTTTTCTAAGTAGTATATAAACGACTGGCTTCTGAGTAAGGTTGGCTTGGGTTAGGCCCCGAACATCTTGGGTACGTCCTTTATTAGTTATTTGTATTAAGAAGTATCTTATTAACCTTTTATAATTACAGTGTACCTGACGGGCCAGTACGCGCCGGGATTCCTGACCGACTTGGTGCGCGAGATTCGCGACGCGGCGCGAATGCGCGAGGACGCGCTCTATTCGCGCGTGCGCTCAATGGTCGTGGAGAGAAACGATGTAAGTAGTATTGCACTACCATTAATTACGTCTAGCATGTAATCCCGCGAGGTGTGATTTTTTTTTAAATTCATAATTACGAAACAATTTGTTACCTTATTACTCTTTTGAGACATCTTTACTTGAAGGAACATTTACGATGATCGTTGAATTATGGTCACCTATCACTATTTGACATCCTTAGCTTTCTAGTTTCTAGTGGCGTAGCACAGTGTGTTATAGAAGCCGATTTGCGGTCATCTCCGTTTTATAAACTCTTCGTATAGAGAATTTTAAGACAAACAACTTAAAAAAACTTTCGTTGATGTATGTCTCATAGTTTTTGAGAAATTAAAAAAATCGAGAAAAATCCATAGAAATCAGAAAAACTTTATAGCTGTTTTCCTTATGATTTTTAACCATAAATTGTTTATAAACATGATGAATGTTGACCTAAAGAGCAAATGTACACATAAATAATTGATGATTGGAGTACTAAAAAAAAGAAAAAAAATATTTTCTATGATAACTTAAATATTTTTTTTTTTCGAAAACTATTGCATTGCAGCATTTGTTTCAAATTGAATTATATGTATAATGTTAATATGTATTGCCACAAAAAAAACCAGACGCGAAAAACACGCGTTTCGTAAGATATGATTTTTTTAAAATCTTGCTTAGGGTTGTCAAAAATTAAGTTATTGTGTGACATGTACCATTTATGATCCGCAAAGTTCTTACTGATGACTCATAATTGACGTTATAGGTAAATATTATGTACTTATTGTAAATATACTATTCTCATGGCAAAAGATATGCTACTTGGCAATTTTTCTTCTATGAAGGTCATCGTGTGGTATTGGGAAGGGGTCCGCCCTCGTTAGGCATATGCTAAAACCCAATATCAGTACATGATGACTGGAGAAGCGGGGGTGAGGCGTCATGGAGCCTTTAAAGACCCATGACACCACTTTGCCTCAACAGGAACTGACCCAGAAATCAGACAAAAAATGGGTTTACTTGTGGATATTGTACGGCCAAATGCAGTCACTACCAATGATGGTAATACTGCCCGCACTGCGTTATCAGACACCAATCGCAAAACTTTTGCCAACATTTTGGGCATCAAGGATGGCTAGTCAAGGACCTACATACTATTCTCGTGGCACTATCAAGTGGTTTGGAAATAGATTCTAAAAAGTTTAAAGTATTTTGCTATGATCTCGCCACTAGATATGTGGAACACTATAAGTGGTTTTATATGTCAGTCACCTTGCATAAAATACGGGAGCCCCTTGTTTCGCAGACAGAAATTTCATAGAATTTCGTTTCACAGAAAATGTTTCACATAATATTTGGTACTTATATTTTTATTTCGAATATTATTGTTTCAAAGACAATTTACCAGAATGAAACATATTTCACAGAAAATCAATATAATGAATTTTTATTTACATTTATTTGTTTAATAAACTTATCAAACAGTAGAATTATTTTTTAAGGAATATTAAACCACCACCATAATCGAAAATAATTTGGTCTAACGTTTAATAATTTAGAACACATCATTATAGTTTACACCCCGACTCAGAGTACCCCGACTTTGATAGGTTAGGTTAGAAGGCTAAGGCGGGAGCGGGGCTCCGTCGAATTATCTTAGCACAAATAAGTTTTATATCTTTTGAGTGGTATGTGAAACGATTTTATATTTAATGTATGTTATGTTATTAAAGAATGTTTGATTTGTTATTCTATGATATGATTATTCTAACATTAAACGTTATGTGAAACAAAAATCAATGATTTAAAAATCTTCAAAGTAAGTATTCTGTGTATTGATTATTCTATGAAACGAAAATATGAGAATTTTTTTATGTGAAACGAAATTCTATAAAACAATTAGCTATAAAACAACGCACACCCATAAAATACTGATACATGGTGAAAACATTATAGAATCGATTTCCTTGCCGATTGGTTTGCTTTCAGAACAAGCCGGTGAATCGAGAAATAAGTTTTGGCGTTATGACCGCGAGCATCATACGCGAAAATTAAATCGCCAAACTACCATTCTCGATTTGTTTCACCGAGCTTTGGAATCCTCAGATCCACTCATAACAACCATGTCCTTTGACTTGCGAAAGAATAAAAATAAACGCACAGCCCTACCCGAGAGAGTCCTTTCTTTGTTAAAACCCTCGACAGAAAATGTTACTCTTCATAGACTTGATGAGACACTTTCTTTGTCATCAGAAGAAGTATTAATTCACTCTGATGAGGAGTCCTAAAAATGAAAAACAAAAAACTTATTATTAGTCTTTATTTAATTTTGGGATTATTTACCACGTCAACATGGAGTTGGCGCAACAATCTACATAAACCTCTCTCCTTCCTTAATCTCTTCTCAACCTTAATCTCCTAAAAACTTTGATTTTAATATTTGTAATTAATTAAATATTGACAACCCTATTTCCATAGAAATTTCTAAAAAACTTAGAAACGCTTTTTCTCGTATAACGTAAGTTTGTAGTTTGTGAAATTTTAGGATATTGTAGACGACAATAATGCGCATAGTAATAACCAAAAATAAAATGCTACAACGCTAATGTACAATTATCAAAAATATAATTGTGAAAAACAGAAAATATTTAATATTTTTCAGACTACTAAAGCTACTGTCTTCTACTTTTTAATATAAATATATAGCATACAGTTACACTACTCTGAGTACTAAAAAAGTATAATGGGGTCATAATTTTCCCAATAAAAATAAATAAAGATTTTCTTAAGGTCATTGACCTCTCATAGAAAAATTAATATCTCTAAAACTAGAGAAGATTATTGTATCGGAGTTTCTGTCAATTCTTCATCACGATGATGCCCATCAAATAGACATATAAACCACACATGACCGCAAGTCGGCTTCTATAACACACTGTGCGTAGCTCTCTAGCTAGTGTTGTGCAGTTCTCTGCACAGAGCTTTGTCTAGTTTGCACATCTCTTCTTTGCTTTCGAGTAAGTACAAAGCTTAGGTCCATCGAAAACTGACACTTTAGAGCTTGGGTACGTTGTGGTGGCGGCGCGGCGGTAAGACCCGTCATGGAGGACTGACTAGTGAGGCGTATCGCCTTTTTTTTTACGATACCAGTTTTTTAGATGGCCCTTTCAGTGATATGGCGAGGGGTTTTCCGTGCTTAAAAAAGGGGTACCTTACTCACACTTTCCATCCATTCCATTATTAAAAGATTCCAAAATCCTAGAACCCGACAGCAGCACGCTTAATGAGTAAACACACGTACCTAAGTTTAGACGTTTTGTTGAAATACCAACAGCATCTACTTAAATGTCTACTAAAAACATTTTAAGTACTTAGCACAGTGGCGAATTCTAAACCTATTTACCACAATACATTACTGTATATCTCTTATTAATCATATTACGATTTCAAAAGGAAAGCTACACCGAATCGTATTATATGGAACCGTCCGCTACTGTTTTGTTCGTAGGCAGTAAGCACCATGCTGTGATGGCTTGGACGGCAGACCGATAATACACAATGAGATCCGACGGCAGTTCGTGTACCGTTCAGTTAGATTACGAATTCACGATTCATTATCTTTCTTTCCCACCCGCGGAGTTGTACAGTACTACAGCAAGTAAAGATTCAGTTCGTTGTAAAACTTGTAAACGTCTTACCTACTACCATAATGAATGCGAAAGTTTGTTAATCAGTCACGCTAAAATGGTGGACTGATCTGGATTACATTTGGCAGAGATTACATATAGTCTGGTATAGCGAGTGTATACGCTAATTTTGTCTGGAGAATGAAGTCCAGTGCTTCGCGAAAACAGTTAATTTATTCTAGATGTATTCTCAATATCCGAAAAGGACGAAAGGAACCAAGAAGTGGGCCTTGAAGCTTGAGTGAGGCCCTTTGGTCCGTATTCCAGAACACACAATCTCGTTTTTCAATGACAATGACAATCTGTCCTCAGTACTACTTATTCAAGATTCAATTTAAATTTATCTGAGGACAGATGGTATAGATAATCTGTTAATCTATCTATACACTGTGTCTTCAGATACATGGAGGTTCAGGACTGAGTGTCGTTGTAGGATACGGGCCTAAGACTAGTAAAGTTACACACGACACACGACCAGTATTAAACAGACAATAGGTAACAATTGAAAAGACTATTGCCAAATTGCGTTACATTATGCGTAGAAACGGTTTAAACCTAGTTTCGCATGAAATCGGATACTAGATCTATATTAAATTTCATGTGATGCAATTATTTATGCATATCGGTATCAAGCCGCTAAAACAGCTTTGTGTTTTGTCATCCGATTCATGAGGACCCGCGAAAACCTGTAAAGGAAAACCCGGGTCCTACGACCGACTAGACTACCTGATAGCGTTTAGAGAAACTTTAAGATCTTTTTGTGAAAGAAGAGCTGACTGAGGACTATGGCGAAGAATATGGAGAGATATGTCTTGTGGAGGCCATAGATCGTCTGACCTCCCAACTCCCGAGATGAAAGCCTATGCCAGGGCTTCGTCCGTTGTTTAACAGGTGCATCGATTGTGCAGGTGAGGTTGGTTTAGGCCCTAAGGCTGTCTTTCCACCTGAGATGTGCTATGCTACAAGGATGTAAATGTCAAGCTATGTAACTATGTGACCATTTGCACTGTGTTATGTAGCATAGCGAGCATAGACAGCCTCCGTGGCGTAGCGCTAGTGAACGCGGCCGCCACGCAGGAGGCGCGGGTTCGATCCCCGCTCAATGCAAATATTTGTGTGCATTAAATATGGGTATTTGCATTGGTCTGGTCGTGCCTCGGAGAGCACGTTAGGCCGTCGGTCCCGGTTGCCATAAGAACATCTATGGCAGTTGTTACGGGTAGTTGGTGCCCTAAAAAGTCAAAAAAAAAAGAAAAAAAAAAAAAAAACAACGGTCTAGCTGCAAAGCTTCGATATCGCCTAATATTAACATTGGGTCGTGGAGGTCAGGTGGCAATCGCTTCACGGAAAATATCGAGGTCTAGCCAAATCTGTAGCTATGACTCGTAAAAGCGGACTCCAGACTCCGAGCTGAAACGCTAGGAGGAAGATGTAGCATAGCGAGCAAGATGTGCTATGAAACTTCCTACAATTATTCAAAATTCGAATCTATTCTCAATCCACAGCATGCATCTTTTTGTATTAAAAAACATAGCTTAGCTGAATCCCTTTCCACCAGTGCTATGCTATGTGCACCAATGAATATGATTGGTGGATATCAAACGCATCCATAGCAATGTAGCATAACCCATCTATGGTGGTAAGGCAGCCTAAAGGTCCACCCACCTCTTTTCAATACCTTTTTCGCATTCACTGGGTAATACGGGTAAATACGGTTCATTAGAACAGTAACTTCAGGAATTTCTTCATTCTGGTCAAGAGCCGTAACTTTCGTCTTGCGTGCATTTACTTTCATACCTTTCACTTTCATTCATACTGCTCACCGTTTTCTGCGGCTCCTATACTAATTATTAAGTTTTTATTGCAATAATTGACGGCTTTAATAGTGAGTGCGGTAGGTAGCTCTCGAGTTTGATTTCTAGGTCGCTCAAAAGTATTATTGGACAAAGACTACATAATTTTGCATTGAACGCGTTGAAAACGTTCAAATAGGTATACGAATTCACGTGAGTTTAGCCTTATAAAATCGAAGATGAACAATTTTTTCACTTATTTAGACGGCTTTTGTTAGGAAGTTCTTAGCAATAACACGGAGTCAGGAATATGATTCTGATTGACAGCTATCGATTCGTGTCGACTATTGCGCGTTATACAAAAAAAACTGGCAAAATTCTGGGTGAAAGAATATGCTCCTCTATCTATAGGTACCTCTGGAAAGTCGTATATTTTTTAAATGAACACAGCAACGTCTGAGAAAGCGTCCTTAATACCAAGTATAGGTAATGTATAGCCAAGTGGCCTACTTCAAACGCAAGCAATTACTTCAATTATTCACTGGAATCAATAATACAAGGTCATTCGTCATACGGCATCGCTAGTCAAGGATACGTAACGTGCCCTGAAATAACCTTTACCCTTCAATTTTGAAAGCCAATGGTAGTAGAATTGTATAATTCTGTCTGTACTTTTAGACTAAACTTTAGAACGAATTGTACCTAATTAAACTTGATAGTAGGTAACTAAATCTTAGACTTTTGCGTTAAAAAAAAAAGAAAATTTCTTTATTGATGCCATATTCCTTATACAAACATGTCTTAGATGGTATACACAATACAGTGGAGTTAAGGTAATTTATATAAAAAATGCCGGGCTCCTAAAGTAGGTAATCCTGTGACTTATGATGTTTACTTGGATTCATTATCTTCATGGAGAAGTATTTTCCTGATTGCATCTGAGGCTAATGTGACCTCGGACCATCCAGGTCCGCCTGATGTTTACTTGGATTAACGTGGTACCAAGATTTTTGAGGCCCAAGCCGCTTCTTAGTTGATATAACTGTTGGTTGCTGAAAAACTACATAGGTAATTTTGGTGGCATATATGTACATGAAGAAAATGTTCTGATACGCGAATTGCCGTGCGTTTCAGACATCGAGGGTTGATCGTTCAGCTATACAATTTTTTTGAGGCTTGTAATGCCTTCTCTGTTTATGCAGAATGTTTGCCTATATTTTGTTCTTTTGATTCAAGAGAATATGGAATAGCCACTTACTTATGCACTTATCCAATTCCTTTTTATTAATTTACTTATCTTGGCGTTTTCGTGGATCGTATTGTATAGAATGTAGTTGATTTCTTTTACTTTTATGAACTTTCTTTTCTCTATTTATAAACACAAGACAATTAATTGCAATAATAAAATTAAAAATAAAGAAACATTTATTCACACGCAAAGAAAACAATTATAAACAATGAGAGGACACGTTTCGTTTTTAAGTTCATGAAGCTAGGCTTTAATTTTAAAGTAAATAAGAAATCTAAAATGGAAATCTACTAATTATTCTGTTAAATGTTCCCTGGTGTATATGTAACAAGGTGACTAACCAAGTACTCAAAATGATGTTAATACCTTGGTAATCCACCTGCCTGTTGACTGATTGATATGATAATCGGTAGACACCTTTAATTCGGACGATAATGCAATTTAAATCAATTAAACAGTTTGTGATTAACATCATCATCATCATCAGGTCGATCTTGACTAGCAAGGTACTCAAAATAATCTTAATACCTGCTTATTAAGATCATTTGAGTAGGTACCTTGCTAGTCAAGATCGACCGGATGCTACCTGTACTTCCATTTGCGTACAAACGCACTACCTACTCTTGTTTAATTTTATCTGTCACCAATTCTGAGATGTAGTGTGACTGTCCCGTGAAACGCATTCGACGCGGAATCAAAGACTGCGATCGTGAATGAACGTTATGCCACATTTACATGGGTTCGCACCGTTACGCGGCAACCCTTTTAACGGTATCGTTGCAAATATCGGTAGCGTTGCTGTTACTGTTATACGCTTCACTACTCTAATTTTCTTTGTATCTGTTTGATAGAAAGTAACAGATATATTACAGTAGTAGATAGTATGGTTCCCGGTAAAATATATATCTTATACTAGAGGCCTCCCATCCCATCCCTTTCCAGAGAAACAGTCAATTTCAGATAACTTTAGAAATATGGAATTTCTTCATCCGATGGTGAATATACAATATGCCTCGGTGCTATGAGTACTGTTGTAAACAGGAATAGATCAATTATAGCGATCCAAAAACGTAGTTGGTGAAATAAAGGACTTTACATAGCCTGCCGAACTACTACGAAGCATGAACCAGAAAGAAGAAACAGCATTTTAAATTTTTGAACTGTAAAATCATTGCGTAAATTGCGAACACTTAAAGTCAATAGTACCTAATGTATGTATTTCAAAATCCTAACTAAACAGTTGTCTTAAGACTGACACTAATAAGGTAAAAAGCATGGTTGAATAATACTAGAAAGTTTACGGAAATTATGAAGTGTATGTCTTAAGTATTGCCCGTGGCTCCGCCCGTAAGAAATACTCGGACTAATTTGTTTTCGCAGTCTACCCGAAATCCTAGGATAAAAACCTAGGTATTGACTACAATATAATAGGATTTTATAATCTGGGATAGGTACTAACCTATCCCAGATTATAAACTCTGTGCCTAGTTTTAATCAGTTCTGTTTCAGCGTGATTGATGGAAAACAAATGACTAATAGATTCAATATATCTAATCGAAAGTTTTGATTAGGCACGTCGTATTCGGTGAGTGAAAAGAGAGTCCAACAGAGATCAACTTATCTCACGAAATAAACTTTTGTAATTTTCGGAAACCGGGGTCCGATTTTCTACGTTTTCTTCTCAACTTTCCAAGGTCTTATCTTCCATTTGCTGCTGATATTCTTATCTTTACGTACTGGCCAATTCTAAATACGTCCTGTATGACCTAGTGTTATTATAGAATGTTCGAACTCGAACAGACATTGTAACTCCCAAAATTAGTTGTACCAAATCGCCTCCATTGTTTTAAATTTAGAGCTATTCGTTTTCAAATGCGATCCAAATTGACCGTTACTAATATTTCTTTTTAAATTACTAATAGCTATTTGAATTCTATCTGCCAACTATTTGTCAATGGTTACTGTGAAATTGAAAGTAGAACTTTGTATCTTGTACTAAAAGATTACTGTTAGAAGGACTGGAGCCGTTTATAAAATCCTCTAAAGTCTAAATTGTATCTTTTAGCTTCATCGTCATCTCGTCTAAGTGATTTCAATAGATACTTTGTAAGAGACAAATTACTGCCTCGAAAATCAGGGCATCATCAACACTATATTCGTAAATATTTAGAACTAAGTATTACATTTAGGTTTTAGGTAGGGCTGTTTAACATCAGAAAGATATATACAGTCCAAACGCAGCCTCCGATGCATGGCTCGAGTCAACAATAGTGCCCGGAATATGGCAATAGGCTTACCCCCTATTAAGTGGGACCGAATACAATGATTGGTGAAATGTAGGTGTTAATTCACATTTGCCTAACTGTCCGTGGATAACGGCGTGATTATACGAGTGTGTATGTATGTAGATCAGTGTTAGGCGTTCGCCCCAACTCAATAATGAAGTTTTCGAAGAGAGTATCCCGATGTCCATGCAAGCTTTAGTTGCAATCGGATAAAGAAGAGAGGTGCTAGATGTTTACAAAAAAAAAGACACAATTAAAATAGAAAGGGTATTGTAAGTAGGTATTGTAACGCATGGCGGACATTACCTAGTGTTAATTATATATCTTCCTTTCCCGCACCTTTTGTTAGTTTTCCCATTGTTTGCATTGTGACCAAGAGTTCACCTTCACCGTAATCGTTCATTGTCATGGTGAAATATATCCATAATGGCGGATATAATTCATTAATTATTATTATTATTACAAGTAGGGCTACTTGTCACGAAGTGGGTCGTGACTCGTGCGCAGATCTATGCGTTCGGTATGAGAATAGTTTTTTGAGGTTTAGATATTCTCAGAGGTATTATTTCAAGAAACAATTCCATGTCCTGGTTCGAACATATTCTTTGTCTATGTTAGGCCCATTAATAAGACGTTATCTAGCTTGACGGTAGTTAAGAGGAATGAAGGTCATGTTGGAATCGTAGTGGACTGTATGTAACTGTAAATAAACAAATTAACTAGCACTATTAAGTATTTATTAATATCACAATTAACGGCCGTTCCCAATAACCTATCTATCGCCAGTTTTGAAATTAGAAAGGATAAAAACGTCATCAATCTCTATGGTAACGCAATTCATAGTAGCAAAATAACAATAGGATTTGACAAAGGAACTATCTCTACCTTTACCTTTATCTGTAGATAATGTTATTGGGAACGGCCGTTAGACGGGCCTTGTGCATCGCTTAGTTGCAGTCGGTTGACAGAATGCTAGTATTATAGTGTTGCTACAGCCTTATTCTATATTTTACTATGCTATAGTGTATTAAGTTTTTTAATACACTTGTGTTGCCTTAAACAGGCCACCGTAATATTTAAATGAGCCAGAATGGTTAGACTATTATTGCCATACTTTTCAGTTTTATTTCTATGATAAACATACATAAATAAAATCACGCCTTTATCCCCGGAGGGTTTGACAGAGGTGAATTAACATCCACATTTCACCAATCATTGTATTCGGTCCCACGTAATAGGCGGAAAGCCTATTGCCGTATTCCCGGCACTATTGTTGAACCGAGTCATGCATCGCAGGCTGTGTCTGGGCTGTTCATTATATTTGTCTGATGTTAAACAGCCCCTGTACGACACCACATGGGAAGAGATGGGGTGGCCCAAATTCTACTCTGCTGGGAACCGCGTGGCTATTTCGCATATAAAAATATTTTCCATACCATACCTGCCTCTAGTGAGAGCTGGGCCTTTGTTATTGATTTAAAGATGACAATACTGTATGAATATACCTACCTACAACAGATGAGGATGCATGTATAGACAGCAAACAAAGATGCGAAAACGCAGTTGATTTTTCTTTGAGCACATACTTCAATTTATCTCTGCATCACCCCAAAGTAGACTGGTAGATAATACCTTTGGCATTAAATACGCCCTTTGTTTGTCCTCATTTCATTCGTATTTAACTAACACTAGCAAGACAATCATAATATTTGGTTTTTCGTGATTACCCCCTGTTTTCGGTTCCCCCCATTTTTGTGGTATAGCACCATTTTAAAACCGACCCTTTTTCGGGCGACTAACCCAAATTATTAGTAGGCATTATTTTTGCAGACCGTACTAGTCCAGTCTGGACATGACATTTCCAAAACGTCTTGGCCCCAAGCCAAACGTGTGCAGATACCTCACAGTTCAATGACCTCATAATGACATAGCTAGAACATAACTATGATAGCGACTGTGGTGTATGACTTATTCGATTGGATACAACAACTCTTAGATAAATTGGTAGTTTCGGTTCTGAATGATAACGGGATATTAATTGTACTTTACCGGATGTAATTTTGCTACAATCGCTTGGAGGTATGCGTCTGATTGCATGGATGGTGTTATTCTAGCGGTTTAAGGCTGCCTTTTCACCAGAGATGTGCTATGCAGCTATGCTACTAGGATGTGAAAGCTAAGCTATGAAACAATGTGACCGTTTCCACTGTGCTATGCGTAGCGTGTAAGATGTGCTATGGAACTTCCTACAAATATTCAAAATTCGAATCTATTCTCCATCTATAGCGTGCTATGGGTATAGCACGCATCTTTCTATATCAAAAACATAGCTCAGCTGAACCCCTTTCCACCAGTGCTATCCTAGGCTATGCTATACTTTTTATGGGTCGAATGGAAGAATTGTAACCAGGTAGGTACCTATGTAGGTACTTTATCAATCTGGCAACACTAATTTGAATTAAAATCCCGTTATGCCTTACCTTTAAACTTTTTGCTCACACTTAATTAAATTTAAGAAGATAGCGGTATTTTTTATTAAAAAAAAAGTATTAATGACCAATGATTTGCTTATTTACTGAACTTTCTAGTTCAGCGTTTCACAAATGGTGGGTCGGTACCCCACCCCAGGCTGCAATAAAATAATAGGCCGGAATAAAATACCGTAGCGTTGTCTCATTCTTTATTTAAAAAAATATGTTAGATGTATACCGATTACAAGTCGACCCAGACCCAAAAATAAATAAATTAACTAAAACTTTAAACCCCGCTGCAAAGAACTCATAAGACAACAACTCATTATAAGAGTTCAAAAACTTGTAATTTATCTTGGGAAACAATCAAATAACTGGGTCATAGTATAACAAAGTTTGAGAAACGCTGCTCTAGTTGTTGTCGTTTACCTCAAAGAGCGAATTGGAACACATTGATTTTCAATTACTCGGTCTGTAAGCAATGGTTACAACGTACGCTATTATTGTTTACGATGTAGTTAGTGTTTACAGCAGAATTGCCTTCCATTCATAGTGAAGGACAAGTATTAGGTGTTTAGAGACTTAAATATTTTTAAAATCAATATGACTTTATAAGGGTGGGGCTCCATTTGTATATTGCGTACCGTCTTCGCAACGGAGCAGAGTCGCACATGATGGCCCAAAAAAGAGAGCCCTAAGTGCGGACAAAAGAGTCGTCTTTCCGGAGCAGGGTCATCATTAGAAAATAACCAATAGAAATGAACAAGATGCAAGCATGGCTCGAGTCAAAAATAGTACCTACTCGTACTCGGAATACGGCAATAGGCTCACCCCAAATTACGTGGGGCCTAATACATATAATGATTGGTGAAATGTGGGTGTTAATTCACCTCTGTCTAACCCTACGGAATCTTTATCACCGAGGGTTAGACCATGTGATTTTTATTACCACTTAGGTGGCAGACAAGCACACGGCCCACCTGATGTATGTAAAAAGTACGTACCTACTTTAAGATGATATACGGTAGGTAGGTATAACTCCGGACCACATATCTTGGACATAAATTGTGCTCAAAATGTGCCCTATCTGCGTAGTACACATTTCTTGGGTGTCTTTTGAGGATAACACGGGTTGCTACTGCGGTGGACGCACTCAAATTCACCAAGCATAGATTATTACAAAGCAATCCGCGGTCGCCAGAGCCTCGTTTGTCTTGCGATTTACGTCCAAGATACGTGTTCGGTGTTATACTCCTAAGAATTGGGCGTGAGCCTGAGCGTCATATACGTTACCTTGAAAATATAACCCAATATTTGTTTATGAACTCGATAGTTACTTACGTACGATTATCTCCGATAACAACTATATATGGAAGACGTATCTGGCTTAATCGTAACAGACTGCATGTTTTTGGATGCGATAATGTATAGATTAGATAGATAGATAGATAGGTACCTACTGATATTAACATAACATTTTCTCGATGCGGAACCTGGCCCAACCTATGGGAGTGATACGTTTACCCTTTTCTTATTACCATTGATAATTTACAGAATTTTTAAAGACGATTGATAATGAGTTACCTACTTTAAATACTGAGTGGGCGACTAAAATACTGAGTGGGCGACTTAAATACTGAGTGACCCGTGTGTTGCTAAATTGTGAAGTTATGAGGATTTGAGTATAGCGCGTCCCAACTTGGATAGGTTAGGTTAGAAGGCTAACGCGAAAGCTTTAGCCTTTGTGGTAATTTTTTATAGCCATCCATAAATAGTGGGTCACTTAGTATTTTTGTACGCTGTACCTGCTTTTCGGATTAATTTGTGGCCGCGTTAAATACAACCCATTTTTAAATACTAACGTGGGTCTCTTCTTACTAAAGGTTACTAGCAAAACGTGCAAGTTTTCAAAAGGGAAGATGGTGGCAAAAAATTAACTCGATCTAGTTTGTCATACACCAGCGGGGGCTGTCTAAATGGGGTTTTAGGGACCCCTCGCCAATGGTTATTTGTAAAGTACCTAAGAATATTCATGTCATTTATTACTCTTATTAGTAGTTGTACTTGCTTTGCAATGCCCGTACTTACAAGAGCGCATTAAGCCCTCGTTTCCAGGTTCCCTAAGAAACCTCTATTCTATGGCATTCATTACGGGTAGTTGTAGCCCTCAAAAATCCGTAGTTGAAGCCCTCAAAAATCTGTAGTTGAAGCCCTCAAAAATCTGTAGATGAAGCCCTCAAAAATCCGAGTTTAACTACTACCAACTAACAGGAAAACAAACTTCGATATAGCCAGTGGGTTGTGGATTGTGAAGTGTCAGGTGGTAGTTTTCTGTTGCTTAACTGAAAATATTCAAGTTTGGTCCTTTTGTTGGCGGACTGAAAGTAGACCCCAACCGAATTGGGAAAAAGCTCTTAGAATAAAATCTTCATGATACTTCGGTACTCGTAATTTAGAATTTTAAGATTCCTTACTTTCAAGTTTCAACTGTTCCTATCTATCATATTCTCTACAAACGACAGCATATCTATTATGACGTAAGTAATTAAGTCTTTATTACTACAAAGCGAATTAAAACATATTTTTAGCTCAAATCACCAACATCTATGAAAGCGTCCTTACTTAGAACGAATGTGACTTGATAACTAATATGTTCATTGTCTTTTAAAGTACTCATTCATAGTCGCATCAATCTCACATCATTATTAATCTGGCAACGTAGGTACATACTTATCTAGGCCAATACTAGTATGCCGACTCTGTACTTACTTAGTGCTGTGGTTATCACTACAAAGAAGTGTTTTTGAGGCCCCATGTAAACAGTGATGAGAGGTCGATATAACCCGACTAGCTTTTGCCCGCGGCTCCGCCCGCGTGGATGTTGGTTATCGCGACCAAACATAGCCTATGTCCTTTCTCGAGGTCTAATCTACCCCTATACCAAATTTCATCAAAATCGGTACAGTGGTTTGGGCGTGACAGACAGACAGACAGACAGACAGACAGACAGTCAGACAGACAGACAGACAGACAGACAGACAGACAGACAGACAGACAGACAGAGTTACTTTCACATTTATAATATTAGTAGGGATTCCTGCCGACTTGCCTTAGAAAGGGAAGAGGTAGAGATGTTTAAATTTATACTCTGTTTCCACCGCCTTACCTTTTGAGAATTTTCACCCTCCGTTTCTGGGCCCCACTAAGAACTTTAGGGTTCAAACCAACCTCGCCTGCATATTGGTACCTCTGTTGATAGAAGGACGAGACTCTAGGGTAGGTTTTCGTCTAGAGTTTAGGAGCTCAGACTACAAAAGTAGGAGAATGGGTTCATACAAGATTTAGATGTAACCGAGACTAAATGCTATGACAATGATGAGTCTGTAAGGCTTATTCTCAATGGTCACCCACCCAAACCGGTGGCCGTTGAGACAACATTTTAAGTGTACATATAACTAGATACCTACTTACCTTTCTATTCCCCAATATTTACCTCTAAAATTGTATTAAATTGTGTTTAATTCAATTGTTAAAAATATGGTTTAAGTATAGTACCCAATCGATTCTATTATTTATACAAAATGCGCCAGATGACTGTGCCATTTCAGGTCACAAGCTGCCTTTTAAATTTCACTGAAATACGGTCATCTGTTTCAGTGAAACAAAGTGACAAACGTACCTAGGTACTTACTACATAACCCACTCACACTCAAAAACTTTCGCATCGCTAAACAAAGTTCAGTCAACTCCTGTCGCCAAACAAAAATGAAAGTAATCGTGGAATTATTCAATTTTAGGTAATAAAATAAAGTTAACAAGACGAAACAACTAACAATAGCCTAATTATTAACTGTTTATTGTGATGGAGTGTATGGACGCCTACACCTAGACCTTCGCAGTACGAACTAACCTCACCTGCTAGTCAGTACACCTGCTTAACTGACTCCTCTCGGGGTGGAGGTCAGATGGCAGTCCATAAAAGCCAATCAAACCATTAAATTACGGAGTAGCGAACCCCGGGCACCAAAATACGTAACTCTCAATTCAATTGCAATTCAGAAAAATAAAAATTGGAATTTTTTATGCTACTTAGGTAGACAATCATACGGTTCTCCGCATCTAAAGTGGTTACTGTGGCCTATAGACGAGTGCAACATCAGGGGAGTAACACTGCCGACCCTGTAAGAACAGAGATATTCTTTGCCGACAGCGCAGATGTGAAGGATAAGCCATTGGTTTACCCACTGACAGCACAAAACCTCTCCAGTGAGGATTTTCTTACTGTCATGTTATACGTTATCACTATTCACAGAGAATTCGGTATTGTCTAAAATGTTATTTGTTTCTTAATAATAATTGCTTTCTTTTTATTTGCAGAATGGGTTGACATCTTCGGAAGCTAAATTCACGGAGAAGGCTCTTGAAGAGATCAAGGTTGGTGTTTCTTATTATGTATTTAATTTTTATTTGAAAAAAAAAAAGAAAAAGAAAAGAATTATAAAATGATTTTTGTAATTTGACTGATTACAGCGACATCTATTACGGTAATGATACAACTTTTCAGTAGTACTGTTAAGATTCACTAGATGGCAGGAAGTGCAAGTATAGCTTAGAGTTACTTTAGTTTTAGAAACAAGATATAGATGGCGTTAAACATAATAATTTAGAGGTAGTAACCGCCAGATGTGTTGTGAAAACAGCCATTTGATATGAAAATATTTACATTTCGTGACTGTTTCTTAGGTTTTTTCTATAGTAATTGAAATAAAGAAAGAAAAATGTTATTCATTGACTTTTATAATAGACGTACAAACTTTAAACAACAAACAAACTTGAAGATAAAGCTTCGAGAGTAAGTACGGTCTCACTAGCAACCACCCTTTCATCATAACATTATTCAATGGCCCTATAAAAATGTCGTACATTTACATATTTTTAAACTACTATTTTTCATCGTCATAACCTTGGTATTATTCCCGTTTACAACTAAGGAACCTTGGATCCCGAAGTGACCTTACTCTTCCTCCTTTTGGTTTGGCTTTTATGGGAGCAACTCGTCAGAAACCCTGCGACAGAGTCTCGTCTGGGGTACCGTAGTCTGCAGGTGACGTTGGCTGGGGTCCTACAAACACTCATACATACTGCCATCGCCATCCCAAGGGATAGCATCAAGATATAGTAAGTACTGTAGGTATAAATAAAATTGGTATTAGGCCAATTGGCTTCCATAACCAACCATTATAATGCCTATAATTCATTAACATTTTTTGTTCAACTGTTATGTTAGGCCGTTCTTGAGAAATACTGTAAAATTTGAAGTTACATTTCATTTTTGAAATCTTTTTTTTTTACTTTTACCTCAATTTGGTGCTATTAGGCGTTATTTGCGCAGCGTGCTGGGTGGTCCGGCGAGTGCACTTGACGCGTTCGAACGCACCTCCAACGCGTTCATCGGACGCGTTCAAACGCTTGTTAGTGAATGCGAAACGCCCACTACGCGTGCTGACTTGCGAAGTTTTAGTGTTTTGACTGTTTTCTAGTATACTCTAAGGTGTTGAAATGATGACGAATGTATACACAGTGACTTTTGCATTCTGTGGTGGTCTAAATGCGTGCGTATGCATATCAGGTCAGGTTATACACTGTTCCACTACTTAGGTACTATTCGCGAGTCGCGAGGGTGACAATTCTAGATGACGTAGACCTAAACCAACGAACTTATTCCAGGGATAAAAGTAGTGATGTATAATGCTCAACTGTAATCTATCCGTGTACCGAATTTCAGCCAAATCCGTTCAGCCGATAGAGCATGATTGAATAATAAACATTAGTAGGACTACATGTTGCCTGCACCCCCTTCCTGGGACAAAAACTAGGCAATGTTGTCCCAAGACAAAAATTTCGGCCAGATCTGGCTAAAATTTAGAAGCCGTTAAAGAATCATTGAATACCTAACAAACTCATAGTTTTTATGTTTCGGGACTTATCGCGATTAATTATTATTTTGGAACTTACTTGTGCCGACGTTTCGGGTGCGTTGCAGCACCCGTGGTCACGACTTGACTGGTCTGCGAGCGTCGAGAGGTGCGCGGGATTAATTTGTGCGCCTACCCTCCACTACTTATTTGTGAATGGTAAGGCTGGCGACACACAACACTCACTACGTCAGTTTTTAATGGCTGGCTCTACAAAGTGGATTGCAGCTGCGGTAGTTCCTACATAGGCCAAACGAAGCGAACCATTGCAGAAAGGGTCAGAGAACATATCGCGGCTGTGAAAAACCGTCAGCACAATAAATCGGCAGTAGCAGAACATCTTGAGTCGGGGGCCAATCACTGGATTGAGTTTCATCAGCCTAGAGTCCTCTCCACTGATCGCCACTATTATTCACGGATTGTGCGTGAAGCTATTGAAATCAAAAAATATAAAAATTTCAATAGGGAAGATGGATTCAGGCTGTCTGGGACGTGGATTCCAGTGATTAAATTACTCAAACCCAAAAACACAGTGCCATTAAAAACTGACGTAGTGAGTGTTGTGTGTCGCCAGCCTTACCATTCACAAATAAGTAGTGGAGGGTAGGCGCACAAATTAATCCCGCGCACCTCTCGACGCTCGCAGACCAGTCAAGTCGTGACCACGGGTGCTGCAACGCACCCGAAACGTCGGCACAAGTAAGTTCCAGAATAATAATTAATCGCGATAAGTCCCGAAACATAAAAACTATGAGTTTACACCGCGATAGTTTAAAAATAACGTTACCTAACAAACATCCAAACATCTTCACAAACTCACATTTATAACATTAGTATACATATCTATAGTAGGATTCTTGCAACTGTGGAGAGGATAGGTAGATACCAACTAGACGGGACTTTGGGGAATCACGTCTCAATTGTCATTGTCTGAATTCAAACAGATTTGGCGACGGCCGTGGCCGGTAGTTGAGTCTACACCACCGATTTAAAGTACCTAGACTAGGCACTGTATATTGTGATAAAAAGAGAGTTTACCGTAAACAGAATTCGTGTCAATCGTTACAATATCGATGTCTAGCCAAATCCGCAGTTAAGACTGGTGAAGCGGACCCCAGACTCCGAGGTGAAAGCTTCGGATGCGACTGGGAATTTAACGCTAGGATGAAGAAGTTATAATATTTCATTATTGAGCAAGAGAATATGGATGAAGTGTGAGTAAGAGGATTAGTGCAAAGAAGAGAGTGACTAAGAGAATGGCATCTGACAGGAATATATGGAGGAGAATGGCATGTTGTTGACCCCAAATAGTTGACAAAAGCAGGTAAGTATATAATGATAACCTATGTTGACGACTTTAGACCTGTAAAGTTGAACATAGACTTAATTAGGATTCTATCATCGCACCTCTCGCCACAGGCAGGGAATTCATCCTCACACATTGCGTCCGGAAACGGTACGCACTGTGCGGTATGAAAGGAACTTCATCCCACGCATACTTAAGCTGTGGAATGATCTCCCTGCGGTGGTTTTCCCAAGCAACTACAATATGGGGTTCTTCAAGAAGGGCATTAGAAGATTTCTTACGGGTTGGCAGCGCGAGTGTGACATACGTCCATAGGCCAAGGTGACCACTTCCCATTAGAGGTGGGCCGTGTGCTTGTTTGCCACCTAAGCGGTATAAAAAAAAGGAAAGACACCTGGTACCTACACTGTATCAATTTGGAGATACCTTGGGACGGACGACGATGTCTAGTCTAGGTACGATAAATCTGTGGTCTGCCCTGACAAAAGATATTGCCGGACTCGGTTTAAAGTTCGTAATTTTCGAGAATGGGTTAGCTCTACGGAGCAAACGAAACTTAATATAAAATCATTTTAAAAAGCCACATTTGACATAAGCTTCATAGTGAGGTGACATGTTTGAAAACCCAATTCTGTTGGATAAATCGATAAGAATTTCAAACATCTCTGAATCGAATAAACTGAAAGGCGAATGGGCGTTTCGTCCCATATGGTGTAACACTTTTTGACCTATATCAAATGAAAGGTCTCAATGAGTGTATTATTTTTTTGTATGGACATAAATCTGTATTTCGTGCAGGGTAAAAGTTGTGGGGGTTTCAGTTACTAAGAAAGTATTTAATTTATTTTAAATAATTAGTGTTTTTATGACAAAATACCTATTTATTTATGCTATTTTTACCCGACTATGTTAAAGCCAAAGGAGGATTATGATTTTGACAGGCTATGTATGTATGTATGAACTATGTATGTATATTCACTAATTCCCTCATAGCTCTTCAACTACTAATTAGAACTGGACAAGTAAGGTATTGTTAGAAGTGTCTTGATCGTCCACTTATTATAGGCTATATAATGTGTCACTGAATTTAATGTGGCGCCCTCTAGCGGTCATAAAGTACTGCGTTAAAAAATAAAATTGAGGTAAATATACCGTGTTTGATATCAAATTAAAGGCCTTAATTAGTACATTTCAAATATGTATAAATTATTGGGATTTTTGAATGAAAGGACATCACCCATTTTAGTCCAAAATTGAAAGTGCCGGCAAAAGAAAATAAATACGATATTCCGTTAGAACTTGTCCTCGCTAGCATTTTCTATTACCACGTCAAAGTTGAGGGACCACTGCGCTTGGTTTTATTTGAATTTAAAAATCTTGGAAACATACATTTTTTATGATACGAATTATTAAAAATAAATGAAAAACTTTATTCTATATTGGAACAATAGTTAATAAAAGCAATAAAAAATAACCCCATATTGCACATCGTTGTATTTCGTCCATTTATTTAGGTCCATAATGGAAAGTGCTGGCCAAAGTACCTATACAAATATGAAATTCCGTTAGAGCTTGTCCTCGTTAGCATTTTTTACTATGGCGTCAAAGCTGAGGGACCACTGCTCTCAGTTTTATTTGAGTTCAAATATCTTGGAACCATACATTTTTATGATATGAATGATTAAAAACGAATAAAAATCATTGTTCTATATTGGAAGAATAGTCAATAAAATCAATAATAAATAAACCCCATTCTGCACACCGTTGTTTTTCACCCATTTATTTAGGTCCAAAATTGAAAGTGCCGGCCAAAGAATACGAGTATGATATTCTGTTAGAGCTTGTCCTCATTAGCATTTTTTATTATGGCGTCAAAGCTGAGGGTCCACTGCCCGACTAACGGAATGTCATATTTGTATTCTTTGGCCGCTACTTATTTTCAATTTAGCACCTAAATAAATAGACGAAAAACAACGGTGTGCAGTATGGGGTTTATTTTTTATTAGTTTTATTAACTATTCTTCCAATGTAGCACGACATTTTTTATCCATTTTCAATAGTTTGTGTCATAAAAAATGTATGTTTTCAAGATTTTCGAACTCAAATAAAACCGAAGGAAGTGGTCCCTCAACTTTGACGCCCCAATAAGAACAAGTTCTAACGAAATATCGTATTTGGCCAGCACTTTCAATTTTGGACCAAAAATGTATGCAGCGTGAATAATGTTCTTTTGAAGCATTTATTATGCTAACTATTCAAATCGATTTAGAAAGAGATAATTAAAATATTGGTTTCTGCTTTTAATTTTTTTTGTTTCATGCTTTTTATATACCTATAATAATAGCAGGTTTTATGGTTACCACCGCTGAACCGATTTCCATAAAACCTGCTGTATCGTGATGTATAAATTATGACCTTTCATTTGATACCCAATACGGGTATATTTGAAAATAGATTAGATTTTGGATTGATTTTCATTCCTCATAATATATTTCAAATGGTTGAACCGATTTTTATGAAACATAGCTAAGAATACTCTCGTTTAAACCATCTTTCGATCAAAAGAAACAGAATTGAATTCGGTTCAGCCGTTTGGGAGCTACGATGCTACAGACAGACTGACACACACGCACACACATACACACACACACACACACACACACACACACACTCACACGTCAAACTTATAACACCCCTCTTTTTTTGTTAAAAATATGTGATCGGTACAACCATGAACCATGTCAACCAGTAGGTGAATTAACCCTAGTTGAGTCAACCGTAGTTGTAATGACCGTCGGCGAAATGATACAAAACCGTAGAACTATACTGCAAAGCCTAATTGCACAAAAAATATTTTTTACTTACACCCTTATAACTTTGGACCTGCACGAATTTCTGATAAAAATCTTTCATTTTTACACATAAATAGACTCAATGAACATGTTTACACTAGTCGCAACTTGTTACAAGGGTTGGGACGCAGCTCATACAAAAGTGCCCGTTCTCCTTTATTCCTAAAAATATTTATAGATTAGGTATGTAGGTACTATAATTTTAACTGAACATTGAAATTCAAATTAAAATTGATACAAATCCGTCTTTTATTTTTTTTCTATCGTGGTATAAATTTAGGAAACAATAAGGCACGTACATTTTATCCGGTAAATTTACACAATCCAAGGTTATAATAATTCATACCCACCTGAAATCACAATTCATCAAATCACTTTTACCTAGGACACCAGTGACAGGCCAGTATCCATAGCATTAGGAACAGGGGACAAGACTGTGTGCGAAATTCTAAAAGAAAAATATGGACCCCATGGCTAAACAAGAATATCCTACACGGAAAAGCTATCGGGTTCCTTAAATGAAGCAGGTTATTTTCTGGTTGTCAGTTATCTCTGCCTAAGGTTTTGAAATCAATTGGCTTTAGATACAAACAATCTAACAAGCGGTAAATCCTACTGAAACGCTACGATATTATTTTGAAGAGAGTTTGAAGAGAATTACTGATTGAGAAAATATAGTGTTCATTGACGAAACGTGGTTGAATGCGAACTATACAGTTTTCCGGTCATGGGCCAATGATACAGCGGCGTTCACCTCAAAAGTAGGTACCTTTGGAAAAAGGAGTCCACCTTAATATATATCACGCGAGCTCAGCTTCTCGAGGATTTATTCCAAACTGCCTCCTCACGTTCGCATCAAAAACTGTAACGAGTGGTTTCAAAAATTGCTACTCAGTTTAGAAAACCCATCATTTTGTTTTTCAAGGATAATGCCACGTTCTTTTCCCTGTAAGTTGACAAACTACCAACTCAAACAAACAAAAAACAAGACATAGTGGGGTGGCTGGAAAGGAATGGAGTGGAAGCAAGAAGTCCAATCTTACTGAAAGTGGACTTATTGCACTTGGTAAATGCAACTAAGTCGTCCAAGCCACGCTATGTAATTCATGAACTAGCTTTAGAATATGGGCACAAAGTCATAAGTTTGCCTCCCTACCACTGCCAATATAACGCTATTAAGATAATTTGGGCACAAATAAAAGGAAATGCAGCGCGCAACAATACTGAGCCACCCTTCAGCACTGGAAAGGTGCTGAAACGGCTAGAAACTGCGTGTGCAGATGTTATTGTATAGGACTTCAGAAAATTCGTCGAGAAAACGAAAAACATTATATTGAACGACTTTCAATGTGATATAAGCATAGGCAATACTATTGAAAATGATTTAATCATAATGTTTGAGGGCGAATAGCAGTGATGACAATGATTATGACACTGATAGTGTTCATCAGAATAAATACTTATTTTGTCAAATTATTGACATTGACACGTGGCCAGCGGTGCTTTGGGGGTCCACCAAGATCTTCGGGCACTAAGCCAACCTCACCTGCAAGCCGGTGCACTTGCTGAACAACAAACGTGACTCTGGCGCTGGCTTTCCTTTCGGGGTTGGGGGGTCGGACGGCAGTCGCCCTCGGAAAGGCCGCCGCCCTATAGATAATTGTATGATCCTTAAATTTTTATTAAGTATAGATTATCATGGATAACTTCATCCCTGAATTAGATTAAAGTTAAACATTCCTTCGCAAGTAATCATAGCATTTAATTTAAATTAACCGTTCATCAATCTTTTAATGTATTTGCATAATTTGTATTAAATACAAATTTTATAAATTCTTAGTTTTGATCATAGATTTATAGAAGAAAGGTTTTTATATATAAAAAAAAACCGGTTCTGGGTATCATCCCTAGTGTCAATGAAGAAAAAAGGTGTACTAACGTAACCTTGTAATGACGACTGTGTGACATGAGGAATAAATATACGATATTTTCTATAGTTTGTAACTTGGACCTAAAATGGGCTCTATACACGCAGTACACATTGCTTGGGTGTCTTTTGAGGATAGCACGGGATGGTACTGCGGTAGATGAACTCAAATTCACCAAGCATAGACTATTACAAAGCAACCCGCGGGCGCCAGAGCCTCGTGTCTTACGATTTAGGTCCAAGATACGTAGCGCGGGTTATACTTTTTGATGGATTCTATCGCGATTTATTTGTTAGTTGTCGGACTAAAAGTAACTGATAACAAATAAATCGCGATAGAATCCGTTAAAAAGTAGTTTTATTTTCATTTTCTTTTCCTATTTTCTTCTCCTATTTTCTCTCTCCATCCTCTTAAGAGGATCCTCTTAAGAGGATGGAGAGAGATCTCTTTATTATTATTCTCTTTATCCCCGGAGAGGCAGAGGTGAATCAACACCCACATTTCAACCAGTCATTGTATTTGGTCCAACGTAATAGGGGGTGAGCCTATTACCGTATACTGGGCACTATTGTTGACTCGAGCCATCTGAGGCTGAGTTTGAGCTGTCTGGTGTTAAACAGCCCTATCTCTTAGTCGCCTTGTACTACACCGCATGGGAAGAGATGGGGTGACCCAAACTCTACTGTTTACGAACTGTCGGACACTTTTTATATAGGTACTTTGTAAGGAATGCCGTTGGGGTCTGGGCAGATTTGGAAGTTTTCTTTTTAATTTAACAGTTTATTTCATCTTCGTTGGGTGGAGTACTTTGAAGATTAATCTGAAGATCATACGTCTTTGGATGTTTGGATCTACGTATGGGCTCGCGCGTTTAGGCATTTCGTATGGCTTCAGTCAAATATAGCTTTTAGCTTTCCCATTTCAATACTCGAAAAATATTTTCAAGGCTGTTCCTTGAAAATATTTTTCGTGTATTGAAATGGGTTTTTATTGAAGTCTACTTACTTCATGTTTGACTCTGTTGAAATTATCACGACTGAACCGTAAAATTGCCTAATTTGGTCCCTAATGCAATAAATATGCATTTTGAGCTATACAATATTTTGTTCCTCCGTTACAAGGTTACGTTGTCAAATTTTGATGAAACTTCAAAAGGGGCATATAAAAATGACTCTACAGTAGTTATCTTATAGACTGAGTAGTTCTATGCTGCACATCATACGAAATACAGCATGCTAGTTAACGTTGATTTGTTTATCTTTGTCTATACCCGCGGCTCCACCCGCGTAAATGTCGATTTTCACGACTTATGGTCATGTCACCGTTTTTCTGAAAATTTTGCAATCAAACAAACGTAAGATTGTAAGTCTGACTAAGACCTTTCTAACAAAAACCACACCAAAATCCGTTCAGTAGTTTTTGCATTAATTGCGGACAAGCATACAAACAAACAAGAAAAAATCTTTTTAATACCTATGACATCAGGTTTTTTTTTTCAATATTAATGTCGAATGTATAGAAACATTTTACATTTTATCAAGCTTTCATTAGCTTGGCATGAATGTTTGTATATTTTATAAGTAACGAAAAGTTTTAATTCAGCTTTGGAGAGTTTGGAGCACTTCATAACGTCGAATATTTGAAACTTTCCACACTTATCAAGGGTGACAATGCAATGATTTTAAAATATTTCACTTATTTTAATTACAAAAAATCTACTGGAAGTTAACTGGATAAATGAAAATATTTTGTTGTGCGTGTACCGATCCCATATGCAGTAGCTGCGTATATAAGGGTTATATTAGGCGAGTTTTTCAGATGAGTTATTTTTTCCCCACACACCTTTGATTTTCGCACCCGTGGGCAAATGTGGGGATTATAAAATCAGCGCGAGTGAACAGTAGGGTGTCCCGTCGATGTATGGAGAAAATTTTTTTTCGAGCTACGGCTACGCAAGAGGTATCAAAAGTTGCGTTTTAACGCGTACATTACGATTATCATTAAATTTTATTAGATATCTGTCATCTTGAGGGCTCTACCGGACCTTGAAGTTTATGAAATGTGCAATTTTTAGGGGTTCCTAACATAAGCTACAATTCATACAAAAATAACATTAAAATGGTTTTTATTAAATTTAAGAGTACAAAAATGAGTTAGTCCAGCGTTAAAAATAGTTGAAATACAATAAAATCAATAAATATTTAAAAAAAACGGACTGGTCTTTGTGTCAAAACAAGGTATTTCCGCGTGATATTTTGATATGTTCCTAATGAATTCATCCCGAGCTGTAGCATTCATGACGATTCGAGAAGCCTCCGTCACTAATTTAAAACAACTTTCTATTATCTGTGTGTGACAAGGAAAGTCAACGATATCAAGGTTTAGTTCTTTAGCCTTAATTCTGAGTCCATCATTGGAGATGTGTCGCTGGATCAGTGGAGCTGAGATATCTCACAGTCTCGCTCTCACCAAAGTATTCAATCTCGTGTTAAGAGGTTAAGTTTTAGTGGTTTAAATACCTTGAGAAAAAGGCTCTTCAGCAGCAGCGAGAACCAGTTCTCTGACCTTAATATTTTGCGAGATGTAATCTCTGGAATATGGTCTCAGTCAGCTAATAACATGGCAATAAGCAAGTTTTCTGAGTGCGCGAAAAAAGCGTTTCTTTCCATCACCGCATCTATAAGTAGATCTCTGTCTATCAGGTAAAAATTGAGAGTACGTAATAATTTAAGAAATATGCTAGCCTCCATCTTTAAATTATAGGTTTTGCTTAACAAGAAGCCAAACGCCATCAGCATACTCAGGCCGGTATTCTAGAACGGTACTCAGTTATGAATATCGATTTATCTGAGGACAGGTTGTAACGACAATCTGTGAAATCCTTCAGTCTATCTATACAATCTGTCCTAAGGTAAATTGAGATTCAGGACTGAGTTTCTTTCTAGGATACCGGCCTCAGACTTAACATAAGTACTAACTGTTTCGCCGTCAGAAAAAATTGCAGCTGCTTGAGAATTAGGTGGTCTCGTTTGGTTTCTCAACATGCAAAAGCCATCATATAAAGGAGTCAAGCATATTTTTCAAATGATTACTTATGTGTAGATATTTTCGATGTTTACCTGATAGACAGAGATCTATAGATTCAGTCATCGACGTTTTTTACGCGCACCCAATAAAATTGCTTATAGCCATGTTATTTGACGATAGAGACCATATTTGAGACTTTGCATTTAGCAAGATATTAAAAGTCAGTGAAGCAAAAAGAGCACCTCTTCCAGGGTATTTAAAACACCAAAATTTGATTTCTTACCACGAGATTTTGGTTTTTATTTTGGACAAGTACCTAGTCTCACTTCGTGTTGAATTTAGTATTATTTATATTATATCTATAACTGAAACACGTAATTTATCACAAGAAAGTACGGAGTGACACCTTTTTCAGCAATAAAACCGCAATAGAAATGAGACGAACTGCCTCACCATTGTAGTAGAGAATTTGAGAAAAACCAGTCAAAACATTAATTTCGCGCGTTCGGGCCAAACCTATTCTTCATAGGAAATACATTTTTCATTACTTGCAAATCGTAAATTGGTGTCTTAATATCATTTTAATTACAAAATAAAATGTGATTAAGGTAAAATAATAATAATAGACGATATGCACTGAAGGGTCACTTAAGTGATTTTTTGAAAAATAAAAGTGCCGGTAGAGCCCTCAAGATATTTTCATATAATTTTTTTATTATTTTTACGGTAATCTACAACTCATAACGCAACTTTTGGGGGGTCTTGTGTAACGAAAATCGAAAAAAAAGATTATCGGGACACCCTAGTGAACAGTACGCATCGATTTAACTCAACTTCGCACTTTTAACCGTTGATGCGGCCCACTGTTACACCGTCGCGTGTAATATAATATGTATTGTCATAAATATTTACCAAAAGGGTACCTACTATAGGACAGATGATTATCTTAAAGACAAAAATGTCTGGCTTGAGCATGGTGCCAGGCCCCTCATATTTTTTTTTACCATATCTTATCTTAGGTCAATTATTTATTATAAGTATTTTTTTTATATAAGGCTTTATTTTTTTTTATATACTTGACGAGATACAAATGCTTTCATAAAACCACATTTTGTAAACTGACGTCTTAAAATGCCGCAGTGGAGTTTGTTGCGGCCGTTTCTTCTCCACTAGCGCCTAGGAAGTGGTGGTAAACTTACTTTTAAGGAGAATTTAACGTCAAAAAGCTGTAACAGTGTTACACTATTTTGAATAATAAAGAATTTGAATTTGAATATATTCCTGAGGAAGTAACCACGCCCTGCGAATTTTTTTATTCCTAGTAGGTAAATAAAAATAGATAGCAGTGTGTCTACTAGGTACATTTTCTGCTGTACATTTTCTTTGCGTAAATTTTTATTAGTTGTTGCCAGAGGCCTGCCCCGTGTGAAATACTGATCCCGTTGTTGACACACAGGAACCCAGTATAAAAATCGAGAATATCTATCTATGTGCTAAGTTTTACCCAGATCCGTTCAGCCATTCTGGTGTATTTGAATAACAAATATTAATCCATCTATCGAAACATTCGCATTTATAAATACACTAGCCTTGAGAACTCGAGTCTCCGGTTCTATTCAACCGATTGCAATATTTGCAATCAAAGAAACGTACGATTTTAAGGCTGACAAAGATTTTTTCTAAGAAAAAATATAAACCGCATCAAAATTCGTTCAGTAGTTTTCGCGAACAAACATTTCCAATGTACAATTAAATTATAATGTAGATAGATAGATAGACCAAATCAACGTTACCCATCGGTGTAACAAAAACCACGTAACTTTGTATTTTGTAGTGTTTAGTGTCACCCCACATCATAGCATTTGAAATATGAACGGGTGGTGCGTACGGGGTGCGAGGGGGGCAAACGCGGGGCTCGTGGGGGGCTGGTGAGCAAATATTGGCAGATGTAAGTGGATGGCGGTGCAGCGGCGCCACCCCAGCCGGTATCGCACCGGTCACGTGACGCTACAGGCCGTGACGTCATCGCACAAGTACTGTATTAATTTTTAATAGCAGTAATAACGGTCGGGTCGTGTTGTAATTTATGGATTCCGAAGAAAATCCTGTTGTAGTCCGAGAATTGGTGGTACGGTCGTATCTGTTGTTTACGTAAAATGCATTTTTATTTAGGTATAGGTACTTATATGTAAGTTAACGGACAATGACGTGACTGTGGCCGAGTTCCGGGCCGAAAGAAATGACTCCCAAGTCCATTGATGGGAAAAAAGATCTCGGAGTCATTTTTCGGGACATTTCATCATTCTTTAGGGTCATTTCCCGGGACTTCGAGACAACATACCTAATTTAACATTATGTTACTGTTAGTTTCTGTAAGACGCTCAACTTTTCTCTTACAGTAATTTATCGACTGTGGTAGCTAACAGGGGCAGCAGGAATAAATAAATAAAATAATAAAAATAAGAATATTTTCTTTTAGACAACAAAGACCCATAATCTTGTTAGTAATTTATATAACATTTCGTTGAATAAAATATTGCGGTTTAACGATAATCACGTTGTACTACAAATTACGTGATTCGTTATCCCGGTCCTTCTCTTAGAAATTGATTCACATTTCACATCAATTGAGAATAGTCATATGCAATATTGATAATCGTGTCTCATTTCGAGTTTCGACCCGAAAGCTGTGCCGAAAGTCCCGGGACCCGAGACACAAGACGTCTCGGGACGACTTTTTGTTTTTCTGTTAAGAAATTCCCAGTAGCATCACGAAATCTGGATAAATTACCGGGTTATAGCTACAATAAACCAGCCTCTTATTACGTGGACATGGTACTGAAAACTTAACGCAATTCTAGTGTTAATATGTCTGCCTACCCTTTTGAGTGTTCACTTTTGTATAATATCAATACGCTGACTGTGAGATATAACCTTACCATAAGTGTTAAGTAGGCATTCGGCAGTGAAAATCACTACCCACGAACACAATACTTACTAGGTACACCTTCAATTGTAATGTCTGTACAAATTTCGAGACTTCTCCTTTTATCCATTATCACCATACACGCTAATCTGTCAGTCTGTCTGTCTATAGTTACGTCCGATATTCGCGTGGGCGCCACGTTTGCTTGCGTCATTAGCGCGCACAGCACTCGGCGCGTAATAAGTTAATTGAGGTGCAAAAACGTATAGCAAGTTGCGATTAACACGGACGGGTTAATGTGATGCGATGGACGCTAAACGAATAGCTGTTGAGGTGTTGGAAGTACGCAGGTACCATTTGAGGGTTATACTGACTGCTTTTGGAGGATTAACAACAAAAATGAGTTTTTTTTTAAGAATATTACTCACTTAAAACGGATTCGTTAAAAAGTGGTTTTATTTCAATGAGTGATATTCGCGTAAGCTTTAGAAAATATTGAGTGATATTTTCTAAAGCTTATTCATTAAAATTCCCTTACTGCAGTTCACTACTGGATATAGGCTCTCCCAATGTTTTTCAGGTCGTCAAGCCAGAAGGCATCCCACCTTCCATTAACCTTCTCGCAGTCTCCACTCTAGGATCATTTGCTCCAACGACCATCGCTCCTTCGACAGATGTGATCAGCCCACTGCCACTTCCACTTCTTTCGGTACCTTTAGTTATATGTCGGATGACCTCGTTGCGAATTCTATCTTTCAAAGAAACTCCAAGCATAGCTCGCATAACCCGCTGCGTGACTTTCAGTTATGGAAGAATATCAGTACCTAACTGATATTACCAGTAATTCCCCATGACCCCTGCAGCGAAGCTAAATTACTTGTTTACATCGTAGTGTAATGGCCAGCATTCGGACTCGGCCTGACTTCTCGATAGATCATCTTTCGCCTTTAATCAAATCCACAAGTTGTTTGAGCAAAATTATTTTTGAATCTTTTTGAAATTATAGTTTATGAAATTATATTCAAACTATTTATACTGATGGATGACTGATGGTACTCAGTGAAATTTGCTCCATATATTGAATTAAGTTACTTGTAATGTTCCACAATATTTATTTATTAAACCTGACCTCACGTCGATATAGTTAGTAAACAATCATATCCAAACTTCGAACATTCCACCTGTCAGTACATATATCGATATTTATGAAGTGAATCATATAAAACCGAAAACGGACGGAACAAACAAAATTAGAGACCGGCTGTCTGTCTGTTTGTCAGCGCATATAGACTTAGTAGTGTAATCTTACTTAACGTACCCCAACGTGACACAAGCGGTGAACGGACGCGAAGGCGACGTCGAAAAACTATTCGATCAGGCTTCCAGCAGGATCCAGCAGGCTTACTCTTAATATCAATATTATCTCGATCTGATTTCAATACAGTTCTAATTCCAATCTCGATCTGGGTAAAGTTGGTACTCTGGAACACAAACTGGATTGGAATCGATATAGAGTGCACGATCGAACAAGCTGAATGACGTATGATTGCCATCTATCTATACTATTATATATAATTGTAAAGTGGTCGTGTCTGTTGAAGATATTTAAAAAAATGTACTTATGTTATGTTAACGATACTGAACACGAAATATTTTTTTGTTATTTCCCGTCTGTTTGTCCGTGATGGACGCAAAAACTACTGGACGGATTTTGATGCGGTTTTCTTTTCTTAGAAAGGGATTGGTCAGACTTAAAATCTTACGTTTGTTTGATTGCAATCGGTTGAGTAGAACCAGAGGTATGAGCAAAGGTCGCGTTAACCGAGATGCACACCAGCGGATACAGCGACAATTTATGGAATAATTTCCTGTAAGACAGCTTGGTGTGTGAACGAGGTAGATTGAAAAGTGCGGGTAGAAAGGTGTGGTATTAGTTCATGTGCTAAATTTTCTTGTTAAAAATCTGCAAAAGCAACATCTTACCGTCATTATAAAAGCCACGTGGTCAGCACCTCGTGTCCACGAATACATTAACCGCGCGAAACGCCCTAACTGCACTTGTGGACGGCGTAAAATACAACCCTCGGACACACCCCATGTTTTAAGAAGTAATAGATGAGGCTAAACTTTGGATTAGGTAATATTGAAATGTAAAAAATTCTGTCAACACTATTTAAGAAAATTCTAGTTACTAATACAGGCAGACATTATGAAAAAGCGAGCTACATTGCAGTCCCACGTTGGGCGCCAATGTTTTACATTGTAATACAATACCGTATTACAATGTAAAACATTTATTCTAACACAATTTGAAAGCATTCTAGTTTATATACAGGCAGACATTATGAAAAATCGGGCTACATTGCATTCCCACGTTGGGCGCCAATAACGCCAAATCAAGGTACTTAACAAACGTTTTGCCAGGTTTCTTTTTTCTAACGTACGCTCAATAAGCAGTCAAGGAGAAGCAATTGCTCATACTGACGTTTTCAAATTGTGTTTGTTGCAGAGTTCTCTGCGTGCTTCGGAAGCGGACAAGCGTCGTATGATGGATCGTATCGTGAAACTGGAAGATGAATTACGCGTCTTGAGAGTGACCAATGGGTTAGTGAGCACACCTACCACCACCTATAACGACCTTCTCTTCCATATATGAAACGTTTGAAGAACTAATTTAGTTCGATTTATTTGGATTGAGACAGTTTAAAATTAGATTTATAAGATAGAACGTAACATATACCAACGCGTTTAGTGCCTTATTAGAATATTTTAATGCCATCAGTTATTTTTGATAAGTATGTAGATAGTTTGAAATTACTTTATTTTATTGAAATAAATATTGTTAATATCAAAATTGATAATGATTGTCTTCAGTTTGGAATCGAACGAGAACAAAATATTGAACGGTAACGTTGAAGACGTCGACACCGAACGGTTGCGCTTGCGCAAGGAACTCGCTGACATGCGCAAAGCGAAACAGAATGCCGAGGAACATTCTCTTAAGTACGTATAATAATTGCGGCTTATAGAAAAACCACTGTAAACATTAGAATTCACTGTAGTTTGTGAAATATTTTAGGTTATTATATAGTACAGAATAACTTTGAGCTTTTGAGGTTAGCTTTTCTTTTTGAAGCCAGTTTTATTGGGATAGTCTTACAGAACTGGTTAAATTATTATATGATTGTCAGCCATACAAAATCAATATCAAATAACCTAAAAGAAGCTTAATTCTCAAGTAAAGTTATTCTGAGCGTATACACTGTATATAAATATTTTTAAACTAATTCAATTTTGGTACTAAAACTTAATACGGTTGTTCTTGATCGCGATTAGTACTTGGGGTAAAAGTGTTTGTTCGTCTTACCCAAATCATGGTATTATGTACATACATGTCAGGTCCGCGTTCATGGGTTTCAGCAACTACCCTCTCTGTTTTTCTCTATGGTTTGAGTAGAATTTGACAGCTAACACTGACAACTTGATAGGTTTCAGGTTGTCGTTTAACTGGTTCCAACTTCTCATTTGAGATTTTATATTATATGATAACCTCTTACACGTAACAAGTATCATACCTCAGACTTCTAACGCAATCAAGAACTGGTATCAAAGTATAAATCTATTTTTCTTTATTTAGGACGATTACGAAGATACTATTGTTTAATTTGCATATATTTGGTTTTAGCGACATTAACAGCTCAATGTAAATACTGCTTACTACATAGCCTCAATTAACCTAAAATAAATGTGGTGGACGGTACATTTCGCTTTTAATTTAATCCACACGCTTCCTTCTTTTTATGTTTTAGTTAGAAGTAGATCCAGATATTTGGTTTTTAGTTATAATTTAGATGTAGAAGTCCAGGTAGTCTAAAATGAACTCGTGTTGCAGACTCGAACGTCTTGTAACACAACTACGTTCGAAATTCAACGGTCTCCAACTGACGAATGGACCCGAGTCGCTGCCGAGCGATGCCGAACACGAAACGAACGTGCGTGCGCGCCGCACTAGCGTCAATTCGGCGAACAACTCCACTGTAGTGTTCGGCCCAGTGACTGATTTGTAGCGAACGGAAATCGCGAGTGCGGCAATGACTATAGCCGTGGATTTATTCTGGTCTCTATTGTATAAGATTTTCTGAACAGACTATTTTCTGCGTAGTTCTGTGTATGTCTTTTTGTTTCAAGTGTTTACAGTTATGCCTATTTTTACTCGATTTGGTGTCTATCGAATCTCAGATTTTGGAATTGAACAAAACCGTTGCCATGCATGATGCAATTCGTGTTTCATAAGTACAGATGTTTAATGTTAGAATGATTTTAGATGCATAAATAATAATTTGGGAAGCAATTCAAGCTCTGGCTGTCCTACATCTATTTTTAAATGCACTCATACATTCTTGTTCATTTTCATGTTTTCTTCATTAAATAACAATAGTTTAAAAAAAGTGTTTCTTTGTTAAAATTGTCTGATACTTTGTTGATAATATCATATATATTGTGTCTAACACTGATTGCTACTAATCCTAGGTGCTCACAAAATTAATGTCACATAATTATTACATATTACAAGCATATTACTTTATAACTACATCACATTTTTTTTAATTGCTCACTTTTTATCAATCATGTGATTATTTGGTCTAAAAAATTTGGTTACCTACATTATTAGGTAACATATTTTAGTCCTTTTTATCATTATAAATTAAGCACTAAAACATATTTGATATTTAAATGTTATTATTTTTTATTATGTTTATATTCATGATGATAATACAACCTTGTTAACGGATTGCTTACAGAACAGACTTATTGAAAATGTTATGCCAATAATAAGAATACGAAGGTCACATTGAAATTATGCACAAATAATAATCAAAATTATTTATTGTTAAATGCGCATCCATTGAAAAAATAATTTTACTTTTCTAATTGTATCGCAGGACGACACATGGACGTATTTCACACTTGATTTTGTAAAAGGTGAGCTGGCTCACTTGAATTAAAAGCAAGAAGAAGAATTTTGCGTTAAATTTATTTCAAATAATGTGAAAATAATAATTAAACTTTATACATTTTAAGTTTCTTTTAAGATTCAAATATTCCTAAATGCGAAACTTTCAGTGTGACTTCTATATTTAAATCAGATATAAAAAAAAAAACTATAATAACTGGATGTACAGTACATTTTGAAACCGTATAATAATTCAGACGATCAGTAATTCTATTACCAAAAAAAGTCGATCAAAATATGGATGATAATATAAACAATTTTTTGAATTAGTACATCAATGTAATGACATTTCGGTTATTTGTCAATATGATTACCGCACATTATTGTGACTATCGTTTAATGATTACAAACACAATTACATTATAGCATATCATTGACATAGCATTCGCCGGGTGTTTACTGACGTGATCCGTACTGTTGGACTTTGCAATTTTCAACAAATTGGCTTTTCACACCTTCGCTTCGTATTAAAGTGTTTTAATGTTTGCGGCAACTCAGTATAATGCAGGAAAATGGATTATTTTTATGATTAATGCTAGTCTCCAAATATATTAATGCTTATTATAAATAAATACATATAATCACGCCTTTATCCCCCGGGGGTTAGGCAGAGGTGAATTAACATCCACATTTCACCAATCATTGTATTATGTCCCACGTACCTAATAGGGGGCGAGCTTATTGCCGTATTCCAGGCACTATGAATACACATTGTGTCAAATCGCGCATTACACCAATAAAAAACTTAATTATTCGTTCTAAAAATATGAGTAATTAAATATCAAATGGGACTTATTCGTGATAAGTTACGGTACAATTTAATTAATTAACAACACATAAAAAGATTGACAGATCGCAGCAAAAGATTGAAGACTTTATCTAAGTTATTAAAAGAATCCTTGTTTGCCGCTAATTTTACTGATGGTCTGATAATTAATTGATCGATTACAATGTTCTGTTAATATTTTTTGTCCATAACAACCGTAATTGTTGTATTTTCAGTTCTAATACCACACTGATTGTTTTATTAATTTAAGCAAAATTAGAAGAACTCTGTGTATTCTTAACTAATGAATCTTGGAACAAAATGTTGTATAAATCTACAGCTATTTAACGATCCACCAATTAAATGTCAAATAGTGGATATCATTAAATGTTTTTAAGGAACATTGTAATCTATCAGCCTGAGACAATATTCATTAAAACCCAGAAGAAGATATTATAAATAAAAAATATTGCATTAGGTATTACGTAATGGTAATCCACTGAGAAATACTGATTGGGGGGAAACCCCCACCACCTTCTAATTTGGTGGTATCAATTAATTCTGTAAGCATCTGTAAGTAAACATTTTACTTAGGGAAATTCGGTTTGGCAGGCATTTGGGTGATACTTTATGCCATTCTTGGGGTGATCAGCAAGAGGATATATGGTGGGTTTCTTTTTACATGATTATTTTATATTAAATGTTGTAATTATAATATTAAAAATATTAAAAAGCTCATAATTATGAAGACAATCACGTCTTAACGAGTGGCTCATATATTATTGTGATGTTTTGTGTTATTAATTATTATTTTAACGAATTTAATTCTCTAGTTAAGGTTTGTGTGTGTGATTGTGTTTGTTTGCTCTCTAATATCCTTCTTCTGCTCTGTTGTGTGTGTATTAACAAATATATATTAAATTGTGTAACACGAGTGAAATAATATGTAAAAAAATATGTCGGCCTACATATATTACAGTATGTTTAGTTCATAAATGTTTTATACATAGTTTAAATGACTTAAATGTGTATGTCTATGCGTACTTATTATAACTATGGACATTGTACTAATGAAACAGTAGTCATTTTACCATGTGCTGAGTAAAGTAATAATATTGGTAAAAAAACTAAGTATATTGCGAATTGTAATAATCCATTGTAAAATAATGTCGATTGGTGGATATCACTTAAATCCTTACCACTAAAATATTGCCGGTGACGAAATCATCACTCTGTGGGACAATAACTAACACATTTATAAATAAATAATAAATAAATATTCTACAACATTCTACACAACGCTATCTAGACCCATGGTAAGCTTAATTAGCTTGTGTTATGGAATCTAGAATGCGGATATACATACTTAAATATTTTTTTTTTTTTGTAAATACATACATATTATACATAGAAACACCCAGACCAATGCAAATATTTATATTCATGCATACAAATATTGGCACTGAGCGGGGATCGAACCCGCGCCTCCTGCGTAGCAGCCGCGTTCACTACCGCTACGCCACAGAGGCAGTCATAGATTTAGTTCCACGCGTTTCAATAATTATATCATTCTTGTTTATTTTTTGTTACATTCTGTCGCAATAATAGAGATGTCCTTATTTGAGTTTTCCATCAGGAGTAACTGATATGTATACCACCACAATATTATTGTTTGAAATATAGTACATATTTGCTAGTATTATTAATGGCACTACTAACAAAGACATAATCCCTAGAAATGATAGATTTCAGTAGCTCACAATTTGTAAAATTAAATTGGAAAAACTTACATTCAAAACTAGAATCGAAGGCTCGTCTCCAATACCTGTTCGGCAGTCTCAGTATGGTGGGTCATAGATCCCTAAAATCTCTTCGACCAATAAAATAATTAGAAAACAGCGGTCAAAATGACTCGTCTCATTGGTCAAAGAAATTTGAGAGTGTCGTGCAGTGCGCAGTAGAGAGAGAGATGTGCAGTGCTACGAAGGTAGTTTGGATTTTAACGCAATCATTAACTATTTCTTCTATTTCAAATTAACAAAAACTTAAAAAAGAGCATTTGCTATTTGTTTCATCTCTGTAGCGCATACAAATAGGGTACGACATCAAACTATATTGATCGAAATGCCTAATGGTGGCAACCCATTGTAGAATAATGTTGATTAGTGGATATTGATTTTATGTTAAATTCAACTAAATGACAATTATTATTTTTAGTATTGTCATAGAGTATGTCGCAATTAGAACTTAACTATCCATTTTTAATTAAACTTTTATGCTTGAAATTGCAAGATATCGCTTACCACTTTACCCAATTTCTTTATCCCCTAACATCTCTTGGTCCCACACTAACCACCGAAAAAGCCCTTAGACTGATTTTACTAATTTATTAATATCATTTAAGTCATATACCAAATTGAACGTTAAGTTGTACTATAATATAGATATAGTTTGTTTAGAGTAGTATTATAGCGACGAATTTTGCGTGTCTTACATAATATTACAAATATATGCATACTTATGCTTATTGGTGGTTTACGAATGATAATTTCTCACAATTGATTTAGAATAAAGGGTGATTGTAAAAATATGAATGTGTCAAGGTAGAACTGATTTGCTCTGATATGCTACCCTTATTTTGCCTATAAATTTTCATCCAAAATAGTGAACGGTTGGGTTGGATATGTCATAGCTAAAGAAAAGTATTCAACCCTTGTTCTGTTTCTATACCATCATCTGAAATTAAAAAAACAAAAAAGATCGAGAAAGGCGTGTGAAAATCACAAAAAAATACAACCTGTATATTAAATTAGCGGTCTGTCTCGACCTCGAGCAAGAAAATTCGGTATTTTTGTGGAATTTTCGAAAATATTTTTAGGGTAGGGATGCTTATACGCAACAACTGTCAAAATTTCGATTTCTAGTTTCATTTCGTTCATCAAAGTTTCTAGCCCCATCTGTTTAGGTTCTGCATTGATAAATCAGTCAATTAGAATATATATTATGTATAGATATAATTATAATATTTGTAACATACACGCAAAGTTCGTTATAACAATATTTATTCGAACAATAAAAAATAGAATTTACTAAATAATCTAAGTATAATAACCACATACGATCAATAATCCAAAATCGATGTAAATTTAGCTATTTCGAGTTAATTATATCCGTAAAGTAGGCTTGTAAATGTCACTAAGTAACATACATTATATAAATAATTGTGTTTTATAAACTACTCATTAAGATAAAGAAAATGGCTCTTTTTGAAGTTATCACCTATCATTGATGAACATATTGTCAATCACTTCGATTCATTCTTCTAAGCTCTTCGATTGTAACATTCTTCTTGCAGTGGTGACTTAATATTTTAAGTCCTTCAAGCGGGGTGTGAAAAAGCATCTGATGAGGCCGTCAAGCTGAGTGCCACCATTGTAACATGGTACGTGTCTATAATAGTGACCGTCATTTCCGAGACTTTACCTTCAGCTTACCATCAGGCCAGGTGAAGTCAAATTGATGTGTCCTATAAAAAAGTAGGATTTCTTAAAGTTTCAAACTCTTCTAAAAGAAGCCATAAGCAGACCTTGTTAAGAGCTCTAAAGATAGTGGACCCTTAAGACCGCGTTTACATAATCATCGGTATGGTATGTCAGTGGTTTTGCTATGATAAAATTAACAGAATTGGGACCCTGGTAAGGTGCTAACAATTCAGGGGTAAAAGCAAACGGTTGATTCGTGATGATTTTAGACAATGATTAGGGCATTTTCTACCCCGAGAAGATTTTCAAGCCAAAGCTTTAGGGAACCTAATAAAAACTAGGTAGGTATATTACATTTATTTTGATATTCAATTAGCCTTTCACAGTTCACTGCAGGACATAGTAGGCCTCTCCCAATGTTGGGTGGCTTTGGCCTACTGTTTCCACATAGGCCAAACTCGAAATGAAACCCTGTACTAGGGTTTTTTTTCGAGTTTGCCGTCTCTCGCAGTGATATCGTCTGCATATTTTCCCGTGTCTTCTTTCTCCGTCACCACACGAATAATATGTTGGTATTAGGAATTGAAACTAATGATACTTAACTTCAAAAAGAGCCAATATGAATAAAAATGGTGCCTTATTTACGTAACTTTGTCCGCCCAGGTAAACGTATGTTGTATTACTGTTGTACTTGTGCCATTGTAGTTGTAAGGCGTGATACACACAGAGCATGGAAGAAAATTTGACAAAATCAGCGGAATAATATCAGCCCCCTAAAACGGATTTGACGTACCTATATGACAGTCATCAACGCATGTCATACCTAAACGTCAAATCCCAAACATTCGTCATTCTATTCTACAATACGTCGGGCAACGAATGAGCAGTTTTCCAGTAGGTATCTATAATAACAAGTTGGTTTTTATATCATCAGGAGATGGCGCTAGCATAGCTTTTGGTAATTTTAATGTACTCTGTGGTTTGTTTGTAGTCTTTTTTCATGACATTTGCGATGTTGACAAAGTTTAATTTCATTTACCCATATTATAATAGATAAAATATAATAAAACGCTTAATTCTTTTTGCGTCACTGTCTGTAATTTAAAATAATAATATTATATTTAAAATAATTGTATCAGAAAAAAAGACAAATTATATATGTAACGTAAATCATTACAAAACCGAAGAACAATTTTCCCATAAATTAGGGAACACTAGATGTGACACCACACTCTTCTTACCAAAAGTGCCGGCTGTGCCATCTAGCGCGTCTTTAGGAACCCTAAAAATACCTACTAGAAAACTGCTCATTGGCACTTGTCTAGGGGGCAGTAATGTGTCACCCAAATTATTTAAGTTGCATTACCGACCCAAAACATGCCTGAAATAATTTCAAAAATAAATGAACAAATACATTACGAATATTCATTTCAACATTCAAGTTCAATAAAGTGAGACAATCTTTTTAGTCCGCATTATAAACATAGTCTGAATTGTATCGGTGAAGACCTGTAATTGGCTGTATGTAACTAAATTAAACGACTGCCTATACCTTTGTTATGGTTGTTGGTCCTCCAAACAAATAAATCAATTAATAAAAATGATCAATATTTTAAGTAAATTTCTGTACAAATCTCTTATTTATGCATGTATCAAGTACAGTATTTAAAATTACATGCCAAGGTTATACCAGGCCACGCTCACTCTATGTACTTGCGCGCTATATTCACCTACTCGCCGCGGGTCGCCGACGATCCTCCGTCGTCAGTCGGGCTGTCGCTAGCCGCGCGTGTGCACGGTGCACACGCGCGTATTATACAAACGTTTGATCATTATTTACGTTTCAATCGAGTCTTTTTGTTTGTTATTAAAATAATTAATACTCAATCTATGATGATATTATGAACAGTATGAACACATAACGGGGAAGGCTCCGTGTGCAGTGTATGGGTGCGAATCTAACGAATCAAATAAAAATCTTTCTTTCTTCTGCTTGCCTGAGTTGCCTGTTAATGAAGAACGGCAAGTAGGTACCTACTTTATAAGTGCAATTACGTTCGTTAAGTAACTATACCTACCTATGATAATATTCAATACTCATAGGTATCTTGTACAGTTGTACAAAGTAATTTAAGTACCTACCCACTTCGCTACCTACTATACGGTAAGACTTAAAAAATGTTGGATTCAGTACTTAGGCTATTAATAATAGGAAGGTTGGTACATGATGTAGCTATCTGACCTAGTACCTACTTATATCTAACGGCCCGGGTCCTGACTTAACACTTTAATGCAATCGTAAATAAAAAATCGTAGGCAGGATGGTAGTGCGAGGCGCTCAGCGACGGCGACGGCCGGCGCCGCTGTCGCGGGCTGGCGCTTGACTCCCATGTACTTGTGTAGGTAATCTGTCGGTGCGGTACCTCTACTTTATGCGCGAATTAATCGTGTATGTTGTTTCAGGAGATCTGCATTGTTTTCGTTCAGATCTATAAAGTAGGAATAATCGCCACTGTGCACTAAGAATAGTAGTTTATCTAAAGCCGCTCGGTGAGCTATTAGCTTACCTACTCTTGAGTTGCTAGTAGGATTGAGATGAAATACATATTTGACCGAATGTCCAATAATATTCGGCTGTTATTCGATATTCGATAAATAGGTGAGAAAAATGTCAAACTATTGATAAAGTATTCCTTTATTAAGCGAGGCAAGAGGCAACCCTAGCGTCATACAGTTTGCTAGTACGTTACTACGAGGACGAGGCCGAGCGGCTGCAAAGTAATAATAACCGTATGGCTGTCTGTTAAGATACATATTCGTATGGAGTGGTTGATCACGTGGACTTGTAGGCACTTAACTGAGTTGGATCGTTGATTTTCCAGGCAGTGAGTTATCTGTTCCAACTATTAGGTAATCTGTGGTTATACTTACATGCCTTTGTGTGTATCACGTCCAATGCTTGTTCTGATAGTTTCTGTGTTGTGAATATTATCCAAAAATTGCGCTTTATTTACACATTTATAATATATAACAGATTTCTTGCTGAAAATATTATATTGTACCCATTAATCTAAGATATTTTTAAGGTATGATTCTGTAGTCGACCGCATACGATAACTGCAGACGCACGCAGCAGATGCGCGCAATTCATTGCGGCTTCTCAATGGTCCCCTTTATCCGTATCGGAGTTTAACAAGTAATGGGTACGCTTTATCTGCTGCATGCGTCTGTTGTCGTATTTGGTCGACTTCGGAATCATACCTTTACGTGCTACAGTGCAGTCTTGTTAGTTTTATTAAAACCGCTGGTATGGTTTAAGTGACTCCATAAAAAAATAAAAATAACGCCGTCACATCAATACGCTAGGTAACAACTTTAAAAAGAAAATAGTTTTACAGATTAATCTAATTCGAAATTTAATTCTAAATGTCAAAGTGACGTTTGTAGTCATCTACTACAAACGTCACTTCAAGTTTTAATTTTAATTTTAATCATATTACAAGTTTGTTTGCGATAGGTACGCATCGTAGTTATAATAGTTCAAAATGCTAGATGTGATTATTTCTTTAGTAAGCTTGGATCGTTATAAATAAATCCATATAATTAATGTTAAAACTATGTTCCATATATTATCAATTACTTCTATTTATACTACTAGACAAGCTACTGTCTAAAGTTGACGCGAATGTCACTCATTGAAATAGAACCACTAACGGATTCTATCGCGATTTATTTGTTACTGTCCACTTTTAGCCCGAAGTTTCGAATTATCGGCAGCCATAGTCGCGGGGTGACTAAGCAAATAAATCGCTATAGAGTCCGTTATAAAGTGGTTTTATATCAAATAGACAAGCTGTTTAATAATTGTGTCGCGGCTCCGGGGATGAGGTGGGAATGACGGACGGATACGGGACACAGAGATGCGCACCTTATGTCATCTGTAGTATGACACCTACTAAAAGTTGATGGTTTTTTGTTCCGTCTAGTAGTATACATAACAGTAATTGTCTATTATTCTTTTTAATTACCATTGTAGTACTCAAAACTGCCAGTAAACGATACTCATGATTAGTTTTGTCGCTGTTACTCACTAATATCCGTTTCAAGATTATAGTTATTGATTAATTATGTATGATGGGGGTTTCAATAAATTATATTATGTAACAAAATAGTCGTTTTATTGTAGATACTTGGTACTTTTTCATGTACAGAAATCGCCTCGGATATCCCCTCAGCCTCGGCGGTTATACCGGAGTCGAACCGATCAAAACCGCATGGCTGTCTCAGGCCAACAGTTGCTGGGGGTGGAATAGCCTCTGGCATAATCCTCGCACATCCCGACTGACCCAGGGCCATAAAAGGCCCTCTCGGTGTGGGTACTCGATAATCACTACAACATAATTTTGCCTTCAACATGGTTACTGATTGAGGATTGTCTTCATCCCTATGGTTGCCCTTATTATAGGTAGAGTGGTTAATGAATATTTCTACCGAGCAGGAATCAACCCGCGACTTCTAATATAGCAGTCGAACGGTCTACCGACTCGCCACACAGCTCGTAATAATAGAATGTAAACAATGTTAGTAAGCATGGTTACTTTTTCTTGTCATTGATCATTCTTTATGCGTAAATAATGAGTAGTTCAATTTGGTTCAATTGCATTTTAACCTCACCCTTCCGCGACTAATTTATTCGAGAGTGAACCAACACGGTATTGTTTCTATTATTTTTGATCGTTTCCAATAAAAACATAGGCGCGCGTGCGGCGCGAGAGCACGCGCTGGTCACGTGGCCGCCTCGTGCCGGCGCCATCTTGCGCGATGGGTGGGAACTTCCGGCGGGAAACGCGTCATCAGAGCCATTGTTGTGGGAAAACTTATCAGAGGTGCGATGCTCGTTAAGGTAATCATATAGGTACTTGGGCATGGTGAACATTCAGTATGAGTAATAAAAGTAGTCTATAAATTGTGATCAATTTAGAGTAGGTATCTACTGTTATTGCGCATTATATGCCCCTTTTACTCTTCATCCTAGGGGTGATAATCATGATCCCTACCTACTAAGATATATCTATCTCTTGTTACGTAAAACAGAAACGGTGCGCACTGTGCAGTATGAAAGGAACTTCATCCCACGCACGCTCTAGGTGTGGAATGAACGGGGCTGTGGTTTTCCCAAGTGACTACAATATGGGATTCTTCAAGAAAGGCATTAGAAGGTTTCTTCAGGGCCCCGCAGCACGAGTGTAATGACTTTTGTGTTGCATAC
Source organism: Eilema depressum (assembly GCA_914767945.1). Lineage (NCBI taxonomy): Eukaryota > Metazoa > Arthropoda > Insecta > Lepidoptera > Erebidae > Eilema > Eilema depressum. The sequence goes on from OU612031.1 coordinate 12,792,963, forward strand.
TTCCACAGGCCACGGTAACCATTTTCTATCAAGTGGGCCGTGTGCTTGTCTACCACCTACTAAGTGGTATAAAAAAGTAACAATAATGGAATTGAACATTTTACCGTAACAAACATATTATGCGTTATACCTACGTAGTCATATTATAAATTATGAGTGCCAGATTATCCATTATTATGGCAATGAATATTTGAGGAGCGGTGGTCAGACGGCGTGGTCAACCGCGGCGCACCACAGACAAATTGGGCACAAATCAATTGATGCCGCGGACCGGCTCTACATCATTAACGGACATGAATTAATCACACTTATCGATAGTTTCTAGGGATGGGATGGTGACTCTTTTGTCCGCACCTAGCCTACTTATTGGGCCATTGTGTGTGAAATTAACGATGTTTATCGGGTTCAATATTATTTTGTAAGCTAGGAACATTATACTAGGATTTACCTATGGGGTCTTACCAAGATCATCGGGAGTTCAATCATCTCAACTGCGAGCCGGCACACATTTACGCAGGTGACGCAGAGTGACGCTGGTCAAGAACCAAGTGATTCAGCGACTCCTTCTCCCGCACTAGTAAGACCTGGAATTCCTTGCCAGTTCACGTGTTTCCCTCATCCTACAGTCCCGGGTCCTTTAAGCGGGGCGTGAAGAAGCATCTGATGAGGCCGTCAAGCTGAGTGCCACCATTGTCACATGGTACGTGTCTATAATGGTGACCCTCTTTTCTTTGCCTTCAGCTTACCATCAGGCGACGCGAAGTCAAATTGACGTGTCCTATATAAAAAAAGGTATTCCTATCGGGATTGGGGAGGAGAGAAGAGGGATGGTAGATGACGATGGTAGTCGTTTTCCTAAAAGTCAAGATAAGTCGTATCACCAGGAGCTTAGGAGAGCAGTGTCCGGGTTCCAAAGTCAAGTGCCAAGTTTGGGTGCAACCGGAATTGGTGGTCAGATGATAAGTACCTATAATTTAATTATAAATAGCCTCTTGTAAGTAGAAGAAGCGAAAGATGTATGTCAGGATCGTAGCAAGTGGAAATCTGTGGTATCTACTTACTCCACTGGGAAAGAGCCATGACTGTATGTATGTATAAATAGCTTCACCTATCAAAATAACTTTGTTTCAAACCTCACAGAACTAACATAACAGTAAGTCGACCGTTAGCGAGGCGAGCCGGGTGGGTGTGGGTGTATTGCGCGTCCCTATCCTGATGAATATTGTATGCAGCAATTTGTGTAATTTGATTAAGTCCCACCTGTGTCGCGCCGAGTGGGGACGAGACATCACTATTCGTATAACGGGTGCCGTCTATTTGGTAGAAACTTGATACTCCGAAACCTATTTGGGATAACTCACTTCGCAGAAACTTCTTTAATCGATCATTTATTAGGCATTAAAAATATTTGACATAAATATTTTTAGGCATAATGTGCTTATGACCGAATTTAGAATGGCATACATTTAAGATAGTAGAATTTTATTTGGCATAATTACCTTTGGCATAGTTAAAATTTTGTATAACTTCATTTAGCATAACGTTCATTTAGAGTACAGATTATTTGGCATAATTTGACTAGGCGTATGCCAGAATTATAGTATTATAAAGAGCATAGAATTTCAATTAGAATAATATAGATTGGGTTACTTTCTTCTTTAAAAATGGGTAGGTTAGGTTAGAACTGTGACCTCTGTGGCCAGAATAGATAGTTGTTTACACCCCGACACAGAGTACCCCGACTCGGATAGGTTAGGTTAGGTTAGAACTGTGACCCCAACAGCGCGAGCCGAGCGAGCGAAGCGAGCGTGCCGCGGTAGCGGCCGGCGAAGCGCCAGAATAGATAGTTGTTAACACCCCGACACAGGGTACCCGACAAATAATAATGATTCATGTGATTACTACCTCCAACTAATAGCATAGTAAAAATGATACTTTTAAATAGTTATGGATAAGAAATATATACCAAAAGATGAATCTGGTTTTGAACTTTCTGCTATGTGATGGTTATACATTGTGATTATTATGGATACAAAAATTATGCGTACAGATGATTCTGACTTACAAAATTATGGGTTTCAATGTATGCAAAATGAGTTTATGCCAAACGATATTCTGCGAAAAGAGGTTTATGCTATTAGTTGTTATGCAATATAAAATTATTACTTAAAAAGTTCTACTATATGAGGTGTACCCTCGTATAACTAATGTGTGTAACTTTATTCATTTTACCTACCATACCTTTCTTTGCCAACGATTTGCTAAAAAAATAGTTAGGTACGTGGATACTAGCATGTTTAGTGCCATTAAGTAACATTGTTGGTTGTTACTACTACCTTGGTCTTAACTACTCTATAAAGCTGTCAGTCCCATGTGTGATAGAGATAGCACTCTACAAAACCGAAGCAAGCCGATCTTAGTTAGTCTGTGGCTGGAGTCTCACTCTTCTTACCAACGACGATGACGACGAAGTGGCAAAGCAAAAGTTGGATACTGACTGAAGGCTTATCAGGATGTGCCATAAACTCCGCACACCATTGCCGCTATCAAGAGATCTATACTCTCCCATAAAGCTCCATCGTCTCCATCTCTATCCCTCTGGATCGCCTACAACACGATTGCTTATAAGCATGGCATGGCAGTCATACTGTATTTGCTAATCAACCGGCGATGATATCATAAGTTCCAATTAAGCGGTGTTGCCAAATCCGAAAAATACAAATCGAGCGATTGACAACGAACGAACTACCCTTCACAATATAATGCAGTTTATAATTAAATTATCAGCATGTCGGACGTGATAATGCAGTTAAGGCACGTGACTATAACACTCACCTGCCTCAATTAGTGAAATGGCATTGTTATAGCCCTGCATAGAATGGGTATGGTGTGTTACTTTAATATGCTGCATTGTTATTCAACTTGCAATAGTGTACATGCCCTATTGAATGGAAACCAGTCAAAGTCAAAGTCTGGTTTGGCATATTTACCCAATATTTTAAGTTAAAACACAGAACAGATAATAATATATTAGCTTGAATACCTATCAGCCAAACATAGCTAAACAAACCTATCAGTTAACCATAGAAATTAATTAATTTGGTCAAGTTATCTTAACCTGCAAGTAATAATGTGGTCAAGATATCTCTATAAGTAATAATGCAGTCATTTTTTTTATACCACTAAGGCGGCAGACAAGCACACGGCCCACCTGATGGAAAGTGGTTACCGTGGCCTATGGACGAGTGCAATACCAGGGGAATCACACTCGTGCTGTAAGAACAGAGAAATTCTGTGCCACCAGCGTAGAAGACAAGCAGGACAAGCCTTTGGTCTTTCCCACTGACAGCACAAACCTCTCTAGTGAGCTTTTTTTATTGAGCAGTCGCTACCGAACATGTCTAATCATCCATTCCAAAATGCATCGTACATATTTCATATTTCTATGCGAATACACGCATAATTTCCTCCCTTATCATTTAAACACGTTTAACTGCCGGCTATCTGACCGGCACACGCTTATTTAATCAATCAACTACCCTAACACGCTTATCATTGAAGCCATCCCGACAAATTACATATTAAGTGCGCTGGTAACACTAAAAAAGTGCGCGCTGTCAAACTGACAGTTACTACCCTCTTATTAAAAAGTACGTTCACGATTGATTGGTGCATATGTTATTGTTCAAAGGTTCTGTAGCTAAAAAAAAATACAATTATACCTAAATAAATATTAATTTATCATTGATGATTAAATTAAATTATAGATAAGGATAGATAAATAAAACTAGAACAAAAAGAGAACTCCTTGTCTAAGTTTTCGGAAAACTGTAACCTATATGAGTCTTCAAGTCACCGTAAACGTAAAATTCTGGTCTAAAAAAACAATAAAAAGAACACTGTATCATGAATACGAACAGACATAATCTGGCAGAAAAAATAATTGCTTTTTTAAATTGTAGACTTACTATTTTCATTACCATTATGACTTGGAATTCCTTACCAGTTCACGTGTTTCCCTCCGCCTACAGTCCCGCGTCCTTTAAGCGGGGCGTTAAAAAGCATCTGATGAGGCCGTCAAGCTGAGTGCCACCATTGTAACATGGTACGTGATGTAATGGTGACCCTCTTTTTAGGGACTTTGCCTTCAGCTTACCATCAGACGAGGTGAAGTCAAATTGACGCGTCGTATATATTTAAAAAATTGTGATTTTAAAACTTACGAAAACTTCAGAATTATAATTTCGAATTGAAATTAAAACACATCGAGAGTGATTCCTGTGAAGCTACTTCTGTGGGCGACTGTACTTAATCCAGACTTTGATTGGGAACATTTAACCAACCACAACCCTTAAGAAAGTCTTCTTGGAAACTTAATTGCTTGACAGCGAGCTACTTTGACTGTACTCAATTTAGATGGACTTTTTAAGTGGCAAACAAGCACTCAGTCCGCATAATATATAAAAAAAAATGAAGAAAGTAGAAGGTATCAAACGGAACCCAAAAAAATAGTGATGTACACCTACTGTTTAGCGGAAGCTCGACCGTGCGCATATGATTATAATTATATTTCACAAATATTATTTTATAGGGAGAGTTCCGTGGGAGCGGAGGGCAGAGGGCTCACAAAGGGCCCAGGTAAAAGGGTGCGATCACTATTGAAGGGATGAACACGTAATATACTTAGCGATAGTTTGATGCGTGAAAACCAGGTGTCTAATGGCGGGCGCGGATTCATTCCTGTCAATGGATGAAACTAATTGCATTTGATACGGTAATTTGATTACAATGTAAGTTAAAAGATAATCTTTTTAGGATTTTTGAATCTTTTGTTAACTAGGGTGATGCAGAATCATGCGTTTGTTTTTTTGTTATCAGATAATTTTGTCAAGATAGGAGTGTTTGAGGGTCAATAAATATCTTCGAGGCTAAGCCAGCCTCACGTGCAAGCTGGTACACCTGCTAATTTACGGACGAGGCTCTGGCAAAAGCTTTCCTTACAGATTTGGGGGTCAGACGGCAATCGCTCCAGTAAAACCATATCTAACAAACAAAATTACAGGCAGGAGCGCACTACGTAAATCCGGGTATCTATGTTTATAACATGCTCACTTGATGATGTGATTTCGTGTAGGTACCTCTCAAAGATATTATATAAAAAGAAGTAGATATGTTATTGCGCGAAAATCGTGAAGATCCGAAAACGAGTCAATTGGAATATTTGCCTCTAGTACCGCGTGGCGAGCGGTGCCGGTCGGACGTTGAGCGGAAGAAATCAGTGACTTAAAAAAATTACGAAAATGCCACCGTATGTTTATAGACACTGCACGAACTATTACTCTAAAGTTAATACACCAAAAGTGTAGATGAATTAAAAATGTGTGTGTGTGAGTTCGGCACATTTTCCTACGTTGATTTGTAAGCATATGACATGTCTATGTTATGAAATGTCATTGGTACCTCTACATAAAGCTAAAAATTAAAATGGATATATTTTTATGCTTCACTACTTATAGCACTTACCTCTATTTATTTACTTAATGCACGCATTAGGTACTTATAAAAAGTTAGATATGGTTCGTTACTTATTCTTCTTCTATCGTGGCGATGGCGTCTAGACTCTGAGATGATGTTCTCCCAGTGTGCTCCTACCTGGATAGCGCTCTCGGAGGCGCACATGAGATCCTCCGGTGTACATGTGTTTGGACATGTAGCACCCGTCAGCAGGTGAGCCATTGTCTGTAGTGTTAAATATTAACACACATCACACATGGTTACCTACTTATTAACGCACATTTTGATTTGGAATGATTGGAATTCAATAAATTTCCACGTAATTCCATAAACTTATTCTTATGGGTGTAAGTGGGTTCACAAGCAGCCCTAACACTCTTATTTCAAGTAGTTAGTAAGTGCTCAATCTGTATTATAATTTACATTGTTCACAAGATTGTTATCTTCAATAGACCCCAATATAAACAAAATTGTTGTTCAATTACATCAAGTGTGTGACCCTTTTGAGGTTATATTTTTAAATGCATCGTGCTTTATTCTGACCACAATTACTTTATGCGTGTGAATATATTTTTACGCAGGCGATTTTAGACCGTATTCCACGAAAAATAAGGTTCAAATACGTATGTTACGAGTAAGTATTGATAAAAAAAATTGCTCGGGAGCTTATGGACGCGTTTCGTTCAGGAATCGGTCATCCGTATCTGTTGAAGTAGGAACGTGGTGTTCGACACGCGCACTTTTATTTTTTATTTGGTTTTAATTAAATTAATTATAATTGTGACGGATCTCTTTAGGGGTTATCAGATGAGAAAATGTTGTTTTTTGTGTTTAATGACTTTTAGAGGGTATGTTGTGCTTGTTGGGGCTTTTTTTTTTAGATTTTTGGGTCCCTAGCCAACCTTATTTAGGATTTAGATCTGGGTTTTATTTTTTGTGAGGAAACGTACTATTAGAAATAATAATATAATATAAGATATACCTAAGTACTTAAGTAACACCAGGAACAAATAGTCCTGAAAGACAAATTAAAAAATAATTGTTAACTTAACATTTTACTTTACTTCAGTATCGTGAATATGCGCTACGCATTTATTAAAAAGTTGTTATTTGAACATTAAAACAGACACTTCAATATTATTTATTTACATAGATATAATATAATATCAGTTGTAAAATTAATACTACGCCAAAATTTTGGTTACGAAATCTCGACCTCAGTTTATTATTGACATAGTTTTGAGAGGTTATAAAAAAAACATAATGGTGTAGGAAAACGCGGAGTCACTTGAGGCTCGAGAAGAGGCGGCCACCCACGCGTTGTTTGTCTAGCCCCCGTTTAATTGTCTAACCAAACAGCTGTAAGAACCTGTGTTGGGGTAGGCAGTTATCGCTTGCAGTAGATAAGCAACGGAGAAAATAGATACGGATTTACAAAACCTATATACTTTTTTTAAACATAGTACACGTCAATTTGACTTCACCTCTCCTCGTGGTTAGCTGCAGGCAAAGTCTTGGAAAAGAGGGTCGCCATTATAGACACGTAACTACCATGTTACAATGGTGGCTCTCAGCTTGACGGCCTCATCAGATGCTTTTTCACTCCCCGCTTAAAGGACCCAGGACTGTAGGAGGAGGGAAACACGTGTACTGGAATTCCAGGACTTAATGGTGCGACAGAGGAACGAGTCGCCGAATGGCTTGACATATGAAGTACTTTAAAAATAATCATTTGACATAATACTCGTACAGGTTTCGCAAATATAAGTAGGTATATAAACATTTCGATTGCTGAAATTTTATTTAAAAATGTTCATTTGACTAAATAATGTTCTGCATGGTTATAAAATTTGTCATTTGTTTTTTGTCAAATGATAGGACACCTGATGGAATACTCTGCAGCGTATACGGGTGACATCTAAGTCCTGCACGTGTTGTCCTATGTAGGAAAGGAGAGGGTGGGACTAAGGTAAGTAAGTAGGTTGAGTGGCGGAAACCTTGGAGAGCTGAAGTAAGGAGGCCAAAAACCTTGTAAAGGAAATGGGAACAGTCTCACAGAGACAACTGGTGATTTTCGTTTCGGAGCGTTCCTGGAGCAGAAGCTGGCCATCGCAATCCAGCGTGGTAACGCGGCGAGTCTGAAAGGTGTAGAATGATGTAATGTATACTTTTATTGATTAAATGAATAATACTTAAGTAGTTAACTAGGCTAGAGGATCGTGGCCGAGAAGAAAGGTTATATAATATTAGTCAGGTCAGTTTTAGGATGGGAGAGCAATGGTCACATTGCTCTCCTAAACTAGTCGTTTGGCCAAAACTCGTACCAGACATACCCGCCTGTTTGGTGTTCCCCTACATCGAACTAATTACGGTAAAAATGCAGTCCTTACTCGTTTACCTAGCTGCTATAATGATTACTTTGATGACGTTGACATCTTCCACCTTTCGAAAAGTGTTTTTAAAAAAGAAATTATTAAAAAGTTACAATCATACTCGTACTTGTAGATTCTAACGAGAATTGTATAATATGATTTGCTTGCACTTGCTTTCAATTTCTGTTGCATTAAGATACTTACTTATACCTACCTATATAAATATATACTAATTTATTAAGTCGTGAACGCTATCATGCTTGTCGGGAAACTTTGTATTGGCTAAGTGTCCAATGTAATTTATTCTTAACTTACTCATGTATCATATTATGTAAGCTGTTAAGTTTCTAAATAAATAAATAAATAAATAAAAAGATCTACTAAACCTATTTCAGATTTAAGTCTGCATTTCCCTTTTCAATTGGAGCTTGTCTTAGACGTATCTATCCAACCAGTTCAGAAAATCACAGCGGAGTAAAACTACTTGCTTGGCCGTCGCCGCGTCGTACCCCGCACAACCATCCAAAAAGACCTAAAACCATTTTCTGTGCAGATAGAGTATATTGTCAAGTTGTTTGGCGATCATTAAGTATAATCGAGCCATCCCAATCGAGCAGTCCGACTGGGGAAGTACCTCGGTCCTACAGATTACCGCGTGTATAATAACCTCGTGTTGTGTTCCCGGTGGTGGTGAGTAGAGTAGCCAGAGCTCACTGGATAGGTTTTGTGCTGTCAGTGGGAAGACCAAAGGTTTTTCCTACTTGTCTTTAGCACTGACGGTACAGAATCTCTCTGTTCTTACAGGGTCGGCAGCATGAGTGTGACACCGCTGTTGAAACACTCGTCCAATAGGCAACGGTAACCACTTCCTATTAGGCGGGCCGTGTGCTTGTTTGCCACCTAAGCGGTATAAAAAAGAAACAGGAAACAAGTTGTAAGCCTAAAATAACTGGAATTATTAAAATTCAACTATAAATAATTCAGTAATTACCAACACAGACTATTTACAAGCAATAACAGCGAACCAAGACAGACGATGTAAAGACAAGTGGTCCTCTGTTTGTGGAGGATGTCCCTGCATGCAGGCGAATCCCTGAGACGAAGCTAGTCAGGCTCGAGAGGGCTTGAACACGGGTGGTCCCGTACAGCCGCACGGCATACTGGATAGAGATGATTAAAAAGTATTTCCTACTAATATTATAAATGTGAAAGTTTGTGAGAATGGATGTGTGGATGTGTGGATGTTTGTTACTCTTTCACGCATAAACGGCTGGACCGATTTGGTTGAAATTTGGTATATATATAGGTTATACCCTGGATTAACATATAGGCTATACAGGGTGGAAGATTTTAACCTTACCTGGAGGGAAAGTACTTTAAATACTGGACATAGCAAATTTTGCTCAAAGGAAACATTCCTTTATTTTTGAAAAGAAACAAAACTGCATTCATAGATTTTTGAAAATTCGATTGCCACACCCGGTAATCGAACTGACTAAAATCTGAAAAAAATACATCCTGTATTTTTATGACAACAATCAATAGTGTAAATCATAAGGATCAAATCTGTCTAAATAACATGGTTAATTAAATGAAAGGAAATTCCTGAAAACTTAATTTTTAAATAAAACTTAACACAATAAAGAACTTTAAGTCAAGGGTCCATCAGATATCATAATTAATAATAAAATTCCATATTCAAACTTTTGTTTGTCTTTAGGAACGCTATAAATACCTACTGGAAAACTGCTCATTGTTAAATTTTTGTTTATCTCTGTGTTGCTTATGATGTTTATTTTTTTTTTTTTATGTGTGTACTGCGTGATCCGCAATAAAACTATTTTTCTTTCTATTTCTTTCTTTCTTTTTCATGCGGATACCCCAGCAGGCCAGCAATGGTATTTATGTCGGACTGAAACCGACTAAAACCGCACGCCATCTCAGGTTAATTAAAAAAAGGTAAGCCAATAAGACAATTCTCCGTTTCCGTTGCCCAGGATGTTGTGGGGTGTACCATGCGGAGGTTCTCGACCAAGTACTCCAAATTACCTACTTGTACCTCATGTAGTTTTTTTTTTTTTTTTGAAAAAGGATAATAACCGACATTATTCAAATTACCGTTAACCCCTTCAGCTAAGCTAAATTGCTTGTGTTAGGAGTGGGTTTCCGTCGGTAGTGTAATGGCCAGGATTCGAAACTGGGAGCTCTAGATCGTAAGGCCGACTCCTTAACCACTAAGCTACCGACGCCAATTTACCCAGACGAAGTTACCCAATAACATTACATTCTAAACCGGAATTAAAGTTCAGTCATTTAGTAGGTACTAATTTTAATAAATAAATGGCGTCAAAGCAAAGATAACTTTATTGTTGATTATGGTGTCTGATGGCTCCTTGAATAGAAGCGCTGTCTGCTGAAATTAATTTTTTAAGTTAAGATTTTATGGACTTCCTCTTATTTAATTAACCATGTTTTTTAGAGAGATTTGATCCTTATGATTGACACTATCGATTGATGCTATAAAAATACAGGATGTTATTTTTTCGGATTTTAGTCGGTTCGATTACCGGGCGAGGCAAGCTAATTTTCAAAAATCTATGAATGCAGTTCTGTTTCTTTTTAAAAATAAAGGAATGTTTCCTTTGGGTGAAATTCCCTATCTCCAGTATTTAAAGTACTTTCCCTCCAGGTAAGGTTAAAATCTTCCACCCTGTATATAAGCGATGAACGGGATCAGAATCCCACGCGGGCGGAGCCGCGGGCAACAGCTAGTTAACTATAAACCCGTAACCTCACCACGAAATGAAGCGTGTGTGAAACACTTACTTAGAGTTCAGTTCAGTTCCAGTTAGCATGATTTCCTTAGATTTTTTTTTATAGGACACGTCAATTTGACTTCGCCTCGCCTGATGGTAAGCTGAAGGCAAAGTCTCTGAAAAGAGCGTCACCATTACAGACACGTATCATTTTACATTTTGACGGCGTTTGTCATCGTACATCGTAGCATTCTTCAGTGCTCACTGAATACAGAAGATGTTCTAAGGCGATCACTGGACCTCCACGGTTTACTTTTCACCGGTATTTTGATTCACGTAAATTCTTTGGTATATCGTTGTATGTCAATCGGCCTGTCAATCAGCTTAAGGATATTTCAAGGAAACATCAGATCAAGAGTACTCGCCATCGGCATATAAGTAGGTATTAAAACAATTATGAAAGTAGAAAACGCGAAATACGTATGCAGCATAATGCTAAGTCCAGCTAGGTTCATAGTGAGTGGATAGATGTTTTCTCTACCTACCCCAATAGAAAAATGGCATGTTTATATAGATGTATGTATTATATAAATGACACGATATCACACCAATTAATTAAATTTATAACAACTTGTATGACTACGAACATGTTTTAGTTATTATAATGTTTTAGTATGTTTGTGCTACGAATACGAACCTATGTGAAACCAGTATATCTTTCACCTGTACCCGTTATGGCGAAGACACAAGTTTATGATGGTTTTACTGCGAGAGCCACTTAACGCCCGCCATAGCTACCGTGTACTAGCCCCGCCCCGCCACCCGGCCTCACCCCCGCGGGGTCTACCCCCCTCCCTTTAATTAGATGCACCTACCCCCGCGGGCCGATGTTTTTATTACAGCGTATGTTAACAAGGTGTTTAGGAGAATGCGTGGGACAGTGTGAATGATCGTGTAAGGCTTTTGTTCGACTAATTGTTGATAGTTCGATGAAGTTTGAAGTTCTTCTGATGGCATTTCGTTTGGCGGGGTCGCTATTACTTTTGATTAAGGTGTATATGGGGCCCTAGATCTTTGGGGTCCAAACCAACATCACCTGCACGGCTGGAAAAAACTGTTTTCGAAAAAAATTAAAAGTAAGGGACTTACTGGGTTTTGAATTTGGGCAGCCGTGCAAGCCGATACCCTTTTTCAGTGCGGAAATTCTCACAGATACTCCGCTGGCCGTCATTGGGAGGTCAGACAGCATTCCCAACCAAAAAAGCCGCATAAGCACAGATTAATAAATAGTTACTACGGCATAAGTCAAATTTAAAACGAAAGATGGAGTAATCTAACCCTGGGCTACAAGTTAGAACCCTCGAAAGACACTAAAATTATGATTTGAATAGGTTAAATTTTTGAATAGGTTATATTCTTGTATGCCCTTGTATATCCTTAAAGGTAGGGTGTATAACACCCATATTTCACCAACTATTTTCTTTCCCATATATTATATCCTAACCTCACTAACAAAAGCCTAATAGTATTTTGCCCGACCCGGCATCGAACTAAGAACTTGACGCATCAAACTCACCACCCCATAACTAGACATACGTTACAAACAGGGCGGTATTATAATAATAACTTCCTGGCATCGATTCGTTCAAACTGATGACGATGTTAACCTAAACTGAATTATTGATGAGAAATTATCGTAATTTGCTGAGAACTGGCCGACACACGTCAGCTGCTGGTCTACGCTGGATAGTTGGAACCGGAACGTACTTAGGTACATAAATACCGGCATATATTTTGACCAGATAGTAGCTGCAGCTTTCGAAGTTCAGCTAAATCTGCAGTTAGACTGGTAAGGCGAACTCCAGACTCCGAGATGAAAGCTTCGGATGCGACTAGGATTAACGCTAGGATGAAGGATGAACCAGGATGAAGATCTTGACCCGAGTGAGACGAGGCCCTGGAGCGCGCGATTGATTTGATATAATCTATGATTGGTGAATTTGAGCTCCTCTGCCGCCGTAGCACATCGTGCTATTCTCAAAAGACGCCCAAAGAACGCGTACTGCGCGTAAAGAGTACATTTTGTGACGCAACTGAGTTGAAGATATCTGCCGGTACCGGATATATAACTTTGTGTGTGGTACTTTGGTTGTGGAAAACTAAGTAATATATCAGAACGTAATACTGAATACTTTAGAAGACAGCAGTCGATGTGATAAAAACCACGATAAGTCAAATTATGTGTAGGAAGAGTAGCAGAGCAGACCCTTGCCTTCATAGCCATGTTTACTTTGAATGCAACCAGGGGCTACCATAAAACATACGAAACTTTAGGCTCAACCGAAAAACGCACGAATTACGTAGCATTTTTAAACCAAGAATTCAGGTCAGGCTGAACCGAAAAGTTCGCGCGTGTTCAGGTTGATTTCAGTATACAACATTGAACATTGGCGCCCTAATTATCGAATTAAATTAAGGACATAAAATAAGCAACTTGAAATTCTGTGTAAACAATTAATGTTTAGTAATACTTACTTACCTATCTATTATTATTTTTCAATAAACCTTTTCTAAACAATAGCCATACTCTCTAACTCAGATTACCTTATCTAATAACACCGCATACCATTCACATTCATATTTTACGATCAGCCAACAATAAAGGGTGTACTACAAGTTTTAATATGGTGCAGATTAAGGGCTTTAGCTTCGGGGAGGACAAATTAATTCTTTATTACGACTGTAAATATTCTAGGGAACCCTTAGCTAGACCGCGATACAAGCATCGCAATAAACTTCCCAGAGGTCCCTTGAGGCGACCACTTGTCCGGGATTAATACGGGATTACGGGCCGCGGGCTATGCCCGGGATTCGCAGTCGCATCGGTGTGTTCCTGTAGTGTGGTTTACATGTTACAGTGTTCAAATATTAATTGTTGGGTTCGCTGTTTTGGGTTTTCTATAAAATTAAATAGCGTTGTAAGTTTTACTTGCGTATTGGCATTCGGATGATGATGATATTGATAAATTACGATAGTAAAATAGTAGGACTAGAATAGTATGGTAGGAGTAGTTAGGACAGCCTATGTGGCGCAGCGGTAGTGAACTCGACCGCTACGCAGGAGGCGCGGGTTCCATCCCCGCTCAGTGCAAATCTTTGTATACATGCATGAATACGGGTATTTGCATTAGTCCGGTCCAGTCCCAGTTGCCACACGAACATTATTATGGGTCGTTATGGGTAGTTAGAGCCCTAAAAAGTTCAAGAATTGGTCTAACTGCAAAACTTCGATATCGCCAATGGGTTGTGGACTTGAGATGGCAGTTACTTCTCGGAAAATATTGTCTGCAGCCAAAGCCGCAGTTAAACTGTCAAAAGCGGACCCCAGACTAAGAGGTGAAAGCCTCGGATGCGACTGGGATTAACGCTAAGATGATGAAGAAGACGTTAGTAAAATAGTAAAAAAAAAACGTTGAAGATTTAAATAAAAAATAATATAAATCAATCAATCAATTAGCCTATTGCAGTCCACTGTTGGACATAGGCCTGTCGCAATGTGCGCCACGTCTGCTGATCCTCCGCCTTCTACATCCAGTCTGTCCCAGTCACCCTTTTCAGATCATCAGCCCATCTGGTTAAGGCGTCCCACCTTCCATTTTCCTTCTCGCGGTCGAAAAATAAAATAAAATTTGAGTTGAGGAATTCTAAGAAGATTTTATCTTGGAATTCCTCAACTCAAATTCAATTCTCTTACACCATGTAAACCCCACAGGGTTTGTGGCCTAACTTTAATTGTTTTTTAAGTGCGCACACGCCGCCCGCGACGGTATGGGCGAGCGTGGGACGGCACGTGAGAACCTCCTATGAGTCTCATGGACCCTCCAGTAAGCGATGCCACAAGGGCACTTCACGCTATTGTGAATATCGAGCTCCAAATTACAAGTCTGTGGTATGAATACTGGGCAATATTTAATTAGAATTTGATAGTGTACTGTTTCGATATCGCCTAATGTCACTATTGGGTTATGGCGGTCAGATGGCAGTCGCTTAACGGAAAATATCGAGGTCCAGCCAAATTTGCAGTTAAGACTGGTGGTGGGACTCCAGACTCCGAGATGAAAGCTTTGGATGCAACTGGGAATTAACGCTAGGATGAAAAAATACGAATATTTACTGTACTGTTTAAGAATAGACAGCATGATTTAATTTTAAGTTCATATCATCAGTAAGTATTTAATAACGAGACAGCGGGGACCAATCTGGGGCATCTCTAATCGGAAAATAAAACAAATTAAGTCACCAGTGGCGGACGGTCCTTATAACCCGATTCCTACCGGCTTGCTATGTAAAGAGAAGCCGTGGTAGAAATTTAAAACTGCAATGGTTGTTTTATAGGGGGAACAGTTTTTCCATCGATTTTCCTTTTAAAAAATTTCAACTAAATTTTCACAAAATTGTAGTGCCAAAGTTAGTAGCCTAGAGCCCAAGAAAAGAATAAACGGATTGTTGTTCTAGATTGGTATGTCAGCTTTTCTGGGAGCGACTGTCATCATTTAACCCCAAAAGTAAAGAGTCAGGGGTTCGTCCGTTGTTTAGTAGATGCACCGTCGAAATAGTAACGAAGTACCTACTATTTTTTTATTTAGTTAGTAGTTACATATTAGAAAGAAAGAAATAAAGAAAGAATTATTAATATTAAGTTCAAAACAAACAAATAAATACAAAACACACTCTTTTTAATTAGGGTACTTACTTATTGCTAATTAATTAATATCTATGGTAGGTAGTTGTAGGCGGACACAAAGCTATTAGTTATAATGAAATGTTTTAAGTTATAATAAAGTGTTATAAGACTTCATTATACCTTAGTATAATGAAGTGTTTATAAGTCTAATTACTGTTAGTTTTTCTTTACTATCTCATTATTTTATAAGTACTTAATAATGACAAAATTAAGCAAAATTAGTTAAACTATTTATGGAGAGAAAAACAATAATTTGATAATGATGATGCCCAGCAGATACAGATATTAGACTGAGATCAATAATATATGATGATTATTAGACTGATTAATGATAAGGCTATAGTACATGTTATCCTCTCGAGGTTTGGCACTCGCTCGCTCTCTCACTCGCTCGAGGTACGACCACTTTCCATCAGGTGGGCCGTGTGCTTGTCTGCCACCTAAGTGGTATAAAAAAAAAGATAAACCAATCATGAAAAGGAGGAGATCAAACTGCGGGTTCCAAATTGATGATTATGACTTATATTCCATTCGGTTAGGAACATAAACGTAAACAATTTTGATGTGTCTATGTAATACGTCTTAATTAAAAACTCAGTTCATAAATATTTTTCTATTTAGAAAGTTATTCTGAAGACTACGAACATAAATCGAACCACTAGTTAAACAGTTAGTTAGCCAGGTTTTTGGGTTTTTATAAAAAAATACTAGAAGATTTTTCACTTTTAGTTAAGTAACAAACCGAATGGAGTAACTATAGTTAGATAAGAGTTAGAGTACCTACCTACTGTGATAAATGAAAACTGTGAAAAAAAATCATTCATTGGGAATTCATTGTTTTGTTTTATTATTTTCAAATAGCAACAATATTTGGAACATAATCCATTTTTATAACTTCCACTGAAGTGTCCAATGTTAAAATTTATTTAAATATAATTTATTATTTATTTTCTTACTAAAGACATGTCTTATCCCAATCCCAACAAACCCGAAGGGATTTAGTTCCAAAAAATTATTCCCTACGATTCCATAGACACGTTTTACCTTTAGTTGTTGTTTCATTATCGTGTGAAAAGGCAAAGGAAACAAGCTCTCAAGTCGTACGTGGTACCTGTGCGTCTGCGCACCGTACCTGACCTAGGAAAACAAACATGGCGACGACGTAAGGACATAGTGTGGACATTCCGCGATAGTGTTTGAATATAGAATGATTTAAATAAAATATTTACTTAATAAATATTGATGATGTTTCTTGCGTATAATATTGTATGTTTTGCACTTTTATTATAGGTTACGTAGAGTATTGTAAACGATATGTGTATGAAAATATTTGCGTTATCATATAGAACAGGACAAAACGAAAAAAAAAAAAACATTAGTATATGCACTAATGTATAACGATATTTACTATACCAGCTAGAAGGTTTCTTCAGGGTCGGCAGCACAAGTGTAACGCTCCTGGTGTTGCAACCGGCCATAGGCCACAGTAACCACTTTCCATCAGGTGGGCCGTGTGCTTGCCTGCCACCTGAGTGGCATAAAAAAGCGTCGAGAAACGAGCACACTGAAACAAGTACATCATTTCACTAGTTTTTATTTTGCAAGTCTAATTTCATCTGTTCTGTAGGTCTAGGTATTGTATGATAAAAGCTGTTGAATAAAAAATACTTGAATTACTTACTACAGTTTTTCTAAAAAAAATACAAACTGGCAGCACAAAATAGCAGCCATAAAACCGCAACAAAAATCACCAATAAGCAAAACTATAGTGAAAGATGTTAATGCCACAAAAAAAGAAAAAACTTTCGATAAAAAAATTTTCGAAAAATTCTCTTCATTTGGTTAGCACGTCCACCTTATTCCTAACCTGTTATGAGTGTGATATTTTCATATTTTTTCCTGTGATTTTTTGTGTGACATGCTAAGTGGCGTGATAGGGACCACCCACAGAGAAGGAAACCAGCAACGGGCCTACAACTCGATCATAAAACTTTTAGTATTGCGATGTGTACTGTGTTTTTTTTTAACATGAATCGGGTACCGAAAGTGTTTTAATACTGTAGACCTAATATGAAGCATCCGCAGTTTCGGATCGAAATTTCGGGCAATCGGCTTCATGGAAAACATTTTATCCCGATATCTTCTACTTGTAAATGTGAAAACGGCTGAACCGATTCTTATGATATTTTTGTGTAGGTATATTTGATAGGTCTGAGAATAAGTTCTAGGCTATTTTTGATACACTTAAATGGAACCACTAAAATAGTTTTACTTATTATAATGGTGTATTAAAAAAAAATGATTTTACCTAAAACATATTAATGAAAATTAGATTTTCATCCTTCACCACTAACCCCAATTTTTATATGACAATTTTTTGGTATTGATTTTTAACCCAGCTTATAAAACTACGCAATTCTTTCTTATGGCTACTGAAAAAAATATTATTTCTAAGTCTAGCTTTAGTTATTCAATGAGTCTCACTAGTGTTGTTATTAAGACTCTTCAATTTATTAAACAAATATTATTGCGTTGCGCATTTTTTGTTGCAATTCTTTCCGGGATACCTTGAATTTATTATAAAAATATACAGAGGACCCAACTTGTTGTATTTTGATCAAGTCGCTCGCAAAAAGTTTCTGAACAGATAGAAAAATTATGCAAAAGTGCTCATAAAAAAACATTCATGATTTGTTATTAAGGTACCTAGAATCTACTGTAGTCACGTAAGCCAAGATAGTCTAACCATTGGTAGTTCACTTTGGCTGCTCAACTTCGACGCTCGTTCGAGTCGCTGCTCACGGCATTTGCTCCAATGCGATTCTGCCATTACACTCGGCACCGCATAATGGCTCGAATAGACAATGATCCATCAGTCCAGCCCCAATGAATACTACTTGTCCAGGGGGCAGCGCAGATAGATTTTTAAGGGTAAAAATTAAAAACAGTATGAGACCTGTTGATAATGAAAGGAGATTATAGCTAAAAATGCTAAAACAAGGGAAAAAAATTGCGCATTGCAGAGCATCGCTGAGCATTGTCCACATGGCGGAGCATTTAACATTATAGATCACGTGATATGTTGACAAATAATGTCACTCCCATACATTTTAGAACTGTCCACTGACTGTTATAGCCAATAGAATGTTACTTTGTCTTGACTTCCAGTTCTTTCAAATGCGACAAAGAAAGAAGATTTGTAAATATGTGCATATTACTTTTTTACATCGTAAAACATAGTTTTTTGTGCATTACCTACCAAATTAGAATAGCAATAATTGATTGTGTGTCTTCCAAGATAAGTGATACTTCTCATACTAAGTGGCTACTTCGTACATCAGTGAGGAGCTCTTCAGCTGTTAATAGCAGACTACTAGTAACGCTGGTTATATCACCTGTATCAGATATAAAAATAAAATCGGCCAAGTGCGAGTCGGACTCGCCCATGAAGGGTTCCGTAGTAGTACCAAAGGCGAAAATTGCGGTTTATGACGTATTAAAAAAAAACTACTGACTGGATCTCGTTCGAACCAACTTTTAGTGGAAGTTTGCATGGCAATTTACATCATATATTATTATTATATTTTTTTTAGATTTATCATTCTCTTATTTTAGAAGTTAGAGGGAGGGGGGGGGGGGGGACACATTTTTCCACTTTGGAAGTGTCTCTCGCGCAAACTATTCAGTTTAGAAAAAAATATGTTAGAAACCTCAATAGCATTTTTAAAGACCTATCTATAGATAACCACACACGTATGGGTTTGATGAAAAAAAAAAATTTGAGTTTCGGTTCTAAGTATGGGGACCCCCAAAATTTAATGCTTTTTTCTTATTTTTGTGTGAAATTCTTAATGCGGTTCACAGAATACAACAAGTTTCAACAACAATTACCAAGTTTCAACAGCATAGGCCTTATAGTTTCGGAGAAAAGTGGCTGTGACATACGGACGGACAGACAGACAGACAGACGGACGGACAGACATGACGAATCTATAAGGGTTCCTTTTTTTGCCATTTGGCTACGGAACCCTAACAAGACCAGAAAGTAGTTTTTTTTTAGGATTGACTTCTGTGCCCCAAGTACGATTAAGAACGATCTTATCCGAACTCTCACTCCTTGTCCCGACGTGCCAAAAGCCAGGTATCTACGTAAAAGTATTATTTACTCTGTGGCGATGTTTTTATCGTTTGGTCGCGATGTGAACAGCCCCGACCCTAATGGCTTCGTGGGTGGATGGTGTTAACTCGGTTTGTTCAGACGAGAACCTTTTTGGGAGTTTCACCTCCACTTAAATACGGGTACGCGTGTGTGGCCGCTGTGGGATGGATCTTGTATGTTCGAAAAGACGCGTTTTAGTGTGAAATTGATGTTTTAGGGTATTGTCGAGATATGTTTTCTGAATTATAGGATTATGGACACCTCTTTCACAACCTCCGTGGCGTAGCGGTAATGAACGCGGCCGCTACGCAGGAGGCGCGGGTTCGATCCCTGCTCAGTGCAAATATTTGTATGCATGAATATGGGTATTTGCATCCGAATTTTATTTTGAATTTCCATCCATTACATCCATGGTAAAATTCAGGATGATGGTATGGAATATTATTTAAATGTCAAGACTCCGTCTGTTAGTTTTCTAGTACTTAGGTACGTATGGGTACAAGATATTACTGATAGACTGATAAGAAGCACCGTGTATCTGGTAATTCCTATGTTAAATACTAGGTCTTACGCAGACGGATAATGATGACCTACAAAATGTTTAAAAAAAGTTTCGCTCTTCAAAAAAAGAGATAGTTTATTTTAATTGTCGGTAGATGGCGGTAGTATGAGCATTCAAGTTCAACAGTAAGTAAAATCCGAATCACTAAAGGTTGATTTACATCAGACGAGATTCATTTGATCCAAATCCACCTTAAAATTGCGTTTTTAAAACATGCACCTTTTAAAACATTTAAGTGAGTGCCACTATGTAACATGGTACCTAAGTGTCTATAATGGTGTTCCTCTTTTCCAAGACTTTACCCTTAGCTTACCATCATGTAATCACATGAATCATGTGATTTTAAGACTTACGAAAACTTTTGAAAATATAATTTCGAATTGCAATCAAAAACACAAACCGTGAGTGATACAGTACAGCTACTTCTGTGTGACTGTACTTAATCCAGACGTTGATTGGGAAAACTTAAAGCTTAAACCAACTACAACACTTAGAAAAGTCTTCTTGGAAACTTAATTGCTTGACAGCTAGCTACTTTGAGTGTACTCAATTTAGATGGATTTTTTAGGTGGCACGGTTCTGTCTGCAAACAAGTCAGCTTAAGGGTAAGTGGTTACCAGCACTTAGAAATAATCGCAATCGGACTTGCTGTGTCCGCCACTTCGTTCGCGTTGACATAAATCTGTTTTTAATTTTTTGGGAACTTAATTCTTTTTCTAAAATAAATGTAGTCTACCTACTACGTCTAATTTCGGCTATTTGTTTGTGTGGTTTGTACTGTTTTTACGTTTTTTTTTTCGTTTTATTCGATTTCGTTGATTTATTCGATTTCTTTCGATTTTTTATAGTTTTTACTAAAATCACGTAAAAATCAGCGATAAATAGATGGGCTATTCATCATGGATTGCCTGTAACAGACATTCAAAAAGTTTTTCTTTTCGTATTTGATATTATAAGCAGATACTTCAATTTCATTTATTAGTTAATACGTTCAAATCTGCAGCTTAATACATTTCATTCACAACTTTGTTGAAAAAAAAAAACAGCACTTTCTTTGTCCACCTCATCGGTCAACCCGTTCATTTTTTTCAGAAAAAAAAAGATAAAAAAAAAACAAAACCATTGATTGCATTAGTACTATCCAAGATAAGGACAGGTAAGTCGGCTATACTAAAGCCAAAACGTAACGACACCGGCACGTAATATCTAAAAATCCTTTCTTGAATCTGTCAGAACTGTCATATTTGTTTGACTATTGTGTTATGATTGAACTAAAATTGACGTGAGAAATTACTGAAGAGATGAGATTCGCATGGTGTGTGGTTGAAGTTGTATGTTTGTACTAAGAAGTCAGTTTAGTAAGAAGTCGTTTTTGTTACTGTTGGATTAAGGTGGTAAATGACCGTTTATAGAAGCCTTCGGCAGGTCTATTAATCTAAGGCCCGTATTCAAAAACAATACTCAGACTTGAATCTTGATTTATAACTAGTACTGATCATATTTTTTTCATTGGCAATCTGTCAATGAAAATGGATCACAGTATAATTCTGAAATACTAGCCTTGCCAGCTTTTACGGGAGCGACTGTCGTCTGACCTCCTAGCCCGGAGAGGAGTACCCACGCCAGGACTTCATTCGTCAATTAACAGGTGTAGACTGCAGGTGAGGTTGTCTCAGGTCCGAAAATTTTGGTGACACCCCATATTCATCAGAGTTTCATCTATATCACACTTAAAACTGGTGTAAGGTGTACTTTGTAGTTTACAATTGATTAACAATTAATTATGTAGTTCTATTTGTGCTTTTACGGGAGAACTACTGTCTGACTCACCAACCTCAAGAGGAATACTTCTGCCAGACCCTCGTTTGTCAGGTAGAAGTGGTAGTCCCAAGAAGTCCCGACTGGATGTCGTGGAGGGTGACATGCGTACAAATGGTCTCACTATTATGGACGCCCAAGATCATGCGAAATGGAGGAGGAAGAGCGGGAAGGCGGACCAATCAGGATAATAGGTCTCCATGAAGATTATGATGACGTTCGTCAATAAACAGGTACACTAGGTGCACCTAAGCCTCGATGGTCTTATTTGGACCCCATATACCTACTTATGAGAGTATCTTCATCCTAGCGTTAATTCCCAGTCGCATCCGAAGCTTTCAGTGGGGTCCGCTTTATCAGTCTTATCTGCGGATTTGGCTGGACCTCGATATTTTCTGTGAAGCGACTGCCATCTGACCTCCTCAACCCAATGGTGACTTTAGACGATATTAATATACTTAAGAGAGTCTCATAGCTATTTATAATCACACTTAAAACTCGTGTACGGTGTACGGACTTTGTTGTTTACAATTGATTATGAACTAATTAGTTCTGTTTGTGCGAGACGTAGGTACCCGTCTGCTGTTTGCACAATAATTGTTTTGTGGAGCGCTGATAAATCAAACCGTCTGCTTTATTCAGAAGTTGGTTTATTTTGGAATTTTCGCGGCCTAAGTCAGCTTCTTCTGCAAGTCGGTACACTTACTGATTGGCGGATGTCTAGTTTTTATCACAGGGTCTGTGGCGAGCTGGGAAGGCCAGGGTTCGTGAAACACAAATAAATGAATTTAAGAAATAATAAATTACATAAGAACGAATGGGAGAGGGAATTTCAGGCTTCAAAGTGCTGTGCATTGATTTAAATTGTTACCTACTTATTAAGTAACTAGATACGTAGTTGCCGTGAAAATCCGCCCCAATACAACATAGGATCACGGTCCTATGTTTCGACCGAAGTGACAGTCAGACAACAAACATTACTTCGTCGTCTACTCGTTTCTAAAGTTACCATTTTTTTGACGTCGGACTATGAAGTCTATCCCTCTATTGGTTATTAATCTCATTGGTGCTGTGGATGTAACAGAGATTGGAGCTCGGTTACTAAAGAAAAGATACCTTCATATCCCTAAGGCGACTAGATGTTTAGCTAGTTGACACATACATACATTCATATAATCACACCTTTATCCCTGGAGGGTTAGGCAGAGGTGAGTAAACACCCACATTTCACCAATAATTGCATTAGGTCTCACGTAATAGGGGGTGAGGCTATTGCCGTATTCCGGCACTATTGTTGACTCGAGCCATGCATCTGAGGCTGAGTCTGGGCTGTATATATCTGACTGATATTATGCAATCCTGTCCCTTAGTCGCCTTGTACAACACCGCTAGGAAGAATGGGGTGGCCCAAATTCTACTGAGCTGGGAACCACGCGGCACGATGTGGCTAGTTGAGCCACAGATAAAATAATAATTAACATATTCTATGCTACACAGGCTACACTGTATACCTACTAGTTATATCACTTAGTATTTATGTCATGTCTACGCTTTGTAAATATAGGCGCCATTGTTCTTTGGACTCATTAAATTTTGTGCGTGTATCTTGTGTCAATAAGACAGAACGCTGCTTATCACGCATGCATGCGCATGCCTTATGCACGCTATAGGGCCTAAATAAGATCTATGGATCACATGTCAACCTCGCTTGCAAACTGGTACCACTAATGAGGTGCACGCTTTCTTCTGCCGTTTGATTCCCTCAGGAATCAAACGGCAGTCGTTCTCTTAAAAAATGAAACAAATAATGGGTTATTAGAGAGCAAACCCTGGGCCCAAAAGCGTAAGCTTTAGATGAAACTGGGATTGCCGCTTGTATGAGGAAGAGACACGGAAAATTAAGACTAGATATGATAAGAAAAGGTAACATTATTTTCTTTTGAAAGTGCATTTTTTACTAGCTTTCGCCCGCGGCTCCACCCGCATGGATGTCGGTTATCGCGACCAAACATAGGATATGTCCTTTCTCAAGGTCTAATCTACCCCGGTACCAAATTTCATCAAAATCGGTTCAGTGGTTTAGGCGTGAGAGCGTAACAGACAGACAGACAGATAGAGTTACTTTCGCATTTATAATATTAGTATGGATGGATATTCAGCCCGTAAACTGACTACACCCTGCTAGATGGTAAGAAGCAAGTGGAAAGTCCAGATGTTACGGATAAGGAAAGATGGAAACGAAAAGAAAATTTCCATAGTTATCAAACTATTTTTATTCTATCTAACATAACATTGTACACAGTGATGTTGTAAATATATGTACAACAATGTATATGATGACGTATATGAGTGGAATACGTGGCGGGGGCGCGACACGCATCCACCATTAGCTCCAATCCGGTGTCGGGTTGCACGAAAAAGATGTATTCCGTTTGGCACCATGTGAATAGTACCTGTTAATTAAAATTGAGAGAAAGAGGAAAGAAAGAAAGGAAAAGGAGAGGAAAAAATGAAAATTAAGTTCGCCTTTGTACATAATTTATTTATATATTTATACTTTTTGTGTATCCTTGTGTGAAATTAAGTAAGAAAGAAAATGAAAAAGAAAGAACTACGATATTTATATTTAATTTCACCCTCCAAAATATTGCAGCTAAAATAATTGTATTTACTGTGGTAAATACATACAGAAGAACAGTCAAATCTTTTGTTTTACAGTTATGTCAATAGGAACATTAAATGTATACAATTTTCTTTCACAGTATTTGGATAGATTTTTAATTAAGATTGGAAGTGTACATATCACAGGAAATGAAGATGGATACATAATTATTGCGCTCTACGCGCATACATGTTATTGTCAAGTTCGGTGGATACCATGTTTGTCACAATCTTTGGTTAGTTCATAGTGGCACTCGCAGGGGTACATCATTTTGTAAGATTAAATTGGATACATACCTTTGTAGTTGACTGTACAATATACACGGTAAGATATAAAAAGTTTTTAATGCATAAGGAACTTGTAATGTCTTCTCGAGTATATCGTACATGGCTTCTAAAATTTCACCGAAAACTATAAAACCAATCTACATAATTAAATATGAATATTTCAACATTTATTTCTTCAAATTGATCACATATTATAGGTATTGTAACAATATCTAATACCTCTGAAATTTGTAAGACCAGACGGCTGTCGTTTCCATAAAAACCAAGATAAACCAAATCGAATAGCAGCTGAAATAATATGCAGGTTTCGAGTTGTAAGCCTCAGATGCAACCAGAAATAACGTTAAAATAGTGACGATAATTAAAGTTATTTATATATAAATAACTAGCTGTTGCCCGCGGCTCCGCCCGCGTGGAATTCTGATCCCGTTCATCGCTGATATATAGCCTATATGTTAATCCAGGGTATAACCTATATCCTACATACCAAATTTCAACCAAATCGGTCCAGCCGTTTATGCGTGAAAGAATAACAAACATCCACACATCCATTCTCACAAACTTTCACATTTATAATATTAGTAGGATTACAATTAAAGCATACTAAATGCATTAAAATTATCTCAAGTTAATTGAAGTGTTTTTTTTTTCAAAGAAGAGGGTAAAACTCTCAGTTCAAAAGGGAACAAACCAGTCTGTTACCGATGTATTGGCTTCATTGGTCCGTCTGCAGCCGTTCGCTCCGTAACATTATCTCTTTCCATTTACTTATTCATATTCTATCCACACGACCGTGGGCACTTCTGTATATATAGCTATCTATGCTCATATATACGGGTTCGATGCTTGGGTGAGTGAACTAGACATTATAGAATCTTGTACTAAATAATCCGAGAGCTGGTACGATTTTTGGAGTATATTCTTGAGGCAAGCTGAAAAGTTGACACACAACTCTCCTGTTATACCCCGACACGAAGCTGCAGACCTGACTAGTGGGTATGGGGGCTAAATAAACCCCTGAATTATTAAAAATTAAAAAAAAAAATCCAAAAGACATGTTTGAGGCAATACCCATGCAATTTTTATAATGTTGTAGTTTTTTCAGCCCATCAATTAACTGCAATCTTTTTTTTTTTTTTTTTTTTTTTATTTATTTAAAGTGTAGAAATCCCATCGGATACATCTCCCTCTCCACACTGGAGCCGGCGGGAGTGGATAAGTCAGACTCGAACCGATTAAGACCGCACGCCATCTCAAATAATCATTTGCCGAGGGTGTGATTGCCACTGACATATCCTTCACAACCCGGCTGGCCTATGGATCAATTCCCAATCTGCTTGATGGTAAGAAGCTAAGTTGAAATCCAGATGATAAGAAATTTAACGAAATTAAAGTGAGTATTTTGTATCTCGTAACAAATCCATACTCCATACTAATACTTACTTAATATTATAAATGCGAAAGTAACTCTGTCTGTCTGTTACGCTTTCACGCCTAAACCACTGAACCGATTTTGATTAAATTTGGTATAGGGGTAGATTAGACCTTGAGAAAGGACATAGGCTATGTTTGGGCGCGATAACCGACGTCCACGCGGGCAGAGCCGCGGGCAAAAGCTAGTGATTTATAAAAATAAAATTGTCACGTGATATATCGATAAAGAATAGAAACGAAATCGCTTTGTCTAGAGGCTTTGGATACTTTTTGTTTTAAAGACAATAGGTATTTAGTTAGATTGTTTAAACATGTGGCGTTTTAAATGATCAAACATACTTTTTTTTAATAAATAAAATTTGATGAGCAAAAGAAGGCTAAAAGAGTGGACCCACAACAATATCACCGTACTAACAAACCCAATATAAACCATGTATAAGCTTAACACTACAACCTCTGATCTGCCTAACCCCTATCAGTAATAAAAGCGCGATGTTATATTGTACCTTTACGACCAGCCATGGTAAATAAACCACTACGGGTATAATGAACGCCATAAAACAAAAAACTCGCATTTGATGGGCCCAGCTATTTCCTTAGTTTATAGCTAACAAACATACGGTATAGACTTACGAACATTAAGCCTCACCAGGCGGGGCTTTGAAGGTAGTTTACATTCCTTACCAGCTCACGTGTTTCCATCTTTCTACAGTCATCATCTTTATGGAGACGCATTTTCCTGATTGCATCCGTGGCCAAGATGACCTCGGAGCTCCTCCTCTACTTCGCACGATCTTGGGCGCCTATAGGACCATTTACACGCAAGTCACCCTCCATGACGATAAGCCAGGACTTCTTGGGCCTACCCCTTCTACCTGGACGCGGCGGGCGCGCCTTTGCCAGGCATTTGCTACCCACGTAGCTTGGTGGTTGCAAGACGTGGCCGCATTAGCGAAGGCGGCTCTTTTGCATTTTATCTGTGGGTAATTTCAACTTGCCTAATTTTTTGCTAATTTCGGTGGTATTTTTCAAGCATAGGTTTTCCGATGAAAAAATTTAATGGAGTCCTTTTAGAACACATTAGTATTGTGTATGTGTTGTAAAAGAACTTCATTAAATTTTTTCATCGGAAAATCTATGATTGAAAAATACCACCGAAATTAGCAAAAAATTAGGCAAGTTGAAATTACCCCTGTGATATCACGGACATAAAGGTTGCATCCTTCCTTCTACAATCCCGGGTCCTTTATGTTTCTGAAAATTCTCCTACACTACCATCTTGGGGTGACGGTGGGAGCCATCTACCGGTCGTTGTTGGAATGCTCAAGGCGTGGCTCTGTAGCTCAGAGGTCAGAATAATAATATTTTAGGCCATTCTACTCAACATTATCGAGACCCAAAGTAAGCATAGCTCAACTAGCTTGTGATATGAGTTCTAGAATGCGGATAAACATACTTAGATACATTTTTTTGTAAATACATACTTACATATTATACATAGAAACACCAGACCTAAGCAAATTTTCATGCATACAAATATTTGCACTGAGCGGGGATCGAACCCGCGCCTCCAGCGTAGCGGCAGCGTTCACTACCGCTACGCTACAGAGCATTGCCTCTGTAAGGGACTGGTCACAGGTTCAAGTCCCGTCTGAGCATTTTACTTTTTTCTGATCTTAATCGATCTGCATTAAATACTGCGCACACTATTGAGTTACGCACCGCGGTAGCCTAGTGGTATGGGTAATGGACTGCTGAGACGAGGTCTCGGGTTCGATCCCAGGTTTTACCATGGCACACACCAATGACTTTTCGATGCTTTTCGAAGTTGTGTGTATTTTTCGCAGGTTTATAAGTGCCCGGTTAATGGCATTAGGCTCGCCACCTATTACATTGGGACCTAAACATAAACGGCGAAATGTGGGTGCTAGCACCTCTGCCTACCCCTTCGGGGATATAGGCGTGAGTTTATGTTATGTTATGTTTTTCAGATGGCTCGAGCATCGGTAATGTAATGATCAGGATTCGAACCCGGGACCTCCCGATCTTAAGACCGACTCTTAACCACTGAGCTATCGCCACTAATATAACGTTAATTAAAGAACAAACATCGTAGCCTGAGACATGCTTAGTTAATAACGTATCGTTTGCTAATGTGTTTGTTTGTGTATAAACACATTCCACGAACAGACGACTAGTGACACTAATTAATAATAGATATGTTTGTTTTCCTTCTCAAGTAATCTTAACAGGAGAAATATCACTTTAAAATAACTTAGACTTAATAAGAGAGCTAAGGAGATAATGATACAGCTATTAGCTTAAGTATCTTTGTATCTTTAGTTCTTATGGAGATAAATGATCGTGATATTATTTTAAGATTACTAAATTACAAAATATAAAATAAATTATTAAAAAATAAAAAACCCGACTGCTGTCTAAAAGATCGAAACAAGCTTGATAGCAGGCGGTACCCATTTGCCAATCATAAACCGAAAGAAATGTAATGGGTACCGCCTGCTATCAAGCTTGTTTCGATCTTTTAGACAGCAGTCGGGTTTTTTATTTTTTAATAATTTATTTTATTTTAACCTTTTTAGTTAAGATATGACATCAATATATTTTTGTAATCTCCTTTTAATTCTCTTCATTTTGATACCCTACTCGATAAATTTTTATCGAAAAAAAATTTTGCCAACACATATTTTAGCATCAAAAATCTACCGTATAGTTTTTGTTGGAATTTTATGTACCCTATGACACTCGGGTGATGAATACCTTTCATTTGAGACCTCATTCATCGAAATCCGTCTAGGGGTTAGGCCTGTATAGGGGAACAAAGAAAACTACATACATACATAGACACATACATACATACGCGCGAAACACATTACCCTCTCGCTGGCGCAGTCGGGTAAAAACGTACATATGCTCACGCCTGTAAATCCCCGAAGGGGTAGGCAGAGGTGTATTAACACCCACATTTCGCCATCTATGATTTTCGCTCTCATGTAATAGGGGGTGAGCCTATTGCTGTCTAGCAGGCACTTTGTCATGGGCTGTATGTTAACTATCGGATGGAGAACAGCCCTATCCACGGAAGAGATGGGGTGGCCCATTATACTCCACCGGGAACCAACAAATATTATACCTATCTTATATTTTGTTTTGCTATGCTTTTTTTAATACTACTTAGGTCGCAGACAAGCACACGGCCCTCCTGATGGTAAGAGGTTACCGTGGCCTATGGGCGAGTGCAATACCAGGGGAGTCACACTCGTGCTGTCGACCCTGTAAGAACAGAGAGATTCTGTGCCGTCAGTGCAAAGATAAGTAGGTCAAAGACTTTGGTTTTGCCACTGACAGCACAAAACCTCTCCAGTGAGCTCTGGCTAACCTACTCACCGTCGGAAACACAACACGAGGTTATTAAGCCGCGGTCTTTTCGATGACTTTCTGTGGTACGCTGCGTAGAGCGTTCGTAGAACTGCTACGTGGAGGTAGCGGGTTCGATTCCCGCGCAGTGCAAATAATTATAAGTCTTTAAAAGCACAAAGGAATCCTTATAGGATCTCTCCGTTCGCAGATTTATCAATATATAACCCGCGCCACCTATCTTGGACCTAAATCGTAAGACATACAAGGCTCTGGCGCCCGTGGATTGCTTTGTAATAGTCTATGCTTGGTGAATTTGAGTTCGTCTACCGCAGTAGCATCCTGTGCTATCCTCAAAAGACACCCAAAAGATGTGTACTGCGCGTATAGGGCACATTTTGAGCACATTTTAGGTCCAAGATACGTGGCGCGGGTTATACCTACGGTACGGAAAAGAGAGACAGTGTAGGTAGAGATACATTAGCATCCATATGCCGCCAATTACGATCACACGTAATGGATCTATTCATCCAAACATATATTTGCACTGAGCGAGAATCTAACCCGCGTCCTCCGACTTAGCAGCCCGCTTACATAGTTAGCCCCAATGATATCCCTACTAATATTATAAATGTGAAAGTAACTCTGTCTGTCTGTCTGTCTGTCTGTCACGCCCAAACCACTGTACCGATTTTGATGAAATTTGGTATAGGGGTAGATTAGACCTCGAGAAAGGACATAGGCTATGTTTGGTCGCGATAACCGACATCCACGCGGGCGGAGCCGCGGGCAAAAGCTAGTTATATTATATTTGTAAATACGTCATACAAGAAGATGGTGACTTTCGAAAATGGCGCAAAAACTAAATATAAAAAAAAATATAGCTACTTATTAAAAATACGTCAATGTTATTAATTTATATGAATTATATTGTTGTTTATATGAATAATAATTTATTATTAAAAAAGTTATTTTTTGAGTGGCGCATTGCCGCGATTCTGATTGGTGCATAAAATGATGATGCAAAGTCATCATTTTTTTGTCGCCATTTTAGAGTGTGGACAACGTATCTGTAGTTTATAATATGTCATTGAGTAGCCCCTATTACATACACACACTGCCTCGATGTATTTCTGAAAAAAAAAATGTAAATCCTGGGTATTGAACCCACCAACCATCACTCACAGCGCCATCTCAACAATAACTAATAGTTGTTAGTCATTACTTAAATATTAGATTTATCATCTCAGAAATAAAATATACACACATAGTCTTAATTACTATCATATTTTTTTATGTTAGTACTGCTATAAATGTCTTTCATTTCTAATAATACACTTTAGGTGTGTACCGGTGTTTTTCCAAGACATGTCTTGAGACAACAATGGTGTAATTTGTGACTAAGATACAATAAAACAGCATCTTTGGGTAGCAACAGTAACTGTAATTTTTATACCACCTATGTTGCAGACAAGTTTAGTACACGGCACACCTGATGGCAAGTGGCTACAGTGGCCTATGGACGTATGCAACACCAAGGGCGTCACATTCGTGCTGCCGACCCTGAGGAAACCTTCTAATGCCCTTCTTGAAGAACCCCATATTGTAGTCGCTTGGGAAAACCACCGCAGGGAGTTCATTCTACAGCTTGAGTGTGCGTGGAATGAAGTTCCTTACATACCTATAGATGCATACAAAAGAAAAATGCGATAATAATATGTGTAACTAACTGTACGATCTGGTTTTTTTGTATAAGACACGTCAATATGATTTTACCTCGCCTGATGGTAAGCTGATAGGAAAGAGGGTTACCGTTACAGACACCAGCAAGTTTACAATGGCAGTCCTCAGCTTGACGGCCTCATCAGATGTTATTCGACGCCTCGCTTAAAAGACTGATTATTTTTATGTAGGTAAGGTACCTAATACTTCTTCTAAAATTAAAGTAGGTAGCCTAACTTGTACCTACGCCTTATTAAATCTGCTATATACCTATATGAAAATCCCGTCGAAATAAGCCCAGCCGTTTCGAAGATTACAAAC
Source organism: Eilema depressum (assembly GCA_914767945.1). NCBI lineage: Eukaryota > Metazoa > Arthropoda > Insecta > Lepidoptera > Erebidae > Eilema > Eilema depressum. Next base: position 12,824,689 of record OU612031.1, read on the forward strand.
AGACAGACAAATACATTTTATAGGTATCTTGTATACATTCATATTATAAACCAGGCGGCAGTCTAGTGGTTAAGGTATAAAGGCGGCCACCCACTTACAGTCCACTTGCAGTTTTTCGTCTGTCCGGCGGCCTGCAGTCCTTATGTCATCAATGTCATCATAATTTTATTACCTCAGACTAAAATATGTAATAACATTATTTTATTCTTTTAGTCTGATGTTATTACGTATAAAATGCCGACGGCCACAGACTGTCCGGCCTTTAACTGTCTTTGCTGACCGGGAGGCTATTGCGATGAACTGACAGACCGATATCATCCGGTTGTCGTTCGATAAACTGTAAGTGGGTGACCGCCTTAAAGCTTGCGATCGAGAGGTCGCAGGTTTGAACCCTGGCCATTACCAACGGTGTATTTTTCAGTTGAAACTTTTCTGCTATATTCATCATCCTCCTAGTGATTCCCTGCCTGGTAGCCCAAGTTTTTAATTAATAAGATAACATAAAATAAATCGCAATAAAAGCCGTTGCAATTAAGTAAGAGATTGCCACCGAGCGATAAGGCCGCCAACTGTACTTACCACGAACCTGTGACATTATGTAACATTGTAAAATCCTTGGTGTACAATAAAGACGTTTTTATTATTATTATTATTATTAATTTTGCCTTAACTTCTGGCAATACCATATACTATTATAAACATATACTACTATACACAGATAATATGATAATATAGACACAAAGGACTATAAAATATAAATACTTACTATCTAATATTGCCTATTGTGGAACTAAAAACATCTTCATCCTAGCGTTTTAGGGTTCTAACTACCCGTAACGACTGCCATAGATGTTCTTATGGCAACCGGGACCGACGGCTTAACGTGCTCTCCGAGGCACGACCAGACCAATGCAAATACCCATATTCATGCATACAAATATTTGCACTGAGCGGGGATCGAACCCGCGCCTCCTGCGTAGCGGCCGCGTTCACTACCGCTACGCCACAGAGGCTGTCAAATGGTGGAATTATAAACATATTGATTATGATTCGTGAACAAAGTGAAATGCTTAGACGGAACTTCAACCCGCGGAGAGTCCTAGGATCACGTCCCGTTTAACTATCTACCTATAAATATGTTGTTATTGATGTATTATTATTATTGACTGAAACCAACGTAAAATCAATAAGAAGAAACTTATGACAGTAATAATTTTTACTAGGTAGGTAATATTTACGCCATTTATTCGCTAATTATAATAATTATCTGCTATGTTATTTAAATATAATTTTACCCATCATTTACATTTATCTACATAATGTAAAATGTAAACTACATATATCTAAGTAGGCATGTCAAAAAGCATGTTCTTTACTTTCTAGATAAGAACCAGATAAGTCTACTTACTACTTATTCTTACCTAAACTTAAGAAACATATTTTAAATATCCGAATAAGTGTGTAGCGTAGATAAACATTTAAGTTTATTTCATATCTAGCTTTAGTAGATAAGGCGATTGATAATAAATGTGTTATACGAATTCACGAAGTGCTCGTAAGCTTAAATTTGTATTATTGCTTGTGAATATTATGTTTCTATTAAATATAATTAATAATTTGCCAATTTCTTACATTTATACAGTCGCTAGAAGAAATAGGACTTATGCCTAGGTACCTACTCATAACTAAAGATTCATTTATAAGCACTAATATCTAAATGAATAATTTTGACAAGATAACTAGTTTATACACAATTTTTTTTTCTGTTATTTGTAATCTACCGGCTCGAAAATCCACCGTATGAAAAGCTAGTGGCTACGCTTATCATATAATTAGGCGTAAATAATAGATCAGATAAAAACGAGCACTTTACCGACTGAACAATCTACAAGGAACCTACTACTACGTGTACTGAAAATCAATAATCTCACTTGTAGTACTTATCGCAGACATTCTTTTTTCTCAGAATCTGTGTCACCGACCGACCGTGCGAATACTTGTATCTACAGCTTTAATACCGTAAGTTTCAACGGTCATCACAAGCACATATTCCTGCTGAAACACTTATGATAATTCCAATGGTTTTATCGCACCGAGCTGGCATTACCAGCGGCGCGGGTCGCCGAGGCGCGCGCACGACCGCGGGGCGGCGGACGAGAGGGGCGAGGGGCGAGGGGCGAGGGGCAAGGGGCGAGGGGGGCGGCGGCGGGCGGGCCTGCGCCGGCCCCGCCCTACCGCGCCAATAGCCTCCGCGGTGGAGGGGAGCCCGAGCCCCCGGCCTCTATTTACTCTTTCAATCAGTGCGAGTGTTTGCCCCTGGCCGGCGTGCACGCGCGGGTGATGCGCTAGCCATGATCTCGCAGAAGCTCTCGTACGGCGACGTGCCGACGTCCGCGTCGCTGTCTTCGTTATCGCCGGGCCTCGCGCCTCCGTACGTCAACGGCATGGGCTGCATGCCAGCTCAGCCGTACCCGAATCTCTACTCCAACAACATGGTGGCCGGCAGCTCGTGCATGGGCTCCCCGGGCGTCGGGTACTCGCCGCCCAGCACCATGGCGTCGTGCATGGGCGGCGGCGGCGCCGTGCCCTACGGCTCGCTGCCTCGCGAGCAGGAGGCCGCATCGCCGACATCAGCCCTGCAGCGCGCGCGCAACGACAAAACTTATCGACGTTCCTACACACACGCCAAGCCTCCGTACTCCTACATATCGCTGATCACAATGGCCATCCAGAACAACCCAACGCGCATGCTCACGCTCTCCGAAATCTACCAGTTCATCATGGACCTGTTCCCGTTCTACAGACAGAACCAACAGCGCTGGCAGAATTCGATCCGACACTCGCTGTCGTTCAACGACTGCTTCGTGAAGGTGCCACGGACACCAGACAAGCCTGGGAAAGGATCGTTCTGGACGCTGCACCCGGACAGTGGTAATATGTTTGAGAATGGCTGTTTTTTGCGACGGCAAAAACGTTTCAAAGATGAGAAGAAGGAATCAATCAGACAAGCACAAAAAGCTACGCACGGACATGGTCACCACAGTGGTTCACATGAAAAGCGCGGTGACCACGGGCACGAGAAGGGCGGTGTCGGTGGACCCGCGCCAGGAGAAGACAAAGAAATGAGGGATGATTTGCTAGCGCATTTGCAGGCAGCGCCAGAGTTATGTCTACCGGAGCACACGCCGCTTGCGCTAGAGCACTACGCGCAGTTGAAGCAAGAGCCGACGGGCTACGCGCCCGCTCAGCACCCCTTCAGCATCACGCGGCTGCTGCCTGGCGCGGACACTAAAGCGGACTTGAAGATGTACGACGTGAACTATGGGTACGGTCACTCCCCGGCGGACAACTACTACCAGTCGCCGCTGTACCACCATCACCACGCGCACGCGCAGCCGCCCTTGTGACAGTACCCGCTGGCGTAGGCTGCCCGGCGCGCGCCCGCCTGGTGCGTGCCCCTGGACGAGCCGCCTGCGCCCTAGCGCCCGAGCCCCGGCTCTGGCTGCTACAGCTCTGTACATGTAAAATCTCATGCTGATATTGGACTCCTGAGTGAGCGTTTCGTGTTCTGGTGATATTATACGCGTCGCGTGCGGCGCTCGCCCCCGACAGAGTTTAATGTATATTGTGTAAATATTTGCGATTATTTTTTAACGAGTCCATTTTGTGTGCGTTTTAATAGTAGGGTTAGGTGTTTAGTGCACGTTGGACGCTGTGGAATGTGTCTCGGGGCGGGCGGCGGCCGCGCGACGGTAGGCCTAAAAATTGTTTTATGGAACTTCTAAGAAAGTGTCCTTTATAGTCATTTAATCGAATGCCCCTTGTATACCAACTATTGCTGTCACGGTTTAATGTATAATTGAGATAAAAACTGAACAAAAGCTTTGCCCGCCTAACTAGCTAGACATCATTTGATAAGACAGCGATCGATACATTGTTATCGCATTGTTTATCGGTTCGTGTTTAGATAAATTGTTTGTAGTACGCGTTGATGTCTTTTACTTTGTATTTATTGATTGAATATTACTATAATTGTAAACCTCTCAAACGTTTTTCAAACGGCATCTTCTAATAATACCTAGTTCATTATGCAATATTTAAGCCTAGAGCAACAAAAGAAACCGGAACGTTGTACTGTCGCGTACAAAAAAGGTTGGGAAAGCAAACAAACTATCCCCCTTTGAATAAAATGATTCGGATATGACAATGGACAAAGTGCAGTGTTGGTATACGACGGGCTGTAAATGACGTCATATCGTGAACGGTTGAACTGTGCAATGTCGTTTGTGTAACAAATCGTGTAAAAAATTAACATATAAATATATATAAATATGAATTTAGCTAGGCGAAATGGATATTGAGTTCTGTCATCAACATTCGCAGTTAGTGTAGATAAGGATTTGTATATATACATCGTAAGGTAAATATATAATGACTCTAAATAAAGGTGTTTGGTGTAAGATAGGTACCTATCTCAGCTTCTGCACATTCCATTTGAATATATATTTATATACATACAAGCGTCAATTTAGCATTTATTGCAGCTTACACATGCGCGTGAGGTGAGTGATATTTTGTATTTCTGATAGTTTTATACATGTATCTTCTAATCATCTTTAAAAAATGAATTATACAAAGCAATAACTTTTAATTTTTGTACGCTATCAGCGGTCACAGGGTTAAACTTTCTTAGTTCCATTTATGTTCTTTTTAATTAATACTACGAAACTCAGAAATAAAAAAACATAGATATTTAAGATTTTTTATTAGCTAATTCATTTAGAAATCATAAATTGTTATACATTCTTCTTCTTCGTCGAGTCAATGGCTCATAAAATTTTAGATTTTGTTGGCCCAATATTTGGCCACGGCTACAGCATTGTTATACATTTGACAGATTCTTAACACGTAGGTACTTCTATTATATTTATTTATTTAAATTAAAATTACACACCATATATAATTTTAATTTAATTTAATAAATGTAATTATTTAATAAAGCAAGAATTGCTATTTAAATTATATGGATATCAATAGCAAATAGTGACCATTTGACCCAGAAATAATCGCTCATGACCAAGTCACAAGGATTTTTTGTCAATAATGACATTCTAAGGTGATGACTGGAGGCTGCTAAAATTGACATAATCGTGTTTACCTTGAGCATCCGATTTAGTTCTTGCACCTTGAGAGCAACCTTACTTTACATACACACTCATACACGCAAGTGCTTATACATACCTACACATGTGTTTATACAGACAGTCAGTTATTATTTTTTGTATAATATTTATATATGATACAAGTACTCACATAACATTATTTGAGTGGATTGCATCAAACATAATTTTATTGTTAATAAAATGATAATATGTATTTATATTGTGTAACAAAATATTATGTGATGTATGTTTAATACATTTATGTTATACATTTTTTATTTATGTTATCTTAATAACATAATGGATAACATTTTGATTTATATAAAATTTACTACATTTTATGTAGAATATAGGTATTGCAAATATCTGTAGATAGTTATTTTTTCTTCGAATAAGAATACAATTTATTAATGTCTCTTTTATTTTTTTGTAATGGTATCTATTATACAAAATTTGTCAGATATGATATAAATGTCAAAGAAATTTTGTATAATTTATATAGAATGGATGCATGCACGTATACCAGTCGTGTAAACCACGACAGAACGATTATCTTATAGTTAAAGAATTCTGCATAAAGCAGAGCATAATATTGATCAACATTGCTCAATTTAAGTTTATATTATTATTAAATAAGATCATTTAATATATTATTTAGTGGCCATTGCTTACCTCACCGCATAGTAAAGGTTATATTATATTAGATAGTTATGCTAAATTAATTCTTGTAGTTATAAATACATATTTACGTTGTATTACTCGAATCTAGATAGGATACTTATATATCATCTGTTAGTTTCAGAATTAATAAAATTAAGTATTTACAAATCTCATTTGTTTTTTTTATTTACACTTAGGTAAGTACGACAAAGGCACAAAAATATACACGTTTCAAATGCCTATATTAATGAATATACCTAATATAAAAACAAAAAAAGTTAGTTTTCTCATATTTATTACATCGTTTAATCACAGTGACACATAAGAAAGATTATTATTTCATAACTTTATGAAAATTTATGAAATTATTGTTATAATTGGTTTGCTATTGTTAATTTAAAAAGACACGCAAAAGAAGCAAGTTCTACGAATAACTGATCAAATTAAATATGTACCTATTATATTTCGTTTGATCTGTTTTTCTTATAATTTCAAACCATAAAAATTCATTAATTAAAACTCACACTAAAACTAACGTTATTTTCTTTCTTGTATAAAGTATAAAACCTAAGCTTTCACTACATGTATGTAGTGAAAGCTTCGACCAATTACAATCAAAAATCTATAGAACAGAGAAATCACTATAATTAAACAAATAACAGATTCAATCGCGATTTATTTTAAGATTCAACGTTTCGATCGTGATAGAATCCGATGAAATTTTATGAAAGAAGAAAGAAAACGTTAAAAGAAGAAGGTTGCCTGTAAGAAATCGCTTGAGGCGATAAGGCCGCCATTTGTACATGCCTCTTTCTTATGTTTTCCGTACATATACTGTTTTTATTAGTGTAGTTTCAATTCTAATAATTATTATTAAAAGTCGGGATTTCAATTTATTTGTCTCGTCCGAATAGTTTCACTATGCCATCGCATAATTAATCTGGACAAAGTTGATCTGATGTAGGACTATATACGAGTAGGTTTGATCAAGTTTATTTTAATACCTGATTTTGATAAATGATTTTAATTTTATTACTAGGAATGATTTTCTGATCTACGACTATATTGTTTTGATCTAGTTTATTTTGATACCGATTGATGCTAGGTATAATTATTTTATTTATTTTTTTTTTTATTTTTTTTATTTTTTTTTGTATGATAAATTCAATTTATGACTAGAAATGCCTTTCTGATCTACGACTATCAAGTTTAATTTGATACCGCCACCGCTGCTAGATTTGTTACTAGATTCGGCTTTCTGATTTAGGACTATATAATTTTGATCAAATTATCATTAATTTTATCACTAGAATTGACCTCCTGATCTAGGACTATACAGTTTTGATCAAGTTCGTTTTGGTACCGATTGATGCTGCATTTAATAAAGTGACAAGATTTAAAGATAACAAATATAGTCTATCTATTGCAAGTCCAAGTTCATTTAAATGTGTCGCCAAAGTTGATTGACCCAAGTACATTCGTACAGAGAATTATTCCACTTTGCCCCACCAAGCCGCCCCACAGGTGGGGCAAAGTGGAAGAGAGTACAGACGAGTACATTCGATTATAATTATGTAATAATCAACCAAAAATCAAATAACCGATTATTTTGAAAAGAATCGATCGTTGTTTACTTTTATTTACTTAGACATGGACGCTGCGTCACTTTTGGATAAGTTATTAAATTAACTCAAGTTGCCATAGCAGTTATAGTGTTTTATACCTCAGACTTCAAGCTTTCAAACACCGTGTGTGGCGTTCCTGGTGTTGTACACGTCCATAGGCCACGGTAACTACTTCCCATCAGGTGGGCTGTGAGCTTGTCTGCCGCCTAAGTGACATAAAAAGTGATGAGGCTGTAATATCCAGATGTTTCACCAACATTTTGCAATATTTTTAATACTTATGCCTAACTGTGTACCTACTACTTACCCCCTTTCAAGTATTTAATGTAAATTATCAATATATAACCGTTGTTTTTAGTTAACTTTTAGTATTAGCACAAACCTTAGTGGTTTTTAAATGCTACTATAATGTAATTATATCCGTTTATATGTATTTTGGTAAATAATTAAAAAAAAAATTGCTGTCAACCGAAAACTTTTTCTATATCTTTTCTTTCTTTCACGGATATTTACTATCAGCTGAAAGACATTTAGAGCAACTTTTATAAAAATAATTGCCTTCAATTTCAACTATATTGGGTTCTCAAGTTTCGGTGAAATTCATTGAGCAGAATGTGATAACGCATTGTATGTAGTTATTTTCATCGGTGAAATCTACCAGCTACATTAAGATATTCTAATTTGCCGTTAAAAGTTATTATCTTCATCAGGAACACACTACAAACCACTCATAACCCTAGATTCTCTGTGGCGTAGCGGTAGTGAACGCGGCCGCTACGCAAGAGGCGCGGGTTCGATCCCCACTCAGTGCAAATATTTGTTTGTATGAATATGAATATTTGCATTGGTCTGGGTGATAATATGTATGTATTTACAAAAAAAAATGTATCTAAGTATGTTTATCCGCATTCTACAATCCATAAGACAAGCTAGTTAAGCAATGCTTACTTTGGGTCTAGATAGCGTTGTGTAGAATGTCCTACAATATATATTCAATTTTAGTAATTCGTCTTACTACTTATTTTACTCATTACCTCTTACATGCAGCCGATTTCATTGGTTGTAATTTGTAGATCTTGAAATTAGAAACATATGTTTTTTATTTCCACAATCATCAAATTATGATAGAATTGTTACCGTCGAACGCACTATCCCTACGGCACACAGGCCCTTAAATATCAATCAATCAATAAACATTATTTTTGCTTGCATCCAAAGTCAAAGTCAAAAATCATTTATTCTGTATAGACCATCAAAACGGCACTTACAAAACGTCAAAAATATATATGTACTAAAGACTAGCTTAGCAAATGGACCACGCCGGTTCGAAACGCGGCTCCGGCTTGAGAAGACTCCGGCAAGAAACTCAACGGGCTTTTTTTGGTCTATTTACAAAAAAAGGCTTAGTCCGATACTTTCATCTTAGTACCCGGGCTCTACTTTCTCCTTCTACTCCTTTCGATTTGGCTGATGTGACTTTTATGGGAGCGCCACCCGTCCGACCAACCCTGAGAATAAATCTAGAACCAGTCTTGATGGCGCCTCGTACACCCATACAATAGGATGTCAATAAAACCCTTTACCTATAATATAATATAATCTATAACAAAATCTATTCAGCCATTTTCAAAACAACAGTCTACCGAAAATCTACAAAAACTTCAACCCTACATAAAAATTATTGTCGCTTTTGTCGCAATAAAAATTAAATAAAAAGAGTACTTATCGCAACTTTTACTGCTGGATATTTTCACTTTTGTCGGCTTGCGCAAGAGTCTGCAGCGACGGGTTACTTTGCCGGCGACAATAAAGCTATAAAATATACAAAAGGGTTAACACGTGGACAACGGTGTTAATTTGTTTAAGAAATCGGCGAAACACTTCAATAGAATGAATGAGGTAGTGAATGAGACAATGTTGCTTTATTCATTCATTCACATGCCTACCGCTTGCAGTTTGCGGTATGAGTTCTAGTGTCATGTAATATTTGATTACTGTGCAGTATTATATCACCCCCCCTAGACAAGTGGCAATTCGTTGCTCGGCGTTTGATAGAATAGAATGACGAATGTATAGGATTTGACGTTTTTGACATTCGTTGACGCCTGTCATATACGTCAAATCCCATACATTTGGCAATCCATTCTACAAAACGCCGGCTGACGAATTGCCACTTGTCTAGAGGGGCAGGAATATTGTCCTTGGGAGTCCAAAATCCATTTTCCTAGATGTGGGTTTCAATTTTTTTGTGGGTAAGCCATAGTATTTTTCTTAAACAAATTATCTGCTACCGACTCCTTATAACATCAGTTATCTGCCAGTGAAAGTTCCATCAAAGTTGGTGTGGCCGTTCTAGAGATTGGTTAAGTCAGACAGATAGAAAGACATACTACACTATACCTATGGTTGCCTGTAAGAAATTTCCGCAGAGCGATAAGGCCGCCATCTGTACTTCTATTTACCACAAGATCTCTACGTTATATTGTTATATCTATGGTGTAAAATAAAGACATTTTTACTAATTTAATTGAAAAGCTGTGATTTTAACATTAGAAACACCATTGTATTTATTTGTATAGATATAACGCACCTCATTATAATTACATTAGAGTATGCTTTGTAATCTATAATTACAGTAATTCTGTGATCTTCAAACAATATAATTTGAAGTTATCAATACTTTTCAAATAACATTAAATACTTATTTGTAACTGTTAGTTTTGTATTTACTTAGCAAAATTCGCCCATATTTTAAATTACTAGCTGATGCCCGCGACTTCGCCCACGTGGAATTTTGATCCCGTGCCTGTAACCCATGGGAACGCATTCCCGGGTATAAAAGTAGCCTAGTATATCCATTGAGCCATTAGAGCGTGATTGAATAACATTTGTTTGTTTGTTTGAACGCGCTAATCTCAGGAACTCCTGATTCGAATTGAAAAATTATTTTTGTAATGAATGGACCGTTTATCACGCTACTACTCAAGGGAGTGGATTAGTGATCAAAAATGTCAAGAAATCCGAAAGATTTCCATGCACTATTTGAAGACTAAAAAATTACGTTTCAAAATAGGCCACAAGGGAAGCAGGCGTGGCTCAGCAAAGAAAATATGTATTAAAGTATATACAATACATATATCCTCATTGTAGAACCCTAAACATAAGTTAGTTAAACTATGCTTACTTACTTACGGGTCTAGATAGCGTTGTGTAGAATTTCCTGGAATACCTTTTTATTCATGAACTTCATTTCGTGTTCAACAATATCATTAACCAAGGTACAGTAAGCTTCAGAGAAAAGGAACCCCCCTGGCGATATTCTTTAAGTATTGAGGGGGTCTGTTTTCTCTGACGCTGACTGTACATACTTAATGAGGGGTTTATCCACTTAGTTATACGATATAACAAAATGGACTGAAAAAGTCCAAATAGTTATACTGCTCAGTATAACTATATGGATTCGATTAATTTGATAACCTACACAACTTTATACGAACAAATATCAGTAGCGACGGGTCCCTATAACCCGACTCCTGTCGGCTTCTCAACGGAACGCATGGTGCATTACAAACCAGGTCGAGGTAAGCTATTTTTTCGTATTGAAAATTGTGCCACTTTTTTTTTATATACTTTATACTCATTATACTCACCTCCGGCAACACAACACGAGATTATTATACACGCGGTATTCTGTAGGGCACTGGATAAGTACCTCCACTTTCCCAGTCGGACTGCTCGATTAGGACGGGAATACCGTCGTTTCCTACCTCCTCTTAGTTACATACTAGGTATAACTCCGGACACGTATCTTGGACCTAAATCGCAAGACAAACGAGGCTCTGGCGCCCGCGGATTGCTTTGTAATAATCTATGCTTGGTGAATTTGAGTTCGTCAAGAAATATGTACTGCGCGTATAGGACACATTTTGAGCACATTTTAGGTCCAAGATACGTGTCCGGAGTTATACGTGTAGTGTAAACATTACATTCATGTAGATAAGTACAATCATGTTAGTAGTAAATAACTACTACTGTTTTTAACCTTCACGTCACTAATTTTCAACACAAAGAACAGGTTAAATCCCTTCTTGAATAACAACAAAAAATCGCATTTTAAAACAAAAAAAAAAATCATATAACACATTAATTTCCTATTGATACTTGTCGACTATTTAGCACCTGGACTCGAAGGTTGGACGCTGCGGGTGGTATACTGCTGCCATAAAACTGACCACAGCACTGCTGACCCACTGTGGAACAAATACTGCGAGACCGGATCCATTGTGTTACGTCATTTATTGGTAATTTTATTTGAGGTTCCACTTTCTTTTATTTGAAAGAAGAACATTATTGTTTTTTATAGATATTTTGATTGGGTGTCAATTATGGGAGCTAATGATGAAGAATATAATTATATCTTTATGAGTCGACCTAGACATACGTATGTCAGTCAGATTGAAGACATTTAAAAAAAAGGATATGTCGGGAGTACCCGAAACCGGCGAGCATGTATGAAAAATGAAAACAATTATGAACGTAGAAGAAGCGAAAAGTGTATGCCAGTGGAAAACTGTGGTCTCTGTCTACCCCACTGGGGAAGAGGCGAGATTGTATGTATGTATGTATGAGTTATATGAACTTTAAACTAATTTATTTTTATACTAGTTGTGCCGACGGCTTTGTCCTGCGTTTTTGTATAAGTAGTTTCAATTTAGCTGCAATTCACAAGCTTATTTCTCTGGTATTTTCCTGGACAATGAGGAGTGTCAAAAATAAAAACAAATGACTAAACTAACGTACCGATATTTAATATCTACAATATAATTTACTAGCTGTTGCCCGCGGCTCCGCCCGCGTGGAATTCTGGTCCCGCTCATCGCTGATATATAGCCTATGTGTTATTCTGATGTATAAGCTATATTATTGTAAAGTTAGTACGTTAAAGAGTACCTAACAAACATCCTCACATACGTACATCCATCCATTCTTACAAACTTTCACGTTTACATTAGTAGGATATGCTATTTATATTCAATTTAAATTACAAGTATACTGAAATAAATTCATCTAACCGTTTCAAGCAAAAGGAGCAACCCTGTTTTCGGCTGTTTCAATGTGGTTTAATTTTTTTGTTGTAATATACGCAAAACTTTTGATCGGATGTTATTTAATATAGCTGCGGTATTCTGTAGGCCGGAAATACTTCCCCAGTGGAACTGCTTGATTGGGACGGAAATACCGTCTTGGCCTACCTTCTAGCGGGTTGTTGTAAATTCGTCTCAGTTGAAAATAGTAGTAAACTCGTCTCAGTCCATTTAAAATTATATTTTACTTGCGAAAATTCGTCTCACCTTGATAAATAAGTACTGTTAGCAAATAAAGTAATAGATCACCATATATTGAATAAATCACTTGTACTTTTCCACAATTATTTATTTATTTGAACCTTACCGGTAAAATACCATTGTAAACCTTTGATAATGCCGTAAGGTGAAACCGGTAAGGTTCAAATAAATAAATAACTGTGGAAAAGTACAAGTGATTTATTCAATATGTGTAGCAAGTTCCACCAAGTGCCATCAATCTCCAGTATAAACAGTAATAGATTACCACTCTTCTTAGATCAATGTAAAGCTTGAGAAAGCTGCTCGTTCCGACTTGGATAGATTAGGTTAGAAGGCTAATGCGGAAGCGGAGCGGAGCTCCCGCATTGGCCTTCGTGGTTATTTTTTTAATAACCATACAGAACTTCTATAGGCCACTCTTCACTCCACTCTCTTTCCATCAGGTAGGGCCTTGTGCTTGTCAGCCTAAGTACAAACATACACACATATGCTTACAAAAAACACTTATCTTGCTGACAGTACTTTTTAAGGTGAGACGAATTTTCGCACATGAAATATTATTTTTCATGGACTGAGACGAGTTTATTACTATTTTCAACTAAGACGAATATACACTGAGACGAATTTACAACAACCTCTTCTAGCATACAAGTCAATGACGCCAATAACTTCATAGTAAATGATAATGATTACACGCACTTACCTACTTATTTAACTGACGTAAAAAGCTCGTCCACATCTGTGTGTGGGCGATATATTTTTATTTCACTTACTTGATTTTGTATGTCATTCCATTCAGTTTGTTAGGAGTCAGGCTACTGCGCTACCCACCTCAGACCTTTTGATAACGACCATTCAACTTCTGTACAAGTCATCCTATCAACAACCATCAACACTACACCTCAACAACTCATTTGCTATACGAAATCCTACCTTATTGAATAAAAAATAAGGCTTATAATTATTTTTTTGTGATGGTAGAAGTGTTGAGTTTCGTTTATAAGTTTTATTGTGAATCACTTGAAAGGTTTTTTTGAGCGTCCGTATTTTGGTTTTGTTATAACATTCTTATTTGAATACGTATGATATTATGTCATTCCGTGTGTCGAGATAATATAACACTTTCTATAGCTAACGGTTGTTCATCGGTTGAGATATTAAGTTTAGAAATAATTATATTCGGGTGGAGTTAGAACTGAGTACTTTTTTGCATGGAACCCTAATTATATATACCTAACTAAATTTACAAAATAAAAGTAAGCTAAGTTCTAAACTACATCTTATACCTAATGTTAGCTATCTGCCAGTGAAGGTTCTATCATAATCAGCCAAGCCGTTTCCGAGATCAATCAAATTATTTATTAATATATTCATATGCATTTACTAAAATGTTATTAATTTTCGCTAATAAAACTTAATGAAAACGTGTTAAAACAAATAACATAATTCTTGAAGCTCTTAGTGGCATTATTCGTACAGAAAACCCCAGCTGAGGGAGTAAATTCGAACTTGAACCGACTAAAATAGAACGCCGCGTCGGGTCTCAAATACCGGGGTGGAAGGGGGTCTCATTTCCCTCGCACCCCACCTGACCCAGGGCCGTATCTGGATTCGATATCGCCAACACATCTTGCCCTGGAGACGGCAGGCGCCGACCGCGCCGCCCGTTCTGTTCTACTTCTGCTGGGGTGATAAGCAGCTCCCCCTATCACCCCTGTGGCCTATGCCCAGGGAGCCAACGTTTTAGTCCCTTATAAACAATAGAACAGTTCGGATATCAGCACCTATATCACCATACACACTAGATACATAAGTACTTAATATAATTCATCTTCAGTTAGCCTTCTGTACATTTCTCAATGATGAGATAATACGCAAAATTTGCAGTATCATTTGTGGTCAGACATAATAGGTAGCTACAATAGACGTTTTTTATTAGATACTTAGTATAAAAATTCATTTTTAACAAAAAAGTTTAACCGACTTCAAGAAACGAAAAAGAGGCACTGAAAAGGGAAAAATAACTTAATTTACAGACTTACTGATTTATTAGAAGTCGGTACCTAGCCCAAGAGAGGCCATATTTCAATTGATTGCATCATAGTAGTTCAGACATAACAAACAAAGTTGGCTGGCACCGACTTCTAATAAATCAGTAAGTCTGTAAATTAAGTTATTTTTCCCTTTTCAGTGCCTCTTTTTCGTTTCTTGAAGTCGGTTAAACTTTTTTGTTAAAAATGAATTTATTTTTCTCTTTTTAGTGAGTTTGTACAGTCTCACGACTGTACATCGCATGTATAGTGACCTGACTGTACATGCGCTGCTGACGCTGCAATTCAGATCGAACCGGCCACGCTACAAAAAAAAAATTAAATCATTATTCAAAAAGAATTTTTAAAATCAATGCATATACACCGGAAATATAGCTGAATATTCTGAACACTTCTGCGTACCCCTTCAAAGGACTCAGGCGTGATGTTATGATATGTAATGGCAGAAACATTGCAATAATATGCCATTGCAGCAATCGCGGCTGATTTCCTGGTACTTTTTGAAGAGTTCCTTGGTCTAATCTTGGAAACCCATCATCAGATCTTTACGAAATTTAAATGGGACCACTTCGGAATAATCTACTTACGAACACAAAAAGAATTTTCAAAATCCGTCTAGAATTGGCTTCACAATCGCGTAACAAACATACAAAAAAAAAAAAAAAAAAAATTGGGTACGAATTGAGAACCTCCTTTTTTGAAGTCGGTTAAAAATAGTCATAATACCTAGTTTATTTATACTACGCGCGACGCGAGAGGTCACTGTTTTTTATACTAAAATTAAAAAAGGAAGGTTCTCAATTCGTTAGTTTTTATAAAAAAGTATAGTGACTAATTTGATGCCTGCGATTGCGTAGGCCGCTGTCCGCGGTTCGCCTGGAGTATCTACCTACTTTTTTTAATCGTGCGAAAAATCCTCACGGATACCCCTTCGCCGGAGCCGGTAGAGGAGGTTATGTTCGACTTGAACCGACTAAAACGCACGCTATCTGTGGGCCGTTGGTTGCCGGAGGTGAGGTAGTCGTATACCTACATATCCCTCGCATCCCGGCCGATCCAGGGCCATATCTTTCGAACCGGCCCTCTTCCGGTGTGGGGAACACAGAGTACCCAACTCGCCCCCGGGTAAGGACTACCTACCTACTCAGCCCGTTCTTGTGACCTAAAGGAACACACACTATATCAACAAAAGTTCATCAAGTCGTCCGTTTTCAGCAGTTCTGCTTATCCCCCAGGGATATACAGCCGTGAGTATGTAGGTATGTGACGCTAGTGTGACAGTGTCAGGTGTTAGGTATTCTAAGAAGTTTGCTGAATTGTGAATCCCAATAAATAAATTTTCATGTGAAGTAACGCCAAGACAAGTGCATATTGCTTGCACTATACATTTTTTATGAAAACTTCAATCAATCAATTAGCCTATTGCAGTCCACTGCTGGACATAGGCATCTCCCAATATGCACCACGTTTGCCGATCCGCCGCTTTCCGCATCCAGTCCGTCCCAGCCACCCTTCGTAGGTCGTCAGTCCACCTGGCTTGGGGGTGTACCGCCTTACGTTTTCCTTCCCGCGGTCTCCACTCTAGAATCCGTCTGCTCCAACGGCCATCAGTCCTTCGACAGCTGTGGCCAGCCCACAAAACTGAAAACTTATGGAGAACCAAACTAGTAACTTTACATGCCCTAATGGCGGTCACACACGTAACCGACAGGCATAACCAAGTCTCATACTATATACTATATACTATCCACGTTATGGATTGCAGGTACAACTTTGCTTTATACTCTCAGTTTAAAGAGTTTGAGCTACATGACAGCTGGTATATGTAGGACAACCTATGCTACCGAAACTAAAAACAATGGATGATGGTGATATGATAGCTAACGATATGATAGCTGGCTTAACGCTTGTTCCATAGAACTTTTCTGTTATGTATAACTACCTGTATTTTGATATCCCAGTGTGCTGCTGCCCGGATAGCGCTCTCGGAGGCGCTCATGACGTCCTCCGGTGTACATGTGTGTGGGCATGTAGCACATTGAAAATTACACTGAATGTTGTAAATGCTGATTGTTGAAAAGAAAGCAGTTTTCTCTTTCTAGTTTTAAGTTCTATACAAACCCTATACCTTAGTCAAAACGCGTGATCGTCGCTTCTTCTGTCTCATCTTGGCGGGAGCACTACCGTACCCCCAGATACTATAAATAGGTATATTGAAGGTCGTCCCCGTTTTTTCAAAAATTCTGAGAACTAAAGCGTAGAGACCTACGTATTAGTACTAATATGTATTTTGTGGCTTAGAGTTGAACACAATATTCTGCTGTATTTTTGTATGTTTAGATGTAACCGGGACTTATGCTATGAATGGCTATGATGATGATGTCTTTCGCGACAGATTCAGTGACCTACGTGATGCAGCAGTAAAGCGTTCAACTGCTACGTCGGAAATCACGGGTTCGATGCCCGCAATGTACAATTTATTGTATGCGTGAATTGTTTTTGCGCTGGTTAGGGTGTTTAAATATGTATTCATAAATGAACATATTATATATAGCAATCCAGAACCCATAACACAAGCTAGTTAAGCTCTACTAATTTTGGGTCTAGATACAGTTGAGTTGTGTTCCTAGAATGTCCTAAAATATTTATTTAGTGTATTTTAAACTTCCATCTTCACACTTATTCAACGCAATATCTTAGAAATGTTCTGCAATCATTATCCTTATGTTATATACCTTACACTCAAGTTTTATCAACCACGCGGACCACGCCGGAGTATCACGAGGTGGGGTGACGTCACAGCATTAATTTGTCTCCGATAAAAAGCATAATTTTGAACGTGCTCGCAAGATTACGCATATGTCTAACTAGTTTTAGATGTACACTTGTGTGAAAAAGTTTCAATAATTATCATCATCAGAGCACCAGTTTATTATTTTTTAAATTCGGGGGTAGAAAATAGTGGGTTGAAAACGAACGCGCCCATCCAAGTTGCATTCAAAGCTAACAAGACACGAATCCGAGGTCCGCACTGTTCTCCATTTTTTTATATATTCAGTCCGTCAGTTGACAGTGCCACATTGGATGGTATCAGAAGATACTGGTCACCATTTCCGTTAATGTCCTAAAATGGTGATCTCTACCTTGACAGCCTTAAGAGATGCTTTCACGTGCCCCGACAGCCTTAATGCTACGTTTACATACTCGCGGCAGAGCGAGGGAAGTGGCGAGAGAAGTGGGCAGAGACGTGGTGTGAATGGTATATTCGTCATGCCGCGAGTACTGCCGCGTATGTTGCGCAAATACTAGCGCGATGAACTATACGAGACCGCTAGATGGCGCTAAGCTAAATAAAACACGACTTTCGTTATTGCTCCTCGAATATTTACTTTTAAAAATATTTATATCGATCTACGGAAAGTGTATAGTAGTTGAAAGTGATAGTTTTTATTAATAATCTATTTAATTAATTCGCTATGCTGTAAAAGCTTATTGCGTACACTGCTACAGCGTTGTCCTCCATACGTTTACGTCCGTCTCCGTTGCAGGGCGAATAGATACTGTAATGCGGACCAACGCGATGATGGGAGTGTGTGAATGCTAGGGCATTAATTGCGCGAATATTTCTGGCAACACGATGAGCAATGCGAGCGGCAGTATGTAAACGCGGGGTTAGAGATGCTTTCAAACCTAGGACTGTAAGAAGAAGTAAACATGGTGAGAGAGTTTTCCAGTTCTTCATCATGTGATATTTTGGCTCAGTAAACACACAGGTGTAATACAAACCGTTCTTATATATATATATTTTTTTTTTTAATCTTTATTTAAGGAGCTTAGCCACAATATGACTATGTCGCTCCATCATAACTATTTTATATAAAGTGCAAGTAATTTTAAATGTATAGATTATACAGATGACAGAAATTCATGATACAACAAATACATGTCTTGAGCTGTATCCGACAGTGGTCTCGCGAGGACGCTATTGCACCCTCCGATATCCATTACATTGGTTCGCAGTAGGTCTGCTCTCCGCTGCTGGTTCCGAACACATTCCATCAGAATATGCTGCACATCTTCAACCACACCACATATTGTTCTTATATATTAATCTACAATATTCAAGCCAGTAAAATGGTTTGTGTAAGAAATGCTTCAACATGATGCCTATAGCTACATTCTATCATCGCAACGCTCGCCACAGGCAGGGAATTCATCCCACGCACGCTCAAGCTGTGGGATGAACTACCTGCTGTGGTTTTTCTAAGCGACTACAATTTGGGGTTCTTCAAAACGGGTTCCTACACTGTCGACAGCATGAATATAACGCCCCTGATGTTCCACACGTCCATAGGCATAGTTACCAATTTCTGTCGACCGTGTGCTTGTCTGCCACCTAAGTGTTATGAAAAGATCATGTTCATCTATAAGTGATTTAAAAAATACAAGTTAAGTAACAGATATTGTGCTTGACTGTACATATTACGTCATGGCCTCTCATCGCGGCAACATTTGACGTTTGAGTGAAGATGTCGTAATTTCTAGGATTCCGACCGGTCATGATGGTGTCAAGCTAGTTTTAAAAATCATTGAATAACCTCGGTTAACAAAAGATAATGTTTTATTTTTAAAATAATGTATATTTCATCATGTGACTGCGAAGATGGCGGAGAGGTTAAGTTAAGTTTTATGCCGAGTGTAGCGGGTTCGACGACTATTACACTATAATTTGTTTATTTAATGACTAGAGTGTTCGACTGCTAAGTTAAAACAAACAGAAAAAAAATTAAAATCTGGTATTTTGTTATACCTATGTATCATGTACGAGTATACATTTATATGCATTTAATAAAAAAAAACTGTTATTTTTCCGTTGTAAACAGTCACTCTAGTTTTATTTTTGTGTAAATACATCTTATATATAAAACTCTTAGTCCTGACTGACTGATTGACTTAGAGACAACGCACAGCCTAAACCGCTGGTCCTAGAGACTTGAAATTTATAGAGAGTGTATGTTTTGATGCGTGGAGGTGTACTAAGAAACGATTTTTCGAAATTCAGACCCTAAGTGCCTAAAAAGTGCCAAAAACGTACTTTCTTATAACTCAAGAATGGCTGAACAGATTTTCATGATCTTTGGTTTATTGAATTTGGCTTTGTCGCCGAATAGCAATTATCACAATTAAAATGTGGCAATTTCACGAAATAATGTAATATTAAAGAAAATACGAAATATTATGGCGCTAATATCGCTAGCAAAATTGTTACCATGACAACGGAACTAAAGTGATGGTGTCAACGCTAAGTCACATTTTGATCTGTCAAATGATAATATTTATAAAAATGTCACTCTCTGTCACGTATAATATGCAAGAATGTGAAAAATATTGTGTAAGGTGTAAGAGTTATGTACTGCAGTTTCTTTATTTAATTGATTGGAAATAGAAAAAAAACATATGATAGCAGCGATGATAGCTATCTAGAGCTATATAAAAGAATATACCTGTATATAAAAGAAAGCCTAAATGTAATACAGCACATTATCATCCAGATCAATCCTCATTTACAAGCTCTCAAACAGTAAGGTATGTGAATTTAAATCTATTGACGCCGCCGATATAACACAAGGGGCGGCTTCATAGCTAGAAACAAAATAACAATTTATATCAATGGCTAGAAACGTTTCACCAAATAGACGAACGCCTGGCTTCTAGAAAACTTCACTTTCTTTCTTGATGAGAAGTATACTAAGGCAACAATAATAGAGATGGCAGAACACAATTCAATAACTTCCACTTATCAGCTGTGGGCTCAATTACTCAAGCACAGAGCACTTCTGATTAAGATGAAAAAGAATATAATACAAAATGTTTATTTTTTTAATATTATTTTTAGATAATTATAAAAAAATTAAACCACCACAAATTTCAAGTATGTTGTTTTATTTGTATTCATTTTTGACGTATCACATAGTAATTTATGTATCCTCAGCATTTACCAACGCATTGGAGGACGTCTTCAAGACGCTGGAGTAGTTACATCTCGCACCTTCGGTTCGCCGATGACATCATCATAGTTACGGAGTCGCTAGAACAACGGGGCGAAATGCTGCACAGCCTGAATGGAGCTTCTCGACAAGTCAGCCTCGGTGTAAACTTGGATAAAACCAAGATTATGTTCAACGAACATGTTGTACTGAGACCGATTGCCATCGAAGGAGCGACACTCGAAGTTGTTCAAAAATATTATCTACCTGGGGCAGGTTATCCAGCTCGGTAAATCAACTTCGAGAAAGAAATAGCCAGAAGAATTCAACTGGGGTGGGCAGCATTTGGCAAACTACGTCGGGTCTTCTCCTGTGCGTCCTGCCTGTTATGTTACCTATGACCTACGGTGACGAAACGTGGCCACTGAAGGTGGGGTAGTCCGTGACCTAAAAGTCGTGCAGCGGGCTATGTAGCGAGCTATGCTTGGAGTTTCTTTGAAGGATAGAATTCGAAACGAGGTCATCCGACATAGAACCAAAGTTACCGACATAGCTAACGAAGATTCAACTTTCTGTTTTGGAAATTAGTTTCGAAAACAGAATTATTATTCTTTCTTGGAAACCAGGTTCGTTAAAAGAAAAATAATTCTGCTATGGATTTCCAAACCTTCGTTTCCAATCTGGCCGTAGGGTTGCAGAATAAGCAAGCTAAAGTGGCAGTGGGCTGGCCACATCTGCCGAAGGACTGATGGCCGTTAGAGCAGACGAGTCCTAGAGTGGATACCGTAAGAAGGAATACGGAAGGTGGGACACCTCCTAGCCAGCTGGACCGACGATCTGCGAAAGGTGGCTGGGACGTACTGGATGCGGAAGGCGGAGGATCGGCAAACGTGGCGCATATTAGGAGAGGCCTATGTCCAGCAGTTGACTGCAATAGGCCAATTGATGATTTTTTGTATCCTTAGCATACAACAGCAACCTTCATAGTTATGGTATACTGATGATATCGCACTGGTTGACAGGGCTCTTAAAAGCAGGTGGAATCTCAGTTCTAAAAGAGCTTACGAACCTCTTTGATTCCGTCATCCAGCAGAACTTAACATCGAACTGTAGTGCGGTGGTACTGTTCTCCAAAAAAGGTTATAAGGTCTTGCTGAAGAATTATAAGACTCCTGAGTCATATCTCTATAGAAGTTTTTTTCTTGAGAATCGTCTTGAATAGTTGTGAATTCCAGCCACTGGAGCAAGCCGGGTTTTAAAAGGGTTATAGTGTTGCAGCCAATACTGTTGAGCAGATTATACAAAAGACCTGAGAGTATAATCAGCCGCTATGTATGGCATTTGTAGATTACGAGAAGCCTTCTGACATTTCTGCTTTTTCGGCGTTTCTGGATTGTCTACGACAGTGTCGTGCTGATACGATATTTTCATTGCTAAGATGGTAATTTTAGATTAGAAGACGAAACCCAGAAAGAGATATAGGTACGTCGAAGGGTCGACAAGGGTTGGGCAACATTGGGAAAATTAGTCGAGGTTTCTACTCCCCTGTTATGACTCATGGGGCCCAAATGTGCAAACTGACAGCATATGTCCCCAACATATGGTGGAGGATCGAGGGCTATGGCATACTTTGGGTGAGGCCTAAGTCCAATAGTGGACTGAAATAGGCTATTGATTGATTGATTGATAAGAACGAAATGTTAGGCAATAGTAATTTTTTCTTACCAGTCTTTTTCTAGCCATTTACTAGCTATTGGTATAAAGATACTAATAGTATTTTTATTTTGTTGTAATATTCTAAAAATCTACCACTTTTTTGTAAGACAAGGCCGATGTTTCTTACAGTTTTCATTTAATATTTTGAAAAAAAAACACTACTAAAAGAGCGAAATAAGGTGTCGAAAGTTTATACAACAATTACTATTAGAACTATCGGGATACTTATATTTATACAACAAGTCCGTCAGTTTAGAAAAAAATACTATTGGCGATGGTAGTCGACATCCACGCAGGCGGAGCTGCGGGCGAAAAGCTAGTATCATATATATCTACTAGCGACACTCTATGTCAAAAAAATGTATGTGTCTATATAAAATTCATTTCGTCTAATGTGTCCTCTACACGTCAGCTTAAGCACCCGCCGATGACATCTGCAGATGCATAGGGACCATAAGGTTCCGGCATAAGCTCAGGCTCAAGCGAATGCTCAATCTGTCCCCTGTACGTCAAATTCTATTAGTGTAAACCAATGAAGTTTAATACAACCAACTACTATGTAAATCATTGGTGTAAATAGTGAAATAAAATTCGTTCGTTGTTCTTTCTTATGAAAACGCAGAATATAAAGCTTCATTTACACTAAAATATTAAGAAAGAATACTCTTGTTCTATCTCTAGATCTATGCTCGTGAGGTTTAAATCCACGTTAAGCAAATGTTTCATGAGAAAAACACATCCATACTAATATTATAAATGCGAAAGTAAATGTCTGTCTGTCTGTTACGCTTTCACACGTAAACCACTGAACCGATTTTAATGAAATTTTGTATAGGGGTAGATTAGACCTTGAGAAAGGACATAGGCTATGTTTGGTCGCGATAACCGACATCCACGCGGGCGGAGCCGCGGGCAAAAGCTAGTATAATATAATAATTTAGAAAGACAGTTTTTTCTTCTCTAAAGCCAATCCATATATTCCTCATCCACGCCAGAATAAGCAAGCTGAAGTGGTAGTGGGCGAGCCACATTTGTCGAAGGACTGATGACCGTTGGAACAAACGCACCTTACAGTGAAGACATAGTGAAGATTGCGAGAAGGCAATTGGAAGGTGGGACGCCCCCTAGCCAGATGGGCTGACGACCTGAAAAAGGTGACTGGGACAGACTGGATGCGGAAGGCGAAGGATCGGGAGCAATGGTGCACATTAGGAGGGGCATATAAGACTGGTGAAGCGGACCCCAGACTCCGAGGTGAAAACTTTGGATGTGACTGGGATTAAAGCTAGTATGTTGAAGAGGGCTGACTGGTGCAAATCCGTCTACTATTGTAGTCAATTTTAAAGGACATAGCTATATTAAAAAAAAACGACGAACTGAGAACCTTCCTCTTTTTGGAAGTTGGTTAAAAATAGCCTCAACGGCTGAATTTCCATAATGATGTTAATATAAAGTATCCGATAAGCCGCTGATAAAATCTGATAGTTCGATTCCGAAAACGTATATCAGTAGGTATTACATACATGTATTACTTTGTTATCTATAATATATGACCGGATATACCTAATAGTCTAAGAGCTAGGGACTGGTAAACTAATATTATTAATCAATTAATATTTGTACTATTCTAAAATTCTAAATTAGTTGTTATATACCTACTAGTTTAATATTATAAAATGTGAAAGTTTTTGAAGACGTTTGGATGTTTGTTGCTTTACATTACTTTTTAGACGAATAGGTTCTCTTGGGTTAAGGGATCGCGATCAGAATAATATCACGTGGGTGGATCAGCGGGCATCAGCAAGTTGGCGGTAGTTATAAAAATTATTAAAAAAATACTACTTGCTAATACGATAGAGCCCAAGCTAAAAAAAATAAGCTTAGGATGCAATCGGGACTAACTCTATGGTAATGATGACTATTGTGATTCTCAATTAGCCTATTGCAGTCCACTGCTGGACATAGGCCTCTCCCAATGTTGGGAGGCTTTGGCCTACTGTTTCTACGTTGGCTAGACAGATTTTTACAGGATTTTATTTCGAGTTTGCCTTCTCTCGCAGTGATATCGTCGTCGTATTTTACCGTTAGTCGCCTCTTATACCCTTCAAGAAACATGACTATTGTGATTACCAAAAACTTTTTTTTAAATGTTAATCTATATCTATCTATCTATACTATTATATAATTGTAAAGTGGTCGTGTCTGTACATTGGAGATATTTAAAAAAATACTTGGGTTATGTTATGTTAACGATACTGAACACGAAATTTTTTTTTTTAATTTCCTGTCTGTTTGTCTGTTTGTCCGCGATGGACGCAAAAACTACTGGACGGATTTTGATGCGGTTTTTTTTGTTAGAAAGGGCTTACTCAGACTTAAAATCTTACGTTTGTTTGATCGCAATCGGTTGAGTAGAACCGAAGATATGACCAAAGGTCGCGTTAACCGAGACGCACGCGGGCGGAGCCGCGGGCGGAAGGCTAGTTATTCATAAAAGTACCTACACCTATAACGATATCTACATTCTATAGCCCTACGTATGAAGGCACAATTGCATAGGTATAAAGGAAGTGCCCAGTTGAACAAACATTGTCATCCGTCTGCTAACGAGTGGCATTTTTATGTTAATCTCAAATACCTGTCGGAGCTGCGATCAGCTGATTATTGTGAAACACCTTTCTGGAAATAAAGACATGGAGATAATGTATTTCATCTGTTGTAGAAAGAAAATGCATTCGTGAATGAATGAATGATAATAATAAATGATTTATTGATAACATAAACGTTTTAACATCACTTAATGTACCTATGAGATATAATTCAAAGTGAAGGTAAGTAGTAGTACATTGATTGGACGTACCCTGACTCCCAAACTAGGTATTCCTGTATCTCAGAAGTCAGCAGTTCTGCTGTTACCGTTATACAAAATTTATTTCTTTCTGAGAATATGGCCGTGCAGTGCAGGGAAGAATAGGGCTACCCCATTTCTTCCTGTGGATATCATAGACGGTATTGGATGGAGTTGGTCTTCATCCGACAGTAAATATGACAAAATGTCCGCTGGAGGGCTCACCTCTTAGGCTCACCTCTTATTATGTGGTACCGAAAATCGTATGTGGCGAAATGTGGGTTTTAAAACACCTCGTACTTTATTATAGTAAATTTATACTCTTTCGGGGATTTACAGGTTTGAATATATGTATTGAGTAGGTATGTAAAATATAGCACTTCCAGATTTTAAGGTATCTTTAACTGCCGTATTCTGCCGTAAATCGGTGCAGATAGATTAAAGTTTTACAATAACGCTAATAAAATCTAAAGATAATATATTCATTCAAATAATCGATAGGAAAATTATGTAACAAAATTATACATACTACATACATACATATAATCACGCCTTTATCCCCGGAGGGTTAGGTAGAGGTGAATTAATACCCACATTTCACCCACCCACCCACAGTGATAATTATGTGTACCTAATTACAGTACCTATCATGACAACATTATATAATAACAATGAAAAGAATAAGTCCAAATCTCGTAAATTGACAATACCTTCCGATAGGTACTTAATAGCAGTTAGATGCTAAGTAATTATGGTGATTACGTTAATGTGAGATGATAAAATAAAGTCCAGTCCAGAGTTCAACGTCCATCATCCCTATATTTTATACTTAACTAAAATTTATGAAGAACCGTTTCTTCATTTGTACTTTTTACCCGACTGCTAAGGAAGGGTTATTCACACAGGAAGGCAGTTATGATCTTCGTACTTATGACTATGAGATACGTGACAGCAGTCGTTATCTGAAAATTGGGTACAAGAAGATGACCTTACTGCATTAAAGGAATTTATGTAAATAAATACAATATTGAAGTGTATTTGGTAATGTTAAATATGAACTTTTTTTCTAATAACATTTTTTTAAATCTTGTCTGTCTTTATGTCTGATTGTTCCAGATAATCTCCGAAGTAGGTGGCCGGTTATAACAAAATTTTACTGCAGATAGATGATGATATAAGACACTAGCTGCTACCCGCAACTCCACCCGCGTGAAATTATAATCCCGCTCTCATTACCCATGACAACCGATTCCAGGGATGAAATGTGTTATTCCAGACTATCCAGACCAGACCATCTATCGCTAAACGAAATTTCAACCAGATCGGTTCCATCTTTATTCACATTGAATTTACTCGTAACATTAAAGACGATACTTTATTAGTTTCTCATAGGAGCGCAAGCGCCGTCTTTCACCGGTCTAATTGTTCTTGAAAAATAACACCATCAAATCACCTTTAAGTATCTAATTTTAATCAAAACGAATCGGCAAAAAGTCGATCAACAGCACTGGTTTTGCTTTTAAGCATTCATTCCCAAATAGTTTCTACTCTCCTTCATTCCCATTTCATCAATTTTACTTTTTAAAATCTGACAGAACAGACCGTCCCCTCTGTAACCTTCCATCTCACGAGCCAAGCGGCGCGGTCGGCACACGAGGTGCGGCTACGTAAAATTGAAAACTATTTGCTGAACAAACACGATCCATCATGGGACGCACTTAGTCACATTGCCGGCATAACCTGCCCCAAACAGCCCTACTAAGTTTTCTCTTACGTTTAGACTGTATTGGTAATGTAATTTGGTTATTTAGCCGATGGGTGGATAGAAAGATTTTGTAATTAAAGAGAAGGGACTGCGCGGCGAGAAGTTTTCACCAGGCATGTGTCACGATGCTGGATTTTTACGACTTGCAAGAACCTCACTTCATCTCATCGTTCCTATTTTTCTGCTTCCACCTCCTATTTTCGTTTTCATAAGTAGTACTCGTAACACGTATTGCACCATTATCGAGAAAAAAATAATAAATCTTGCAATATGAGAGTCGAGATGGACCGTATACAATCGCAGCAGTTTAAGTAGTCACCTCCTAATTGACTGAATTGCCCCAAGCACGAAAAACTATCGAAATTGTAACGAAAACGTATCGAAAGAACGGAGCATTCCGATTGGCCGCCTGCCTTCTTTGAACCTGTGTGTGTGTGAAGCCGGCCAATCGCAATGCTCCGTTCTCTCGATACGTTTACGTCACGATTACGACAGTTTTTCATGCTAGGGGTACTGTAGTGACTTTGATTGTCCTTCTCGACTAAACTGATAGCAAAAAATTATACAAAGTTTATACATAAGTGTACCTACTATGGGCACGTTAATACCCATAAATATATGGGGCCAATAATAGACTCCGGAACGGACGACTACACAATATACTAGATACTCCTTTCAAGTGTGGCATTCGCTTTCATTATATTATCTGTTACAAGCTGCCCCGGCGAACTTCGTACCGCCATATTTTCGGCCCGCGTGGTATTCAAATCCCGTTCCCGCTGCACCCTTATCACTTAGGGGTATGAAAAATAGATGTTGGCCGATTCTCATAGATACCGGATAAGCACAAAAAATTTCATCAAAATCGGTCAAGCCGTTTCGGAGGAGTTCGATTACGCACCCCGTGACAGAAGAATTTTATATATTAGAAGATTATAAGTCATGAGTGTCATGACAAAATAAAAAAAAATTCTTGCAAAAAAAATAAAACTTTTTAATTACCAAATAAAAAATAAGGGTTGATCGTAGAGGGGTGAAAATTTAGGGTTGCATGTATTTTTGTATGATGTATCATAAAAAAATAAAAAAATAAAATTTTGTCTGAAAAATAAAAAATAAAAATTAAGGGGTGGACCACCCTTAACATTTAGGGGGATGAAAAATAGATGTTGGCCGATTCTCATAGATACCGGATAAGTACAAAAAATTTCATCAAAATCGGTCAAGCCGTTTCGGAGGAGTTCGATTACGCACATTTGTGACACGAGAATTTTATATATAACTATTCATCAAACGGCGCCCAGTTATGTCAAATCAGGTCGCGTCCACTCATGATTTATGAGTTTCCAAGTCCCCACACAAATATCTAGATCGTACTGTCGGTTAAGATGAATGACTTCAAAAACTTTTGACTTAATAATCCTTGGAAACTTTTTCTTCACATTTACTACTCCAAAAAAATGAAATTACTACATACTGGTGCTTTTAGTTTTTCCTTAGGGTTAATTTACATCCAATTGAATTAGTCAATTTAATTTAACCCAATGTAGTCCACTAGGTGCTGGAGATAGGTTTCTACCAATATGGGCCATAGCACTCGGTCCTCAATCTTCCGCATTCAGTCTTCTTTTTTCATTTTTTGTGATTGTCAGATTAGACTAGTTAGAATATTATTTTGTGTGAATGCATGACAATGTGTCTGAAATTCTTCCTGCCAGAGTAGAATAGGTACAAGGGGCATCCCATCTCATTGCGTGTGTAGATATTAAACTGAAGGATAGGGTTGCTCTCAAGCAAAAAATACTTGATTCAAGGGCTCACGGCAGTCACGGCAATACTTATACCACACCTTAGAAGGTGGTACCTACGTTGAGATCAAAATATAGCGCAATGTAGAAAAATGTAGTCCAGAATGAATATGCAGTAACTGACTTGTATCAAAAATCATGCAACGATTATTAACGAAGCGAAGGTGACATAAAGATTAGGCAGTTATGTACCTTTACTAACTACAGCCACCACACATTTAACAGAGACTAATCAGTTACTAAATTCAAAAACTAAATAAAAATATCTTCTGACGACGTCTGAAGAAACAATTCCAATTGTCGTCTACACACTTAAAGCTTGATTGTAAACGGAGGGCAATGACCCGCCGCCATTTTGTGATGTCTCTAATTATTGCATCATAGTGTTCAAACGTTCGGATACACTCTAATAAAGATTCATTAATACCTTTGTTTATCACTTTATACCAAATATTTACTTCTACTGCCAAAACTGATTGATTTACGAAATTAATTTTGTATAAGCGACTCAGACTTTTGAGTTTTAGATTAAATTTTGTAAGGATTACTTTGATCTTCTAAGTTGATTTAAATAAACGATAAACAAAATTATTGTAAAAATATTTGATTGAAGTATAGAAAAATATGCGTTATTTTATAATCTATCAGTGTACGACAAAAAACAAATATTATGTATTCTGTTCATGGTTCTTGCCTCAACGAAATTTTCCCACCGTTGACTTCAAAAAATTGAATTTAGAATATAGAACACGACGACGACTCTTGCTCTGCTGGAGCGACACAAGCAAAACCTGCGTGTCACGGTGATGAAAATACTGCGGTGGATGTGCGGCGTCTCGCGTCCGCGGCAGCCTTTATGTGAGTGACATCGCAGCTAAAATGCAAGAGAGCCGCCTTCGCTGGTACGGCCACGTCTTGCGGCAGTCGCCAGGCTATGTGGGTAGTAAATGCCTGGCAATGGCGCTCCCACCGGGTCCAGGTAGAAGGGGTAGGCTCAAGAAGTCCTGGCTTGACGTCGTGGAGGGTGACATGCGTGCAAATGTTCTCACTACCATGGACGCCCAAGATCGTGCGAAGTGGAGGAGGAAGAGCTGGAAGGTGGACCCTGAGCTCCGAGGTCATCTTGGCCACGGATGAAATCAGAAAAATGCGTCTCCATGAAGATGATGACTCATAAGGACTCATTCGAGTGTCAATTTCGGTTGCATTGCATCCAAAGTTTGTAGGAGCTTTAGATCCCGGGTCCGCTCTCCCATAACTCCCTTCCAAAATGTAGTTTATTTTGACCATAAGTGTCGTAAAACATGGCACAAGTAACTCAGTGGTTAAAGTCCCGGGCTCGAATCTTGACCATCACATTACCGATGTGAAATTGTGAATGTCAAGCAGAGGTGTTATTATATTTACATTTCAGCCGGTATATTTGTCTCACGTACATTTTACCGTTCATCAGGTACATTTCAATTGCAGGGCCGAGAATCGAACCCAGTAGGTTACTTACCTCGCTATCGCACGTGAATATGAGTTTAAATTTGATGGGATTAACTTAACTTGAATAAGGAGTGACCTACGATATGCCAAAAATACACTGTTATCAAACGACGCACATTCTTGCTAAAAACATGGACATAGGTTTAAGACAGTCTAGAACAGGTGGCAGAGTAACTAAGCTAATAGACCAAATTATTAAAAGTAGTTTTCGCCAGTTGATAGAAATTCGACGATCATAATATAATGCATTGTAATCTTGAAACTTTGAGGATATCCGGTTATAGATTTAATAGCTGAATTTGCCCTTTCTCAGCCAATCATTTACTGAAACATAGAATATGAATATACCTCTTGCTAACTTATATCGTAATTCGAAATCGCTTGCAAAGAAAGTAAAAAAAGAATCAATTCAATTCTGCTAAAGTACAACCACTGTCACACGACAGAGACTACGAGAAAATTCCATTTGATTTTAGCCTTTAAAGTAATGCTTTTAAAGTTTAAAATTAAATGGGTTTTTGTAGAGTGAATGAAAGAGTGTAATGAAACTCTTTTCATTTAATTTTGTGACTGTACGTCTATAGAAATAAGGTCTAAACTTAAAAGGCATTTTTTTGCAGTCTCTGTTTTGTGACAGTGGTTGTGCTTCAGCAGAATCGAGGGCCTGGCAGCTTTAGGCCTGGCGACATGGCCTAGGGCAGCCTTAAGGAAAATTTGTCCTTGTTCATTGGAGCTATTTGCGGAGCCTAGCTGATCTTACGGGAGATTTGCTCCAGTTCACCGAAGGTATTTGCGGAGCCTAACAAATCTTACAGGAAATTTGCCCCTGTTCACCGGAACTATTTAAATAACTACATACCTATCTATTCCTTAGTAAATCTATGGTAAAAACACACCTAAGCTTAGGCCTGGTACACCATAAGGTTATCTAGATAAATGATTAGATTAAATATTTGGAAGAGTGGTCATTTCATGTTATAAATAAGGTAACTGTACCAATGCTCGACACTGTACCAATGCTAGACACTTTCGAACAAAACCCAGTATTTTGAGAAAATTATCCATTTGTTTTATAAGACTATTGACTTAAAAGATGCCTAATGGTATCTATAAGATATGTTCAAATATTCGCAACACCATCCGAAGTAAATTTAGAAAGACTGTTGACAGCAAATAATGTGACTCCGTGAACACGGTCGTGTTATTTCTTAAGATTTTTGCCAAGGGTACTGATTTTTATAGGTGTGATTTTTTTGTTTATAAGTTATGATTATTACTAATTTTAGTATAAACGTTATAAATATTGAAGTTATTGACATACTTGGACCATTGGGACAATGATGTCTAGCATTGGTGTTTTCGACCAAGTGCATAATAATTTAATTTAAAGTAAAAGTATGATAGATTTTAAAGATTTTATGGGCAAAAGTTAATGTCTAATTGTTGCTGTAACAGTTAAAAAAGAATGTAACGACTATGCTGTAATTAATTTGTTAAATTTTTTAGATTGAAATTTTATTTTTCCTTAAAGTGTCGAGCATTGGTACAGTTACCTTAGTACACAAGGACAAAATAATGTGTATTCTCCAATGTTGATACACTATCTTGAATGAGGTTGGGGATACAGACGCCTTACATGGAAATTATTAGTCAAATAGGATCTAGCTAAGCAGGTTGTATTGAAAATGAAGCTAGTTAGGTGAATTTAGGTACCTGAGCATTTTCTAAGGGTTCAGAAACCTACATGACAGAAAAAAGATCTTGAGACATATCAGGATTTCACTTGCTTCTTTGAACTTGCATTAAATAGGTATATTAAGAATAATCTTCAACGCATGGAAGCCGTCGGCAAAATAATTATAAATAAGACTTCTTTTTAATTCGAATTATGTATCAATAAATTCATGTATGAATAGTTCTGTGTTCCCCAGAGGACAAAGTTAATATACCTATTTAATGTCTTGTTCATTATTTTATGTAAGGTTTAGGGGTCACAGAGATTAATAAATTAGAATTGTTAAGCTAATTTTGTCGCTGACGTACGTACGTCATAACTTCAATCAATACACATAAGTAGGTACCTACCTAAACCTACAACGTATACCTACGAAATCATCAAAACAACGCTTCGGTCGACGGTTAAACACGAATTTGAATCGATAACGAGAACACACGCCGATAAAGTTACGTAATCGAGTATCAATAATTCGTTCATTCATTCAGAAAGCGTTTCGCGCCTTTCCTTGCAAAATGGCGGCAAACACGACGACGACGGGCTCGTAATTTTGTTATGAAATTTTGGTAAGTACTTATGTACACTCACTGACTCACACGAACAAAAAATATCTTAAAACCTATAAATTGAGGATTATAAAACTTTTGTTGAATAAATATTTCTAACTAAATAACGAATTAAACAGAAACATTTTTTAACGAAACATTTATTAAATAGAAACATCAAGAACGTTTAGTTAAGTAGGTACCTAACCGAATGGAGTATAGGTGTTTACTTGCAATTACGTTTAAATACAGAACTGTTGGAGAAGTCTCCATTAGCTGCACAATAAGCAAGTCCGACTAACCTACATGCAAAGGGC
Source organism: Eilema depressum (assembly GCA_914767945.1). NCBI lineage: Eukaryota > Metazoa > Arthropoda > Insecta > Lepidoptera > Erebidae > Eilema > Eilema depressum. The sequence continues at coordinate 12,857,744 of OU612031.1, forward strand.
AGTCAAAGTTACACCGTACGATATGTCATTGGTAATACTGGGTGGCGCAAAAGTAGTGGCACTAAAGAAAATACCTTTATTTTTTTTATATGAAATTTTCTGTCATTCTGTTGTTGAAAATTGTGTAGTGAACAAATGTAAAATACACTGAAAATAAACATGGACCGTTTTACTCCCCAAGAACGTGGAATAATTGTGTCAAACGCTTTTCCAGGCCGAGTTATCTCTCGTTTTGGCGATTTGCCTTGGCCTGCAAGATCACCCGATCTGACCAGTCCAGACTTCTTTCTTTGGGGTTTTTTGAAATCTCGGGTGTATGTGAACAAGCCACAGACTCTCGCAGCTCTAAAAGAAAACATTCGTCAAGAAATAACGAACATATCGCAGGAAGTGTTACGGCAAGTTATGCAAAATGTCATAAATAGGGCTCAAATGTGTATCAACTCTGGAGGTCACCATTTAAAAGACATCATCTTTAAATCCTAATGGTACGAAATTTAATGGTACAAATATACATTTAAAAAAACCTAAATCTAGTTTTCTAATTTAGAAAAAATGTTATAGCCGAACCAAATAGGGTCTTTACTTTTGCGCCACCCAGTACGTACAACGGAATGTGTGCATTCTGCGATAGAGGTGCGTTCAGTTTTATCACGAACGTTATTTGCCGATCGGCGGGTCAGTATCGATTCGCGCGTCGTTGTCCCTTATCGAATAGTCGATATATTTGTTTGCACAGGCCCATCAATGAGAGAGGCTCGAGTGTATCTTGCGTATTTGAGCAATAACTTGTTTGATAACGTTTTACAGTGCTTGCACTGTGATTAGTCTCGGCCCTCCAGATTGTGTCGAATGATTTTTTTTGTTCTATCAACTAGAGATTGGCTGCAATCATGTGCAATGTTTTGTGTTGAAACGGCAATTTATTGAGTGATAATAAAGTCCTTCTGTTTAGTAGTTCAGGCCGCTGCCTGTCATCAATATTATAAATGCGAAAGTAACTCTGTCTGTCTGTCTATCACGCTTTCACACCTAAACCACTAAACCGATTTTGATGAAATTTGGTACAGAGATAGATTAGACATTGGGAAAGGACATAGATTATGTTTCCTCGCGATAACCACTTAGGCGAAAGGCCTAAGGAGTAAGAGATTTTGTAATCAATGTGTAAGTCATGGTATGTTTTTTTTACCTTAGTATCCTTCAATGAATAATCATTTACCTTCAGTCTATAAATATCGATGTCAAACATGTGAATTGTCTATGGAAATAGAGCAACTTGGCGGTGAAATTGACTTTGTAAATTAATTACCAAGCAAACTTGTAATCGCAGTTTGATTACATAACTATTAATTGTAACTTTATTGCAGATTTCAATATTTTATGACAGCACAAAAGATTGCACAAAAAAGTAAATAAAAAAATACAACTCAAAGCTACTGTAACAGTCATTAATTATTAAGACCTATTCTCTGAGTGGACTGAAAAGTCTAAGTAGGTAACTTTTAGATATAACCAAAATCAAATCCAAACAAAACAGAAAATAAATCCGAAAACAAAACGTGCTTAATCAAAATAACGGCAATAATAACCACAAACCGCACACATTACCCAGCTTAATAGCGCCCGGCAAGAACTGGAACAAGCCGGGCCCCTTTCCCACAGACGGCCACTCAAGATCGCATTTTGGTAATAAAATACCGCCATGTAATATAAAAGCCGATCGCATTATCCAAAGGAGCCATTATTAAAAAGTATCGAGTTTCCGAACGCACCGCGTCTGCGTGCTGGCCAATCAGAAACTCCCGCCAACACACCGGCCAATCAGAGCACCCCGTTTTATTTTTTATTGTAGATCGAGTTAATGGATTGTTCTTCGTTTTGATTTATTGTATTGTTTCTTTTTTTTTTGGCGCCAAGTTGTTTTTAAATGCTGTTAATATAGTTTGTTTGTTACATAATATTAATTAAGGTTAGCTGTATTATATATTAATGGACTTTGTTTATTTGTATTAGTGTGACAAACTTTAGGAATTTTCTATAACAAACAAGAAAAACATTTTGATCGGTATTTAAAAAATAGGTAGGTAGGGTAGGGTGCATGAAAGGGTTACTGAGGAGATGACATCAGATAAGAATGTATGGAAGAGAGAGAGAGTTAGGTAGGTACATACTTATTGCACCCACCCACCAAAAATAATATTTGGGATAAGGGCCGGCAGATGAATAGATGAATATGACCATAATACATGATTTACCATAGTCATTTTATGATTATTAATTAAGAGTCTATCATATCCGTGTGGTGACGGCGAAAGAATACAAGTATCGCCACCCTATCCCCCTCGAAGGGTGTCGTAAGAGGCGACTAACGAAAAAATACGCGATATCACTGCGAGAGATGGAAATCTCGACATAAAACCTTGCAGGTACCCTGTCCGGCCAGCGTGGAAATAGTCAAAGTCAAAGTCAAAGTCAAAGTCAAAGTCAAAGTCAAAGTCAAAGTCAAAGTCAAAGTCAAAGTCAAAGTCAAAGTCAAAGTCAAAGTCAAAGTCAAAGTCAAAGTCAAAGTCAAAGTCAAAGTCAAAGTCAAAGTCAAACTCAAAGTCAAAAATCATTCATTCTGTATAGACCATCAAAACGGCAAAGTAGGTCAAAGCCTCCTAACATTGGGAGAGGCCTATGTCCAGCAGTGGACTGCGATAGTCTAATTGATTGAAGGCGTCCATTAGACGCTCATCATGCCATCAATCATGAATTACGTTTGAATGATGGTTTTACTGTCGACATACATGCAACCATAAGTCACCGCATTAGACAATAGGGTTCGAGTCCCGCATGAGCTTGATTTCACTTTTTCCGATTTTAAACAATTTGGATATGTAATTCGTCAATCACGGCCGTGTCTGATTAAACTGACAGCAAAACCTACCGTGTAATGGACGCCTAAGAGAGAGGTATTCTTTTATTTAAAAAAAATCAATTAAAACTCAGTCAATACTAATAGTACCTATAGGCAGTGCTCCACCAGCATCAGGTCAGTGGTTCATAAGAAAGGAATTTCGTCACAATAAGTGTCATGTCAAGGAGTACCACGTTGAAGCCCTTGACCCAGCTGCCCAACGTGAGCCTCTTGGGTACAAGTCCGTTACCGGTGACGAATGTCGGAACAATGACTTAAAATCAACCTTCTACACGTCAACATCCTTAAGAGTTATTTTTTTTTAATTAAGTATGGCTGTGGTAGACAAGAAGATGCCTACTTAGAATGTTACCATATTAAAAAAACAAAAGGCAAAAAAGATAAAAATAGGCAACCAACCTATTAGAGTTGGCACCATAAACTCAAGAGATGAGGGATCCAAGTCTAAACACCTTGGACTAAGCGACGTACCTTCTATCCATCTTATAGTTAACGTACTGCCCGTGAAAAATGTCCAGTTGATGGCCATAGGCTCGGCTTTTGGAACAAAAATATAGTTCAACGAAATGTAGGTGCTAATGCATCTCTGCCTACCCTGGGAATATATTGGCTTTGGGAGTATTTGACTATTTGTATGCCCATGTTATGAACTAAAACTACTATACTAATAAAACCCGGGTAAAACCGTGTGATACAATACAGCTAGTTATATAAACAAATTGTACCTGTAAAAGGGATTTTAATTTATTAATGCCTGTATTGTTTACAATTTTTATGTTCATTTCATCCCAGTTGAGTTTCCCTTCGTCTAATACGAAGTCGAGTACTGGTGCCGACCTAGACATAAATTCTCTGGAAGAGTGTTTCAAATGTATCTCTGTTTTAATTTTCAAAATGGTAATTCAAAAAATTAAAAAATCGAATACAAAATTGAGGTAAGAAAACAAAATCGTGGCTGCTGAAAAGTAGACGAAACATCGGGGTGAAAGTAAATAACAAATATATTGCGATAGAATCCGTTAAAGAGTTTGATTTCAATAAAAAAACAAAAATTAAGAAATAAACTTAAAGTAATGTAAACTTTACTCCGGCTAGTACTATAGATAGGTTCGACGGATATTCCGTAGCGTTTCGTAGTTGCTCTCATTAAAGCTGTTTATTGGCTTATACTGCCTTTGAGAGCGACTGCCGACTCACATGCCAATTCTAAAGGGCGTACCAGCCAGCAGGTGAGGTTAGTAGGGACTCGAAATACTTAGTTGACCGCATATATCTAAATATAGTAAAACCATGAAGTGGCTAAAATCGAAACTACGATTTTCACAGTCAAATGCATACTGTTTTAATGCAAATGAAGCGAAGGAAGGTGCAACTAATGTCGCCGTGTTTTGGGCCAGCTGCATCTAATTTGTATTTTAAATTACTGAAATTGACATGATGAAGAAGGAGAAGAATAAGGCCACATCTAGACGTTTAAATATCCTGTCTAAACCAGTTGGAGTGTAGGCATGCGCAATGGTGACAGTCAATACTACGGTGCGTGTCCCGCTAGCACGCTGCGACTCGCTCTATGTCACGTTTGTACTTTCATTTTGTTCCTCGCTTTACACAAAGCGTTTCAGAGGTTAGGCATTTTAGGGAGGTAAGTACACATTCCTTTTGTTTAGTAATGATTGATGATAGAGAGATCATTAGAATACACCAATCAGGCATCAGTCAAATAGAATCAGACATGGGAATGGAGATACTTAGCAGAAAATACATAAAATGAGTAAATAAGAAAATAGGTAACTAGCCAGTTGCTTGAGCTGTTTACCATAAAAAAAAATGATAAGATGATAATATTAAAAAAATGGAACATCTAATTGAAAAAATTGTAAACACCCCTTGTCACTTCTTCCAAACGACAATTTCCGTACTCAACCCACGAAACCCTACCTCAAGTTAAAAAAATAATGATTATTCCATTTTATATCCTTTTAAGTTCTTTCCGATCTCTACCCTGGCTGACATATTGCAGCTACGCATTTGTTTATGATGTAGGTAAGCACTTGAAGTGTGCGACCCGTTTATATAAGAAACTGGGTGGCCAAATTATTAGGGACAGTATGTACTCATTTATATGAAAATTATAGATTAGAACATTTGTGTGAACAGTGAGAGTGCTTTTCAAAGGAGTATTAATTTATATAACCTAACAAATGTGTTGCATAGAAGTCAGAAAAATTCCTGAAAGAGTAACTTTACCTATTTACAAATGTAGGTATCAGACGGAAACAGTCAATCTTCTGACTCAGAAAACAATCCTTTTGAAATTATAAATATTGTGGAGGTCGAGGGCAAGGGGGACGGACTCCATAAACGGCTCTATAAATTGAACTTTTACAACAACACTTTTATGAAATAGGTATTATTTAAAAAAAAAATGTAAGTATTCCACATTCAAATATTTTCCACATTTGAAACGTCAAACAACATGGCGACGGATCATTTGAATTATAGGTAAGGTATCAAGAACATTCTTTTTTTTAAATATCAATAAATAAAAAAAAGAACCATGCAGTATGAATCCCTGTACCCCCGCGTCCCTACGGACGGGTATTACCGTCACGTATGTTTATTTTTATCACGCGCCGACGTGACCGTGGCGCCATCTGCCGGCAATACCAACTGTTTATTTGCACTTTGGGTGTATGTAGCGCAGTGCCCGTGTTTGGACTGAAGGGGAGGATTTTTCTTCCTTATTACTCTAATGTTAATGAATATCATTTTAAAAAGTTTATTGAGAAATAGTTTATGAAATGTATCCATAAGAACGGTATTTAATTGAAGATTTTTGGATTTTAATTAATTTATAATTAAAATTAAAATCTTTAAGGTATATATTAGCTGAAATATAATTATTTACCTAGAGATGTTGTTACGCATGGTTTACATGGCAGGTAAAGGTACTCTACTCTAGGAGGGAAAATCTTTATTCTTCATTCCATCTTTTATTTCCTTTATTAAAATAGCTTTTAGCAATTCTGAATTGTTAATAATAAATAATTAATTCTAGATACCTTACAGACTAATTTACTGCAAAGTATGGTGACCAGTAATATAGGTATAATCTATTACCAGCGATCCACAACCAGATTCTTTATACGCTAAGTTGTGTGAACACTGTATATAATTTGGTTGTTGGTGAGAAATAGTTTTTTTTTTTTTTTATTATTTTTTATTTGTATTAAGTACCTAATACACTAGCACAAAAGTATGCAGATTATTACGACTCTGAAACTAAACGAATAAACGTTAATAGGTTCGACGTGACCTCTATATAGAACAGAAAATATAGTACCTAGTTGAAAGGGGTCCTAATAGTTCACGTTTGGTTGTATTGGGAAACTAGAAGCTCTAGACTACTCTAGAGCTAGTTAAAAAAATATTTTTAAAGTCCGTGTATCTCCGGCATCATGTAAACCTGCCCTGGCGGTAGACGTCGCAGAGCTAACAGCGCTTGTTGGCTCATTATTGTTTAAGACCGTCCGAGCTTAACTCGGCTTTAATATTAGCTGTTTTAGCAAAGCATCCTGTTTTCATTTTTTCAACTAACTTCAAAATAAATTCTCGATTCATCGGAATATTTTATCTCCCACAGTCGAGCTAATTCAAAAAGGGCATCAGAATGTCCATACAGTGGGATCCCTGTAAGGACCTTCTAATGCCCTTTGAAACTTTTACAATCCGATTTCATTACATAGTGTCTAAAAACTTAAAAATCTAAGATTCTTTTTTTAAATTCCAAGCCTTATTTTTTACATTCATTTTAATATATTCCAAGCAAATTGACACAAAATACGGCAGTTTGATAAGCACGTGATTGCTGTTGGGCGACAAATTTGTCGTAGTAATAAAATCAAACAATGATTAGCAGACGAGCGACGACCGGCCACTGCGACAACTCTCGCCACTTTTCATAAGTTCAATTGAACGGAAAAAATCGCAGGAGACTAATCACGTCGCTTGGACGGTGTTATGTTGGACTGAAACAGTTTTTATTTATAAAAAATATAGGTATCATTGTATGCTTTTGAGAAATAAAGCCCGTTGCCACAATCTACAGGATTCTGTTCTTACAGGGTCGGCAGCACGGACTCCCCTGGCCCTCGATTCTGCTATAGCAAAACCACTGTCGTGCCACAGTCTCTGCATAAAAAATCAAATGGAATTTTCTTGCAGTCTCTATGGTATGACTTAGCATGATTTAGCAGAATCGAGGCCCTGGTGTTGCACTCGCCTATTGGCCATGGTGACCTCTTACCATCAGGATGGCCGTGTGCTTGTCTGCGACCTAAGTAGTATGAAAAATCTATATCAAGAATAAAAAGCAGTCTGTGTGCTTCTAATAAAAATTGTCCAGATCCATTTACTAGTTTTTACGTGAAAGAGTAACGAATATTCACATACAAATGCAAGCAGAACCATACATCCTCATATATTTTCACATTTTATAATATAGTCTGAGGGTGACTATGTATTAATTTTTATATTTACTGTAATATAATTATTTTGCAATTGTAATATATTATCTGATTGTTTAACTAGAATACTTTATATATAACTACATTATCTGTAATAAAAAGAATAAGGCAGCAAGATTAATGTTTATGATTACAAATATAAATTAGGGGGAAATCTTTTTCCTTTTAATTTACAAGCAAAATGTATATATGAGGAAAATGTTCTCGTATTCCTTGGAGCTAAATAAAGTATGTAAACTTACTAATAAAATACAAATATTTGCGAACAAACATAAGCACATCACACAACGACTTATGAGTGAATGAAATACCTACTATGTAAATATTTTAAATGAGTCATCAAGGCTTTCTTAAAACAGCTATATAAAACATCTTTCATAGTGAGGTGATTTTTTATTATAATAAAAAGAACTACAATTTTGCTCTGTCTTCTGCACTGACGGCACATAAACTCTCTGTTCTTACAGGATCAGCAGCAGAGTGTGACTCCCCGGCACACACCCATAGGCCACGGAAACTACTTTCCATCACTCTTCCATCTTTCCATCAACATACTTTGCTCATCTGCCACTTAAGGGGTATAAAAAATGAAGTGGATGGTCAGTAAATTATGAGAGTTATCAATATTTAATACCCATCTAGGCAATCGATTCCGTGACCATACACCACTCACTTATATTACAAGAAACACCATATTATAAAAAACAAATATTACTTTTTTGTAACATAATAAGTGTTGTGTAATAATAAAATGTAATGTAAAATAAAAGAAATAAAATAAATAAGACCATTTTGTGTTCCACTGCACAAAAATTTAAGTTCCTGCGCCCCTCTAGTTGAAACATGTTCGACTAACAATTAAGGTAGAATTTAAAAAAAAACTGTTCTTTATTTAAGAAAGCTTCGGAGATCGGTAATTTGTTCAAATTTCTTTAAAAATTTCTACCCGATGTCCGTTTAATGGAGTGCCTTAGCTCTATGTTTATTCGGAGTTCGTTTTTCGATTGAATAATAAAAAGTCTCATGATTAGATTAACGTAGGTATAATTTTGTTTTCTTAATTACTTTGCGAGTTAATGGAAAGTTTGCGCGATTTTATATACATTTTTATCGAGATTTTTTTTGTTAAAATATGTATAAATTAAATTCTATGTATATCTGATGGGAATTCTCGATGTGAATCAGGGGGAATGTGGTTACGAGCTGGTTTTAGTTTAGTAATATACTAGAAAATACATAAGTAAATAGCAACAAATACTATACTCTACAACTGCAACAAGCAGAAGCTTATAAGTCAATGCCTATGATCCTATGAATCGATGATCATAGCCTTATTCCCAGTTACACCCGTGGCTCTTGGCTCGGCAACCGGGGTCCCAGAAATCAATCAGCCCAACCTCGAGGCATTAACATGCAGGCTTTCTCCCAGCAGGTTTATCGTGTAGGGGTTCGCAGGAGAGGTTGGTATCGCCACTGGTAAAGACTGGTAGAAAGGAAGGACTGGTAAAGACTCCGTACAAACACACGTACCTACATCATACACCATGACGTACCTATATCCAGCGAAGGGTAGTTTAAAAAAAGGGAGATAGAACGAGGATAATATAACACCTCATCACGTTTATAAGAATTTGTATGTATCTTGGTGGTTTGGAGGCCGCTGTTATCAGTTCTCATTAGATAAGGCGGGCGACATCCCGGAACCGCAGAGCAAACACGGTTATCTAGGGAAAGGAACTGCGCCGGCGCAGCGCTAATAGAGGAATAAGTTTTATTGTGGGGACTTAGATATATTGGTGTCAAGTTTTAATTTATATGGCTATCAATTTTTTTCCACTTGTCTCCATCGGGAAGGAGGGTGAGATATCCCTAGAAGCGATAGCTTGGCACCGCTACAATAAGTTCCTGTCGTGCCCGTTGTGTCCCTACACCTGCACAACGGCCGACCTAAATGAAGCGACGGAAGGTGCAGTCAATGTCGCCGAGTTCTGGGCTGGGCGCATCTAATTTTTATTCAACTTAATTGAATTTGCTGCCAATGAAAAAAAAAAGAAGAAGTGGACTATTAATATTTCATAGTTTTGTTGTCCTAAAGTTTCTATCATCGCACCTCTCGCAAAAGACAGGGAATTCATCCTCAAATCCTCACACGTTGCGACTAGAAACAGTACGCACAGTCAGGTATGAAAGGAGCTTCATCCTCCGCACGGTGAAACTGTGGAATGAACTCCGTGGTTTTTCCAAGCGACTACAGTATGGGGTTCTTCAAGAAGGGCATTAGAAGGTTCTTATGGTCGGCAGCGTGAGTGTGAAGCCCCTGATGATGCATACGTCCATAGGCCACGGTAATCACTTTCTAGGTGGGTCGTGTGCTTGTCTGCCACCTAAGTGGTATAAAAAAGTCAAGTAAATATATTGTCAAGTATCCCAATTAATTTATTCTTTTCATTGTCGTATATTATTATTAGAAAGTGAATCGTCAGCACTTGGATTAATTGCACTGTCACGGAAAATTCACCAATATTTACTTTACATAAGTCACCCCAAGACGTGTGTATAGAAACTAGAAACTTAGAATATCCAGGACCTATCCAGGTAGCTCGGTTATGATCAGGGTATACCCTTAGATAGGGACTGATTGCGGGTTGAACTCCCGTCCCAGATATTGACTTTTTCAGCTGTTTTATAGGAATACTGTAAAACTTTGTTGATTTTCGGTGGAGTAGAACAGGGCTACCCCATCTCTTCCCGTGGGTGTTATTAGAAAGCGACTACGCGTTAAGACTCCATACGACAGTAAACATATTAAACATACAGCCCATGACAAGGTGCCTGCTTAACGGCAATAGACTGCCTCTATTATGTGAAATGTGGATGTTAATACATCTCTGCCTGCCCCTTCCCTTACAGGCGTGAATATATTTTGTATGTAAAGTTTTGAAAAAAGTTATTCTCTATTTCGAGTTCGAACCCACACCTGAGACAGTACCTTTTGGTAAGCTGATTACTGAAATCATCCGTGCTATTCATGTACGCAAGTACATAAAGAACTAACATGCATTAACTAAGAATGTACTCGTAGATAACTACATAAATATATAAAAGATCTTGGTAGGTACGTAAGATATCGTGTGTGAGGGAACGTCTGTCTGTACCCAGTCGTCGTCGTCTCGTCGGTTCCGCGCCGATGCACCGCCGCCATCTTGAATACAAAGTACAGACAACAAAAACATTTAAATACTTAAATTAATAAAAAATTATTAATGATGACTTGTACTTAATTTTATACTTCTCGCCAAAGTTGACGATGATGACCAAGCAGAGTAGGTACTCATAGTGGTCTATGAGTACTCTGCAAGTCGGAATTTGTGTATGGTATAGACGAGTAGCCTATCGCAGTCCACTGCTGGACATAGGTCCCAATGTTGGAAGGTTTTGGCCTACTATATCCACGCTGGCCAGGCGGGTTGGTACTTACAGTGTTTTATTTCGAGTTTTCGCAGTGATATCGTCTGTATATTCTTCCATTAGTCGCCTTTTACGACAGCCTTCGGATGAGATGGGTTGTGGCTTATTAATACCTTGTATGCTTTCTCTATCATTCCACGGATTTCACACTACACACTATACTAATACTAGCTGTTGCCGGCGGCTCCGTCCGCGTGAATGTCGGTTATCGCGACCAAACATAGCCTAATATCCTTTCCCAAGGTATAATCTACACCTGTACCAAATTTTATAAAACTCGGTTCAGTTGTTTGGACGTGCAAGCGTGACAAACAGTCAGAGCTACTTTCGCATTTATAATATTAGCATGGATTAAATCTTTCAATCCCTTCATTACTCTAACTACTTGTCTGCTGCTCAAGGGTTTGCTGGTAGAGAACTCATATTGAGTTAAGCCTGCTCGCCTTTGTACATATTTCTTGTAATTTTCTTTATGTACCTATGATCTCTGTAGGTACTATATGTGTGCAATAAAGAATTAAGGATTATACTCATAATTTATTTCTGCTGCCACTACATGGTTGTATCATAAGAAATATTTTCGAAATCGTCCAGCAAGCCGGTTTCGGCGTTTTTTCGTCTGACTCGGTCGCCATCTCAGTTGAACAAACACAGCCAAGTGTACGCTTCAAGGAAAACATCGAATCAGAAAATGGCCTTTTTCTGTACAAGAATACCGACTTACCTATATAAAAAAGTTTACGTAAAACAAACATTAGGTCTTTGAAAATAAAGTGCAATTTCAAATGGAGTGTTGAAAATATGTTATGAGCTGGGGCTATTTATAGTTTCTGCATAAGTATATTTCGAAACGCATGTACAATAAATGACATTTTATGAAATCTTAACCCTAAGTCGTGAGAGTAACGCGACTCTGGCGCTGGAGAAAATTGGTGGATTTGAACTCCTCCACCGCCGTGGCACCCTGTATTATCTTCAAAAGACATGCAATAAACGCGTACCGCGCATATAGAGTCCATTTTGTGATTGGGGTCAAGATATATGCCAGTAATTATACCATTAGCCGCGTGGTTCCTGTTCGTACAAGGCAACTAAGGGATAGGGCTGTTTAACATCAGACAGATATTATACAGCCCAGGCTCAGCCCAGGCTCAGCCATGCATCTCATGGCTCGAGTCAACAATAATGCCCGGAATACGGCAATAGGCTCACCCCCTATTACGTGAGTACGAATACAGTTCTTGGTATGTTGGCATGTGTATGTAACCACAGAACAAATGTAACAACACCAATAATATAACCGAAAGATTTTTTTCATTGTTTTTTTGTAAGTCAATAGGTAGGTGCATTTCTTTAAAAAAAATAGTAGTGATTGATCGTAATCAATATAGGTAAGTACACCAATCACCGGCGGTGACCAATTCAGCACTTAACCACCACAGAGTGCAATATAAACACGTTACAAACAAACAGATAACGCGACGAGTCTTCGAGTGCAGTACCTTGGTAGTAAACTTGTCGATAGCGGGTTCGATGCCCGATAGTTGCACAATTGATACGCTGACACTGAAACACGTTACGTTTCTAATTAAATCGACTATCGGTTATGTTATCGGTTTATGTATCTGTGGATTGTCGGATTATCCGGTTTTAACGGGTTTTAGGATTTATTTTTTATAGATATGATAATATAATTGTAAATCCTCGAGACATGTACCCATCTTGGACCTGAAATGTGCTCAAAATGTACTCTATGCGTGCAGTACACGGTTTCTTGAGTGTCTTTTGTGGATAGCACGGGGTGGCAATCAGGAACAACGCTAAAACAATAAAATGATAATCATGCTCCATATACCAGAACACCAGAACACCGATCATTTCAAAATCGGAGATGGCCCAGGGTCAGCCTAAGTGCAAGGGAATTGCATTATTGGGCCAACTTACACTCCGTCATATGACACTCGAGATTATTGGTTCGAATTCAACAAACTTCACTCTTTTTTTATCGAGCGTAAATACCCTGGCGGTGTGGTATTTGTGCGGATTTCTGCACGAACAAAAAGTAGCAGTCAGTTAGCCACCTAAAGTAAAAAGTATAAGAAATATATTTAAAAACAATACAATATGAAGTCCAAATATATTGCTTTTATCTCCTCTTATCGGACAAGGCTCCACTTCAGGTCTGCACATGTAACGAGAGTTTCTGTGGAATGCCGCATGCCATAAAATTAGTTCTTTAAACATAATTTAAGCACAAGATAATTTGTGGTAGATATGTATCTACGAATGTTAAACATAACAAAAACGTACCGTATTTTTTTGAAAATACGGGATTTTGGACTACGAAGTGGGATAACCAGGTGGACTAACGAACGACAATCTCACCTCCGGCAACTGACGGCCCACATACGGCGTGCGTTTTAGTCGGTTCGAGTCCGACATAACCTTCTTCTCCGGCTCCGGCGGGGGAGGTATCCGTGGAGATTTTTTGCACGATAAAAAAAAGGTGGACTAACGACCTGAAAAAAGTGTACTGAATGGATGCGGAGGGCGGAGATTCGGGAGCAGTAGCGCACACTGGGCTCTCCCGCCTCTGCCTTTGTCCAGCAGTGGATTGCAATAATTGATCGATCGAATATTCTAGGATAGTACCTAAGTATATAGCGGTTTTTTTTTCTTTGCGAAAATCCTCATGGATAACCCCCAAAATTGTACGGCTAGACTCAAGGAAAGTAAGCACAGTTTACATTGCAGCCGTGAACACGGGCAAACTTACATTGATAATTTTTTTGTTTAAACTTTTTTTACTCAGTTGGGTATTTGGTACTCCACTATGACCTTTGGTTCCATGTCCACCTCACCTGTAAACTGGTACACCAGCTTAATGACAGACGAAGCTCTGATGCAAGCTTCCCCGTAGAGTTGGAAGACCAGACTCTAGCTAGCACATTATTATTGAAATTTTTATAACTAAGTTCCATATCAGATCGAAGACATTTTACAGAAAGGACATGTCAAGAGTACTTGAAACCGGCGAGCATGTATAAAAACGATTATGAACGTAGAAGCAGCGAAAGATGTATGCCAGAATCGTAGCAGGTGGAAAACTGTGGTCTGTGCCTACCCCACTGGGAAAGAGGCGTGACTTTATATATGTATGGGTTCCAAAATATTGACACGCATAACGCAATCTATAAAAAATATTAATACTACAAATGTTCAGATAGGTACAATCGGCAATAGAGATGCGTACACACTTTTCATATAACTTTATATGAAAGGGTGTATACCTGTCTCCTTGGTCGATAGTAGATAGATAGATAGATAGATAATTCTTTATTGTACACAAATAAAATATAGTACATTTATGTATACATGTATGTAGTGTGTATACATGCGTGTATAGTACATGGAGTCATGATTTTTTTTTCTTAAATAAGAGTACCTAGTCGGTATCGGAGTCCTCTACACGAGTCCAAGGCCGGATCAAAGCAACCGAAGGGAAACTATTATTGAAGCAACTTGTTTTTTTTTAAATTGGGTGGTAATTATGACTTTCTGTACTTAGTCACGTACTAAGGTTTAGTCGTTAATGACTTCGCACACACAATCATTGCGACTTGTATGAATGACATATAACGATCAGTCTACGTTATTTTAAGCCTATTTATAGGAAAAAGTGCTGATAAAAATTCTACTAAAACTTAAACGGCATCGGCAGCTTAGTGGTTACGGAGTCGACCTTACGATTAAAAGATTACGGATTCAAATCCTTAGCTATTATACTTCCGAGTTCCAATGTGAATCTACTAGCAGTATATTACCTACTGCTAGCTTATCCAGAGGATTCACGCCGCAAGTATTTCGCATTGAAATATTCTCTTTGTGTTGAATAACCCGTTTATCCAGGAAGGTTATAGGCTAAATATCATCACACTATTACACAAGGGAGCGAAGCGGTAACTATAACAAATCCGGTAAATTCCCGCACATAATTTGAAAATTACAAAATTGCGGACATATGTATTAATACGGATTAGTTAAGTTTCCCACTCTAAAAGTATACGTTACTTACCAAAATTAAAAAGGGTATCACCTCTATACAAATTCTTCACAAATTATTTTTATAGTGACGTCACAGTTCGCCATTCCACAGAATAGGCCCCAAGTTGGACGAGGGCGGGCGTCTCCGGCAGAGACACACAGAATATTAAATGTTTCAATTCTACGATACACAACCACGTCGTTGAAATAACCCTTTCCCTTTGACGTCAACTAGTTTTAGAATAGCTAATGATAGACTGGACTTCAGTGGAGTGTATGTTTAAATACTGGATTAAATGTTACGTGGTCTTAGAAAGACTTGTAGCTTGTCGTAGTCATTATTATCCGACTGCAATGAAGCCAAAATAGAGGGTTATGTGCTTGATCTGCAGTGACGGATTTACCAATAGGCTGAGTAGGCAGTACGTGAGTAACAAATGCCTGGTAATAGCGCCCCTGCCGGGTCCAGGTAGAAGGCCCAAGAAGTCCTGGCTTTACCTCGTGGAGGGTGACATACGTGCTAATGGTCTCACTACCATGAACGTCCAAGATCGTGCAAACTGGAGGAGGAAAAGCCGGAATGCAGACCCTGAGCTTCGAGGTCACCTTGGTCACGGATGCAATCCGGAAAATACGTCTTCATGAGGATGATGATGCTGATGAATAGGCAGGAGCCAATGGTGGCAGACGTTAGAATTAGTAAAGGAGACATTATTTTATCTTGCAGAAGCTAAAATATTTTTATTTTCATCATCATCATCTTATCGCTGTTCCCCGTTGCTCCCGAGGCTTTCACGTCGGTGTCTGGTAAGAGTACCAACTTACTTCTTCTCCTCCAACTGGTATATCTTATACGATGTGGACATACTTTATGGAAGTGACTGCCATCTGATTTCCCAACTTCAAAAAGGAAGCTTGCACCGTAGCCCCGTCCATTCATCAGGTGTACTTACCGGCTAGTAGATGAAGTTGATTTGGACCCTGAAGATCTTGCTGGTGCACCTTTTATTATGGGTACATAGGTATCCCATGAAAAGTGCTAAAGTGAACTGTAAATTAAAATTTTATAAGCTACTTTTGTCAGTGACTGTATTTACAGCATCTCCTATCAAAGCGAGTCTAGTCAAGCTCATCGAAAGGCTCAACATTACCGCCAATAACACTTTTGTCGCTGACTGTATCACCTGTCAAAGCAAGTTTAGTCGAGCTCATCGAAAGCCTCAACATCACCGTCAATAACACTTTGCAAACGACTAATTAAATCACAAAGTCCGCGTACAAAGTCAAAAGAGCTTTATCGTATGCAAAGTGCGGGTAAAGTGGGCCACTCACGCGCACTCACTTTGTGGCCGATTAGCGTCGTTGTTAGTGTCCCGCTTTAGCACCTCGTTGTATAGTTATTCACTAATATCCTACTCACTTGTCGGTAAGTCGTGAGTTAGCGATAAAGGTGCAAGGATATGGCTAATTTAATATTATTTTACGTGTCTCTGTGAATTACTCGTACCTTTCGTACTTGGCGTACATGTATTGGATGCTTCGGTAATGTGTATGAGGCCCTATCTAGACCTGCAGGGCCCTAGGCAACCATACCCGCAAGATACCGATAAGAACAGCTGTAGATTTATGGACGACGGAAAATCAAATCATAGAAAGGAGAATAGGAGAGCGGATCCATAAAATCGATAGTAAATGAGAGGGTAGTATTCCCTTATATATTTTTTTATTGCGACAAACCTGTATCAGTAAATTACAGTATAATTTCTAACAATACGACATTAGTTTTCATTCACTGTCAACGAATGTACCCGCCAATAACTGTCCAATGTCAATATTGGTGCTGGCGAGACAACAGCGCGGTTTTTGAGAATTTCCAATGAAGGTCCGGCCCATGTTTGTTTGTCTGTTTGTCCGGCCGGAGCTTGTAATCTCACTGTTTGGTCTATGCGCGACCTAGAGATGTTATATTACTCTCTTGGTATTGTTCTTACCTGTACTTCAGTTTTTGCATAAGTACTAGTTGTGTATTCCCATGCAGTAACGAGTAACAATGTTACTGCTTGGGAAAAATAATCACAATGTGTCACAGGTGTTACTGGATGCAACGTGGATATAGAAGAAACGAAAGGCGAATTCTGGGATAGTAGCAAGTGAAAAGATGATGTATCTGGTTACCCCAATAGGAAGGAGACGTGACGCGCTAATCTCTGTTGTATCCAAGATGAGAGAGTTGCTTGTTTCATATTTGATTTATTTCGGTGCAACTGCTGTCTAATTTCTCAACTCCAAGAGCTAAGAAAATTCTTGCCAGTCTAACCAGCGTGCAGATGAGGATAGCTTGAGATCCGTGGATATCAGTTGGGGTTCATACACCCAAACCAAATACACCACCCAATCACTCAATCACAAATCAAATTACAATAATTTTACTTCAGGGTGAGGAACGACGGCAGATAACTACTTCATTGTTCTACAGATATTTCCTTTTAACTATGTGTAGTTATAGCCCGCGACTCTGCCACGTGATACCTACATTTCCCTTTCCGTAAGAATTTTGTACTTAGTTTTAGAAAAATTTACACAAAAAGATCGTAAATTCGTTCTCAAATTAAAACTTAACCAAGGCAAACAGAGCTTCATTCTTATATACATACATATAGGTAGTTTTCTACCTATCAGAAGACACAAGTGAGAAATTCCAAAACCGCTCCGGTAAAGGTAAAAAGGTGTTCCTTATATCGGGTGAGTAAACACGCACGTTATGATGTCCAAACAGGGCTCACGTCACGTCTCCGCGTTCCCCGAAACATCGTTAGCGGCCGCGTGCGAGCCGCGCTGGCCATGTACGATTTTACTTTAGGATTATATAACTGCTAGCAGATACCTGTGACTCTGTTTTTTACCAACTTAAAAAAAATGTAACCGAAATTACTAATATTCCTTCTCCTAATCTCTCCAACCCAGCTTGTGTAGTGGGTTCACGTATGTAGTGGCCAGATTCGATCCTGAGTCCAATGAAAGGTTTATTTGTATCTTGTTTGTATCTCGGACGGTGGTACCACACAATGGTGGATGCCGACTGTTTGGCCCCACTGAGACCTTTGGGCCAAATCAAGCGTACCTGCAAGCTAGTACACGGGACTTTTCCGTCGGGGTAACGAGGACAGACGGCAGTCACCCGCATAAAAACTGCATGATAGAAATAATAATGATGAAAGTACAATTCTTTAGGATAACAAACAAATAATCTAAAGAAGGAGAAGGTGTAAGTAGACTTCGGGCTCCTAGGTGAATACCTCGGATGCAACCGGGAACAACGCTATGATAATGATAGATGGGTCCTATCTCTCATGGTTCGAATTGATTTCTCAGAAATATTTGCACTCAGCAGGAATCGAAGTCGCAACTTATGACATGCTCTGCCGTCAAGCTACACAGGTTGCTGAAACCAGTCCCTTCAAAAATCCTTTAAAAATGTTTTTAGGGTATTACAAACTTAATCCATACATACATAATATAATCAAGCCTTTATCCCGGAGGGTTAGGCAGAGGTGAATTAACACCCACATTTCACCAATCATTGTATTAGGTCCCACGTAATTTTAGGGGGTGAGCCTATTGCCGAACTCCGGGCATTATTGTTGACTCGAGCCATGCATCTGAGGCTGAGCCTGGGCTGTATATAACACCTGTCTGATGTTAAATATAGATGACCTATCCATTAGTTTTTTCTAGTTAAAAATTAATCATCTTCTAAAATATATTATAATAAATAATATATTATGAATGGCTACAACATCGTCAACTTTCACCACCCCATACATCTAATCAACTACACAGCTACCATTCAACTACATAGAACTATAATTAACCTAATTGTA
Source organism: Eilema depressum (assembly GCA_914767945.1). Taxonomy (NCBI): domain Eukaryota; kingdom Metazoa; phylum Arthropoda; class Insecta; order Lepidoptera; family Erebidae; genus Eilema; species Eilema depressum. Next base: position 12,876,586 of record OU612031.1, read on the forward strand.
TTAAGCGTGAAAGCCTACTCGTGTTTCAGGAGCCATATTGATCAATATTCCGTCAGTGCAGGCCGAGGCCGGCGCGTGGAGAGGCACCACAAACAACGCGGTTGCGAACCGGCGCGCCCTTTGATCGTGAACGGCGAACGTCCTACATCACTTGTTACAACTGTGTAGAAGACTAACAGAAGGTTAACTATGATCATTCTTTACCAGCTCACGTGTTTCTCTCCTCTACAGTCCCGGGTCCTTTAAGCGGGGCGTGAAAAAGCATCTGATGAGGCCGTAAAGCTGAGTGCCACCATTGTAGCATGGTACGTGTCTATAATGGTGACCCTCTTTCCAAGACTTTGCGCTCAGCTTACCATCAGGCAAGGCGAAGTCAAATTGACGTGTCCTATATACTATGAGACAAGGGGCGATTCGTTGGATATTGTAGAATAGAATGACGAATGTATGGAATCGACGTTTATAATTCGACACACGTTGACTACTGTCATATTATGTCAAATCCCATATATTCGACATTCTATTCTATAAAGCGCCGGCAACGAATTGCCACTTGTCTATGGGGGCTGCTGCTGGAAGGAAACTCATCTACGAAATAAGCTCACCTTTTTACTTATTTGTATTATATTTATTTATTTTTATACGATATTCGATATTTATGCGCTAATAAAAGAATGAAATTAAATAAGTAAATAAATGAAAACAAAGTTAACGTAAAATAGTCCTTTATTTTCTACTAGCTGACCCGGCGAACTTCGTACCGCCATATTTTCCGCCCGCGTGGTATTATCTCTAAATTTATCAGTGTTTCTCTATAATATTATGCATGTATTATACATATAAACCTTCCTCTTGAATCACTCTATCTATTAAAAAATCGCTTCAAAATCCGTTGCGTAGTTTTGAAGATTTAAGCATACATAGGGACGGACAGACAGCGATAGCTACTTTGTTTTATAATATGTAGTGAAGAAGGTAATACACGACGGTCATCTATAGTCCACGGTAACTACTTTCTATCGGTTACCTATCTTAATCCCGAATTTTAATATTCCGAATATCATAATCCCGAAAACGTTTGGCCATTTTTTCATAATCCCGTTTTTTCAAATTCCGAAGTTTTATTTGCCATATAATCGCAACTCCGAATTTCATTTGCCCAATTATTCATTTGTACGACGTTTTATAATCCAGACGAACGAGTTCCAGACACACGAAATCTAAATGCACAAAATCCAGATGACCGTAATCCATATGCATGAATGCCCAAATTTTAAAACACAATTTTTTGAAATGCATTTAATTGATAACCAAACAAACAATATCCAGATTTTTAAAACCAGCTAGCATCAGGCATGCAGCATGCAGCAAGCATCAGGAATTTAGCATGCAGCAAGCATCAAGCATGCAACATGCAGCAAGCATCAAGCATGCAACATGCAGCAAGCATCAAGCATGCAACATGCAGCAAGCATCAAGCATTTAGCATGCAGCAAGCATCAGGCATGCAGCATGCAGCATGCAGCAAGCATCAGGCATTTACCATGCAGCAAGCATCAGGCATTTAGCATGCAGCAAGCATCAGGCATTTAGCATGCAGCAAACATCAGGCATTTACCATGCAGCAAGTATCAGGCATGCAGCATGCAGCAAGCATCGTTTCTGTCACAGCTCCGGCGCTGCGGGGCTCCAGCGGCCCCACACGAGCTTATCGTCGCAAATGGTTGTAACGCCCACCACCGCAGCTTCGGCTTGCTGGCCGGCTGCGCCGGCCAGCCTCAGCCGCTGCGGCGGCCATTGTAACCACCTGCTCCTCAGCTCGTGGGCCGCCTCGCCCCTCCGCGCCTACGCGGTCTTAAATAACACTCTAGGGGTAGGGCAAACAAGACTACGTGAAGTCGGATTTGCGGCAATTCATTTCTTTCACTAACTTTTTTGTGTCAATTTTTGACTTTTCAAACCAATAATTTAAGGGTTAAACTGTTAATTTTTCCGTATAAAATTCCGTACAGGGATAAATAAAAAATAAAAAAAAACCTAACCTATCCGAATCGGATTGCACTGAGTCGGGGTGTTAACGATAATTTTAATAATTTCGACATTGAAATTTCTAAATTAATGTACCTTAATTTCTAAATTACTTACTGTACCTAATAAATGAATCATATAAATTTACTGAATTTTACTATACTTGTATAATATAGTTTAGCTGGAATACGATTGTATGGGAACCAAATAAAACGATTATGAAAATTTGGTAAATGGTACGATGGGAAACAAAAAAAAATATTTTGAGAATCTGGTATAACTATATTTGGATTATGACAATATGGGAAACAAAAAAAAGCTATTTGAAAATTTGGTTTTAGTGCACCTGGTAATTGATTTATCTGGGAAATGAAAAACGGAATTATAGAAAGTTGTCATTCATTACATCTGTCTTTTAAAAGTTCTACCAACCGTTTTCGGGGTTTTAAGATTCGGGTAACAGAAATTCGATATTTCAATAGGTTACCCTTTCTATCAGGTGGACCGTGTGCTTGGCTGTCAGCTAATTGGTATAAAATTGTTCTAGAATATCATTTTAAATTAAACTTCTGTATTAAATTTTCATACGTCGCCGTCTCTAGCGGTCTCTGACAAAGTGCTACGTATGTGGCGCTTTGATGGGAACTGTCTACAGTAATGCAGTTTTTGATACGCCACTCCACGCCGTCTTTGTTCTCGGAGGCTTTGTGATTATAATGTGGGGGAGGATCCGTTTGTGTACGCGGAAACGGAAGTATGTAGTGTTATAACGGATCTCAGATATCGTAAATAGAAGATAGGTATGTTATTTATGGAAGGAATTGTATAGATGCATGATAGTACAGAGAATTAAGTGATTTTATCTGCTTGCTTTATGTGTGTATTTTGGAGGTTCGATCTCCAGTTGAGGAAATTATTTACGTGATTAAATGAATGAAAAAAAGTTTTATGAATTCTTAGAACAGTTGTCATTGGTATTAGCTTAGCACATAAGCGATGACTTGACCTAGCTCAAGAACTTTAGATAAAACAATAATTTTATAGGGTTCAGTAACTTTGTCAGAAGTTGCTGAACATCTCAAATTATGGTACCTGTAATTTTATTTTTCATTATTGAGACTTATCTTGACCAACAAGACCGAAGTTTTTATAATGTTAGATCGGTTGCATATGTGTTTTAGTATATAACAAATATGAGATTTAAAAAAGAAATAGTTGATTCGGTCGAGACATAATTATGTAATTTTCTAAAAAACGAAACAATAATAATTATTTCGTGTCAAATGGGGCCTGGTTTAGCAAGCGCTAGGCTATACACAATGCTGGTATTCAACCAGGCTCCTTACGGTTCGTAAGGAGCCTGGTTGAATACCAGATACCAATCAGACCATCGGACACTTATCCAAGATTACCCAATATTCTAAGCTTGATTTTTAAGAGTTAAAGAGCTCCACTGCGGCAAAAACCAACAGATTGCCTGATTGGCTGTTACATAAAAGAACATAATCTGTTAAATAGCCACAAAAAAAGCAAGTGGAAAGCGGCTCGGATGCAATAACTGCAAACAGCGCCCTCTCCCGGTGATTTCGGCATTTATTAAAAAGCACACAATACGGGCACCACTACACTGAGATCGCTCTTTTCTATTTTATTTTTAATATTAAACCCTCCGGCTACCGCTTGTCATCACAGAGTAGGAAAGGAATACAGATTGTTTAATTTCAGAATACACGTTTTTTTTAGTAAACCTCTATGATTATGTTGCTTTAATTGGTTGCGTAGTTGTTATAGAGTCGGTTTTACGATAGAAAGGTTCCGGGTTCGAATCCCGGCTGTTGTAGCTGACGTGAATCAATTCCTACTAAATAATCGAGAAGGCAGATGCATATTTTTAATTCAACCACTACCGTATACCTACGGTTTATAAATAGCTTTTAGCGTAAAGGTATTTCTTTAATAAATGTTTAGATATTTATAAAAAGGGAGTAAGATGATTAGCTTATTTAGAAGATAGTAGTGCTACGAAGCTACGAATCTCGTAGCCATTAGTAGAACACTGTCTACGAAATTTACTTTAAATAAATAAAATATAGAAAAATTGTTTTTTATTTATTTACATAACTGCAGCGTTACACTCTAATTAATTTTGTATACCTTCTTATTACAAAAAAACAATTATCCAAGCGGGAACTTCTTCTCCACAAGTTAACGTGAAAAAATACTAAAAAAAATATTATTTTTTATAACATTTTAAGTTAATCAATTATAAAAACTACATTTAAATCTGTATTTATATTTGTGCTTTTACTTTTCGTTTTCTTTGTGCAGTTAGTACAATGAAAACAAAAATGTTTTATTTTTATTTATTTATTTAAACAACTTATACTTACAGCTAGCTAGCCACATAAGTTACTTATTGGTCACAACCGTCATTGTCATTATAATAATAAAAAATCCATTAAAATAGATAGCAAAAAATTATCAAATCTTAAATAGATAATATAGGTATAAAATAAGTTCAAAATTAAGATTAATGTTTAAAAAAATTAAATAAGAAAGATTGTTCCCTCTGTTGTAAACTACTCTGTGGTCATCGCTTGCCAGGGAGACCGGTGGAGGGCCCTCCACAGCTATTATTGAGATTCAGTCGGCAGGCTCTTCATCATATCTACTCCTCACTCCTGAAATATGTACTCTTGCAATAACTGTTTATGTAATTCACGTTTATTTTATTTATTACTTCAGATTGTTATATACTAAAGAGCAATAAGTTGTTTTGTTTAGTATGTGATATCATATACCTACCCGTAATATGCATTCCGGAGAAATATACTATTGTTATACTCGTAATATACGTAGAAATACACTATTGTTAAATGATTCTTCTTCATACGAGCGCAGTAAAACTTACACTTTGGAGTTTGGTGGTAATATTAATTTCTTTAGATTTGGTGTAGGATCGTAGCAAATGGAAAACTATGATCTGCCTACCCCACTGGGAAAGAGTCGTGACTGTATGTATGTATGTGTGTTGGTGTAGTTAGTTTATTTACAAATTGTATTTACAAAAAAATGTATCTAAGTATTGATTAAGATAGAAGAGTCGAACCCACGATCTTTCCCTTACAGGGGGAATGCTCTGACCACTGGGCCACCGAACCTCACCCGAAGCGGATCCAAATTTTTCTATACATTCGTCAGAGCATTCCCCCTGTAACGGAAAGATCAGGGGTTCGAGTCCCACCTGAGCTGTATTCGCTTTTTTCTGCCTAAATCTTTTTATTTGAATAGCATACAAAATGATTTAAAAAACGGAATCTAAGTGTGTTTATCTGCATTCTAGAACCCATAACACAAGCTAGTTAAGCTATGCTTACTTTGGGTTCAGTTCGCTGGGTAAAAAAATAAGGCAGCACTTTTATCCGTTGTTCAGAAGTTCGTTCCAAGGTTGCAACTGCCGTCTGACCCCCTTGACAGCTTTACTTTACTTCTCTTGGTTATTTTAGTTGATTTCGAAGTACATGACTTACACAGTGTGAAGTTTAGGTACTCCTGTAAAAAAGATTTCCAAGTATAGAATTGTAAATCAGTTTTGTGAATTATATGCAATTAATAGGCAGCAGTATTTTGTAGTGCAGCGCGATACAGCAGTGAGGGCAGCACGCGATCGACACTGATAACCATCGGCCGGCCCGTAATTGTGCTCGGTTGTTTGTTCACCTAACTGCTTTGACTGCATTGCAGTGTCTTCATACAACCATTAAAACTACCCTCCAAAGTGTATGTACCTCTAGATATTATCCTTGATATTATCGTTCCAGATAAGGGGCCCTAGACAAAGTGACATTCTATTGATGGAATCGCGCTGAAGCGAACCATTTTTAAGGTTTTACCCATGGATTTCGGGACATTGCGGTGGTTATAGTAATAATGATAAGTTAAATAATGTATTTCGAGTTACAAAGACTCAAATTTCATACATTAAATATAGTCATATTAACGATTTATGTCAATTTCATACTACAATTAACGATTCCACTGGCGTTTTCGCCAATAGAATGTCACTTTGTCTAAGGCCCAAGGTATGATTTCGGAGCCGATCGTATACAACAACGACAGACGCATGCAACAGATACAGCGTACCCATTACTTGTTAAACTCCAATACGGATAAAGGGGACGATTGAGAAGCCGCAATGAATTACGCGCATGTGCTGCGTGCGTTGGCAGTTGTCGGCTATGGAATCATACCTTTATGGGTGAATGGGAGGTGCTTCTTCTTCTTCATCCTAGCGTTAATCCCAGTCGCATCCGAAGCTTTCATCTCGGATTCTGGGGTCAGCTTTTTTTCAGTCTAACTGCGGGTTTGGCTGAACTACGATATTTTCCGTGAAGCGACTGCTATCTGACTTTCACAACACATTTGCGATATCAACACATTGCTGTTACACCAGTTGTTGATCTTTTTAGGGCTCCAACTACCTGTAACGACAGCCATTGATTTTCGTAAAAGAACCGGGGCTTAACGTGCTCTCCGAGGCACGACCAGACCAATGCAAATACTCATTTGCATTGATTTGCCTCCTGCCTGCATCCTGCGTAGTGTTCGCATTCACTAGCACCACGCCACAGAGGCTGTTAATTACACAACCATTAAAACAACCTTGTATATCTACCTCAAGTTGATATCATGGCAGTTAAACGAGGTCCTACTTGCCTAGTCTTGAGAGTTTTGCTCTCAATACTAGGCCAGCCTTATCTGCAAGCCGGTGCACCTGCTGCTCTAGCACTACGCTTTCTTATTGAGGTAAAGTTACTCCTGAAAAAGAGAACAACGAATGAAAATCAAAAAGTGGGCCCCAGGCTCCCAAATTTTATTTTTTTTCCGAAGAGGTTGTGCTTTTTGTAGTGTATAAGTTCATGATGTGCTGAGCTGGTTGATAAAAGCACATTTTTGTAGATCTGTGCAAAGATCTCGTGGAATCGGGAAGCTAGTCGCTATATCGCGTCAGCAATTTCGTTGGCACTGCTGTTGAGAGGTATATCTTCCGACGGAGCTATTTGTACAAGATGCAATCTTGTTAACATCATGCGATCTTCAAGAATGCATCATGCACATTCGCAATGCAAGTACATACTTTTTTTTATGAATCGCTCTGTGCTTTTAGCATCAATTCCGCCAATGTCCCGTAGTAGAGGTACTAGCGCAGGAGATAAAGTCACCCAATGCAAGTACTAAGACTGCTTTACAAAAAAAAAATGCCTTGACGTTACATCAAATTTACCTACGTCACCATTTTGACATAGCCTAAATTATTCAAACTGGAGAAGTATGTCCTACCAACTCAAATACGGAGTCAAATAGAGTCAACTTGTTCTCCCTACACGAGTTCATCTGTAAGTTATTCGTACTTGCAAGCATCGACAGGTGTGGGGGGTACTAATAGTTCAAAATTCAAAGTTGTACTCAAACAGGGCGAGTAAACACTACGCCATCTGGCGGGCTTTGCCCAATACTAGTCGTGGTCTTGTCGCCCTCGTGTAAAGCGACTACTTCATGTTAGGGATGTTTTAAGCGATTCTACAGAATGATGATGAAAAAGTTTAAAAAAAATAGTCCATCTTTGCTTTTATTATTTATTTATTCTTAATTTTTTACAAATGGAATATCGAATAAAAATATAAAAATAAGGTAAGCTCATACTGTAGGAAGTTTTCGCTAAAGAATGCGTTAAAAGTGTTTTTAATGCAAAAGGTGAACTTAACCCATTATGGACTGAGTTTTTTTGAGGTCTCCGATTTTTTTTTTCTCTTAGTATGTTTTTGATTAGGGCCTAATTAACATTATATAAGCATTTAAAATTTGATCTAAGGCTTAGTTCACACGGAATATGCTGGTACCATATGGGATCGCTAGTCTCTTACCGTAGCAAACATTCTAATTTTAACGTTGGCCTTTATTGGTAAATTATAAGGTATATTCTACAAGAATGAAAATGAAATACACATTATAGGGTAAAAAATGTTTTATTTATTATATTTTTACAATTTAATCGTATGGAATTGAATATTGATAGTTACAGGCAGCATATAGCCATACATCGCACTTCACGCATTGTAATCTACTTCGCGATGAGCAGTTTTCTAGAGCGCACCTTTCACATTTCCTTCAGGAAATGCAGGCATCTTCTTCGATAGGCCTTCTTCCACTCAGGCACGCCCCGGTAGTTTTTTTTTCGTACAGGTTCATCAACCGAACCATCGGAATCATCACCAGAGAAACTTGAGCTTGATGACTAGCCAATGCTAGCCCTAGAACTGCTAGCATTGGCGTCTCCACGTCCAGTAATACGTGAGCTAATACGACCACGTCCTCGCCTCTAGAAGTACATACTTTGATCTATCTGAGATCTTACCTCGAGACTGAATTTCAGGTACGTGGTCGACATTCACGAGGTCTTTTTATATACTTTTCGACTTTTCGTCACAAGGCGCGCTGAGCTGTCGACCAATCAAATTTTGATGTATGCACTAGTGTATTCATCTCCTGAATCCTCTTCTGAGTGCAGGGTGAGCCCTGGAGGTGCTATGTAGACCTGATGAAACTCTAGCTCATCATGTTCTTCCAAAATAGCACGTGCTTCGTCTATATTGCAGCTAAATAACAACATCAAAATCATTTAATTTGGAGAACATTCACATTATGTTAATTGTTACATACTTATAATGACATTTTAAAAAGTAACTACAACATTATATCGTTTTATCAGAATAATATCTAAAAAAGTAAAAAAAAATCGAAAGCACGGTAAGCGACTAGCGGTACCATATGGTACCAGCAACTTTAGCAAACCATATTACCGCCATATTTATGAACTGGACTAATGTAACTAAATCACACAATCAAAGCACTCATAAAGAATATATAATCATAATAAAATTATCACTTAGCTACAAAACTAAAGAAATATAGGTACTTACTTGAAAAGCTTTTCCATTTTTGCGAAAAAAAATTGACACACCCACTTCTGCAATCAATTACACTCAGCTAAAGACAATAACTGTCAAACACCAGTCATCCACTAATAGCCCACACCTCCTTGCTTCGATTGCACTATCTAAGAGTGCATCCATCGCATCATCCTTTAGTTCAGGGTGACAAAACAAAACGCGCGAAAAAGTGGTACCGTACGGGATCGCTAGTCCATAATGGGTTAATTCGCAGTCAAGTTTCCTTCCAGCATCAGTTTGATTTATTAACGCATATCACATTGAACTATGTTATTGTTAAAATATAGTACAAATGGTGGCCTTATCGAACTCAATAAAATCCAGTCAGTATTTACTGTGTTAAATAATTTAAAGTTAATTTCGGAGCATCGCGTATTTAAAGACTCTCAGTTACTGACAATATGCTTCTCTCCTATAATTGTCAGTGACTGTGAAAATATAATAAATCCTACTTTATATTATCAGCCTCTATCTATACTAAAAAAGCTAGAAGGTACTTAAACTGTTTTCAAATCACCCTGTTCGCGATAACCCTAAACTGCGTGCTCAAAATAAAGTAGTCGCTTTACATCTGAGTGCGTGCGATGCTTGTCTTGCGAGGGAGAACTAATTGACAGGTTCAAGGAGCGCGTGGTGCAAAAACATGGCAAATTTTATTGCTGTCAAACCACTTGTGATGGCGAGCGTTTTTACTTTATACCCTGTAGGTAGTGTAGGTACTGTACGCGATGGCTTTGTGTTGAAATATCAAAGGTTGCTCGCGAGATAATCATGGAAAAGTTCTTTTTTTTTTTAAATTCAAGTTTCTTTTTCTTTCAAAAAATAATTCATGGTACACAACATATTGAATAAAGCACTTGTATTTTTCCACAACTTTATTTAATTTTTGAACCTGATTGGTTTCTCCTCAATATTGTGGAAAAGTACCTACAAGTGCTTTATTCAATACGTGTAGCAAGTTCCACCAAGCGCCATCAATCTCCAGTATAGCGTTTACCACTATTTAATTTTTTGGTAAGATAGGACGTGGGCTTACAATGACTTTTAAGGGTGCATCAGCAATCTGACCACCAGATCCACGACAGCTTGCACCTGATTCTGTTAAAACAGCAGATGTACCTGCTAGTAGATGAGTTTGTCTTAGGCATCGAAGATCCTGAATCCCCACATACACAGGGATATTTATCATAATTATTTAAATACTTTTTTGAGTGTCCAATATTTCAGTAAGCTTATGTTTCTTCAAGTTACTTTTGTACAATAAACCTTATTTCTTTTACATTAAAATACAAATACATATTTTTTTATGGTTCATTCACATGCTCACAGATAATTTATAGTAATAAAATGTCTACAATAACATTATTATCTCTGAAATAATTACGCGTTACGCAGTTAACCCACCGACTGCTGGCACAAGTGGTCCCGGCGGGATCGCATGTACCCCATACCGCGTGATACCCTAGAGTATAGCCGGGTACTTCAGACCCCGCGGGCTCTGGCGCTCAAATTGAATATTTTATTAATTCAAACTTTACCAAAAATTGTCTGTTAATTTTAAATTGGTTCGTTTCGTTTGTTGAATCAGAAGATATAACGTGAAGAATAATTTTTCAATTGAGGTAAATGCATTTCGCTTTGTCTCTTCTGACAGCGTAAATAAGGGCCACCCTCGAAGACTATATTATGTACAATAATGTAGATACTCTAGTAGTATTCAAGAATTTGGTAACTATCTTGAAAAATCACTACTCGACCAGCTACAAATTGCGTCTGTTTGTAGTTGTCGTACGAAAGATCAACTTATTTTTTCAATTTAACTATTTAAAATTTGTAATAACTAGGATTATGTTTGATATTATTTTCCAAAATTTCGACCTTTGATATGCAAACTGCATGTCCATCAGAAATCACTGCACAGTTGTGTAGTGCAAAGGGTGCGGACATATGGCGGATATTATGGGCGCTTTTATTAACCGTGGCTGTCACTCAATTTGGAGTATTAGCCGTGTAGACGCGCGCGCCCGAGGGTTAAGTCGGTACAGGCTGTTGCCAATGATTTTAGCGGGCAATTTTGAAATGTGGAAATATAGAACTAAACGTTCTATTTACAAATATTTTTTGCTCCTAAATGATTAAAATTTGTTATTTATGCCATCATTTAAGTTAATTAATAATAGGAACGACTTTTTAGATTAGTTTTTAATTTTATTTTTTTACTTAAGTATCTACTTAAGTATTTTTTTTTTTAAATTTCTACTTCTTCGTGACAGATAATTTAAATCGTAATTTATTCAATTGGTTACATACAGGGAACCACAAAATTCGTACTCCTTTTCAGCAAGAGTCAAAAATAAAATTCGCTGAAGCGCTGAAACAAATTACTCGTCTAACCAAAGGATTTCAACAAGCTATGCGAGATTCTTTCAAAAGCGTAGGTTTCTTGTGATTAAAACCGCTGTTATTTTCACAGCGATAACTTCACGCAATTGGAACCGCGTGCAATATCTAGTGTTTAAATGAACTAAATCCATTTAAAGCACCGAAGTATACACGTGTCGGCGCGGCACTGTTCTCGCTAATTCCCGCTAATCTCGCTAACGCGCCCACCAGGTGTTAATTATGGGCTGATAACAACTCGTTAGAAACATTAAAGCACTTGACACACTTAAAGAGAGATTATGAAACTATTTTCCTTTTTTTAACGTCATTGAAATCTTAAAGCGCGTACAGACTAGTGTCCATTAACTGAAGCTTATTGCTACTTAAAGATGAAATTAACTAAGTAGGTAGTTCTGGAGTCGTGCTATTTGTACTGAAAAAATAGCTGTGACGGTTATTTCAAAAATATCGGTAACACTTGGCTTGTATTAGGTAGGTACTTATTAACAGCTAATCCCCTGAATTTATAAACAAACAATACAAAAAAAATGTCAGAAACAAAAAAAAAATCACCTGTTTTATTTTATTCATTGGAACATTTATGTGTTTTACATTAATAGTTATAAAAAAACTTGCAGTAACTTTAAAGTAATAAAAATTATTTCAGCAAAATATTTCAAACACGCTGGATATCCGTCTCAATAATCATCATTTTATTAAAACATCCCCTATATATGTCTATAAGCCGGAATACCGCAGGCGTTTAGCCGCTGACAGTCATTGTCCCGCCCCAACAGTTAGTAGCTCGCCATTATACTTGCGCGGGAGTCGATCCTGCCCCGAATGTTGTGCCCAAGAATAATTGAATAAGTTGCGCGTGAAATTCCTTAGTAGTACAGTTTGTTTTGATTTTATTCGGTCCAGTAGATTTTAATAATGTTATTTTGTACTCTATGAATACGTTTAGGCTTTGTATAATAGTAATAGAGAATGATTTATTTGTTTAAAAATTTATGGTTAGGTTTTTGTTATGATTTTAATATTATTTATTATTTTGTAAGACCTTATTAAGTATGTAATAAATGGTAAATTAGTAAAATATCACTGTAGAACCGCTAAGTTGCTCAATACGTTTTATTTGTTATAATTACAAAAATACAGATAAGTACTTTGAGTTGACTAACGAGTTAACCTAAAATGGCTACGTGGTTAAACTCTACGCCATAGAAGTAGGAGCAAGGGGAATTCCAGCTAAATCCCTGTACAACTTACTTAAAGACCTCGGATTGCCAAGAGCTTCAGTAAGCTCTTTACTAAATCGAATATCCAAAGCGCCATTGATAGGATCCTACCAAATTTGGATAGGTAGAGGGGGGGGGACACACTACTGAAGGTGAAGGTGAGCGCTGATGTATCACAAAGTGGCCACCCTAAACCTACATCTGAGTCGCAAGTCCCAGTCGCCGTCACGGTGTTCCTCTCTGTATCACGCTATGGACCCGGCGACCGCACGGTGAATCCATGGAGTGCTGAGAATCGGATCTCTAGCATTAATAAACCAGTAAAGTTTTCAGTAAATGCTACAAGCTAGGTACTCTATACTAAGTAGGTTTATGGTACGCATAAAATAATGGCAACTGTGCAGATTTACTAAAAAAAACATTTTTTTTAAATAGCAGCTCTATTTTTATCATCTATATTGTTTTTCCTCCCCTCTTTTTAAACGTATTTAAACATGTTCCTCACATGTTAAACTGCGTAAAACGTAACAAGATTACTAATCACGGGCTTAAATCCAATTAAAAATAAACACGCAAGTTTCCCATATGGCGCCTAATTCTACACTTCCCCCCAAGAAAATAGTGTTGCCATAGTGAAAAATCAATAGTATAATTTTACTTTTTATTAAAAAAAATTACCACTTAGGTCGCAGACAAGTACACGACCCTCCTGACGAAAAGTGGTTACCGTGGCCTATGGACGAGTGTGACACCAAGGGACTCACACTGACCCTGTAAGAACAGAGAGATTCTGTACCGTCAGCCGTGAGATGAGAGAGATGAGAGAAGAAAGCATAGGACTGGATTTTGGATGATAGAGGAATGGGAGCTTTGGAGCACATTGGGCGAGAAGCGTATGTCCAGTAGTGGACATCAATAATTAATACTAAAAAACTGACATTTTCGTAAGAAATAATAATTTGGTCATACTGCTGGGCTAAACAAAAGTGCCCCAATGGAACAGCGATAATATATTCAATAGTTTTGCAGTAATCCTGCACGGATCGCCATCACAAGTGATTCATGCGTTGAATAGAAATCTGGGCACTCCTGCCCTCATAAAGAGGGTGTAAAAAAGTTTATATCAACAAATAAAACGTATAGTAAAACTCCAAGGCTTATTTTTCCTGCCCTCTTTTACTTTTAGTATATTAATACGAAATTTTGCCATATTTCTTCTTGAAAATTTTGATGAACTCATGAAAAGAAAAGCTTAAAAGAATCATGAAAATAAACAAATTTTCATCTAAATTTTTACTTTTTAAATGTATGTATGAAAAAAGCTGTCGTCGTGAGGATAGCTTTTCAATGATCTTGAAATTCTCGAAGATCTCGAAATTTATCCAAGTTAAAACGGCATCCCCATAGCTTCAGATATAGGTATACCTCGGGACACTTATATTGGACCTAAATCGCGAGACAAATGAGTCCCTGGCGCACGCGGTTGGTTTTGTAATAATCTATGCTTGCTTTTGAGCTTGTCCACCGCAGTAGCACCCTGTGCTATGCTCAAAAGACACCCAAGAAACGTGTAGGTACGGCGCGTACAGAGCACATTTGGGGCACAATTTAGGTTATGGCCCGAGCAATAATACCTATCGTTGACACTACCCATAATATTTTTCCCAATTCCTAACCCAAAACCGCTCGATGTCCAAAATTCCCAAATAATTATTATATCAAATAATCCTCACATCACAAACGAAACCTTCGCCCTTCTTCAACGTCCGCAGCGAACTGTCGTCACATGTGAAATCCGCCTTAAAACTCCGAGGGGTGCCGACCTCCGACCGAAAACAACACGATTTGTATTTATATCTAAACCGTGCCTTTGTCGTGCGATTAGTAGCGTATTGTTGCGACAAATGGGCGCGCGCAAGTGTGCGAGGGTACTTATCAGGCTTAGTACTGGGGTTAAGCGTTATTGCCGAGGTCTTTCGTGTGGGTGTTACAGATGTATTGATTTGATTGTGGATAATTCATTAATAGTTGGAACATATCAGCATATCTGAAGGGGTAAGCAGAGATGTATTAGCAGTTATATATATTATTATATCCCATAACCAAAAGTTGGGATAACCAACAGTCACTATGGTGGAAACGCCGCGCTGCCGCACCGGATCAGTAGTACTACTGAGCAGTTAAACTGGCAGTACAACGGGCAGTTATATTTTTGACTGCACTTGTAAAATTGACTGTACTTGGAAAACGTATTGTTGCATGTACTGGGACTCGACCTTTACCGTGTTACCCATTAACCATGGCCTGATTCAGGTGAGCGTGGCGAGCATGATAAGCGTGGCAAACATGGCTAGCGTGGCAAAAGTGGCTAGCATGGCAAGCATGGTATACGTGGCTAGCGTGGCAAACATGGCCAGAGTAGCTAGCACTCTGAAACCAGAGTGGCGAGTGTGAAAAAATGGCCAGAAAATTCCTATAAAACTGTTTTTGGCTTCCAAATCGTTAACGTGACATAATCAATGTCTGTGCCAATGTATTTTTTTTTTAATATTTCCAATATACAGGCACGACCTGCGATTTAGTACAATCAGCATCAAAAGCAGATGATAAACTTTGAGCTAGTCGAATCACAATAGATACTGTCACCTTATTTAATTAATAATTAATCCAAATTAGTTCTACCACAGGGTAGAACTAATTTGGATTAATTGTTTGGCTTATTTTACACTAAGCTGCATCATACGGATAGATATTAATTCAACAGCCATCCCTCACAATTATTTTATTACTTAAAATAAATACACATCAACACGATAGCCTATATTCCAGTACAGTCACGCACAAACGCGTTCCCGTGCTAATGAGAGATAATCCCGGGACTACGCCTTGATTTCTATTGCAGTCCCTCCCTGCCTCCCCTAGTTCCCGGGACCCCTGCCCGTGATGCGCAGTGATTTCGTCAGCCCCCTGCACCGGAGGGTTGACGAACAAGCATTGTTTTTTTATTGCCCAATTCTCGTGGTGTTACATTTAAATGAATTGAGGGTATGAATTTCACTTTTAATTACGGTATAGGGTATGTTTAGGGAAAGTATTTATTGTTAGATTGATTTAATTATTTCACTAATATATATTCCGTGTTTAGCAAGGTTTTGAGAGAATGAAATTATGAAAAATGTATATGAATAGGAAATGAAATATGAAAAAATGAATTATGAAAGACTGAAACTACTGAAATCTAAACTACACTGACGTTATCGGTCAGCCAGAATTGGAAACCAGGAACTCTTAATTGTAAGGCCGACTCCCTCACCACCAAGGTTTGACCAATCATGGGTTTGACTCTATCAGTGTGTAAAACGTGTATAAATCCCTACTCCCTACTAATATTATAAATGGGAAAGTAACTCTGTCTGTCTGTCTGTCTGTCTGTCTGTCTCACTTTTACGACTAAACCGCTGAACCGATTTTGATTAAATTTGGTATAGAGGTAGATTAGACCTTGAGAAAGGACATAGCCTATGTTTGGTCGCGATAACCGACATCCACGCGGGCGGAGCCGCGGGCAAAAGCTAGTTAACTATATTTTTGTAAGGGTTTTGTAAGTTTATTAAAAATGGAATCATCATCATCCTTACCTTAGACCCGGTCGCATTCGACGCTTTCACCTTGGAGGCTAGTAAACCATTTTTACAGTCTAAGTCTGGACTCCACAGACGCTCGGTGAGGGCTCAACCACACCAAGGCTGACTTAGATAGTGTTGCTTTACTTTGTAACATGTTCACGTCAACAATATAGTTAATACCATATGTGAGCGTTGAATTAAAGTTGAACTTACGATTTATTCTCAACCTAAGCATACAGATTCTACAGATCAACGCAAATTTGTTCTACACAGCTTTTTTCGTAACATCTATAGTGATAACTGCGCTAAGTACGGATTAAACTGCTGTAATACGAAGTCACGAGTACCAACCCGTTGAACATAAAACAGCCGTATTTTTCTACTGCTCGGTAAGTCTGCCGAGGCGGCACGGAAGGGTGTATCTTTTTCATAAAGGCGAATTTAATATTTGAAACTTAATTTCGCAAGATGAGACTTGCTTCTCAGACGAGAAAAAGCGTGTAATAAAAAATTTCCGTCTTTAAGCGCTGCCTTGCGTATCTACTACCTATAATATATAGATCTATGTTTTTTGGCCGCCGCGTTTTCTCGGCTGAGTAGAATTAAATTTGGGCCACCCCATTTCTTCCCATGCGGTGTCGTACAAGGCGACTAAGACATAGGGCTGTTTAACATCAGACAGATATATACAGCCCAGTCTCAGCCTCAGATGTATAGCTCGAGTCAAGATACAACATAGTGCCCGAAATACAGCAATAGGCTCACCCCCTAATACGTGGGACCTAATAAAATGATTGGTGAAATGTGAGTGTTAATTCATCCGGGGACAAAGGCGTGATTATATGTTTTTTTGTTTTCAGGAATAGATAATAGCTACTTTTTTTGTAGACTGTAGTCTCAGTGAGTCGTAATTGTTTTTTATATGTGGTCCATCATTTGATTATACCCCACCTAATAGTAAGTTGGGGTCTTTCATTCAAACGTCAAAGCCGATTGCATCCCAGCTAAGCTTACACTTTGGAGCCCAAAGTCTGTTACTCCTGCTTACCATAATTTTGTTTAGTTGGCTCTTACGGTAGCGACTGTCATCTGACCCCCAACCCAGGGAGTTAACCTGCGCTAGAAGACACACCAATTATGGCTCTCAATCGATCTCTCTGTTCTTTCAGGGTAAGTAGCACGAGTGTGTCTCTTCTGGTGTTGCACTCGTCCGTAGACCATTGTAATCACTTTCCATCACCTGGACCGTGTGCTCGTCTGCGACCTAAACGGTATAAAAAAATAGTTTGTAGTGTACGTGATGCCTAAAAACCTTGATGGGCCCGATATACTCTATTTGTTCTTTTCTATTTGTCACTCCCAAAAGGTACTTATTATAAAAACAGTAGGACCTACAACGGTGTCATTAGGTCACAATTAAAATTTATAAGCAAACACACGGTACAGACTTATCTGTTGATTTTATCTGCGTACCGACCAATGAGCAAACAGAATTTGAATAAAGAACTGGACTAATGGAACGGGCGATGTTTGCCGATGTTTGCCGAGTCGCGCGATAACGAATAGATGCCAGTGTCGCGGGTAAATACTGGCGCGAGTTGACTCGCTAGCGAGTAAAGTGTGACCTCGCGAATACACTTGAACGGGGCATGGGTGCGGGCAGGTCTACCTAGTGGGTGTTACGAAACTTGCACACAAATATCACCTTACAACTGTATTTCGCCTATAAACACCTAGTGTCACCTAGATAATGCTTCTGCTAAGGAAAACACATGAAAAGAATCATACGTTCTGAGTTACCATCACCAATGATGGCAGCGATTAATATTAGGTACAGATAATTCTCACTTACAGATTTCAGGTGAGGTGAAGTCATCTATACTAATATCATAAACAGGAAAGATTTTAATTTTTGTATATAACGAACAAACTCAAAAACTCGACCGATTTCAAAAATTCTTTCACCATTAGAAAACTTCATTATCAGGTAGGTACCAAGATGCCTATGGGTGAATTTCTCAAGCGCAAAATTTTAGCGGCGCGGCTGAAAATCGTACCTTAACGTCAACATATAATAATGATTATTTTTTGTAAGAAAGATGCAACAGTATATTATATTATTAGAAAATATTTTCGAGAGTGAAAGTTTACTAAGTATACCTAATTTTATTTCGATTCGTTATTATTTTTGCTATCCTCGATAATATAATACGTAGTGTTTAGTGCTATACTTTATCTTAAAAAAATATTATAAGATGTGTCCACGGCAAATGTAAAATTTTGGTGGGATTTATAAAAACGTCATAGCAGTCGTAATGAAAGTACCTATATTGACGATACTACCATCATTTGGAACCTTCAGTTGGGTGCTCATGGGCACCAGTGCCAGTTGTCCCCAGTCTCGTGTCATTTTCCCGCCAAACAAGAAAGTAAGTCGTTTCATAAGCCTCTGACAAAAATCTTGCAATTGTTGTGTTGATGATTTAAAACGGTGTATTCTCATTGTATGTTTTAACCCATATATGCCCACGGGGTCGATAATGACCCCAAATTCCTTCATGACTTCTAGTGCACACTGATAGCGTGCAGTTGCACTAAATTAGATTATAATGCTATATTTTATTAGTTAGAAGAACTATTTTGATACACAGCACAGGTTCATATAAATATCTATTAATAATTAAAGTGACAAATGGGCTTTAGTTTATATTTCTTTTTTTGTGATAAAAATTGGCGACTGAGTTCATTATAAATGAAATTGTTATTATATAAATGATGTCATTTTACTAAATAAAATAGTTATCATACTAAATGAGATGTATATTTTGTAGGTAAAAGTATGTATTCTTGTATACAATGTATTTTACTATTAGCAATGAATTGATATATTTTTGTGGGTCGATAACGACCCCGTGGGCAGATATGATGCCTTACGTTCGTATTTTTCTTATTATAAGTTCCATTACATACTCTTTATTTATGTAATTTCTGATATCGTGCAACCAGTTGATGACTTAATTGATATCCTAGGCATTGATATATGCAAAATACACTCATGAAAAGGTACTATATCTGACAGTAACTCAGGTTCTCCAACGTAAAAAAAAGCATTAAGACATGACGATAGAGCCATTGCTGAATATTTAGTTGTTTCTAGACGTAGTTTACAAATCTCTGAACCAATTTATGTGGTATTCAGCTCCAGTTTACGGTGAACACAACGCAACTATCCTATTGTACAGTCAACTGATAGAATTATTGAGGCACCAACATTCTACGCTGAATCTGACGTACGTTTCTTCCGTGAATGTACAGCCGACTAGGCCTACGTTATGATAATAACATAATTACATTGTTGTCAAATGATTTTAGATTGCACCCAATCTAAAACATATGTGTGATATGACTGATATGGCTAAATTGACGTTTCTATCGCCAAATATACTTTATTCAAATTATCATCACGAAAGAACGAGTGAAATACGTTCAAACCCCTTCAATTTATTCCAATATCTTTACTTCAGAAGTGTGGGAATCCCAAGTCTTAGTCTGGTCTATTTCTAAGTCCTACAACGCCACTTCTCAAATAACGGAAATGGATGATAGAAAACCTACAAGACCAATAGTCACTACCGCCTTCAGAAGCTATATGGGTACTCCTACTTATCAAAGAAAGTGAACCAATAGGATTCTTCGAATGATTTTTCGAAGATATCAGAGATACAAGATGATGATGCAAAGAGACATGCAGTAGTTACATTGACTGTACATTGATATGAAATTTAGTTTTTCTTGTTTTTTTCTAATATTTTCTTACAGTTTCGAACTTTTCATATAAGACATTTACTATTTTCTGCATATTATAGAGGACAAATCTACAATGTTTTACTGCTTAAATATATGGGAAATAATCCTTTAAAAGAAATAATTACTTATTTGCATATTATGAATAATTTATTCCTACCACACGTAATAATACTTTAATTTTGACACACCTCAGTTTATGCTCGTATGGTACTTTAAGTGCCCATGGGGTCGTTATCGACCCACTGAAAAAAACCCACTTCCCGAACTGAAAACCACAATTTACCATTACAGCCCTTATTTATGATCATTTATTATCAACATAGCTGAAAATCTTGAAATTTCGTCTCAAAAAAAGTTCTGGGCATATATGGGTTAATATTTAAGTATAGTATGTAGGTTCGGTATGTGTATTTAATTTTAGTAATATAACCACTATATTCTAAACAGTATTTTTTTAAATAATTTTTTTTGGGCGTGATACTAATTTCAGTGGAGCAATTTTGGTGAATTTGGTGGGGTTTTTCTAAGCATCAAAATTGTATAGCTACACCAAAAAAAAAAAACACTCTGACTTCTTGCATGTGCAAAGTGCCCCGGGACAATCCTTACGGATTGACGGATCCAAGGTCCCCTGACCAAGCTGAATCTCATATTGACACTCCGAGAACCGCTCTCATAGAGCTTCATGGTGTGAAATACTACTACTATACTCGTGGTAGCTGCTACACACCCGCATCCTTTCTCTTTAAAGACTGGAGTGATAATACTCCGCCTCCATTTACTTGGACCCTTTGCAATGAAGAGTAAGAGGTTAAAAAGATACGTGAGAAGTCCCGCACCACGAGTACCCATCGCGTTCCTGGCCTTTTTAAAAAGATTTTCTTCACTCTAAGTTCCCTTCGGACTGTGTCGTTCCACTACCAAGTGACCCTGCTACACTTGTATCCACACTTAGACATACCGAGCACCCCCTCACCGCTTCGAGGAAACTACCTTAATCTTGTCCCAGTAATCCTGAAGAAGTTCGATTGCAATGTTCACGCAATTGGGGCAAAATCTAATACTTCTTTTTAAATCATTGATTGTGGATTCTAACTGACCCGGAAAACGTTATTTTGCTATTTATAAATGGGGGCTGGTGGTAGAAGAATGAAAATTAAGAGTTATTATGTACATATTTAATCCAATAAATGATAAATTAAAAGTAAGAATATATTGATAACTAAGTTTGGTGTAAGATATCAATTTTGGTGTATAGACAATTCAGGTGTATAAAATAATTAAGTTATTTTCAGGGTTAATTAGACTACTCTAGCATATTATGCATCTAAAAATGCATCTCTAGATAAGCACAGTAATAAATTACCTAAATATCTAGAAACAAAAAAGATCACCAAAATTAGGCAAAAATTCACAGTTGTTGAAATTCACCCCTATATATCACCACGCCATTATCAACGATGAACGGGATCAGATCCACACGAGCCCCGGGAAACCGCTAGTTAAATTATAAAAATGAAAAGAATCGCGTTGGTTAGGGTGTTTCCATGTACAATATGAGCCCGAATACTAAAGACTCAGTTTGTATCTTGTAATTGTGTACAAACGCATTTATTATCAATATTAACATGATGCCGTGCTACTGTAAACATTAATTAATAACAATAATATTCTAGAACAGTTGAGTATTTCACTGCCTAGTCAAATTAGTTACTTTTATAAAACGTCAAAACGGTAATTTCTGAGAAACTTGTATGAAATAAAATAAATAATTTACTATTATAGGTTGGGTGAATGATTAAAAATAAATAAAAACATACGCTACTTTTACCGCTCTCAAAAGAGCGGTAAAATAGGCCTAAGACAACTTCACTTGCAAGTCTGAGACACTAGTGCAAGTTTTCCTCTCGAGGCTGAGAGGTCTAGTAGTACAGTAAGCTTCAGAGAAAAGGAACCCCCCTTGTTAATGATATGAAAGCATGAGGGGGTCTGTTTTCTCTGACGCTGACTGTACAAAGGTTTGGTAGGAGAGCGTACTCCCGACCCTGGCGAGAGTTTTTGATACAATCGTGATTGACGTTCAATTGAAGAAGGGTAGTCAAAAATAATTTCAATTCCATTTGCAATCAAAAACATAAACATTATAGAAAATCAACTCAGCAATGTTTCATTGAAGAGATGCAAATGCAAATAGTTTGTGAATAATAAGCAGATGTTTGTATACTTATACATCGACAAAACAAAGTCAAACGAAGTTATTGAAAACAGTTCTATCTTTTGTTTCAAATTCTATTAATATTATTAACTAACTGCTTGCCCTGACTTCGCCCCATACAGTTATAGCACGGCTTTTAGCTTTATTATTATGGTGACAGGACTATAAAAAAACGTCTTCCATACCTTTTGAATAGCTTACCTGAGGACATCAGAGTGGAAACAAACATACACAAGTTCAAAGCAAATTTGAAAAAACACTATATTGGCGTATGTGAATGATATATTGTATCGAATTGTAATTTTTTGTAAGTTGTCATCAATATAAAAGAGACTGTGACCCACAGACAAACCAGTCACACGGTTTTGTGGGATATGTTTTTGCGAAACTTGTACTATTTAAAATGAAATAAACGATTTAAATATGAAAATATATATGAATATGATTACTCTGTACTCTGTAGCACCTTACTGGTTGAGTTTGTCTGGATGCGGAAGGCGGAGGATTGGGAGCCATGGCATACATTAGGAGAGGCCTATATCCAGCTGCATTGGACTGCAATACTTTGATTGATTGATACAAACTTAGACCTGACAATAGGGACGACAGTTTTTCCATTCCAATCGAGCAGTCCCACTGGGGAAGTACCTCCACCCTACAGTATACCGCGGCTATAATAACCTCTTTCGTGTTTCCGGCAGTGAGTAGGTTAGCCAGAGCTCACTAGAGAGGTTTTGTGCTATCAGTGCGAAGACCGAAGGCTTGTCCTGCTTGTCTTCTACAGTAGACAACCAGGACTGATGGCACAGAATGATGACCCTCTGATGGCACTCTGTTTACACTGATGGCACAGAATCTCTCTGATCTTTCAGAGTAATCAGCACGAGTTTGACTCCCCTGGTACTGCACTCGTATATAGGCCACGGTAATCACTTTCCATCAGGTAGACCGTGTACTTGTCAGTGGTATAAAAAAAACATATTTCAATATGGTACAGTCATTCTTTACACGTTGACTAGTGTCGTTACTTAATTGCTATAAATGTAATTTGATATATTCTCTTTGTATTTGATAGTTTAGTTTTTGGAGAAGGTTATAGATTACTAGCTGCTGCCCCGGCGAACTTCGTACCGCCATATTTTCGGTCCGCGTGGTATTCAAATCCCGTTCCCGCTGCACCCTTATCACTTAGGGGTATGAAAAATAGATGTCAGCCGATTCTCAGACCCACTCAATATGCTCACAAAATTTCATGAGAATCGGTCAAGCCGTTTCGGAGGAGTACGGGAACGAACATTGTGACACGAGAATTTTGTATATAAGATTTAAGATCACGCTAAGTCCCTTAGGAGCCAAGCAAAGTTAAAAAATATGCCGGCTAGCGCTGTGATGCGAAGCGCGACGTAGGTAGTGGTTCTATTCGGTCAAAAAACCGAGTGCAGTAGACAAAGCCATACGACACAGCTAGTTGAAAATACACATTAAATTAATTCCCAAAAATACAATAAATTAAAACAGTCTTGGATGTAAAGTCGGTATTTAGGGCGGCGACACACCTGTCCAAACAAAGCGATGAATAATTTAAAAATTTTCACTGAACTACACGGAGTCGCGTGCGGGCCCGCGACACTCGTATGACGTGGCGTTATGATAGCCAGCCACCACACGAAATATGGTCGGTATCGTCAAATTTATGGCCTCCTGTTAACTGGTATGGACACAAAGGATTTTGGGTTTACACTCTGCATCAAATTTTGGTTTTTGAATGCGTTTTTTTTATTCAATAAGGTAAACGTCCCAATATACGACACATTTCGCACTAAACCGAGTTTGCCGAACTCCTATTCAAAAAGTATTCACCTTAGAAGAAAAAGAAAAATACTAGGTTGTTAAGAATTTAATAGGCTTTTGGAAAATAATATATTTGATAACTAATGCAATCTGGAATAATTTATACAAAATTAATTGTAAAAAATGACCATTTGCTCCTATTTCCGACACTTTTGCCGCAGTAATCGTCATTTTGTCCCAGTAGTCGTCAATTTGTCAGGCTAACATGAACTCTCTGTCCATAAACATAAAGCTCAAAATAAACGATATTTTTTTATGAACTCAGTACACGGAAAGAAAAATACAGGGCTTTAGTAATAAACAAATACATTTATTTCAATGCAATAACATGTAAGTAATATAATATTAATAGAGTTATCATTGCCTATAAATTAAATACGTTTTATTTAAATCGATTTATAAAGAGAAAAGAGAATCGACCTCCGCCGGACTCGAACCCCGCCCGTGGTCGATTCTCTTTTGTCTTTATATATCGATTTGCATAATTAGCATAAAAAATGCTTCAAAATTTCATTCAAACGTTTTATTTAATCAACATTAGGTAATTAGATATCAGGTGGTAGTCGCTCCCGCGAAAGTTAAATAAAAATATAATAAATAAGGACTTGTACATATATGCCATGGACACTATGGACAGGGCGGAGCCTCAGGAGCTTCATCTGACTCCTGTCACAAGTGGGCAAGGGCTAGCGAGTCTCGAATGGGATAAGCATATCAAACTACGCCTAAGATGGATAACACTAAATATTCTCGTCGCTACCTAGATTGGCAAGCTGACCAGTCGCGCATGAGATGTAGCTGATATACTCTCCAAGCGGAGAGTGGCCGTGGCGTTCTTGCAGGAGACTTAGTTAAGGCAGCAAATGCCGGTTTATTGGATATGGCTAAAAACTCATTAATATAGCCTTGGGATTCAGAGCGACCTGCGTGGCGTATTGGTAGTGTGTTAGACTACTATGTGTAACGAATTTTCAAAGATTTTTTTTTAATACCAAATAAGTGGCAGACGAGCACACGGCCCACCTAATGGAAAGTGGTTATCGTGGCCTGTGGAGATGTGCATCACCGAGCGCGTCACCTCCTTGGTATTTTGAATATAGGAAAATTATTTGGGTGGTGAGTGGTGACCTGAATAGTCCTATCGGATGAGTTTATCCTTCCAACGTGTCCGGCTGTCCATTTTGCCTTCGAGAACTCGTCTAAAAAGAAATCAGAACAACTGTCGCAAAGTGGCCAACTGGAAGATGATACCCGGAGAAAGTCACAAGTCACAATATTGTCTCCTGGTAATGGATCTCTGTGTGAAGCAAAGAAACGATAATATTAAGTGCTACAAACGCCAAATCGGATAGTGACTGCTTGATAACGTCTTAAAAGTGCTTCTCAGCTTTTGGTCCTAGTGCTGATGCTGAAAGTGAACTGTTTGGACAAGTTTCAGACAACTATCCTTGAAGCGGTGAAGGTTGTGCTAGGCATGTCTAAGAGAAAAAGAACATGTGCAGAGTACAGAGTGCAGAGGCGTATTCTTCGCCCTGTAATTCTCCGCCACAATCCTTAAGGCGAACGCCGGATCTATGGTTTCGGGCCGCGACGAAACTCATCGGGAATCGATTATCCTCTGGTAGAGCTTCATGGTGTTAGACATTACCTTTATAGCGCGGTAACTGCCTCAGTCCTGCCCCGATTCCTTGCCTTCGTATAACAGATTGCCCCCAGGGTCTTTAATGCAGCGACACTTGGATAGGGCCTGCTCCGCTTTGGCCCTGGAACGCGCCAATTTAAAGATTCTTCGGGAGATTGGGACGCTTGCCACTTTTTAAAGAGGACTTTCTTAAGCCCTGATCTTTACCTGAGGGGTAGAAAGTTATAATTGGCGTATTCCAGGGTCAAACTGACACAGTATATATTCCGCTGTGTTTAAATCCCTGTGTTGTAACCTGTTACACAACCACCACCAGGTGTACCACCAGTTTGAAGGCGAGCACGAGCTGTTGAACAAGCGAAGTCCATATCGTGAACCCAGCATTGCCGCTGGTGGCACCTGAAGTGCAGACCAGATGCATAAGGAATTAGAAAGCCGTCGTAGCCGTCTCTTCATCTACCTTCTCCTCACTGGGAACATCCCAGTCCAATGTAGACTGAGTATCCTAACTCCAATCTTCAAGGGCAACGGGTTGGTGCAGGAGTGTCTGACTGACTGCTTATCAAGACCGGCTGGTCTTGATAAGCAGGCTTAACGAACCCAAATACAACTCAATCTACTAATCAACTATTCTATCTTGTTTAGTTCAGAAATTCCCATGACCCCTACCGCCATTTTTATTTTCAAACCCTGAATATCATGTATTACTACAAGAGTTTGTTAAGACAAAACAAATGAGCTTAAACTCGATAGGTTTATCTTGTTTATTTTAGGAGTTCCTATGGCCACCTTCTGACTCCATCTTCAGACCCTGGATAGCATGTAATACCAAAGATTATGTAATGACAAAACAAATGAACCAATACTCGATAGGTTTATCTTGTTAAGTTTAGGAGTTCCCATGGCCACCTTCTAACTCCGTCTACAAACCCTGAATACCATGTAATACAAGAGAGTATGTTAAGACAAAACAAATGAACCCAGACTCGATAAGTTTGTCTTGTTTATTTTAAGAGTTCCTATGGCCACCTTCTAACTCCATCTTCAGAGAACAAGAGCAAGCGAACCTCGGGTTCCGAGGTGAAAGCGTCAGTTGTAACCGAGATTTAACGATGAATACAGGAAGGATAGAGCTGCCTGTTGCCCTAGCAGAAGTAATCCTGAGAACACGGGCGCCTTTCTAAACAGAGGGGGAGGTAACCTCCACACTCGTCCGTGTGACCGCTTGCTGTGTGGTAGGTAACCAATTTCTACCAAGGTTTCTTGGGGAGCCTACAATACCATTTGGTTTATTAGACACAATAATTAATTAGAAACAATACATAATTACACGGAAAAAAATGCCGAGAAAAAACCTCTTTTTCTATTTTTATATTTAACATAATTATCAAATGTTTAAATAGAACCAAAAACACTAGTATAATCTATAGGATGACGGATTTAGGTGCGTGTCCCAGAAACCGTCAAATTTTTGACGGGTATTGGGGCAAGTTGGCTTTACGATGAACCAATAAATGTCACAGGAAAAAATAATAACATAAACATTAAATTAACCACAAATAATAGGTTATTTTGGTAGATAATTTATCGGTCTTCAATGTCAAATAACTAAACTTACTGTAGTATCTCCAAATTCGGCATACTACAATAAGTTGTTTGACTACACAGGACCCCGATTCAGCTACTGAATTTGGCCGATTTTGAAATTTTGCAAAGAGCACAACTTTGCAGTTGGATATCTCTATTGTTATGATCTTTCGTAATTACTGTTGTTGTTTATTTTATACATAATGCTATCGAAAATACATGACTACTAGAAAAATGCACCATAATGTTCATATAAAAAATATATTAAGGTTTTAAAAAAAAATGACGAGTTCTCGGACACTGTCGGAATTACGGACGTTTACCTTATTGATTTTGAATTCGGACAAAATACTGTTAAGATTATTCAGAAGTGGCATGAAGTCTGTAAATATTCCCATTTAGTAGACAGCAGTTAACTTGCACCTTGTATTGAGCTATTAGATTGGAAAAAATGGCACTACCTAAAGAAAAACTATATGAAAAATTATGTAAATTATTTAAGCCCTATTTAAACATTTTAACAACATGTAATGCACAAGTAATACTTTAATGGATGGGTGGATATATGTTTTTCAATCACGTCAGAACAGCTGAATGGATCTGGATGACTTTGGCACAGAGACTAGGAGAGATAGATTATAGTCTGTAATCCATACTTCCATACTATTAATATAAGTAATTGCGAAAGTAAGTCTGTCTGTCTGTCTTTCTGCCTGTCTGTTAGCTTTCACGCCTAACTAACCTACTGAACCGATTTTGATGAAATTTGGTATGGTAGATTAGACCTTGAGCAAGGACATAGGCTATGTTTGGTCGCGATACCGGATATCCACGCGGATGGAGCCACAGGCAACAGCTAGTAGTAGTAGGTTATTTAATTCTTGTGTATCACGGGTGCGATAAGTACCTACATTATATATCTCACGTAAGCGGAAGAATGTAAAAAGGTATAAAAAATATTCAATGTCGAAATCGTAATAATCAAAGACAGCTAAAGTAGAGTTTATGTATTTTTTATGGGCGAACAAATTCTCTGAGTCGTCAGGGCGGGGGCACACAGGGGCGGCATCTTAATGAGATGCGGCGTAAACATTGAAGACTATTCCTTAGGGGAGAGTCGCGGTTGGCCCCTACTACTCTTTTAAAATCAGACGTATTTACACACTATCTTTTAATTGTTATTTGTTTATGTGTAAAGAAAGATTATTGCTTTGTTAATTGAAAAGGGAATTAGTAGCAATTCATGCTCTAGGAATCCCTACTAATATTATAAATGTGAAAGTAACTCTGTCTGTCTGTCTGTCTGTCTGTCTGTCTGTCTGTCACGCCCAAACCACTGAACCGATTTTGATGAAATTTGGTATAGGGGTAGATTAGACCACGAGAAAGGACATAGGCTATGTTTGGTCGCGATAACCGACATCCACGCGGGCGGAGCCGCGGGCAAAAGCTAGTTAATTTATATATCTTGGGGACTTTATAAACTTAAATAAATAAATATTGTAGGACATTCTAAATACACAACGCTATCTAGACGCAAAGTAAGCATAACTTAACTAGCTTGTGTTATGGGTTCTAGATAGAATGCGGATAAACTTAGATAATTTTTTTCGTAATTAGGTACATAGATAAATAGCACGAAGGAAGGTTTACAGTAAGTATAATAATGTGGGAATTGAACACATAACCACTGATAAATGCTTGCAAACAAAGTTGAGTTTAACAACGTTAGGTTATAAAATAATCTTCACAAGTGATGAAAAAGTAAAAAATATTTAAAAATTAAATGTAACTGGACCCAAGAAAACTTAACGATAACCGCTAAATCAAAATGTTCTGTCATAACTGTGTAAAAAAAAATTCAATGCACATTCATAGGATTCTGGGGCTTAAAACATTTGAACTTGAAACCTGCAGTAATCCCTTATATCTCACCTTTTGACATAAACGAACTAACAGTCAGCATTGACAGAATTGCCAGGAAGGTAACAGGGCAATAAATTGATGCAGTGAAACATTACGCCACACGGAATATGTGCCACATAAATCTGGCACAAATCCCTCGTGGCAAATCATAGAGGTTCGATGAATGTGCATATAATGTCCCTTAATAAAGATTAACAGGCAGGGTGCGAATAGGATGGATATGTAATTGGAAATCGCCGGATATTTAAAGAGAGGCTTGGATAAAAAAATAAAACGCCTTCGTATTTTTTGTTATTATCAATAGAAGTTGCTTACTATTACAATTATTGCTCGAAAATTACAGTGTTTATTTGTAGTACCTATCATTACTCTGACAATGGGACATTTTGATAATGTTACAAGTGCCATAATCACGGATAATCACATTGATAATAGTATTTTGAATGATCATGATCATGTTTTTGAAAGCTGACAATTAAGAATGTGTTGACATAATATAAAATCTGACGTATCATACTACTATCTCTCCCGACCGTGTTCGGCCACAGCGACTGGCATCTGGCTAATGAGAGCTTCGTTGGTGAGCTCTCAGGTGACTGACATAGCCTATCTTTGAAGCGCATGTACACACGGCGCCAGACCTCGGTTTACAGGCCACACCAACATAAAGGAAGTGTGCGTGACAGCAATACTATTAATACATTGCTTAAAGATGTGTGTCATAACAAGTAAACCAATCAGGGCCTTTGACGCACTCACACAATTGCTATTTTACTTACATAAAATGCACCAAGGTTATAATATCATATTCTAAACTAATTTTATGAAATGTATGCAGCATTTTGTTTCTATAACTAATAGGAGTTATCAAATTTAGTCACTGTGCTATCTGTTCTCATAGTCGAGATGGATAAGAATGCAAGTAAGTAAGTTTGGACCTCACCGTTGTCGCCGGTCGTTGGTTCGGAACTTAACAACGGAATTCTCTTTTTGTCATTCGTGCATCTTTATGTCAGTCAATTTAATAGACATAACATTTTATTTTATGTTCCAATATCTTTTTAGAAGTTTATAATAATTATACTTATGTTTTTTTTATATTTTTTATTAAAGATCAAATATTTTTATCTGATACTTAATTAATTATTAATCATCAAGGAAATATACAAAAAATATATTAAATTATAATATATATGAATTTTATACACTTAGTTTCCTGTAAATAAACTAGACCAATAGGACTTCAATATATTGAGGAACAAAAAGTGCACCTCGCTCGAGGACCGAACCCGGTATTGATTCTATTGGTTCAGCTGCATATTTAAACCATTCAGCTATATCTACTTATTCGTTTTTCGCTAAATATGCTATTATAACTTGGTGCAGTGGCTATCATCAATACCTATATTTCATGTAAGTAAAATAGCGAATGTGTGAGTGCGTCAAGGGCCCTGAGACACACATCTTTAAGCAATGTATTAATAGTATTGCTGTCACGCACACTTCCTTTATGTTGGTGTGGCCTGTAAACCGAAGTCTGACGCCGTGTGTACGACCACACACGCCACAAGTCAGCATCCCCCCGACGTAATTTTATTGTATGGCCGCAGGTGGGCGGGCCTTGAGCTCGTCTCGTCTTGCATCGAGCTCCTCTCTCCTCCTGCTCTCGAACTCGGACACCTTGGTGTGGACGGTATTCCTCCACCATGTTCGGTCTGCCGCCATTGCCTCCCACCGTGACGGATCGAGCTCACATCGCTTCAATGAATCTTATGAATAAATGAGTTATGGGTTATGGGCTATCTTGTCAATCTAAACTCATATACCTTTTAGAGAAGTTTTTCTGGGTAGCATGAGTTGATTTTTTCACGTTATGCTTGTACTCGTATGTAACAACTAAGCATACCTCAGCTACACTCGCTTCCGCTGCAGCCAGCTGGGAGAGTATCTCTGTACACACTTAACAATATTATTATCCTATATGACTACTTCTTGGTCACCCTACTATTCCGTGACAAATTCAACTAGATATACGAATGTAAACGGAAATTTTACAATGTCGTTTATAGCACTCTCTCACAAGAGGACCGATGTATGTTGCGTACATTTGACAAGCCGTTTAATTATAGTTATAAATAGCTGGGGTGGTAATCACTAGATGACTTTATTACAGTTTACAATGCGTGTGAGTCATTGTGATTCACGAGTTCCAGTAATGAGAATGTTTATTTATTACACATGTTTTTGAATTCGGGTAATTTTTTCCACGTAATCTGCTGTAGACAAGAAAATCTTTTTAATTTTCTCTTGTTTTGGAAAAAGTGCTAGCTAAGTGTAAACTTACACATGTAATGTAGTTAGAGGTGTATGAATGAGGTGTGTGTATGTATGTGTAGAGTATGCGGCCCCCGAAGATCTTCGAAACTCAAACCTATCTCATTCATTACTCAGGCCTCCCACCTAGTAGCAGAACTTGAGGTTAATTAGCAGATACACATCTGCGATGAGGCTCGTTTTCCTATCGAGGTATTAGCAAAAAAAAATGTTATTTGCCGCGATTCCAGAAGAGTACAAATGCAGCAGATTATACTATATGCATGTATTTATGGAAAAAAAATGTATCTAAGTATAATTTATCCGCATTCTAGAACACATAACACAAGCTAGTTAAGCTATGCTTACTTTGGGTGTAGATGGCGTGTAGGATATCCAACAATATTTATTTATTATTATAATTTATTATCCATAGTAAATAAATAGCAATAAATAAATGCAAAAGTAACTCATCTGTCTATCTGTTTGTCCGTTACGCTTTCACGCCTAAAACAATTTTTACATTGAATCAATTTTGATAAGATTTGGTACAGAGATGGACTAGAGCATGAGAAAGGACATAAGACTATCTTTGGTCGCAATAACCGACATCGACACCGACAAGGAGAGACGTGTGGGCAGCAGTACCTACTTCTACCTACCTATTCTACTATATTAGCCCCCCCAGCCAGATGGGCTGTCGACCTGAAAAAGGTGGCTGGGATAGACTCGATGCGGAAGGCGGAGAATCGGGAGAAATGGCACACATTGAGAGAGGCCTAAGTCCAGTATTTGGCTGCGATACGCTAATTGATGCATTGATTAAATACTTTATTGATAAATTATGCCTTATACTAAAGATTGCTGATGTAACATCTCATTAGCGTGTATTACTTAATAAAGTTTGTATTTTCAATGCACCATACTGTTTTACACGAACAGGGCGTATCCGTGCAGGCTTCGCTGCGGTGGCAATTATTAGAGGGCGGAACCTCCCTGAAAACTTGCCCTCTTCACATTAAAATTTCATTATCTATTGTAGGTGCTTATTTTAATGCTTGAAGGTTTTAGTTGCCTTTAATAAAGGTTAATGAACTTTTAAATGTCTTATAGTTTTCTGTATCTGATAGAATTTATAGACCTCAAAATTGACAGTGGAAGTAGGGGTCCCCAAGGCTATTGGATCCAACACAACCCCACTTACTAGTCCATACAACGGCTGATTAATGGACGAGGCTCTGACGCAAGTTCTTTTTTTATACTACTTAGGTCGCGAACAAGCACACGGCCCTCCTGATGGTAAGTGGTTACTGTGGTCTATGGGCGAGTGCAACACCAGAGGAGTCACACTCGTGCTGCTGACACTGTAAGAACAGAGTTTTTAGGGTTTGGCAGACAGATGGCAGTTGCTCCCATAAAAGTCAGGACAAGCTAAATCAGGGAAAAAGAGTAGGAGAGTGGACCCCGGATTCCATTTGTTTGTTAATCTATTGTTACATTTTTTCATTAATCTAATACAGAGCCATCAGAACAACTCAACCCCAAAATATTTACAGACAAAGGAACCAAAAACCGGTTCATTCCAATAATAAAACAAACCGGCTAAATTTAGCTCCAATCTCTTCCGCTAGATGTCGTTGTTGGCAAAGTGTCCTCTTCATAATTACGACTCGCTCTTTGCAAATACTTGGACGCTAATTAATTTTTTTATTGTCCTCTTTGCTGGAGGAGGGGGAAAATAAATAAATTATCTACGAAATTTCTAAAAGAGAATGAACCGTTTTGGGCTGTCCCATCGGCATTAATGAAATTGTGTACAATTTTTTTGCCATGATTTTATATTAATACCACGGAACAAGTTTCGTGGTTCGGATGTGATACGGGAATGGAATTTTGTTAAAAGGGCCCAACCTAAAAAACTCACCTGTATCTGCTAAATTAAAAGAGTGCTTGAAACAAAACAAAAACTGGTCAAGTGCGAGCCGGACTCGCCCATGAAGGGTTCCGTAGCAGCAAAGGCGAAAATTGCGGTTTATGACGTGTTAAAAAAACTACTTAGGTAAGTACTGGATCTCGTTCAAACCAATTTTTAGTGGAAGTTTAAATGGCAATGAACATCATATATTTTTTTTTGATTTATCAATCTCTTATTTTAGAAGTTAGAGGGGAGGGGGACAAATTTTTCCACTTTGGAAGTGTCTCTCGCGCGAACTATTCAGTTTAGAAAAAACCTCAATAGCATTTTTGAATACCTATCTATAGATACCCCACACGTATGGGTTTGATGAAAAAAAAATTTTGAGTTTCAGTTCTAAGTATGTATGGGGACCCCCAGTATTTAATCCTTTTTTTCTATTTTTGTGTGAAATTCTTAATGCGGTAAACAGAATACATCTACTTACCAAGTTCCAACAGCATAGGCCTTATAGTTTCGGAGAAAAGTGGCTGTGACATACGGACGGACAGACATGATGAATCTATAAGGGTTCCGTTTTTTGCCATTTGGCTACGGAACCCTAAAAAGAGTCGGCAGCACGAGCGTGACCTGCGTGACTCCCTGGTGTTGCACACGTCCATTAGGTCACGGTGACCACTTTCCGTCAGGTGGGCCGTGTGCTTGTCTGCCATCTATATATAAATATGTATCTATAAACATAAGTAAAGTCCGACCAATAAAATAAAAAACCCGTACTGGGGGCGCCAAAAACATCTATGATATGACAACACCAAGTATAGTGATACACATGTAAAATGCCAAGTGTACAATAGTTATTTGTTATACAAGAGTGCAAAGTTGCTTTTTAACCGCGTGCTCAGTTTTGATGACCGAGCAAGCGAAAGATTCTAAATTTGAATCACAAGCATAGCGAGTGATTCATAAATTAGAATCTTGAGCGTTAGCGAGGGAATCAAAAGAGCACAAGGTGTAAAATCTTTGCACTCGAGTGCAACACGTAACTTTTCATCCCACCTCAGCGAGGAAATAATGAAATGCTTCTTCTTCCTAGCGTTAATTCCCAGTCGCATCCGAAGCTTTCACCTCGGAGTTCGGGGTCCGCTTTACCAGTCTTAACTGCGGATTTGGCTGGACCTCGATATTTTCCGTAAAGCGACTGCCATGTGACCTCCACAACCCAATGGTGACATTAGGCGATATCGAAGCATTGCAGCTAGACCGTTGTTGTTGAACTTTTTATGCATACAAATATTTGCACTGAGCGGGGATCGGACCCGCGCCTCCTGCGTTGCGGCCACGTTCACTACCACTACGCCACGGAGGCTGTATAATAATTATGTGTAATAATACTAATAATACTAATAATAAAATATCAACAAATAAAATTCAACAACAATGTTCAACCATAGGACGTGAAAAAAAATTATGCGCGCAAAGCAAATTTAAAAAAAAAAGTAGGTACACCAAGGAGGTTCCGAGTTGAGTTTTTCATAAATTAAAAAAAAGTTGTATGATAAATCGGCACCATAGAGGTAGAAGTAAATAGGTTTAATGATGTTTTGAGTTCACAAACCTAGTACACACGATGTTCTAAATTCAAATTTACTTTACCACTCTAGAGGATAAAAGCGACTTTTACACTCAGATATCGAAGA
Organism: Eilema depressum; assembly: GCA_914767945.1. NCBI lineage: Eukaryota > Metazoa > Arthropoda > Insecta > Lepidoptera > Erebidae > Eilema > Eilema depressum. The sequence goes on from OU612031.1 coordinate 12,911,826, forward strand.
AAAAAAGTACTCTTTCCGAGATGGTGGGATGAAAATATTGTTTCAACACACTTGCTTATGAACAGGCTATGACACCTAATATAAAACTGTGACTTTTTCATTGCTTCTTCTTCCTCCTAGCGTTATTCCCAGTCGCATCCGAAGCTTTCAGCTCGGAGTCTGGGGTCCGCTTTTACCAGTCATAGCTACAGATTTGGCTAGACCTCGATATTTTCCGTGAAGCGATTGCCACCTGACCTCCACGACCCAATGTTAACATTAGGCGATATCGAAGCTTTGCAGCTAGACCGTTGTTTTTGGACTTTTTAGGGCACCAACTACCCGTAACGACTGCCATAGATGTTCTTATGGCAACCGGGACCGACGGCTTAACGTGCTGTCCGAGGCACGACCAGACCAATGCAAATACCCATATTTAATGCACACAAATATTTGCACTGAGCGGGGATCGAACCCGCGCCTCCTGCGTAGCGGCCGCGTTCACTACCGCTACGCCACGGAGGCTGTCATGTTTTTCATTGTTATTATTCACAAAAGTGAGTTATAGACTTCTTTTTTTTAATTTCATTGATTAAGTTGCTTTGTTTTTATATAAGGTTTTATATAAGGTTTTATTTTTATTTTTTATATACCTACTTGACGCGAGACAAATGTACATACGTTCATATTTAGTCTTAAGAAACCCTTTTATTTTTTGTAAACTGACGTCCTTAAAATGCCGCAGTGGAGTTTGTTGCGCCGTTTCTTCTCCATTAGCGCTTAGGAAGCGGTGGTAAACTTAGTTTTAAGGAGTTTTTGACGTCAAAAAGCTGTAACAGTGTTGCACTATTTTGAGAAATAAAGACTTTGACTTTGACTTAAAAAAGTTTCGATACAAAAAAGATCGTGTTCAATATTACAAACGAATTAATATACCTATTGCTTGCTCATTTCATGCAGCTTCGTATTTTAAAAGATAATTTCAACTTGTAGTACGTGTTTAATATACAAAACTTTCACTAAAATGTATTTTTTTTTCTCTGTTAAAAAGTTAAGTTTTTCTCTGTTAAGTTTTCTGGTTAAAATAGAAAAATAGACGCGGCGTGTTATACTGGTTACAAGGACTGGGCACAAATCAAAACACAGTAGTATCCGTATAATAGTTTACTGCTTGGAATGGTAAATACAAGTTAGACATACAGTTACATTACACTATGTATAGAACAGGGACCACGCGATATTGGTTTTCGGACTGCATAAAATTCTTGTATTTTATGCCTAACAGCACAGAGATCAAAATAATCGAGCATGATTTTCTTTTTTGCGTTAGGCTTATTTTTCTTAGGCGTAGAAAATACATTTGACGTTTGACCTTCTCTTCGTATTTTTATTACAGAAGATCGGGATATACCTAAAAATGTGAATAATAATTAGTCACAGTAAAATCAGTAGTTTAGGCCAATTTCATTGCACGTACTCTATGATGTACCTACTCGTCATGTTGACAACAAGGTCCGTGATGTTATTTAGAGGAACAGAGTCCAATCCTTCCTACTTTTTATCCGACAAATACTTTGTTATATTATAAATTACTTTTCTTAACTGGCTATTAATAGTTTTCGGCATATTACTATAGTTTTGTAGTTTTGTAGCGCTCTCAAACTCAACAACACGCACAATTGACACCACACTGACAGATGACCATAATGACATTGTATAGATTGTTACCATATGAAGAAATTAGTTCCAATAGTTTACCGCAATATGGCGAGGTATTTTATTTTACTGGTCGGGCTTTAGATACATATTGTATGCAAATATTTTGTATTAGCATAGGGCATCTAGTGTCTAATCCTACTAACACTATGAATGTGAAAGTTTGTGAAGATATTTGGATGTTTAGATGTTTATATATATTATTTAATAATTAATATATATAATTATATTATATTGAGATAATTTTAAAGCAATTAGTTTGCTAAACTAAACAAATTATAATAAATTGGAAAAAGCGAAATCAATTCTCGGGCGGGACTTGAACCCGCGATCTTTCCCTTACAGGGGGAACGCTCTGACCACTGAGCCACCGAGCTTCGCCCGAGAGTAATCCAATTTTTTCAATACATCCATCTTACGGTTTTGTTAATTATTAATATATTATTATATTTGTTAATTAATTACGCTCTATTGTAACTAACGGCTGAACGGAGCTGGCTGAAATTTACAGAGATAAGTTTATAGTCTGTAATAATAATAACAAAGCAAATTTTATTCCCGCGTATTTGGTTTGCGGGAACGAGATCAAAATCCCACACCGGTGGAACTGCAGGCAACCACTAATTTAGGTATACAGACGAAATATACAGGTATAAAATATACTTATTATTCATGCAAACAGTAGTTCATTGTTCTACTACTCTTATTTGCAATATTGCATCGATGCCGGAAACGCAAATTTAAAAATTAAATACAATTAAATTGCATACCTTGTCCCACAAACGTCTAGTTATTTATTCAGATGTAAGTTGTCTGAACGTAATTTATTTTCTTCTATATGTCAATATGTATTGTGTTGCAATATGGTAGTGTTGATATTAAGTATCTTAAATAATAATAATGACTTGTTATGGTTTCCATGGTAAAGAAAATTACTTATATAACTATGGTAGGTGTATCTAATGGTACCTGCGTTCAAGGTCCGGAGTGCATATAGCTTTTAAATATACTTACCTGCTATCAACCCTGCTTCGATGTTTTTAATTAGTCGGATTATTTTATCATTTATTTTATTTTATGCTCTTTGGTTACCTGTGTCATTTAATATTTACATTGAAATACATGTACCTAATATGTATAATCGCCTTCCAATTTCCTTTAAATGTTTGAGTGAGAATATTTTTGACACATTTCACTTAGGTACCCTAATAAAATCGGGTGATGAATAATTTTCATTTTAGATTCATCGAAATTTATATAGCCTAGGCCTACAGATGATGACAAAGAAAGCTACATACATACTCTCATACTCGTATAAAACATAACCCTCACTGGTCCAATCAGGTAAAAAATAAAGTGATATGTCATAATCGTCTACCCTATTGCAACACTTCACGAACCCCAATTTTAGTAAGCCGTACTAACACGAAATTAAGCTCGGTTTCTTCTCAATTTGTCATATATAAACGAATATAACCGTTATATGATTGCAAGAGGCTGTCTGTGCCAGGGCGATAGCAGGGCTGCGTCGTGCCAGCCCACCAACCCGTCGGATTAGGACCCCAGACCCCAAGAACCAAAGTTTGTAAGAGCGTGACGCTCCTAAGATATCGGGACATCTTTAATTTGTGAATTGTTTAATGTTTACTTAGTGCATATACCTACTTACTGTTACATAACTTAGTATTCTACTTAACATTATAAATAGGAACTATTGTGAGGACAAATAGGTCAATGGTTGTTACTGTTACAGGTAGAAAAGGCTGAAAAGATCCAAATAAAATTTGGTATTTACAGAGATAGATCTGGAATAGCATACACTACGTTTTGTCCCAAGATTAGTGTCTTGTATGTTGCGTTTTCAGTCTTCCCTTTTTCGTTTCTACGTTAGTAAGTTCTAAGAATTGATATCCTATTCACGACCGTACATTACCTGTACCTATAACTGACATAATTGTAGCTATAGTATAGTTAAAATCTCGCTGCAGACTCGGTCATAAATTATAATCGGCGTAGGGATGTGCGCTAGTTGACCGACGACGGCATCTGTGGTTCAGTGGTAGAATGCTTACCTGTCGATTTACAATAAAACACGTTTATAAGGTTTTATAGTTACTACTGTTAGAGAGCGAAATACTCGAATGATATATGACCGAGTTTGCAGCGAGATTTTAACTATACTATAGTGCGAAAAATTTTCTATGAGAAACTGCACATGGTTATCCAAATACGCGTGTTTAGAACGCCTCTCGTACTCCTCCTTTATCGATAGACAGGCGTGGGAATATAAAAAAGCATAAGTACTTATATTTGATATTTTTTGCATCAACTTGTACCTATATCGTTTCCCTCGCCGCTCGCGGCTAGTCCTCAAGCCTGCCAGCACCAGATATGCGTCACATTGTTATTCGTGTTACATTGAAACACTTCATGTCACCGTCCGGTGGTGGTACTTTTGGTGTGAAACTGTCAAATCAAAACGTAGCCGGGGGTTGACAATGTTAACACTTAACCCTTCAAGTATATATTGGTACCGTTACTGTTTTCTGTGAATAATTTAATTTTCAATAAGTGTTTTATTAACTTTTATATAGGTACCCCATTATTAAATAAATCGTTTTATCTCTATGGCCGCCTGTTTCCCGGCAGAGTGGAATTTGGGCCACCCCATCTCCTCCCATGCGGTGTCGTATAACCCGCGCTACGTATCTTGGACCTAAAAAGTGCTCAAAACGTGCCCTATACGCGCAGTACACATTTCTTGGGTGTCTTTTGAGGATAGAACGGGGTGCTACTGCGGTAGACGAACTTAAATTCACCAAGCATAGACTATTACAAAGCAATCCGCGGGCGCCAGAGCCTCATATGTCTTACGATTTAGGTCCAAGATATGTGGCGCGGGTTATACAAGGCGACTAAGGGATAGGGCTGTTTAACATCAGACAGATATATACAGCCCACACTCAGCCTCAGATACGTGACTTGAGTCCATAATAGTGCCCGGAATGCGGCAATAGGCTCAACCCCTATTACGTGGGACTAATACAATGATTAGTGAAATGTGGGTGTTAATTCACCTCTGCCTAACCCTCCGGGGATAAAGGCGTGATTATATGTATATGTATGTTATATCTCTGTTCTTGATTCATCGCTACACTTATACTATATGTGGGGCGTGTCTCGGATTTTGTAATACTTATATATTTGTGATATTCCGGGGAGCAAAGGATACCTTATGGGCCACCCCGGCCTGAAGACCCGGGACAGCGTGCAGTTTTAGTCGGTTCGAGTCCGTCATTACCACCTCCGATATCCAAGAGCATCTCACCAAAAAAAAAGTGTTTTTGATATATCATTTATTTTAATCACAATACCAATCAGTTAAACCGTCACCTATTTCCAACACTTTAGCAACAAATTTACAATAGGACATTACAATTAATAGAACGGATTATTAAACTAGTTACTACACCATAGCCTTGTCGAAATGAGCAAAGGATTTTCAATAATAGTACATCCACCCTCATTACAGGGGTTAGTAGAAATTAGTGTTGGTGGAGCCCTTGAGGCGCCGCGTGGCGGCACGTGACGCAAACACCGACGCGTGCGCAGGCAACGCGCGCAGATATTAAAACGAATATGTTAATGATATTGGGGGTGTAGAAATCTTGGATGAAATTAAAATTAGTTAGTGTGAAATTTTCTTTTTATTTCCTTGCATTTGTGGTATCTCTATTTGTGAAGATTTTTGTTAGGTACTCAATTCCACTCAAAAGACTGAATGGTTCTGGCCTAAATTTAATATGTAGGTACAGCATATATATACCTACATGTCTACATATAATTAATTGAATATATGTAGTAACTTAACACCCACATTTCTTCAGTCATTGTATTCCCTCTATTCGGTCCCACGTAATAGGAAATGAGCCTAGTGCCGTATACCGGGCACTATTGTTGACTCGAGCCATGCATCTGAGGCTAAGTCTAGGCTGTATATATCAATCTGATGACAGCCTCCGTGGCGTAGCGGTAGTGAACGTGTACGTTACCCCAGCAAGAAAGTACCTCGTAGAGTGACATGAGTGGCACGTATAATTAGAGCGTTATATGCTATACATGTGCGCCGCATAAAAAAATTTGTGCGTGTTGTAGTTTTGGAAAAAAACGGAGAAAATGATTTCTGCTGCGGTAACGTTGTTCCAGCAAGAAAATTCTGAACGAATAATCGGAGAGAGAAATATTATGCATGGGCAAAGAGCTTATATTTGTGCTATGATGTGCGCCGAAAATGAAATTTGTGCCTCTTCAGGTTTTCGAGAAATTGCATTTCTTGCTGGAGTAATGTTTCGCATAATCGTGTATCTCTGAAACCATTCTATGTGCGGCTGTGTAGTAAACATATACGAGAATCTCTTAATTTGTGCTTATTTCTGGCAGAATTAGATTTTACAAAACATTTATAGTTTTCAAGTATTTTCGCTTTTTTGAAAATAAAATAAACCTTCGCTGCGCCTACATGATAAAACTTATGAGCTCGCTGAAAACTTTATTCGGTCCTCCTTGGCGTGTATAATAACCATAAATGATTTCAAACGCGTGCATTCACTCGTTATTGAATAATATTACTAAAAGCCAAACCGACGGCACCTCAACTTTGAGGTCGCCGCACAAGAAAACGGCCCAAGCTAAGATCTGTGGGTGTAAGCTAATAAATAGAGCGTCTAGTCAATTAACTTATTGCAAAATATCAGCTTGAAATGTTTCGCATTTAAATTGTTATAAATATAATACTAAACGTATAAGCAAAGACTGATTATCCAACCAAATTAAAATGACTACAAAAAAGCGACGGAATAGTACAAATTGATGACCTTCTTAACTTTGTTCACGAACTGGTTGTAAAGTGTTGTTCATGAGTACACTTACGTAGAAAATAACTAACTCAAAGAATAAATTTACTATTGAATAATCTGAATGTTAGTTTTTTGACTTTGCACATTACTAAGTACAAGTACATTCAGTATATTTGTTGATTTTAGTCTTATTAAATACTAACTTCTTCGTTTTTTTTAATACTATTAGTACTACTCAGGTCGCAGACAAGCACATGGCCCACCTGATGGAAAGTGGTAACAATTAATATGCACAAAAATCAATGTGCACTAAAAGTCGAAAATAATTGCGTATTCGTAATTAATTATTCTACAACTTAATAATCAACTTAGTTTTCCTACTTATCAATATAATATTTTTTAGAGTTCTCTTAAGTAAAATGAAATGAAAAAGATATTTGACTACTTATAAGTAAATCAAATTTTTATTAAATAGATAACGAATTTAATAATTGAACAATAAAAAAATCTGTCTTTTATAAATGAAAAAAATAATTAGGATAATATAATTAGTTACAATAATTGTTATTTTTGGAGTCGGTATCAGCCAAGGTAGGTTCGTAACTATATACATACATAGTTACAGGTGAGATGTATCTATTCGTGTCGCACGCGTTCCTTGACGACAGTCAGACAGACAAGGCGAACGGCGAGAGCGGGGTCGCGGGGCTGGAGGGGAGCTGCTGGCCGGGACGGGCGCGACACGCCGTGCACGCGCCGCTAGCACTGTGATGTGACGACGGACGGTATCGCTTTAACGCGTTAAATGTTGTTAGTTTTGTTTAAATTAGGTAATTGTCTTTATTTTGGTTTGGTTCTGCTCAATATGTAACAATAATTTATACCTACAGACAGTACCCGATTTTGATAAAAAGGTGATTGAACATTTTATTTCAAAAAAATGTCCTCGTATTTAATGTAAGTATAAAAAATCAACATATTCCTGTAAATTGCTGTTGTATTGCAATTTCTTATCTTAATAAGTAGGTGCATACCTTTTGAGCAAGCAAAGCGCACCACCGGTTTGATGACCCACCAGCCGCAAACACAAATAGTTAAATCAAATTATTTGTGTACCTAATCAGTGAATTAGGTACACAAATAATTTGATTTAACTATTTGTGTTTTCTTATTTTGGGTAATTGACCTGTGATTTGATGTTATAATATAAGAATGAAGATAATAATTTATATATCAAAAATGTGTGTCATTTGATATGGTCATGACTTTAATTTAAAGTATATTTGAATTAGCTTCCAAAACTAAATCACACAGTTGCCAATAAACGTTTGAACGCGACTGTTCGGACAACAGCTTATGATAAAGACGTTAAAAAAGAAGGTCATCGATATGTACTATTCCGTCGCTTTTTGTAATCATTTTAATTTGGTTGGATAATCAGTCTTTGCTTATACGTTTAGTATTATATTTATAACAATTTAAATGCGAAACATTTCAAGCTGATATTTTGCAATAAGTTAATTGACTAGACGCTCTATTTATTAGCTTACACCCACAGATCTTAGCTTGGGCCGTTTTCTTGTGCGGCGACCTCAAAGTTGAGGTGCCGTCGGTTTGGCTTTTAGTAATATTATTCAATAACGAGTGAATGCACGCGTTTGAAATCATTTATGGTTATTATACACGCCAAGGAGGACCTAATAAAGTTTTCAGCGAGCTCATAAGTTTTATCATGTAGGCGCAGCGAAGGTTTATTTTATTTTCAAAAAAGCGAAAATACTTGAAAACTATAAATGTTTTGTAAAATCTAATTCTGCCAGAAATAAGCACAAATTAAGAGATTCTCGTATATGTTTACTACACAGCCGCACATAGAATGGTTTCAGAGATACACGATTATGCGAAACATTACTCCAGCAAGAAATGCAATTTCTCGAAAACCTGAAGAGGCACAAATTTCATTTTCGGCGCACATCATAGCACAAATATAAGCTCTCTGCCCATGCATAATATTTCTCTCTCCGATTATTCGTTCAGAATTTTCTTGCTGGAACAACGTTACCGCAGCAGAAATCATTTTCTCCGTTTTTTTCCAAAACTACAACACGCACAATTTTTTTTATGCGGCGCACATGTATAGCATATAACGCTCTAATTATACGTGCCACTCATGTCACTCCACGAGGTACTTTCTTGCTGGGGTAACGTACACGTAGTGAACGCGGTCGCTACGCAGGAGGCGCGGGTTCGATCCCCGCTCAGTGCAAATATTTGTGTGCATGAAATATGAGTATTTGCATTGGTCTGGTCGTGCCTCAGAGAGCACTTTAAGCCGTCGCGTCGGTCCCAGTTGCCATAAGAACATCTATGGCAGTCGTTACGGGTAGTTGGAGCCCTAAAAAATCCAAAAACAACGGTCTAGCTGCAAAGCTTCGATATCGCCTAATGTTAACATTGGGTTGTGGAGGTCAGATGACAATCGCTTCACGGAAAATATCGAGGTCTAGCCAAATTCGTAGTTAAGACTGGTAAAGCGGACCCCAGACTCCGAGCTGAAAAAGCTTCAGATGCGACTGGGAATTAACGCTAGGATGAAGAAGTGGTCTAGGCGTGAGAAGTTATCAGACAGACAGACACAGTTCCTTACGCATTATAATCAACTAGCTTTTGCCCGCGGCTCCACCCGCGTGGATGTCGGTTATCGCGACCAAACATAGCCTATGTCCTTTCTCAAGATCTAATCTACCCCTATACCAAATTCCGCAAAATTGGTTCAGTAGTTTAGGCGTGAAAGCGTAACAGACAGACAGACAGAGTTACTTTCGCATTTATAATATTAGTAGGATTCAATTGCTAACCAATCTTGTATCCGCTATAATAAACTGAACTAGCATATCACATCTCTGTTTTTACCAATAATTCGTTTTCCCCCACAAACAAAACCGATATTTTCCTTTTTGCAATAGAGACACGTCCAGCTTCCCCTAACGTCGAGCCGTAGAAAACTATCGGTCCGTACGTCATCCCTGATTGATACGGGCAGCAACAATGCATGTTTACTTTCAATTACACACCCCGCGCCTCGCCGATCGCCCAACACACCCTTACAGGGATATAGAGAAAGGGAATGACCTATGTTAAATATCGTTACGTGTCAATTCCTTCAAATTCTACCTTTTTTTTATATAGGACGCATTAATTTGACTTCGCCTCGCCTGATGGTGAGCTGAAAGCAAAGTCTCGGGAAAAAAGGGTCACCATTATAGATACGTACCATGTTACAATGATAGCAGTCAGCTTGACGGCCTCATCAGACGTTTTTTCACGCCCCACATAAAGGACCCGGGGCTGTAGAAAGAGAGAAACACGTGAGCTGGTAAAGAATTCAAGGTCTTAATGGTGCGGCAGAAGAAGGTGGTATCATACTCCAAAAAGATACCAAAAATTTTGATTTCAAGCTGGTTTAAGGTACAGTTTGCCACCCCATCTCTTCTCATGGAAGGTGATTAAGGGATAGGGCTATTTTCAATCTGACAGTAAATATACAGCCCATGATAAAGTGCCGACTGGACGGCAGTTGGCGAAATGTAGGTGTTAATACACCTCAAAATACCCCTTTCGCGTTTTACATATGTATGTATTGTTTTCTAGAACTAAACTTGAGCGAAGATTTTTTAAACGCAAATCACCTGGAATCTACTGTAAACGTAGAATTCGAGCCTAAGTTTGTTTCTCTGTCGCACAATAGCTGGATTGGTTTTGATTTTTGCAAAGTCTCTACCTTTATGTAAAACTAACTGTTGGTCGCGGCTCTGCCCGCGTGGAATTCTGATCGCTGATAGTGGCGTGATGATATGTTGGTACCTAATAATGCAGCTTTCCAGTGACGCTTTCGAAGACTATAATTTTTGAATTTATTCGTTACATACAAATCTTTACTCTTTATAATATTAGCGAAAATAAAGTAAAAACCAAAATCTTTCATATTTTAATAATAGCAGTAGGAGGTTAGCTTTCCACATCAGTTGGGTTCTGTATATCCGTGGTAAGTCAAACAACAAGGTGGACGCCAATCACTCAGTTGACTGATTGTCGAATATCTACTTACGAGGGCTTTGCGTGTCTACCTTTGAATACCTTAGCTATTTATTTCCAATGTACTTTCATCAGACTTTGGCAACTAATGCGAATAGTTTTAGTTTTGCTTACTAACTTAGGCAAGTTAGTAAGCAAAATTAAGTTGTTCGCATTGAAACTATTTTATTTAGTATCTAAAATTATGAATGATGCCTCAATACCTTTAGGACCAAGTCAAACTCACTTGCAAGCCGGTATACGATTGATGAATGTGTTTTTGACGCAGGATTGAAAAATCAGACGCCAGTGATACAGTATGCAGTGACTCGTGAATGAACTAAATCTAGTAAAAGTTAGTAAGGAAAACTAAGACTGTTCGCATTGAAACTATTATTATTTACTATCCAGCTAAGCCTACTAGAATGATGAATGCTTTAGGACTAAGTTAAACTTACCTGCAAGCCGGTAAGTATGCGATTGACGAATGTGGTTCTAACGCAAGGTTTCATCTCGGGATTGGAAGACCAGACGCAGTGACCTTCGTGAATGAATTAATAATTCTAGGAAAGGAGGAGGCCAGACCCGCCAGAAGAATACAATGTAACCGGAATTGGTGCTTGGATAATCGGTCCAGATACCATTGTGTAGATAGTTCTAGAATAGTATGTATATTGAAGAGTTTTTTTCTTCATATCCAATACGCTGTCATTATTGTAGAGTAGCTGTTAAATTCGCACCACATCAGGAAAAAAAGAGAGGCCGTCAAAATCGGCTTGCTTTATTCTTGCAGAGCGTTCTCTTTAACGCCGATGTGCGTAACTTACATATTGATACCTAGGTACAGTCAGCGTCAGAACATCTTGATTTAAATTGTACTATTTGCCGAACTAAAGGATTGTTCTTATATTTACATCAGATCGATGCTGACTGTACTATATTTTACATACTACCAAAATTATTAAAAACCTCACCAATTGCCGAACAATTGGCGGAAATAGACAATGTATTTTAACAAGTTGGACATGGTTCTATTTGATTTATTTTCGGGGCTCGCCCGGGGCTCAACCGCCCAACTATTTGAATATTACATTACAACTAGGCACTCACTCTAATAGCTTTCGACATAACGTTTTTATTGTAGTTAGCTACCAACTAGTACCAACTCACAATTTGACTTGTGAGTTTTTGAACGGTTCAATTTAGTTAAATGCTATTGTTTCAGAAACTGAAATATTAAATGTGGAGCGAGTTTTTTAGCGTATTTGCCGGAACTCGGACTGCATATTATATTAGACTGATCGGCGGTTGAATAGAATTCCGGGTTTGGTTTGATTTAGGCAGTGTTGTAAACTACATTATTTGATGGCATAAAAAAATGGATATAGAAGAAGGGAGGAGGTAATAGGGATAATTACTTCCGTGAGTCCCAGACTAACCGGACCAAACGAAGTTGTGAATATTGAAATAAAACTACTTTTTAACGGATTCTATTACGATTTATGGGGACTAGACCCCGTGAACATGGCAGCTGAAAAGTGGCCGAAATGTCGGACTAAAAGTAAATAATACCTAACAAATAAATCGCGATAGAATCCGTTAAAAACTAGTTTTATTTCAATGAGTGACATTCGCGTAAACTTTAGAAAATATCAAGTTGTGAATAGACAAACCTCTACAACATGCGCTCCATTACAAATTTCTATACAACGTTGTCCATCCTTTCTCTCTTATGCACCAAGTTATTGTAGTTAGGTACCCTTTCCCTTTCCCGACAATGCCACACTTGCATTCTATATCTGTATATCCCCCACATGAAGAAAATGAAGTCAGATGTGTCCTTCTATTACTATCTTATTATCGTCTCACTATCTTAGTGGTATAAAACCTATATCACCAAGTAGTTAACACACATCAAAAATTTAATGAAATTTTGAAGCATTTATTATGTTAACTTTTCTAATTGATTTAGAAAAGGACAAGATCGCGGGTTAAAGTCCCGCCCGAAGTCGATTCTTTTTCCTTTCTAAATCGACACAGTAAAAAGTTTTATAAGTAAGAGAACGCTTTAAATATCAAACAATTTTAAATAGCTGTTAGTTACGTGCTATTGGCTATCTCCAACGATAATAGACTTGCAACGGCTTCCTTAAACAAAGCAAACAAACCCGTATACACAACAACATAAAACTGACTATCGTACACAAAACTAAATGTGCCGACTCGGTACTGTACAGGCACGGAGTCGGTAACCCCATCGTATCGCAAACGCGCCTTATTTCAAACACAAATATTGGTCCTCCATGAAACTTTTCCACCGTCTACGGGCGTTTATTAATATTTTATTATTTTGTCTTGTTACTCCGTTCAGAAACTCCCAACTTCCCTTGTTACCAACTCTCTCTCTAAAGCGATTATATTTTAAATTATTTTAATTAAAACACTGTGTAAACGTCAGTACGGCACTGTTGGTATCAAATGAAATACTGTTGTTATAAATATAATTTATGAGTTGTATAGATACTGAGATAGACCATGTCGCTTTGCTGTAGGGTGTACAGTACAGAGCACAAGTCAAACTCACCTGCAAGCCGAAGCACCTGCTTATTGACATACGAGGTTTTCTTTGTTGTGGAGACCGATGGACGTATGGCTCCCATAAGAGCCAAGGTGAACCAAATCTTGGAAAGGAGGAGGTCAGACCTTGAGCTACAATGTGCAGGTTTTGGATGCAACCGGGATTGGATTACGAATGATGATAGTCGTAGAAGTTCTAGCGGGATTTCCTTTATAGCCTTACTAGCTGTCGCCCGGGACTCCGCCCGCGTGGATGTCGGTTATCGCGACCAAACATGGCTTATGTCCTTCCCCAAGGTCCCCAAAATCAGTTCGGTGATTTAGGCGTGAAAGCGTATGCGTAGGCGACATACAGACAGACAGAGTTACTTTCGCATAATTTTTTTTTTTTAAGAATATTTGCAACCGAAATTACTAATATTCCTTCTAACCCCTCCAGCTAAGCTAAATTGCTTGTGTTTGGATTTATAATAGAAGTATGAAAGTATAGTGCACGACTTCATCAAAAGGTTGTTGTTACTTACCACTTTACAATACACATAACTTTCCTATAGATACCCCTAGGTAGTATCCGTGGGTCTCCAAACGCAAAAAAGCTCCTACTAACGCCATGGATAAGATTGGGTGATTTAGATAATCTCCATTCAGTCATAGAGTGCCATTGACTAAACGATATAAAAAGATCACAAAAGGCACACAATTAAGTAAATATTTCAGTTTGTGTACTTTGCATCGCAGGCATATTTCCCAATATTATCGGCTTATAGCATCTTGTTTTCTGAACAAATTTTCTTCGTTTTTATTTCGGGTTGAGTTTCGTTAAATGTAAGCGACACGGTTTGCGAAGTCGATTAAAAATATTGTTTACAACAGAGCCGATGTTGCTATACGGAAAATATCGTAAATATTTATTTCCTCCACCCGCCTTTTCCCGAACTCCTGAAAAATGTGGAGATAAACAGAGTATGGAATTGCCACAAATATAATTCAATTTTTATACCTGATAATAGGGTAAATATTTCAAGGTACCATAGGCCCTTAGAAGTTGCAGAACACTAATAACTTTACAAAGGATCTTTACATTAAAAAAAAATTAAAAGTATAGAATTTATTTTTGTAATCTTCAGAGGTCAAGATTAATATTTTTCATTCTTTTTGTTTTAAGTAATACTCAATATGATATGCATGACATAAAGCCTTAGCGAGTGTTACAGTCAGCAATAGATCGATCTTGACTAGCAAAGTAGGTATTCAAAATGATCTTGGTATCAATAATTTTGAGTCAATCAAACTGTTTTTTTTTTTAAATTTAAATAGTATTATCGTCTGAACTAAAGGTGTGTACCTAAAATCAGAACAATCAGTCAGTAGGGACAGGGGAATACCAAGGCATTAAGATCATTTTGAGTCCTTTGCTAGTCAAAATCGATCGACTGTACATAAATATGTTTAAAATACTGCTTAATTATTATTAACAATATACAATAAAGAATTAAGAATTAAGAAAGTCAAGCCTAAACCATTTGAGGAAGCGGCTCAACAAAATTAATATCGCGATTAGATATTTCGGCGTTCGCAAAATAAACATCCGTAGCCGTTCAATTAAAACAAAGGGAACACAAACAGTCATAACCGGTGGACCGATTGTGATTTCAAAATTTCATTGTAGACAATTTAAATATTCAGTTTAAACCTATTACAAGTTTGTAACTCAAACTACTACAAGTAGCGAGACCTCGCTATTCGAAGCTTAAAGTTTTTGCAAAATTTTCCGCTGCTAGCAAGACTAGCAAGATTAACGTTTTCCGAAGGCCGACAAAACTTTCTTGCTTCGTTAATTAATTAAATTGCTTCAGAGAATATTCCAGAAATTTTCGTGTTCATGGCACGAAGCGGAATTTATACAAAAATAAGTACATTAATTTGAGTTATGAAGTTTATACGCTTGTGTATGTTTCCAGTTGTTTAATGGAGTTTAATAACCTTATTAATATACGTATATTACGTACTAGAGACGCTGTTTAGAATAAAACAGGCGTCAGTTTGGGGTTGACGAGAGGAGTGAGAGGCGAAGTGATGAATTTGATTTCGAATAAGTATATTTAATTTCATTAAAAAAAATTGTTTAATTAGATACACATGTAGTTCGTGAAATTAAATCACTAAGAAGCATTATCTTTTACTTTTTGGGCTGTCACTGTAACTTAAAACTAAACAAAAAATATTTTGCTATTATTGATGAACATTATTGTACCAAAACATATACATATACAGAAAAAAACTCTATCAAGGACAATATCTATTAATCCCTATTGAAAAATTGCGTGTTATTATTAAATCAAACAGATTTCCCGATTTATTGCACTTTTATCATCAACGCAAAATTGTACCTTAATACTTTGCAATAAGAATTTATAATAAACTCTCTTTTGTATTTATTAATTTCGCTATAAGCTGTCAGATTCCGCGCCATTTTGAAGGGCTCTTGATGTTGCCAGCCCATGACAGGGCAAAGACATCGAGTGATTCGGCCTGAGTTTCGATTGCGTATTTTTGTTGCTATATTTTTATAGGATTCTGTTCATGGCAGCTATTATATAGGGTGTTATTGCGTTTGATGTAACTTAAGTACTTTATGAATACGAACAACGTTTGCAAAATACTCAGTATTTTATGGTATTGTACCTATGCACAATAGATATTCAGATTCTATAGATGTATAGGGCCTTACTAAGGTCACATCCACCTGCTGAGTAATAGATGAAATTTTCCTCTTGACGTTGTAGGTAAGACGACAGCCGCTTCCGGAAAAGTCACTACATCAGGAGAAGAAAGCAGACTCTAGATGTCTAAGTCCAAGCTATGGGTGTTATCCCCCCACTGATATGACGAAGACAAGTTATTTAAATTCTTTCGTAGTTATACTTACATTACATCGAAAGTAAATCTAGAGTTTTAAAACACATTTAGATCTAGTGGAAATAAGTAGGTAATGTAAGTTTAATGTAGGTTTTTTCATTTACTTCAGTTAAATGTCCAACATTTAACTGAAGTAAATGAAAAAAACCTACATTTTACGTATCTTTTTTCCTCTTTCATAGGACTGTAACTGGTACTGGTTCAAACAAAGAGGCATCTAATGCTATTCACAGGGGTATGAAAAAGAATCTATTAGGCTGTCAGATAGAACTGAGGACCACCGTTTTAGCACTGATCATTGTTGGAATTGGACCTTACCAACAAGCTGGATGAATTCATATTGACGTGCCACAAAGATGATAAAATCTAGGTTTGCATCTTAAGTGCGGCTGACTAACAACTGACATAAATGTCCTATCTGCAAGTTTGTACTTAGAACATTGACCTTCCCTCCATGCACACGTATAAACACACCTATCTGCCACTAATGAATCGTAGATAATAATCCATTCGACAACTAACCGCAATGCTAATAACTTAACCGACCATGTCACACACAAATCGACACCGTAGTTTACAGCTATGGTTATTGTCATATATTATTATGGAGTGTAATACATATTAAATCTTTAGGACACCACACAGTTACGTAATGATAACACGCTCTAATCCCCATATAAATCACGAGCTTGCAAATTTATGAGCCCACTGAGCACATAGGTACATATTATACGTAAATTATCACATGTCACATGCGCTTAAAAACACAACACCCTTTTGATATATCGTCTACGATAACGCGAATTACGCGCCTACTATTTATAGGCTTTATTCCAATGTTCTCTATGCTGCGATGATGAATTAAAAAGAAAACAAACGTCAAGAATGAAGTCCATTTTCAAAATTTGAAATCCTATTGTGTTCTAAACACGTGGCGGTGTTGTCATATCTCTAAACTTTTTTCTCGATTCCTACCGGCCAAGACATGTGTTATTATTATTCTGTGCTTCATTCACCTTTCTTTGTGGGGACAAAGACCGGTCCACGGAACTATGGCCCTCGTATAATGCGTGACATTATGTTCAAAGAATAAAAGAACTGAGAATGCTGGAAGAAATATGTTACGCGTTTATTCAATGTGTATTTCGGATGTAAAACAAACTGACATCGAATGTAAATACTATTGTTGAGTGTTGTCATATGAAAAGTACGTCTATAATGGTTATCTAATGGCCTTTTTGATGAATAGATATTTTGTCAAGCAAATGCTTTGGAGGATCGCTACGAACCTACGTTTTCTTTTATGGATATCCTTAGAAAAGAATTACTAAGAAAAATATTTGTACACAGTGATGACCAAGATAGAGAAAGGAATATTGATTACTGAGTTGGTTCGGACATGTCGAGGCAATGGATGAAGGATGCACGGACAATCCCGTAAAGGTCAAATGGCCAAGAGTATCTGCAATCGGCGAGCTTTTAAGCAATTTTGTAAGTAGAAAAAGCAAAGGTGCGTAATTATCAGGATAGTATAAATAGCTGGCCATTCTGTAAGGTTAACCCCGGGTTTGACCTCGCAGAACATAGGTACACTTATCAAATTGCAGATCAAATGCACTCGAAATAGCCGGGCTTACATAAAAGGTTTTAACTTAGCTAGAGGAGATAATGTAAATACTAGTAATTTTGATTACTATAGTACTCATTTACAAAAGAAGAACATGTCCTGAAGGGGCAACGGGAGACAAAGAAGTAGGTACGGCATGACAGAACAATCAGATTTGTACTTACTTATAAGTATTAGGAGCCTTCTCGTAGTGGTAATACCATGGAGAAGGAAATGATAGCGGAGTTGTTGCAAAGGCAATCGAGTCGCGTGCTTCCATACTGTCAAAAGGACTCCTATATATAGACGTCAGTTCTGTGACGTCACCACTCAGTTCTAGTGGCACGTCGTTGCGATAGGTTGTCATTTTTGGTTAAAAGTTCAAAGATAAAAATAGTTTTGACCCGATTTAAGAATGAAGTGTGCGGTACAAGGGTGTACAAATTGTAGAGATAAGATGTTTAAATATATTGATGATATAACATTTCATCAGTAAGTCCGCTATAATTTTATTTTCATTTTTAGAAAAAAAATGTCTTTATAGAACCATCTAGCGGAGAGAAGAAATAAGTAACCTTGTCTTACTTGTATAATGTTGTAACAACAATTCAATTCATTCTATAAAAAAATCACCACAATAATTTCACCGCACTTCATTAGTAATTCCGCAATTGTTATTTTATTAATTCTTACATTATATTTGGGTGAAATTGAAAATTGAAAATAAAAAAATTGAGCCATATGTCGGTATCTGCCCAAATCATTTAGGGGGGCTAAATGATTCTGCTATAATTCTACAGATGGCCTTATTTAAAATAAATGGTGTGCATCATAGTAGTGAGACCACTATATTCACATTATTTTTAGGAAGCCAATAAAATTGTCAACATTATATTATATCATTTTAGATTTCCCAGTAACCCAGAAATAAAAAAATGCGTGGATAGGTACGTATTTTAAATAGACCTTCCAGCTGGTAGGTACCCCACAAAATATTCCAGAATCTGTTCGAGGTCCTTCAATGAAGATGACTTCTATAAAACAAAAAAGTGATTTAAAAAATTACTGCCTAAATTTGCTATACCTAATTGTATATACGTATACCAGAAATACATAAGTGAAAATTTTACAATATAATAACATAATTTTTTTATATTTCTACATTATTTTCTTGCTTTATTAATTTCCTTTTTGAAAAAGTTAGGGATCCGTACTTAGCGCCTTCGCTGGCATAGGCGGGTGCGGGTCGCGGACGTCCGCTTCGCGTGCTTGTTTCATGTTATTTCAAGAGCAGCGCTACGTGAGGTGGATACCCGTCACACGTGACACGGGCGGCGGGGCCCGCCACGCGGGCAACGGGGCACGCGCCGTGTGTCCGCGTGACGGAGCACGCGAGCGGGTCTGTTTCAACAAAATCATCGACCGCCGCTACGTTATCCGTGTCACACGCGCCGTGCTTGTTCGTTCGTCGTTGCAATAAACTTAGAATAATCCTTAGCTGCAAACTGAAAGCTTTTTTACGGAAAATACCTTTGAAATTTTTTGGTAAACGAAACTTAAATAGAATGTTATTTTGAAGGTCAGTCTTATATTATTCATAGAACAACATAATATATCAATATAAAATGCAAAAGCAGGAACCTGCTCCCGGATGCATTGCACCACTTGTACCCCCAAGCGAGTCGCGAGCCAGCCCTGCTAATAGGTATATTGTGTAAAGTAAAACCAAAAATTCCATGAACCAAAGGAGTTCGCCTCTTTCTCTTCAGTTTTGACAAACCGTGCAAAATTGTCTTTGATTTACAATAAACTAATTATGATAGCTGTACATTCTTATACGAAAACTTGGTTACAAATTCGCCACACAACAATCTAGACGTGACATAATATGGGCTAATTGGCTGACGCCTTTGTTCACGTCGTCGTCTTTTGGCTAAGTAATATATCAATAAATGATCCATAGTTATCGACTGTACACCGACGCTATTGCAATTATACTGGTGACAGACGCCCGTCGCGGACGTCCGCGACGGAGCAGCGGACAGGCGGGCACCCGGCACGGGCGCCCGCGCCTGACGTCCGCGACCCGCACCCGCCTATGCCAGCGAAGGCGCTAAAACTCCAATAATGCAACCCAATCATTATGTCCTTATATTCCTTATATCAGAATTCCACGCGGACGGAGCCGCGGGCAACAGCTTGTATATATAGTGGTCAATATGTAAGTGGTCCCGCTGTCATTAAACACATAGATTATTCTAGAATTCTGTGAAGCGCTTTGTGGCGAGTGGTAAAACTACAATGGAAATAGCATGCATTATTTCTATTTGGTTTCGCCATGCCACACTAGGTGGCATTCTAAAAAGTGGGAGGGGCTTAGACTCAGGAGAAGAGACGCGTGGGGGACGAGGTATGGCGTCATGCCCCCCGCGTCTTCTTCTCACCCGCATTTGGCGACGCGTTTTTATTACGAGAAATTTCACTGGAACATCTCCGTTTACTAATCATATTCTGTCCTCCGTGGGTAATACCAAATCTGCAAGAAACTGCTGCTAAATCTGCTTACTGTGCCGTTACATGGGAGAAGTATCGCTAGAGTGTGAGGTGGTAAGTCACAGAGTCTGTGTATGTGGCTAAGTTCCAAAGGTTTTCTGGAAGTTTTTTTTTTTTTAATCTTTATTTATTTATAGGACTTTTATCTTACGACATGGCAGTCCTATTGTAACAAAATAACAATAACTATAAACAAAACTTAAACTAGGTTAGATAGTGTGTTTATGAGATGAGTAGAATCACATATTAACAACACTTCTCTTCATTCATCGTCACTTCTACACATCTCATAAACACACTTCGCAGCGTCTGAATGAGGTGCAGATAAAATAGTCTGGTATGAGCCTATGTTCTCTATTCTTATATCAAAATTAAAAACTAATTGTACTCTAGCATGACGATTCCGTTCACATTCCATGAACAAATGTTGAACATCGTCTATTTTGCCACATGTTTCTGGAAGTTATGTCATCTTATTTGCTAGGTCCCTCTTCATTGCAGCCCGTGGGCTCTTCTTTTCATAATTTAGTTTGATTAACATAAGACGGAAGCAACTGCCACACTGAATCCTCCAAAACCGAAAAGTAAGCCACGTCTTTTAATTAGAAGGTATACCGGCTTGCCGATGAGATTGACTTGGGTCTCCAAAGTTATGGTGAGGCCCATACGCAATTACTAAGTAGCATAAACCATGCTAGGGTAATCTTGCAACTTATCATTGCTCTAATTATGTTATACCATACCATACGATACAATAACAACACCTACACCAACAAAAATACTGCATTTTAATCAAGCACAATTCATGTACACAATACACAAGAAAGACTAAAAAAATAGAGCCTATTTGGAGTGCATTTTTCGTGTGATTGTGTATTTTATCGTTGTGCATATTCAACATGGTGTCTGTCTGTCCGTTTATCCACGGTAGCACAAATACGTCACGGTCCTTTGACCGCCAAACTTACTCCTACATCCAACAAACGCTCACTCATTTCAAAATTAAACCTTATTAATTCATACCGAAAGTACATTTTTGAAGGTTTAATTCGATTTGAGTCCTCCAAAGACGGATCTTCTGGAGGTTTCGTTGCCCAATATGAACCCTGCGCGTGAGTTGAAACCGTCTCTATTGTTTTCTGGACCACTTATGCTAATATACTTTGTCTTATGCATCATATTTTTTATGGAAAGCCCCACTGACTAAAATAGTTCTTGAATTTAATATTTCTTAAGAAATTAGCGTCTCAAGGATAAAAGAATCCGTATTTGAAATAACCATATCATGACTAACTAGACGTGGATAATTAATTTTGTTGTCCAATTCTTCGAACCAATGAGAGTGTTCTGTCTACACTTGTATGTCTAAATAATGTACACATACGTACCCAAATAAATATAGATATTGAGTATAACGAGGAAAACGTCACACCTTTTTTGGGTGTGGCAATCTTTTAGAGTTCCGGTGGAGAGAAAAACAAAGTAATAAACCTCACATGCTATAGGGAATTCGATAAACAGTTTTTTTTTGCTATATTATAAATTAGAAGGTCATCATCACATATGAATAGATCATAAAGCATTATTCCATCGTTTGGAACGACAAAAAAGCAAGAAATCACATTGAAACGTATCGACATTGAATATTTATTTACAAATATAAATTATTTCAGCACAGAAATGGTAACAATGCGTGAATGCTTGCCTCCTTGCGTTTAACAGGAGCCCTAATAAGCGTATCGCAAACACAAGTGTACTAACTCTTACAAATGTACCTGTTACAGGACATACAATTTCCAACTTCCTGCAATATAACCGACAAAAGGGATCGTGAATTCGCCACGCCCAAATCAAAATATATTATCGAATTTCAAAATTGATAGAAAAAAATCGCGTCGGCGTTCGCACAATCAATCAAGCGATAAGCCAATAAACCTCAACGATGCGCTTTTGAATCGCGAATTCGATTTTTGAATCGGACTATTGTTGCGCATGGCCGACGGCGGCGTGTTCCTTGCACAATGAAAGAGCGGCCGGAAGCGAACGTCGGTGTCTCCTTCTGAATGGAATGTTCATTCAGGAACTGTTTGGATGTGGATCTGTCAGAATTGTACAGGCAGCAAAAGAATACTGAAGCTTACTCAATTGTATCCATCACGTGCAATCTGAATTGTTTTATCAAAGTTCTGAAAAAAGTAGTCAAAAAACGATGCTTGATTTTTTTCTTTCATACTGGCTGAAGACAAAATTGCTGTAATATTGTAATACAATTAGCCTGCCATAGAATCTGAACTCTAATTTCATATACAAAATTATAAGCGCCTACCTAAAATCTTGAAGGTATTTAACCTTAATCAAGATCAAAATGATTTATCTGACCGTACCCACATGATTATAAAACTATCTATCAACAGTAGAAAATATAGTATAACAATACAACGCCCCCTATTGTTGAACGAACTGGTATTGTAGCATCGTTCCGTGTTCTTAAAAAAATAACGTCCGGGGTTGCCACGGCAATAAAATTAAGGACCATAAAAGGTGGAAATTAATAATGAAATATGTATTACATCGGTATAATGTTGTTAGGGGTTCTGTTGAATGAATGGCCTTTGTGACACCGTTTGACTTGTAACTTTTATGTGGTATTGTCCGTGAAATCGGTCGAGATGTATAGATTTATTGAACGGTGGGAATTGTACCTTTTTGTTAAGCGTTCGATGATTTTACTAATTACTTGGGATGGGGTTGTTTGTTCATTTATTGTATGACTTGTTCAGTTCGAGTAACGGTCATTTTCATCATCATCGCAGTGTTGTTCCTGGTTGCATCTGGTTTCCCTTTGGGGCCAAGGTCTATTTATTCCTCCTGCTCCTCTCGATTTGGCTACTGTCTGACCTCTGACCTCTAATGAAAACCTGCATTAGAGACTCGTTCGTCAATCTGCAGTGCACCGGTTGAAGGAGAGGTTGACATGACCCCAGTAAGAAACAATGACCCACCTGATAGTAATAGAAAGCGATCACCACTCCTTCACAAACATCAAACGAAAACTCAACACAAAAAGCACCAAAAATGTTTCGTAAACTTTGCAATTTACATTAGGTACAAAAGTCTGAGGTTAAATTTAATTTAGTGGGGCTAAATCGATTAATAAAGTATTGAACAATACAAAATACCGTATTACCGATATGCGAGCATTATTTTTGCCAATAAAAAATCGAATTTTGACATCTTCCGACCTATAGAAAGTTACTTTCTCCATACAACAAATCGGGTTTATCCATCTGCAATTTTGAAAATGCATAGTAACCCTTATTCCGTAGACAATAAGAGCGAATTATACGTGGATTTGATCTGAAAAACTTGTCGGCACTTTCTTTGCTCCGCCGACGAAAGATGTGGAGCCGGTTCTCACTAATTAGTGTTAATCAAATAATGTCTTCTCTTGGGACTATTATTTTGTCTGTATTACTGATGAGAAATTCGTCTCCGTGGGCGGTATGCAAGAAAGTGATCACGAAGATTTCGCCATGATTTTATGTATTTGTAAGAGTTTTGCAACTGTATTGCTGCATCATTTATGTTTATCTTACATAAATTAATCATCATCCTGCTTTTCCTACTCAGTTGAGGTCAGATTTCAGTCTAAAGAACTATGAAATGGTCGAATTTCGATATTTTTCGTGAAGCAACTGCTAACCACTGGCGATATTGAAGTTCTTAGGACTTTTTAGGGCTTCGACTACCTGTAACGAATGCCACTCTTTGCACTACCGTTGATCGAATAGTACAGAATGCCTGTGGTATTGAGTCCACCTATATAACTTATGCCTAAAGTATATTAAATAACTACATCCACTGTCTTCTCAGAAAATAAACATAAGGTACCTTCAATGAAATTTTGAAACAACTATACCTACTATAATAACTTTCCTCAACATGCACCATAGGAAGATTTCGGATATCCAGTGTATCCAGCTAGCTCAATTAGTCAGATATTCGCTCTATGAGGGAATAGTCGCGTTTTCAACTCCAGTCCTGGATGCTTTTTCCCCATCTAAATTATCACATTCAGGTTTTATAACTTCCTCAACCAGCTCACACAACGATGACGCACAATACGACAATTGTCACGTGACCCAGTCAGCAACGCACGCAAGAATCTCCTTATCAGGTATTAATTTATGTTCTCAACTAAGACCCCATCAAAGGCGAAACAGAATTTACACCGTCAGGCTTCAAGATAAAGTGTGACAAGCCTTATCACACGCTTCATGGAAAATTCCCCTAACTAATTACCCAGTCATTCATATGGTAGTGCGTCTGTCTGATAATTTCGAAGATGTGCTGACTGCAAATACAGTTTGAGGGCGTGATAACTTTTAATGATGATGATAAAATGTGAGCTAGATGACATTTTATTACACGTTGACGCAGAAAAGGAGTGAAATGTTTTCAGGATTATTCTGCAACAACTTTTAACTAAGTGTAGGTATACGGCTCTGCCAACATCTATGAGACGCAAGCCAATCGCACTTGCAAGTCAATAAGTATTGCTAAAGCTGAGCCTCGTACATTACGAGGCTCTACCGCAGGCTTACGTCTCGGGGTTGGGAGTTCAAGTGGCAGTCGCTCCCGGAGAACTGACATACCAACAAAGTGTAAACTTTGGACGTGACTGGGAAATCGCTATGACGATTCTTCTTCCTCTTAGCGTTATTTCCCAGTCGCATCCGAAGCTATCAACTCGGAGTCGGACCCCAGACTTAACTACGGATTTGGCTAGACCTCGATTTTTTTCCGTGAAGCGATTGTCATCTGACCTCCACAACCCAGTGTTAACTTTAGGCGATATCGAAGCTTTGCAGCTAGACCGTTTTTTTTTTGGATTTTTTGAGGGCTTCAACTACCCGTAACGACTGCCAGAGATGTTCTTATGGCAACCGGGACCGACGGCTTAATGTGCTCTCCGAGGCACGACCAGACCAATGCAAATACTCATATTTGCACTGAGCGGGGATCGAACCCGCGCCTGCATAGCGGCCGCGTTCACTACCGCTACGCCACGGAGACCACGCTATGACGATTATGAACTTTTAAATGCCTGAACAAATTTCGTAAAAACCATTTTTTTGGCAAGACAGTCGCTTTTCTAATTTTTGTTGCTATCTAGTTTCATATAATATGGCATTTTAAAATGATAACCCTTACGGCCTACCAAAAATGATATAACAATCCTGTATAAAAATAGGTACCACTGAGCAAGTCAGCCTGTGACTACGGTCAGTTTATGTTTATTCTGGTCAAAACGTCAGGTAATTCAAAGGTATATCTATTACATGTTCGAGTTGATTCCCGTTAACATACATACATATATACTCACGCCTGTAAACCCCGAAGGGGTAAGCAGAGGTGTAGTAACACCCACATTTCGCCAACTATGATTTTTGGTCCCACGTGATAGGGGGCGAGCCTATTGCCGTTAATCGAGCACTTCGTCATGGGCTATATGTTTACTGTCGGATGGGGAACAGCCCTAATCCTTAGTCGCCTTCTACGACACCCACAGGAAGAGATGGGGTGGCCCTATACTACTCTACCGGGAACCAACAGCAAACCCGTTATCATTATTATATATCATGGGACGTAAAACAATAAAAGGTGACATTTAAGATAATTTATCGGTCACGTACCCAAAAAAATTAAGAAACAAAACAGTGTTGCCATAATGAAGCATTTACACGAATCAAATATTTACATCAATAAACGAGACTACAATGTTTACAGTTAAAATAAGTCCTAAGTCTCAAGACAAATTAATTTATAATGTTGCCAGAATTGAGTACTGATAAATAGAACCAATACAGTAACAGTATGACAATATTAGTTAACGTCAATATTTGCAATATTAAGTATTTGTGTTGCTATTTTTGTGCTAATATTTGCAAAGAATTTGATTGACATACAACTTATAAACAGGAAGTAAATTCTATTGAGAGCTGTTTATATTACAAGTTACTGTACAAATATATTATATTGACGTCTTTTTGGTTTTGAGGTAGACAGAAATAGCAAACCACCATACTCTTTTGTCCTAGCCCACTTCATTGGCAACCTTTCATGCCAGCCCGTTGTTTTATGTCCCTAATACGCGTGTGTGGAATGCTTTAAAGATATTGGCATAGGCCTCTTTTATGGACCCAATCAGAAGGACTGACGATCTGAAAAAGATTGGAATAGACTGGATGCGAAAAGCAAATGGAAGTGCGCTTTCATGCTAAAATCATTCTAGATGTTTCCATTGGGTAATAGCTTAGTTCATACCACCGTTACCTGAAGAATTATCAACTTTTTACACGTTTTTGGTTTTTCTTCAAACTGATTATATAAATACCGAAACAATTCTTAAAAATAAATTAAATCTACCTTCAAGCTCTCTCCTTGGGATATGCTAATAAATGTGTTATTTTTCGTCAAAACAACAAATTCAGTACAGAATGAATCAGACAGTATGACGTAGGAAACTAATTACCACAACATTTAGATATTTGACACGACAATATCAGGTACAGTCACCCGCGGAAGTAGCTTAACACATTCTAAATTAACAGTCATCTTACCTCTAAAACCGTACATAAATGAAAAAAAACTTCTGAAGAATACAAATATACCTATTAGCAAAACTGGAAATAGTCTGTAAATTAGTTAGTGTTCAGTGACTTTTGTGGGCAACTGTACTTGAAACTGAACAATGAAAATATCGAAATGATATTATGATAATATTTATTTGACATTCGTTCGCGTCGTGTTTAAAACAGCTATTTATTTGAATTGTTCACACACTACAGCAACTACTTTGTTATATACGTAACATCTTATTTATCTGTGATTTTCCATAGAGTTTTGTCCATGGCTCGACAAGATGGCCGCACGCGGTTCTAACGATTTCAGCAAACATAATTATTGGAAGTCGCACGTCCATTCTGCTATTTGATCTAGCTTATTGGCCAACACGACTCGCGGCTTTAGTTTTCATATTGTTATATCTATTTAGTATAAAATGGATTCATCTTCAATGTTTTTCAATACTTAGTACTCACATACATTGGCTGTTTATATTTATTCAATAATTTATATGTACTTTTTGTGGGTAGACTTTTTGTTGGCATGCCTATTTCTATTTAGGTACGTGCAACTTGATAATAATATTGTAAGAAGTTTATACGAATATGACACATGTTGCCCACGGGTCCACCCACGTGGACATCTGATCCTGTTCCCTCCTGACCCTCCCCGATAGCGTGATGATATGACACTCACAAATAATGTGGCTTTAATTGGTAAAAAAAATCAAAATCGGTTCAGTGGATAGTTTGTGAGTTGTGACGTTGTAAGGGGTAATCTCTGCCCTTACAACTCACAAACTTTATCTCTTCACTTCTCTTCATAATAATAATATAGATTCTACGTGGCGCTATCTATAGTACGCGCCAGTTAGTGTGGCAATACGAGTGGAACAAAGTCTTACGAATACGAAGTAACAAGAAAGGTAAATCAAAAATATTAAGAATTATTACATTATCTTTTAACATTGAAACTGTCGTTTTTGCAAATTTGTATACCTACACTACTGTATGGGGGAATGTAAATGACTCGTATTGCCACACTAACTGGCGCGTACTATAGACCCATAGTAATTATATCCTACCTAGCTTGGATTCTAGAATGCGGATAAATATAATTAGATAGGTATATTTTTTGTAAATATTATATACACCCAGACACTGCAGAGTGCAGACACCCAAATATTTGCACAGAGGGGGAATTGAACCCGCACCCAAGACGTACCTAGCAGTCAAACTCACTACTGCTACACCATCGCCACGAACGTAGACAACTAAAATGACTCCTATCACTACGAGACTAGCTGTAGTACGGAGCAAAAAAAATTATAATTTTGGTCTTAAATCGATCGATGTCAATCGATAAAGTCGATAGATGAAACCAAAATCGACAAAGTAGTGCGATGCATTTAGCGCATACCCCTTCAATTTACTTTTGCCCGTCTTACGTTTTATTTCCAAACATTGTGTTGTGAATTTAAGGTCTTGAGCACTCATTGTGCCACCAGTCTAGCAGCTGTTATAACGTATAGAACATTACTGCATATGCTTGTAGAAACGGCATATTCAGATGCACGTTTATTTGCTAGCTTTTTAAAGAGACTCTTAAAACGTTCCAGATAGCGGACAATTATTATCATCGACACTGAAATTGATGATTTCCCTTCTACTATCTAATTTCCTATTGTTTATAGTGGTCTCAGTAATAACCCGATTGCCGCGAAGCTTAGAAAGGATGGTTGTATCATACTTTTTACTAGACCAGAGCCTGGTACATGCTTTCTCTTAGTTTGGCCTTTATGGGAGCTAGTGCGATCTGACCATCCAGCCCCTAGACTAAAGGCTGCGCCATACCCTCGTCCATAAAGCAGGTAAGCACGGCCTTGGGCCCTAAAAACTTTATGCGCCGTCGTCGTCTCAGCCTGCTTCTGCTAGGGTGACATGGGGGAACCTCCTGTCACCCTAGCGCCTGTCAGCAGCTCCTGTCACCCTACCCCCTGTCACCCTGCCCCCTGTCACACTACCGCCTGTCACCCTACCCCCTGTCACCCTCCCTACCCCCTTTCACCATACTCCCTGTCACCCTAACCCCTGTCTCCCTACCCCCTGTCACCCTACCCCCTGTCACCCTAACCTGTCACTACTTTTCGATTTAGATCTGTTCTACTTAATTCCTTAGAAGATTGTGTTCCATCGGCATTCAAAGTGACACCTCTTTTCACCTTGTAAGTCAAACAGGATATATTTTGTACGTGGCAGTAAATTAACACGAATGCACGACATTCGTCCAGCGCTATCAATTACAGATGTATCGCTAAACAAATACGCGTTAGTGTTATACGAATCTGTAAGCTAGAATTGTTTGTGCAAACAGTTTGACTTGCGTTTTTGGTCTGTGCCTCGTTTAGTTGTGGAGAATTGAGACAGTAGCTGGCATGAATTCAAACGGAACCGAGTTATGTATGTTCAACTTAAAACTGGGTTTAGGCTAAAACCTTTTTGATATTCAATAGCATTTTTCACAGGATCGACTTCTAGCATAATAATACATTGAGGTAAATATCGATATCATATCTCGAATGAAATCAAATATGTCAGTCATTAAAATCAAACTTATAAAAACCACCAAACTCGTGTCAGTGGCCGGCAGGGTTTTTCAGAATTCAATGGAAACATCAATTCAATAGAAACCTCTCTACGCGTCGCATAAATATCAAATAAGATTTTTATAATTCTTTTTTAGAATATTCTTTGAAGTACGGAGTGATTCTTACGCAGAGAAAAATAAAGAAAATTCCAAAAAAACGAGTATTTATATATTAATAAATAAGTGTATAAATCGCGTCAACTCATTAACAATCCTATCCATAACAAAACTCAAAAGAATTCAAAAATTCTAAACTTGTTACTTACTATCTATGTGAGTATACGTCGTAGAACTCGACTGTTGTAAGTGCTAAACGAGGCACCAAATATAAAAGGGCACAAGAGGGTTACATTACAATGAAGCCGATAATTTGTGCAGTCTGGACCCGCCGTTCATCTCATTAACACTCGATAGCCGAGTGGTATCGTCTTTGAAATGGACATCGGACATACACTCTTTTTTGACCCACTCTTCTAAGTAGTATAACAAGACGAAGAACAGGTGGTGAACTATCCGACTGAACTATGAGATATAAGAGTCCGAACTCATATTTGAAGTTTCCTTCAGCCTGCAGAAGGATTATTATAGCATTAATATCAATATAGCAAGAACTCTAGATCTAACATGAAATGGTACTATTAGAGCTATCGGGATACTTGCCATGTGTACGTGTAAATATCCCGGTAGCTCTAATTAATAGTGATGTGAGTAATCATGATAGTTTAAATACCTATAACATATCATGAAACGTGTCAATATCTGAAGTTGCGGACTGAAGTTTCAGGCATTTGATATCAAAGGCGAGATAAATCTTCGGAAGGAAATTTGAAGTAATTATTTTTCCAAAGATTATTTCGTGTAAGCTTGATGTTTCGAGTTTACGTTTCATGGTAGCCCCCAGTATACAGTATTATTCTACAGTATTCTTGGAAGAGGTATATCTCAGCCAATCTCACTTGCGGAAGAAATTACACTTCAACAGAGAAGAGTATAAGAAAAAAAAATACAGTAAAGAAATTTACGTGGGACCGAAGATCATAATTGTCCAAATGTGGGTGTTAATATTCTGCCTACTTCTACGGCTATTTTTTCCGTAACATACATATACGTATGTATGTTACGGAAAAGAAAAATACTTACCTTAACATTATGAAATAACCTTCACCATAGCCAAAATATTAATATAAAATCACAATAAATCAAGACAATAGGTACGCAAGCAGTCGAAAACAGCTTACGTGACGTAAATACCTACATAGATATATACATGTGTTTCAGCAAACATACCAGACCTAATGCGCACGTACAAAAACCCGGACAAAAGGACGGACAAACACGTTCACTGAACTTTATTCGGCAATGTCATTAATATCTCGTTCGAATCGATGAACTATTTATCGATTACTTTTAATCACATACTCGTATACATATTATGAGATACTTGGGTAACAAATGCCTGGCAATGGCGTTCTACCGGGTCCAGGTAGAAGGGGTAGGCCCAAGAAGTCCTGGCTTGTCGTCGTGGGGGGTGACATCCGTGCAAATGGTCTCACTACCATGGACGTCTAAGATCGTGCGAAGTGGAAGAGCCCGAAGACGGATCATGAGCTCCAAGGTCATCTTGGCCTCGAATGCAATCTGGAAAATACATCTCCATGAAGATGATGACTCGTATGTTATGAGCTATCCCGATTGCAATCAAAGCTTCTACCCCTGAGCCCAGGATCAACTTTCTGGTATTTTCTTCTTCATTCATAAGTCAAAGCTCACACTTTTCCACCTGAAATTTCTAAGCTACGTAGGCGGTAGGACCATCATTTTCCTGTCATAGGCAAAGGGGTAAGGGGTAACTAATAGATGGGATAATTAACGGCTCTTTATTTCGTTTGGTTTTTGAGTTTCACCTGCCACTTTTTCAGGAACATACAGCTCATGAAAAAATGTATTTATCAGATCGTAACTCGTAAGCAGTCGATATAGCATTAGAGGGTATATGGTGAGCCAAGATCTTCGGGGTGCCAACCTTTCTTGCCTGCTTATTGGAACACCTGTTTATCAGCGGACGAATATCTGGCATAGGCTTTCCTCTCAGGGTTCAGAGGGTAGACGAGATAAGTCAACCATGAATTAGTAAACGGACCCCTGGATCCAAGGCTTATAATGCAAACGGGACTATCATGAAGATGATGAAGTACGTATGTCAAATTCGATTCTAAGCAAAAGGGCGAAACTCCTCGATTGAGTCGAGCGTAGTGCTGGCAAAGCATCTGGCATCTACCACATATAAATGGTTCATTATCAAAACCTTAAACCAGTAGAGGGTAAACACACGTCACACAAATGTACATAGACACACAGATTATCAGTTTCAGAGACAAATTACACAAGTGCTTGGTGTAAACGGGCCGAAAGCGCTACACATATAAATATTATGTTTATATATTGATAGAGTTGAGCGTTTGTCAAACAGCGGAGTGTACGATGCCAATATTAACTCTAGTTATCGTCCGCGGGTGAACCCCTCTGAAGGTCACGGTCAAGGTCAAACCGTTTACATTTACACTGTCAATATTTTGATATGTTTTCTACGAGTTGAAATAAAATGTTTGATGCGCAAACTGGGGCATCTAGTGGCATTTTAGGGTTTACCTTTCAATGTTCAGTTATTGACCCTTCTATACGGTTTACACATCATGCCTAAGCTTACACTTTGGAACTCGGGCTCCGTTTTCCTGCCCCTCCTTTCCATTGTTTACTTTGATTAGCCCCCAACCCCGAAAGAAAACCGTGTAACCTACCCGTAGGTACCTCATCCGTCAATCAGCACGTCTCATCTTGCAGATTAGTTTGCGAATAAATTATTACACTCATTCATTTTCATTCATTCATTTATTCATTCATTTTCATTCATTCATTCCTTCATTCATTCATTCCTTCATTCATTCATTCCGTCACTTATTCATTCATTTATTCATTCGGTCATTCATTCATGGTAATGCATTGTTTCGTTGGCTGTAAGTTAACCTTCATGAGATGGAAAACCGCTCCACGCAATGCCATGCAAATACAAAGCTTTTAAAAAGGTCAACCCTGCACTTTTCCATGGTCTATAAGTTCCTGAAAACGTGTACGGTCAAACAGTCTTCCCTATACCTTAGCTACCATATATGAGTCTTATGTTTTACTTCATCAAAAACTACGCAAATACAATTTAACTGTTTGTTTGTCACAAATATTATTACAGGATTACAGATGTTAACGATACTCTTTTGTTCAGGGATTACAATAATTGATGGCACAGATTATAACAATATTTGAGCATAGTAGATAGTATTACAGTAGTTCGCAAAGTAGACGTTTGTGTTCTGACGACAGTAATACATGAGAGAGGAACTCAAAAAACGCAAACCTATTTGCAAAGTTACTTACTGGCTACTAAACACTGCACAGGTAGGAGGGGTAGCTCCAAGAAGTACTGGCTTGACGTCATCGTGGAGGGTGCCAATAGTCTTACTATCATCACATGAACAAACAAGATCGTGCGAAATAGATGAGGAAGAGCTGGATGGCGGCCCCTGAGCTCCAAATACACATTGGCGTCAGATGGAATTAGGAAAATACGTCTTTATGATGATGATGACTAAACACTGCACAGTTATGAACATACTGCACTATAAATATCAGGAGAGTCACTTACGTATTGCCGAACTAGTTCCCTTACTTCCTCGGTCCATAAGGACTTCTGGAGAACCTATCAATCAATAGAAACACCACAATATGCAAGTGCTATAATTCGAAATGCAAACAGAAAGCTCTTCGGAGCTTCAGCGCCCTATTTTCTTAATGTAGCAGGATACCATTATGCTCTGCATATGGGGTTCTGTTGTTACCCAATGATCAGACAATCGTAGGTGAACAACCTGACTATTTCTTTTAAGGCTTAGTATAGCGAAAACAAATTAGTTATGATACTTTTTATTCTCTTTTTTTTATCTTGCAAGACCCCTTCAGGAGTCACTTTACTGGGGCTAATGGTTAGATGGGTAAGTCTCTCTTGTCTTCCTATATCGGTTAGTTCGGTAAGGGGAGCCACACAACAAAGCAGCAAATGCACTAAAAGGAACAAATTTTCGAATTAAATAAATTGAAATCGAACAAACGCTACAAAATATCAATGAGATAACTTTGTGTGTTAATATGTACTTAACGTAGCCTACCTCAAACTCTAAAGTCTTCAGAAAATGAGGCAAAGAGAACAAAATTTAAATCCTAATATGCCCAATCGACATTATCACTACGTATATTTAATTTATCAAGGCAAACTCCTTGGATTACATTGGCTGTGTTACCAAATATTTTCCGTGCAAGCGTGGTGTGTGCCGTGTACATATTGTGAGTGTGTTGTTGTGTGTGTACATATTTAGCTGGGGCCAATACGCCCCTTGGCCTTATGGCGGTGAAAACTGTGTTTGTAGCTTTTAAGTAATCGTTTTAATGCGTTGGTGTCGACAAAAATTTGGGAACAAGGTCGCATTGACGAATTTCATTCACAATATGGATTTAACTGTTTGAATTAGAAAATGTCTGCATCCAAGGATTTGAACCCATGAGTCCTTTTCTAGAAGGAATACTTTATCACCAAGCTGGTTATATCTGAAATTCTTGTATATATTTGTCAAAGTGAGACGAAGGAGTTCTCGAGTGATTGTTTTAACATATTTTTACCACTCCTAAATCCTTACTAACTCTTCTGGTGCTGCAAGCATTAAGCAAACGTGGTAGACAGTACTAGGTAGAGCCTGGGGTTGCAACCTTAGGCATGAGAAACTTAGATCAAAGCAAAATCGTTCGTATTGACTTGATTCTGTTCTATGGTCGCGTCAATTCGTAATATTTTGCTAGACAAGTACACGACCCACATGATAGGAAGCGGTTACCATGACCTACACACGTGTACAACAATATGGGCGTCACTCACGTGCCAAACCTGTAAGCACCTCCTGATGCCTTTCTTGAAGAGCCCTATACCTAGTCGCTTGGCAAACAGCAAGGAAATTATTTCACAGCTTAAGCGACCCGCGGAATGAAGTTAAGTTTCTTTCATACCTATGCTTTGCTTTCATTATGCCTCACGCCAAAAACCTTATGCCTCTTGCCTTTCCTGTATAATTCATACCCTAGACCACAAGACATTTTCAGTAGTCAATTTTGATGGCAAAACAGCCAGCTTTCATATAAGTACTGTCTATTCATTTGCGTATGCTGTACATATATTTTATTACACCTACCTATCTTTTAATTTATATTATGAGCGTCCAATCAAGATCTGCTAGGCCCTCCTCTATCTCACGTATGCGCCAGTAGGTACACCAACTAATTGATTGATGAGGTTCTGGCGACGGTTTTCCTCGCGGGATTAGCGGTCAGACGGCAGTCACGTAAAGGCAAGAGGTTGATGATATATCTAACAATATATTATACTGTGGGTGTGTCTGTATATATAAATAAATTCCTTACACTTTATTGTAGCATAATAATTATATTAACTTGTGAGTTTACTGTAGTTACAATTTAGTCGCTGAAGACAATAAACTTTAAGAAGATAGATAAAATGATAACATAGTAAAAAAACTGCGGTAATGATACTAGTCATTAAACAAGTTGGTTCGGTTAATTACTCACTAAATATTTAAGTTTTTTACGAATACTGCGTATACGCATAAGTAGGTACGTACCTATAATCTGCAATAGAGTTTATTGAGAAAAACAGTTTTTATATTTCTCATTATTGGATTATACAATATCTCGTATTGCACATGTCCATAGGCCATGGTAACCACTTTCCATCAGAAGGGTCGTGTGCTTGTCTGCCACCTAAGTGGTATAAAAAATCTGAAAATTGTGTATTAGTTTTAGCATTTTGGCACTATCCTTCGAGTTCCCGCCTTGTCTTAAATATGCATCACATACGTTTAGCTAAATATGATTCCAGGCAAACAGAAAAGCTCAATAAAAGTTCGCCTGACTCGCGAATCGAACCTGGTACCTTACACCTGGTACAGCAGAGTGTCTATATCTCCGAAAGGATATTATACAGTTGTTTTATTACGCACGTTTAGCCAATCATGAATTTCTAGGCTCCATTACAGAACAAAATGTTCTGAAACTGAAAAGTCTTTAAAAGTTTCATATACCGAGAATCGAAGCTGAGACCTCGAGCACAGCACATTAACTTTTAATAAAGCTTCTTAAGTACATCATCATACATACACACCTACATAATGTTTATATCAATATTAACCGACACCAGTAGGTAAAACGGTAACTAATAAAAATTCAAGGTAGGTACCACCCAACCGATATATTTGTTTTTAAACGTAACGCCTTCGAACTCCTCACCTAACGAAATCGCAGTGACCCTAACCAAACATGAAAAACAAACACACAGAAAAATACGCAAATAAAATATCCCCCGTGGCCTCATTAATATTCTAGAAATAAAGGTCTTTGTGAAACAGGTCTCCAGAAAACACACTCTTGCGCAGCGACGCGGCGCGCGCCAGCGCTCTGCAAACAATATGGCCGCGATAAAGCGACGCCATCTTGCTTTTATCGAGGTTACACACACTGGAAATTTAAAATTATTATTTTATTACTTAATAGTTTTGAACTTGCTTCGTTTTATGGTGGCTACAGGTTTTATAAAGGGTAATAATGTTTTAGTGCCTCTAAACGGGGTCGTTTAGGAAAATATAAAGTTTAATGCCTAGACTTGCAAGTCCATACTTTTATGTGTTAGGTGAGGTGTATTACTGTAATTTCGAGACTAACAACACTAACAACCAAGCAGTATCTATATCCGAGTATTTGTGAGGTTAAATGGACACTTGTCACTCTTTCACGCAAAAACGTCTAACAAATCAGGATAAATATTGGAACAGGTGAAATATGGTCTGGAATAGCACATGGACTACTATGAGTTCTTTCCTACTTCCCCGTCCGATCCCGTTTCCGCCACCTGCAAGTCGAAAAATTGGGATTGGGACCTCAGGCAATAGCTAGTCAAAATAGTTATTGTACTTGATGAAAATATCTAGAAACATGAAATACACTGAACCGAATGGTGCCTCGGTCAAAAAGCATATTCTTCACTACAGCTGAACAAGCAATACAAAGAGGTGCAGACACTGAACATTTGGAGACCAAGTGTCTCCCTCCGAATTAAGGACTAATTCCACCGATAACTCGTGCAGAAGTCCAGACTGTTCTTCACCGCGTGAAGAACCGGAAGGCTATTGGACCCCATCGAAGCTTGGAAGGCGGTGACCTCCTATGTTGTAGGCATTCTTACAAAACATTGGGAAGATTTCAAGCCAACAATTTGAAACAAGACGTCCAACAAGACCAACGCGTCATAATCTTAAGGAACAACGCATCAGAAGCGCATTATGCGTCAGTTTTGCAACACAAACAGGTACAATTAACATTCAACGAGATAAAACTGTTGTGTTTAGTAGAAAAACAGGCTAATCCCAGCGTGGGGTGAGACAGAGAACAAATTTGCTGAGCCAACAATCAACAGCACCTAACATCGGTACGTATGAATAAGGGTGGTTTCACACATTGCGTAGTGTTCTTTAGCTACGAAAGCAGCATATGATACGGTGTAACTAACACTAATTAAACAAACTAACTTTAAATTGAAATAGATCACTAAATAAACGACGCTGTTTTTTTTGGAATTTTATAGGACAGATTTAATGGTTTTCAATTTTTAGTTTCAGACCTAGTATTATGTTAACTAAATACCGTTGGAGACTGTAATAAACTGTTCTGTTCTGTTGCCTACGAGATGGTAAAAGGTTGTGACGGTCTACGAATGTTTGCAACACCAGAAAAGGAGGAAAGAAAGACAGTAAAATTGTAACGCAAATAAAAGCAAAAAATTCGGCAAACGGGGCGCATATTAGGAGAGGCCTATGTCGAGCAGTGGACTGCAGTAGGTTATTTGATTGATTGATTGAAAATTATAACATCAATCAGCCTATTGCAATCTACTACTCAATATAGGTCTCTCTAAACCCAATGTGCAGCATGGCATCTTACTTCTGCCTTCCGCAACTGAGCTCATCTTGTTCCTGGCTGCAACTGAGGATCCGAAGGAGTTTTTTATTACCCACAATAACTTGAACAACATTAGAACAAATGATCACCCACAAACAACAAAATGCACCTATAAGATTTAGATTGGAAAATTTCAACATCCAAGACAGGAATTGAACCCACGACCAATCCCTTACAAGTACTCTGACTCACTGAGCTACTTGGACACAACTTTAATATTCGATATTCTCCTACACATTCGACGGAGGATCTCCAAGACTAACTTTCACCGCACTGTATGGACACACCCTAACATAGAGTCACCGCTTACACTGCAAATATTTCAACAAAGATACAGGGGGCGCTCAACTCCAACTGTAACTATTCTGTGCACACACGGCTTATACAGGCCACTGCCTCATGCTAATATACTGTTGTGATAGAGATAATGATGGAAATTACTTTTAAGATAGAGTTTTACTTTTGGTACTTACTTATTTTACAACTAAATTGGCGTAAAATGTACTTTATTTTCTTTTGTTTATGGCATATAACCATGACTATAATAGCCATATATTGGCCTAATAGAAAGCTGTGAGTGAATTCGACGTTGAATTTTCCTTTAAGAAAAAAGGTATAAAAATTAAACCTCTTAAAAAATTACTGTTAGGTATAATTATAACTCTGTCTGTCTGTTAGGCTTTCATGCCCAAACCACTAGACCGATTTTGATGAAATTTGGTAGAGATAGATTAAAACTTGAGAAAAGGATATAGGCTATGTTTGGTCGCGATAACCGACATCCACCATCCACGCGGGTGGAGCCGGGGGCAAAAGCTAATATACTATATGGTGAACTTTTTTTAACCAAATGAAATGTACCTATTGATATTAAGAACTAATCATTCTGAACCCTATTTATTATTTATCGATCTGCCCCTATTTCATTTTTAACAATAATATTTGGCTAACAATATAATAAAATCAATAAAATAGGGCTGGTATATAAAATCACTATCTAAATTACGTATAGTTAAGAGTCTTGAGATTCAGGCTAGCCCAATTCAAAAGGTAAACATACTTTTGCACAGACTTAACAACCTGTTTTTACATGCTTTTACCCCAAATTTTTGAGTAAATAAAAAATACTTAATAACTATTAAATCATACATTCATATGCTCACGCATATAAATCCGCGAAGGGGTAGGTAGATGCATATTAAGACCCACATTATTAAATCAATTGCAACATATTCACACACAAAGACAAACAGTAAGTACTCCTAAACGATGAGTCCAAGAAATGCTAATTCGTTCTCTTTCACACAATTTCCCACACCAACACCATACTCTGAGACATTGCGATGCGGGTAGGTATACATACCATCGCACCCTACAGGGCCGCGCATGCGCACAACAGACCGAAGATCGTAGTGTAATCGTGTCGAGCTTGGTTTTCAAATATTAGTGTTTGGCAAAGAAATCAAGCCGCGACCGGCGTTTGTCCGTCTGTTTGTCCGACACGACCCCAATCAACTCGGTTAACTCTCTACTATATTATACAATTGACTGTTTTCGTGTTTGGACAAAACATTTGAGGAGTACGAAAATATTTGATAGGCTGTCAGTTTAATGAATGAAGGTTTTATGTTATTATTATTTACATAACATAACATAAACTCACGCCTATATCCCAGAAGGGGTAGGCAGAGGTGCTAGCAACCACATTTCGCCGTTTATGTTTAGGTCCTAATGTAATAGGTGGCGAGCCTATTGCCATTAACCGGGCACTTATAAACCTGCGATAAATACACACATAACTTCGAAAAGCATCGAAAAGTCATTGGTGTGTGCATTACTTATTTATTTTATACTAGGTGGCAGACAGGCACACGGCCTACCTGATGAAAATTGGTTACCGTGGCCTAGTGACGTGTGCAACACAAGGGGAGTCATACTGCTGCCTACCCTGTTAGAACAGGACTTGTACGACTGCTGAAAAAAGGTCATAGAATCGATTCCCTTGCATCCCTGGGTGTTAAAAATGTGTGAAAATAAGTTTATCCGCATTCTATTACCCATATTACGTTAGGTCTTCTTTGGGCCTGCCCTCTAGACAAGTGGCAATTCCTTGGTCAGCGTATTGTAGAATAGAATGACGTATTTATTTGACGTTTATGACATGCGTTGACAGCTGTCATATAACTCATATACCTACCTAGAATCTACCTAACTAGGAACTAAAATGACATTGCCGCCATACTGTGTGTTGATTGGTGCAGGCCATGTCAAAGTCAAAGTCAAAGTCAAAAATCATTTATTCTGTATAGACCATTAAAACGGCACTTACAAAACGTACTGTCATGACTGACAACACTTACTGTCATGACCTGAACCAATCACACACAGTATGGCGACAGCAGTTGCGATTGCTACGCCGCGCGCAGCCTCCGAGGGACTTATTTCTTGGCGCGTAGGTAGGTAGGTATGTCAAATCCATACAATAGATTCTTCATCCTAATCTAAAATACGCTGGCCAACGAATTACCACATGTCTAGGGTGGCTGAGAACCTTAGAAAATTACTAAATCTGAGTTTTTCCAGGCCAAAACAAAGTCTAGTTCAAACAGTTTGTAACAGCACCAACTCTCTCCAGAATTCTCAAGTTATAGTAAAACAACATAATCGCCACTGTTGAATTCTGAATATTTAAAAATCGAACAGCCCAATCCCCAAAAATCCTATAATCCAAAGATCAAGAGAGAAAAGAAAACAATCAAATTACTGTAATTAAAAAAGTATTCGAGTCAATTTAATAAAATTCAAACAAGGAACATCGAGGGCTCCTTCCGTCTTCCGGCCGCGTTCGATTAATCCGTTTGGCGGCAAGTTAAAAATCGTTTAAACGCTACCTGGGCGAACCGACCAATTGAATTATTAATGCAGCCTCTACAAACGGCGCGGGTACATATTTACTCGTCGCGTAAATAGATGCGCACACACCCAACACGCGTTTTCTGCGCAGTATATCTAAAGATAGGAGACAAACAATTAATTGACAGTTGTTTTTTTAGGTTGTTTGTGATGTGATTGGGTGTAATGCATATAAAAAGATCAAACAATCATTCTTGCAGATCACTGCAAAAATGATTGTTTGATCAGTCAATCAATCAGTCACTTAAAAGTCAATCATCAGATTGACCGATTTACTTATAATATTGTTAGTCTAGTAGGTATATCACTGATGAAGAATTTTAGACAAAATCAAGTACATTGTCATTTTTAAATGTGTATTAAAACGTCTAGAACTACAAAAATAAATAACAATAAGACGTGTAATAAATAACTCTCATCTTTTAAAAGTGTATGCAGTCGTATGACTGCACAGGGAAACAGTTAATACACAGGGAAAGAGTTCTTTTTCAAACCTATGGATGAGGAAACTTCGTTTAGCTAGACAGCTTGATTTT
This sequence comes from Eilema depressum, assembly GCA_914767945.1. NCBI lineage: Eukaryota > Metazoa > Arthropoda > Insecta > Lepidoptera > Erebidae > Eilema > Eilema depressum. Next base: position 12,952,952 of record OU612031.1, read on the forward strand.
ATTTTTGAATTGTGTTACGATGATTTCAAAATTGTCACAGTATTCAGCATCGTGCAACTTTTTGTATTTCGTAGGAGGATGGTGGTTTTCTTGGTTCAATAGCCTTTCCCCACTGGGCAACACATGCCACTAGTCGTACCACAAAATAATAAAATAATATCCCTACATAAAAAAACAAAAATTATAATCATATTTCAGCATATACTATGATCGCGTTCTTGTACACAATACGTACGTAAAAGGCTGTAGTTTTCCCGGTTGCGCGCGCTCTCTGCACATTTGTGTGTGAGCGCGTGGGTGTGTGCGTAGGGTTGGCCTTTTGCGACGGGGGAAGGGGGGGAGGTCGGGGGGGATGTGGGGGGAGGCCATGCCTTACTAGGAACCGTAGAGTCGCTCTCTCTCGTATTTGCCGACTTGTGCAATTAACAGGTCTTTATGAATATTCAACAAGAGTCGAGATGCGAGTTTTTATATTAATTGATGTGTAACTTACACGAAAACGGCTTTTTAGGGGCCACTTTTGTGTATTTACGTACTGTGCGTCGGTTGTAACCACACTTTTGTGGGGAATTAAAAATTTCGCGCGGTTTTAGGATTTACGAAACTTCATGCCTTTTGACTGTTTACGTATTTGTTTTCTCGTGTTCTCGATTTTTTTTCTGAGAACATTTTCTCCGATATGTTTTCATAAGTCAAGAGATTCTTTTCACATACCTACCTTTACGTAATGATTCCTATAATTTTTAATTGTTTAAGTGTCCCATAAACGCACAATGACCAGACTTAGAAACAAATAAATATACTTAAATGAAATTATAAAAGAATTAGTAAGTATGTGAGCTTTTCCTATACATTTACATCGAAAAAGTCATCGTCCATGATGAGACTTGAACCCTGGAAGTTGTTTTTTCAAATCTTATTCTACAACAAGTCCACTGCTCACCCATAATGACAACAATAATATGAATAGGTAAGTAACTATCAATCACTGTATAATATACTGTATATACATACTATTATTAATTAGCTACTTAACGAAAAACGCAAGCTCCATTCTAAAATGTACATCCTACTACAGCTAAACTAGCATAAACGAGCTAAAAACAAGCCCAAAAGGTGACTTACAAAACAAATTCATTCATATATTTTAAATAAACGCAAAGGGCTCGTTACCATAATCCATTTTTCCGATAAGAAAATGGTAAGGTAAACGTCCGTAATTCCGACAGTGTCCGAGAACTCGTCATTTTTTTTTAAAACCTTAGTATATTTTTTATATGAACATTATGGTGCATTTTTCTAGTAGTCATGTATTTTCGATAGCATTATGTATAAAATAAATAACAACAGTAATTACGAAAGATCATAACAATAGAGATATCCGACTGCAAAGTTGTGCTCTTTGCAAAATTTCAAAATCGGCCAAATTCAGTAGCTGAATCGGGGTCCTGTGTAGTCAAACAACTTATTGTAGTATGCCGAATTTGGAGATACTACAGTAAGTTTAGTTATTTGACATTGAAGACCGATAAATTAACTACCAAAATAACCTATTATTTGTGGTTAATTTAATGTTTATGTTATTATTTTTTCCTGTGACATTTATTGGTTCATCGTAAAGCCAACTTGCCCCAATACCCGTCAAAAATTTGACGGTTTCTGGGACACGCACCTAAATCCGTCATCCTATACATTATACTAGTGTTTTTGGTTCTATTTAAACATTTGATAATTATGTTACACTGTTAAGATATAAAAAAGGGGTGTATTTTTCGGAATTGGACAGAATAGATTATACTAGTATTTTTTGGTTCTATTTAAACATTTGATAATTATGTTACTGTTAAAATAGATAAAGAGGTTTTTTTTCGGCATTTTTTTCCGTGTAATTATGTATTGTGTCTAATTATTTATTGTGTCTAATAAACCCAAATGGTATTGTAGGCTCCCCAAGAAACCTTGGTAGAAATTGGTTACCTACCACACAGCAAGCGGTCACACGGACGAGTGTGGAGGTTACCTCCCCCTCTGTTAAGAAAGGCGCCCGTGTTCTCAGGATTACTTCTGCTAGGGCAACAGGCAGCTCTACCCTTCCTGGATTCATCATTAAATCTTGGTTACAACTGAGGCTTTTACCTCGGAACCCGAGGTTCGCTTGCTCTTGTTCTCTGAAGATGGAGTTAGAAGGTGGCCATAGGAACTCTTAAACTAAACAAGATAAACTTATCGAGTCTGGGTTCATTTGTTTTGTCTTAACATACTCTCTTGTATTACATGGTATTCAGGGTTTGAAGACGGAGTTAGAAGGTGGCCATGGGAACTCCTAAACTTAACAAGATAAACCTATCGAGTATTGGTTCATTCGTTTTGTCTTTACATAATCTTTGATATTACATGCTATCCAGGGTCTGAAGATGGAGTCAGAAGGTGGCCATAGGAACTCCTAACATAAACAAGATAGACCTATAGAGTTTGGGCTCATTTGTTTTGTCTTAACAAACTCTTGTAGTAATACATGATATTCAGGGTTTGAATATAAAAATGGCGGTAGGGGTCATGGGAATTTCTGAACTAAACAAAATAGAATAGTTGATTAGTAGATTGAGTTGTATTTGGGTTCGTTAAGCCTGCTTATCAAGACCAGCCGATCTTGATAAGCAGTCAGTCAGACACTCCTGCACCAACCCGTTGCCCTTGAAGACTGGAGTTAGGATACTCAGTCTACATTGGACTGGGATGTTCCCAGTGAGGAGAAGGTAGATGAAGAGACGGCTACGACGGCTTTCTAATTCCTTATGCATCTGGTCTGCACTGCAGGCGCCACCAGCGGCAATGCTGGGTTCACGATATGGACTTCGCTTGTTCAACAGCTCGTGCTCGCCTTCAAACTGGTGGTACACCTGGTGGTGGTTGTGTAACAGGTTACAACACAGGGATTTAAACACAGCGGAATATATACTGTGTCAGTTTGACCCTGGAATACGCCAATTATAACTTTCTACCCCTCAGGTAAAGATCAGGGCTTAATAAAGTCCTCTTTAAAAAGTGGCAAGTGTCCAATCTCCCGAAGTATCTTTAAATTGGCGCGTTCCAGGGCCAAAGCGGAGCAGGCCCTATCCAAGTGTCGCTGCATTAAAGACCCTGGGGGCAATCTCTTATACGAAGGCAAGGAATCGGGGCAGGACTGAGGCAGTTACCGCGGTATAAAGGTAATGTCTAACACCATGAAGCTCTACCAGAGGATAATCGATTCCCGATGAGTTTCGTCCCGGACCCGAAACCATAGATCCGGCGTTCGCCTTAAGAATTGTGGCGGAGAATTACAGGGCGAAGAATACGCCTCTGCACTCTGTACTCTGCACATGTTCTTCGCACCTGCTCCTTCTGGACTGTGTGATTACACTACCAAGTGTTCTTGTCACACTTCCTTCTCTTAGACATGACTAGCACAACCTTCACCGCTTCAAGGATAGTTGCCTGAAACTTGTCCAAACAGTTCACTTTCAGCATCAGCACTAGGACCAAAAGCTGAGAAGCACTTTTAAGACGTTATCAAGCAGTCACTATCCGATTTGGCGTTTGTAGCACTTCATATTATCGTTTCTTTGCTTCACACAGAGATCCATTACCAGGAGACAATATTGTGACTTGTGACTTTCTCCGGGTATCATCTTCCAGTTGGCCACTTTGCGACAGTTGTTCTGTTTTCTTTTTGAACGAGTTCACGAAGGCAAAATGGACAGCTGGACACGTTGGAAGGATAAACTCATCCGATAGGACTATTCAGGTCACCACTCACCACCCAAATAATTTTCCTATATTTAAAATACCAAGGAGGTGACGCGCTCGGTGATGCACATCTCCACAGGCCACGATAACCACTTTCCATTAGGTGGGCCGTGTGCTCGTCTGCCACTTATTTGGTATTAAAAAAAAACATCTTTGAAAATTCGTTACACATAGTAGTCTAACACACTACCAATACGCCACGGAGGTCGCTCTGAATCCCAAGGCTATATTAATGAGTTTTTAGCCATATCCAATAAACCGGCATTTGCTGCCTTAACTAAGTCTCCTGCAAGAACGCCACGGCCACTCTCCGCTTGGAGAGTATATTAGCTAAATCTCATGCGCGACTGGTCAGCTTGCCAATCTAGGTAGCGACGAGGATTTTTAGTGTTATCCATCTTAGGCGTAGTTTGATATGCTTATCCCATTCGAGACTCGCTAGCCCTTGCCCACTTGTGACAGGAGTCAGATGAAGCTCCTGAGGCTCCGCCCTGTCCATAGTGTCCATGGCATAATATTTATAAGTCCTTATTATATTTTTATTTAACTTTCGCGGCAGCGACTACCATCTGATATCTAATTACCTAATGTTGATTAAATAAAACGTTTGAATGAAATTTTGAAGCATTTGTTATGCTAATTATGCAAATCGATATATAAAGAGAAAAGAGAATCGACCACGAGCGGGGTTCGAGTCCGGCGGAGGTCGATTCTCTTTTCTCTTTATAAATCGATTTAAATAAAACGTATTTAATTTATAGGCAATGATAACTCTATTATTATTATATTACTTCATGTTATTGCATTGAAATAAATGTATTTGTTTATTACTAAAGCCCTGTATTTTTCTTTCCGTGTACGGAGTTCATAAAAAAATATCGTTTATTTTGAGCTTTATGTTTATGGACAGAGAGTTCATGTTAGCCTGACAAATTGACGACTACTGGGACAAAATGACGATTACTGCGGCAAAAGTGTCGGAAATAGGAGCAAATGGTCATTTTTTACAATTAATTTTGTATAAATTATACCAGATTTCATTAGTTATCAAATATATTATTTTCCAAAAGCCTATTAAATTCTTAACAACGCAGTATTTTTCTTTTTCTTCTAAGGTGAATACTTTTTGAATAGGAGTACGGCAAACTCGGTTTAGTGCGAAATGTGTCGTATATTGGGACGTTTACCTTACATTATGTATGATTTGTACAACCAAATCCACATGCCGATGCTCTACGCATCTCGTGGAAAACTGCGTTAGAAAGAGACCACATTGTGTTTGAAGAGAAAGCAACAAACTGGGGATGAGTCCACCACCTACAAATCCAATACGACGTACTGTCATAACTTGCTAAACAACGAATTTGTAACCTAATGTAAAGTGTTAAAGTTGAAAGTTCTTTGCGGTGGTTTCTGTGAGCATTGTGCGTGTATTAAGGCAGAAGAGTACGGACAACAAATATTGATTCGGTTGAGGGTGTGAGCGGGTGTGTGGGGGGGAGATCCCGGTGGGGGGTGGGGGGTAGGCGCACATAATTTGGACTAATTCCCTGAATGTTGACACAGGCTTGTCTGTTCGGGCTGCGGCCGATCAACTCGTCTTTTAAGCAACTTAAAAAGTTGTCAACTTATTGGGTTTGAGGATATTTGATAGAACGTCTGGTTTAAAAAAAAAACAGACTATTGTGATCGATTTTCATTGATTCGATAATACGCCTAGTTTAGACTTTTATGTACCTATGGGTACTACTAGACTACAATGGCGAGGGGTCCCTATATTCCGATTCCTGCCGGCTTGCTTTGTAAAGGGAAGCCGTGGTAGATATACTATGGACGTTCTATAAAAGGATTTTAGTCCACCAGCTTCTCTTTTGAAAATTGACATTCTAAGCCACTACTAGACTAGGCTCTGACGTAGAGTTTCTCCGGGAGTCAGACAGCAGACGCTCCCGTAAAGGTCAAGATAAGCCACGAGAATGAGTAGGAGAGAAGACCCTCGGCTTAAAGGAGGTAGAACCTTTGGATGCAATCAGAACTAACGTACGAAGAACTGACTAACAGAACTAACTTACGGGTGTAGTAGGTACACTAGGTACGTTAGCTCTGATTGCATCCATGATTGTATAGATATCAAGACCTATGACCCTCTTCCACAAAGGAAGCAGATAGATATACCCTATGGTTTACTTGCTAGTCTACATCATTTGCATGTGGTTTGTATTTGAGGGTAAAGCACGAATTTGCCATCTTGTATTTAACCACAACCTTGTGGGCTCACCCCCTATGACGTGGACAAAATGCAAAGATTGGTGAAATGTGAATGTTTAGTCACCTCTGCCTAACCCTCCGGGGACAAAGGCGTGATTATATGTATGTATGTATGTATTTAACCAGAAGTACCTCCAACTCACAACCGACACACTGAATATCATTGTCCAGTTTTGACTTCGGAAAGAAAAATCATCATAATACTTGCGCTTTCCGGGATAACAGCTATTGGATTCTACTGAAACTGGATGTTACTGAAATATTGTCCGACCTGTATAGCCCAAAAGGATAGTCGGAAAGGAATATCATCACACCAACGTCGATTGCATCCAAAGCTTCTCCAGCCCAAAACCGCTTGGGTCTGCTTCTCTGGTCTTGCTTTCTTTGATTTGGTTTCTCTTAGCTTTTACTTTCAGCTGGTGAATCAGCAGAACAACAAAAACTACATTGAGAGCATCATCAAAACAGCCTCGCGTAAACTCGGAGTCCTGAACAAAGTGAGACGTTTTTTCGCGCCGGAGCAGCGGTGTCTTCTCTACAAGACACAAATTCGCTCTTGCGTGGAATACTGCTCGCATCTCTGGGATGGCTCCGCAAAGTACTTACTAGATGCTCTCGACAGGTTGCAGCGACGTGAGGTCCGCATTATTGGGAATCCTGAGGTCACTAACACCCTCGAGCCTTTGCAGTTGCGTAGAGATGTGGCATCTTTGGCGGTTTTTTACCGTCTCTACCATGGTGAATGTTCTGATGAGCTCTTCCAAGTAATCCCACCCTCTCCTTTCCTATATAGGACAACACGTGCAGGACTTAGATGCCACCCGCATACGGTGCAGAATATTCCATCAAGAACCAAGCGATTCGGCGACTCCTTCTTCTGCCGCACTATTAAGACTTGGAATTCCTTGCCAGCTCACGTGTTTCCTTCCTCCTATAGTCCCGGGTCCTTTAAGCGGGGCGTGAAAAAGCATCTGATGAGGCCGTCAAGCTGAGTGCCACCATTGTAACATGGTACGTGTTGTAATGGTGGCCCTCTTTTCAGAGACTTTGCCTTCAGCTTACCATCAGGCGAGGCGAAGTCAAATTGACGTGTCCTATATAAAAAAAAAAAAAAAAAAAGGTGAGCTGCTTGTGCCTTGACGATCAACACAACCTATACACAAAAAAGGTAGAGTAGATATACCATACCACACGCGCACCAAATTTATTAAGAGCCGATTAGGATAATTGCCAAAATTTTCTCCACCGAAAAACTACGGGGATTCACCCAGCAAAAAACCTATTATTACATTATCATATACCAAAATTTATTAATAACGCACTAAACACGGCAATTGGTATCTGTAAACGTATATACATGTATACATAATACAATATACATCGAGTAAACACCCCGGCATCCGCTACAGCGCTTATCTCACTAAACAAACTTGCTCGCTGTATCTCAGAATATTTCCATACAACGGCTCACGCAACAATTTCTAAGAAAACGATAAGTTTGAAAAAAAATGTTGGGAACTTACCTATGCACAATGTTTTATTTAAAACATTTTGAAATACCTGGAGCAGCCAGCAGAACAATCAAATCAAATACCTAGCTTTTTTAAAGCAAGACTATTAACTTGTCTGCCTGGCCAAGCCGCCTCCGTCGGATCCTGGTAAGAAGGGTAGACGGGTAGAAGTGCTGGAATGCACTCCTTCTTCTTTCCATAATTTGGTTTACTTAACTTTTATGGTATTTACTGCCGTCTTAACCCCCAACCCCAAAAGGAAAACCTGTGCCAACACGGTAGCACGGAACAACCTCACATGCAAGCAGACACTTAGACGCCGCGGATCCTAGTACCAGGGCCCATACCATGAACTCTTAAAACAGGTCAATAATTGAACTGCTGTCATTCTACCAACTGCAAATGTCACTTTGGAATCCCTTTGTAATCCTATATATTTATATGACAGTACAAAGTGACATTTGCAGTTGGTAGAATGACAGCAGTTCAATTATTGACCTGTTTTAAGGTTTATAGTAAGGCCGCAGTAGGACCTAGGACCATATCTACAATATTTAGTCACAAATGTAAAGATTGTAAGCAATGGAAAGAAGTGCACGCGACCGCTACGCCGTCGGTCCCAGTTGGCATACGAACATCTATGGCAGTCGCTACGGCCAGTTGGAGCACTAAAAAGTCCAACAACTGGTCTACCTGCAATGGGTTGGTCAATGGGTTGTAGAGGTCAAATGGCAGTCGCTTCACGGAAAATATCGAAAATCAAATCCAGAATCCGAAGTGAAAGCATCCAATGCGACTGGGATGAACGCTAAGATGAAGAAGATGGTAAAGATTTAAGATACTAATAACTAAATATTACAGTAGATACACAATTCAATAGCATAAATTTAAAATTGTATAAAACATAACATAACATAACATAAACTCACGCCTTTATCCCCGAAGGGGTAAGCAGAGGTGCTAGCACCCACATTTCGCCGTTTATGTTTAGGTCCCAATTTAATAGGTGGCGAGCCTATTGCCATCAACCGTGCACTTATAAACCTGCGATAAATTAATAAAACAATACATATAAAACACATTAATTTAGTAAACAATAATTATTACCTATCATTAATTAAATTAATAGGTGTAATTCATGCTAGACCGTAACTACGTAATCTTCGTCTTATGAAGAATCTAATAAAAATAACAATCACTTCTCGATAAACCGTCACTCAATAAAACTCCTATAAGTGATGTGGTGCATAAAATCGCTTGTACAGCCCCCCGGCGCCGCTCCCTAAACTCGGGATGATCCGCGGTCTTACCCGATATTAGCACCTCGGGCAATGAGGGCCCATAAATAAAAAATGCTTATTACAAATCTAGGGTGGATCCGAATACAAATATGTGATTTTTTTCCCGTGATTTGAGGGGATGTAGAATACATAAATGCATACCTATGTATCTTAACTTTCAAAAAAGGAATGATTTTTTTTATTTATAAGCTTTTTTATATTACTTACAGTTCTTTTCCAGCAGCAGTTGTAGCAAAATTTTGATTCTAATTTGGCACGGGATAGCGTGCCAATCCAGCTAAGATAGGCTTGCTTACCTCCTAATCCTGAGAGGAAAGCTTGCACCAGATCCGTTGTTTATCAGGGGCACCGATTTTCAGGTGAGATTGGTAGTCCGGAGTCCGGGGTCCGTTGTTTGTAGTCTAACTGCGGATTTGTTTGATCTTCGGTATTTTCCGTGAAGCGATTGCCTTCTGACCTCCATAACCCATTGGCGATATAGAAGTATTACAGTTAGACCAGTTGTTGGACTTTTTAGGGTTGCAACTACCCGTAACGACTGCCATAGATGTTCGTATGACAACCGATTTCGATGTTTTAACGTGCTCACCGAAGTACGAGGAGACCAATGCGAATAGCCATATTCATGCATACAAACATCTACACTGAGCGGGAATTGAACCCGCACCCCCTACATAAAAGACTCATTGACTACCTCCATGACACAGAGGCCGTCAACAACGGTCGCTACGGAAGAAGCAAATAGTAATGAAAATTTATAAGTAGGTACTAAGAGAAGGCTTTGACTGATGACCTGAAACAGACTATACCTGAAATGCGCCAAAAAACCCTCTACTCAGAATCGAACACTGCAGAATTTAGGCCAAAACATGAGCAAAAAAAATCCCTATACAACATCACATGCAATAACATAGACATAAAAAGTCAAGATATACCAATCTCTTCACGTAGGTACATCAGTCACTAAGTCAAGTCAAATTAAGCTATGCTTTAAGCTAGACTTTAGGTCTAGTAAGCGTTCTTTCCGGGCGCAAAATGGGGACACCGTGGTTGCCACACCTGAGGGGCGATCTCGAGCCTGGAGATGGCACTGTGCCAACTGGGCAACCTCACATCGGACGCCGATGAACGAAAACCACACGGAGGCGTCCGATTTGAGGTTCTTCATATTCGATTTGTCTTGTTCGAGTTCGACACAATCGGCGAAAGAGTTTGCCGAGGGCATTTCCACACGAGAAAAAAAATGTTTTAGATAGCACTGTGTATATTATAATGTCCCCGAATATTATTATCATTTCCATCTAGCACAATAACATCTGTGGGTCGTTCCACAGCCCGGTATCGACCTGCATTCGGGTTCGCGCACTCCATCTGTATTTACTTTAATCTCTAGTTTGTTAGCAAACAGTAGCAGCAGGCAAAGCCCATATATCCGGTCTTGTTTCCCATTTTTGATTCGTATCTATATCTTGCCGACTGTACGTGATGATAAGTAATTGGGTGTCTACTGTATTTGATAAAATGGCGTGCATGTATAAAAATCACTACATATTATAAAACAAAGTCGCTGTCGCAGTCTGTCCGTCCCTATGTATGCTTAAATCTTCAAAACTACGCAACGGATTTTGAAGGGTTTTTTTAATAGATAGAGTGATTCAATTTCTAAGAAAACGATAAGTTTGAAAAAAAATGTTGGGAACTTACCTATGCACAATGTTTTATTTAAAACATTTTGAAATACCTGGAGCAGCCAGCAGAACAATCAAATCAAATACCTAGCTTTTTTAAAGCAAGACTATTAACTTGTCTGCCTGGCCAAGCCGCCTCCGTCGGATCCTGGTAAGAAGGGTAGACGGGTAGAAGTGCTGGAATGCACTCCTTCTTCTTTCCATAATTTGGTTTACTTAACTTTTATGGTATTTACTGCCGTCTTAACCCCCAACCCCAAAAGGAAAACCTGTGCCAACACGGTAGCACGGAACAACCTCACATGCAAGCAGACACTTAGACGCCGCGGATCCTAGTACCAGGGCCCATACCATGAACTCTTAAAACAGGTCAATAATTGAACTGCTGTCATTCTACCAACTGCAAATGTCACTTTGGAATCCCTTTGTAATCCTATATATTTATATGACAGTACAAAGTGACATTTGCAGTTGGTAGAATGACAGCAGTTCAATTATTGACCTGTTTTAAGGTTTATAGTAAGGCCGCAGTAGGACCTAGGACCATATCTACAATATTTAGTCACAAATGTAAAGATTGTAAGCAATGGAAAGAAGTGCACGCGACCGCTACGCCGTCGGTCCCAGTTGGCATACGAACATCTATGGCAGTCGCTACGGCCAGTTGGAGCACTAAAAAGTCCAACAACTGGTCTACCTGCAATGGGTTGTAGAGGTCAAATGGCAGTCGCTTCACGGAAAATATCGAAAATCAAATCTAGAATCCGAAGTGAAAGCATCCAATGCGACTGGGATGAACGCTAAGATGAAGAAGATGGTAAAGATTTAAGATACTAATAACTAAATATTACAGTAGATACACAATTCAATAGCATAAATTTAAAATTGTATAAAACATAACATAACATAACATAAACTCACGCCTTTATCCCCGAAGGGGTAAGCAGAGGTGCTAGCACCCACATTTCGCTGTTTATGTTTAGGTCCCAATGTAATAGGTGGCGAGCCTATTGCCATCAACCGTGCACTTATAAACCTGCGATAAATTAATAAAACAATACATATAAAACACATTAATTTAGTAAACAATAATTATTACCTATCATTAATTAAATTAATAGGTATAATTCATGCTAGACCATAACTACGTAATCTTCGTCTTATGAAGAATCTAATAAAAATAACAATCACTTCTCGATAAACCGTCACTCAATAAAACTCCTATAAGTGATGTGGTGCATAAAATCGCTTGTACAGCCCCCCGGCGCCGCTCCCTAAACTCGGGATGATCCGCGGTCTTACCCGATATTAGCACCTCGGGCAATGAGGGCCCATAAATAAAAAATACTTATTACAAATCTAGGGTGGATCCGAATACAAATATGTGATTTTTTTTCCCGTGATTTGAGGGGATGTAGAATACATAAATGCATACCTATGTATCTTAACTTTCAAAAAAGGAATGTTTTTTTTTATTTATAAGTTTTTTGTATTACAGTTTTTTTTCAGCAATTTTTTAATTCTAATTTGGCACGGGATTCTAGTGCCAATCCAGCTAAGATATACTTGCTTACCTCCTAATCCTGAGAGGAAAGCTTGCACCAGATCCGTAGTTTAGCAGGGGCACTGATTTTCTGGTGAGATTGGTAGGACTTCAAGGATATTCTTGTGTGTATTTCATGGTGTACCTAGCTTTTGTTTTAATGAATGTAGTGGTCGCTATCTCCTCATTCTATGTGGTGTTAGTCCGGAGTCCGGGGTCCGTTGTTTGTAGTCTAACTGCGGATTTGTCTGATCTTCGGTATTTTCCGTAAAGCGATTGCCATCTGACTTCCACAACCCATTGGCGATATAGAAGTATTACAGTTATAACAGTTGTTGGGATTTTTAGGGCTGCAACTACCCGTAACGACTGCCATAGATGTTCGTATGACAACCGGGACCGACGGCTTAACGTACTCTCCGAAGCACGACGAGACCAATGCAAATAGCCATATTCATGCATACAAATATCTGCACTGAGCGGGAATAGATACCGCACCCCCTGCATAAAAGTCTCATTGACTACCTCCATGCCACAGAGGCTGTCAACAACGGTCGCTACGAAAGAAGCAAATAGTAATGAAAATTTATAAGAGAGAAGGCTTTGACTGATGACCTGACACAGACTATACCTGAAATGCGCCAAAAAACCCTCTACTCAGAATCGAACACTGCAGAATTTAGGCCAAAACATGAGAGAAAAAAAATCCCTATAAATCTATACAACATCACAATGCAATTACATAGACATAAAAAGTCAAGATATACCAATCTCTTCACGAAGGTACATCAGTCACTAAGTCAAGTCAAATTAAGCTATGCTTTAAGCTAGACTTTAGGCCTAGTAAGCGTTCTTTCCGGGCGCAAAATGGGGACACCGTCGTGGGTGCCACACCTGAGAGGCCATCTCGAGGCTGGAGATGGCACTGTGCCAACTGGGCAACCTCACATCGGACGCCGATGAACGAAAACAACACGGAGGCGTCCGATTTGAGGTTCTTCATGTTCGATTTGTCTTGTTCGAGTTCGACACAATCGGCGAAAGAGTTTCCCGAGGGCATTTCCACACGAGAAAAACAATGTTTTAGATAGCACTGTGTATTTAATAATGTCCCCGAATATTATTATCATTCCCATCTAGCACAATAACATCTGTGGGTTGTTCCACAGCCCGGTATCGACCTGCATTCGGGTTCGCGCACTCCATCTGTATTTACTTTAATCTCTAGTTTGTTAGCAAACAGTAGCAGCAGGCAAAGCCCATATATCCGGTCTTGTTTCCCATTTTTGATTCGTATCTATATCTTGCCGACTGTACGTGATGATAAAGTAATTGGGTGTCTACTGTATTTGATAAAATGGCGTGCATGTATAAAAATCACTACATATTATAAAACAAAGTCGCTGTCGCTGTCTGTCCGTCCCTATGTATGCTTAAATCTTCAAAACTACGCAACGGATTTTGAAGGGTTTTTTTAATAGATAGAGTGATTCAAGAGGAAGGTTTATATCGACACCTCTGGGTTCAATTGGCGTATAAACCATTTTGGCCAAAATGAGTTATATACACCGTTTAATTCAGATTTTTTTTCTCTATCAATCTGTATATTTAAAATGTTCAAATTCGCAAAAAAAATGCTTTTACGACCCAAAAAATTTAGATCATCCTACCACAAAAAAGATAAAATATTAATGTAACAGCCAAATTTTTCTTTTTAAAATTTTTAGTAAGACGTTAAGACCAAGATTTTTACCAACCCGGGGCGTAAGGTCTGATTTGATTGTAAATGGATTTTACGCCATGACGAGTAAATATATTTCTTAAACGTAATTTAAAATTGACGTCGTAAATCCAAACATTTAAATAACATGGACGTATAAACCATATCCATTGCAAAAAATGGTATTCAATTTTAGACTTTATTGCTATACAATTAAAGTCCAAAATTAAATGACAATATTTTTACTGCACGCTTGCGTTCACTCTACAAAAAGCCATTTAATTTTAAATTTTACAGACGTGGCTTTAAAGTCTAAAATTAAATGTTAAAAATTCAAAAACCAATTACAGTGTCCTTGATAGGACGGTGGTTTTGCTTTAGCTAAAACCACTGCACGAACGGTCATGTGGGTGACAGGTGTGAGGAGTTTGGACATGTGCACGGCGGTTTTGGATACGGTAGCCGTAACCCAGAGGATGAGCACATCCTTAGAAAGTGTACGGTCACCGAACTTTCCGTCGTGAACAGATTCTTCAAAAAGAAAGTTCGATTTCCTACTCACTAGGAGGCACAGTGTCAGCAGGGTGGCCAACTGCAAGGTAATACCCGGAGAGAGTCGCACTAGCCAACACCGTCTCCTTGTCATGGACCTCCGCGTGAAACCCAAAGACAAACGCGCCAAGCGTGGCCAACGCAGAATCAGGTGGTCATTCAAAGTCATCGGTGACAAGAGTGCTGATGTTATAGACGAAGCAGTACAGTTTACTGGGACAGGATTCAGGCAGCTATCCTTGAGGCGGGGAGGGCGGTTCTCGGTACGTCTAAGGGTGGATGCAAGTATGACAGGGACACTTGGTGGTGGAACGACACAGTCCAGAGAGAGATCAGGGTGAAGAAAACCCTCCTTAAAAAGTGGCAAGCGTCCAAATCTGCCGAAGACCGCGACGCGTACAAAGATGCAAAACGCGCCACCAGGTGAGTGGTAGCCAGGGCCAAACAAGACTACTTCTTCTTCTTCTATCGTGTCGACGGCGATAAGGATAGTCCAGAGATGTATGGTCTACTCTGGCAAGCATCCCTGTGAGTTTCCTGCACACACAGGATATCTCAGCGGGTGTTCTGGCAGGGACTAGAAAGTATCTGCCTTGTCCCGAGAGAAACTGTTAATGGAGATGATGCGCAGAGTGCAGAGCACTGACTTTGAGTGTGGACTAACAGAGTGGTGGGATTGGTTTTTAGCCATGGAGACCACTTGCAACCGCTATATAACAACTTGGAATCGTCTGAGGGGCCAAAGCTTATCTATAAGTTGGCGCGTTCCAGGGCCAAAACGGCGAAGGCTCTGTCCAAGTGCCGCTGAATTAAAGGCAAAGACCCTGAGGACAATCTGTTGTACGAGGAAGTCGCGGTGAAGGAGAGATGACTGTTTGTTGAGTTACTAAAGATTTAAATAATTGCCTTTTTAAGTTTGATAATCTGATCATGACTGATAATCATCATCATCATCTGCATATAGACGTATTCTCCTGATTGCATCCGTGGCCAAGATGACCTCGAAGTTCAGGGTCCGCCTTCCGGCTCTTCCTTCTCCACTTCGCACGACTATGACATAACATTATCATGACTGATAATGTTATGTCATAATTATAATACATAATTATCTGTTTAATTTAATAAAACTAAGTTAATTTTGTTTCTGGTAGTTTAATTTCGTGTATATCGACCATAATTCTGTAGTAAGAGTAATACTAATGTAATTCTGACACATTCTAACAGTATCGAGATTGTTTTTTTAAATTATAATTCTATTGATGTGCAAATTAATAGTTTTTACAGCCAAAAAATCTACAGCTACATGCTTTTACATCAGTAAATTTGAACATAATTTTACCAAATATGGATATAAGCTGTAAGCTGTCAATTGTTATCCAATTTTTATGGGGTGTATAAACCATAAATTGATATTTTCTAAGACGTATATCCATGCTAACTTCCAAACCAAAGGGGATAAATATGATTGAATGATTTAGCCTTTTTCATCCCGAAATTCTAAGAATCTTTCCCCTTGGAATTTTTTATGTAACTTCTAAAATAAAAAAGTTAAGATTTTTTTTCTAAAAATAAAATCGTTTTTTTGCTCTCCTGAAAAGTCGTGTTTTGGTTTATACGCCAATTGAACCCAGAGGTGTCGATATGCATAATATTGTAGAGAAACACTGATAAATTTAGAGATATGCAGCAGGAACGGGATCAGAAAATATGGCGGTACGAAGTTCGCCGGGTCAGCTAGTAAATTATAAAACCAACAGGCATAGTCCCGAGTCCTGGGTCCATTGAGCGAGGCGTCAAAAAGCATCTGATGAATCCGTCAAGCTACAAGCCATCAAAACATGGCGTCTGCAATGGTGACCCTCTTTACTAAGATTTTGTCTTCAACTTACTATCAGGCGAAGTGAAATCATATTGACGTGTCCAATATAAAATGGTAGAAGAAGCAAAAGGTGCGTGCTAAGATAGTGGAATTAAGTGGAAAGATGTGGTCTCTGTTTACCCCTTTTTTAATATTTCCAATGTATAGACATATTGACATGACTAATTTTTAGTTTTATAATACGTATTTATAGATATAATTATCTGCCTACCCCTTCGGGGATATAGGCGTGAGTTTATGTATGTTATGTTCAATGTAAATATCGTTCTGAGAGCAATTGTTCAACACCCACTGAAACCGTAGCACCCATAAACCCACCATACAACTCAAAATAAAGTAACAATCACATTTTGGTCACAGCTCATCCTAAACTCAGATTACGTACCGAAAACTTCACAAATTAATGTGTTACTTGTTATTTTCACTAACAAATTGAGTCCACTTTCAATATTACCGTACCTAATTCATAATTAACGGTCGCGGCGCCCGTGAGCGGGCGTTCAAAATGGCCGCCGCAGGTCACGTGACCTCGCAATGCGTTTTTAATTGCAATCATTCCGTATTTTATGTTGTTTGCACACTTTCCGTGTGTTTGTACAAGCGAGGCCTTTATTTATGGCCGGTGGGAACGTCGGAGAATTAATACGCTTGTGTAATTCAGCTGACGGAGATTCAACACACAAGATTAGTGTGTTTTAGAATACTGTTTCGATAGCAGTTTAGATTAAAGTTGGCAGATAATTTGATGATCTCATTAGTTAGAGTATAGTACCTCTGGTTGTTAAGTAATCTGTGCCTGAAATTCTTATAGTTTCAATCCATTGAAGACTAGCTCTTGCCTCATTGGGTTTGTATGATATAAAAAAAATCTATCCCTAAGAACCTATAAAGATATAAGTAATTTTACGTAATTTTTTCCATAACAATATAGGTTCAAGCTCCCATATCACACATTTAGGTAGGCACCTTTACATCATATTAAATGATAATGAACATTTTGTGCCATAATTTTTTTGATCTGACTAAACATGACATCTTCCGACACGACACAGGAATATCGTGACGGTTATAGAAGACTCATACTGTTCTAAAGATTATGTCGTGTCTTACTACCATGAAACCAAAATGTGTGAAGAAACAAAATTCAAAATTCTAGGAGTAACTGAGTGTCATGCCCAGCATTTAAAAGTCAATAAACTCACACCGAAACACTTGTGTTCCTATTACAACTTCACTGAAAACTTTAGCCCTCAAATAGGCGTCCCCACAAGGCACCAAACTAAGTAAGTAGTTACATACTTAATCTACTTAGAGTACAGCGTATAGTTACCGAGCATTACCTACCAGTATTCGCCTAATGTTTGCACATTGGCGGGCCCGTTTTACATAAATTGTAGAATCGGCGCTTAAGGCCTGCCACTTACTTAAGTTTCATAAATTAATGAAATCGCACAAAGGCAGCAACTTGGGTAAAGTAATAAATTAGAATTGTGCGTTTGAATGTCTTGATCTTATTGCTTCTTTGTTGTTCGATAGCTTTAATAAGTTTGTTATTAAAGTACCTACAGAAATGAGGGTGAATTTGGAGGAATATAAGCATGGCATTAAGTCCGCCTATGTACTTGCGCTTGAAGTTTACTAAATAAGTAAATAAGCGGAAGATAAAGATATAAATTGCTTAGTGAAATATATACCTCGAGACATATTTTGAACCTAAAATATACTCAAAATGTGCTCTAGACGCACAGAACACGTTCCTCTGGTGTCTATTAACTGTAACACGGGGTGTTACAGGGGTGGATGATCACGAGTACCAGTGTCTCGTTTGTCTCACGATTTTAGTCCAAGATAGTATATATGTCCCGTAGTATCTACTTATACTTAGTTTCTCGATAAAATATGATTGGAAATGCAGAAGTTCACTCTACATGCGCTGAGACACACTACGAAGCTACACAGTTCTTGCTATGCATATAAAAGCAAATTATTTTATTCTTTGACTTCTATTTTGTATGCCTACTTTTTTTTTATATAGGATACGTCAATTTGACTTCGCCTCGCCTGATGGTAAGCTAAAGGCAAAGTCTCTGAAAATTATTAAGCTGATAAGAATTAAAAAAATTGTCACGAAACCTGAGTGTGGCGAGAATGAATTCTGAATGTCTAAATTGAAACAGGACGTAGAAACTAAATAAATAAGTGAGTTTTGTTTATGTGTTTATCCATATCGCGCTTTCTTGTATTTTCATCTGTATGATATCGAATAAAGGGTTTATTTAGGTTCTCGTCTAGATCAAAGTCATCGCCGATCAAGAACTTTTATCGATTCTGAAAATTCATTCCAAGACGGCGAAATAGAAGACTTAGGCAACAGTTTGACGGTAGGATTCTTAGGTAGGTATACCTTTGTCATAATCAATCAATACTATATTTAAGTACTTTTATAAAACTAGTCTCTATTCATAAATTAAAAACTACTTTACAAACTTGTCTCTATCTCGAAACAGTTATCGACATTTGAGATACCTTCTTTTCCAGTCCAGTGTACAACAACATCGCCGAAACTACAGCTCAAATACAAACAGTATTTTTGCAAGATATGAAAAAAAAGACTTTAATCCTCCACTCTGTTATTTATGACAAACTATCAATATATTTAAACGTTGAAGCATTCAATTATTCTGCGAGGCGTACGATCAAACGGCGCCCCCAGACATGCATCGCTCTGATAAAGCGGGCCACGCAGCCTAAGTAAATATGGAAACTTGAACGCATCTGCTCGGGCGACCCCTACGTAATCTATCGAACAAAGTTCCTGTTACTGCCTCACTATAATTCTTGATAGAGTCTAGTTACGTTATGTTAAAGGTATTTTGAAATTTTTGAATCATGGCGTACCTACAATAATCGAAAAGTTGGAAAATAGTGTAGACTGTGTCCACGACTTCATCATCGGCGTGGACAGAAAAATGGATCTTATTTTTCCGGGGAGCCCTAATTCTTATTTTAAAATAAAAGTAGCTTAAGTTACGCTTTATTACATGAGCTATTTCCTGTGAAAATCCTGTTAAAATCGGTCCAGCCATTTTAGAGATTAACCAATCAAACAAAAATATTAATAAAATGATTTTTTTGTTATAAGTTCTTGCATGTATTAATTAATTGATAAGATGTTATTTTAACTATACAAACAGACACTTCAATTTTATTTATTTGCAGTCATGGCTGCTGAATAACAATCGAAAGGTTTGGAAATAGTCATAGATAAATAGTGAAGATACAGTTATTATTTTTGGTTTATTTCAATTTTCATATCAAAAGATTTCTATCCGCGGTAGGTTCTACCTACATCCAATATATATCATTATGTCCCACATTTAGGACAATAAGGCACAGTATAGGTAATTATTTCCTATTCATATTTATAATACCAATGTTAGTCGTAATGTATGTGTCTAACTCCTTGGTTTCCGAAGCAATAAATCATGTCACAAACGTCTGTCATCGATGTGAAAAATCTACCAAAACAGTCCAAACATTTTACCTCCACAGATTCTCATATTTCACCCTATGTGTTCAAGAATAATGTTCAATTTAAGTTCGGTACGTAAGTGGCCGCACGAAATTGGATATTTTTCGTCTCCCCACGCTTCTCCGTCTGACCAATCCACGGATTATCTTTCTTGCACCGAACGTGGGTAACCCTGTCGTAATAGCGGGAAATCTGACACAAGATGGCCGACCAACCTATTTCATGTAGGTTTTATTATTTATTTATATTGAAGCTATTTATAAATTACTATAATATAGTGAGACAAGATGGTCGTTATTTAAACTTAAAAATATATGCGAAAATATTAAATTTATTCTACTTCTTCAAAAGGCATTTTTGTATCGCGAGATTTTGCCCAGGTAGAGCCATGAGCTAGTCACGGCTCTCGGCAAATACCTAGGTATTCCCAAGATAAAAAGTAGGCTATGTAATATACCTTTCCAGATATTACATACCTACTTCCTGAGCAGTTCAACCGTTCTTAGGTCTTCTTCTTCTCATTTCAATGATTTAGAAAGAAAGAAATTATTTAAAAATGTTGCCATCTCGACCGCACTATCGGTGACTTTATTAAGATCTTCTTTAGTTCCGAAGGTATGACATAAGAGACACAAAATCAAGTAATTCATGGACTGCTCAGGAGTTCCGCAGTGTCATGTGGTGAAATACGGATTAAGCATTGCCCGCCTGCCTAAATTTTGTCCCAACCAGCCGACTAGCGTGTGTAGACGATTCAAAAGACTTCCCTCTGACCATGAAAGGCTCTGTCCAGGACCCGGGAGATAGCTTTTCTTGGGCAGGTATTAAGTCGGAACTCGGAAGTACTCTTTCCATAGGGAAATTCTCAACACAGCAGGTTGTTCGTGTGCGGCTTTCGTGTTCCGGATGAAACTCTTACAATTGTTTAAGCGGGCTCTAGGCGGTTGATGTCCGTATAGGTAATGTCGGCCAATTCAAGCCCAAGTCAACCCCACCAGTGAAGCTGTATACCAGCTTATTACGAGGCTCTAGGCTTAGTAGGCTTTCCTCTCGAAGTTAGGCGTCGAGTATGATATCGCTCCCGTAACGGCCAAGATAAACAACATCTGGAAGAGAAAACGTAGGCTCCAAGCTCCAAGGTAAAAGTACTGGACGGCAATTGGCGCTCGGATGAAGAAGAAGAAGGAGGTCATTATATTACCATAACCTCCAAAATCATGTTGAATGCCCTATTAAAAGCAATAAAGCTCATGGTTAAATAACGAGCTAAAAAAGTTCAGCACACACTCGCGCGGGCTCTTGTCCACAATTCTATTTGCGGAAGCAATTTCGCAAAATGCCACAATTTATTTAAAAATTACGCCCTTGTTTGTGTGGGTAAATATTGACGTGTTTGGTTTATGATAATGGTAACACTGAGAGCGGGTGGAGACAGGTAGACTCGGCTTGCGGGCTAGCGACGATATTATTTACTAGTCCGCATATTATTTAATATTTACTATACAAACGTAAAGTTTACAATAAAATATTTGTCAAGTATGCTGTTCTTTTGAAAGTGAGTATTTACTCCTTACATGTGGTTTATAATCATAGGTAAATTTGGTGACTAAACATTCATAGCGAGATTGAGCTGTTGATTCATTTTTATATACATTTTACCAGCTGGTAAACTTTATTTATTTTATACATACCTACGTAAATATCTACGCTATAGGTAGATACTGTCTATAGATGTAAGGCCGGAATAATTCCAAATATTCCGATGAGGATAAAACGAAAAATCCCGAATAATTCCCAAATGACCCGGAATAATTCGGAATTATTCCGGTCGATATTTATGTAGATAGGTAGATGTAGTATTGAGAGTCTTGACTCTTGTTGATAGTCTTGCGACTCGAAATGCATTTATGATTCGCGTTTTATACGGTTATAGATTTATCTAAATATATATATAACTCAAAGGTGACTGACTGACTGACTGACTGACATAGTGATCTATTAACGCACAGCCCAAACCACTGGACGGATCGGGCTGAAATTTGGCATGCAGGTAGATGTTATGACTTAGGCATCCGCTAAGAAAGGATTTTGATTAATTCTACCCCCAAGGGGATAAAATAGGGGATGAAAGTTTGTACGAAACTTTGTCAATTTTAAACCGATCGGGCTAAAAAACCCTAAAAACGTAGTGCAAACAATTTTCGACCTTATTGACATGTCATAGAATCGAGTTTTTTTTCTTATTTATTCGTAATCAGTGTCATCTATTAGCGCAAAAAGACACGTAATTAAGATATTGTCATTAAGGTCGAAAGTCGCTTACAGTCGCTGTTTTAGTATCTGTGTGAAAGTTGTAGTCATATTATATAATATTACCTACATATTATAATAAAATAAGTAGGTACCGTACATCTTGACTTGACCCCAAGTCGCGAGAGATGCTCGAATTGGTTTGATATGGTCTATGATTGGTGGATTTGAGCTTCTCCGTCACCATGGTACATCTACCTATCTACCTAATCCACAAAAGACATCCAAAAACGCGTACTGTTACTCGTACTGCGCATATACATACATATAAGTAGGTACATTTTGTGACGTCACTGAGGTCAAGATATATAATATTCCGGTATCTACCTACCTATATACCAATACCTACATAGGTCTGTACTTAAGTTTTCGTTTAGTAGGTAGGTGGAAGCACAGTTATTTCAATTTTGTAGGTGAGTTTAGCGGGAATAATTCCGGAATATTTGGGAATATTTGGGAATAATTCCGAATAATATGGAATAATTCGGAATTATTCGGGATTTTTACATCTATAATACTGTCGATGATATAGATAGGTATACGACTAAGAAAGTTATATCATTTTATAGATATTTTCAAGGTGAAATCACACACAATAAGGGTTTTTCTCTCTTGCGTAAAAGTTAAACCAATCATTGGTTTAACTTTTTTGAAAGGAAAGGAAGAATAAGAATGTAAACCAAGACTTTGGGTGATACCGAGATTGGTACCTACTCGGATGATTTGCTCATGTTGCTCTTTCAGGATGGGATGACAATGAGCTTCTTTTATGTAGGTAAGTCAGATCTCCAACCAGTTGAAGTAGAGTGTAAATGCAATATCTAACGTGTAGCGGTGGTATGTCGCCGTAATTTTGGTTTTCTTTATTTTCCACAAATATAACATGAGACATAACCGTACCTACTTAGCTTGACATTTATAAGTAACATTGAGTAGAAAAAGGTTTTGTTTTTCTTATTCTAATAGCAATTACTTACCTACGTTAGAAAAACGTTATGAACGAAGTTCGTTCCCATTACTACGAGAAGCAATTTGTCTAGTGACAAGTAGAATTAATTATACTGGCAATATTCAGACAGTGATTGGCAAAAAAAAACATAAAATATAATTTCGAACGGTTTTATTTGTGATGGAGGTAGTCTTAAATTTCACAGCTAATTATGAATAGATAAGTATAATGACTTTATTAGTATTCAAGTGAGCTTCATATCTCTGTAAAGAAACCTTTTTTTACACGTCAACAGTACAATAACAGTAGCACATGGACATAATCAATTTACAAGAAGTGTTGACTTATTACGGCGTCGGCACTAGGCTGCCAAACAAACTCTTCGATCGAACGCAAAGTCTAACTGCAAACAATATCATCGTACTATTTGTACTGGAACAACAAATTTGTAGCTAGCTT
This sequence comes from Eilema depressum, assembly GCA_914767945.1. NCBI lineage: Eukaryota > Metazoa > Arthropoda > Insecta > Lepidoptera > Erebidae > Eilema > Eilema depressum. The sequence continues at coordinate 12,976,453 of OU612031.1, forward strand.
TAAATGCAAGCCTAACACGCGGGCACACACTCACAATGTGTACAGAGACAATATGTAGGAGACTCTACTACGATCTTAAGCAACGCGACAAAATGAATCTCCGTTTGCGACTGATACGGCCCAATTCAAACAGAGTCAGCGCCATTTTGTTTTGACAAGCGGCTATCTCGACGAACGGGAGACACTCAAATATTAACCGTAAAAACAGAGGAGTTAGAATCATATTCGAATTGGAGCTTGATGGTGTAGAAACATCGGAAATTAAGGGAGGACCAGACACGATTCTGTTTGCAGTCTAACGTGGTCCCAGGACGAAGTTACAAATATTTGACGTGTCAATTTTGTGAATGTTGACCGAGAATTGCGGTTAATATTCCCGACCCGAACAACCTGGCTGCGGGGCCACCCTTTAATTAAATGACTGAAATAGTCCAATTGTTAATAGACTTAATAAATATAAGTCGACTCAGCATGGATAGTATTAATAGGTATTCTATTTAAATGGGTACAACGTAGCATGGTTTGGATCAATTATTTCAATTCAATAAGTAGGGTAGGCACCTACCTATAGCGCTCTACTTTTGCCATTCAATGAAAGGAAAGGGGCGCAACTGCCAGTAGGTATTAATGATCCTGAATGTAGGCTTAGTATAAGTTAAGTACCTAATAGTATAGGCATTTACCTACTGGATACATCTTACAACACCTAATGGATACCAATTTTTGTTTAATAAGTATTCTTTCTTCGAGGACCACCCACGTCTATGCCTGGCTCTATCAGGTTTTTTTTCCATAGCTGCATATTTTATCACGCTGAAAACTTACACCTACTAAAATAACTACAGCTCACCTACCTATTCATAGATATTGACATAAGATAGGTACTGCTGCTAAGACGCCATTCCGTCAGAGCATTTGAACATTTTACCTATGAAACATAAAATTTCTTACAGGATCCCATTAATATCTACACTCAAATTTCGAGTAGATAAGATTCAATCTAAATAGAATAGGGATACATCTCTTTAAGTCCATCCTATAAGTAGTAGTAAGTAACTACAAGTGCAAAAGTCTCAAAGTAAGTAGATACCGATACGGTGCTATGTTTCGATTATGGAGAAATATTATTAACGGCTCAATAAACTCGTTGTTTTCCAATTTGCTTGCCATTAAACACCAGACTGAGCTGTATCGGGACGCGATGGAACAACAACAAACAATCGCGAATCGATTGTAAAGACAAAACATCGTTATAGCTTGTTAGGCCCATATTGCTCGTTACCGCGCAGCTATTTATTTTGAAGTGGCAACATCGAAGAGTCTATAAACAAAAAAACACTTGGACGGCGACTGTTTTCATTGGCAACAATGCGTCGGGCACTCACGGGTAGTGTTAAGAGCTGCTAGGAGTACGCACTTACTTTTCGCGACATAGGTATCCAAGTAGGGGCACTCCGTACTGTATTTTCATTGTGTGCTTTTAATTTTGAGTGCGCGAACTAGCTCGCTCTCCCGGGACTTATGTTTGCGAGGGTAATATTTGCTTCCTCTGTATAATTCAGCCCGCCGCCATATTTGCCAAAGAGCAATCATTTTAATATCGTCAGGCATCACATTAAGGCTGAGTGGATACTTACGTGGTTGGATGGATTAATTTTTAAAATTTTATTTATATTTTTCTGGCAATGTTGGTTATGTAAACACATCAATGGAGATTGCCTCTGGTAAGTAATCTTGTAAGTGGTTTCATAAGGTCAATTCACAAATAGATTTTATGAGTGATATCCTTAGCTACGTACCTATCTACTTATATGTCTGTAAACAACTTTTTTTGGTGTGGACACCCCCGATACCTACCTAACACCCACCACGGAGGGCTCCACGAACCACTTAGGTATACCTACACGGTAGAGGGTAGGTAACAATTAAAATAACATGGTATTTCTTCAGACAGATCTATTATCTAGAGAGGTTTATAATCTTCCAGACATCAGTACACATCATCATCAGCATATCTGATGAACTTCTTCAATAAAGGGAAACACTCCTAATCTTTCAATGAGGTAAAGACTTCAACGCGCCGTTTCCTCTTATCATCTTCATGGTGATTCTCCGTTGTGTCTAAATTTTGCACTTTGGATTGCTGTCGGTATTGTCGAGCGACTGCTGTCTGACCCCCCAAGCTTACGAGGAAAGCCTATCTCTGACCCCCTAAGCTTACGAGGAAAGCCTACCTCTCGATGTTTACTTTTAAAGTGCAAGAGACAAGAACGCGCCATCTGTTCCTGATCTTATTAGGTCACAGGTCATCTTTCTTGTTATCACCAGCCCCTCCAGACAAGTGGCAATTCTTTGGCCAGCGTATTGTAGAATAGAATGATGAATATATGGGATTGGCACGTATTTTGAAGTTTATGACAGTTGTCAACGTATGTCATAAACGTCAACGGTAATTAATCCAATATTATCCTTATTAATTTATTAATATAAATAAAAAGTAACTTTGTCTGTCTGTCTTTCTGTTACGTTTTCACGCCTAAACCTATGAACCGATTTTGATGAAATTTTATACAGAGATCGATTAGACCTCGGGAAAGGACCTAGGCTATTTTTGGTCGCGATAACCGACACCTACGCGGGCGGAGCCCTAACAACTGGTTTCTATATTGCACCTTAGCAACGAGTAGGTAGACCGACCATATTCTGTCCATCACTCGTTGCAGGATTTTCCAGCGACTTCCACTTCGACAGCAAATCGTAGGGACTCATCGAGCAACAGTGACCCCAAACGAGGTTTTTTATACCACTTGGGTGGCAAACAAGCATTCGGCCTACCTGATGAGAAGCCATTATCCCAGCCTATGGGCATGTGCAACATCAGGAGCGTCACACTCGCATTGCAGACCCTTTGTTCTTTTGCAGCAAACGAAATAAGGGACGGTGGCTCCTTTTCTTTAATTTTTCAAAGAAAACGGACTGTTACTGTTTCGTTTGCTTACCGGGAACCTTACACATTTGCATTTACGACGTCGGGTAAAAATAAAACATTTACAAAATGTTACGAGTAGCGCCATCTATTAATTTAAGTTGAAAACACAGATTGCTAGCTGGAACGAAAACTAGTTTTGCTAACACGCCATCTAGTAGACACTGCATGAACTATATAAGCCATAGTCTCGTTACTCCAGCAAGAAGTTTGCGTTAACTCAACAGGATTTTATCAAATGCCGTCATGAAAATTTTACAAAATATAAAAAATTGTCCAACTTCTGTTTTTTGTTGCGTAGATTATATCCCCACTAATATTAACTAGGCTAATTGATTGATTGATAAATATTATAAACGCGAAAGTAACTGCCTGTCTGTTACACTTTCGTGCCTAAACCACTGTTGGATTTTTGTGAATTTGGTACGAATAGACCTTGGGAAAGAAATAGGATTTATGTGCCTCTGCGGAGGCACTTTCTCTAGATTTCATACTCTATGACCACTACTCATAAATATTTTTTTCGTCCACAGTGATCGTAAAATGAGTAAAGAGGGCACGAAATAACACAATATTGTTAAAAACGTATCTTTATTTGAAGTTCGTGAGATTTCCGTCAGACAAGTTATAAAATAAATATCTAGAGAGACATTATAGCCAGCAATGCTTCTCGTTCAACATAAAAAAAAAACTAAAAGACAAAACAAACAATTCAAAACTCCCTACGTATACTGGCGAAACTGCATTTGACCAACTGTACGGGAAAATTGGCCAAATGCAGCTTACGCCGCTTACGGTATAGGTTTTAGTGCACGAATCGCTTGATTGGAAGACCCCAATCAAAAAATGTTTGTAATGTATGTCGGTCACGTGCAGTTACGACACTATACGTAGATAGCCTCGAATATGGAACAACAATTATTTTGAGTATTCTTAAACAATAAGATTCTGTATCTACTTTTATCGTCTTAACTGGAAACAAAATGACTTACAATAATATATTCCTAGATGAGGTAAAATTCCAACTTAATCTTAAAAATTACTTTCACTAACTAAAAATCTATTAGGCTGTATTTCACCAGTGAAACTGTGTTATCTAAACTGCGTTTCGAACTTTTACTCAATGAAATTCATTAAGAAAACGGTTCGCAGCATATAATTAAATTAAATGCATTATTCATCAGTGAAATCCAACCTTAGTAAAACTTAACCGTTAAATAATTGTGACGTAATAGACGGGAAATATTCAAATTCCTTCAAATAAATCGGTATAAGAACATTTATTTTACATACTCGAAATGATTAAGAAATTAGCATTATGAGATTGCGGTTCCGAACCAGGTTTAATACAAATCCCCTTCAAATACAAGCCTTTTAGCTTGGGTTTTTAATACTACTGTCGTTGTACCACATTCGGCAATCAAAACACACACACACAACTCACCACTGAAGTCACATATGCATATAAATCGCACTTTCATTCTTTCTAAGTATATAGGTGTTGGTTCCCGCTGCAGTAGAATTGGGCCACTCCATCTCTACCTGTGGGTATCGTAAAAGGCGAAGGCGGCCACCCACTTACAGTCCGCCTGCAGTCCTTATATCATCCTGCAGTCATCATAATTTTATTACCTCAGACTAAAATAATAACATTATTTTATTCTTTTAGTCTAATGTTATTACGTATAAAATGCCGACGGCCATAGACTGTCCGGCCTTTAACTGTCTTTGCTGACCGGAATCGTCAAGCGGCCACACACATATTATCCGTCAATCCAAAATCGTATACGAAACTGTAAGTGTGTGGGCTATTGCGATGAACTGACAGGCCGATATCATCTGGTTGTCGTTCGATAAACTGTTAGTGGGTGGCCGCCTTAATAAGGGATAAGGCTCCATCCGACAGTAAACATACAGCCCATAAGAAAGTGCCCGCTAGACAGCAATAGGCTCGCCCCGTATTACGTGAAACCGAAAATCATATTTGGTAATATGTGTGTGTTAATACGACTCTGCCTACATTTAGGATTTACAGGCGTGAGTACATGTATGTATAAATATGTAGCAAGGAACCATTTTACATACGTATATGACGTCAGCAAGGACATAGGTAGGGTCGGAGTCTCGACTGGCAAATGGCACGACTATACAGTGATCGTAGACTGGCATTCAAATGCATTTGAAGTATAACATTCACAGGCTACATAAGCGATTTGTTAACAGAGACTGGGGTTTAAACACATATTTTGATTCAGCATCAGGTTTCCAAGAAACGATTTAATCGCCTGTGACTGATGCTAAAAAAAAAGTGTATAGTGTTGTGTATCTACTTTGGCCCTTAGACTGGGGATTTTAAAACTATGTTATTGCTCGGGATATTATCTTAGTGCCCTTCTAAACGGGCCATGTTTTTCTGCAATATGTAGCTGCACTATTGGCAACTGATTGCCCGGCAATCTCAAAAATATTTCATTGCAACTGATGGCCGAACAAACAATGGCTGGGCAATGTGTTGCAAATAATATCTGCAATAGTATGGCTCTTGATGCAGTTTCATAAACGGGCTACACAAACCGGCAACAATGGCTGACGAAATCATTCGCGTAGAAAAGGATAGACTGTGCAATAACAAAGAGAGCGACTGAAACAACAATAGAACTGGTCGAGCAATATTGCAGTAAAATCGACCGTCTAGCGATCGTCCGGCAACCCATCGCAGCAACATCGGCCATATGTGGCAACATAAAATATGTTTGGCTATATTGCCGAGACATTACTGCAATACTGGCCGATATTGCTTGCAATACTGGAAGGTATTGCTTGCCATAGTTGCAATGTTGCCGGGCTACAGTGTTGCAGCCACTAATTGCAGTAAAACATTGCCCGTTTAGAAGCACCTTTAGGCCTAAAATGTGCTCTATAGGCGCAGTACACGTTTCTTGGGTGTCTTTTGATGTTAGCACGGGGTGCTACTGCGATGGACGAGCTCAAATTCACCAAGCATAGATTATTACAAAACAATCTGCGTGCGTCAGGGCCTCGTTGGAGTCCAAGATATATGTATCGAGCAATATCCTACATTAAACCTAATAAAAAAATGTCATGATAAAGTCAAACTTTTTAAAATTAAATGGCAAACACACATGGCCACTAATATATATTTTTTTATAATAGAATCGTGCTAAATGTGGCACATCATTATTTAAAACATAGATTAACCAATGATAAATTAAATGCGAGTTATTTACAGCACAAACATTAAGAATTTGAATTAAAACAAATCATCATGATTTGATAAACGAAAGATTAAATTTAAAAGAAAAAAAATATGGTATTGCAAACATAGACTTACTGTAAATTTACATAATTAGTGATTAAAGCACTGTAGGGTGTAATGTTGTCATGATTTATAATTACGATTTCATTCAACCATCAGAGGGAACTCTTCTATCTCTTCGCACATCGAATTGAAACCAGCTGCCCACTCCTCAGCTTCCTTTTCCTGAAAATAGAAGAATATATGACTTGAAATAGGGATCTCAGTGGGATTTCTTCGTGTTAGGTTACTTATGATAACGCATGAGAATATGAGTTTCGTCAGGTCCCGGCGACGTCGCACGAAACCAAAATAGTATGCTCATTAAAGGTCTCTGCATACGTAACGGGTTTTTTCACGGAAGGGACGGGACGTGAAGCAAATTGTATGCGGCCCACCCCGTCCCGTCCCGTCCGTGGCCCCGTGACATATGTACTGCCGCATACATTTTGTATGAAACGATATTTCCAAAACTTCACGTCCCCGTCCCGTCTGTGAAAAAACCCGTTACGTATGCAGAGACCTTAAAACCCTATTATTGTGGAGACACCGGAGACAAATTAAATCCCACCCTTTTAAAAATTACAAATAAAAATTCAACATTATTTACTTGTACAGATGTATATAGAATAGACATTTACCTCTTTCTTGGACATCAGTTTCTTAGGTCTCTTCTTTTTAGCTTTCTTCTTTTCCTTCACATCCGGTATGTCAAATGTGAGGTCTCCGAGGTCATCCTCAAAGCTTGACTGATCATTCTGCTGTGTCATACCTTCTTCGGAGTCACCATCGGGCTGACGGAATGTCACCTTTCTAGCTTTACCATAACTTTTACGGGTGGGCTGAAATATGACAGAATAATAAACCATTAAAAATATGCTGGTAGGTAAAAGAGCAGACAGAGAGAGCCTCCGTGGCGTAGCGGTAGTAAATGCGGCCGCTACGCAGGAGGCGCGGGTTCGATCCCCGCTCAGTGCAAACATTTGTATGCATGAATATGGGTGGTATTTGCATTGTTCTAGTCGTGCCTCGGAGAGCACGTAAAGCCGTCGGTCCCGGTTGCCATACGAACATCTATGGCAGTTGTTACGGGTAGTTGGAACCCTAAAAAGTTCAAAAACAATGGTCTAGCTGCAATGCCTCGATATCGACTAATGTCACAATTGGGTTGTGGAGGTCAGATGGCAGTCGCTTCATGGAAAATATCGAACTCCAGCCAAATTCGCAATTAAGACTGGTAAAGTGGACATTAGACTCCGAGGTGAAAGCTTCGGATGCGACTGGGAATTAATGCTAGGAGGAAGAAGGTAAAAGAGCATGAATAGGGCAGTAACTCTTACTACAGAAGGAATAATGAATAAGTAAGGACTTGCACTGACATGGACAAGAACTCATACTTAAGTGGGGTTAATGTCCAATGATTTATCAGCTAACAAGTATCACCACCCCATCTCATCCGAAGGGCGTCGTAAGAGGCGACTAACGGGGCAATACGCGGACCAGGTGCAGTCGCAGCTTGAAGTTTTGGGGGGGGTCACTTCGGAAATTCCTTAAGAAATTTAACCCCCCCCCCTCCCCTCGTACTGGGACTTTTCAATATGACGTGTATGGTTTGGGGGGGGGGGGGGGGTCATGTCCCCTGTGAATGTTATACATAAATTCAATCTGAGCTATTGTTTCATGTGTCTTTATGAAAGGTGGAAACGAAAATTCCAAAAATATAATAATTACCTTTAAATAGTGAACTACATCAATGTCTTCAAACAAATGGACAGACTGTGAATCATCTGTAGATAGGTCTTCAATATTTGTGACATTGTTTTCTACATTCTCTAGAAATACAGGTGCATCTGCTGCTGATTTCATTTCCCCATACACTTTATTGACAGCCTCAGAACTGGTTGCTATCTTAGATTTAACAGCAACAGGCAGGGCTGCTCTAGTTGGGCCATTGATCTCTTGAAGCACCGGTCTTGTCCTAGGCCTTAGAGATCTGCCTCTAGCATTAATATTTGTTTTAGCTGGAGACACATTCTCCTGATCTTCACTATCATTAAAACCAAAATAAGTACAATCTTTATTCTTCTCTTTATAAGGAGATTTTGCTGGTACTTCACAAATATTTTCATTATTCTTACGCTTCCTAGTCTTTCTATTCTCCTTAGAGGTTTCAGTATCATTTGATGAATCAATATTACTTGATACTTCTTCAGAAACTGGATTATTAGATACTTTTTCAGCAGTTGTGGTGGACATGTTTCCTTCAATATCTATGTTATTAAATTCAACTGCTGCTTTAGATGGTGAGACAGATCGCCCTCTTTTCTTTTTAGCTTGTCTTTCAGCGACTTCTTTTATGAAAGATATAATGCTTGTTTGTTTTAAGGCTGGAGCATCTGATACTATTTGTGGTAAAGATTCATTAGCTTCAGGTACCATATTTGTGTATACATGTTTCTTTTTATTAGAATCCTCTGTACAGATGAAGGAGCTTTCAACCGCTGGTGTCATGTTTGGCTTCACATATGCATTGCTATGCCATTTTATTGGTAGACTGCCAAACTCTACTCTCCAAGGACTTGCCAAAGGATGTCTCACTGACATGTTCATACTGCTACTTGCTACTGGTATATCATCAAAGAAACTAAGATCTTCTTGTAAGTTCAGAGGGTCTTTAGCATGGAGTCTTTCAGGGTTCTGTTTTGGGTCCACTGCTGGATTAACTGCAGGGCTTTGAGGTCTAGGTGAGTTTACAGGTGAATAATTTAGGTCAGTATGGTGATCTAGACTTGGTTCTATATCTGCTGCAATATCTTCTATTCTTATTGAAGGGTAGTTCCCTCCATGTACTGATGTTTTACCTGTGTCATTCATAGAGGCAATAAAATTTTCTTTAGGATCTACATTGATAGTTTTTGTTACTACATTATTTTGATCATTGGATTCAGTAATATCATCACTAATTTCTTGTATTTGAGTAAGCTTATTAGCTTCTAGTTTTTTTGTAGTTTGTACAGTTTTCTTTAAAGCTGATAAAGCTTTAGATATATTTTGATCATAAGTGCTTTTGTAGGATGTAACTGTCTTAGGTTTAGGGACCTTTGGCTTTTTGATGGCAGGTTTTTTCTTCTTCTTCTTTTGTGGTTGAGGTTCTTCAGTTGGATCAAATGTGAACTCGTAAATATCAAGGTCTTTATTATCACTCTCCTGTGATTTCTTTTTGCCTCCTAATACTTGAAAGGACAGACTTTTGTCTGTCTTAGTATTACTAGGCTTATTACTGTTTTTCTTTGTTACTAGTACTTTGGGAGATGGTGTACTGTTATTCTTTGTTACTAGTACTTTGGCAGATGTTGTACTGTTTTGCGTTGTTAATAGTACTTTTGGAGAACAACTGTCAACAAGAATCTGTGATATGTTAGCCTTTGGACTGGGTTTTTTAGGTGCTGGAGGTTTCGGTTGAGCTTTATTAGACCTGGTAGACCTAGTGTTACTACCATTATTGTTTGTATCTGGACTTATTGTAGCTATTGATGGGACATCTTTTGTTAACTTTTTAAGAGTTTTTACTGATAAAGTGGGTTTAGAAATTTGATTATCTTTCTTGCCAATACTTTCAACTTTATCAACAGTAGATTTAATTATATGTGGTTGTTTAGGTGTGCTAGCATTACTAGGCTGTAGTGGTATTACCTTGTTAGGACTAACAAAGTGATCATCAAAACGAGATGGCAGACGGCATATCCTCCTGGGACGATTAACCACTAAACTTGTTTCAAGCTTAGAAGGAGTTTTAAATGGTGATACTTCTAGTTCACTGCTTTTAACTGGGGTTTCTTTTCTACTGGAGGTGTTCAGATTTTTATTGGCAGGTTTTGGAGTGTCAACTGTTGTATTGTTAGGTGATGCAAGTGTGGATATATTGGTAACAACATCTTTTTGAAACCGTTGTGGTACACGTCTATTACGACGAGGCAGTTCATCACTTTTAACTCCAGATTTCTGCTTGGGTTGAGCAGTAGATATTTTGTTTACAACTCTTTTAGGTTTTTTGGGGACTTCAATTGAAGTTTCATCTGATGCCGAGTTGGTCTTATCCGCTAAAGCTTTTCTGAACGGTTTCGTGTTATTTTTCACAGGTTTTAACTTATTCTCAGTGTCCACATTCTCTTTCATGGCTTTCGAAGCTCGCGTTCTAATTCGAGGAGGCATGATGCTAAATGTTTACAAACACTGAAACATCGATTCACAACTCTCGAACACAGTACTATTTTGCAATATTCACTTTACGGATAGAAATGATTACATTTTCACTAATATACGCCCAATTAATGGTCTCAGTAATATAATATTTTGATGTCCAACCACGATTTCATCACAAAACTTTTCGTTTTCGCTCGTTTTTTCTGACACTTTCATATGACACAATGACATTTATTTCAACCATAGACAAAAGACAAAAGACTATAATTTAGGGATGGACGACACCTATCGATATAATGGAAAAACGAAACAACGCTATGTGATTCAACGTTTTTTTGGATCGTTAAGGTATGAGTTGGCAGCGGACGACATGAGGCAGCAGCGAACGACATGTTGCAGCGACACTACTGGTGTTACCAACTTGTACCTTATTTCCATGCAATAGCGGACGACATGAGGCTGCAGCGGACGACGTGCCGCAGCGACACTACTGGTTTCAATGTATTTCCATGAAAGCGACGACACGTCGCCTGCTGCTGCTGCGTGTAGTCGGCTACCAACTTGTACATATGAACTACCGTACGTATTGTACAACAGTGTAACGATCTACGATACATACAGGGTAGAAGATTTTGACCTTCTTTTCCGGAGGAATATTTCTTTTGAGTGACATTCGCTATTTTCACTATTTTAAAGTACTTTCCCTCAGTAAGGTTGAAATCTTCCACTCCAATAATCATATACATCAATCATCGTAGGTATCGTACTGCACTCGGTGCTGCACTTGAAGCTCGGAGAAAGGGTGGCCCAGCTGCACAATAAGGTACGTACGGTAGGTACTGGTATTTAAAAAGTTTACATAGATTAATCAAACTATCAGGGCATTTGCTGCGTTGAGCGGGTGCACGGCGCGTACGTCCGCTCCGCGTGCTTGATTCATGTCATGAGGCGGATAGCCGTCGCACGCGACGCGGGCAGCGGGGCACGCGTCATGCGTGCACGCGAAGGGGCACGCAAGCGGGTCTGTTCTACAAAATGATTGAGCGCTACTACGTTATCGTGTCGCACGCGCCGTGCTTGTATGTATAGTCTTTGCAATAAGTTGATAACGATGAGTTTAAATTATAATTATTGATACGGAACGTGTTATTTTGGAAGTACCGAAGTGTCGCCTCGTTTTATGGGATATGTGACATTTAAAAATAACTTAAAAAAATATCTAGGGGCACGGCAGTGCCCCCGACAAGTCGAGCAAAAAAGGCGGCACGGCCGTAACACTATTTTCTCGAAGCGCTTTAGGCCATTTTCGACCCCCTATAACTTCGTTGTGGATAAACCTAGAAGCCTGAATCTTCGGTTACCAAGTAGGCACTTTCCTTCAAGGTAAAGTCGAAATGTTCCACCCTGTATATCGTAGCTCCGATATTACTTACAATGAAAATAACGATATTTGTACGTGTGTTTAACACAGTACAATGAAGTGGTATCAAAATTATTGATGGCCGCTGTAAAAATTAATGACGCCACGGTCCATACAAGATTACCCAATCCCCTTTAGAATACAAGTAGTGTTTAGTGTACAAATCATTATGTAGATTAAAGTGAAGGAGTCGGGTCCGGGACTGGGACTGGGACTGGGACTGGGACTGGGACTGGGACTGGGACTGGGACTGGGACTGGGACTGGGACTGGGACTGGGACCGGGACTGGGACTGGGACTGGGACTGGGAATGGGACTGGGACTAGGACCGGGACCGGGACCGGGCCGGGACCGGGACTGGGACCGGGACCGTGACCTGGACCGGGACTGGGACTGGGACCGGGACTGGGACTGGGACTGGGACTGGGACTGGGACTGGGACTGGGACTGGGACTGGGACTGGGACTGGGACTGGGACTGGGACTGGGACCGGGACTGGGACTGGGACCGGGACTGGGACTGGGACTGGGACCGGGACTGGGACTGGGACTGGGACCGGGACCGGGACTGGGACTGGGACCGGGACCGGGACTGGGACTGGGACTGGGACTGGGACTGGGACTGGGACTGGGACTGGGACTGGGACCGGGACCGGGACCGGGACCGGGACCGGGACCGGGACTGGGACTGGGACCGGCACCGGGACTGGGACCGGCACCGGGACTGGGACCGGCACCGGGACCGGGAACGGGACTGGGACCGGCACCGGGACCGGGACCGGGACTGGGTACGGGACCGGGACCGGGACCGGGACCGGGACCGGGACCGGGACCGGGACCGGGACCGGGACCGGACTTTCCAACACAGAGAAACCGGAAAAGTAATAATACCGTACGTTATAAGCTTTTATGTTTTAAATATTAAATTGACTTGGCCGTTGCATGAAAACACAATGTATCGCACATCACAATAATTACATTAAATATGATTGTTTAGTGCGATTGCCAAGTTAATTTATTATTTAAAACATAAAAGCATAAAACGTAAGAATGCGGGCAAGGACTTGGCTGAAAATGTTAGTGGAGTGCCCGATGTAGAGGTATCGAGTGTCCCTCATGGTGACCCTCAGTGTAGGCTCCTATCACTCAGCGCCAAGTTCACAGTGATGGGTGCATTCGCGCCAGTGGCGTAGCTAGGTGACCAAGGGCCCCGGTGCAAAAAGAAACAGGGGGCCCCCTATTTTTTTGGTTCCGAAAATTTCTTCGGGTGTCGCACGTCGTCGCCTTACCGAAGTAAACGATGAGGTAGGCATATCCCCTACCGGTCGCTAACGTGCTGTTGGGGATCAAATCTCTCCTCTCTCCCTATTTTTCGTGCGGAAATCCCCTCAGATACCACCCCCGTCGTCGGCCATCGGGGGTAGTTATGTCGGACTCGGACCGCTTAATACCACATGCCCGTCTCGGATCTTCAGATACCAGAGCTGCCGGGGTGTAAGGTTACCGAGAGCAAATCACTGGCACCCCGGCTGATTCTGGGCCATCTACGGTTTTAAAATGGCCTCCTCGCGTGTGAGAAGCACGGTGTCGCCATAGAACTCTGAAAAGAGGGACGAACATCGAACCGCGGCGCCAGTGGGGGTGAAAAGGGTGACAGGCGGCCGCACATGTAACCCCCACGCCTGCGCTCGGTAACCGGTCCGCTCCTTGCTTGCTCTCCATTGTGCCCTTTGCTAGTCAGTGGAACACGTGAAAAGTCTCCGACCAGCCCTAAACAGATCCGCGAGAGAGGAGCGCTGCCGTCTCCGTTGCCCAGAGTGCACCACGTGGTGACTGCGGACCTCGCACCCCAATCCACCTTCCCTTGTAGAGAGGCGCGCGGAAACAATCTTTATATAGATCTAGCTTGTTTCCGCGCATACATACGTAAATTTCCATTATTAGGGGGAGGTCATTAGGCCACGGAGGTCATGGAGATGAAAATGCTATGCGGCGTTACGCGTAAAGATCGCGTGACGAACTCTCGCATCCGCAGCAGCCTTCATGTCCGTGATATGGTGGATAAAATGCAAGAGAGCCGCCTTCGCTGGTGCGGCCACGTCTTGCGGCAACCGCCAGGCTACGTGGATAAATGCCTGACAATGGCGCCCCCGCCGGGTCCAGGTAAAAGGGGTAGGCCCAAGAAGTCCTGACTTGATGTCGTAGAGGGTGATATGCGTGCGAATTTTTCTCACTTTTATGGACGCCCAAGATCGTGCGAAGTGGTGGAGGAAGAGCCGGAAGGTAGACCCTGAGCTCCAAGGTCATCTTGGCCACGGATGCAACCAGGAAAATGCGTCTATATGATGATGATTTCGTGTTTATGTCGAAACGACATAAACATTCGGTGGAGGTGTTTAGGCCGGAATCGAACCAACTAAAACTGCATGCAGTCTCAGGTCTCAAGCGCCGGATTATAAGCGGGACCAATAAGAAAATTCTATTGCACCTCGACAGACCCTGGGCCATATACGACTTTGAGATGGCCCCCTCAAATATGGGATCCACGATATCTCCATCTGGCCCAGGACCATCCCACCCCCTTACTTGTTTTCCACTGCGACAGTTGCTAATCAGAGTTACTCGTGGAAAGTTCATAGTTGGCCATGGGCCGCAGCGTCTATGCTATCTTGAGATTTGCTAGTTCAGGCTCGGGCTCCCCAATCCCGAGCCTGAACTAGCAAATCTCATATTGCACAAAATACTGCACAAAATTCCCAACAAATGAGTTGCACTGATTAGAGTTGTGCTACAACCCATTTTCGCATTCCAAAATTAAGACTTTTTTGGTAGTTCAATATGAGATTTGCTAGTTCAGGCTCGGGCTTGGGGGGCCCCCTGAGCCTGGGGGCCCTGGTGCACCGCACCACCTTGCCCACCCATAGCTACGCCAGTGATTCGCGCACTGTGCGTGGGCTACCGCCACCGTCTCTGCAAAAAGTAATGTTCGAGAAGGAGATGGTCAAAATTAGACGTTGGAAGTCACACAATGACCATGAGTGCGTAGGCCTGGTGACAGGATTTTTTTTATACTATTTAGGTCGCAGACAAGCACACGGCCCTCCTGATGATAAGAGGTTACCGTGGCCTATGGGCGAGTGCAACACCAGGGGAGTCACTTTCGTGCTGTCGATAAGAACAGAGAAATTCTGTGCCGTCAAAGATAAGTAGGTCAAAGCCTTTGGTTTTCCCACTCACAGCACAAAATCTCTCCAGTGAGCTCTGGCTACCCTACTCACCGTCGGAAACACAACACGAGGTTATTAAGCTGCGGTCTTCTGTAGGGCGGAGGCACTTCCCCAGTTGGACTGCTCGATTGAGACGGATATACCGTCGTGTCCTACCTCATCGAAAGGTTAGGAACCGCCTGTCACACCAATAGAAGTGGTAGAGCACGACGTGCGTTATCACATTTCAGTATGTAGTTTTGGTCGGTAAGAGTCCGTCATGACTGCTCTAAGTGGAAAACAACTAACGATACGATTAATCAGCTTATAGATACAACGTGCTCGATATATATTTATCTATGCAAATTTATCATACACATCCCTAATATATTTTTTTTATATTTTATTTAACGGCTATGGATATAAGTCCTTAAAGCATTTTTCCTTCCCATCTTCTTCTGCCTTTTATTGTAAACTCGTTTTAGGCACTGATCTCTATTATTTGTATAAGTTTATAGAGATCAGTGGTTTTAGATCAAACAGGACACCAGAAATAACTTTTTAAAGTTAACAATCAGTTATTTGGCGTCAGTTGCGAGTGCTGGACATAGACAATTCATAATAGATTTTAGAACAGATGTAGAATATTAAATCGGCAGGCAACCCTAAATTTGAATATGTCGTTGAATCGTTGATAATCAGCCGTTGTACTTTTGAATGAAACTACTTTCATATTTCTTTTCTTGTTGTTGTGTTGTAAAATTGTGCTCAAGGGTGCGTTGTTTAAAAAGTGAAAAGTTATTAATATAATATTCTCAATTTCCCTTTTTATTATAGACCGAGAAAGGTAAATAACAGGAGCACAACAGGCGGGCACCGTTTCACGTTGTGCGGCCGTGAGATTTGTGTCACGAATTTTTAAATTATTACGGTGGCATTATGAATAAAGGGTTAACAATCAGTTTTTTTTGATCACTGATATATATATTACCTCCTTACAGGCACAAGTATATGTCAGCTCTGACGTATATAAACGCCACATACGGGATTTAAAAAGGAAACATTGTCTGACGATTCCCTGATCATCCTGGTCAAGAAACACAAGGATATGAGAGGTTTGCTGAGGAAGTAGGAGTGGAGTGGCGTTATATTTGTAATAAAAAAACATCAACATGGTTGAGGCAGACGGGAAAGGCACGATTGATACAGTGCAAGTTGCGCTTAGGATTAGGCCTTTGATGCAGTTGGAGACTGATAGAGGATGTGACGAGTGTATCGATGTGGTGCCAGGAGAGCATCAAGTTCAGATTAAAGATCTTGCTTTCACATACAATTATGTATTCCCTCAACACATAACACAGCAAGAATTTTATGACACCGCTGTGAAAGGGTTGATAGGGAAATTGTTCCAAGGTTTGTATCTAGTTTTTTTTTATTTGTGCAGTGTAACATTCTAAATTTAAATAATACAGGTAAACTGAAACGTAAGACCCTACTTGCAGTCTTGTGCCTTTACTGTTGAATGTTTTTCTAATATGAATATTTCTTGGTGAATATTTTCTAATAGGAAGCTGATGAAACTTGGCATGTATTCAGAACTTAATAGAAATTGTGATTTTAATAATAGTAGTAACAACAATACACAAGTGAGGTCTTTAAAGTGAAGCTAGTAGAAATTGTGTTGTACAGACTCTTTGCCAGTACTATCAATACATAATTGAATTGAAAATAAAATTATATAAGGGATGATGCCATAGCAATAAAGCATAAAAATTTATCTCAAATACATTTAAAGTAAGCACTTGAGCCTAAAACCTGTCTCTGGGTCTGTTCTCTAAAAACTTCACTATTTATTTGGCACAGTTCTTATTCGTAATGATTATTTTGTCTAATCCAAATAAATATTTTTGGTGTTGTTTAACAGGTTACAATGTGACAATACTAGCATATGGCCAGACTGGCTCTGGCAAGACATATACTATGGGGACCAACTACTCGGGATCAAATGGCGATTCCTCAAAGCTCGGTTTGTATACATTTTTATTCACATATTTGAAGTAAAGTAATTAGGGGGAAAAATATATATAATTTATATTCTTTAACTACATCCTGTGTAACTTTGGGCTTCATAAAAGGAAGGAAGGATATAAACTAAAAATAATAATATGACAATTAGTTGTAAAGTGCATGACATGACAAACCCTGTGCAAATCACATTCTATGGTCTCTTTGGTGCTAAGCCAAGGCACACCAATGAACCAATCAAAGTTTATATCAAGCTAATCACTTGCCCACGCTCTTGTGTTTTATTTTATTTTATTTTTATTTATTCAGGAAACATACAGTCATGCACTTATGTATCTAAATAACATGATATTATTTAAGACTTAGAGTTCCATAAAATATTGTAATTATAAAAATAATAATAACGGCCACATTGCCGCACAAATGATATACACAGAAGAAAAGAAAGAAAACGACTACATATTCTATTCGTTAAACATAGCTCTTAAATCTTTTTTATAATTACTCAGACTGCTGCTAAACATGTCCAAGCTACTGCATTCAACATTATAGTCCCGAACACTGCGTCTGAAAAAGCTGTTGCATGAACAGTGCAGTTATCGGTTTTTTGATTGATTGATTGATGCTTTTTGCTGTTACTGGTTTTGATTCTTGAATGTTGTTGCGGTTCTCATCCTTATTAAGGATTTACAGAAGATATAGCTAACCCTTACGCAAAAACCGCGCCTTGACGTGGAGTTGCGGATACCAGCCCACGATACCATACCAAGATATAGCTACTTTTTATTTTTTTGATCTCCTGTCTACAAATGAAAGTACTATCCTTTATATTTTCATCAGGTGTGATACCTCAAGCAGTGGCAGATATATTTGATTTCATAGAAGCACATGAAGACAAGTTTATATTTAAAGTAAATGTATCTTTTATGGAGCTGTACCAGGAGCAGTGTTATGACTTGCTGTCTGGCAAGGAGAGGGCACACAGCGTTATGGAGATAAGAGAGGATATCAATAAAGGTGTTGTTTTACCAGGTAAGATATTTAAAAGGTCATATTATGTCACCTAGCCCGTACCAGCCAAGCAAATGTTAACCATAATGTAAAATAACACATAGCAATTACAATATATTCGATGGCATTTCCAGATTTTTTCTATAATGGTCTGCATGTAAATAATTTTTAGTGTGCATACAAGGCAGTGAGCAACTATCTCATTATAAAACAACCTCAGTGTGTCTAATAAGTATGCAACTAGGAATATGGTGGGTATTTGACCTGCAGCTTTATACTTCAGGCCTAATGTTACTTTTTTTATTAAGAGAAGATCTAACCAGATGCTAGTGATCTTTTACACAGAAGTTAACATCACACTAAAGAATACATTTCCTATCATAAGAGAAATTACTTAATTTATTATGTGTACAATAATTATAGTGTTACTAGCATACCCATAAAATTGCAGGTATCACAGAGCTTCCTGTGTCATCTACAATGGAAACGATGATGGTACTGGAGCGTGGTTCGTCAGGACGAGTGACTGGCTCTACAGCAATGAACCAAGCATCCAGTAGGAGTCATGCTGTATTCACAATTGTTATAGCCAAAGAAAGTCGTACAGATAAGTAAGTATAACATTTTGAACCTAGAATATCAGTTATTATTACTTATTCTTAAACATTTTTTACTACAATTTTTAAACGCCAATTGATTTGAACTCATCTGATTATGGCTGAATAGCCTATTGCAGATTAAAAAATGGAAAAAGAAAAAAACATTTTTTAAATTATAATTTTCTATTGTTACAGAAACTTGGCAACCACATCTAAATTCCATTTAGTAGATCTGGCAGGCTCTGAGCGTATCAAGAAGACAAAGGCTAGTGGGGAGCGGTTGAAAGAGGGTGTCAAGATTAACCAGGGGTTGTTAGCACTTGGCAACGTCATCTCAGCGCTTGGCGATGGGACCAATAGAAGTTTTATTAGTTATAGAGATAGCAAACTTACAAGATTATTGCAAGGTACGTTATAAATTTTAGTTTACTAATTTTACATTAGTCAAAGTTCATTAGGTGAAATTCTTCGCTAGGGAGGTGACATGTTCATTTTTATGCTTACTAGTTACCACAAGCTGATCTGGACTAGGTTATATCGTGAAGTTACAGTGCACTATACAGTATGTCGATGTGACACAGCATTTGCAGTTATAAGTAGTCTTACAGAGATAGAAAAATAATACGCCAAAAGTTGGCCCCAATATTGGGCCCTGTGGAACACCACACGACGTCGCGTCGTCGCCCGTCCCCCGTCGCCATATTGCCTGACTTGGATTACTCACGGCTGATAATGCGTTTTGTTTTCATGGAGTACCTACCCAGAGAGGAACTCAATAAAACACGAACTCCTCTCTGACGCAAATACTCAGTGAAGAGTGTCGAAAGCATTGACGTTGTCGAGAGACATACCGAGCCTCTCAGACACTGCTTCCTATTTAATTTTATTTCTTCTTCACCATCCTAGCATTAATCTCAATCGCATCCGAAGCTGTTACCTCGAAGTCTGGGTTCTGCTTTACCAGTCTTAACTGTGGATTTGGCTGGATTTCGATATTTTACGTGAAGCGACTGCCATCTGAACTCCACAATCCAATAGCAGTATTGAATAGCATTGCAGCACCAGTTAATGAACTTTTTAGGGCTCCAACTACCTTCCAACTATCTACCGACGACGAGTTTTTAATTTTATTCCTTATCAAAATATTCTTATAGCAGATTTATATACAAAAATATAAATCCAAGTTTCATTCTCTGTACAGACAGTCTCGGTGGAAATTCCCTAACCTTAATGGTAGCGTGTGTGAGCCCAGCTGATTACAACTTAGACGAAACAGTATCGACGTTGCGTTACGCTGACCGCGCGCGCAGGATACGCAACAAACCCATCATCAACCAGGACGCTAAGGCTGCTGAGATTATCAGGTACTTACATCACAACTTTAGTCTATATTGCGATAGTAATATTCAGGAATTTCTTCTGTGCATGTAGACAAAGCGAATACCCCACTTGATTTCGTCTTCACATACCCCACGCAAATGTTGTTCTGGTATATTTGTGCTAAAAGTTAGACCACATGTAGGTACATAATAATACTTTCTATTCAAGATGTGTTATAGTTATTTATTTGTTTACATTACACACACTTATTATCAACAAAAATATGCCAATAGCATAATATTCATAGTGATAGCTAAATATTTAAATATGATATGTGTGGCAATATTTTTTATTGGGATACATTGGTGTTCAAACCGTTAATTTATTCTGATCAACATAAAAATGTACGTAATCCTTCCGTACGTACTTAAATTTTTATGATGATCGGAAAATCGGAATAAACTTAAGAAGTAGAGAAAGAAATAGATAATTTAAATTCGCTTTTATTTATTGATAAATGATCCTATTTATTGTCATTTAGGTTGAACAACTTAGTCAACGAACTCCGATTGCAAGTACTGGGCAAACTACCCACCATTAGCGAGAACAAAAACGAACAACTCGAGGAAGAGTTGGAACAAGAACGCGCTAAATACCAAGAACTATTAAAAAAATACAAACAAGTGACTGAAAATTTAAGCAACATGGTGATTCTAAATACTAATCTATGTGAGAAAGCCTTACTTGCCGAAGCCGCGAAAGACAAAATTGAGCGTAAATTGAACGAACTGACTGAACAATGCAATCAGACTATTGAAAATTTGAATACAACTGATAGAGGATCAGATGATGAACTCCAAAAGACATCTGTAGTAGATTACTTGAGAGAAATAAAGACAAAACTAGAAGACCTACAGACTGTTAACATGAAGAGTGATGAGGAAATGATAGATCATGAGATAAAGCAGTCCTTTGTTAATGAAAATGATCTTGATAAGGGAGGTGATGATATGGTATTGAATGAAGATCAAGCTGTTTTGGAGGAAGAGAAGAGGACAATGGGACAGGTAATGTTTTTTTAAGCAGATTATACTGCGATTAAACCTATAATGCAAGTATTTCATAATGGAGCAAATGTACTCATAATACCACTAATGAACTTGTAGGTTGCTCTCAACCAAGAACTTCAAGAATTGAATCGTGCAATGGCGATCAAGGCCTCCGTAGTACAGGCCATCCTCGCCAATAACAAGGATATGCTGGAGAGCCACAAGAACCTGCAGGAGAATGAAGAGAAGATTGCACACCTAGAGAAGGAGCGAGATGAGTTATTGCAGCAGTTGAAGACTAAGGTTAGTTTTGATTAGTTTAGTTAGACCGTGGATCGCCCGTGTGAAACATTTTTTAACCCAAAGAGGTTCTTAATTCGGACGTTTTTATTTTTTTTTATGTTTGTTCACGCATTACTCGCCACGCATTTAGTAAGTTTGACTTGGCACCGACTTCAACAAAAATCGTAACCGCCTTTTTTCCTTTCAAGTACATAATATATGAATTCATATTTTTTTACTTTTATTATGATGCGGAAGGCGGAGGATCGGCAAACGTGGCGCATATTGGGAGAGGCCTATGTCCAGCAGTGGACTGCAGTAGGCTAATTGATTGATTGATTACTTTTAGTTTAGTTTTCTGTTAAAATATACTATGCAGCACAATTTTCTTTCCGTAAACACCTTACGAATTGTGTAGAAACCTAAAAGACATTTTTTAGGATTACAGCTAAAATAAAGCGTCGTATAATCACACCATATTTTCCCAGTCTAAAGACCCATCGCACGAAGAGCGTCGTACGAAGGTATCAAATCTAGAAGCGCAGATATCGGAACTGAAGAAAACGTGCCAGCAACAAGCTCATATCATCAAGACGAAGGAGAAGAATGAAGCTAAGATTGCTGCTTTGAACGCTGAACTGCAAGCTATGAAAGCTACAAAGGTATGTTGTGTGTTATTTTGTAGATGATTATGATAGTAATTTATTGATGTGACCAATGATGATGGATTGAGAAATATTCGTTCCTCATTATAATTCACTGCTAGCTAGTCATCTAGGAACTAGGAAACAAAAATATAACTCTCAACTCGACTAATGTGAAACTTCATTTTTTTTATTAATAATATGCAATATTTTAGGTAAAAATAATAAAACAAATGCGCGAAGAGAGCGAGAAATTCCGCAAATGGAAGGCGGACAACGAGCGTGCTATGCTGCGCCTGCGCAACGAGGACCGCAAACGTGCTAATGCCATGGCCAAGATGGAGTCTCTTCACGCCAAGCAACAGAATGTACTTAAACGGAAGATGGAGGAGGCTGTAGCCGTGAACAAGAGGCTCAAGGTTTGTGTCATGATCAGTTTGTTCCCTTACTAGCTGACCCGGCGAACTTCGTACCGCCATATTTTCCACTCAATAACTTTTCTATAATTTTTTCTATTTTTGTATCTTTTATGATGTTAGATGTTGACAGACAGCGACTTTTTTTTATAATATGTAGTGATTAGCTGTTGCACGCGGCTTCGCGAAATTCGATCCCATTCCAGCAACTTATATGTAGGTATAACTCCGGACACGTACCTTGGACCTAAATCGCAAGACAAACGAGGCTCTAGCGCCCGCGGATTCTTTGTTATAATCTATGCTTGGTGAATTTGAGTGCGTCCACCGCAGCAGCACCCCGTGCTATCCTCAAAAGACACCCAAGAAATGTGTACAGCGCGTATAGGGCACATTTTGAGCACACTTTAGGTCCAAGATACGTGTCGGGAGTTTATATTTTACATATAAACATTCCTGAACATGAATTGCCCGCTTAAGCTTTTAGCTTACTACTTTCCTTATTCGAACATCTTACGCTACTGGTACCGTCGTCAAACTTCATATGAAAAGCTGTATACTTATCTCCTGCGCCGACTATGCATCTCTTTGTACCATGACCTTACAAATTCTCGGAACTATGAAAATAAATCTTCTATTTCGTTTCAATAGGAAGCACTGGAGCGTCAGAAGTTCTCGCAAATGAAACGCAATGCAAAGGGTAGTGTAAAGGCGGGCGCTATTCAGCAGTACATAGAACAGGAACTCGAAGTACACCTCAGTATTGTAGAAGCCGAGAAGTCGCTAGAAGAACTTATGGAATATAGGTAAGGAAAGGATTAGTCTCCAGTTAGGTCCACTAAGTCCTTACTTACTACATGTAAAACTGGGTCCACATTTGTATCATTTGCCCGATCCGATCACCGTATCCGTATAGGCAACGCGTATCATGATCACAATGTATATATCAGTGATACGCCTATCATTACCCGTCCACATATTATGCGATTATGATACGCGTCGCCGATACGGATACGGTGATCGGATCGGGCAAATGATACAAATGTGGACCCAGCTTAAGAAGGCAAGCAGCCCGGGGTTACACTGATCAAATTGATGGTGTATTGAAAAAAGGGCAGGTCATAAAGCACTTGAAATTTGCGGACTTGCATGGAAGGTTTAGTTTAATGACTTAGAAGAAGCTCAAGAAGTGTGTAAGGATAGAATTAGATGGCGAGCTGTCGTCTCTGCCTACCCAAGAGGGAGAAAAGCGTGTCCAGGTAACTCAGTTTGTCAAAGTATTCCTCTTAGAAAGGAACTGGCGGGTTCAAATCCCGTCCTGTTTTGACTGCTTGAAATTTTATAAGGAAAGTTAGCATACAAATTGCTTCAAAAATATCTCAAAAAAACTACTAAGTTCATAATTAAACACCTTTTGGTTGTAAATAAAAAGGTTATAGGTTCAAGTGGTAAAACAGCATCAACTGTAATTCTATAAACTTTTTTCAGAGCATGGATAACAGAACAAATAGAAAACCTACGAAACAGCACAGACGAGGAAGCAAATAGAAAGAAAATAGCAGAATTGGAGGATGATCTCGCACTTCGTAAAGCGCAGATATCAGACTTACAGCAAAAAATATTGACGGCGGATCAAGGTAAGCTTTTTAGAGAAAATAATTACATGCAGTGATTTTTCTATTTTATTCTTTAGATTTTGACGTACCGTTAACTTGTGAGAACTGGGTAACTATGAGACAATTTAAAATTTGTTTTTTAATGAGAAACTATATTAAAAATCGTTCATAATTATCGTGACTTTTTTCAGAAGTGGAAATGCTACACCTGTGTCTGATTATTGCAACTGCTGCAACTACTTTTGAAACAAAAAAAAAACAATTTTTAAATTGTCCCAAAATTACCAAGTTACCACAAAGTAACCCCAGTTTATGGTAATGAGTTTTGAGATAAATACATGTAAAAAGTGCTCTAAAGTGCCAAAAACTTTTCACGAAACAGTTTTTTACGATGTGATGTTCTTTCTCGTCCGATCACCGAAATTAAGCAACATCGGGTGTGGTTAGTACTTGGATGGGTGACCGCCTGGGAATACCACGAGCTGTTAGCTTTTAAAATGTATTTACGGAAAACAATATGAACCCACTCCAGTGAACTTCAATCCGCCCTTTTCGCGCGAAATTTTGAAAGTCTAACTTCCATTTTAATTGATATTAAGAGATGAAACTTATCTTTGTGGTCCTTAAACTTTCCAAAATCATTAACTTTCCTAAAATGCAGACTTAAACAATACCGTTATTAAATTGACCAATATATCAACAGAAAACAAATCCCGCACTCAATGGGACAACATTCAATCCATGCTTGAAGCCAAGGTAGCACTCAAATGTCTATTTGAGTTGCTCGTGGATGCTAAGAGGGAAATGCAGAACCAGAGTGAGAAGGGCTTCCAGGCGAGGTACGAGGAGATTAAGGAGGCCCATGACAGGCTCGCGATGGAGTTCGAGAATAGTAAGACTGAGTTCGAGAGGCAGTTGGCGACTGTCAAACTGCAGAGTGAACAGAAGGTAAGATATAGATTTATTCTACTGTCTTCCAAATGTTTTGAAACTTACCATCCTTTTTCCTATTAATAAATATTGATGTAAAAGTTTGTGAGGACGATTGGCTGTTTGTTTTGATACTTTTTCACAAGCTGAGTGTATCTCAATGAAATTTATTATATTACAAATAGTCTATAATATATAGTTATTGTTTCGGGCGGGTTCGATCCCCGCTCAGTGCAAATATTTGTGTGCATTAAATATGGGTATTTGCATTGGTCTGGTCGTGCCTCGGAGAGCACGTTAAGCCGTCGGTCCCGGTTGCCATAAGAACATCTATGGCAGTCGTTACGGGTAGTTGGTGCCCTAAAAAGTCCAAAAACAATGGTCTAGCTGCAAAGCTTCGATATCGCCTAATGTTAACATTGGGTCGTGGAGGTCAGATGGCAATCGCTTCACGGAAAATATCGAGGTCTAGCCAAATCTGTAGCTATGACTGGTAAAAGCGGACCCCAGACTCCGAGCTGAAAGCTTCGGATGCGACTGGGAATTAACGCTAGGAGGAAGAATTGTTTCGGGCGTAGGTTCTTATGGGTCCCCAGGCAATGCCATCAGCATTGCACACGGCATAGATAGTGTTATTATATTTGTAGGATTTAATTGACCGTAACATTTTTCAGAAAGAGACCATGCTTACATGACAGGTGACCTAAATCCTTCTGTAGAATCCATGTCATAACGTGAAAGATCCTAATTTTTCCATCAGTCCAGTCGAGTGCAGTGAATTCGACTCAATTACGTTGCCAAACATAATTAAGCTTCAGCTAAATAAAAATCTTAGGTCATGTTACACAGTGCCATTTAGATCCAAAGTAAACAGTTTATGAGATCTAGAATGCGGACAAACGAATTTAGCATAAATACTACCCGTCTCTTTGAGGAAAAATGTTTACCATTTTTCCTCAAAGAGACGATTAAAGATATGATTCCGTAGCCGACCGCATACGACAACTGCCGACGCATGCGGCACATACAGCGTACCCATTACTTGTCAAACTCCGATACGAATAAAGGAGACCATTGAGAAGCCGCAATGAATTACGCGCATATGCTGCGTGCGTCGGCAGTTGTCGTATGCGGTCGGCTACGGAATCATACCTTTATTGTCATAAAATATTCATAAATAAGATCACTATTAAAATTAGTACATTATTTTCGTCTCTATCACCTTGAAAATATTGATAAATAACTAGCTGTCCCGTCGAACATCGTACCGCCATATTTTTCCCGTTCCCGCTGCATCTATTTTCTCATCCTTTAAACCTTCCCTGGACACCCACGAATATTTCAAGACTAAAATTAGCTAAATCGGTCAGCCGTTCTTGAGTTATAAACTAACAACGAAAAGTGGCATTGATTTTTATATATTAGAAGAAGATACCAGTATTATTAACATTATGACATCATCATATCTCTTGCAGTTATCAGCTTTGGTGGCATTACAACGCGGTGTAATCGGCAAAGGCGACAAGAGCGAAGCGTGCAAACATCTACAGAACGTGATACAATACCAACAGGAACGATTGGACCAGGTCGAGGAGGAAAATGTATGGCCATCTTGATGTGAACCCTATTGCAGTGCATTAAAGATTAGTTCTTATTGACACACGCGTTTTATGTCGTAGTTAGCGAGTTAGATTTGATCTTTTTTATAAGAAAGTAGCTTTTGCCCGCGGCTCCGCCCGCGTGGATGTCGGTATCGCGAACAAATATAGCCTATGTCCTTTCTCAAGGTCTAAACTACCCCTATACCAAATTTCATCAAAATCGGTTCCGTGGTTTAGGCGTGAAAGCGTAACAGACAGACAGAGTTACTTTCGCATTTATAATATTAGTATGGATGGATACAGGTTCTTTTTGAAGTGACGTCATTATGTTAAGGTAATGTTTCCTTTTATTTTGGTTACATTACGGTGAGATGTAGCTTTCACAGATTAACTCGCCTTCATAGAATTTTTAAGACTTTTTTTTCATAGGAATCGAGTTAAGAAAAACAGTATCATCTATTTAATGATAACAGTTACATTTTAGTATAAATGAGTAGATAACAGGTACAGTTAACTACAAGAGTTTCTTAACATGAAAATATTTATATCATTTTCCTGTGTTGCTAAAAGTCGTTTTAAATTCCTAGAGAACAAAGTTATTAGTTTTCCATGTTTTGTTTATTATTTTATGAAAGGTTGCTCAGTAAATTAGACATTGTTGAGCTACTTTTATCGTTTACTGTACCTACCTTATTCATATTTATCCTATTACATACATGTTTGTATATTTTTAATTGTAATATTATAAAATTTACAGAAAAAATTGGTGGATGAATTAGAACAGTTGCGCTCAGCGGGCAAGAAATCAAAGAAACGACCAAAGAAGGAGGTAGCCGTGGAGACTGTGAAGAAAGTGGAGTATGTGGAACCGACTGATGAAGAGGAAGACGAGTTTGAAGACGATGAGAAGGACCCTGATTGGAGAGGCACACCTTTGTTTAAGCGGATTCAGGTAATTTAACCAGCTTTATAATAATTTAATCAAATCAATATCTTTCATGATATTGATTTGATTGACAGAAGTGATTGATATCATAAAGTTCCAGGTACAATGACTAAAGTCGGTGATAGACGTACGTACTTTAAGCACGCGGTTTTTAAGTTCGCGAACTTACTCGGCTCGCCGTCGGTGACAGACGGCGAGCTTGCTCACACTGTATTGCAATGTAGTCGAGAGAAGAGGAATTTTATGATGTCATATTTTTCTAAGAGCTTGCTAAAACACCGGTTCACGAAATTCCGCACCGGTGCAAACCTCTAGTTACGAGCAAAATTTCAAACTTGCTAGATCGCCAACGAACTTACTCGGCGGTTTTAAAGTACGCGAACTTATGGTGGTTTATCACCCACTTAATAGTATTTATTTGACACTTTATTTTCGATATTTTACAACTAGCTTTTGCCCGCGGCTCCGCCCGCGTGGATGTCGGTTATCGCGACCAAACATAGCCTATGTCCTTTCTCAAGGTCTAATCTACCCCTATACCAAATTTCATCAAAATCGGTTCAGCGGTTTAGTCGTAAAAGCGAGACAGACAGACAGACAGACAGACAGACAGACAGACAGAGTTACTTTCGCATTTATAATATTAGTAGGGATTTCACTTACAGAACCGACTGGCTATTTCGGAGTTCTGTAGTTAGACCAGTTTGTCAAAGTTTTAAGACCTAGCACTAGTTAGTAAGGGTAATTACCCGTAACGTATCAAACAGATGTTCATATGGCAATCGGGATCTACGACTAGCGTAGGTAACCTACGCTAAGTCGTAGGTCCCGATTGCCACAACCGTCCTTAGAAAGTTCCAAGGTACGGACGTTGTGTAATATATTACTATTTGGGAGTTTCTCAGCCGAAATATCGGAAATGCCAAACAATACATGGGAAATATTCTGATGTCTCTAATAGGTAATGTGAGTGACCATGATGGTTAGCTATAATGTGTAAGGGTGCTTACATAACGAAAAAGATTACAGGTAAGGGCAGGCCGGTACGGGTAAACGTTGTCATTATGTCAAATCGTCGTTCAGTAGTTGCAATATTCTTGTCTTGCAAGAATCCGGGTACCAGCTACTTGCAAGACAAGTTTTCATAGCAACCTGTTTCTCTATCTAAGCACCTTATGTTTGTATTATGTGCAGGCACAACGCTCCCGCCTAACAATGAACTTCACATCCGTCGAGGAATCTAATTCCGACAGTGCCGGTAAAAGCTCCACCTCTGCCAGTGGGCGAGCCCTCAAGCGCGGCAGTGATGGCGCCGCCCACTGCGTTTGCCGCGGCTCGTGTTCCACTAAGATGTGCGGCTGTGTGAAGGCAGATAAAGGCTGCGGACACACCTGCCGCTGTCAGTCGGAACTGTGCAAGAACCGAAGAGTGTCTTCCGACAGCGAGGATAAGGAGAATAATGTGAGTATTGTATTTAGCTGATGGGTAATTGTTCTTTATCATCATCATATTGCATACAAAGTTTCTATCCTAATTTGATGTACTTGACTGTTGAATTTTCATAAAACTTGCTGTATCGTGATGTATAAATTATTACCTTTCATTTGATACCCAACACGGGTATATTTGAAAATATTAGATTTTGCATTGCCACTTTCACTCCTCATATTTTTCAAATAGCTGAACCGATTTTTATGAAACATAGCTAAGAACACTCTCGACTAAACCATCTTTCAAACAAAAGAAACAGAATCGAAATCGGTTCAGCCGTTTGGGAGCTACGATGCCACAAACATACTGACAATTCTTGAAGGTATGATTCCGAAGCCGACCGCATACGACAACGACAGACGCATGCAGCAGATACAGCGTACCCATTACTTGTTAAACTCCGATAAACCCGATCATTGAGAAGCCGCAATGAATTACGCGCATCTGCTGCGTGCGTCGGCAGTTGTCGTATGCGGTCGGTTACGGAATCATAGGTAGCTTTATCATCATCACCACATCTGAAGTTGCTACTAGAGCCGGAAGTCCTCTCTCCTTACAATTCTTATCATGACTTTTGCTGAGTCTATTGGCCTGCCAACCCCAAGAGAAAAGTTTTTTTTTCGTGCGGAAGTCTTCACGGATACGAGAAGGGGTATCCATGACGACTTCCGCACGATAAAAAGCTGCTGGCGAGGACGTTATATCGGATTCGAACCGACTAAAACCGCAAGCCGTTTCGGATCTCAAATTCTGGGGTGTAAGGTAACCCTAAAAGTTTATATTTTTTGTTATTGTTTTTGTGTATTCCCTGTCATTTGGTTTCTGTGTATCTCGTAGGTATATGAATAAACGGTTTCTTTCTTTCTTTCTTTCTTTCTTTCTTTCTTTCTTTCCTAAAAGACATTTCTCTCGCATCCCGGATATGTCTCTGGCGTGGGAAAACCTACGCCAGAGACTCATCTGTCATCCATCAATCAGCATATAATATATACAATACATATTCGTGCAATTGTGCCCAGAAGATTTTGATGAGACCCCAAAGAAGACATCTTATAGAATTACTAACATGAATTATATCTCCTTTACAGCCATCAAGTACAGAGTTATCCCACGACACAACACCTCCATCCTACTTCGATAAACGGTAAGCAACTTACAAGATCACTTACCTCCATAATACCAATATACTAACTGAAATTCTGCTACTACATGTATAGATTTCAAACCTCTCAAGAACTAGATGACAGCCAAACTAAAATAGACTCTACTGCTGTATCTATAAAGAAGGAATCACCTGTACGACGTCCTCCGTTAAAGGCTGTGTCTCGTAGCCCTCAGAAATGGATGTTTGCCCTACTGTTGTACAATACGTGTTTAGCACCTCTGTCGACTTATTGTGCGGACAGTATTCTCGAGTATGGCATGGACCAAGTCAAGTATAACGTGTTGTCCCATCTCATGAAGTTCTTGATGCGTGAGGTTATTAATGGAATGATAACTATGGTTGTAGTATGACTTGACGTATTTTGTTCTTAAATATATATATAATTCATAATTCTAGCTGTCTCCCGCGTGGATGTCGATTATCGTGACCACACATAGCCTATGTCCTTCCTCAAGGTCTAATCTTCTACCCCTCTACCAAATTTCATCAAAATCAGTTCAGTGGTTTAGGCGTGAAAGCGTAACAGACAGCCAGACAGACACACAGACAGACAGACAGACAGGCAGACAGAGTTACTTTCGCATTTATAATATTAGTATGGATTGTTGACTTATCACTCGAAATCAAACAAACATAGCCTTTATGCAAAGTCACTAAAACATGAGAATACATTTGCGGTTGAGTTTGGCGCTAATATTTTCTTGTAAACGACTTCTGCAGCGGAATATACCTATCTATCAAGTAATAATAATAAATGTTATTATATGTTATTATTTGTTATTATTTTTTATTAAACAACACTAATTAGAGAATACCATAAATAAACCCATAAAAAATTAGGTAATAATAAAGTTTTACGTAATTGACAGATTTCTTATGCATTTTTTTACTTAAGAGTTATTTTTTCTGTGACAACCTACGTCAAGTCTTACTTAATTAAAGAACTTGCGGACTATGCTCTTACTAAAGAAACATTATGTAATTGAAATATAAGTTTAACATTATCTCTTCTTGTTCCCAAAGGCACACCAAGAAATATTCATTTTATAAAAATATATCCGGCATTTGGCACATTTTTAAGAAAACGGGATGCGATTCTCCGTGAGTGCATAGTTCTGCAATTTGTAGAAAT
Organism: Eilema depressum; assembly: GCA_914767945.1. Classification (NCBI taxonomy): domain Eukaryota; kingdom Metazoa; phylum Arthropoda; class Insecta; order Lepidoptera; family Erebidae; genus Eilema; species Eilema depressum. The sequence goes on from OU612031.1 coordinate 13,007,810, forward strand.
AGTTAATTTAGGATATGTAGCCTTTTACTGTTTAGAAATCATACAAGTAAATTTTTAAATGTACATGGAAAATCGTTAGAAAATAGATTTATTTAAAACCATCGCATTTTGCAGAACTATGTAGATAAAAGTTGTATAGTTCTCATTAAACTATTTCCTTGATCACTCGCACCGAGTGGAGAGCCGAGCCAGTGGATTCGGCCGAGTGGGAATTTCCCGGCGACGTATTGGTCCAACCCCACCAAACGGACGGCATCGGAACGGATTTTACAATCTTTAAACAAAATAAATCTTATATCACAGCATTTAAAGTTTATATTACCAAGTCACGCATGACAGCTTGACGTGCGTCATGCCGCCGCACGTCGCTGTCAAGCTGTTGTGCGTGACTTGGTAATATAAACTTCAAACACTGTGATAATAAGATTTAATTTTGTTTAAAGATTGTAAAATCCGGGCCGATGCCGTCCGTTTGGTGGGGTTGGACCTTTACTCGGTAGATATATCGTGGACCTAAACTGTGCTCAAAATGTGCTCAATACACGCAGTACACGTTTCTTGGATGTCTTATAAGGATAACACGGGGTGTTACGTCGGTGGACGAACTCAAATTCATCAAGCATAGATTGTTACAAAACAATCTGCGGGCGCCAGAGCCTCGTTTGTCTTGCGATTTAGGTCCAAGATACGTGTCCCGAGGTATACCGAGCACTCGGCCGAATGCACTGTCTCGCCACTCCACTCGGTCCGTGTGTACAGTTGCCAGTATAAGGTGTATGGGCCCATACACACTATGCCAGGAACTGATGTAAATAAATAATCGCTTATTAAGATTATATTTGTTTTTAAATATTTGGTGTTAATTTACAGAAATCACCTTGATGCAACGTACGTCAAGAAAAAGAAGAGTTACTTCTTTCCGCATGATCAGGGAAATGGCGACCTAATAGAATAAAGGTAAGGTTCAAAATTAGTCAAGCCGAACCCAAAACTGAACAAATTGTTTCATAATCATCAAATGGTTGGAATAATAAATAATGTAATCAGGTTATTGTACTATTACCAGATACTTGATGATTCTGTTATAACATTCAACAGTCCATAGTTTCATTTGAAAGAAAATAACTAGGAGAATTTATCTGATCATTTTATTCTCTTTCAACTTTTGATTCCTATTCACCCCGTTTCACTTGTAGTTAAAAAAAAAAAGAAGTTTATGAGATTGTTCAATATACATATTTTCTTCTTTTCCAGACTGAATCCTCATGGACTTATAAAGCCTAGCATAAAATTGAAGTATATGATATTATGCATTCTACGGGAATTATACGTGCCTTGTCAATTGTATCCTAATTATAATCTCAACCTTAACATAATCTAAATTAGGTGTATAATGTATTGACATATAATTTAATTTTTTTTATTTTATTAGAGACTGGTATGCGTCGCCATTGTTTAAATTTCACGTTTTGTAAATCCAGTCTGATCTATTTAGAGTTGAACTCCGAATAAATATTTATTATTATCAATTTTGTTTTATTTTTCTACTACTTTAATAATAATTTCTGATCATAGAGCAACTAACCCTATGAAATATACCATGCCTAGCCACAGTGCACACAGCACAGCACACACACAAATATTTGTATGCATGAATATGAATATTTGCATTGGTTTGGGTGTTTTCTATGTATGTATGTATGTATGTATTTACAAAAAAAAATGTATCTATGTATGTTTATCCGCATTCTAGAACCCATAACACAAGTTAATTAAGCTATGCTTACTTTGGGTCTAGATAGCGTTGTGTAGATTGTCGTACAATATTAATATTATTTTAAATGCATTTGACGAACGGGGAAGACCCGAGATGGCGTGCGGTTTTAGTCGGCTTTAGCTGTTCAATTATTAACCTGTTTTAAGAGTTTATGGTGCATGGATGAACCCATATGCTGCAGTTAAGTAGTTGATCATCCCACTGATGCGACACATTTTTTTTTTGTGCGGAAATTCCCTCGGACACCGGACTAGAGCCGAATAAAACCGCACGCCATCTCGGGTCTTTTTGAAATGCATAACCCTCGCACTCCGGCTGATCGATGGCTAACTCCCAGTTTCGAGATGGACCCCTCGAGTGGGAACCGTATTTCCCAATTCACCATCGTGCCCCCGGAAAGAGACCACACGAATATTTATCCTACGGAACCACCGTGCTATATTCTCCGTATTTTCCACAGCTGTAGTAACCGTAATAAACAAGTGTTTGTCAACATGTCCACAAGGGCATGTGTTATGTCATTCATTAGCCTGTTGTGAATTTCTAGAAAATTCCTCTCAGAAGACAATTGTTTCAAACAAACCAAATCTCATCATTCCGAAAGTTACTAATAAGATTGCTTACAGACATGTTTGTAAACTGTAATGCTGTTGATTGATGAAAGGGTAAACGGGAGTGTATTGGCCCCATCAAAAATTTTGGGGCCCAAGAAGTTAACTTGGTGGTTGGATTTGGGTAACCCCATCTCTTCCCATGTGGTGTCGTAGGTACAAGGCGACTAAGGGATATGAATGTTTAACATCAGACAGATATATACAGCCTAGACTCAGCCTCAGATACATGGCTCGAGTCAACAATAGTGCCCGGAAGTCGGCAATAGGCTCACCCCCTATTACGTGGGACCGAATACAATGATTGGTGAAATGTGGGTATTCATTTACCTCTGCCTAACCTCCGGGGATAAAGGCGTGATTATATGTAAGAAGTTAATTTCACCAAATTGATAGACGAGAATCTGGCGCAGTCTTTCCTCTCGGGGTTAGGGCCTAACCATAAAGGTTTGATTCCGAACTCTGCAGCACGCAGCAGTGCTGCCTTGTGGTGCTGCGCAGCAATGCTGGCAGCCGTGCTGATTCCGAGTGATGTGCTGTTGTGTATTCATTCATTTGCACGCAGTGCAGTGCTGCAGCGACATTGATGCGTAGCTCGAAATGTGACCTTAAATAAATTCTAAGAGATTATATGGAGGCTAGTAGGTACTGCTGTGTGCTGCGGAGTTTATAATCATACCTTTAGGGTATCAGTGGCTGTCGTTCCCGTAAAAGGCAACTAGGCAAGTAAACCAAATTATGAAGAAGTCGGAGAGCGGATTCCCCGAGATTTTTTTTGTGATGTTGATTTTTTTTTTCCCCGCGGGCCTAAGGCTTCTAACCTTCTGTTGCTAAAACTGCTATGGATGAGACGTTGACGCAAGTTTTCTTCTCATGGTTGGAAGTCAGACGGAAGTCGCTACCGTGAAAGCCAAGATAAACCAAATCATGAGAAAGATTAGGAGAGCGGTCCCCGGGTGCCAAAGTAGGTACATAGAAGCTTTGGACAGCATTTTTTGCAACCGATACTAACACTGTGATGATGATCGCGTAACTGACAATTGGCATACCTCCATTATTTTGTTGCGTGGTAAAATAATTCACACCGATCGCTTTCATCGGCCATTGAACTTCATATATCTACAAGTTGTTCTACAAAATTACACCTATCCGAGATTTAGCTCGAAAGTTTAGAAAGTCCAAAGATAGTTAGCATTTTATATCGCTTAAAAATGCACGTGTTTATTTCAAAATAGTCTGAGATTCACGTAATAAGGTAGTTGAACTGTCAAGACAAATAGTTTCTTTTTTATTGTTAGGGTGTACCGGGTGACGGTATGCGGTTTTAGTCGGTTCGAGTCCGACATAACCATCCCCGACGGCCAGCGAGGGTGGTATCCGCGGGGGTTGCCGCATGAATGAAAGGTGTACCTACACATCAAGATCTTCGGGGCCTAAACTAAACTCGCCTGCAGTTAGCCGACAGAGATTAACAGATGGGACTGGCGCAGGCTTCACTCCGGAGTTACATTATATACCTACCTATAATAGTACCTATAGACCGTTGCCAACGGCAGCGGTCAGCATCACAGCTCCATGACATAACTGACCTTCGCACGGATGAGCGAAGATCAATTATTTCATTGGGTCAACGTGTGATGCTTAATATGTAGGTAATATATAAAATAATATTATAAAACATTAGGTTAGTGGTTAAGGAGTCGAATTTACGATCGAGAGATACCGGTTTCGAATCCTGACCGTAACACTACCGACCGTCGTGAACCTTCTACAATTCTACTACAAACACAAGCAACCAAGCTTAGCTGGAGGGGTTAGTAAAATAATAGTAATTTCAGTTACTAGTAAATAAATAAAATATTCTTTATTGTACACCAAAACAAACAACAAACTCTTCCAGCCAACTTTTGTATGGATACGAGTAGAAGTGTATAGAAATAGAAATAATACCTACATAGATATTCAAAGACCTACATTGGTTTTTGGTGGCTTTATAAATAAGAATAATTAATAATATCCCTACTATCCCTACTATTAATATTATAAATGTGAAAGTAACTCTGTCTGTCTGTCTGTCTGTCTGTCTGTCTCGCTTTCACGCCCAAACCACTGAACCGATTTTGATGAAATTTGGTATAGGGGTAGATTAGACCTCGAGAAAGGACATAGGCTATGTTTGGTCGCGATAACCGACATCCACGCGGGCGGAGCCGCGGGCAAAAGCTAGTAATATATAAAATAAGCACTTGGAGGCCCCAGTGCGTACTATAATTTAAAATACACTTTACGTGGGACTGAAAAACCGTTTTGGCGAAGTGTCTATACGCCTCTGCTATACCTCTAGAGACATACAGGCGTGATGATACATGTTTTATTTCGAAAACTGTTTCATAACATTACGCTATTTCTACGACGAAGCTGCGAAACCAGTGTGACTAAAACGTTTATTTTTACATCTTATTTTTACCAACATTGTAAGGTGCGACCTTCATAAACAAAATAATAAACCTCTTTTTAACAAACCAGTTCTTCGTGGGTGTCAGGTTGAACTCAGGAAGGCATATACATATTTGTGTTGGTCGTTTGAAGGCGGTGAAGCACCTTGACCGATTCAGCACATCCTGAGTGCGTCTCGCGTCATCCCAAGCTGGGTGAGTCAAATGAAAGCACGCGGACCACTACCATTGGTTTGTTTATTAAAATTTTCGGTTTAGAATTTAAGTGCAGTATAGATTAGTAACTGAGAGGCTTGTGATGCTGTGTTAACGGTGCAGTTGAGTAATGTTATATTTGTGTTTTATAGAAATTAATCGCCAGAGTATAACGCCGTTCAAGTTAGGCCCATATTTCATATTTTGATCGATAGTTCAATTTAAAGATTTTTTGTATTAATTGAAAATTAATGAGCTTGCAGTGTAAAATATCTCCAATAATAGTGTAAGAACAATAAACTTGAAAAAAAAAGACTAACGACTGAAAACAGTTCAAAATCTCGCACTGTCTCACTCATACGTAATGTGGGTTAATACGGCTTCACGGTGCTAGTATCGAGAAAATGACTCCATTATAACTGACAGTTTAGTGAGAAACGTTCTGTAGAAATGTGGCTTACGCTTAATCAAGCCGATAGCCGAAGCCGAAGAGGACATTCAATCGCTTATAAAATCCACATGCCTCGTTAAGATATCCTCTAATAGGCTGGTACAAAGATCGGTGCCTGATTACAACCCTCTGTGCGAAACAGATAAAGGCCGATGACTCTACAACTCTACATGCTATCAGGGGCATGTAGAGCTAGCGGCCCAGCTGTGTTAATTCGTATCATGTTCCTAAGATTAGTTTGCTGCTTGTCTGTAGATATCCATGGCATTTGACGAGTACACCAAATCGGGTGCTACAGAGAAACCGGCAGATGTAGTCTCCGAGTTGTTGCAGTGAAATACCTAGCATAAAACTCAAAGAATGGTCGATCGATGCGAATCAGGGACTTCATACACAGTAGAACTCGCGACTTCGGTGTATTGGTAGCGAGATTTGTGCATGAGGTCGTAATAAAACGAAGTCAAAGTTTGATGTCGTTTCAGTACAACAAAATTATATGTGAGTACCTGTATAAAAAATGACGTTGGTATTCGACGTGCACTTTATTTAAATTTGAATTGAATACCCCATAAATTACTGCTAAGTATGCAGTTGAAATGAAACAAAAAATACTTGTCTGTTTTCGATTGAATATCGAGTTAAACCGGTGGACCTGAGTGTGAATCCGTAGTAGGGGCTCTGTCACGTCGTACCACGAGCCGAAGAAAGGCTTGGAGGCTCGCTTTCGTTGTTAACGGGGAGAAATCACGACCGGTCGAGGCGGCCGGCACCAAGTAGCCTCACAGACAGTACCGCGCACCGCGTCGACTGCACACCACGTATGCGCACGCGCACCCACCAAATAACATCATTCTCGTGTCATTACAAACATTTTAACGGAGTACTCATCGAAATTTAACTAAAAACTTTTTAGTTTTTTTATAGTGTTGTGTTTTATGTGAAGTGTGAGCTAAAGTTTTATAAAAATTCTGTTAGAAAGTGCTATCTTTACCTGGAGTGTTTTTCTGTATTCCACCGGTATGTTGTTTGATGTTTTAAAGTTATAATAGCGGTATTACTTAGGGACGACGCACTATGGCTTAGCTGGCTGTTTGAAAGGACGCCTCTCAGCCTCTCACTATGTGTGTATCTACGGTTTACAAACTCTATGCGGTCAGAGATGCTTACAAGCGAAGCGAGCGCTATAAATAAGGAACTTTCCATTAGTAAAAAACGAGACCCGTTCTAAAGTGTAATCTCAAGTTTGTTAAGTAATCCTAGGTGGTTACAAACATACCTAATTCTATTTTTAAACATTTTAGTAATCGGATGGTTTTATGAAGTGAATTGTATTGTATTGTATTTTAATACAATTATGTTTATGTTTATGACTGTTAATAATATTCTTGGATATAGATACTACACAACTCCACAATAGGAAGTTTTATGAAGAGAATTACAGTGTATTAACAATGCTCTTTTTGACTAGTAAGCAATATTTTGATAAATAGTAGGTCCTACACAGCGCAGCAGTTTCTACTAATAAGGAGTTTGCACGAAGAGAATTGTATTGTATTTTCTGTACATCGCTCCATACGCCTAGTAAAGTATAATAACAATATGATTATATTATTCTGTAACAACACATAGCTTCTATCTACACTCGAAATAAGCATAACATGTATAATAGGTTCTAGAATGCGGATAAATATACAAAGATATTTTTAGATACCTACTATCAAGCATCGCGCCTCTATAAAAATGAAGCTAATATTTTTTACCGATTACATAGCGGTTTATTATATTATTTCCTTATCTACATGTTATAAACGACGTTATTACCTTACTATTATATAATAATACGTTATTATTGTTGTCTTGATTGGATATCTGCTAGGTAGAGTTCGCCGCCGTACAAAAGAGTTCAACGACTGCAGTTATCTAAAGGAAACAATATTGAAGATAGCATTGTACTAACTTAGAATCACATAAACGCCTTGACATAGCAAAAAATAAATTCGGCCAAGTGCGAGTCGGACTCGCCCATGAAGGGTTCCGTAGCAGCAAAGGCGAAAATTGCGGTTTATGACGTATTAAAAAAAACTACTTACTGGATCTCGTTCAAACCAATTTTTGGTGGCAGTTTGCATGGCAATGTACATCATATATTTTTTTAGATTTGTCATTCTCTTATTTTAAAAGTTAGAGGGGGGGGGGGGGGGGGGACACATTTTTCTACTTTGGAAGTGTCTCTCGCGCAAACTATTCAGTTTAGAAAAAAATGATGTTAGAAACCTCAACAGCATTTTTCAAGACCTATCTATAGATACCCCACACGTATGGGTGTGATGTTTTGCGTGAGGATAAAAAGGGTATAGTGAAGTAGTAAAAGGGCAGGTAGTGGTATAATATTTGACACTAACTGTAACTTAACTTACCTACCTCGAGATTTGGAGACGATAGCTTAGCAGTACGAGTATTACACCCCTGGGGCCCTAGACAAAGTGACATTCTATTGATGGAATCGCGCTGAAGCGAACCATTCTTAAGGTTTTAACAATAGATTTCGGGATATTGCGGTGGATAAAGTAATAATGATAAGTTAAATAATGTATTTCGAGTTACAAAGACTCAAATTTCTTAAAAAAAATATAGTCATATTAATGATTTATGTCAATTTCAAACTACAATTAGCGATTCCACTAGCGTTTTCGCCAATAGAATGTCACTTTGTCTAAGGCCCCTGGTGTTATATACGTTCATAGGCCATATTAACCACTTCTCATCAGGAGGACTGTGCTTATCTGCCACATAAGTGGTCTAAAAAGACACTTGTTTTCTTGTTTACCGGTAGTTACTTTGTAGGTATATTCGACTACAATATACCTACTTAAGAAAAAGTACGTACCTACATGCTATTGATTTATGGAGACACTAATGGTCCACTAAGATCTTTTCTGGGTCTTCCAACATTGAGAGAGGCCTATGTCCAGCAGTGGACTACGATAGACTAATAGATCATTTAAAATCATTTTATTTCATCTTCGTCGGGCACCAGGTAACAGCGTCATAATAGCCTCATTTTGAAAGCGTTCGAAACAAAAGCCGTTGGGTTTATGGCGTTCCAAAACAAAATGGTTTTTTTTTTCTAAACTCGAATACATTGTATTGTGTTGTCTAGCGTACCTGTTATTGCATGGAGCATAATATTATTGCTCTTTAGATAAATAATTATGTCGTTTCATTTGCCTTGTGTAACAGGTATATGGGGCCCCACTGGGTAGTGCATTAAGACCTACGGGGTAGAGAGACAGCAGGGGTGCGAGGGATATGGCTACGACAATCTCACCTCCGGCAACTGACGGCCCACAGACGGCGTGCGTTTTAGTCGGTTCGAGTCCGGCATAACCTCCTCCACTGGCTCCGGCGGGGGAGGTATTCGTGGGGATTTTTCGCACGATAAACAAAGAAAGGGTAGAGAGAGATATTCTTACTTACGAGGCCCTGGGGCTTTCCTCTCAGCGTTGGAAGGTTAGATGACACTCACTCCTGTAGGTACGTCAAATCAAAAAAGGAGAAGATACGAGTAGTAAAATGGGTCATTTAATTTTCTTACAAATCGTACTCTCTGTTCCCGGGAACATAACGGCAACGTAACAGCAATGTAATAAAATTCTGTAAGCGTAAAACGACGAGCTCAACGTTGCGAAATCCTTAATATAGATTGTCATTGGTCGATCTCCTGTGACGTCACCCAGTCCGACCAATGACAATCTTTATCAAGGTTGTCGCAACGTTGTGTTCGTCGTTGTGCGCTTACAGAATTACATTGCTGTAGACGGACGTCCAACTGCTTTTTAATACTTCACATCAAAATATATTTTTGAACGGAATGTCAACTAGATTTCAGATGTGATAAATTTGTTATGGTAACATTGGTAACCCTCCTCCTCTTGCTATAGCACTCACAGATTGTACTGAATTTGCATGTTAATCGGTGCGGGCGTCCAACTGAATATTATTTGTATACGAATAGCTTAAAGAGGGCGTCTTAAGCCAATCTTTATACATAATATCAATAGATCTAGCAATGAAGCTGAAGAGTTTGAGTATATTATGGGGGCTCCAATTAGATCTGCCAGGATCTGCCCCTCTAGACAAGTGGCAATTCGTTGCTCGGCGTATGATGGAATAGAATGCCAAATGTATGGGATTTGACGTATATGACAGGCGTCAACGAATGTCAAAAACGTCCATCATACGCCGAGCACCGAATTGCAACTTGTCTAGGGTGGCTGTGGAAACCAGGTCAACGTTATGTGTTGGCCGGTATACCTGCTAATTAACAGATAAGCCTCTTGTGCGGGTTTTCTTTTTGTGGTTGGGAGGTCAAGGAAAGAAATGTCGAAGGATTTTGAGAAACAGTAGTATAGAATGAGAAAATAAGATAATGAGTTGGATCTCATTTTCGAACTACTCTATAGAGGTATAAAACTGTCAGTTCATTGTATTATAGAGAAATAGCTATACATAACTGAAGCAAACGTACCAATATTGGATTTAGTTTAGTATGTTTTGTTTTCAATACGCACTTAAAACAATTACTCTTCTATACAAATATTATCATAAACCTGAAGAATCTATTTTTTTTTATTGAACCTGAATAATCTCAGAAACTGCTCATTCGAATTAAAAAAATATTTTTATATTGAATAGCCCGTTTATCGAGGAAGGTTATAAGCTATAAATCATCACAGTACTAGGTACTTCAGGGAGCGGAGCAGTTTCCATTAAATGTCGGATGAAGAAATTCGGTAGATTCACATACCTATATTATTTGAAAATTAATAAATTGTGGGTATATATGGCTATAGGGTTTCGAAATATGCAACGGGCGAAACCGGGCAGCTCTGCTAGTAGGTTTTATAATATAATGATGTCTGTGTCTGTCTCTGTCGTCGGTTTACTCGCAGCGTCGTTGACGCGTCGTCGGTAGCGAGAGCTGTGCGATTGAAAGGTAAATGACTATAATTTTCTTACTCCTAGAAAAAGCCAGTGCTTTTTCTTGTACAGCGTGGTTTTAATTTTAGTTATTCACGAAGTTGTAATAACTTGTGTTAAAATGTGCCGTCGCCAATCGTGTTCAGACATATCTTTAGACCTGTTTGAAAGATAAAGGTAGGTAGAGGGTAGAGGTAGGTATACTTATTGCCGTGGAGTGAAATAGGGCCACCCGGCTACCCTATTTCCTTCCATGGTTATCGTAGAAGGCTACAAAGGGATAAGGCTTTTATCCATCTTAGCTAGAGATGTGCCGATTAGTCGCCGACTAGTCGGTAAAGCCGACTATCCGGCCACTTTTGTATTCGGCGATTAGTCGGCGACTAGTCGGCAAAGAGCGCCGACTATCCGGCTTCATACCGGTTCACTGGTTTGTGCCTTAGATAATAATGCATTTTAGTAGTATCCAATTTCTAGCAGTCTAGTAGCTATCCAATTTTAAGCGGCTGAAGTTCTAAAGCTATGAATAGTATTCTGCAACTTATTTTTATCCATAACAGTAAAATTTAGCACTTCAATGGCACGTAATACAATGTTAGATAGCATATATTTTGTTTGCCTAATCGTAAATTTGATTGGAGGATGATGTTTAAGCAGATTGAACAAATCTCGATATTTTTTTTAAACACTGTTATCTAAAAAATCATAAACTTTGTTCAAGAAGGGCAAAAACGGGCAAGAAAATCCCATTGATTATAATAGCTAACTTAAAGTTTCTATATTCCTATATGTTTCTGTAAAGATAATGGTCTGAGAAACCAAAAAATAGCGTAATTTGTATACGTACTAATTATTTTTTATCTGATAAATTAATGCACCTTTTTAGGGTTCCGTTTTTTGCCATTAGGGTTCCGTATTTAGGGTTCCGTAGCCAAATGGCAAAAAACGGAACCCTTATAGATTCGTCATGTCTGTCCGTCCGTCTGTCTGTCTGTCCGTCCGTATGTCACAGCCACTTTTCTCCGGAACTATAAGGCCTATGCTGTTGAAACTTGGTAAGAAGATGTATTCTGTGAACCGCATTAAGAATTTCATACAAAAATAAAAAAAGCATTAAATCTTGGGGGTTCCCATACTTAGAACTGAAAGTCAATTTTTTTTTTTTCATCAATCCTTTACGTGTGGGGTATCTATAGATAGGTCTTTAAAAATGCTATTGAGGTTTCTAACATAATTTTTTTCCAAACTGAATAGTTTGCGCAAGAGACACTTCCAAAGTGGAAAAATGTGTGTGTCCCCCCCCCCCTCTAACTTCTAAAATAATAGAATGATAAATCTAAAAAACATATATGATGTAAATTGCCATGCAAACTTCCACTAAAAATAGTTTCGAACGAGATCCAGTCAGTAGTTTTTTTTTAATACGTCATAAACCGCAATTTTCGCCTTTGCTACTACGGAACCCTTCATGGATCAATCAATCAGCAAATAACTTACACTACAAGAGACAATCAACTGCACTAAATACATTTCGTAAACAGGAATTTTATCTACGCAACTTGCGGAATCGGTACCTTTGAGCTTTATAATAATTGTAGCATAACGTGTACAGATTAATCTAAATTAAGTATGTACATATATCGTATCGATAGCTTTTTCTAACTATTTTCATTTTGAGAAAATTGAATTTTGTCCACCTAAAATTTGAAAATTGATCAGCGTGCGGCGGCGGTGCGGCTCGCGCGAATGATCTGTTAACGAAACGTTCCGGAAATATCCGAAACCATGATCGGCTTGGCCGACTAGTCGGCCGATTAGTCGGCTGTTTAGAAACCGAAAAGTCGGCTAGTCGGCTAGTCGGCCAAAGTTATGATCGGCACATCACTAATCTTAGCACATTGCCATCTCTTCGTACACTAAAGAGCACGTTAACAGGCGCGGTCCGAGGGGGGGCGGGTCACAGGGGACATAACCCCCCCAAAACCATGCACGTCATAGAAAAGTCCCAGTACGAGGGGAGGGGGAGGGTTAAATTTCTTAAGGAATTTCCGAAGTGACCCCCCCCCCAAAACTTCAAGCTGCGACCGCGCCTGCACGTTAAGCTTTGGGTCCAGCGATATCAGCATGAATTTAGGAGGTCAAATGAAAGTTGCCACGAGTGTTCGCGGAAAAAAATTGAAGTTCCGCTGAAAGTTCACGCCAACTGGTCGATCCCGTAATAGCCAAGATAGAGAGCGGATTTCGGGCTCCAGAATGCAAGATGTGATGATGATGACTGTATATATAATTTATGTTTACCATATTAAGTACATACTTACAAATTTTTTTCACTTCGCTGGGCGTACCGAGGAATATCTAGTAAAATAATTACACTTTCACAATCTCTAAATTAATAACTCAGAACTTGATATATTTAAATTTGCTTAAATTACAATGTATTATTATTAGTTTACTTAAAGATGTCCTCTATTCCACATCCAACTGTGTAAATGATAACTACTAATAAATATTGTATTCCATTGAAATAGTTATTACATTGGGTTAATTTTCTTGGCTTTTCTGTTTACACAAGTTTTTAGATTGCAATTCAGAGTTGGATTGTATAATCTTATTTTATTATTATCATCATTAAAATTAAAATAATATATGAAATAAAGAAATAAAGAATTAAAATATATTGTTTCTTAAATTCTCTGACTTGTCATAGACATGAAATATTCACGATTGTGACGAATTAAAGTTCTGTAATATTGTAATTGGCTGCCTCGATGCTTAGGATGTTGTTTGTTATTATTATGTATACGAAACACAAAGGACTTAATCATACCTACTTATAAGGAAAAAACGACAATCGTCATTGTTTTGAAAATTAAAAATAATAAAAGGCGTATTTTTATAAGAGTCATAAATAATATTCCCATTATAACTAATGTTGATGAGAGAAAAGATACCTTAAACGCAAAATTAATAGATATAGGTACTTACCTCTTGAATTAATAAATATGAAAAAAAGTAAAAAATAAACCAAGAAACCTAAAACGCAAGGCAAGCAACAATGCATAGAAAACAAGAACTGAATATGATAGTGTACAACTGGCCTGGACTATGCAGTTCTTGCAGTTAAAGAAAAATCTAGTCACGATTAAATAGGTTGCTTCTATAAAAGCGTGTCCCATTGCGAGTGCGACCATATCTTCACTGAGCAGGTGAGATAGGTACTTAGTTGTCGTCCTCCATTAGCGCAGGCTTGGGGGTGACACGGGAGGCCACTTTGTTATCCTAGCGGAAGCAGGCCGGGGTGGTGGTGCGATGTGCATCCAGCCCCGGATCTAGAATTTTTTTTAGGCGGGGCAAAAACTGAAAATGCCGCCCCCGTCCACGTTTTTGTAGTGCGTAAATTCCTTTGGATACCGGGGGGGGGGGGGGGGGGATGGATCCGAAGGGATTGGACACGTGGTCCGCAGATCGCGCTATGCCGCTTCTCTACCAGTCTGGCATCCTGTGGTGACACCACACGAATTATTCGCATCGGGCTCCGTCCCATTACTGTGAGCAAAGCGTTGAGCGAGAGGACTCCTCTGAGGGCCCGTGTCAGCGTCTTTCAGAACGGACACCCCACCAGCGTATGTGCAGCCCTGAGTCCTCGCTCGCATCACAGTGATGACACAGACATTGACTCTTTCATGATCCACAACAGGGACGTGGACCACCATAAAACTCTCACTCTCACACCTGCATCAGCCAGTACGGCAGGTTCCCGTATCACCTCTCTAGCCAGTCCTCCATGATGGGTCTTACCGCCGAAAACACGGCGTGCCCTGCGCTCGGTTGTCCAAGTCGTTCCTTTCACTTCACCATGATGTCCTGGTGGAGCTCGAACTTTGTGGCCTCGATTTCTCGAGTTCCCGTCCCTGTTCCTGCGTCAACTTTCACGACTAATACAGCAATTTTAAGACCAGACTTCGGTGAATCACCCTAAAGTCCCATCGGCCATCGAGTACTTACGAGCTTCAAGTATTTCGTTCAGAGCTTGATGCTGATAGAAGCCTTCCATAATGAGGCTGGATCCCTAAAGTTTTATGCAGATCCACCTCGAGAGTCAACCACCAAATCCGCTCCACGACTTGAGATACCATGGTTCCTGAAGGCCAGCTTCAGGGCCGTTTCGTGGTGGTAGCACCGCATGCCGTCTATAAACTCATTGCGGAACACCCAGTCCTATCCGATGTTCCACAGGAACGACGACAAGACCGATCCCTGCGGAATACCGCATGACATTTCACGACGACCAAGGCCGGTCACTGTTTGGTAGATGACGGCTCACTCTGTCAGATACGCCCCAAGCATGCGGTGAACACGACGAACGATACCGCTAAAATTCCTCGCCCCGGGCAACCGCATCTTTCACCTCATCATGCGCATGATGATATCTATGGTGGAGTGCCTCAGACTGAAGCCATATTGGCCTTCCACCAGCTCCGGCGTCACCCGTACCCGATGAGGCTCTTAGCTATAAATCTTTCAAAGAAGCAACACTATGGGTCGGTAGGTGGACGGTGAGTCCACAGGGCGCCCTTTCGGATGAGGACTAGTTTTCCCGTCTTCCAATTTGCGGAAACTAGCTCCGCTACAAACATACGCTGAGAAGCTGTCAGTCGGGCTCGAGAACTTCTTCGAGTTCGACTAGAGCAAGAAGTAGGCACCCACTTCTATCCTGGAATGCCGTCGGATGCCGGGGTCGTTTTCTTACTTCTGGGTCTGAGCATTGCACCGCCAGCTCTTGTTCTACCGAAGTCACCTCAGGCACGTCGTCGTCATCCACGCTGGGCGCGGGCGCCATAGGTGACCGAGTCATCTGCGGTGGAACATGTTATGGCGCCCCAAGGGGCGGCCTTTCCAAGTTCAGGGCGGATTTGCCGCCCCCTGATGTTGCCGCCCGGGGCGCGTGCCCCGGCTTGCCCCCCCCTAGATCCGGCCCTGTGTGCATCCTTCCTTTCCGAGGCAAGATGGGATGGGACGATATGAGAGAGCATCTGGGGAAATTCTTACTAAAAAGGCACTCAGTTGTCAAACTCCTTCTCTTTTCCACTGAATTATATAACTCCATCTCTCTTGCTCTGGATACCGGCCCAAAACACGATGTATACAAATTCAACTTATTAGGAATTGATGCAAACACAAGACATTATTTCCGTCTATCTTGAATAGACTACATACATACATACATACATACAATCACGCCTTCATCCCCGGAGGGTTAGGCAGAGGTGAATTAACACCCACATTTCACCAATCATTGTATTAGGTCCCACGTAATAGGGGGTGAGCCTATTGCCGTATTTCGGGCACTGTTGTTGACTCGAGCCATATATCTGAGGGTAAGCCTGGGCTGTATATATCTGTCTGATGTAAAACTATTTTTTTTTTACTTTTTTGACCAAACACTGTAATGTCGAAAATTATACGGCGATCCACAGATCACAACTTTCTGTCATCCACTGATTGTACCTACCTAAAATCAGTGGGAACAACGTTTTTTATAGCCGAAAAACACGTGGGCATGTGTATATTTACATACAGTTTCCATTACTATGTTAATTTTTGAATGAGCGGTCACCGAAGCAGATTTTTCGCCGATCATTATCATCTTGTTTCAAGGTTATCCACTCTTTAAATGTATTACCGTTCGCAAATTTAACACCTATGAAAAGTTTCATTTAAATCATGTGTAAAAACAATACTTTGGTTAGAAAACACCGCTTAGAGACCTACAAATGTCTTATATCACCAATTATTCAATTACCTACCGTATTGGAGACCATTGCTAGACATAGGCATCTTCCAATGTGCGCCATAGCACCCGATCGATCCTCCACCTTCCACATCCAGACTAACCTAGCTACCAGAATTTGCAGGATGCAACACAATACAACGTATATTCGGAAAGCGAATAAAGCATCAATTTAGGGCATACCATTTACAGCATCAGTTTTGAATCACACCTGTACCTCTATAGGGTCAATTTTGATTACGATTTCAATTGATACCATTCTAATTGGTGCTCTCAAGGGCGTGCCCTATCAAGTTATCCACAGATAATAATATTTAAGCATTAAATTGATCAAATATACAAACTGCAATCCCACAATCAATATGAATTGCGATGATCACAGGCATTCTCTTTCGAAGGTTACACACACATCTGCCGCCCTTCCAAGGTCAGCTTCGTCACGAAGTAGGGTCAAAAGGCCATCTGCTTAACTAAGGTGTAACCCGATTTAGGTATTAAAAAATAAACGGCTTCCGGCTCTCAGTTATTCTTTTACAGCTTCTTTGTGAGATCCTTTTAGATTTGCCTCGAGTTAGATTGAAAGGATTCTAATTGTATGAATGTTGAGAGGGATGTGTCTCTCAAATTGTATGATAGATGAGCTACGAGTAGTTTTTCAATATACCTTAATGTCTAGATTCCTAATATGTTGTCCTATAGTCTCTGAAGGGTGTGTACCTACAGTTTTATTATCTCTATTTTTAATAAGACTAATACCCTATACCTATATCTATTGTTACTGCCTGCCTATGAAATAAATGCAACATCCGAGGTGGCTCACAGAGAGGCCAAAGAATTAAGTAAAATTAGTTAAAGGATAGGTCTTAATTAGATCTTACGTAGGGGTTTTCAGCTTATTTATATTAGTACTTGTTCTGGGGTGTAGGGGTGTAATGAACATGTTATAAAGCACACACACACACACACACACACACATACAAAAAAATAAAAACATACAGAGGGACAGCTCCATGTAACAAGCAAAAACATGCGCTTATTCACACTCATTCTTTAGAGCGCGGGAATTCGCAACTGTCGAACCAATTAATATGAATTGTGTTCCTCGGAAGTAGAATTATGTATTCTACTCGAGTGTGCTTTTTCGTCGTTTTCTGAAGTCAGACTGTTGTATTTTTTGTGTTTTGTAACCCGAAATATATCGAATTTAACGATAGCGAATTACAATTTAGGTGGGTATAGGAATAATGTGTGTCTTAGTTTTTTGAATTCAAGCGTGGACTGGTCTGTCTATGTCTACCCTAATACGAGTATAATGATAAAGGTCTGGTGTAAAGGCTTGAAAAATTATCCCTGAATAGATTATGTTAATAAAGGTTGCTTATTCGCAGAAACTCACAGTAATCTACTCCTAGCATTACTTATGCGTAAACAAATCATAAACTTTTGCACAAACAACCAGTCCTACAATTATAAACCATAAAGTAAACATTCCTTACAAAATTTCCCGGAAAAACAGTTGTGCACGAGAAATAACGTAAAAGTGTTTACAACTGACCGCGATTACTGCAATCTAGGTGCGTTTTCTCTAAAGACTTCTATGTAAACATCTAGCTGGCTGTTCGAAAAAAAAAATTAAGTATATCTCTATGCATACGTGACGTGACGCAAATTTCCCCCCAATTTAGCTGTCATTTGTCAAGGCGCGAAAACTACTTAATAAGAACGTATTTTTTTATAAAATGTATCCGTAATTTTTACAATCTAAGGGAAAAAAGTGCGTTTAATTTATAATACTTTTGGAAATTTTATTAAGGTAAATATCTTTTTTATGGTAATCATTTATTTATATATTGCCATCACCTACCACTTCTCCTCTTCACGGAAATGAGACACACAAACATATTGTTATAAACAACGACAACTTTTAAGTATAGGATGGATATACTCTTGTCTATGGAATCTAACCACCAACTACGCGCAACTTTTTGAAGCCATTGTACATTAATGGCACTACAAAATGACGGTATGCCTATGAAGGCGTTAAATCTGTATCTGCGTCCTGTACCCTTTACCCTTTACCCCGCTTTACACCCAAATGGTTTCTAAACTAACCCAAACGGCTTGGGTGTTGGGTGTAAGACGGGGTTTGGGCCAAACCGTGTTCCATTTTTAATTTTAAAGCTTGTCTGCTATCACAGAAGTAATTGAGTAGGTAAGTACATAGAAAGAAATGTTTTGTTTTCTCTACCGGGCTCATCGTCGCGTAGCCGCTAAGTAATTGATAAACTGTGTTAATTAAATATTGTGTATGAACACAGGTCTTTATGCACATTGTTTCTGCTCAAGAATTCACAGAGTAGGTACCTACTTTCACTCACCGCGTTAATGGTACCTCTATGAGAAAAACTTTGACTCTATACCCCATTAATTTTTTTGAACATGGGTTTTAGAACCATAAATTAACGGTCACCTGCCACATGCCCTCATAATCTCTTTTATCTTTTATGTGATGGTCATTATTGTTAGCAAAAATCAGGCTAGATTCCGATGATTTTCAGAAAAAAACTGGTCCTTGATGAGGCGAGAATCAATTTTTGGATTTCAAGTTTGGAACTTTTTCAAATTAAGAACTTGAAACTTCGTTCGAATTTAGAATTTGAAACCTTTTTCGAATTTAGAATTTGGAACGATTTTCACGCCTTCTGTATAGGCATAGTGTACCTTTTATTATGTCCTCTGTAAGATAGAGCTACAAAAAGTGGCACACAGTTGCTGGTTAACTTATAGGTCTTCAGAAAATATTAAAACTGGGACTTGAGTTAAAAAGATAAGATACTCTAAAAAGATAAACTGAGACGTGATGTCCTTTTGTATCTTAAAATATATGATTCTCATTAGAATGTCTCTTTTTAATTTGGGTCAAAAACATTCATTTCTAAACTAACTCTTGACAATGCACATTGTGCATTGACATTTTTAATCTCTTTTTTATAGTCTATCAGCACGTAAACTTTACATGCGAGTCGACACTTGCGAAATTACTATCATTATTGGTAGCTAGTAGCTACCATATTTGAATTACTTAGACCTATTTCTTGAGTTTCTTCTTCTTCTTCTTCTTGATTCTTGAGTACCTACCTACATCATTATAATGATTTGAGCTTTTGTTTAGGCACATACCTATAAACACGCTGTACTAATTTAAAAAAAAAATTCGAATTATTTAAAACACTGTGAATCTGTGTGGTGAAAAATCTGAACGATATCGTCCGCAGGGCCCTTGTATCGGCAAACGTCCCCTGCGTGCTTGAGCCTCCGGGTCTGAGTAGGTCGGACGGTAAGAGGCCGGACGGGCTGACTTTGGTGCCCTGGAAGAACGGCAAGTGCCTACTCTGGGACGCCACTTGTGTCAACACTGTAGCCGCCAGCCACCTTAGCCGCACCGTCCACTCGCCGTCTGCCGCCGCGGAAGACGCCAGCTCAAGGAAGAGGCTTAAATACGCCGACTTGGAGCCGCTGTACTATTTCGTGCCGGTAGCAGTGGAGACTCTGGGGAGCTGGGGCAAGGAGGCTAAAGGCCTTATTAAGGAGATCGGACAGAGGCTCAACGAAGCGACGGGTGACTTTCGTTCCGGATCGTTCCTGGTGCAAAGGCTGGCCATCGCCATCCAGCGTGGCAACGCAGCAAGTGTAATGGGCACTTTTGCACCGGGAGCGATCAGAGGCGGATTATTTGATTAGTACAGGACAACTGTACCGGAACTGTGTGTATATCTTGGACTGTTACAATTTTGACAATAAATATATTAAATTTTTAAAACATCAACATACCACCAAAATCGCTAATACCACAGACTGTAAGTATTATATTATCTGTGCCACAGATAAAAGAATACATTCTACTAATGCGGTCATAAGTACATAACCCGTGCGACTTTGGGTAGCCCTCTGTACAAGGTCAATATGAGCAAGCTGACGATGGGAAATTTTATATAATGGATCATTCATTACCCTCAACAAATGTTAGTGTTGGAATTTCATTGTGTTAAAATGTTTTTAAAATGAACATTTTAAATGCAGTAAGTTTGATAGCATACTTTTGCTTTAAGGCGGGAAGTGTCGAATTCTCGTTATGCAATAAATGTAGATAGGTGCCTAGTTTATCTGAACATATTATAGAACTAACACGTAACGATTACAGCATTGTTATTTTTTTATAAATACCGTCAGTCTGTTACAAATATTTGAATTAATTTTGTTGAATGAAAAAAGTGTTGGGAACAGATTAAAAAGGTAAAATAAAAAAGAGGAAATACCATGATGCGATAACATGATTTTGCAAATAGCGGGAAACAGGTTCCACTGCTTTTATCCTCCCTCAGAATGTTGAATTCGAGATAAGGGATCTTGATGTTTTGACAGCTCTGGCATTATGAGTATGTATACCTTTGCTTGCCTCACTTTGCGCTATTAAAATATACCTCGGTACTTATCAGGTTTTATTGGCGCAATTATGTAAATAAACAAGTTTTCAATTTATTTACGATGAGCAAAAGAAAGTTTTATCTTCATTATGGTATCGTAAATAAATTAAATACAGGTATGTATGCTAATAATACTTATAATTAAATTCTACTAATTATTGAAAGTCTAGAATTTTATATTTATGTATCACAGTATTTTACAAGATAATAAGAAATTGGAAAGCGATTTAGAGAAAGACACAAATGAGGTTTTACATTCTTATTTTAAGAACTCGATCAAATATGTAATCATACTAATAAATAAGTCTGTCTGTTTATCGTTTAATGAGAATATAAATTCAGTGTATTCTCCGAACTTCAGCGCATTGAAAAAAAAAATTGTTAACATCCACATTCGATCCCACGTAACAGGAGACGAGCTTTTACCACTCTTTTTATTAAAAAAAACCCATAGAATTTCTCAACCAGAGAATCAAATCCGCAACTTAATGGTCAACAATCCCCTCGCTACTATTGCGCCACAGAGACAGCATCCATTCATAGTTTTTGTTCCGTTCCGATGAAACAAACTTTCATCATATTTCCTTACCCGGAACGCAAACGTCCTTGTTTCTGATTAGTCAGTGGTTTGGTTACGTACCGACATCGATCAATAAGGTGTAATGTTACTCACGAGGTGTCCTCAAAGAGAGGTCCGTTCGCACGTTGTGATGTTGCAACAGCTCGCGAACGTGCTGCTCGCTTTCTCTGACGTCAAACGTAAAGTTTGATGGCGCAAACATCGCCATCTTAAGTCTCCTACTTTATCAGTCATCATCGAAACGTTGACCCAGTTGCATCAAATTGCACTTTACAGCCGAGAGACCGCACTCCCACTCTTTCTTTTGACTTCTCTACACTGCCTTTTTGACCAAAGATGTGTTATGCAGCTATGCTACGAGGATG
The DNA here is from genome assembly GCA_914767945.1 of Eilema depressum. Taxonomy (NCBI): domain Eukaryota; kingdom Metazoa; phylum Arthropoda; class Insecta; order Lepidoptera; family Erebidae; genus Eilema; species Eilema depressum. The sequence goes on from OU612031.1 coordinate 13,029,500, forward strand.
TAAAAGCTAAGCTATGACAGTATGTAACCGTTGCTACTGTGCTTCTTCTCTTCAACTGCCTACAAATATTCAAAATTCGAATCTATTGCACACATCCATAGTACACATCTTCACTAGCAATATCATCACTATCACTTCACTACATATATTATAAAATAAAGTCGTTTTCGCTGTCTGTCCATCCCTATGTATGCTTAAATCTTGAAAACTACGCAGCGGATTTTGAAGCGGTTTTTTTAATAGATAGAGTGATTCAAGAGGAAGGTTTATATGTATAATACATGCATAATACATATTGTAGAGAAACACTGATAAATTTAGAGATATGCAGCGGGAACGGGATCAGAAAATATGGCGGTACGAAGTTCGCCGGGACAGCTAGTCTTTCTATATAAAAAAACAACTTAGCTAAACCTCTTTCCACCAGTGCTATGCTATGTGGACCAATGAATATATGATTGGTGGATATGGATATCATCCATAGCAAAGGATGCAGCATAGCACATCTCCGGTGGAAAGGCAGAGCGACCTCTGCGGGTGACACTTCTGGGTGGGAAAGAACTCATAGGCTACTAACGTAATCTGGGATGTGTAATTGTTCACTGTTATGAAAAAATAGAAAAGTGAAATTATACAAACACTAGTTATATTTTTATATCTCTTACGACAGTAATTAGGTACATACTTTATGCGACGCGCGACGCCGAGTGGTTACATTATGCGTCACGAGTCGCAGTTTTTGGGCACACAATAATCTCGTATTACTTAATTATTTTTTGATATTATAATGACTTTGCATATTAATTAAATTGCAGATTAATTCTTTTGCATAGCTAATTAAATTAATAATTACCAATTAACAATTCTGAATTTGCATCTCGAATAGTTTGTTGGTGAAAAGTGTTTAAAAAAAGTGAATTCAAACAAAATTACATTGTTAATTTTGAATATTCTAATTCACTAGACTTAATTAAATAATTAATTATTAGAGAAATTGCATTCAAAGTTCATTCTGGCAACACCCGCATAGTGATGTGAACGACTTTTGCAGATAGTAGATCGCATCAGGACAAGGCACTGGTGCGGAGTTTTCTCACGCAGTTGGGGGATCAGACGGCAGTCCTTTCTTTATAGGCCATGATAACCATTATCATGGAAGGACAGTAAACCCCGGGCTTCAAATTGCAAGTTTTGGATTCAACCGGTATTGGCGCTATAAGTTTTTTTTTTATATTGGACACGTCAATTTGACTTCGCCTCGCCTGATGGTAAGCTGAAGGCAAAGTCTCTGAAGAGGGTCACCATTACAGACAGACAGACAGACAGAATTACTTTCGCATTTATAATATTAGTATGCATTTAACAATACCTACACAACACAATACGAAACAATATACTCCAACTTACTGTAGATACTGTTTCTCATTATCGAACACATTCAATACTTCGAATGCTGATAGCCAAACAATGTGATTTTCTTACGCGAATACTTACGTATGCATACAAGTTACGAAACAACGGTGACCGATTAGGCGAGAAAAACCGCGGGTAATGTATAGTGAAACTATTGTTCTGTCGTACGTGGGAATACCTACACGGCGTTTGGTGTGTAGCAATATCGGTAAGGATGGAGTTACACTGGGGACTTGGGAAATATTTTAGGGTTATCAAATATTCTTGTTGGAATGTAGAATATTTCAAACGAAGTTACTTGCCGTCTTAGGGTCCGACGGGAATAAATATGTTTTATAGCATGAATTTGCCCGACATTTCGGTCCGTAACTTTCTAGGTAGGCCTATAGATTTTTTATATAATGTATCATTGACTAATTAATAACAGTATATCCAACGTTGAACCTTTTTTAGCCCTTAACCATCGTAATGGGTTCAAATTAAGCTTGTAAATGGGTTCATATGGAATTACGCGTATAAAACGTCTGACTTGGTAGTCAAACGCTCTACCGTTACGTTACAATGATCTTTAAGAATAAAATATCATGAGAGAAGTGCTATAATACAAGTCAAGTCCTGAGAGAAACGAGACCCTGGCGCGCGCGAGTTGGTTTGCTATAATCTATGATTGGTGAATTCGAGCTCCTCTGTCACCATAGTACGCCGTGTTATCCTCAAAAGACATTCGAAAAACGCAAACTGCGTATAAATAATACTTTTTATGACGAATTTGGGGGAAGATATGTCGGTAACTATACCAACATGGAACTGCAGAAATCGCTTAAAGCGATAATGCCGCCCTTGTATTGTTTCCATAGTAATATATTTTAATTTTGTATTTTAAATGGTGTACATACATAGTGTAAAAAAAAAGTAACTGGGCGTACAATAAAGTATATTTTATATAAATAAATAAATAAATTCTAATATCTGAGAATGTCTTTGTGTGTAACCAACTTAATACTACTGAATTACCCCAGTCTTGTTCGCGATTACTGTGAGCAAACGAATTCCTTCTTAATTACGTATTGCATTGTATGGTAGTTATGTGTTTAAAGCTAAATATTACCCAAAACACTTGTAACTTTAAACGGTGAGTATTTAGTAAGAAGTACACGTATAGTCACCGTTAAAGGTGGATGGTTGCACTGATTTGAAAATGCACTTAGTTAGAATCCGAATGAAAATTTACGGGAATTAACGCGATTATAGTAAGTACCTACCTAGTATGTATGATTAATTCCCGTACACATGATTGATATTATAGGTATCATGAAACGCGAAATTTCAAATGCTGGCGAATTTAAATTTATTTATAATTATTTGACAGTAGATATGTATTTTTGGAACTAATTAATTAAACATAAATAATTTAAAACGTAAAAACTTACTTAACATCCAATATTTAAAATGTTTAATTATACTTTATTTAACAATTAAAAATATTTTAACGATTGATTGAAAGATTGTATTTCACTATATTGATTTTAGGAAACTCATTTTAAAAATTTGCAATTATCTCCTTTTGACGCTAAGTGTACAGATTAAGTTTAAGCAGTTGCCTAATGCGTAATTATAAGGTCTGTTAGTTATAAAGGTAATTAAAAAATTACCTTTATAAGTACCTAACTAACAGACAGAGGTTATTCGAACCTGTGACCTCTGTCATGATGTAGCTCTGCCGCACTCTGCCGCTGGGCACCGTAATTTGTAATTAATTATGCTCCAAAAACTTCACCTATTGAAAGTTTTATGATTCATATTTTTATGAATGGTTATCCCAACATGATTTATAACCTATCAGAACAAATAGCAATTTGGGCTCAAAAGCAACCACTTACATAAAAAAACCTGTTGTAACGTCCATCTTCAAGCGTAATTTATAGACACCATAAATCGTATTTAAACTATAATGTAGACATATCGGCACTCGTTAACGTGTCTAGGAAACAATGGCATTTAGCACGCCATGGCATCACGTTTCTCTGTGACTATGGGAAGATGTGAAGAAATCGGGTCGGTTCGATGCGCCCGCGCCGTTTGTGCCGTTTCACTGCATCGCGCGTGTAAAGTAGACCTAATCTTACAATGATTGAGATAAACCATACCTTTTTCTTTCATTAATTTTCGTTCTATACCTATCGGATTAAGTAGATGTTGCCATGTATATGTGTATGAAGTATATGTTGTTAACGCAACCAAACATAGCCTATATTATCCTTTCCCAAGATCTAATTACTTAATTTCATCAAAATCGATTCAGTGGTATAGGTATGAAAGCGTAACAGATAGGCAGACAGACAGAGTTACTTTGATATGTTGACAACTTATATCATAGTGCCACTTGCCCCATTTGATGACATACCTTTACGTGTGAAGGAGCATGCCCTTTCGCGTATATGAAGACTATGAAGGCCTTCTGTACCTCTTTGTTTTGTGACCTTGTTGCCCCCTTTGGGACATTGGGATTTTGTACATGCATACATTGCATAAATTGTTCAGTGTCAATAGTTAAATTGATCGATGCAGCTGGCACCTGTTTTTTTTCTGTTCTTTCAGATATCTCCAGCATAAACTGTCATTTGAATCCGAATAATAGCTGCATAACATCCCTGTACTATTAACTAATTGTTATCATTTTTTATCGTAAAGCCGACTCACCTGGTGTGGACAATCAATCAATCAATTAGTCTATTGCAGTCCACTGCTGGACATAGGCCTCTCCCAATATGCGCCAGTTTTGTCCGCCTGGTGTGGACATTTCATTCCATCTCTATAATATATTTGCTCTCTGAAGTAGTGTACACTTCAGTGCACTTCTAACTAATGCATTATTTCTAATACTAGAGTCAAATCTCGGACTAGGTAATTGTGAGTTCTCCCTGTGAATCCTTACCTTTAATCGATAAATAAACATAAGAACAGTGGGTTCAATCGCAGTTGCATCTTTGTTGACCTGATTATTTCGCAACACCATCTAGAGATCTACCCACGGTGTCGTCGCTTTAGCAATCACTCCGAACCTTCACACACACATACACACCTTTCAAATAAAAATGTCCATTATTGCAAACAGTTTAGTAGTTTAATGACCTTTCCAATTTTGTTGATTTGAAATAAGCGAAATGGCGTGGCGTCTCGAATTTCTTTGCGTCGTATTTCGAAACCATAGTTGTTTATCTACTGGTTCTTAGATTTTTATCTATAAGTCATGGGAATAAAGTAGTAATTAGTCTACAATCTGGTAGCACTTTGTATCCCAGGCTCTGCTCTCCTGCTTCTCGTTTTCATAAATCAGTATATTTTTCTACGGGAGCGACTACCGTCTGACCGCCCTCTAGGGAAAAGTCAATCTGAATGGCTTGCAGGTAAGAGTGGTTTGGACCTCGAAGATCTCTCAACGTACAAATAGCCACATCAAATTGCAACATTGCAAATTGGTGTGACAATGGTTTATTTTATTTGTTCGTAGTCACACTATTATTGCTCATCACGGCACCTTGCATTTGATATTATATATTTACACTCGGCCTTAGATGGGACCTAAAATATGGTTGTATAAACACTAATGAACAATTTAAGATGGATAATCCTTCCAATTTTTTAAATATTTCAAAGAACAGAGATTTGAAGACCTTTCAAACCTTCTAACTAAGTATTCAGTAATTTCTGACCTAGTGTTTATGGCGGTCGTTTCTGAAGAGGCGACAATTTATTCCAACCATACAAGGCAAGCCATTGACCTTGTCACCGCGCCAAGGAATGAACATTTCCCTTCCCTTATTAGGAAATTTATAGTTGGGTACATTACTGTAGAGCAGATACAGACACCGGCAAACGTCTTACACAAAACTCGACATATGTACACGTATGTACACTGCCGAGTGAAAATAAGGACTATCCAAAAAAGGACTGTGATCTAAAGTGGGTCGGCAAAGAATGTTTCGCTGGGAAAATTTGAGGACTGTACAATTTTTACGATTTGTGCGCCTAAGACCTTTCGGCTATAGAAAAAGCCATGTTACCATCGGCACACGTATCCACTTTCCTGCAGCGCTCTAATCAATGGCGCCATTCAAGGACTAGCAGATATTTATACTATATGCAAAAAAAATGAAGCATTATAATATCTTAAAAATTTGGAGCTATGATGTAATAATTATTGTAATTACAGATTTTTTATAAACAATTAGTAGGTATGTGCTCTAATTATTATATAACAACTTTCTATGCACTGACAAAATTTAGGCTAAACGACGACTAACTTTATATAATTTACTACCAAATATTATACTAGTTGTTGCCTGTGGTTTTTTCCGCGTAAAATACTGATCTTTGTTCCAAATTTCATTCAGATTCGTTGGGTCATTCTAGTAACAAAGGCCGCTAATAAAATTGTAATAGTGGGTATAGGTAGTTAGTAAGCATTGCATCCGAGCCTGAGGTCCACTATGTTTACGATCATTTCACCTCCGGCAACCGACGCGCGACGCCCCACCGACGGCGTGCGTTTTTAAGGATGATTCCGAAGCCGAAGCGGTCCTAAGACAACTGCCGATGCATGCAGTGATATAAATACGATAAAAAAAGGTCCACTCACATCTTCGCCTTTTGATTTCTTCCTCTTCTTAATGGCTTCTGCAGTAGAATCACAACAATATTGCCAATTGATTAAGAATTTATATGGATTTCATTCCAATATTGCCAATGTCAAGCTTAGCACTAGTATATTTGATTCCGTGTGTCCACCCCCTACAAGACCTGGTTGCCGATCAAGATGTGTGTTTGGATTTGACTGCAGTACGACTCAACATTCAACAGTACCAACATAAAAGCTATAAAAGCTTTTATTATTATCCATATAATTTTACTTCATTCGCGATGCGGTGTGCAGAATTAAGGTCGCTTTCATTCAAGCAGTTACTCCGTAGATCGTGAGCTGCAACTTGATGACACCGAACAACGGTACTTTATGTCCATCCATGGTACTTGTAACTAGCTATAAGTACACAACTTTTTGTATTGCTAAGTGTCGATTATGAAGAGTACCATGTTTTTTTACAAAACTAATGCCGTGAGTGTTAATACAAAAGAAATTGTGAAGACTTCTGATGCACGTATCAGTAAATTGCTTACTCAAGAAAAATCAATGTACTATTGAACGGTAACAGTCGGCGATAAAAGTAGCTTTACACATTTCAATTTTGATTACATGGGTAACAATTATCTGGTTATGCCATTACCGCCGGACCCATGAAGAGAGGGTAGACACAAGAAGCGCTGATTTGACGTCGTAGAAGATAACATGCGTACCAATGGCCTAATTGTCAAGAATGGCCAAGATTTTTCAAAGAGGAGGATTCAATACTTATTTATGAATTTCAATGAAAATATCGTTTATGCACAATGTTCAGAATTTTTTATCGGTGACTGTACATAATGACTATTTTAGTAACCATTTAAGTGTGGCCATTTTATGTGTCAAGTTCACCGCAGAGTGTTTTAAGCTAAAATTAAGTGAACCGTTACTTACACATCCTCAGTATTAAACTGCTGAGATGCATGTATGACGAATGAATCATTTTGCTATTAAGGTGAAAGAAAGTAAGCGCCATAATCGGCGCTATTTTTGGATATTTTTGGAGGTGGACATTCTATCATATAGCAGATATGCAGGAGGCTCGGCACCCGAGCCTACTGCATATCTGTACCTACCATGGAACATTCATACTTGCCGTGCATTGCTTGCTTGCCAATCGATTCCGTGGAAAACATTTTTATCCCAAAATTGGATCCGAAGACGGTACGCGACGGTTCAACTTAAACCCTATCGGAAGAAAACTGAATTGATTTCTTGGTTATGATTTGGAATTGATCGCTAAACTATAATGTCACTAATACTAGACGCAGTGATGATGATGAGATACTATATTAAGCTATAATAACAATGATAATGAACACTCTGTTGTCTGTTCGTGTCAAAATTCCACAGTTCGTTGGGCTTCGTTTCTTGGTCTTGCTCGAACGTCCACAGCCGTTACGATATGCTAAGCAACAAAACCGAACGTCCTGACACGTCATGCGTGACGTAACAAAAGGATAACTGGACACAAAAATATTCAATGTGTCCTAAATATTTTTTGTGACACCGACCTCCACCAAAAGTGAAAACTAATTTTAATACGATTTGCCCCCACGCGAACAATTGTATTGTGTTGGATTACAAGTGGGTATTGTGAATCGTTATATGACGTAATTATTATTAACAAGATTACTATTAGCTATACCTACCTTGAGTATTATGACAGGTGATGTAATAAAAGTGAATAATATTGTGGTTTTTAAACACACCCACTATTACTGCAATATTATTGTGGGGTAATTTTTGTAAATAAATAGGTCATTTATTACGCGACTTGGTTATGGGATTCTTGTCTTTTTTGTTGTGCGTGACAGTTATAAATTACACTATCCTTAGGAAGTACTCCATAGCATCTAATTTCTTGTAAGTGTTTCAAATTATATCATCACCAAAGTTAGTATTTGGTTGTACCCAAAGCTTGTGATTTATTGTCCAGCACAGGTTCTATTATTCTTCGTTTTCTCTTGGCTTACCTTGGTTTTTAGTTTCTGGACTAGACCCACTGTCGAGGTCCATATTTTGACATCGTAAGAGACATAGGTATATCATAACAGGCTGGACGCGATGGTTTTAGAAATTAATGCAATTTGCATTGGTAAACTGATTGCGACATAAGTCCATATTATACAGATGTTTTCGAACAGCAACGTTTTGTACAGAACCCTATGTGCAGGAAGCTGACTCGCCTTCACCGGTTTTCATTAGTGCCCGTTTCTATTTGCAATCAATCTTTTTATTTCAGTAACAAACACAAATTAATTATGTTATATCTTTCTCTCGCACTACCTCTTTGAGATATAATTGTACTCATTAGTTATTACGACATCAAACTATACATCATAGCTTTGTGATGTGACACAGAAAGATTTAATATTTATTGCTCAGTTGTGAGTAACTGCACAAAAACCACAGTTTGTGTTCCCAGACATAACTATTCGATACAGGTGTGTTTGCGTGTCATCTAACGGTAAAATACAACTTACTCAAGGATTCGATTACGTGAAACAATTGCCAGAGCTCTTTTAGTAAAATTACAATTGTAAACTGTGATTGTAACCATTTTTTCACATCTAGTGCGGGCCTCTACTAAGATCTTTGGGGCCAAAGCTAACTTACCTGCTAGCTGGTACATCTGCTGACTCATACTCATAGATGAGGCCCTGAGAGGGGGGAGGGGGGGGGGGGGGTTGCCCATCCTGGTCAAAATAACACAGTTGATGAAAGTCAAAATAAATCCAATAATGGAGCCTAATCCATCAAACTGCAGGTTTACCGGCTTGGTTCCGAAGATGTAAGAATATCAACTAATCTATCGCAGTATTCGCAGTCCACTACTGGACATAGGCCTCTCCCTACATTGGGAGACTTTGGCCTGCTGCTTCTACGCTGGCTAGACGTTGGGTTGGTACATTATTTCGAGTTTTCCTTCTAGAGTGATATCGTCTGCTTATTTTTCCGTCACTCGCCTCTTACGACACCCTCCAGATGAGATGGCGTGGTGATACTTGTATTCTCTCTTTACCACACAGTCCGAAGATATTAAATAGCACCTAGAAATTAACTGTACGATCTTAAAGAAACATATTCTTTCTTTGCAGATGTCGTCCCGGTGACTGACGATGGGCGCACTCGGCGCAGACGCACTCGCGCTGTTGTGCGCGCTGCTGGTCCTCAGCGCGCGCACAGCCGCTTACACCGTCGACTGTAACCACGAGTACACAGACTGCGACACTGAACTGAGTTAGTATTTGAATTTATTTTCTATTTTGGTTGGCTCGGGCGACCCTGTGTCACATTCGCGTATTACCCATTGGACCAACATGGGTCGAGTCGCATTGCATTATGTTTCTGTTACCGATAGAAACCTATTCCTGAGATTAATAGCCTATATATTATTCCACATTGTAATTTAGACCTGAGCCAAATTGCAGCCAGATCTGTTTAGCCGTTACAGTATGATTGTAAAACAAACATCTAAACATCTTCAGAAACGTTCACATTTTATAATGTTAACTAGGAAGTAGATTATGAAGTAGGATAGTATTTTGAATGGGTTTGGTGACCGTGGGCGTCACATATGCGTATTATTTTACTAAGTAAATAATAATATTGGTGTTACATGGCTCATTGAGCAAAACCATGGCTTTGCAAATGTCAAATTAAATTGTGTTTGCTTTTGCATCATTTTCATAGAAATGACATTTTAAGAGGGGGTATAAAGCTAAATTGCCGATCGTAGATTTGATGTTTATACCCGAAAGTAAGCCACAAATGAGCTGGGTTTTTTTTAATAGAAAATACATTATATTTGTAAGGGACTGCTTATGGTGAAAACATAAAATAATAATATTTTTTCGATAGAATAAAATCACAAAGTTGTGCCTTATTTACTAGTAAAATCAATTTATTTCCAATATTATGCACACAACTGAGTCAATATTTGAATACAAAGTGTAAAATTATGTAACCCAGTGACTCTATTTTCACTTTGAAAAAATTGTGTGGATTTTACAAGTAATTAAAAAAAATGAATTTGGCGCTTACGACGGTCTTATTCCGCGCATAACGCTCTCTTTCTATCGCACCTGACCCGAGGTGTCGGCCATCTGTTGTTTCATCATTTAGTCGGGCTCGCCCTGTTGAGACGGGAGGACTGTATTTCTGTTTTCCGTGTCAAGAAAGTTCGTTAAAAATGAGCCAATTAAAAAAATATAAAAGAAACACTCTAAAAGAGAATATAAGAAACTAAGAATTCAACTCATGGCTAATTTTCGAAGGTAATGTATCTATATTATTTTACTTTCTTTAGTTTGTTACCAAATATCCACCGTTGCTAGGTAACTCTGGAGTAACGTCGGCTCGGGTATAGTATATGCAAATCAAATAGATGTTTTTGACTACTCGCGTGTTTATTGTATAATATTATTTATATAGCACTAATATAATTATTAAATATATTGCGAAAGTATTTATACATTGTATTATCAATTTTAATGCATTTCAGAGTTGCTTCAGCTCGTAATATCACACAAGCTGATGAATCCGATCCGGTCGAATCGCTTAGTAAAAAACTTTCGTCAACTTTGTAAGCTTATTGCAATTGTTTTTTCTCACATTCAGAAAACATTTCAGTAAAATATGCAAATTAATATGAACTTGAACAAGTAGAATAATATGATTTGAGATTAACATGGTCATTCACATTAGTACCGAATGTTCACACATTCAAACGGCATGGTAAATACGAGTATCCCGGTGATTTTAATAAAAAAAATTGACCACACGGAAAGCGGATGACTGCCCGTGGAAGGATAGCTCAGAGTAAGAGCGCTGGAACGCCAAGGTTCGCGACCCTGGCATTCAAGTCCTATTGTGGGTTTGATTTTTTCCATTATGTACTTATTTAGCATTTATATCAAATTATCTACAAGTAGATTAAAATAGCAATGCAATGCTTATGTGATTGATTTGTCATTAATTTGCAATTATTTTTACAGATCTCCCATTAAACATTTAGAGAAAGTTGAAGTTTTGAGAGAACTAGATCCAAATTGTGATGGAAATTTTGCACCAGAGTGGAATGAGCGGTATATTTTAGCCAGCCTTGATTCAATATGTCAGGGCCCTAGCTTCTTATACGTAATGATAAAATAGGGCAACCATGTTATACACAATGTTCATCAGTAATATTGAACCACTATTTGGACTATTTGGATGACCCGACTCAGGATTAGTATTAAATTAATTGAATTCGCAAAAAAAAAATATTTGGGTAATTTATCACATATAGTTAGACGAACATCGCTAGATGTTAAATTAAAGTAAAAGCATTGTTTTTCCCAAATCGTCAAATCGTTGGTGCGCCTGCCAAAGTCGTTATATGCATTTTTTCTATTTTTTTTTTATTCGCTAGATGGCCTTAAAAAAATGCGCATTAACTGAAAAAACAACCAAGTGTTAATTCCTTCTAGAAATAGATTTGACAAAATATACATGTGCAATTCTGACACTGCAAAATTGGTTATGTGTTCACATCAAGAGTTTTTCATCCTCATGTTGCACTTGTCAGAATTGGTTTGCACATAGACAATTTGACAGCTTGTTTTTCTTCAGTTTGTTGGTTGTAAAAATTGGTGTTCTACCTTTGTAACAACGTAAATAATCTTATAATAGTAAACAAAACGAGACAGATGATTAAATCAAAACAGCCTCACGTAAGGTCGAAGTCCTGAATAAAGTGAGACGTTTTTACACCATTTGTGTGAGAGTGAATTCACTGTCTATGGCCAGCGGAGCGGCGATATAAAGTAAAAATATTCTAGGCATTATATCAAACAATTCTTCTGAATACAAACCATCATACAGGCGGTAAAACAACCACAGCAAGTACCTTCTGAGGTTGAGAGGGACTACTACCCCGCCTGTGAGTATGGGATGGTCGACGATCCTCAGCGCCCGTCTTTGCACCAAGTCGAAGAGGTCTAGCTAGCCCAGGCAAAACTGTGACAGCTGTGTACTCCATGTGGGGCAGAACGGGAGCGTTTTAAAGAAGGAGTATTTGCCCCGCAGTGATGTACTACCTTGTTTCTTTGATACCAGCTTGACTTAGTCTTCCAAGTGACTACGGCGGTGATCGTCGCTGACGATAGCGATAGCTCCCTATACTCGAAAAGATGTTAAACGGTGTGTCTAGAAACTTGCGGCGCTATGCTATGCAGACGATAGCACCTTACACGGAGGCTATCACGGACATCCTGCGGCCAAGCAGTCTGATATCGCGGAAAAAAGAAGACCGGACCCTGAGCCACGTTTCTCAATGGGGCTCGGAAAACCTGGTCGAGTTCAACACCAGGAAGACGCAGGCATGCGCGTTCACAGCAAAGGTGTCTTCTTTCCTTCCCCTTCCAACTCTTCAGAGCACGCCACTGCCACTACAGGACAATCTCAATATCCTAGGTATGGATGTTCGCTGCAAACTGAACAACAAAAACTACATTGAGAGTATCATCAAAACAGCCTCGCGTAAACTCGGTGTCCTGAACAGAGTGAGACGTTTTTTCACGCCGGAGCAGCGGTGCCTTCTCTATAAGAAACAAATTCGCTCTTGCGTGGAATACTGCTCTCATCTCTGGGATGGCTCCGCAAAGTACTTACTAGATGATCTCGACAGGCTGCAGCGACGTGCGGTCCATATTATTGGGAATCCTGAGGTCACCAACACCCTCGAGCCTTTGCAGTTGCTACAGATATGGCATCTTTGGCGGTATTTTACCGTCTCTACCATGGTGAATGTTCTGATGAGCTCTTTCAACTAATCCCACCCTCTCCTTTCCTATATAGGACAACACGTGCAAGACTTAGACGCCTCCCGCATACGGTGCAGAATATTCCATCAAGAACCATGCGGTTCGGCGACTCCTTCTTCTGCCGCACTATTAAGTCTTGGAATTCCTTACCAGTTCACGTGTTTCCCTCTTCCTACAGTCACGGGTCCTTCAAGCGGGGCGTGAAAAAGCATATTCTGATGAGGCCGTCAAGCTGAGTGCCATCATTGTAACATGGTACATGTCTGTAATGGTGACCCTCTTTGCAGAGACTTTGCTTACCATCAGGCGAGGCGAAGTCAATTTGACGTGTCCTATATTAAAAAAAAGACTGGAAAAGCGCACCCCGGACGCCGAGGGGAAGGGCTCAGATGCAACTAAAGTTTATAACTAATTGGCAGCATAATGTGCACCTCGGAACTCGGAGATTTGCTCTTCTTTTCTGATTATCGTATTATCGGCTATTCCAGGAACGATCAGCAATTAGTTCCCAACTCCGAGAGGAAAATCGGCACCAGAACCTCGTCCGTTGTTTAATATGTGCACCGACTAGCAAGTGAGGTTGGCTTGGGTCTCAAAGGTGTTAGTAGGACCCTGTACACGGAACAGTTGTACTACTTTTATTTTTTTTACTTGTATGCCTTAATAAAGTTTATAGTGGGTATTTATTTACTTCGTATGTTATGTCAAAGAAGAATCAAAGAATCAATTTCGTTTATTCAATTTAGGCACATATAGAGCACATATGAACGTCAAAATATTACAATTGTGTCAAGAAGTATGTGAACAAAAAATAAAATATTAAAAAAAATAAAGTAAACCATTTGAAAATGATTCTTTCGCTGGTTCGGTAGTTGGTTCTACTGAGAAGATACCAGCAAGAAACTCAGAGAACTCAATTATCCTTTTTATTTATTTATTTATTTTTTAATACGGTTTTTATACAATTTACAATGTGCGGGCAAGAAAGTGATTAGGTTGACCATGCATTTTTATCATTAAGATATTCTTCTACTTTATAATAAGCTTTTTCCATTAGACTTTTTTTCACGTTTATTTTAAAAATATTAAGTGGCATGTCAACCAAATCCTGAGGAATTTTATTGAATATTTTTATACTGTTGCCTACAAATGAATTACCAACCTTATGAAGCCTGAGTATTGGCACTGCTAGTTTATCTTTATTTCTCGTATTATAATCATGTGTGTCCGAGTTCTTTTTTAAAAGATTTAAGTTCTTCCGTATGTATAAAATATTATCGTAAATATATTGACAAGCAACCGTTAATATATTAATTTCTTTAAATGTTTCTCTCAGCGAGTCACGGGGTCTGAGGCCGTAGATTGCTCGTATCGCGCGTTTCTGTAATATGAAAACAGTCTCAATATCGGCAGCTGAGCCCCACAGCAACAGACCATATGACATAACGCTATGAAAGTAGCTAAAATAAACTAATCGTGCCGTTTCCTCATCAGTTAGTGACCTTATCTTTCTAACCGCATAGGCAGCTGAGCTAAGTTTTCCTGCCAAGGCTGTGATATGAGAACCCCATTGCAGTTTACTATCTAGAGTTATTCCCAGAAAAACTGTGGTATTAACTACTTGAATTGAATTATTGTTCATTACAATATGAGTATCTATCTGTCTTACATTGGGCATAGTAAACTTTACACATTTTGTTTTTTTTGCATTGAGTAACAAGTTGTTACTTGTGAACCAATGCAATATTTCGGAAAGGGTATTATTCACATCGTCAAGTACTACTTTTTGTCTATCAGTTTTAAAAATTAATGATGTGTCATCTGCAAATAATACTATTTCACAAAGATTTTTAGTGAAGTAAGGAAGATCATTTACGTATATCAAGAATAAAAGGGGTCCTAATATCGAGCCCTGGGGTACTCCCATGACTAAAGGGGCGCCAGAAGAGTCGGTGCCATTAATGTTGACTTTTTGTACTCTGCCATTGAGGTAAGACTTTATTAAGCTAAGTGAGCCACTAGAAACACCATAATAACCTAATTTCAATAACAAAGTCTCATGATCAACACAATCAAAAGCTTTTGATAAATCACAAAAAATACCAATGGCATCCTGCTTCTTTTCCCATGCATCAAATATATGTTTGACGAGTGCAACTCCTGCATCCGTCGTGTTTCTGCCTTTAGTGAACCCGAACTGTTTCTCATGAAGTAATTTATTAAATGTAAAATGTGAAAGCAGTTGATTAAAAATTATTTTTTCAAAAATTTTACTAAGGGCTGGGAGTATAGAGATGGGTCGAAAATTGGATGGATCACTTTTTTCCCCTGCTTTGAATAACGGAATGATTTTACTGTACTTCATAAGAGTAGGAAACTGGTTTTCATCTATACATTTATTGAATATGAATGCAAGATAAGGCGCAATAGCGGGCATTATTGGTTTTATTATACTGGTTGAAATGCCCCAAAGATCCTCAGTCTTTTTTATATTCAGTTGCTTAAAAGTTTTAAAAATGGTTTCAGAGTCAATATACTGAAAATTAAAGTTAACACTACATTTATCAACACTAGATTTAAGAAGAGAAGCAGCCGCATTTTTTGAAGAATTTAATTTACTTGTAGTTGTAGTTGCAACATTTGTGAAAAAAGATTCGAATGCATTAGCCACTGCAGCATCAGTATTAATGTGCTCACCATCCACTTCCAACTCGAAGGATCGATCACGTGACCTTGTCTTACAGGTTTCTTTGTTTATAATGTTCCATGTTGCCTTTATTTTATTATCAGATTTTTCTATTTTAGCCCGAATATAATTAGATTTGGCTATTGAACAGACTCTCTTGAACAGCTTTGAATACCTTTTAATTTGTTCAATTATTTGTGGCTCATTTGTAGATGCCTTTATCTCGTATAATTCATACAGTTTCTTTCTACTTTTATGGATTCCAGGTGTAGCCCAATCACTAAATTTAATTTTGAGTTGATTTACGTTTATTGTTTTTTTTGTGAAAATGTTATTAAATTCGTAGTTTATTACTCCGAACAAATCTCTGTAAAGATCATTCGGGCTTTCATCGCGGTTCAACTCCAGAAGAGGTATTTTATTGTTAATGTTTTCTTTAAATTTTTCTAATCTGTATGTTGTGATTGGCCTATGTACCTTGCCATCTGTCAGTATTTATCCCTTATATAAATCCTATTGAGGTCCATAACAAATCTGATATGTATATATTTTTCACTTGTAAGAAATGGCGCTAGGAAGATAATTCTGATATGTGTATCAAAATGGAAAAAAAATTATTGTGGATGGATAGTACCGTTTATAATTTTCACTTATATCTCAGTTCATGCAAAATATTTTTTGGCATCATACTACATTTTTAGTTTTTTGATACGCTCATCAATTATGTAATAAAACAGTTTAATGTCTCTCCTGAAAACTTGACCAAAAACACATAGAGGTTTTGGCAAGGGCAACAACGACATATTCCTTTACTTACTTACTTACCTTTTCATTTTATCAGAAAATAAATATTTTTTTTACCAAAAAGAAATTTATTGTGTTTCCAAAGTAGATAGTTAATGATGCAACTCGTATTTTGACAATTTTATCTGAGTATTTTGGGTATACTGTGCGCCTTCAAACTATACATGGCGGGTCGCTGCCACACAAAATAGGTGGCGGACTTGCCGGAGCGACGACAGGCGAGAGCGGGACGTGCGAGGGGTGCGGGTGAAATCTGATTTTTTTCTAGCTTTATGCGCACTCTTAATGCGCCTTTTGTTGTTCAGATATATGTACATTGATGGATACGTTTATTCTTCAGATCAGATATAGACAGCTAGATAAATGGGCAATAGATGGATATCAATCGATTATCCTATTGCAGTCCGCTGCACATAGGCCTCTAACAATGTGCGCCTTACCACCTGACCTACCTTGCGCATCCAATCTATCCCAGTCACTTTTTTCTGGTTAGGATAGTTAAAAAGGTTATAATTGATTATAATTGCTTTTTGAAATTCAGGCACCACTAAGGTTGAGATTATTGGGCTGAAATCTTTGTATCGCCATTATTACAGTGTTAATCTTAGTTGCATCCAAAGCTTTTGGAGCCCAGGGCTTTACGTAACTAGAGTTACCCATACCAACGTACCTACATTCGCAGTTATATTTGGATGTTTTGGGCAATGGGTACCAGGAAACATATTTATCCTGCAATCTGGCTCGAAGATGGTACATAACTTCGTGCAGTCCCATTTACTTGGAATCTCAAGCAACTACAGTTCAAGAAACGCATTAGAAGGTTTCTTCTGGGTCGGTAGCACGAGTGTAACGTCCCTGGTGATGCATACGTCCGTAGGCCACGGTAACCACCTTTCCAAACCTAACTTTCCATCAGGGGTCGTGGGCCTATCGGCCACCAAAGTGGTATTCTTATGAAAACAAAAAAATTATTTCGGTACCCAATCATTTCGAAGTAATTTCATGGTAGAAACGTAAATGCTATCTAGGTATGTCTTTTACGTTATGGTAGACCTGTAGGCACATGCTGTAACTTGCATCTCGAATGATAGAAGTGAGCTCGATAGCTGAATCCGCGGTGATTTGTCAATTTCGCGAAATTGACCAATCACCGCGGATTCAGCTATCGAGCTCACTTCGATCATTCGAGATGTTTGTTACAGCATGTGCCTGCTGATCTTTATAAAAATGGGAATAGTCCCGCCAGTGTGGGTGCGCCCACCTTCGGATGTAGAGTATTAATGGCCACCGGTAACTTACCATTAGTGGAATGCTGTACTTTTTTAGTTCGTTATTTGAACCGTTAGAACAGATCTGATGATAACACAAAATAGATTAGTTAGACATGTTCTAATCGATTGATGTATTCACTCATGGATACAAAAAACAGTAAAATAAATTACTAATTAGATAAGAGCGATGAATAGTTGTATATGGGTTCCGTAGTTCAATTTCGTTACGAGTTTGGACTAGTTGACTTAGTTACTCATGATCAATTTTGTTGCTCAAATACGGTTTAACATTGATGTTCAAGTTTTTCAATTTCGTGTATTCCCTATCATGGTACTGCGAATGTTCTCTAGTAGTGGCAAAGAAAGATCATCTCTATAAAGCCCTTGTAGCGAAGAGCGAATCTTCGGTTTCATTAAAAGTGCTGATGAAGGACAGACAGTACTCTCATTCCTCCGTCTATATATTCCTCCGTCCTGTCACCTTGCACTAAATCCACGGGAGCAGTTGGCATGGTGCATGTATTGTTATGCACTCTATGTTTATTAACAGATATTACCTAATTGGCACAAAAATCGAGAACTTGTTCCCTTAGATCCTACTTCAGAAGAACGGAACCCTAAAAAGAAGTTACTAATTTATCATAATACACAACATCCATCACCTGTCAGTGAGTAAAAAACCAAAACTTCTGTCCCGATAATAATTAGCATTGCTAAATTCTACTGGCACGTCGAAGTCAGATTACGGAACAGAAAAATAAGATCATGTTTTTGTCATGCGCTTCTGAGCCCGTTATGTCCAGCAGGCATGTATTCACATTCGTAAAAAACTGCAAGTGGAGGGCGTGAAGCATCGATAAAATCTTTTTAATACCTACTAATAACATCACCATCATATCGTCTGTGCGCCAATTCTGTTTACATCTAAAGCTTGTACTCGGCTCCAAGCAGAGGATCCGCTCTCCAAGTGTTCTTCTTACGATAGTAACCGCCGTCTGGCGTTTTTCATACTGATAAGGTAATAAATAAGCCACTATGGATGAACAAGACTGCAAAGCAGAGGAGAGAAGCCGGAAATCAGACCCTGGGTGAAGTGATGGCCTCGGATGCAATCGGGACACGTCTTGATGATTACTATGAAGGTAGTAAATAAGTCACACGAAAAAGACATTCCTCTTTGTAGTATTAGTGTATCTATTTCTCTAAATTGCTTGTTCTAACTAGCTAAAACTTATTTGTAAAACACTGGTTCATTCATCAAAATAGAGCCTAAATCGACAGAATTACAAACTTGATATTTCGGCACCGATGTTATTTATGTTGTGAGTTATAGTTAAAGAAACGCGGCACATCTAGGAAATTAGAGGATATCTAATGATGGTAGCGGGAATTTGAACAGTTGTATGGAAGTCTGTCATAGATTTACATATTATACATATTTAGGTTTTAACATGTCCACAGTTAGCGAATGCTGGACTCATACAACAATATGTAAGCTAATGGAAGACATCGTTTGTGTGGTCGAGCTCACACAATTTTAGTCACTTAACACTACAATAGTCCTCGTACAATATGAGACGTGTGTGGAAAGTTTATTATTGCAATCCAGGTTATGCAAATGTGTCATTCGAGACAGCTTTTTTGAGTCTTAGGGCACTTTTAGATGATAGTTGCGTAATTGCTAAGGCACTTTACGGAACGAATTCTGATGTGGTTTAAAAAGTCTTGGAGTTAAAATCTCACGTATGTTCGATCGCAATTGGTTGAATAAACTGGAGATATGACCAAATCTCGATAATTGATATCCACGCAGATGGAGTCACTTTTGAAACAGGGATTTAAGTAAGAAATATAAGCGTAGTGGCTATGATTTCGAACCAGCGATTTAATGATTATGCTACTAAGACGATGAACTCCTTTCTGACACTAGTAAGTAATTTTAAATGGAAGGGTTAGCGAAGAATAGGTACTAATAATTCCAGGTATTAGTATCTAAATCCTATTTGTATTGATAACAATAAAAACTATTGGTGACTTCAAGTTCACGTTATGTAAACCGGCAATAAGTCTTTTAAGGTGAGGTGCCAATTAGCATTTTAAATCTATTAATAATCCACATTCGCTTTTATAATCACTATAAGAAACTTTTTGGACGCTGTCACGCTGTTTTCTGTAGCCACTTTGCCGAAAACTACCAGCTTAGACTGAGATAGTTTGGGCATGTAAACAGAAGAACGATTACCGACTTATTATTACGTACTCCCAATCATGTTTTGAGAGTTTATCATTTAGCGTTTCAGACAATATGCGCCTAGATCCAATATTATCATCTGCCTGACCTTTTCTCAATTAATTAGAGTCTGTCATTCTCCTCCAAAAGTCCTGTCAGATGTCATATCCTCAGTCACACCCTTCGCGCCTAAAACCAATATGGTAGTTCGCAATACACACATACATTAAACACATCATAATCACGCCTTTATCCCCGGAGGGTTAGGCAGAGTTGAATTAACACCCACATTTCACCAATCATTGCATTAGGTCCCACGTAATAGAGCCTATAGCCGTATTCCGGGCACTATTATTGACTAAAGCCATGCATCTAGTCTGGACTGTATATCTGTCTGATGTTAAACAACCCTATCCCTAGCTCGAAAGCTAGCCGCAATAGTTGACGCTAAAATGTAATATTTACTTATTACATATTCATGTTCTGATTAGTCAAGCATCGTTGGGCTTTTAATATTTTTGTACGAAGATATTGCGAGCTCCGTGTAATAACTTTGTTTGACGATTTCGCGTTAAGTTGCCCAAGGTTAGGTAGAACTTGTTAGACACGTATGCTTAATATGGATATGCCCTTTTGTGATAACGTGGAAATTTTATTATAATAATTTTATTGATCTAGAGAAATGTTGTTTGCAGACTTAGAGCGGATTTTTTAAACAGGAACTGTTTTATCAACGCGAAATAAACTGAGTTTTGAAGTTACATGTTAGAACATAGAACTGTATATAATCGAAAGGATTTTACTAGTCAAATCTATTCTTAAGAATTCCATTCTTAAAAGTCTTATATTATTGTATATGTGATGTCATCACAATATATACTTACCTTCTAAATATCACATTTTTAAATAAATTTGATTAAAAATATCTAGACGATTTATAGAATTGATAAATGTATCCATATTTTTACATTATCCTAATATAATAACAGGTTTAACTACTTCAAAGTAGGTAGACATTAATTGACTCTATAAAGTAAGAAAAACATTATTTTATTCATAGTCAATTTATTATTATGTCCTTCACATAGTCATCATCATCGTCATCTTGGCTTTTTAGTCGGTTGCATTCTTGGCTTTCACTTCTCGGAGCCCCAGGTTCACCTACCCCTTTAACGAAACGTTCTTTGTTACTAAGTATTAATGGTTTGTCATAAACAAAAGCGTTTGTGTCTTTCACAGAAAAGCGGTTGAAAGTTTATAGTCTAGAATAATATACAGGCAACTTGTTCTTCCGGGCAAGTTTCTGTGAAGGATGAGCTCACTATTACACGCGAGTGGAACTGCGGGCAGTTGTTATTACCTGTATAATATTTAGTAGGTAATATCCAATGTAAAATGAATTTCATGGTCCGTAAACATCTTTTGGAAATCCCCACGCGCATCTGTCTTTCTGAAACTAATAACCTCGAAAATTACAGAATGTATTTTCACATGGTTTTCACCAAAAGATGCAATGAGTCATGAGGAAGGTTCAGGTGTAATTAAATAATTGAAAAACGTATTTAAAAAAATATACGGGTCCTTTTGGGTTGGCTATACAGCTTTCATAGAAGCAACTGATGAAACTGTGCCCCGTCACTTGTACTACCGAAGACATTTGTAGAGCAACTGAAAATGCTAATGCTTTAGCCAAGATTTGGTCCGAAAAAATGTAAAAATTTAATCAATTTATGCTAGATCTGTCCATTTACTCGAAGAAGAAGAAGAAAAAGATAGGAGCAACTGTTTTTTATTCTCCCGACCCAAAGAGGGAAGTCAGAGAACTCTTTGACCGAATCAATGACTTGGATAAGGTTGGCTTGGCCTGGAGGTCTGGACTCCAACAAGCAAGTAAAATGAATAAAAATGAAACAACTTGTTACACCGTTACGCGATATTTTAATTTCGATACAATAAAAGTAATAAATTAGTTACTAAACATTTATTTATGCGACTGAGTCACGCTAAACGCTCCAGCGAATTTTCTACCTCTCTTGTATTCCAAAATGAAAAAGTATTTTATAATCATGATTCATTAGGCTTGCATGAAAGGTTAATGACAGTAGGGAAGCTTAGGAAGTGTGTAAGCTAATGGTAGGTTGTTGCCACTTCCTCGAAGGGTTACGTTTACGGGTAGTTACGTTTCTGAGGAGGATACCTGCGTAAGTTGTAAAGATCGATAGATTCAAAAGATTCATTAGATCTTTTAGAAATCTAGACCTACATAACAAAGTTTATAGAAAATAAGCTGAGAAATACATAGTCCTGGACTTCTGGAGGTATTTATGGGGCATATAAGAGCGACCGGAACTAACGCAAAGATGTAAATAATGATGATGGTGATGAGATGACACATATTCCTGGAGCGTAACATACTAAGAATATGACTAAAATGTTAAATACTAATAAAACCAAATCTATTCAAACAAAAACGTACAAAAAATCACGAATCGTTCCTAAAAATCCCTATAATTAATTATTATGTTTCAACACCGAGCGTCTAGTAATTTGCGCGAGGATTGTCTGCTGATTCATATTTGACCATCAGACACTAAAATGAATCATATTGGATGCAGGTAAATGACGAATGTGCTCTAGCTGTTTTTTCCTCATCCCGAAACCCGAAATATACCTATGGGAACTTCTTATTGTTAACGTTAATTTTGATATCTTCGTGTGTTGTTTGCATGTTTTTTTCATTAATGAAACAGCGATTTCTACCCTATCCTATATTACTTAGTTTACGTATTAGTCGAAAAATACGATGCTTGGTGTATTAATTGCATTTTTTAGGAATAGATTTTTTATAACCCGTTTTCTCAAGACTCGACCTGTTGTATTGCGTGTAAATATTGACCATGATAAATCTTCTGTAGCACATAAAGCTGCTTACAAACAAATGGGCTACCTGTGTTGTACAAAAAGACAACTACTTGGCCCAAATCGGACCATACCTGAAACTTTTTCTAACACCAAAACTAGACACAATACAATTCGACCCTAATTATGTTTCCTAAGCATCCATGTGACTCAGACGTCCAAGTCAGGCATGTCCTCCTAATTCGTAATGCTAGTCTTAATGCGGCGGGCGCGCATAGTCGTGACTCTGTCGACGCCTTTTTCGGAGCCCCACATTCTTAGTACTTGCTCTTTTTCTGACCGGCTCCGTTTTGTTGTGGGATGACGACTCGGATTCGATGTCAACGGACTTCTATATCAGGTGAATCTTTGTTGCTTTTGATTTAGAAGGCAAAAAGATATTCCAGTCGAGCGTTGTCTTCTGTTAGACGAATTAATTCGTTACGCCATGACAAATCCAGATGGTCGGATTACAATAAAAGTCTGTTCCTTTGTTTTTTAAATCTGAATTGTTATAACAGATGCGAACTTCGTAAAGATTGTATAAGTGTATCGTGTCAGACCTATATCTTGTTCGGTCTGTGTCACTCTCTAATTAGCATATTTCTGTATTACTAAAATAGTAAACAAGGACATTTTCGTAACACTAGAAATGTTGTTGGAGTTCTAACGACCCACTTATCTGCAGATGAGCAATATGAAGTAAGTTGTAGGTACTAGTTCTCTTTCGAATTAGCTAACGTTATGTAGTAATATTACAGTTAAGAATTTTTCAAAACCTTATTCTGATAGCATACCTAACATATTTCTGTATGTTTTAATGTTTGCTTAATATTAAGTCCCATGGAACACGAAAATATAGTAAAAAGATCTAATATCAAGGCTCTTTTATGTATCTATTTTTTTTTAAATGGATGTAGGCAATGATGTATTATATTCATAGATACGTCATACAAGAAGATGGCGGCTTTCAAAAATGGCGCAAACACTAAGTATAACAACAGTTTAGTTACTTATTAAAAATATGTCAATGTTATTACTTTAGATGAATTATATTATTATATTTTATTATTATGAATTTATTATTATAATAGTTTTTTTTTGGTCGTGATTCTGATTGGTGCATAAAATGATGACCAAAAGTCATCATTTTTTTGTCGCCATTTTAGAGTGTGGACAACATATCTATAGTTTATAATATATCATTGGATGTAGGTAAATCGTTGAGTAGGCTGATACTGAAATTTTTTTTTACACGCAGACTAAGTGAGTAGGTATACTTTAAATGTTTTTGTTTAACCGATTGTCCGTTAATGTAGATGAGTCTTACTAAAACACATCTAATGTCGCCACAAAAGAACATTTCCTCACCAGAAAAGGATACATTAAATATTTCCTGTGTCAATGATCTCGCAAGAAAATGTAAACCTAATCTGCATAAATGCATAACTACATGCACACTCGCAGTTATTCACAAACACGGATAAGAATATTTGCAAGAGGTTGTAGACCTGATTACTTGATATTATCTAGTCTTCGTCTTTCAGATGCACCTGAAATATTTCACAGATAGGCAGAAGGAAACAATCAAGTACCTAATTCTGTAAATGTTTCGATATTTTTGTTACAGTTCCTTAGAAATACCTTAATTCGTCAAAGAAGCTCGAAAGGAGTTTCCCCAGCTTGAAAGCACAGCACATTTATGTGCTACGGAGGTTTTCGTCCTTTCCTAGCATAGGTTTTTATTACTTTAGCGTCAACAAGTTTATTGAAATGAGACTCAGGTTTTCTAGCCCGCTGCACTTATGGCGACGCCTTGTTTTTATTCTCTCTTTGAATATTATCTAATTTGCTTTCTTATCTACTAATACAAAGCGTATTGTGCTCGAGATCTCCATCTATTTCAAAAGCCCTTTATAACTATTGAAAAATATCTCGTCTGAGTTCATTGTGTGATCCAAGAGGCTTGTAAAATGCAACAAAACCTTCTTGTAGTGGTTGTTTTGTGAATTAGCTTCGGGCATATTCGTTTTCGTTCTACTTTGTATGAAGAGCAATTGCTATGGTGCATTCTTTAATCAATTGGAGTTTTGTGGTTGAAATAGATGTTCGGCTAAAGTCAACAAGAGTTTTTTTTACAATAAGAATACCTACTGTAAATCGAAATTGCTAGTAACTATTCTCGTTACCAAGTTACTAGCGTAAAGAAATAGCCTAGTTGGGTGAGTTACTTATGTTTAGGAGTCGATTCACATCAGCGGCAGTGGAATAATTGTACTATGCAGGAGTTTCAACCTTCGAACCCTCGATCACGAGACCATCATCATCATCCTAGCTTAGGAACTATATATTATCTTGTAGAGATGAGGCCACATACCTACATTTACGATCGCAAATCTGAGTAATTGCAAAATAATCTTAGTTTTAATAGAGGTTAATGAACGGACTGAAAATATAAATGTACAATTATTTACTTTTATTAATCTACGTCTTATATTATATCACTGACTGCAGAGGATTTCCGGTCAGTTTTTATTCAGTTGTAATTAAAAACTTGAAGATATAAGTAACTAACAACATAACTAATTCCAAAAAATGATTTTGGAGACAAGCACACGGCCCTCCTGATGGTAAGTGGTTACCGTGGCCTATGGGGGAGTGCAACATCAGGGGAGTGACCCTCGTGCTACTGAACCTGTAAGAACAGAGAGATTCTGTGCCGTCAGCGCAAAAGATAAGTAAGACAAAGCCTTTGGTTTTCCCACTGACAGCATAAAACCTCTCCAGTGAGCTCTGGCTACCCTACTCACTTTTTGTTTTTTCACATTCTTTCTTCTCCTCCTTATACATTATTTATTCGTTTTATCTTAGCTTGAGTCCGCCAGAAGCTCGTCAACAGGTCTATCGACCAGCAAGTGAGTTTAGTTTTAGTTCTAAGTTTCTGGAGCGGTCTTATATACCCATTGAAATTAACAGCAATGAATACACATTATACCTATTAAATATTTATCTACATAATTTTAAATTAAGAGAAAGTTTTACAAACACACTGAAAAGTGTTGCAAGAAAATTAAACATTTTCTTGCAACACTTTTCAGTATGTTTGAAAATATTTAGACTAAGGATAATTTAAAGTATACTTTGACAGTAAACACATACAGTAAACAAATTAATGTAAATGGGACATAGAAGTTTGCAAACATATTGAACCGTTTGTTTAATATATCAGTATGCTGAGTAAAATGTACATTTACCTACTCTATTGTTCTCTTTTTAGGCAACTAACTATGGTAACGCACAGGATGTTCATGGAGCCCAATAAGGTCTTTAGGGCCCAAGCGGCCGATGCTCTGATACAGGCTTTTCTCTCGACCTATAGAGAGATTAGACGGCATTTATGTATAGGTACATATTTTCATCTCTTTGGTAAACTTGTTCTGTGGTGTGACCAGATGAATTAGATGATAGAACTTTACTGCAAGATCAAGAGAGATAAAGTTATACAACTTTCAATTATCATATAGTCGCTAAAAACCTCTTTTGAGCGATAAGAAAATGGATTTTTACACCTTTTATGAAGTAGTCGTAAAATTTTGAGAGGATTATAAAATTAATCTATAGTTTAGATTAGAGTGAACGTATTGAACTTATCCATCATCATAGGATCTCGGCTGCATCTTTATTGGTTTATCTAGGTTTATATGAGAGCGACTGTCTTCTGACTACCAGCCCTGAGGGGTAGGACATGAATATTATCATCGTATACCTACAATTTATTACTACCCTAATGTTGCACATGACCATAGGCCACTGTAACTACTTTCCATCAGGTGGGCCGTGTGCTATTCTGCCACCTAAGTGGTATTAAAAAAAAACAAAAAAAAAACAAGCAAGTAATAATAAATTCTAACCACTAATACTTTATGATAACAAGCACGATAATCCATATTCCATCTGCATTAACGTACCACAGATTATATAGGTAGTAACTGTGTAGGAAGAATTCACGTAATTCATTGACATAACAAGCATCTGTCATGCGCGAAGAGAGCGTGCGTTTGCGCGGCATTGTTTTGCGCGGGAAAGTAGGAGCTAACTACTGCCAAACGATATACAACCTTATTTACTACAGTAGCAGTTAGTTTATTAGTTATTGTGCGATAATTTTGTCATTATGCAACATTGTGTCAGGATTAACAAAAAGTCTTTTGTAGTTATGATGTCTATGGGTTGTGAAATGTCCTGGCTTGTTATGCTGTAATTGGACAATTTGCATTTTTTTGGACCTGTAGTTGTGAAAAACTATAATGGTTAGAGAGGAGTTATGGCAATTTTCAGCTGATTTAGGAAAACCATAACAACTTACTGTAGATACTTACCAGAGTGGTTTATGGGTCTCCATCAAGATCTGCCGGGTCCAAGTCAATCAAAGTCAAAGGAGGCGGAGGCAGACAGGAGACCGGCTCCATGCAAGATTGAAAAAAGTGAGAGGGGAAAACTTCGCGACTGCGGCCCGGCTGATCTAGAGGCGATGGAGTCGCGAATCCTAGACAGCATAGCGGCCGCCACCCGACAGATCCTTGCCCACAGCGAGACGGCGGAGAAGGGCCACGCAGAAATCGTCGAGGTCACCAAAGAACTGAAAGACCTCAAAAAACTTAACGAAGAAGCCCTGGATAGGTGGGAGGACCGTACACCGAAGCCCAAGCCCATGTACTCCGTGGTGGTCTCCTCTAAGGATGAGATGGCTACCGCCGACACCATCCTGGGGACCATCAGGGCGACAATGAATGCGAAAGAAGAAGGGTGGGTGAGGGTAGAGAAGATTAGAAAAGCAAGAGATAGAAAGGTCATAATCGGGTGCAGTACGGCTGAGCAACGGGAGAGAATGAAGGAAAAGTTGGAGCGGAACGAAGTTTTTAATGTGCAAAATATCAAAAACAGAGACCCGCTTCTGGTGCTGAAGGGTGTACTGAAGGAGCACAGCGACGAAGATGTTCGGCGCGCCCTTCAGAACCAGAACGCCGAGATATTCGGCCCTCCCGGCAGCGAAGAGAGCCGAATAGTCATCAGATACAAGAAGAGAGCGCGGGACCCAGATTGCCACCATGTGGTAATAAGCGTGGCGCCGGCGACCTGGGCGAGGGCGACTGCGGCGGGTCGAGCATATGTCGACCTGCAACGTATTGTGGTGGAGGACCAGTCGCCCCTCGTCCAGTGTACAAAATGCCTGAACTTCGGCCATGGAAAGCGCTTCTGCCCCGACAAAGACGAAGAGGACCTTTGTGCGAATTGTGGGCCACACTACCACACCAAAGACCAGGAGTGCCACAGCGACAAGATTGCTGCGACTTGTATAAACTGTTACCGGGAGACCGGGGAGACTAAATACCATCATGCATTCTCCTCGCTCTGCCCGGTGCGGCAAAGATGGGACGCAATCGCCAGGGCATCGGCAGCCTATGAGTAGCGATGCCCTGGGGACTGTGCTCACGGCCCGTATGTGGGACCATAGGTGGCATCATTGTTTTATTGTATTCATTGTTTTCTTTCTTGTTTTGTGCGTATTGTCTATTAATGTTGTATAAGAGATAGAAATAAGACAAATTGGCCCATCGGGGGAATACAAACCTCTTTCATACGTACGGTAACTCCACCTAAATATAAAAACATAACTCATAACCTACCTACAAAACACAAAAGTAAACTGTACATAATTTTCTTCACACGATTTTAGGACGTACATTTACACCCCACACAAACATATACTACATCAAAATTAACCTTCTACACATCGGGCGTTCTGCTTTTTGTATTAGATAAAAACTGCAGAACAAACCGGAAACAAATACACATACAACACAAACTTACACGAACAAAATAAATTGAAATAACACACAATAATATAGTTTCCCTAATCTAAATAAACAATAGAACTCCCGAGAAATGTTATTCGAACATTCTCTTACTCATATACTTAATTACACCTATTATAAATCAAAAACTTCCAATCAAATCACTTTTTCTATATGTACCTCCTTAAATAATATTATTAAGAAACTTTAATCTTTCTATTCCCTTATCTGTTCATATTATACTATCGTAATCATACACTTAAATTCTATCTCTATGTCCTAGCAATTGTGATAAAATCTTCCTAAGGAAGATTTTAACCAATAATGCACCTGTAAAAAACTTCTATCTTCCCATCCTATTAATCTAATCTATCAACTATTACAAACATATACATATATATATACATAATACTTATACATCTACTTATATACTTATATATCTACATACTTATACACTTATTATCTATACTCGTAACGATCCTCCCCGGGATGAGACTGTGCTGGGAGCGTGTGCCTTCACCCTATGTTTACGTGGGGTGGAGGCGCATGTTTCCACCACCTTATTTTTAATTTTATTTTATGTTTTATTTGTGTTTTATGACTGTTTTTTGTTTTATTCGTGTTCGCTTGAGTGTCGATTATATACTTATGGTCGGTACTTAAGCGGATATACTACATCTACTTATATACTTATATACTTATATATCTACATACTAATATACTTATTATCTATACTCGTAACGATCCTCCCCGGGATGAGACTGTGCTGGGAACGTGTGCCTTCACCCTATGTTTACATGGGGTGGAGGCGCATGTTTCCACCACCTTATTTTTAATTTTATCTTATGTTTTATTTGTGTTTTATGACTGTTTTTTGTTCTATTCGTGTTCGCTTGAGTGTTGATTATATACTTGTGGTCAGTACTTGAGCGGATATACTTATATACTTATGATGACCGTCCCTGGGGTGAGACTGTGCTGGGGACGTGTGCGTTTACCCTATGCAACACGCGTGGGGTGAGTGCACATGTTCCCCACCACTTCAGTTTATATACTAAGTGATAACGCGTTTGGTCGCTTAAAATGTTGAATATATACTTATACGCTTACATACCTATATACTTATATACTCATATTATGAAACCTGGATTAATAAAATATATATTACATCTATCTTATATGACATAACTATAATTATTATCATTTTTAAAACATATAAACCTCTTTACAATGCGTAATACATATAACTATTATATATGAAACTATATCTATCCATGTTTCTGCGACTCAAACTAACTTTGAAGCCACAGAAACTGCCTTTCTAATATAACATACACTTGTAACAACTTAACTTTATTTTTTCTTTATTCGTATCCCTTTAACACACTATTATTGATATTTTCTGGTATATATATAACTCTATATTGTATTTTTTATAACTAACTATCACTGATTTGACTTGTAACAAGGGCCCCACAAGATCAATCGAGTGGGGGGACTCCTGTAGAGTACCAATGGAGTGCAGTACCCTCGGGTGCTGTACTCTGATGGGACTCCAAAATTTTTAAAAAAAAAAAAAAAAAAAAAGTCAATCTCACCTGTGGCCTTACCATAAACCTTAAAGCAGGTCAATAATTGAACTGCTGTCATTCTACCATCTGCAAATGTCACTTTGTAATGTCATATAAATACCTATATAGGACTACAAAGGGATTACAAAGTGACATTTGCAGTTGGTAGAATGATAGCAGTTCAATTATTAACCTGTTTTAAGAGTTCATGGTATGGGTCCTGCTAGCTGGTAGGTACTTACAGTTAATTGACGGAGGCGACTCTGGTGCAGGGTTTTTCTTCGGGGTTGGAGGCCAGACGGCAGTCGCTCTGTAAAAGTCAAAATAAACCAAAATTATAGACAGGAGGTCCTGAACATGTTAATAGGACTCACCATACATCCGTTATGTTATAACACTTCAAACATACTCGTATATACTGTGATGTTATCGATGTTCAAAGGAAATGCGTACGGATGCAGTGCAGGACGGATGCGGATGCTCACCAGCTGCTCTTGTTCATATGCTCATTCTAAAAGGTTTAGCCTTAACCGGTAGCAATATGTCATCGCAGTACAGTCAACGTCTGAAGTTGCTTGTAAGCAATAATATTTACAAGTCATTTTTTCTATTTAAAAATACGAGTAGTACCTAGTAACCAAAATTGCATGTGTGTTAGGAGTGGATTCATGTATCGGGGCACAGTGTATTGATGTATTATACCTAGTATTTTCCCCAAAGGACCAACTTATTCTATCTCAAGTTCAATTTATTATGTTATGAAGCATTTAAGAGCTAAGGTAATCAATAAACTAGAATCTGTCAAGCTACTTTAGTCGTTGACTGTACCTCGTGGTCCACTTTCACTGCGTTTGTCTCCTGGACGAGTCGGTCTATCCGGCACAAGGTCGCCTTTACAATGCTATCTGATTCATTCGACTCTAGATGCGGCCTCGATATGTTACTCTGACAAGATGAGTTATCGACTTTATCGTTCAACATTAAGATTCTATAACTATTGGAGCCATGGGGATTTTTAACTTGTATTGTTTTGAGTATGCGATATCTCCACGATATCCGACACAATAATACATGGTAAATCCGACACAATAATTCAACCTGCGACTTTTGACGCGAACGGCGAACCCGATGAAAATGCCTATAAATTGCACAACTTCTAATTAAAAACGGTATGCAAGTGCTAGATACAAACAGCATCAACCAAAGATATACAGTACCTATTTACCGGTAGGTATGCTAATAATATACTTCCTAGATCAACGACCCTGCGTATAGCGAGATGATTACTGCTACAGAGTTGATTATACCTCTATCTATCTACATACTTGGCAGCTAATCGTAAAAATATGCAGAGTATGACTCTGCCGTAAAAGTGATTTTACTTCTATTTTTGTGGAGACAGTAGTACTCGTTTAATAATACTTGCATCGGAGGTAAACTACGTAGTTTACAAGCAAGTATTGCACTCATGTGAGTGAGAGCCATAATTCCTCTAATTATGCGAGCATCAATAGTTAAACTAGTTTGAATTTCGGATTGGGTAAAAGGTGTTATTAGGAAATTCACAGCAATTGTACAGTCAGGAAAAAAAGAGTCCAATAAGTAGCAATAGGCCTGCACCATATTACACGTGGAACAGGCAAATCATAGTTTAAGAATGTGGGTTTTCATATACATCAACCTCTCCCAAGGAGACAGGTGTTAATTTATATAAAGGTATGTGTGCACTATAGTGCTGTAACTCGATAGTTCTTAAAAAAATTCAAATACCTATGACTTGTTGACATTACATTTTTAGTGTTGTCCATATTCCCAAATAAGTACCGGCCTCAAATCACACAGTGAAGTTTGGTAGTGGCCTTCGGACGATCGGTTGTGTAACGATTGAGAGCTAGTTAACCTTTGATTTTATTGACGACTGTACTTCCCTTCTCTTCCTCTCATTGGAGTACATGCTTTATTTGTTGACATTATGCAAACGTTCTATAATTCGGTAGATTTGGAGGTGGCAGAGATAGTATGGTCCAGCCGGTCCGAATGAGAAGTACACGTAGAGACCTACTACACCTCATTAGTATATACTGCATAGTTAATACGTAAAGAGGCCATCAAATTCCTTGGGGCCGAATTCCACTACCCTGCAAAAGTGCAAGCCGGCACACCTGAAAATTTACAGATGGCTCAGGCTTTTCTTTCGGGGTTGGCGCCAACTATTAACTTACCTGGGGTTGGAGAAAATACAAAATAAACTAAAGCCTGCTTCAACTTCTTTGACGCAGATTTCGGACTCCAATGTACGTAGTTTGCATTTGATCGGGATATTGCACTCGGAAGATAGTTTAGTATGTGAAAAGCGTAACACAATAGGCAAACCCTTAAAGAATGATCAATCTACATGTTATTATACTTTTTCTCACTACCCAGTCAGTGATTAGAGTGTGACAACAAACATGTTTTACTGAAGAACAGAATTTTAAACCTAATCGTGTTTATCAGAGTACTGATACTGGCCGGTAGCACAGGTGCTGTAATTCAAGCGTGAGATGTCGGATTTCCTCGCGTGCATCGATTCACTGCTCACTCGAGTGACGTGATTTTTAGGACAATGACACACTTTAAGCACTGCTTAAAATTATTTTAAACTACAAAATAGGGGATGTTATTGACGTGGTACTGGTAGAGCATACGATTGCTACGATTCTTTATTAGTGTAATTATTTGTATTTATATGTCTGGGTGTTTCATGTAGGTAGTGAAGCCACAAGGTGATTTTATTTTAATTTGATGATACACTAGCATCGTCACGTGGTTCACTTGCGTTAGGAATTCCGTGGGAATATCTGGCTACTGTGGCTTTCTTTGAAGGAATTTGAATCGGTCCCGTTGTTGATTTTCTTAATTATAAACAAGCCTACATTCGTACAAATTTTTCCTTTGCAGTATAGTATTAATGTACATTTTTATTCAAAGGCTATGCATATATTAGCTAGTAACTATTAATAGCATGAAATAATACATTCTTAATGCTCTGCTTGGTATCTATTCACATCACGTCGGCTTCTATGTTTAGACACTTTAGACGGTTAAATAGCTTCACATAAATAATAATGTAGGTATGTAATTTGCACATACCTATGCTGGCTATTCTTACGTATTCCTGTGCACGTACAGAATATTTATATTTTAACGAAAATATTCAAATATAAAGATCGAATAAAGAAGAATAGAATAAATATCAATTAATTAGCTTTTTAAAGTCGACTGCTGGATGACAGCCTCTTCTAATGTGGGCCAGAGCATACATAAATTACTGAATACTCAAGCAACTTCTACTTGCTGGTCAGTTGCTTCCAAAAATATTTCAAAGTTCGCGCTGATTACCTTAAAAAAGGTGAAATTTCTTACCATCTTTTATCATCTTTTTCCAAAAGCCATTAAGACTTTTCAAGTCGATGTAAAAAACAAAAGATCAAGGTACTGTTTATATAATTATGACAAAAATATAGATAGATAAGATATATTACGATATATTTAATATCGTAATTGAAACATACTTATAATCCTCTACATAAAGCCTTCTTTTCTGACTTGTCATTAACACGGTAATCGTGACGATCGTTTTATATAAATAAGCCTTTAATAAATAGCGTACAGGAGCTTATAATCAATCGTGAGCGATTTCATGGCCGTTGAACCTTAAGGCAATTCGTGCGGAGTATGATGGGTATACCTAATCTTGGTAATTGTATACCTGTTATTTTACAATGGGAACCTTGACGAAGTACACTTTGAATGTTGAACGAACAAACGGTTGCTGTCCAAATGTCATTAGTTACAAATAAACAAAATTATTGGCGAATAGCTGTAGGAGCTCTTTCCCACGATCCATAAGAACCTGTTCCCGGGATAAAAAGATATCTATGTAAGTACTATTCCAGAATACAAACCCTGTGTCAGGATAAATAGAAGTGTATAGGAGTCCCACAAAGTCCTTCGGGGTCAAGCTGATCTCACCACTCCGGTTACAGTTTCCAAATTGAAAGTCATTTTTGAGTCAAAAGTTATTTTCAGAATTCCACGCAAGCGGTGTCATGGAATAAGCTTGTGTCTAATAATATAAATCTACATACATACATACATACATATACACACGCTTGAAATCCCCGAATTGGTAGACCAAGGTGACTATCACCCA
The DNA here is from genome assembly GCA_914767945.1 of Eilema depressum. Classification (NCBI taxonomy): domain Eukaryota; kingdom Metazoa; phylum Arthropoda; class Insecta; order Lepidoptera; family Erebidae; genus Eilema; species Eilema depressum. Next base: position 13,063,910 of record OU612031.1, read on the forward strand.
CATTTCACCAATCATGATGTTCGGTCCCACGTAATAGGGGGCGAGCTTATAACCATTAAGCGAGCACTTAGTCGTGGGCCCTATCCCTCAGTGGCCTTCTACAACACCCACAGGTACAGATAGAGTGATCCTATTACCCTCCACCGGGAACCAACACGGCTAATATAAATCTACTACTCAATATACCTGTCATACACGTCACTACTTCATTAGCAAACAACCCACAACAATTTTGATCAGCGCATCGATGTGTCGTCGCCCTTACGAAGCGGATGGCCCACTCGATCATGTAATTTACGCAACTCGTATAAGCATGGACACACTTGCGAGACTGGAATTTTGTGGGCCGTATGTCTGGAATGTGCTGAGTATGGCCCACTTTATGTTAACTGTTAGTAAATTAAGTACAAGTTCGAGTTAATAACGGTTTGTTTTTGTGTAGTCAATGTTTTATTGATTGTTTCGAGAAGTGATCGATCGGATGGTGGTGCAGGTTGTTGGGTCCGTTGTTGGGTCAAGTGACAGTGAAATTAGAAATATCCGTTTTAAAATTTGACAAGGTATATTAATCAGTATGATTGGAAAACAATAAACGATACCCGCTCTCTGAGTGTAGACAGTCAGAGAGTATGTATCGTTTTATAAACTCAGATTAGAATCTGAGTGTATCCTGCAAATACAGTGCCGGATTTAGAGATGTGGGGGCCCCGGGGCCACACAGGTGTGGAGGCCCCCTGGCCCTAACTTATTTTCCATGTAATATTATGAACAATTTTTTTGTCGACTTTTTTTTGAAATAAAAAGAGTGCCTGAAAAGACGGTGACTCTGTTAGCTTTTATCTGTAAACTTTGTCTTATCTTATCTTATCTTTTAACAAGCACAAAAATATTTAAAGTAGGTAAAAAAAAAAGATAAGAACATAAGCACATTATGTGACTGTCATACTGAATTTCGAAGTTCAAAATAGCGATGACCAGCTGTGCAATTCACTAACAAGCACAACGATGCGACAACGATGCGAGTCGCAACGATGTGCGCGATAGACACTGTCATTGGTCGATTTCCAATGACGTGATACAATCTGACCAATGACAATCTACGTTGCGCCTCGCATCGTAGTCCTCGCTTAGTGAATTGCAGTGCTGTAGCCCTAAAGTACCGAAACGCGACTCACGGTAGTGCGAAAGTGCGCCACATCGATATCCATAATTTCGAATGTTTTCCACCGCGAAGCACGGTAGTGCGAAAGTATTCCACATCGATTCACACATTGTCGAATGTATTCCAGCACGATGCACGTCAGTGCGAAAGTCTAGTGAATGCGAAGGCATGCCACAATGACATAGTCACACATCCTATTTTCTGCTAACTCGAAGGCTACAATTATGAACTTCAGATCAATATTTAGTTCATTTAGTGCATATCTTAGAATAATTTCTAAAGAAATTAGGTACGTAAACTTAGAATATAATAAAAAACTCTTTATTGACGTTGTTCTGATATTAATTCAAGTTCCAGTAGGTAAATCTATAACTTTACACACTCACACAAAACATCGATTCGTCAATCATCAATTTACAGCAAATATTTCTGTGTAAAGCAAGAAGTAGCATGCCTTCGCATTTACTAGACTTTCGCACTGACGTGCATCGCGCTAGAATACATTCGACAATGTGTGAATCGATGTGGAATACGTTCGCACTGCCGTGCTTCGCGGTGGAAAACATTTGAAATTATGGCTATCGATGTGGCGCACTTTCGCACTACCGTGAGTCGCGTTTCGGTACTTTAGGGCTACAGTTCATCGCTATTTTGAACTTCGAAATTCAGTATGACAGTCGAAATGTGGCTTTAAAATTGTGATGATGATAACAATTTCGAGGACCAGTTTTGGATCTTGCAACGTTTTATTTGTTGCATTGAATCTCGCCAAGATGTTGTTCCAAAAGATAGAGATGCAAATAATGCTGTTTTAACCCCGGGTTTACATACTGCCGCTCGCATTGCTCATCGTTTTGCCAGAAATTTTCGCGCGATTAATGCCCTAGCATTCACACACTCCCATCTTCGCGTTGGTCCGCATTACAGTATTCGCCCTGCAACGGAGACGGACGTAAACGTATGGAGGACAACGCTGTAGCAGTGTACGCATTATGCTTTTACAGCATAGAGAATTAATTAAATAGATTATTAATAAAAACTATCACTTTCAACTACTATACACTTTCCGTAGATCGATATAAATATTTTTAAAAGTAAATATTCGAGGAGCAATAACGAAAGTCGTGTTTACTGATTAGCGCCATCTAGCGGTCTCGTATAGTTCATCGCGCTAGTATTGCCGCTCCTTTGACTCGCGCCGCCAAGCCGACATTCGCAGCAACATACGCGGCAGTACTCGCGACATGACGAATATACCATTCACACTACGTCTCTGCCCACTTCTCTCGCCACTTCCCTCGCTCTGCCGCGAGTATGTAAACGCAGCTAAGACCATTCACTTTTGTAGAAGGTACCCTGCTTCATTTCTCACGATGCCTTTTTGCTCAGTATCGGAAGATATACTGATTAGAGCTTCAGTCAGAATACTTAGCGCTAACTCGACAGATCCCATACCCACTGCAATTCACTAAGCGAGCACAACGATGCGACAAAGATGCGAGGCGCAACGTAGATTGTCATTGGTCAGATTGTATCACGTCATTGGAAATCGACCAATGACAGTGTCTATCGCGCACATCGTTGCGACTCGCATCGTTGTCGCATCGTTGTGCTTGTTAGTGAATTGCACAGCTGTACGCATAGGTGATGATTTGCTCGAGGGCATGGACCAGCTTAAGTACCTGGGATCTGTACTTCATATGACCGGTGAAATGGTAGTCCATTTCACACGACGTCAGAGCACGTATTGCTGCCACGCGGGCTAAGTGGCGAGAAATTACTGTCGCCACGTGTGATACCAAAATGCTAGTCACGTTGAAAGGACAGGTCTATACGACGATCATTAGGCCTGTCCTCTTATATGGTTGTGAGGCGTGGCCGCTGCTAGAGCGACACAAGCAAAAACTGCGTGTCACGGAGATAAAAATGCTGTAAAGATCGCGTGAGGAACTCTCGCATTCGCGGCAGCCTTCATGTCCGTGACATCGCAGATAAAATGCAAGAGAGCCGCTTTCGCTGGTGCAGCTGCGTTTTGCGGCAACTGCCTGGCAATAGCGCCCCCGCCGAGTCCAGGTAGACGGGGCAGGCCCAAGTCCTGGCTTGACATCGTGGAGGATGACATGCGTGCAAATGGTCTTACTACCATGGACGCCCAAGATCATGCGAAGTGGAGGAGGAAAAGCCGAAAGGCGAACCCTGAGCTCCAAGGCCAACTTGGCCACGGATGCAATCGGGAAAATGCGTCTGCATGAAGATGATGATGACTCATATTTGCAGGATCGTTATATGACTGACCACGGTAATCTTGAAAGTCTATTTGATAGTCACCTAAAAAAATTAGTAATGCATTTGCTATAGGTAGGAAACCTTTCTTGATCGATATAAAATAAATCGGGAGTTCACTGATACAGAATAATATTTGGATTTTTTAATTCTGGACACTATTTCAGTTAACCTTATCATATCACCCATAGAACTGATCAGGTTCTTCGCAAATTGTAGGCGAAAGAAGGGTAATTAAAGAGAGGTGCTGTATGGGGTAGGCAAGACTGCGATCGGGCGCTAGAGTTTCGTATTTGACCCGTTTCATACAGTCGCAATCAAACCATGTTTTTGGTCTCAGTTTGTTAATAAATGTTATATTTTGATAGATTAGAGAGCTTTGTGATAAATTATAATGATCACGTCACGTAATGAAAATATACTACATTTCGTTACGTTAATTAGCTAGTTCGGTAAAAATATTTTTTCCACATCTTCAATCATTAATTTCAACCTTGTTTTTTGTTTTTGTTTATTAGTGATCACTTTTTTTTTTCGACGCCTATCTCTTGTGGAGGCCCCCTTTTTGTGGAGGCCCGGGGCCATGGCCCCGGTTGGCCCCCCCTAAATGCGGCACTGTGCAAATATCTTCTCGACCATGCCAACTTCACTTGTAAGTTGGTACAACTGCAGAAGAGGCCCTGGGGTTAGACATCAGTCCGTAAAGAAAAGTATAGGAGGAGTAGGAAGCGGACCCGGAGCTCCAAAGTGCAGGTTTTGGATGCAACTGGGATTGGCACTCGGATAATGATTATATAATCTTTTAGTGTTTTTAGATTTCTGTACGCCGAACGAAGTGTCAGGTACCCGATTGCGGGCGGAATAAAGGTGTTTCTTTATGGTACCTATTGTATCCGAAACTTTGTCCGCAACTTCGGATATATGCTTCATAGTGGGCCTGGTTAATTTATTCTCACACCTGAGCCTGAGGTATTTCAGGGCCAGGAAATCGTAGAAATATCTCTCAAAATACGCAATTCTCCCACATATTCACTGATTTTATGATACGTTATCTGCCATGGGAATCGAACCAAGGGCATTACGATTTAAAGCGTGCTAATGGAATGCGTAATTAAAATACTACTCATTGTGTTGTTTTTCAATGAAAAAGTGTCCAGACAGCTGTGCGTCGACACGCGCACGCGCCGACCGGTTACTTACGTCCTTTGAGTAAGTATTGACGTCGATTTGAGGTCGTCACTCAGGATACCTATTAATTTAGATCACAGATTAAATCATATATTCTATATTTAGACCTAGCAATAATATCTACTGATGGCCAACTGTAATGTCCTTACAAATTATGAATTCGACGACCTGTAATACCACTCTAGAGTGAACGTTAGAAGTCGCTGGTTCGAATCCCGTTCATTGTAAATATTGTATGTAAATCTATTTGCATCAGTCTGAGTATTTCACGTCGGTTTATAAATTTTTCGTTAATTTTTTATATTCAGTGGATAAAATATACACATACCACATAGATTTAAAAGCATAATATACTACTTTACTAACTGCTCTACATACCTCTCTAGGCCGACCGGTTATTGTCTATGCAAATGGCACCCACACTGACCCACAGGTGTACGACTATGAACCTTACCTTCACAATACCTTCATTATCAGACCTAGTTCCTATAGTAATGGCTCACTCAACACTACCAAAGCACTAAGGTGTGACGTAGTTGATTATCATGTCACCATTGCCATCACAGCCTTACTCCCAAATGCATCCAAAGCTTGCACTTTGAAACTCGCACTTCTTCTATATATCTTGTTTTTACTGATTGAGACTTTATGGGAGCGACTACCGTATAACACCTAAAGGAACTACCGAAAGAAAGCTCCGAACGTCATCTGTTCCGTCGACTTTGGTCTACACCATTCATCAGGTGTTAGCTAACTGGCCCCGATGGGCTCCATGCACGCATTGTTGTGTATTATTCCTATAGTAATTTAGTACCCATCCACTAGCTATTAACCGCGGCTCCGATCCCCCATCAGGAATATAGGTAATCTAGCCATAAAACGAAGCCTATAAACATATTATGTAATTCATACTTACCTACATCAAACTCTTACAGCGGCATATAAGTATATCCATCTAAAGACTGACGTCATTTTATTATGACAGCCCTTTGAATCAGATAAAGGTGATGAAGTGATAGTAATAAAGAATCGTGACTGCTTTTGGTTTTGATATTAGTGTCAGATACGTACGCAATACGCTTAATATATTTGGTAGATGTCTTGATATCAACTGCTATGCTTCATGGGTTCACTCATGTTTATTTAGGATTCTGCTTACTGTGGACTGATTGTGAATACAAATTGTTAGATTTAGTGCTCAAAAGATTTGGTATCTTTGCTATTTTTTTGGCAGTATACCAGAAATATGTTTTTGAAGTTATATCAAGTGTCTAGTGGATAATCTTCTTCCTCTTAGCGTTAATTCCCAGTCGCATCCGAAGCTTTTTCAGCTCGGAGTCTGGGGTCCGCTTTATCAGTCTTAACTACGAATTTGGCTAGACCTCGATATTTTCCGTGAAGCGATTGTCATCTGACCTCCACAACCCAAGGTTAACATTAGGCGATATCGTAGCTTTGCAGTTAGACCGTTGTTTTTGGTTTTTTGAGGGCTCCAACTACCCGTAACGACTGCCATAGATGTTCTTATGGCAACCGGGACCGACGGCTTAACGTGCTCTCCGAGGCTCGACCAGACCATGCAAATACCCATATTTCATGAACACAAATATTTGCACTGAGCGGGGATCGAACCCGCGCCTCCTGCGTAGCGGCCGCGTTCACTACCGCTACGCCACGAATTTAAGAATTCCGATTTTTATAAGGTGTCGTGCAATTTAGGTATTTCGCTCAAAAGGGTTCCGAATCAATTGAAATTCCGAAACCCAGAAATCCGATGTACCTATCGTAAAAATTTAAATTTCAATTGCTAATTATGAACAATTAAGATTGTCAGATTGCCGAATTTCAAGATACCGAATCAGCCTCATCTCCTAAGATTCTTTTTCCTCATCCTCTGTCCCCAATCTATTCATATATACTGGAGCCTAAATATTGTAATTATATAAATTACAATGTATTCTTTATGTAGTTTACTTTCTACTTGTAACGAGACAGAACGTCACATGTCTTTATAAGTAATAAATCGATTTCTGGTAGATGGCGCTATTCTTATCAGATTGTAACGAGACAGAACGTCACATGTCTTTATAAGTAATAAATCGATTTCTAAGAGATGGCGCTGTTATCAATAATAAAATTAATATTTAGAATTAAAATAACAAAGGTTTGTTGCAATACGATTCATGAAATAATCTGTTTTAGAGGAAAAGCTAATAAATGAAATTGGATTGTTGATAAATGTAATGAAAGATAGGGTTTTTCATATTGCATCATCATATTGACTAGTCTAAGTAATAATACGGGTTTCTGGTAGATGGCGCTGTTCTTATCAGATTATGATGGTTTTAAATCGATATAATTATACTATTTGAAGAGATATTCTAATAATAAGGAATTCTAATTTAATTTAATGTTTTAAATTGGTTGTACAAAAGGGTTTTTATTATTAAATAATATTATTAAAAAAAAAAGGGAAGGAAAGAAATACTTGGTATATTTTGTTAGGTTGGGGATATTGATAGATGTTTAGATAGTTTCCGGTTTGGAAGTTATTTATAATGGTAAATAAATAGAATGAATTACAAAAAAAGGTGAATTGAAGTAAAGAGAAGGGAAGTTAATTCAGTTAGGCATTTTAAATTGTATAAAGTGAATATTTCTCACAGGGAGTTAATATTAATAATTAAAAAAAAATATATTTATTAAGTTGCGAGCATTGGGAAGCAGTACTGGATTGGTCTAGAAATATTGCGGGGTTTGTAGAAATTAAAAAGAGGATTTAGAAGACGCTGATTGGTGCAAAGGAGACTCCCGCCGAATTAGACCGCGAAAATTGTGAGAAAGTTGGGATTTGGCGCGATCCTCGTTCACTTTCTTCGGGGATAGCTAACGGGGAACAACTGAGTGCGGGTTACCAAGCGGGATTTTGGAAAATTTGTGGTAAACTAGTGAAACTTTGCTTTGTGAATTGATTGAAATGATTTTCTTATATTGAAATTCGTGTTAATTCATTATAATTGATAAAATCGCGTTGCATTTGTGTAAAATCATGATTCTTTAGTGAAATTTTAGCTCGAACATTGGTTGAAATGTCGCGTTAACAGCATCTTGTTGGAATGGTAGCAAGACTCCTTTCCTGGCTTCGCTGATTATCTAGATATGAAGCGTAGTTCGTTCGAGTGAGTCTGCTCAACGGCCATTCCTAACGCGAGATGTTGTTTTAGGAGTTCGAATGGGGATAGTAGGTATAAAAGGTTAGGCTAGGGCTAGGGGCTGAGGCCATAGGAATAGCTAGGGAATCCCAATAGGTAAGTCTGTCGATGTGGCAGCCACGAGTGGAGACCTGACGGTGTTAACTAAGCTCGTGACCACTTTTAGCTAGTTTGCTGATAATCCAAAATGGCGGGACAGCTTTCGACTTTACCTGAGTTTCAGGGTCGAAAAAGCCATCTGAGTGTTGATACCCAATAGTTTGACCTAGTCACATTTATTGAAGTCAACAGCTCAGTCTTATATAATTATATATTTATTTATGCACACAATACATATGTAGGGTCGTCATGAGGCAACATCCCAGACTACGGTCGTTGTTCTTGTGACAAAACACGGGTCTTAGGTACGCCAAAATCAGGCTTGACTCACCTGTAATCTTTATTAAAATAGTTAGGGACATAACACACCACACAATTAGTCTAAATGGGTATAATTTGTACAAACACAGGGAATAGACTTATAGGTAGGTGTAGGTACACTTGATAAACCGGGATTAGGAATAAACTAACTTTAAGCGTAATTACGTCTGTTATGGAATCTAATAACCGTCATGGTTTGTTGTAGGAAGGGGCTATAATTATTATGTAAAGTTCAGTGTTAGACCAATATGATACGGTGATATAAGAAGTTACGAGTGTGTGTGGCTTTGTGTTTGAATCTGACTTTAACTCAATGATACAGTCATGAATTCCCTCAAGGTCAGTTCGAATTATTGATAAAGTAATATTTCAGAATCTTAACTGTTATACTCTTTAATTCAATACAGAAACTATTCAAACAACCTAGCTAATAGTTGATACAAGTATTATTAATTTCAAACTCCTTGACAAAAGATGAATTGTCTGTTTAAAGGCATTATAGAAAAGTATTATTATTGTTATTCTAAATCAAGAGACTACCATAATTTGTAGTGTAATTTAAAGTGTCAAATTGGTCATTTGAATAAAAACAAGACTAAAAGTCAAATAAAGTATCTTATAGTATTACAATATTAGTATTCAATCATATACTAGACTATTTGTTTAGCCAACCGGGTATAGTAATATTATGAACAAAAGATAAACATAGTACCTACCTATTAACGGAAAGTGTAACGATATGGGGTTGGTGATTGATAACCGATTGTAGATTGAGTCATTCATGTTCTTGTGTTGTTTTGCAGTTAGTTATATTTTATATGCAAATAACCAGAGAAAACCGTTAAGGTTTAGTTTATCATGACGGGACTTATGTCTATTCTACTGTGACTAAAATAGTTCTCAATTGCAACAATTGACTTAGTATTTGCTCATTTAATCGAGTATGGTCTGGAGAATGAGAATCTTATCACAATAGATGATATTTTCCAACTATGGAATAGATTCAAAACTCCTAGACTTGGGCAATAGACCCGTACACATATATAGTCTAATAATGACTTGTGGCAATCTTGGTGATGTGAGTAACTAATAAGTTTACAACTCAACTTTACCTACCTAAAACTTTAGATTGGTTTTGGTGAAATGGACATTAGTTCTAAGATGAAATCTATTGTAAATTTCTTAAGTATCTACTGCAAATATGCACTCTAACATGAAAGGGAATATAAAGGTTACTTATTATTCTCTCAGTTCATTGTATACCTACTTTAATTAGGTTCTACATTAAAAGATTGTTATATACATCTCTATGATATTTTTACACCTCTAGAAGGGGAATATATATAAAGAGAATACTCTTATAATTTTACCTTAAGCCTTTAATTAGGTAAAGGGAATGATATATTGTAATTCCACGCCATTCGAATTGGTGTTTGTCTGTTATGGGTGCCAGATGTCTTGGCCAGGCGGAGTGAGTAAAGCTACCTATTCCATACCTATAGTAGACATAGGAACAGTTATTCCTCAGTTGGTGTGAACTGTACTGTCTTGGGCGTGTGTTCATGGGGCCCTAGACCGAAAAACAAATATATCATGTTGTGTACAATCATTGGTAATATATCAATAACTCATATAAGGTATTTGATCCAATGAGATTAATAATTATGAATAAATCACATAAGTGCAGGATTCAATTAGTCTATGTATTGAACTGAATAAACAAATAACATGTTGAAATCATTAGTTGTATAATAACTGAACTATAATTAATTTTAGTAAGAGATTAGGTAGGTATTACTATGAAAGAAGTTTAATAAGTTAGATAATATCAGAATTATTTAGATGGGTAGTCATTATAACTATCATAATTAGTTTCAGTAGTAAATTAAGTAGGTATCCAATTTAACAAATATAAATAGGTCAGGTAATATATTTATAGAAAGTGAGGGTTTCCTTATCTTAGTTAGAGAGTTAGCTATTCATGTTTACAAACTAAGTAGTATAATAATTTAAGTAGGCGTTTATTTTAATGAAGAATTAGCACATACTCCCCTTTATAGAGCATAGGGTAACTACGTATCATGATAAGAGTCCTTTCCCACTACGACGTTCATTGGCCAAATTAATATTAAGTCGTAATAGAATTTATATGTATCATGATAGAGTTATTTGATAAGTAAGTAGGTATTGTATTGATAGATTTGACATCAAATGTTAGCTAGGAAGTTGAATAGGAATTGTGAGCTTCACATGGGTGTGGGATAAGAGTATGGTAAGAGTGGAAAGTAGAGGGTAAGGTAGAAGAAAACGGTCAGGAGTTAAAGAGGGGTACAGGTAGGTAGGTAGGGAGGTTACAATTTGGTGGCGCCGTGACCAGGATCAGAATAGAATTAGGATAGGATAGGATAGTATAGGATGTCTTGGTGCTATGTTATAGTAGTGATGATGATGATTATTATTTTAGAACAGTTATAAATAAGTTATTGAAGTTTATAAGGGGGTAATTATTTATTAAAAAAAAAAAAAAAAAAAAAAAAGGTATGGGTGGAAACTAATGTTAATAATGAGGTATTTATAATGAGGAGGTACGGTATGTCTATACCGTACAATTTGTTGCCGTATAAATAAAAAGGTAAAAGGGAATAGTTGTGCTAAAATAATAAAACATAGTGAATAGCTAGAAATTATATTTTGATAATAATTGAGGATTGAAACTTTAAATATATTAATCTTAATTTTAAAGGTAAATGATTAGGGTCGATTAATTAGTTATATTAATAATAATAAATAATGAGGAACGATAGATAAGATAAATTAATATTATTGTGATAGTAATTGTTGAATGACAATAACAGTTTAGCAAAATGGGGGTCGTTAGTTAGACATAGTTGTTATTAGTAAATAATGGGGGTCGTTAATTGTTTTACATATATTTGTTGTAAATAAATAATGAGGGGTTGTTAATCTAAATAAATGAAGGAATCCAGTAAAAATAAATGATGGTTATAGGTTGATGAAAATTCCACTTATCCAAAATTTGAGTATTTGGATTAGGAAGGTTATTAAACTTAATATAGTGATGTTTAACATAGAATGTTATGTATGATAGGATGGAGAATTTTAAAACAATAATTGTAGGGCCTGAAAAAAAAAACAAAAAGGAAATTTAGTGAAATACAAGATAGGAAACGGTGGGAATTGGTATTATTTGTTTAATATCAATTCTCATCGATTTAATCGAGTTGAATTAACTTGTGTGAAAATTGATTTATAGTAAAATTTGTGAAAAAAAAAAAAAAATTAATTAATTTTAAAATTTGTGGAAATAACAAAGAATTATAATAGAGAAAATTTAAAATTTGTGGAAATAACAGTTTGTGCATTTTATTTTGAAAAGATTTTGTTTTTGAGTGAGGAAGATGGTTAGGCCTAATAGACGAAGGAAGGTGCCAGTTCGCTTTATAGAAAAAAGTGCGGTAAATACAGGAACGGATGGTTCAGAGGAGGTGGAAATGAGTGAAGTGGAGCCTCCAGTTTCCACTTCTCATCACTCAAGAAAGAGTCGTAGTCCGATTAGAAAATGCATAGGAAGGAGCAGGAGAGTAAATTCCACTTTGACGACTGTTATATTTAAAAGGTTGAATCGTGCTATAGAAGGGTTGTCTTCTCGATTAGAAATATTAAGAAAGGAAGTGAACGAAACTAAAACAAAGCAGAAAGATAGAGAAGAATGTGGTTTTAATACTGAGGCATCTTTGGGAAGAAATAATATTATACTTGAGGAACAGGAAATTCCGGACATATCTCAAACATCAAACAGTGAAAATCTGGAACCGAAGAAGGGGAACGCTTCCAATATTAGGGGGAATGCAGACCAAGATTTGTTTAGAAGTGTGAACTATCATATAAGAAATGTTACTATAGAGAAACCAAAATTTGGAGGTAAAGAACATATTCATCCGGTAACTTTCTTGGAAGACTTGGAAATTTATTTAAGGAAAATTGGTCATAATGAGAATCAATTGGAAATTCTACAGGAATGTTTAGAAGGTGAAGCCAGGGAATGGGCGAGAGTTTTCAATGTACGGTGGAATACCTTAGAGGATTTTAAATTAGATTTTTTGAATACCTATTGGGGTGAAAGTAAGCAAAACGAATTGAGACGAAGTATAGTAAATGGTGTTTGGGATCGTGAAAACTTTCCATCAATGTTGGGTTATTTCCTAAATTTAACAGGGAGGGCACAAATGCTTACATACAGAATGTCTGAGAAGCAATTAATAGGGGATATAATTAGGCAATTCCCAAAATACGTCCAACAAGGTTGGTATACCTCCAAAATAGATACAGTAATAGAAGCGGCAGAATATTTAAGAGGAATGGATGATATTGCCAACCAATACAATGGGGTAAATCAATTTGTGTCAACTAAAGGAAAAGAAACAGATAAGAAGTTTAAAGATTATCAGCAAGGATACAAAAAATGGCCAAAACCTTCAGCAAACCAAAAACCAAAAGAAGCTACAGCGGCGTTAGCTTCGGCAGAGAACGCTACATTAATAGAAGAAACAGTAGGGTTAAACTAGAGGGGATTGGAACTTCGGCTCTCGGTCCAGTCTCAATTTCAGGGAGCAAGGCATTAGAAATAATGTATAAAATGGGTTGGAAAGTAGGTTCATCATTGGGAATAAATGGAAACGGTATTAGAACACCTATAACTACTATATTAACAAATAGAAGTCGTACAGAAGGATTAGGTTATAAAACGTTAGAACCAAAACAGTTAAATATCGAGTTACAGCTAGTAAATTTGTTTAAATGGGTAAATAATATAAAACAAGGGGATTCGTTAGATTCAATAAATGCAGGAGTGGTGTTTGAGGAGGAGACGGATAGGGAAATAAATTTAAATTTTACATCAGAAGTTATGGTTCGAATATTTGAGCGTGAAGTAATAGCGTTAATAGATACGGGATGCGACATTACTAGTATATCTGAGGAGTTTTTAAATGAATTGAAAGCTGACGAAAATCATGATATCCCTTGGTTGCCGATTAAACCGTTCAATATTAAAACAGCTGTAGGTCATAAAAGTGGGGAGATTAGGAAAGTGGTTTTACTACCTTTAATGTTAGGAGAGTTTGTACAGCAAACTGGGTTTATAGTAGTACCAGGATTAATAAATCCAATAATATTAGGGTTTGATTGGTTGAGGAAGAATGAAGTGATACTTAATACAGGTCCAGTAGAAAGGGGTTTAATTCTGAAACAAGCGGAACAAAGATCTGTGATACCATTTTTAGAGGGGGGTAATGGTAAAAGTTTTAAAGAAGTGCAAGGGTTAATAGCTAGACAGGATAGACAGAGTGAGATAAATTGGTCGGAATTTGAGATTGATCTCAAATTAGAATTAGGTCAAAGAAAAGAATTATTAAATTTATTACAAAAATTTGGGAGTTTGTTTATTTCTCAATTAGGGAGGGCAAACTGTTATCAACATAAAATAGTCATGAGTTCAGAAGTACCAATTATTAGGAAAAGTTATCCTGTTCCATATGCTTATAGGACGAGAATTGAAGCTAAATTAAATGAAATGGAGGAATTGGGTATTATTAGTAGATCAGCAACTCCATATTGTAGCCCACTAACATTTACAATTAAAAAAGATGATTCTATTAGAGTGTTGCTAGATGCTAGAGAAATTAACAAATATATGGTTGCTGAAACAGAGAAACCACCTTTACAATTAGACGTGATAAATTCGTTTCATGGAGCAAATTTTATAAGCATAATTGATTTAAATAATGCATATTTTCAAATACCTATTACACAAGATAGTAAGAAGTATACTGGTTTCACTTTTAATGGGAAATCTTATGTTTATAATGTTTTACCTCAAGGGTTAAAAACATCGGTTGGAAGTTTTAGTAGAGCGATGGATATAATATTGGGACATGAAGTTAGAGAGTATTGTGTGAATTATTTGGATGATTTAGCGATAATAACTGTGGGAACGTTTGAACAACATTTGGAACACTTAAATGTAGTACTTGGAAAATTATGGAAAGCAGGGTTAACTTGTAATTTAAAAAAATGTGAATTTTGTTGTAAGGAGGTTAAAATGTTAGGTTATATAATTTCTACGGAAGGGTTACGAACTGATCCAGATAAGGTTAAAGCAATTCAAGAATTTCCAGTGCCAAAAAAATTAAAACAAGTAAGAGCATTTTTGGGGTTATGTAATTTTTATAGGAAGTTTATTCCAAATTATAACAGACAGGCTCAACCACTGTATAATCTATTAAAGAAGGATAAAATTTGGAAATGGGGTCATTTGGAACAACTAACCTTTGAACAAATTAAATCATTGTTTTTAAAAACCATTCGGTTACATCATCCAGATTTTTCCAAGCCATATTATTTACAAACGGATTGTTCACAAATAGGATTAGCAGGGGTTTTATATCAATTAGATAATGATGGAATGCAAAAAATATTGGGGTTTTATAGTAAAGCTTTAAGGGGGGCACAATTAAATTGGACAGTAACAGAACAAGAGTTTTATTCAGTAATTTGTTGTTTAGAGAAATTTGAAACTTATTTGAGGGGGGCAAAGGTAATAATTAGAACGGATCATAAGGCTTTGTTGTTTGTTAAAACTTGGAAGTTGTACAATGCAAAAATAACTCGTTGGATAAATTATTTAGAGAATTTCCAATATGAAATTCAACATATTAAAGGGAAAGATAATATAGTGGCAGATGTTTTATCACGTTATCCACCGAATGAAGGAGTATTACAGGAGGAAAGAAACAGAATGCCGAGTATTTTATATATGGGGGCTAGTCAAAATAAGGATTTGTTAAAAAAGTTAAGTCGGATAACGGAATATCAGATGAGAGATGAGGAAATAAATAAATTAATTAAACAAATTAAAGTTTCAAATGAGACAGGAAAGTCATTAAAGGGGTTAAGTAGTAAATGTAAATTAATAGACGGAGTTTTGGTTGTTTCTAGAGAAGGGGGAAAAGAAAATTCTATATTTTTACCAGGAGAACTTAGAGAAGAGGTAATTAAACAAGTACATTTAGAGATGGGACATCAGGGTAGTTATAAAATGCTAAAATATTTAAAACAACGTTTTTATTGGAAAAGGTTTGACTAGAAATGTAAAACAGTTGGTTAGGATTTGTGAAATTTGTCAATTAACAAAACACTCTAACTCTAATAAGGTGGGGCCTTGCTGTCCTATTGTTACTAAAGATATAGGAGATTTAGTTATGGTGGATATCTATGGTCCATTGCCAACTGGAAAGTTTGGAATGAACTATATGTTAGTGTTTCAAGATTCATTTAGTAAGTTCGTGAAATTTTACGTTTTGAGAAAGGCTACAGCAAAAGCAGTATTCAGTAAAGTAAAGAAATTGTTAGAAATTATAAAACCTAAAGTAATAATGTCAGATAATGGTACACAATTTACTAGTCGAGTATGGAAGGAAGGGATGGCTTCGCTGGGGATCAAAATAATTTACACTACTGTTAGGAATCCTAGACCAAATACAGTAGAGAGGGTTAATAGAGAACTGGGTAGATTGTTTAGAACTTATAATAGTACTAACCATAAGGGATGGGTAGATACAGTGCCTAAATTGGAAGAATTATATAATAATACCTTTCATGAGAGTACAGGTTATACTCCATGTGAAATAATGTATGGGACTTCTACTAAACTTTCTTTTGATGACAAAATAAATAAAGGTAATGATAAATTAAATATATTAGAAGTTAGAGAATTAGCCCATGAGAATTTAAAGGTGTCAGCGCAAAAGCGAAAATTAAAATTTAATAAAACCTGTCGGTTAATAGAATACCAAATAGGAGAATTAGTGAAAATTAGAAAATTAAATAGATCTAATGCTGAACTAAAATTGACAAAAAAATTTGAGAATTTATATGAAGGGCCATACATGATAGCTGGGAGTCCCTATAAAAATGTGTATATTTTAGTTCATCCGCAGAGTAAAGAAGTTAGAGGAAAATTCAATACAATTCATTTGTCAAAATTTTACATTTAAAGGGAATAGGAAAAATTATAATTATTTGAGTTGGGACTGGAACGAGAAGCCGAAAGTAGATTTAAATTTATGTAAAATTGTATAAGTGAATAGGAACGGTATATTTTTAACTTAAGGAAATTTAGAAGGATTTGTAATCTATTGCAATGTATAATGGAACTAGTAACCTAATTAAATACAAACATTAGAATCTGTTAAAGGAAGTATTTGCTAAAAATATAAATGTTATTTTATATAAGAAAAAATATAGATAAATAAATATTAATTGAAGAAGAGAGGTGAGAGGACCATCTGATGGTATGAATAGATGTGAGAAAAAAAAAAAAAGGGGAAATAAATTGGTTTAGGTTGAGAAACTTGTTATAAGGGCAAATTTGATTTAGAAGAAAAAAAAAATGTTAGAGAAATATTTGTTAAAAATATAAATGTTATTTAATGTGAAAAAAAAAAGGGAATAAATTAATTTAGATTGAGAAACTTGTTATAAGGGCAGATTTGATTTAGAAAAATTAATGTTAGAGAAATATTTGTTAAAAATATAAATGTTATTTAATGTGGGAAAAAAAAAAAGGGGGAATAAATTAATTTAGATTGGGAAACTTGTTGTTAGAATAAATTTTGGGATAGAAAAATTAATGTTAAAGAAATATTTGTTAAAAATATTAATGTTACTAGATGTGAAAAAAAAAAAAAAAAGAAAAATAAATAAAGATTAAATGGAGGAAAGGGGTGAAGCCCATCTGATGGTATGAGTTTGTTGAAAAAAAAATTTTTTTTTAAGTTAGAAGTTTGATATTAGGTTATTTATGATAAAAAAAAAAAAAATTTTGATATAGAAATATTAGTTTTGAATAGAAGAAAAAAAAAATTATAATAAATGTAACTGACTCTTCCTGTCAGATGGTGGGGCGTAGGGTGGCTTTACCTTTTAATTATTATTTTATTTATGTAGGTATATAAAGTATATTTATATATTAAAATATATGTATAATTAAATAAAATTGAAAAGCTGTTATTAAATAATTATTAAAAAAAAAAAAAAAAAAAAAAAAAAAAAAAAAAAAAAAAAATGTTATTAAATATATAGAAGGGTAATAATTGATTGCTTGTCTTCTTTCATATATATATATAAAAAAAAAAAAAAAAAACATTATTGTTCATAACCACATTATATTTTGTATTTCATAATGCTGACTGGTTGGCAGGAAGCAAGACCATAGAAGAGGGTTCTGGAAAGGATTAAAGAAATATTTTAGTGTATGAGACGAACGGAACGATGTTAATATGAAAGGTTATAATGAGTGAATGCTATTAAATTCAGTATGGTGGGCCATCCCAACCAGCATTAATTTTCAAGGGTTTATAATTAAATTGAGTTATGGTTCAAATATCTGCATGCATCACAAACGGACTCATGAAAGATGCAAAGAGTTAGGTTAGTAATAGACATTGATTTCAAAATTTGAAATCAAGGTCATGCATGTCGAGAAGAACTTTCATGAATCTCCAACTAAACAGAATAGGTCGGAACTTGGCACACTCTACAAATACCATTGTCTTAATGTCGGCCTTTCAGGTTTATTACTGGTGGGGTGAAAATCTATACATTCTTTTATGTCTTTAGTCAATAGGGTTGAACTTTTTCTGGGGAGCGGAGTACTTGGTTATATGGCGAGCGTAATGTAGGTTCCTGTATAAACTTTTACTCTGTGCGACAGCGCAAAGGTGCCTCACAACCATTTTCTCTCACTGAATTGGATCAAGTCCTGACGGGAAATAATGTAATGTTGTGATTTAACTAAAAAGCTTGTAATGAGATTGGGAGGTATCGGATTTTGATATTTGGTCAATTTACACAAGACATAAAAGGTGCGGAATTTGAGTTATAACTGAATAGGTTATGAAATGGGTTGAATCATAATTATAGGGAAGGGAAGATTGATAATTCATATTTGTATATATATATATAATATTTATTTAAGTAGTCTTTAATGTGAATCTTACTTCGAACAAATTGTAGTTAAGTTTCTTCGTCAGATTCAGGGGGTCGGATGTAACGAGACAGAACGTCACATGTCTTTATAAGTAATAAATCGATTTCTGGTAGATGGCGCTATTCTTATCAGATTGTAACGAGACAGAACGTCACATGTCTTTATAAGTAATAAATCGATTTCTAAGAGATGGCGCTGTTATCAATAATAAAATTAATATTTAGAATTAAAATAACAAAGGTTTGTTGCAATACGATTCATGAAATAATCTGTTTTAGAGGAAAAGCTAATAAATGAAATTGGATTGTTGATAAATGTAATGAAAGATAGGGTTTTTCATATTGCATCATCATATTGACTAGTCTAAGTAATAATACGGGTTTCTGGTAGATGGCGCTGTTCTTATCAGATTATGATGGTTTTAAATCGATATAATTATACTATTTGAAGAGATATTCTAATAATAAGGAATTCTAATTTAATTTAATGTTTTAAATTGGTTGTACAAAAGGGTTTTTATTATTAAATAATATTATTAAAAAAAAAAGGGAAGGAAAGAAATACTTGGTATATTTTGTTAGGTTGGGGATATTGATAGATGTTTAGATAGTTTCCGGTTTGGAAGTTATTTATAATGGTAAATAAATAGAATGAATTACAAAAAAAGGTGAATTGAAGTAAAGAGAAGGGAAGTTAATTCAGTTAGGCATTTTAAATTGTATAAAGTGAATATTTCTCACAGGGAGTTAATATTAATAATTAAAAAAAAATATATTTATTAAGTTGCGAGCATTGGGAAGCAGTACTGGATTGGTCTAGAAATATTGCGGGGTTTGTAGAAATTAAAAAGAGGATTTAGAAGACGCTGATTGGTGCAAAGGAGACTCCCGCCGAATTAGACCGCGAAAATTGTGAGAAAGTTGGGATTTGGCGCGATCCTCGTTCACTTTCTTCGGGGATAGCTAACGGGGAACAACTGAGTGCGGGTTACCAAGCGGGATTTTGGAAAATTTGTGGTAAACTAGTGAAACTTTGCTTTGTGAATTGATTGAAATGATTTTCTTATATTGAAATTCGTGTTAATTCATTATAATTGATAAAATCGCGTTGCATTTGTGTAAAATCATGATTCTTTAGTGAAATTTTAGCTCGAACATTGGTTGAAATGTCGCGTTAACAGCATCTTGTTGGAATGGTAGCAAGACTCCTTTCCTGGCTTCGCTGATTATCTAGATATGAAGCGTAGTTCGTTCGAGTGAGTCTGCTCAACGGCCATTCCTAACGCGAGATGTTGTTTTAGGAGTTCGAATGGGGATAGTAGGTATAAAAGGTTAGGCTAGGGCTAGGGGCTGAGGCCATAGGAATAGCTAGGGAATCCCAATAGGTAAGTCTGTCGATGTGGCAGCCACGAGTGGAGACCTGACGGTGTTAACTAAGCTCGTGACCACTTTTAGCTAGTTTGCTGATAATCCAAAATGGCGGGACAGCTTTCGACTTTACCTGAGTTTCAGGGTCGAAAAAGCCATCTGAGTGTTGATACCCAATAGTTTGACCTAGTCACATTTATTGAAGTCAACAGCTCAGTCTTATATAATTATATATTTATTTATGCACACAATACATATGTAGGGTCGTCATGAGGCAACATCCCAGACTACGGTCGTTGTTCTTGTGACAAAACACGGGTCTTAGGTACGCCAAAATCAGGCTTGACTCACCTGTAATCTTTATTAAAATAGTTAGGGACATAACACACCACACAATTAGTCTAAATGGGTATAATTTGTACAAACACAGGGAATAGACTTATAGGTAGGTGTAGGTACACTTGATAAACCGGGATTAGGAATAAACTAACTTTAAGCGTAATTACGTCTGTTATGGAATCTAATAACCGTCATGGTTTGTTGTAGGAAGGGGCTATAATTATTATGTAAAGTTCAGTGTTAGACCAATATGATACGGTGATATAAGAAGTTACGAGTGTGTGTGGCTTTGTGTTTGAATCTGACTTTAACTCAATGATACAGTCATGAATTCCCTCAAGGTCAGTTCGAATTATTGATAAAGTAATATTTCAGAATCTTAACTGTTATACTCTTTAATTCAATACAGAAACTATTCAAACAACCTAGCTAATAGTTGATACAAGTATTATTAATTTCAAACTCCTTGACAAAAGATGAATTGTCTGTTTAAAGGCATTATAGAAAAGTATTATTATTGTTATTCTAAATCAAGAGACTACCATAATTTGTAGTGTAATTTAAAGTGTCAAATTGGTCATTTGAATAAAAACAAGACTAAAAGTCAAATAAAGTATCTTATAGTATTACAATATTAGTATTCAATCATATACTAGACTATTTGTTTAGCCAACCGGGTATAGTAATATTATGAACAAAAGATAAACATAGTACCTACCTATTAACGGAAAGTGTAACGATATGGGGTTGGTGATTGATAACCGATTGTAGATTGAGTCATTCATGTTCTTGTGTTGTTTTGCAGTTAGTTATATTTTATATGCAAATAACCAGAGAAAACCGTTAAGGTTTAGTTTATCATGACGGGACTTATGTCTATTCTACTGTGACTAAAATAGTTCTCAATTGCAACAATTGACTTAGTATTTGCTCATTTAATCGAGTATGGTCTGGAGAATGAGAATCTTATCACAATAGATGATATTTTCCAACTATGGAATAGATTCAAAACTCCTAGACTTGGGCAATAGACCCGTACACATATATAGTCTAATAATGACTTGTGGCAATCTTGGTGATGTGAGTAACTAATAAGTTTACAACTCAACTTTACCTACCTAAAACTTTAGATTGGTTTTGGTGAAATGGACATTAGTTCTAAGATGAAATCTATTGTAAATTTCTTAAGTATCTACTGCAAATATGCACTCTAACATGAAAGGGAATATAAAGGTTACTTATTATTCTCTCAGTTCATTGTATACCTACTTTAATTAGGTTCTACATTAAAAGATTGTTATATACATCTCTATGATATTTTTACACCTCTAGAAGGGGAATATATATAAAGAGAATACTCTTATAATTTTACCTTAAGCCTTTAATTAGGTAAAGGGAATGATATATTGTAATTCCACGCCATTCGAATTGGTGTTTGTCTGTTATGGGTGCCAGATGTCTTGGCCAGGCGGAGTGAGTAAAGCTACCTATTCCATACCTATAGTAGACATAGGAACAGTTATTCCTCAGTTGGTGTGAACTGTACTGTCTTGGGCGTGTGTTCATGGGGCCCTAGACCGAAAAACAAATATATCATGTTGTGTACAATCATTGGTAATATATCAATAACTCATATAAGGTATTTGATCCAATGAGATTAATAATTATGAATAAATCACATAAGTGCAGGATTCAATTAGTCTATGTATTGAACTGAATAAACAAATAACATGTTGAAATCATTAGTTGTATAATAACTGAACTATAATTAATTTTAGTAAGAGATTAGGTAGGTATTACTATGAAAGAAGTTTAATAAGTTAGATAATATCAGAATTATTTAGATGGGTAGTCATTATAACTATCATAATTAGTTTCAGTAGTAAATTAAGTAGGTATCCAATTTAACAAATATAAATAGGTCAGGTAATATATTTATAGAAAGTGAGGGTTTCCTTATCTTAGTTAGAGAGTTAGCTATTCATGTTTACAAACTAAGTAGTATAATAATTTAAGTAGGCGTTTATTTTAATGAAGAATTAGCACATACTCCCCTTTATAGAGCATAGGGTAACTACGTATCATGATAAGAGTCCTTTCCCACTACGACGTTCATTGGCCAAATTAATATTAAGTCGTAATAGAATTTATATGTATCATGATAGAGTTATTTGATAAGTAAGTAGGTATTGTATTGATAGATTTGACATCAAATGTTAGCTAGGAAGTTGAATAGGAATTGTGAGCTTCACATGGGTGTGGGATAAGAGTATGGTAAGAGTGGAAAGTAGAGGGTAAGGTAGAAGAAAACGGTCAGGAGTTAAAGAGGGGTACAGGTAGGTAGGTAGGGAGGTTACATACTTTACAATTAACCAATGAGGTAAACAGCCTTGTACCTGACCGTTAGACAAATTCAAGTTCTAGAAACATTATCACGTACAGAAATCAATTGGACCTGCTCGTTCTTCAACCACACAATTGACACTCAATAAATTGAGGTAACCGAATAGAAAACAATGACTATCTATAAATTACTAGTTCACGTTCAATAATGACTCTTAAAAATTGGCATCATCCTAAAGTTATCTTATATTTAATAAGAAAATAACACTTTCTATAATATCTTTAAAGTTTAAATTACCTTGTACTATCTTTGAGGAAATTACTCCATCATAATCGATGGCTGATGACAGTAAGATTTCGATGGATAGGTCGTGTTCTAGTGCATCTAAGTAGACTTTCGAATCGTTCAATTATGAACTTTGCATCTATGGTAATAAGGTGTAATATTGTTTGCATGTATTTTATAGTACATTCAAAGGCTAATGGTAGATGACCGACAAATCGCCTACTGACCCTGCTCTAGTTAGTGCCAGTAATAATAAGTTATGTTTAAGCTAATGCAGTCAGACAGTCTTCTCATAAATACCTGTAATTTGAACTTTCTCCCATTGCAAATTACATGTTTCCTGAAACTATGTAAAATTGCTTTAGTATAGTGAAAACCGTATTTTGAGATATAATTTCTAATTATATTACGTGTTTGGTGGATGCCTTATGTTTTTTGATTGTAACTAATTAGGAGAAATGTCACATTTTTTAAATACCAGCACAATAAAATTAGGTTCATACAATCGAGCAACTTTAAGAACACTACAAAAATATTTACAAAATATAATCGAGTTGAGTTAGTTTTAAAATATGTCACCAATTTTGTGTCTAATGTAAAAAATTATTGCTTTTTCCAGGTAAAATAACCGCTGAGGATGAAGAAGCAGCACTTAAAATTGTAGCAGCAACAAAGACTACAGTGAAACCCACTTCAAACTCAATTTCAACAGCAATAGAAATGGAATTAATGAAAAACAGAACAGAAGGATTTAACGTTGCGACAACTTCGTATCTACCCGATGTTGCTATGGACGACAAAGTTTCTATGGACTATAAGGTTCCTGAAACTCTTGCAGCTGAAGTAAAACCTAAAGGAAGACTGTTAAATTTGAATGTAGATGAGTTACAAAATTTTGCCAATGCGCTACATAATGAAACAAATGCGAAAGGTCAAAAGAAAAGTCTACCAGATTTGAGTGACGTCAATTTAGATGTGGATGACGAAGACGAACCTAGAATTATGCCTATTGAGCACAAAATTAAGGAAATACCAGATAAGTTTTACACTAATCTTCAAGCACCATTCCATTCACTTATGAGTCCAGATCATGGCTCTGAAGAAGGTGATACGTGTAAAGAAAATGAAATTAATTATAAAGTTAGTATTCTCTTTCTTAAATTACTTCTTTATCTGAGCACCGATCTCGTTCACTTCCAAAGTTAGCACTTTAGATCTTGGGATCGGTTCTATTCCTATATTAGAATTAATCTAATTTTAATTTTCAACTTTTCGTCGATTAAGATTGGAAAAAGTGGATATGCTCAGACGAGACTTGAATCCGCGACCAGACCCTTACAGAGAGATTGCTCTGTAAGGGTCTGACCACTGACCACTGACCTACCGAGCTACGGCTTGAGTATTCCAAATTCTCCTATACAACCATCTTGGGGTGACGGTGGGAGCCATCTATCGATATTCTTACAAACTACCATGATATGATAAACAATGAATGATATTATAATCATGCTCAAGGAGTGGTTCGGTAGCTCAGCAACTTTTTCCAATTTCAATCGATTAGAACAGTTAGCATACTAATTGCTTTAAAATTTCATTAAATTTTCCAACTTTAACAAAATAGTTTCAAATGTTAAATGTGTTTCATTTTCTCCACGTCCAGGTTGGTGACCGAATGGACCGAGGTTGTGAAGAGACATGCGAGTGCACAACTGGTGGAGTGTTCGAATGCTCTCCTCGCTGCAAGCACCCTTACATCCGTCGAGGAAGGCGGCTGAATGACCCCCTGTGCTTCGAGTCCCCGGTGGACGAATGCTGCTCTATAGTCGCTTGTGCTACTGGTACTGGTGAGATCCTGGCTGTCTTTTCTTTCTTCTGACTGAAACTTCTTCTAAATCGATTTGATGGTTTAGATTTCTAGCAATAAATGGTGGTTTTTGTTTTAATTCAAATATTAGGAATATAATTTAAAATAGGTAAATAACTTTTGTTACGATACTAGATATTATTACAAGAGCATTATCCTAAATGTTGTTCCATATAATGTAGATCTGTTTTTGTACTAGGAGTTAGAAGATACCGATACAAAATTATTAATTATACCTAATTATGTAAGGGATGCGCTATTGCGTTAGGGTTTACCCCGTAGAAATAACCAAATAACCTTAGGTGATAAATAAATAAAAAGCTATAAATTATTAATCCGCTTCTTATCAGGTGGGTCGTGTGCTTATCTCCCACACAAGTGGTAGGTATCGCAGATATAAAGAAATCATACAATACCAACTCTTTTCATACACCAAGGAATTATCTGTATATTTGAGTTCTCAAGCACTTTTATTGCAATTTTTCTCATTTTATCGCCAAAAGGAATAAATTTTTATGACTTAATTTCATCATGTCCAATTTTTATATTCACTGGAGCTAAATTGACCGATTGAACTCGTAACACAGAGGTGAATGACCAATCTACTATCGGAGTTAGGTAAACCTTGCTTGCGGTGATAGAAAAGTTTCGTCAAGATTTTGTAAAAAAATCGTGTTATCACTTCTTAAACGTACATAGGTACCTAGTTTTGAAGTTATATTGGGAACTAGCCTTCCGTCTGCGTGGATCTTCTATCTCCGGTTCTACTTAACCGATTGCAATCAAACAACCTATAATTTTATGTCTGACCGAGACCTTTCTGATAAAAATACAGCATCAAAATCCGTTCAGTAGCTTTAACGTCCATCGCTAACAAACATTTCCAATGTCGATTAAAATATAATACTTGGTATAGATAGATTTAAGCTTGTTTTTAGTATTGTCATCGTTCTCATCATAGCATTGAATCGTGTTGATTAGCAAGGCAAAGAATTATACGGCCATTATTAGAACAACATCACTAAAAACATTGCATAAGTAACTCTTAAACGTTCACATCCATCCAATTACTATGTAAAAAAATGAATTCTTTGTCTTTTTAGATGGGATTTCCTGAATAGGTAGCTGTCAATATATAGGATTAGCAAAATATTATTCGTTCACGTTCCTATAAAATTTATCAAAAGTTTTCCAAGTAATAGTTCAACCATATTAATAGAAACGGGATAGGTATTCTATTGAAAAAATAGGTCATAATCTTACTAACTTTCACATTTATCACAATAACCTAAATCTCTTACGTACCTACATATCGTGCCATATTTGAAGATATACCAATTGTAATATTACTTGCAGATAAAAAGCAGACGAAGCTGGATGTATGCCAGTACGGCAACGACACATACCCAGTTGGTACGACATGGCATGTGGGCTGTGACCAGACCTGCATCTGCGAACATAAATCTATCGTCACTTGCCAACCCAGGTACGTATTAA
Organism: Eilema depressum; assembly: GCA_914767945.1. NCBI lineage: Eukaryota > Metazoa > Arthropoda > Insecta > Lepidoptera > Erebidae > Eilema > Eilema depressum. The sequence goes on from OU612031.1 coordinate 13,089,940, forward strand.
TCAGCAGCAATATGAGCTTTATTATATAAATAAATCAATTAATATTACTATTCTATCGTTCATAGCCCCTCCCACCTCTCGGGGTGCAATAATAGTAGATTACCCAACAAGTGAAAAAAAGATGAATTCTTTTCGAGGCCCTAAGTTGTATCCCGAGAGGAGCGAAGGTTTCTGCGGTAGAATTCGAATTCTAGATAGAAACCTGAGCGGATACAATATCTCTCGAGATACAAGAGCCGAGATGAATTCTGTTTTCACGTGTTAGGTACTCTTCTCTACTTTTCATCATTGACTACGAGGAAACAATTACTCTGTGATTATGAATTAAATTTTGTTATGAATGATACATAAAAGAAGCAGCAAATTATCAGTAATAGCTACCGCTTTAGCGTGAAAAGACTCCGGAGTCTTTTCACGTTCGAGAATACGAGGGTTTGATTTTCATCACTGGATGTAGTCATTTTAAGATTAAGAGACTCAAGGAAAATTACACAAAAAATTGGCGGCATTTTTTCTTCTTAATTTAAACTGAGCCACATTCCAGCCAGCCAGGCAGGAAGTGCCTTTTAGCACAGATTAATAAATAGTTCTTTTAGTACGTTTTTATAGTGAGAGCACATGAGTAGATAATAGGTATAATCTACTCATGTGGTGAGAGTGTGCAACCTCTTTGCATGTTTTACTACAATCCGTACATTCGCGCATGTTCCAAATTCAAATTTTTTTATTCACTCAGTGAAATAAAGAGCGTTTTATTCACTGTTTCTGTTTTTGATCAATTACGGGCCCTTTTTCGAGTGTCAATGGTGAAAAAAAAAACAATTATGTTTTCTGCCATCACATCTTCATCATTCATACATACATACACACATACAATCACGAGATTATCCCCGGAGGGTTAGGTAGAGGTGAATTAACACCCACATTTCACCAGTCATTGTGTTAGGTCCCACTTAATAGGGGGTGAGCCTATTGCCGTATTCCGGGCACTATTGTTGAGTTGAGCCATGCATCTGAGGCTGAGTCTAGGTTGTATATATCTGTCTGATATTAAACAGCCCTATCGTATCTTCATCATGAGTCATAATATATTATTATTTACTTTTTTTTCATTCAATAGTTGATCAGCTCTTCTACTCCGTAATTTTTAATTTCACGGGCACAGTTCTGCCATCTTACCCATAATCCGAGAGCCTCGTTCTTCAATCGGCACGTATACCAACTCTGTAACTCTGAGGCTGACTTGGGCCCGAAGACTACAGCTCCATACCCACATATTGAATCATTAAGCTGTTAAAGTAAATTTGAATCCACTTTGCCTCCGTATCGTATACTGTGTCCTATACGCGGTATACGCCTTATATAAACAATCAGTTTTACATTTATTTACTTTTGCGAACAGATGCAGTCCACTCCCCGTATCAGACAAGTGCATCAACGTGCAAGATCCCAATGACGCATGTTGTGAGGTGCAAGTGTGTGACGTCAGCCATGACGTACACGAAGAGCCCGAGAACGCCACATCTTCCACCACCACTTCTACAACTCCTACTACAAGTACTACTGAGGTGAGAACCAAACACTTGTAGAAATATAGAAATATTATTATACTAGCTGTTGCTCGTGGCTCTGTCTGTGTGGATATCAGTTATCGCGACCAAACATAGCCTTTGTCCTTTCCCAAGGTCTAATATATCTCTGTAACAAATTCCATCAAAATCGGTTCTATGGTTTAGGCGTGAAAACATAACAGACAGACAGAGTTACTTTCGCATTTTATACCTAATATTGTATACATAATAAACAGGGCTATAAGAATTAAAAAGAAACCATGAACTTGATATGAGAGATTTCTGCACTTTGCGGATTTTCATAAAGCATTCGGGGTTACTTTAGGCTCGTATTCTAGATCGACACTCAGTCTTGAATTTCGATTTATCTGAGGAGAGATTGTACAGACAGATTGACAGATTGATAGATTTGACAAATTGTCAGATAACTTGAGTATCTGAAAGTGACTGCATACGACAACTGCAAACGCACGCAGCAGACACGCGTAATTCATGGCGATTTCTCAATGGTCCTCTGTATCTGCTGCATGCGTCTGCAGTTGTCGTATGCGGTCGGCTACGGAATCATACCTTTAGTCCTCAAATTGACAACATATAAAGGTATCTCAAAATCTTTTTTTTATATCTAGATCGTCAAATTGACTACACTCCGTGTGATGGTAAGCTAGTGATATGAAGATGGTAAGAAGGTAGTGTAATAGTACTGTATGAGGTCTAATTAACATTTCTGGGGCCTAAGCTAATTTCACCTAGGTACTAATTAGTGCGCACGGCCAAGGAAATAAGTATCTACTATTACTTAAACCTTCACATATGAAGGCGTATGCCGCTTGTTCAAGAAGTCTTATAGGATTTTCTTGCCTAAAGGCCTATTTAGCCGGGGAGAATTCCTCGCCTGTAAGATGCGATTATCCAAAGGATAAAAAAAGTTACTTCTTCTAAACATTCGCATGAACCGAATCGTGCGAGAAACTCTCCGCGTCTAAATGGCGCTTAAAACTCCGTATATATAGTCTGACTTTTGTAACGTTCCTAACACTGCATAGAACCCTCAAAATGACCATTCTTAGGTGCTCAGAACCCCGAGCACGAAACTTGGTCGAATTCGTAAAGGAAAGGTAAAGGTATCGAGAGAGCGGAGAGGCACCCTGCCTACTGAAAATGAAAATAGGGTGAACATTTTCAAAAAAGAAGCCGATTGATAAAGTAACCTCTTATAGAACAACTATAACAATTTTGTATGGAGTTCTGGGCGTTCAGATTTCAGATACTGAATCTCATATATTTGTACTGAATTTCAGTTACTAAGTTTAAATTTTAACATCTCTACCACGGATTCCCTTTGCGGGTCAGTCCGGCAGGAATTGGGTTATAGGGATCCCTCGCTGATGCTGTGAACCTGTGTGTGTGAAGCCGGCCAATCGTAATGCTCTGCTCTCTCGATAACTTTACGTTACGAATTCGATCATTTTTCATGCTCGGGCACTGATCTGATTAATTAACGATGTACTAGCTACTTTTATAGATTAAATTAGAAGGTATTACACTTGCTTCTGTAGATTATTATTCATTGCCCTATTTCATCAAGTCGTCGTCGAAATCTGTTTTAAAAAAAATCCTTTTTTTCCCTCAGGAAATCAAAGGCTTTGAAGATTACGAGGATTCACACCAAGCAAATGCTAGACCGCTAGTATTGGCCGAGCCAATTGGATCCGTGAAGGTGTTACAGAACAACTCTGTACAAGTCAACCTGATGCATATGAACAATAGTGAAGACCCTATCCATCTGCTCCTCAGCAATAACGGAGGAAAGTCATTCAATGACGTGGAACTAAAGTATTCTAACCTGATCCTTAATCTGGAAGGAGGCAGAGATTACATACTGAAGACCAAAGAAACTGATACTAAGTTCAATTTTACTATTACGGCGTCTGATACAGGAGCCAACGAGGTTCCTTATGAAGCCAGTAGCAGTATTAGTAGTAGTTCAAGTAATAATACCAAAGTTGGTTGTTATGAAAACGGACAGTTTTATGCTGTTGGTAAGTGTTCTTCGATTTATATCTCACTTTTTGAATAGATTCTCGCACGGTCAGTAAAAGGTCCTTAACTTCAGAACAGAGGTTCGGCAGTCATGTTTGGCTACCTCCACAATTTGTTCTTAAATATAGGAAAGTCTCGGAAAAGATTGTCACCACTATAGACACGCACCATATTACAATGGTGGTACTCAGCTTGTCGGCCTCAGCAGATGATTTTTCACGCCTCGCTTACCTTTAAGACCTAAGGGAAACATGTGAACTGGTAAGGAATTCCAGGTCTTAATGGTGCGGCAGAAGAAGAAGTCACCGAACAGCTTGGTTAACCTCTTATAATACCTTCAGAATCATATCACCATTGTAACATGGTACGTGTCTATAATGGTGACTCCCTTTTCCGAGACTTTGCCTTCAGCTTACTATCAGGCGAGACGAAATCAAATTGACGTGTCCTGTATAAAAAAATACTATTTTTCATCATTGACACTCTAAAAAGGGCCCGTGATTCATCAAAAACAGTGAATAAAATGCTTATTGTTTCACTGAGTGAATAAAAAAATTTGAATTTAGAACATGCGCGAATGTACGGTTTGTAGTAAAATATGCAAAGAGATTGCATACTCTCACTATAAAAACGTACCTACTAAAAGCCACCTAAATGTAATAACTGGCTGGATGGAATGTGGCTCACTTAGAGTATCTATCTTACCTGGTGGCTCAGTTTAAATTAAGAAAAAAAAAATGCCGCCACAGTTTAAATTAAGAAAAAAAAAATGCCGCCAATTTTCTGTGCAATTTTCCTTGTAAAAGTTTCTGTTTGTCTCTTAATCTTAAAATGACTTCATCCAGTGATGAAAATGAAACTCTCGTATTCTCGAACGCAAAAAGACTCCGAAGTCTTTTCGCGCTAAAGCGGTAGATATCATGATAATTTGCTGTTTCTTTTATGTACTATCCATAACAAAATTTAATTCATAATCACAGAGTAATGGTTTTCTCGCAGTCAATGATGAAAAGTAGCGTACCTAACACGTGAAAAAAGAATTCATCTCGGCTCTTGTATCCCTCGATCCGCTCAGCTTTCTATCTAGAATCCCTCGCTACGCTCGGGATTCTACCGCAGAAAGCTTCGCTCCTCTCGGGATACAACTCCACTGAGTTGAAAAAAAAAGATGAATTCTTTTCGAGGCACTCCTCGAAAAGAAAATTCATCTTTTTTTCACTTGTTGGATAATCTACTATTATTGTTCTCCAGGCGAAGAGTTCCACATCGGATGTGAACAGTTATGCGAGTGCACTGGCATGGACACTCGCGAGTGCGCCGCCCTGGTGTGTCCGTCCCACGTGGGGCTGGAGCTGGTGTCCAAGGGTTGCGTGCGCTGGGCGCCGAGCCCGCCCGCCGAGCCGCCCAACTGCTGCCCCAGGTCGGCACGGTGCTTGAGTGATGGCACCTGCCACTATAAAGGCGTTCCGTAAGTTGTATAACCTACTAATATTATAATCGCGAAAGTTTCAATGCGAATAAGGGACCAAGTATGGATGGATGGATGTATGGATGTGTGGATGGATGTATGGATGGATGTGTGGATGGATGTATGAATGGATATATGGATGGATGTTTGGATGGATGTATGGATGGATGTGTGGATGGATGTATGAATAAAGATGACCGCGCTGGTGTGTCCGTCGCACGTGGGGCTCGAGCTGGTGTCGTAGGGCTGCGTGCGCTGGGCGCCGAGCCCGCCCGCCGAGCCGCCCAACTGCTGCCCCAGGTCGGCACGGTGCCTGAGTGATGGCACCTGTCACTATAAAGGCGTTCCGTAAGTTGTATAACCTACTAATATTATAAACGCGGAAGTTAAGTATGGATGGATGTATGTGAGGATGTATGGATGGATATATGTGAGGATGTATGGATGGATATATGTGAGGATGTATGGATGGATGTATGGATGAATGTATGTGAAGATGTATGTGAGGATGTATGTGAGGATGTATGTGAGGATGTATGTGAGGATGTATGTGAGGATGTATGTGAGGATGTATGTGAGGATGTATGTGAGGATGTATGTGAGGATGTATGTGAGGATGTATGTATGGATGAATGTATGGATGTTTGTTACTCTTTCACGTAAAAACTACTGAATGGATTTTAAAGAAACTTCACAATATATAGCTTATACAGGCTTATACATCAAACGATCAGAATAACACATAGGCTAATCAGCGATAAACGGGATCAGAATTCCACGCGGGCGGAGTCGCGTGCAACAGCTAGTATATCATATTTTAAAAAACGTGAAAAATTTACTGCCCCAAAAATATTTCCAGACTGTTTTTGGGACAGTGTTATCTAGATCCAAAAGTTAGAACAATGAGGTTGGGCGGTGTCGTAGTCTGCGATCAATAATCGATATATTTGGCGACAGATCTGTCGTATTTGGCGGCAGATCTGAAAGAAGGAAAGAAAAGAAAGAAAGAAAATTATTTTTATTGTGATCACATTATCATTATACATTTTGAGTAGTAGGTATAAATATATTCTTCTTGGTTATTCAATGAATTTTTTTCTAGGGTTCAAAACTGGAGCGAAGTCCCAATAGCCCTTACAGGCTGTGAACAACGTTGCTTCTGTGAAAACGGAGAATTGGACTGCCAAGAGGTTTGCTCCCCTCTGCCACCTGTTCCTCCTCAGAACCTACGGTGTCCTCCCAACCATCGACCCGCAGCTGTCAACATTTCTGATGAAGATTGCTGTAAGCAATGGGGTTGTCTTCCGAATGGTAAGCTAGTTCATTGTCATAGAAAACAAATTAAATCATAGGTGCTATGATATATAATATAGGTGCGTTTCAAAAACCAAGTCAAAAGTTCATCATCGCCGCTTTTGTATCTGCTTGCGAAATCAATCATTATTCATGCACTATCATTTCATATTACATTATACCATTTGCTTGTCACTCATTCACACATTATTACTTGCAGCTGAAAATGAACCAAATCAAGCTTTTCAGTCTTATACCATGCCGACTATGGGTGAAGTAATGAACTATGTGACACCTCTAGCGCCTATACTACCAACATTATCACCAAGTTTAGAAAACCCTACCGCTACAACTGACGCCATTGACTTTTACAGACATTTAAGTCCCGTGAAATCCTATCCGAAATACATAAAAACTATTTTTGCTGCTACCAGTGCTCCTAAGTATGATTATATAGACGTTGCTCCTACACCTTCGACAGATTCTGGTCAAGTCCAAGGCGATAATATAACTGTTTTTACTCCAGACGATGTTGATACTCCTTTCAAAACTATCCATTTAGATCACAGTTTAGTTGGTATTAATAACAATAACAACTGGGGGATCCCACGCAATAAACCAGATCCACCAACAATACAAGAACCCTTTAGACAGTCCCAAAATATTTATAATATGCATTCATATTCTGAAAAACAAAACAATTTGATTTCTAGCGAAAATAATGCCCATGGCTACTATCAAAGTCAGTCGATTATTCAAACAGAAGCACCAAAGCAAACAATGCCTGAAATCCCTGGTAAAAACCTCAAATACGCAACAGCATCATATGATCCAGTAAGAAAAATCCCTCTTTCAAGAGTCGAAAATATAAACTTCTTCTTACCTTCTTTTGATAGACACAGAACAATCCCAGATAATACATATCCCAATCCCAAATATCAGATTGAGACACCATTAAAATCCAATCCAATAGCAGAATCCATGAATATGTTACAAAACTTTTTTGAACCCGCAAGTGCTAATAAATCTTATGACCATCAAATACCTCAAGTTTCCTATCCCCAAGCTCAAATAAGTCAATCTTTAGCCCGTGATAAAGTGCCTGTACTTAGGAAACAAGTGACGATATTAAAGACGAAAGATTTGAAGAATCCGACTGAGATATACAACAATGGTGGAGGATGGGACGATGAATCAAAGAAGCATGTTTTGACTAAACTTCCCAATCCTTATGAGACTGTATTACTTAGAGCTGTGCCCACTTCTAAAATTCACATAGCGTCTACCAGATTCAATCCGAATCCAAAGATACCACAAATGCCTGTAAAAACATACACGGCGATGGATCTTGAGCATTTATTGAATCAGATGGAAGTGGAGTCTGTAGTGAATAAAAACCTGGGACGTTCGGCAGACAAAGAGGAGGAATCTGAAGGTTTGTCACGTCGCCTTGACTTCTGACTTTCCTTGATGTACACTGACTGACTTTCCAAGTGTTGACTTACTTTTGTGTTATTTGTTTTCAAAACAACTTAACATGTAACTGACAAAATTTAGAAAATATCCTGAACTTACGGTGCATTTTGTCTACACCGCGGGTTAGACAGAATGCTTAGTAAGGCGATCTATCCCAATTGGCTGATTTTGGTTGGTTATTCCAAAGATAGTCACGGGTGTCATCAAAATATTTATAAAATGTTCATGTATTTCTGTATGCTTAGCATAATTAACCATAATGCAATTCAGTATTTGTCTATTTGTTTAAAACTTGCTACAATTTATACATACTCTACATGCACTCACTTACTACAATAATTATTAACGATAATGTAACTAGAAATAATAATTACGAATTGATAAATTTGTAATCTATTTTAGCAATTTGTAAGATATATTTATTGATTTTAATTCACGAATCACTGCAGTTTTACAAAACCACAACGAGTCTTTGCACAAATTAACAACCAATCCGATTACGTTCACGCATTTCATTTTCATCAAGACTAGTTATATTATTGAAGGATGTATGATTTGTAGATATTATCCATTTTTGTTCTAAAATAATAATTTTTATGTTCAATCTGTAAGTTCAATACTCCAATACTAAGTACATACTAATCCAGTATTGTCATTTACTGGAGTATCAAAGTTACGAGTAAAAACTTATAAATTTTACTTTTACATTGTAGTTTAATAACACGATCATTTCAAATTTCTAGGTCATCCGGCATCAGAATCGCCGCGTCCATCATTCCTTCCCACCATTCCTCCACAAATTCACTTCCCTCAAGATGAAATTCCCGACTACGATGGTCAGAATAACGTGCATCGTCCTGAAAACCCCATAGAATCTGCTGTGGCTGGTCTGCCTCCTGGATTAACCTTACCGCCACAATTTGGAGACAACAATAAGAAACTAAGTGTGATCTCTTTGCAAGCTGACTCGCCAAATAGTGTGAAAATGCTCTTTGGATTGCCACCGGTGTTGGTTGGATTGAGAGGCAGTGTGGATCTACGGTACACTGATAAGGCGTAAGTATGGATAAAAATATTAGTTCCTTTTAGAATACCAAACCTTAAGGATGTCCGCTGCTTTATATGTAAGTACCCAGGCACATAAAGCAGGGGAAGTCCTAAAACTGTAAAATAACGTGTTCCTTTCTAATCTTTTCTAGTGAACCAGATATATCCCACTGGTACTCCCAAGTGTTTGCACCTGCAGATGAGGTACTAACAACTCCTCGCTTAGAATTCAGACTCACAGGATTGAAGCCAGCCACTACATACAAAATCAGAGGAAAGTTATATCTGCATAATCTACCTGTAGAGCCAGAAAGCGAGATTTATACTGTCCGAACACAGGATCCACCAATGCTACCGCCTGCGGTAAGTTCATGTAGTTACTTATTACAAAAAAAAAATTGGTCAGAAACAATAGCAGAGACTCACCTACTTGTAATATCGACTTTAAGTGATGGTATTACATTTTTGACAGTTAGTGACTGTTTAGCAATTATTTTAAATCAGCCCGGCTTTGCATGCAAACCCTAGCACGACTGAAGAGTAGGTATATAAAAAGCAAGGAAGATATTTCCAAATCCGAAATGTACAGCGTAGGTATCATTAAGATGCTGGTGCTCATAAATGTCATCAGACAATCAGTATATTTGATCGCCACCTTGTAGACAATAAAAGTAATTGAACCCAATTAGATTATTTGTCTTATAATAAATCTTATTTGCACTAAAACAAATACGTAAAGGATATTACAGATCAATTTTTAATGTTCTCAGGCGGTACCAATGCAAGAGAAACGACGAGTAATCGACAGTCGCCTGACAGTGGCGGAGGTGAACGATACTATCGCACACGTCACCTGGAGACACTTCAACGAGCAGGAGTTGCCGTACATCGACGGTATACAGATTAGGTGAGAACTGCTAATTACTCATGACATATAACTGTGTTAAAATAGGAATATAATGTTTCCAAAATTCATGTGTGTGAGTGAGTTCCGTTATTTCATTAACTTTTAAATGGCAGAACAGTTTTGGATGTGTGAAATATAGAATATGTCCTTTGATAGGGCAATCGGAAAGCAGTTGGTTGTTACATACAATGAATTAAGTAGCTTATTTCAGTTCACTGCTAGATATAGATTTCTCAAAATGTGCAATAAATCCTCTGTCTTCCGTATCCAAACTGTTCCAGTTGCTTTGTAAAAATCATAAGCCTTTCGGTTTGCGGAATTCCGGACTCTCCACTCAAGGACACGTTTATTGTTATATTTAACTAGCTGACCCTGCGAACTTCGTACCGCCTAACAGTTGATTCTTTAATTTTTGTATGGTTTTTTTTTAATTTCAGGCAACTTTTAAACTATTTCTCTATGTAAGAACCATCCTACAATCCTAGTACCTTCTTCAAGGAATATTCTAAAAAAATAATTAGCGAAATCGGTTCTCCTTCTCGAGATTTACGCTTAGTAACAAATTCAGGGATTCATTTTTATAGTATAGAGAAGATAATTAAATAACTATTATTTTCTAATGAAAAATAATATATCAACAGATACCGTCCAGTAGGCACGCCAATCTACAGTATGACAGAGTTGCTGCACCATAGTCGTTTAGCGGCAGAACTGCACGACCTTCGGCCTGAGACTAAGTATGAAGCATCGCTGGTTCTCATTCCACCTCCCAAGAGTGTGACCGAGCTGGTGGATCCTTCCCGAGTAGAGTTTACTACATCGCCTTATGTCGGTAAGTGTGGCTTGATCTTAAACTCCTCCTCATGAACAGAATCAGAAAAAAAGGAAATTAAGTTGCTCTATTAACTATCATTATGCACTTAGGTTAGCATTGCAGAATGATGCTCAGTCCTGGATCTCGATTTATAACTAGATCTGACGACACATTGTATTGTAGCTGACAGTTCTCATGTCATTGTGAGAGGCAAATCACAACTGAGACACAAACACCTTCAGGGCCCAAGTGAACCTCACCAGTGTACCTACTAAACAACACAATTGAGGCTTTGGTGCCAGCTTTCCTCTTGTTTCACAGCATACGCCTTTCGGATCTGATTATAACTGTAAAAGTAGAACCACTGATTTTGAAGTTCATAAGTGTTACGCTATGACCTAAATGAATGAAGATGTTGAATCACAATTTTGAACAATGAGAGCGAGCAGCACAAATGATAAAATTAAAGATTTCACCAGCCGGCAATAATAATAACGACAATAATATAGTTGAAAAGACGATCTATAAAATTCTAAATCATTTTTTTTTCCAGATCCATACAACTGGACGGTTAACATCGAAACAAGAGCCATTGGTGCCGGGGCAGCTGAAGTATGGTGGGGAGGTGTCCCAGCCCCCGTCGACCGATGGGTGCGGGTCTTCCGAGCTGCGCATGCATGCATCCCCCCTGGAGGTAGCGAGAGACGGGAGCTGCATAACGTGCATGGCCACCACGGACATGACATGGACATTCAAGGACATGACCACGACAGGCATGAAAGGGATGCTTTCAGATTAGCGTCAAGAGATCTACCTCCTACGATTACGATATCTGGATTAATGTCGGATACCAAGTAAGTTTATAAAGGTCTTATTAATGAAATGAAATTGAAAATATCGAATCATTAGAGTAAGAATTTTGTCTTAGCTGGTCATGAATTCACCGTAGGTTGGTGCTGGATCTATTGTGTCGTAATTATAGGAAACACAACTGAGACACATTTTGAATGACAATCACTGGGTCTTAGGATTACCCACCTTATGTAGTATTCCTTGTGATGCATCAGCACCCGCTTCCACTATCTGCTGTATTCTCCGTCTGCCTTAAATTACTGATACAAAAGTGTCGTGGTTAATAATTTATTATAGTGATGATACGGACAAATGTACAGCTAAATGGGATGGTTTGCGTAATGCCGAAACTCATTTTTGCCAACTCAGCGACATTCTTCATTCCATGAGTGTCCTTTAGAGTTCATACCTTCATATTGTACTGAATGAATCCTATATGTAAAATATTTTGATGCTGATATTATTCTCATGAACAGGTGTCGTGTATGGCTGGAGCTGTTCCTCACCAACGGTAAAGTAAAGACAAGTAATGTATTGGAGATCAACACCAAATCACTGGACCACCCAGAACCTGTTGACAGTAAGTATTCATTACTTAACTAAATCACAACTACATTTGAATATATTTTTTTCTCTAGTAGGTAGTAGAATTTTGCTCCGACAGTCTCAGGAGGCGCAGACAAGTTCGATCCTCGCTCAGTGCAAATATTTGTATGCATTAATATGAGTATTTGCATTGGTCTGGTCGTGCCTCGGAGAGCACGTTAAGCCGTCGCTTCCAGTTGCTATACGAATAACTATGGCAGTCGTTACGGGTAGTTGGAAACCTAAAAAGTTCAACAACTGGTCTAGCTGCAATGCTTCGATATCGCTCAATGTCGCCATTGGGTTATGGAAGTCAGATGGCAGTCGCTTCACGAAAAATATCGAAGACCAGCTAAATCTGCACTTAGACTGGTAAAGCGGACCCCAGGCTCCGAGGTGAAAGCTTCGGATGCGACTGGGATTAACGCTAGGATAAAGAGAGTAGAATTTTGCTTCGGCTCTTCACTCGACCTCTCATTATATCCGTACTAGCTTTTGCCCACGGCTCCGCCCGCGTGGATGTCGGTTATCACGACCAAACATAGCCTATGTCCTTTTTCAAGGTCTAACCTACATCTATACCAAATTTCATCAAAATCGGTTCAGCAGTTTAGTCGTAAAAGTGAGACAGACAGACAGACAGAGTTACTTTCGCATTTATAATATTAGTAGGGATACTAACCCGATATATTCCTTTTCCAGACGAGATAGAATCATCATCATCCGTATCCACTCGCCATGGCGACTACTACGGCGCTCTAGTGGGTGTGGGCGCGGTGGCGGCGCTGGGTGCTCTCAGTTCCTTGCTGCTCCTGCTCGTCGTACTGCGCAGGCATAGGCCACGGTCTGTGCCCATCACTAGTAAGTTCATTAGTAGACCAGTAGACCGGTAGACCGGTAGACCAGTAGACCAGTGGACCAAAAGAACAGTGGAAGTGCATTATTACACTTACCGCCCTGAGTATATCCGCGAGTAGACGTAAAAGTCGTCTTTTGCTAAAGGACCTACTGCAAACGTCGATATCATTTCAAAGTCACGCTATAGGTTTACTGTAGTTGGGTAGGACATTGGACCATTACGGGTTATTTTAAAAACAGATAGCAGTCATAGCTTCCCCGTGTCTCCTGGTGCACAATTTTCTATTAGATCTTAAGAAAGATATTACCAGATTACCATACCATTCATCTACATTATCCCTTTCTTTCTGCATCTTGTAAATACTACCATATCTCCTCCTCCTTTATCTCCTCAATGAATGGTTTCCCATCACTATTTCATTTTACGCTTTATTCACAGCCGTGCCATCTGCTCCACGCGAGTCGTCTCTCCCACCCTACGATAATCCTGCATACAAACTAGAGTTGCAGCAAGAAACCATGGGTATGCTTGCATTTTGATTTCATTTTTATAAACAAACTTTATCCCAAGCTATCTCCCAAGTTTATTTGTGATAACAAGGCTTACCTTTCGAATAACCTATATTTAGAGCACTGGATATTTCAAAGCTGAATAAGATGTTTACGCTATTGGAATTTAAGAGTGGTATTAGTACTAATTCAGTTAAATATTTGAATGAAATTTTGAAGCATTTTTGTGCTAACTTTTCAAATCGATTCAAATATTGCCGGAAGATGTTTTGACTATATCGTATCGATTGTAGTCACATTTAGAATTCCTCCTTTGCACAAGCGAACTCTGTAAAAATAGGCACACGACCTACCTATTGTTTCTTTGTACCTATGAGTACTTACAGCATAAAAATTATTAGGCAAAACATCTTAGAAGACTATTTTCTTTATGACTTTGTAGTCTCGAACATGATCCATACTTTTCTTCCAACAGATCTCTGACAGTTAAGTTCCCGTGGGCACACCAACGGCCTCAACGGGATCTCGGAGCGCGCCGTCGACGTCGACATGCAGAACGGCAAGCCATACAACGAGATGGGAGTTTAATCCTTGTGTGAAATACACCCAGACATATGAAAACTACCATATATGCTAAGGACACTGATATTGAGCTTAGAAAATCATCTGCACAAGAAACGACAGTAGAACATAATAGCAATGAAGAAAAAGTTCTAAAGGATGGAAAACTGACAGCTCATACAAGTGCGAGTAACAGTCATTCTAAACTCAAAATTCGTAATTTAATTTATATTTGAGTGGCGTATCAAAGCAAACGCTGATTGGTCTAGCTCGCACAAGAGCGAGCAATGGTCATTCTAAACTCAAGATACGTAATTTAAATTTTATTTGAGTGGCACAATATCAAAGCAATCGCTACGCTCGCTGATTGGTTACGAATGGAAAGCTGGCAGCTGATTGGTCTAGCTCGTATACGCGCGAGCAACGATCATTCTAAACTCAAGATTCGTAATTTAAATAAATATTTGAGTGGTGTATTAACAAATGAACTCAAATACAAGTGAATAGTAAAAATATATATGGTGTTTATCAATGCAAGTGTGGATGTATAGTGTGACTGTACCAAATTAACTTTGAATGATAAGTAGTGAAGATGACAAACTTAGTAGTGTTTACATGTATTTTATGTTTAATTTAAGTGTACTATCCGCCACTTCTTTGGCTCGCATCACTGCCTCGCAAAAGAAAACGGTGGCATTCCACATACTCCTGCCTCTGCCAATTTTTACAAAAAGAGCAATAAAAGCGAAATTTGGTCCGCTCTTACTTTATCGATTTTATTTATTTTTAATCATCCACTCAATCATGATTTCAATAATGAAGTGTGACGTCATACAAGAAGTATTATTTGTACCAAAAAATCTGTGAACAGAAGGACGCCACCGTCCCTTCGATATCGATTTGTTGGCACATTTATACATATAACGTATCACTTCATTCTTAGAGTTTCAGCTTTTAGAGTTTCATTGATATTTTTAAAGACATTGATTTGACTTGACAGTCAAATTCCCCAATTCATTACTTAATTAATGTTGGATAGATGAGGTGGATGAGCTCCATATTTGTATATAGTGTTATAATAATTTTGTATGTAGGTAATTCCAATGTACTTGTGTATAGTTACTATTGTAAGATATACAAACTGCCCAATACATTTGTTAATAAAAATAAAATGTTAATATGTAAAAAATCTTTTTATTTTCACTTATTCTTTTTTCTTTACTTATTGTGTGGCAGCTAACCTACTTTTTTAACCTTTCTTTTAGGTATCACTATCCATGGTATTATTAACGGTACTACTAATCCTCATGATATACTTGTACCATCAATGCCTAATCAATGGTACAGTTGAGTACTACTGAAATATCAAGATAGTACTAATGACACACAGTTATGTCACTTGTACCTACCATCAATGGCACACAGTTGTGTCACTTGTACCAACAATGGTACAGTTCAATTACTACTAACATAAAGGACTGGAAATCATAGATATCAGACCGGTATTCTATATAGGTACCTGCAGTTATGCAGCATAGAGTTTATAAGTAGGTACCTACTTCTGGGCATATATCTAAATTCATGTGTAAAATAACGATACTTCTGAAGATGAAATGTCAAAAAGCTGCAATGAAATACAATAACAGTGTCAATTAAAAATAATAATTGAATTCAAAAATCTATTGATTTAAGAAAATTATCGCTATATATTTTTGAGTTAGGCTTTCTTTTCGACAAATCTTGTATTATATAAACAACTACATTATTATGAATAAAAACTTAAAATGATAAATATTTCAAGTCAATCCATCGAGTATTTGCCGAGTTTAGTAATACTGTACTTTTTGTGCTTGTACTGTATTTTTGTACTGTACTACTCTATCTTTATTTATGCCTTGTTAGATTATGTAGGCATGTAGTAATGGATATAATGGGTACCGGGTACCATCAAAGAGAAAATTGTTAAAGGGAAAGGATTATCAATTACAAAAACGTCATTTAATTCAAATACAACACCAAATCACATTATATTTTCTATAATAATAGTACATAATATATTTTTCTTTATATGATTTTTGTTAATTTCTTAACTATTATCCTAACGACTTTGTAGTAAACCTACTATTATGCCCATATAACTATGAATGTAAAATACATAATGTTAGTCGGTTAATAAATATGGAAGTGAAAACGACTGAAGTGTTATTTCAATATGGATTTTATTATTTAAGAAAATAGATGCAAAGAGGCTGTAAAATAACTATTTGCAGTTTTAGTGGGCCCCAAAAGGAAGATCATTATTCATGTTGTCAATATAAATAGCTTTAATATATCTTACTCGATAACGATAATTCTATAATATACTCTTTGTAAATATTCTAACGTATGTATCATTTGATACAGTGTATTTATTCAAAATTAAATTGTTCAAATGAGCTTCATTTAGCTGGGTTAAATTAAGGTCATTTGAAGTCAATTAAAAACTAACTAACGCAACAAATATAATATATTATTTAATAAAAGCTGAAACATAACTTACAAAAACTATTAAAAGTTAAACTTGACTAATATGGTGAACTATCTGTAAATACAAAAATACAAGTTCACTATTTTTTTATTTAAAAAATAATATTGATTAAATTGGATCTTGTTCATCTTCGATATTCTAAAAGGAATAGATTATATTGAGTACATTAAATTGGGCACATTATGAAGTTACTTGATATGTCCATCTGCTGGGTAATTTTTAGTTTCAAATCAAAATGATAAAGATGAACAAAATTTACATAAATTGAATAATCATTTATCGATATTGTACTGTGAAGTACGCTATAAATAATAATAAGTACCTATATCAATTTATGGATTAGGAAGAATTCAAAATTTCTACTGCCAATTTTTAGCTTTGTGTGAATCTATTACAAATTTATTTTTCAGGGAATATTATTTTAGATAACGATCAATAGTTTTCAAAATATAATATATTAAAAATAAATTAACATTTAGTACAGATTGAAGAAATATTTTTAATAAAATCTACTTTAATAGTCAGGATTAGTTCATTCGTACACAAAACAAAAGAGTCTCGAGAAAGAAGTTAATATTTCACTATCTTATCCAATACATAGTACCTACAGTGTAAGATAAAATCGTGAGCCGCATTTTCAAAAATCTTTTTGTTCCGTTTTTAGTTTTATTTTCTAAATAATTTATTCCTTGATTTTATTAATAAAAACGATGATAAACAAAATTATCAAAGAAATAATTTGTAAAATCAAAAATAAAAGGAATTAATCCAACCAATTAATTCCTCTAAAAACATAATTTTGAAGCAAAAATATAAGTACATTATCATAACGACTTTTATTCGGTTAATGCATTAATAACAACAGTACATAATTGTTTTTTTTTTTAAATAAAGTATATTTTATATTTGGTCAACAACCTGAGTTGTTACAAAAAAATATATTATTTATGTGTTTCCCGTTCAGAAAATAAAATCCAAAAATTTTAAAAACAACCAGAGCATTTACCGAGCAGTATACAAAAGTATACTAGACTAGACAAACACTTAGTTCCAGCAGACATAACATTCGCAGCTGGCAACATTATAGTGGTTATTAGAGCGAGGAAGAATATATAGTGAAGAAGATAGAACATACGAAAAGCTGGTATTTTGTTGGTTTTGAGTTGTTCATGTTATGCCTGCATCAGTTTTTGCTTCCATGTTTGCTGGCCATGGTTTCTATAAACTTTTTCTCATAAATTTATGTTATGTCATGAAAGATCTTAATCCAATATCCATACCCAGGAGCTATAATTTTCATAGTTACACTCAAATTCATTAAAATATCAGCCAAATTTTGGATTAAATCCAGTTGCATATCTACCTGAATTACCTTTGGTCTTTTCAAACGAAAAAGGTATCTAGACCTAAACGGTCGAACTCGATCGGTTGACGGCCGTTCCCAGTAACCTATCTACAGTTTAAGGTAGAGATAGTTCTTTTGTCAAATCCTATTGTTATTCTGCTAGTATTAATTGCGTTACCATAGAGATTGATGACGTTTTTATCCTTTCTAATGTCAAAACTGGCAGTAGATAGGTTATTGGGAACGGCCGTAAATCTATCCATCGATAGATAACGTCGTCCGTTAACATTCATTGGAACGAACGCATCTTTTGAGCTACTATACTAAATAGTCAAGGCTATACCAATCGAGTAGGCCTAGAGGCACCTGAAGATGACAATGTTTGTATAATGACTTTCAGGACTTTAAGAGACTTCAGACTGTCGACAATGAGAGATTTTTTAAAACATACAAAACTTGTATTGAACAATTAATTAGCTCTAACTTTCAAAGTACCCTCGTCCAACCTTAACCAGCAAACTTCAGCAGGTCCATTATTCGCTTAAGCTATCCTCGTGTGCTTTCTTAACGACAGCGAGTTTGGAGTGCGGATCCTGCGGCTGCAGGCCAGCGTACGGTGGTGCACGGGTGCCGTGCAGTACTAGTGACCAGCCGCGGAAGAACCCGGACCAGTCGGACGGGTTGTTGCCACCGTTGTAACGGGCCTGGAAGTGCGTAAGTTGAGTTTAATCATTTGGTGAGACACATTTTAATGAGCTCGTAAATCGAATTTTACTATGTAAGTGCTACATACACTAGTAAATTATCTCTAAGCTAGCTAACAAATAATTTACCTCTAAAGTCCAAACGCCCTGTGGCGACTCTCCCCACGTGTGCGTGGTCATGAATGGCCACTTGGTGAAACCATCCCTGGAGTCGTCGTCGTTTGCTCGCCGGCTCAAGATCATCGACCTGGAATATTAAGTTAGCCTTTCAGAATATTTAATGTAAGTAAGCAGCTTTTCTATCCTATCCCAAGTCATAAAGATCAGAATAAAGTCTGGTATAAATCTTCCTCTTCTTCAGTGCATCCAAAGCTTATACTATATAGCCCGGATTCCGCTCTCCTACAACTCAATTATAAGGGTTATTTATTGCCTCCCAACCTTGAAAGGAAAACTACTTTAATCTCCCTTCCTGCGCTAGAGCCTATCAGCAGGTATAAACTTGCAAATAAGGTTAGTTTGTACTTCAGTGTATGGTAGTAGGTAATAGTAATTGTAATACTTAAATTTAAAATGCAAATCTACTAAATCATACTTAGTGCCCATCGGACTGGTTAGGAACAGCTCTAAGTCCCCGCGCCTAGTCGCGTTGGCGCTCACCACCGCTTGTACGTGTTCCAAATACCGGACTTCACTGGGAGTGCCTGCACACGCTGTCGTCTCAATTTGAAGTGTCAGAGTACCCTCTGAAGGAATTTCCCTGAAAAAATAAAACATGCTTAATTTAGAAAGTACCTAATAACATGAAGAGTCACAATATATCTGTTTCTTGTCTTAATGACATGGAAAAGACATTCGAATGTGGTGTTTATTATTCAAGAAAAAATGTAGGGCCGAAGTAAAACCCTTGAAAGAACTCTTTGGAGTTCCACAAGGGTTCAACTTTGGCCCTATCTATTGAGCGTAACATAAGTATTGATTTGGCAAATCGCTAACTAACTACGTCTCATATCGTTTTAACAGTCATTACAGCAAATATGAAATTTGAATTAGGATGTAACTTTCAATAAATTTCCTTTCAGAAAGTGTGTGGAACGGAGATAGTATAAAAAAATTATATTGCTGTGCTCGTTGTTTCCTAGTTAAACATACAAAACTCCAATTGTACATTTTATTGACAATTAGATTGAGATATTAACTTACATATTTTTGTCAGATATCTTTTAAGGTCTTCAAAAGAATGCTTTGACAATTAAAAGCATTTTTTTGAAGACCACTTTCACTTCGTAATATTTTCTTAGAAATTATTATGAATATAGTCTTATATTCGTATAGTCTTAGGAAAAGTTAATTTGATCGTTGTTACAGAAAAAATCTTTACTTACGTATGAGTAGTGACGGAACCAGCTTCACAGTGGTATCTTGGTGGCACTGAACGCCATTTGGCTGCCAACGCCGTCATCGCTCCTGCATCCAGTACACCGAAACCAAACAAATGGTTGAACTCCAGTCCCACGCCATTCATTGTCCAGTGGAACCGGCCCTGAAAAACAGTAGATAAAAATTTAAGTACCTACATATTATACGTGTAGGAATCAAAACTAAATGCGAAACAACAAACGCAAAAGACGTAACTGGTAATAAGATTAGGATGGAACGTAGGTTACTGAATCTAGACTCCACTTAAATATTCGACATCGTTGTGACTTGTGACTGAGATGATTAAGAAGTGAGGAAATGGCATCAAAAACTCATATTTGTTTGTAATAAAATATGAAATCTACTGAGTATAGTTCATGAACTTCAAAATAGATGTTCTATCATTTAAGGAACTTTCGATGATGCTGCGTTTACATACTCGCGGCAGAGCGAGGGAAGTGGTGAGAGAAGTGGGCAGAGACGTGGTGTGAATGGTATTTTCGTCATGCCGCGAGTACTGCCGCGTATGTTGCTGCGAATGTCGGCTTGGCGGCGCGAGTCAAAGGAG
Source organism: Eilema depressum (assembly GCA_914767945.1). Taxonomy (NCBI): domain Eukaryota; kingdom Metazoa; phylum Arthropoda; class Insecta; order Lepidoptera; family Erebidae; genus Eilema; species Eilema depressum. Next base: position 13,110,488 of record OU612031.1, read on the forward strand.
CGGCAATACTAGCGCGATGACTTATACGAGACCGCTAGATGGCGCTAATCAGTAAACACGGCTTTTGTTATTGCTCCTCGAATATTTACTTTTAAAAATATTTATATCGATCTACGGAAAGTGTATAGTAGTTGAAAGTGATAGTTTTTATTAATAATCTATTTAATTAATTCGCTATGCTGTAAAAGCATAATGCGTACACTGCTACAGCGTTGTCCTCCATACGTTTACGTCCGTCTCCGTTGCAGGGCGAATACTGTAATGCGGACCAACGCGATGATGGGAGTGTGTGAACACTAGTGCATTAATCGCGCGAATATTTCTGGCAACACGATGAGCAATGCGAGCGGCAGTATGTAAACGCGGGGTTAAGTAGGTAACTGATACGGCTGATCTTACCAATTCATATTAAAACAGACAGTATCATTAAAGGTTTTAAAGAGAATTTGTAGCTACGGTGAAAGGAGCAACATATTTACGAAAATAACATTTCTTTTCCATCATACATATTATGGAAGTACGAGTTCATAATGTAATTTGTGAAACAATACCTATTGATAGATGTCTTAACGCGCTTAATAACAAAAGAAATCTAGACAAAACGGCCACTATTGCGTTATTAGCGAGAACAAAGGCCTTTTTGATTTATGTCTATAATGATAAGTTGTAATTTATTATATTACTTATCTAACATTGTATCAAAATAGAAAACAAAGAATGTAATCATTGATTTATTTTTATAATTAATTTACTTGAAATTAAGTTATGAAAATATTAATTGAATTTATATAACTAAACTCAAAGCTAGAAAGAAGTTTATTTTTTAAGATAACGATGTTAGAAACGCTAACGAGACAAAACAAGTTGAAAACTTTATTCAGTTTCTTTTTCAACTTGAAGGAATATTTTAATTATTTTGATTAAGAGAGCTGAAATCTAAAGGTATTGGGTTCATTAACTTAAAATATACATTAGATATGGAGAAAGCTTTCCTGCACCTTTACATAGAAAAGCTATGTTTCTATATAAAGTATTGTAAAATGACTGTAAAGAAGACACTGGCACTAAACATAATAATATATGAACTTCATGGAGAATATTTTCCTAAAAAGCAAAAAAATTATATTATAAGGCTCACCTTAGCGTCGTAAAGTGAATTTCTTTTCGATGTGAGCACTGTCAAATGTTGAATATCTCGCCACGTTAAGCTCGGGCTGGAAGAGAACAAAATCATACATTTAAATATGCCCATTATAAACAAATACTTATAGTTAAACCCAGTCAGAAGTAGAAATACACATGTACACCGGAGGAACTCATGTAAGCCGCCGAGAACGAAGAAATAGAAGAAGATAAAGTTGAAATATAAGTACAGAGCACAAGTTTATAAATAAGAGAGGTGTTTGGTGCCTCACCAAGTTCTTTACCCACGAGTCGTATAATTGACCTACCAATTGACTGACTGACTGGAAGATCAAAGACATTCAATCCCGAAAAGGTAACAAAAATTTCGGGAGGCAGCTGCAGGTGTGAATTCCAAATTGAAAGTTTAGAGTAACCTAAATTAGCGGTCGGGTGACGAAGAGACAAAACGGATAAAATTTACCAAATTATTCAATCATCTCAAGGAGCTTTTCGTTAAGGGTAAATACTCCAATCATATAAACATTTTGGAAGTATTTAGAAATAAATAGGAGTCATGTTCATTATTATAGACATACAAAAACAGAAGAGTGTACGTCAGAGGCCCTGGAGCAATGTCTACAAATAAAACAGGCCACTTTCGATCAATAATCGTCGATCTGTAACTAATTTAAGAATAACATTTATTTAGGTTTTCGTATTCCTCAAAAGAAATATCGCACAGAAAATAAGAAGAGAAATGAAACAACTTATTTACGTGCTCCTCAAGGTGACGCTAATTTGACGGGCACCTTTTATAACACGAATTATTTTTGCCATCATAATAAAAATGTTAAAAAGAGTACGTCCCTCAATCTTCTTAAGTAATTAACTTATTATTTGTAGCATATTTTTGTAATAGAATCAACTATCCTTGCCACGATGACGGTGGTTGTTACAGGCTTGTACGACTACACAGAGGGATAGGTTTTTTGTCCATCTAGCTAGGTAACGTACACCAGAATTGTGACAGAAAGCGAGGAAGACACAGCAGCCCCTCAAGACAAGTGGCAATTCGTGGGCCGGGCGTTTTGTAGAATAGAATGCCAAATGTATGGGATTTGACGTATATGACAGGCGTCAACGAATGTCAAAAACGTCAAATCCTATACATTCGTCATTCTATTTCATGATAAGCCGAGCAACGAATTGCCACTTGTCTAAGGGGGCAGGAGTCGAATCCTAGTACTTAAGCGCGAAACCACGCTCTGATGGACGCTAAAGATCAATTTGTAACAATTTTTGGTGTCCATTCGCGTTGGGTCTCAGGTGGATTTCTAGAATATATTTTAGGACATTCTTCACAGCTCTGAATCCAAAGAATCATCTAAATCATCTAAATCCAAAGAAATCATAGTTTAACTAAGTAACTTGTAAGTGTCTCGAAATTTTCCTTCGATTGAATCACTTTTTAACGGATTCTATCGCGATTTACTTGGTATTATTTACATTTTAGTCTTTTCTGTAATCCATAGTTCGGGTACTATGCGATAACTTTACACTTCAAACAATGTGACAAACGTAATAGCTAAAACGTTAGGCTAAAATTTAAATAATAGCAAATTAATCACGATTCTTCTTCTTCCTAGCGTTATTCCCAGTCGCATCCAAAGCTTTCAGCTCGGAGTCTGGAGTCCGCTTTTACCAGTCATAGCTACAGATTTGGCTAGACCTCGATATTTTCCGTGAAGCGATTGCCATCTGACCTCCACGACCCAATGTTAACATTAGGCGATATCGAAGCTTTGCAGCTAGACCGTTGTTTTTGGACTTTTTAGGGCACCAACTACCCGTAACGACTGCCATAGATGTTCTTATGGCAACCGGGACCGACGGCTTAACGTGCTGTCCGAGGCACGACCAGACCAATGCAAATACCCATATTTAATGCACACAAATATTTGCACTGAGCGGGGATCGAACCCGCGCCTCCTGCGTAGCGGCCGCGTTCACTACCGCTACGCCACGGAGGCTGTCGAGCAAATTAATCACGATACAATCTGTTAAAAGATAGTTTTTATTTCAATAAGATATATTCGCGTAAACTTCAGACAGTTTTATATTTCTTTGAATTAAGCTATTTAGGAAATTCACATATATCAGCCAATTACCCCATTATTGCCTAGAAAGACTGATTTCTCACCAGTTAACATAAGTAATTTACGTCGTCGGTACACCACATCCATTTAAATTGCTCCTCAAGAGTAAAGCTACGCCGGCAAAGTCTGGCCACTTTATAAGTTAAACAACTCAATACATTTAACTTCATTGTCCGGTCTAAGGAGGAGTGCTCGCTGACATCGCAGTTTACCTTTTAAAGTGCGATAAATTGTGTTCATTGTACGTAAAAGACTTTGATCTTGTAAAAGTCTTTGTTGACAAAAATAGCTAAATTAGATTTTATATAATAAGAAGTTCATAAGCGTGTTATAAGATTCATAAGAGCGGATTAAATTTAGATTTTGCTACTGAATTTTGAAAATGATATTATGTTAATTTAGGTTAACTTTTTAATGATAAAATTGAAAAAAGTTGTAGCCACTGAGGCTATACACACAGGCTCACGAGTTACGACTAAATCCTACTAATCATACTAATATTATAAAAAATGTGAATGTTTGTAAAGATGTTTGGATATTTGTTATTCAATCACACTTTAACGGATCTCATTTTTAATTTCCGGTTCCGTGTTTTCCACGGCGAGGGCGGATACGGATCTCGCAGATATTTGGTGGAAGAGGGATAGATTTACAATCTGGAATAAAATATGTTATTTTTTATCCCGGGAATAGTTTCCCATGGATAGCGGCGACGTGAACAAAATTCCACGCGGTATACGAAAGAAGAAAAATACGTTGTTATGTATTAGTTAAAAGTAAAACAACTCTACTTACTTCGCGTGTAGTGCCAACGCAAACACGCCGGCTGCCTCGGGCGCCGCTGCTGAAGTCCCAGAGTGTGTCGCCGTACATTTGCCATACAGGTCCGTAGTCGCCACTCCAGTGCTGGGCTCCCTGGCGCCGTTGCTGAAGGTACTCGCCAGAGTCGAGGAGCAGGATTCGTCGTAGTGTGCGTTCTGGCCGTCATTGATAGCGCTGTAAACAAAAATTACTTTCTTCAATCCAACTAGTTCATGCCTATCATGTTGATTCGCTTCCAACCGGTCTTATTGGAGATTTATAGGGGAGGCGTATGTCCAACAGTGGACTTCCTATGGCTAAAATGATGATGATGATGTTTATTCATGTCAATTCAATATGATTCAAGTCAAGTCAATAGGATTGAAAATAAAAGAATCAAATTTTCCAGGTATACCTATATAAAGGGAAAACATATAGGTATCTCAGATAACAACCACTAAACGGTCGCCCATCCAAATGGCAACCACGTCTAGGTAGCTTAACCCCATTGTTCATTGAACAGTGAATGCACCTGACTACGACTATAAATGTCTAGTGAAAAGCGTAAAGACTCCCGTGATAGTGTACGGTTTTAGTCGTTTCTGTCCAAGTAAGACATACCCCCCCCCCGATGGCCGAGGATAGTATCCGAGGGTAAAAAAGAAAGGTTGAATTAAATAGTGGGCTGCTGTTCTACCACGGAGTAAGGAAGGCGTGAGGATGTTAATAACCCGTTAGTGGTATTTGTTCAATGTAAAACGGGTTTAATTAAAACTGTTGTTGCTCCATATTGTGTTTGATAATATGCAAAGGAGCTTTGTTAATTAATCGTCTCAGTAACGCTTGCGTTGTTGCAGTTACTTACAATAATAACAGCTTATGTCACATTCGACAGAATTCTCCCTCCACCCTTGTATTATAAATGGCTCCCATAACCACTTACTATTTAATTTTTGTTATTTTTCTTTAAGTGGGCTATTGTTAACTTAGTAGTATAAAAAGATGTTTTGATAAAGTTTAGTTGAATCATTCAAGCCATATAATTTCTATACTCCATTACGTGGGACCTAATACAATGATTGGTGAAATGTAGGTTTTCATTCACCTCTGCCTAACGCCTTTATCGTGATTGTATGTATGTATGTATGTTTTTATAAAAAGTCACTACAGCCTTTTTAACCTTTAGATAAATAACCGAATGGAGTATAGCCAGTTTTTATAATTAAAACGAACTTTCACCCTTTTGGTTTGAAGAATGGCGCTAAGGGTGCGCTCCTGTCCAAGTCTGGTTAGTTTAAATTGACCCAGTTGAACTACCCCAAAATCCCAGTTTGTTTATATACGGAACAAGAGAATATTACCTAATCTAAACTTTGTTTCATTATAAGTTCCAAAATCGCGTAGACGGAGTTATTTATAGGGTAGGTTGACCGACATAAATGATGAATTTGTTAGATATTATCAAAGGCAAAATATACCTATCTGAGCAACGGATTTTTTATACCACTTTGGTAGCAGACAAGAACACGGCCCACTTGATGGGAAATGGTTACAGTGGCCTATGGCCATTTGCACTGGTACGGGTATGGGGGCGTCACACTGGTCACTCATGGATAGATTCGCCTGTATAAATCCGCACTCATTCTTATCGTTGCTTTTTACAAAAATTACCTGTAATTGATGCATCCACTGACATCTAGTGATAACCTCAAACAATGGACCTAGCATAACCATATGGATAGCTCCTTCAGCCCAGAAATCAAATCAAATCAAATTTATTTCATAATCGTTGTACAGTATTATTAATACTTCTAAAATAATATTACAAATACAACTATTTACAAGAATAATACAGTGCTAGAGTGACTCACTTCTGCTAAACTTGTGGTTTTAAAAAACGAATATTATGGTAGGAATACAGGTAGCTGGGGTGAACTGGGTGCCTAAAAAGGGTTTGCTAACAGCAAACTGTCCTAACATCGATTTTTTTATCATACGAGGTTACATACGATGTTAGATCATTTTTGGGTAGTTGCAGTACTTACCTATTGATAGAGACAGTCCACATGGAGGCTGCGTACCCATCGCAGTTACAGTCGTCGTCTTCACCGCCATCACCACTCGCCCACACATAGATATTGCCTAGACCATTTCGTCCCTGTAGAAAAAAAAAATATTTTAAGTGCCCATGCGGTGTCGTACAAGGAGACTAAGGGATAGGGCTGTTTAACATCAGAGATATTACAAAGTCCAGACTCAGCCTATACATGGCTCGAGTCAACAATAGTGCCCGGAAAACGGCAATAGGTGAGCCTATTGCCGTTGCCCCTATTACGTGGGACCTAATACAATGATTGGTGAAATGTGGGTGTTAATTCACCTCTGCCTAACCCTCCAGGGATAAAGGCGTGATTATATGTATGTATGTATTTGAAGTGTTTGCCGACAGTTCACTCTCGATAGTGCATTATTTTAGTGTGGTGAGAGCCTCACATACCCGCGCGGCTTCCCCGAGCCCGGAATGTGGAAGGTACCTACATTTTTCATGCCTACACTTAAAATAGGGCCCGTAGATCTTAGTGGGACCCGATAGATTATGGGCATAGGATTACCATTAGGTACTATCTTTACGGGTCTATCGGGCCTAAATCTAAAAAAAAAACCTAAATCTAGGATTTAGCTAGAGCTAGAACACTACATATTATAAAACAAAGTCGCTGTCGCTGTCTGTCCGTCCCTATGTATGCTTAAATCTTCAAAACTACGCAACGGATTTTGAAGTGGTTTTGATAGATAGAGTGATTCAAGAGGAAGGTTTATATGTATAATACATGCATAATATTGTAGAGAAACACTGATAAATTTAGAAATAATACCACGCGGGCGGAAAATATGGCGGTACGAAGTTCGCCGGGTCAGCTAGTTCCTAATATTTTAGTGTAAACGAAACCATAATTTCAGCGTTTACATAAGAAAGAACAACGAACGAATGTTCTGTCACTGTTTACACTAATAGAATTTGACGTAGGTACAACGGATAGATTGAGCATTCGCTCGTCTGATGTAAATCAACCTTAAAATAGGAAAATGATAAGTTATACCTTGTTCATTTGCTAGTCGCGGACATTTTGTTATAAGGGCGTCGATGTTTAACAGCTTTTGGTGTAATTAATTTATTCCTTAAAATGTTTACATCAGACTGGCGAAATTCAAAGGACAAATAATTTGGACAAGGGTCTCATCGACTCGCCTGTGTAAACTAATTTAGTACAATGTTAACAAAGTTATGGAATATTAGCTTATTTTCATTATTGCTTAGTTATAATATACCTACTAATATTTTTACTTCGTCTACTAAAATGAAGTAAGCATTTTGTGTTTATTTATTAAATAAATATTTGTATGGTACCCTAAGAAAGTAACTTTTTTGTAATGTCAATTTGTAGATTTTTAGTTATTAGTCTATCAGAAACCTTGATTGATACATCTAAAAAGCAAAACGTACAATTCGAAACTTCTATGTAGCATGTTTAAATAGCAAATCGTCTTTGTAGCCAAACGTAGACTTCAATAAGTAGGGTAGACTGGGTACGGTTGAAACATTTTAGCGTTTATCGTGCATAGCATCGGGATTTGTTAAGTGAGCGATGACGGAAATATATTAAATAAAAGACCTTGTATCTGTCTACTAATGGGCAATGTTATTTGAGATCAGTGTGTAATATTTTCTGTGTAAGATCATATAAAAAAAAATCTGTCTTTTGTTTCAACCGTCCCCATGCCAGGGTCGGTTGAAACAGTGCCTGGGGTCAGTTGAAACACATGCAAATAATACAAAATATAATCAATTATCATGTTTTAATAATCATCTATTAATATTTAATAAAACTAAATACATTATTTCCATAACAATTAATATTTTAAACAAAAATACATACTTGCATGGTTACGAGTTCATTCGGAGTCACAATTGTGGCAAACATAACTAAGGCCACCTTCTGTGAACTCTTCATGTGCCCATGCATTTTACATACTGTGAGTTGTTTGTATCCATTTGTGATGTTCTGAATAGGACCATTAGCTGCTTCGATTGAATTTGGCCTATCTGATAGGCCAAACGCAGGTGCAAAATCCGAGTTCTGTAAACAAATGCTGATTAAACGGAACAATACCAGTTGTGCGAAAGCTAGCTTGAATATTGGATTCTTTGGCGTACCCTTGGCATCTAAGAAACAAGAAAACTAAATAAATAAATTGTTTCAACCGTACCCACAAATAATGTTTCAACTGTCCCCAATACGCCTCTTGATATAAAACGGTTCACAGTAAAAATAATAATAAATTTAAATAAAAACTACTCATACTGCCATATTCTACAAGCTTTAATTAAAACGAAATAAAACTTTCAATAGTGTAACTTTAAACAAAATCCTAATAATCGCAAAAATGTAGGTACAAAAATACTTACTTTTCCGTCAAAAAACACAATGGGGCCTCCTATTGACAAGCACATCGCCCGAAGCCCGACGTAAAACTAAAATTCGTGTTTCGACTAGTCGCCCGCTTCATTCTCCCCTTGTACCCCTCACCCCATCACGCACTGTTCACGAGATATTTGGTTTGTTTCAACCGTCCACCGTTTCAACCGTACCCAGTCTACCCTAGTTATTATAACTGTTCAAAACTTCTATACCTAAAATCGGACGGGTGCTCTAAGTGGAATACGTCGTTAGTATCCATCATCATCGTCTTAGCGTTATTTCCGGTTGCATCCAAGGCGTCATCTTGATGCCTGGGGTCTGCTTTCCTATCCTTCATCCCTTTAATATCGTTTGGCTCATTATAGCTTTACGGGACCCAATGTCGTTATACTGTCATGAAATTCAAATTTCCTCTCTTGACCTTGGCCTGCTTCGTCCGTCAGTCAACAGCCCCCTAGACAAGTAGCAATTCGTTGCTCGGCGTATCATGGAGTTGAATGACGAATGTATAGGATTTGACGTTTTTGATATTCGTTGACGCCTGTCATATACGTCAAATCGCATACATTTGGCTTTTTATTCTACAAAACGCTGGCCGACGAATTGCCACTTGTCTAGATGGGCAGGTGTATTAACTCCCTAAAAACACCAAAGAAAACCAGCAAGCGTTTATACCAGCATTAAGATTGAATAGAACAAAATAAAAGTACTAACTTCAATGATTCAATGGGTGAAAACTAATTAGCATAATACTCAATACTCTGCTACAGAAATAGGTAAACGAGCCACGATGCTGACATAAGCGGGTCACGGCCACACGCTGACACTGAAAAATCCGCTGCTGCCTTCACCTTGCAACATTAAGCTGGTTACTGACAAGGCGAACCATTCAAGAGGAAAAAATAAATGTGCTTACAATTTTCCTGATTTTCTTTGCGATAAAACTGCTCTTCCATCAACGTATTATATAGTATAGATACTTCAACTCGTGGACTTCGATCTGAGATTATTTTTTTAAATCCTTGTTACTTTTATTTTAGAAAAATTCTTAGGGTCGGACCTGGGGGTAACGGGTGGAGCCGCCAGTCACCCTAACGGAAACAGGCGGCGGCGGGCTAGATGGAGGCTCCGTGGTCCCCACACCAGCTTTTAAGAGATGGTCCTGGGTCGGCCGGAGTGCGAGAGGTATGTCTCAGCCAATTCCACCTCCGGCAACTTACGACCCACAGACGGTGTTTCAGTGAATTCTACCCGATATAACCAACCCGCCCGGCTCTGATTATCCGTGGGGATTTTCAGAGCCGGTGGGTTGGTTACGATAAGAAAAAAAGAAAACGGGTGCCAAGAATTTATCTAAACTGAAAGTAACCTGACACACCTGTGACTGCTGACTAATGTTATAATAAACATTAGTCAGCAGTCAAGTAAGTAAAGTAAGTCGTCTAAGTCACAAAGGTTGTTATGTCGTCAGAAATGTATCTACATTAAAATAACCAAATAGTCATGACGAAAATTATTCACTACGACATCATACAAACTTTTCTGTATTTCTGTACCATTCGTGTGAGTTTCCTGTTATCTTTGAACTTATTAACATATTTTCCAACGTAATGACGCAATAATTTAACAATTCCACAAATATGGCCGCTGAGATAGGTAGAGAAAGGGTATACACAGGTATTCGGAATTAATGTCGGTGTATGTTAATAAGTAGACCCGTGTCACAAGATAAATAGGCACAGAACGAGCGAAAACTCACGCACACAGACATATGTATTTTGTGCGCAAAATTACGTATACAATGTTGCCCACCTGCAGAAATGTTTACCACTAAAGTTAAAGTCAAAAAACGACAGTCTGTAGGCGGTAGAATGTTGAACTGCTACGTCATAGGTCACGAGTTTGATTCCCGCTTAGTTGACGTATATCAGTGAAACATGTATAATATTTAGAAATGATACAATTCATATTAGATACAAGCTATGATTAGTCTTGGTCAACATGCAGCTGTGTAATATGTCTTAGAATATTTATTTACTACAAAAATAACCCTAAAATTGTAACAGTTAGTGGCAAAGCGCCCCCAAAAAACCATTTCTAATGTTTTATTATCCTCTACTTACAACTTGTTTAATATAACATAACTTTAGGTTAATGAAAGAGAAAGTGGGATCATTCAGGGACTGAAAATATTTATACTTAAAATTTTACACACCCAAAAATTTTGTCCCCAAAGAAATCCCGCACACTTTTACGCACTATAAGTATGGGAAAATCGCCGAAGTTGACATCACTATTCATATATCGACAAGCGTGAGACTTCGCAACAAGTTTATAAGGTAATTGAAGCGAATTGAGATCCTCGTCAGCAAATATATGTCAACATGTGTGCGTTTTCGCTTGTGGCATGAAGTTGGGCTTCTGAATATTTATTTTGTACCCATGTTGTTACTTTTACCGCGAAAATTTTCAAGGTTTCGCTGTGAAATGTACGCTGAAATGAGTTTTACCGTTATAAATTGTTACCTGTACTGGAAATTTATGTAAATAATGAGTTCAGTTAGTGTTTGGGACGGTAAATGTGCGTACTTCGGTCATGCTCATGACACTTATGACACTATGTGAAATTATAAACAGCAATTTAGTTTAGTTGCAGGAGTTAACAAGGAAAATGCCCGTATTAACAGCAACATTTAAAATAAAACCTCCGGTGGTTTAGCGATATGGTGTGTATTTAGAGCATATTCATAACTGTCCGGTTAGTAATTAAATTCAGATTATCGTACTCCCAGAACCTTTATTTAATTTCGTTAAAATACCTAGTGTTTTGAGAAACCTCGTTGTCTCTTTTACTTTTAGGACTGTAACTACTAATAATTATTCTATTCAGAGTCATCTCTATAGTGATGATAAGAATATCCCACGCAAGAATGCCTTGAAGTGAATTCAAATCGATCTTGTAGCAAAAGATTCTAAATTACTATCTCCAAATACATTAAATCTTTATAAACAAGCTCCATAATCTGAAAGACTTCGTTAAAATCAATGTCTACGATAACTAAGTCTCAAGTCTTCACAGACAGGAAGCACCGTCGATGTCATTTTCTAGCTGAATCGCGCTAACCACTTTCAGCTGCGGGAAATGATGTGAAGCGACGGCGGAAATAAAGTCGCTTTTAATGGAAGGCAGGTCGACTTTATCGAGGACTTATCTGATGTTCAGAATATGGAAGTAATGTAAATGGATTGTCTATTTATTTGCAAGGCTATGTTCTATAAATGAGGTTTTGTTTACGGTAGAAGTGTTGTCGACCAATATGGTGTAGATCACGGAATGTAGAATAAAGGGAGGTCTGTTGCTTGTGTGCCCCAAGTTATAAAGATGTTAAATATAATTCACAATGTGATTAGCAACAAATTCATCATTACTATCACTACTCTAACACACACAACATTTTGATGGTAGGTAGTTAGAATGAGTTAAGGACTTATCTGAGGTTTGGAAAATGGAAATGAAATAAATGGGTTGTCGATTTATTATTAAGGCTATTATTACTATTATTCTTTAGATGAGGTTTTGTTTATGTAATGTCGGTCAAGATGATGTAGATCACGGCATGTAGGATAAAGAAATGTTGGGCGCCATAACGATGTAATGATGTTTAACATTATTCACACATCAATTGGTTACTAACGCAAGATCAATTTCACAATAAAATTGATGTTGCGTTTTGTATATGCATTAATTCCGACGTTGTCTTTTCCATGGTATTTTGCTTCAGTTCACCCGGTTTTCAGCATTTCTGATAGTAAGACTATTGAAATGCATGCCTTTTTATGATTACTTATAGACACTACTTGTAAGTTTATTCTCGATTAAATGTGCGCATAATACACACACAATACGGTAGCGTTCAGTCGCGTATGGTCAAATTCGCAATCGGTCAAATTCATAGAATCGCGACTAGTCAAAATAGCAGTTAGTCAAAATAGCGAACCGTCAATATAGCAAGTCGTCATTATAGCAAAGCGTCAAAACGGCAAACCGCCAAAATAGTAAAGCGTCAAAATAGCAAACCGTCAAATTAGCAAACCGTCAAAATAGCAAAACGTCAAAATAGCAAAACGTCAAGTGGCGAACAGTCCAGCTGCTGTAGATGAATTTTGTATTCATCTATACGTAGATATACTAAAGGCATGTCTTTATGTATTATTCAAGGGTGAAGTTATCTGTTTTACCACAATTTTTCAAAACCTTTCAACAGTTTAACATCTTTGTGGATCGGAATTCGGGATAAAAGGTAGCCTATGTCCTTCAGGGTCTATCTCTATACCAAAATTCATCAAAATCGGTTCAGCGGTTTAGGCGTGAAAAGGTAGACAGACAGACAGAGTTACTTTCGCATTTATAATATTAGTAAGGATTTTTGTAGCCTTACCAGCTATCTATGAAAATAGTACTAATTGCCGAATACGTGATAAATGGCAAAAATTGAATAAATTTTCTTATTCATTCAATTGTTGCCATTTATTATATTCTTTCTTAGTTAATTTAAATTCTCAATTAGGTTTGCATTTTTTCTGTGGCTTACTATAAAATACATTTTTATATGAAAAAGCATAGAAAAATGATAAGTATAGATATAGATCTAGTAGATAGGTAATATAATGTATATACATACATTATGAGGACTATATGTAACCTGGTTATTTTAACCAATAATTATGTAAAATAATTATTAGTAAAATATTATGTTATTGTTATTATATATGCCACAAATTATAGGTATATATATTTAATACCTTATGTAAAGTTTTTCGTGTTGATTATTAATAAATACTATTGAACCTTAATTTTATTTTTAATCTTCAGTATTGTTTGTATTTGACTGTAACAGTTTAGTAACCTTAAGGCGCGATTGGTCCAATTTAATATATAAGGCGACGGATTGGTATACATTATCCTACGAGCTACTTGTGAAGTAAAATATTCGACCGATTGCGATCTTGACTGTTTGCGAATTTGACCGTTTGCGATTTTGACTGTTTGCGAACTTGACTATTTGCGATTAGAAAAAATGCAAATATGACCATTCGCGATATGGACCAATTGCTATTTTGACAGGTTGAGATATGGACCAATCGCAATTTTGACCTAATACGATTTTGACGGTTTTTCAGTCACTTGACCGATTGCGAGTTTGACCATACGCGACTGAACGATACGGTAGTATTATGAAAACAGAAAATACAACATTGTACAAAGTGATTTCTATACTCAACGTCAATAAATCAGTTTGCGGTCCCTATCATTATCGTTATTATGACAATTGGTAACAGAGTAGAGCTGTCGAAGGGTTAAAGGTCGCCAGCCACATGAAAAATGTTTATCCCTTCACGAAAAAACGAAGTCAACCCTAAAAAGATCAATACAATTGTCACTAAACTCCATTATTATCTAACTCTGACATTTTTATTTGCGTGTAGGAAATTTCATAGTTTTCTAGGACATTTAAGTACATGGTGCTACTTTAACCCACAATCAAAGTGAGTCTTCCACTATTGCCCCAAAATGTTAGTATTAGAGAATTTGGAATGCTCAAGTAATGACTTGAGTATTCTAAAAACTTAGGTTTCAGACAAGCACACGGCCCACCTGATGGGAAGTGGTTACCGTGGCCTATGGACGTATGCAACACCAGGGGCGTCACACTCGCGCTACCGACCCTAAAGAAACCTTTTAATGCCCTTCTTGAAGAACCCCATATTGTAGTCGCTTGGGAAAACCACTGCAGGGCTTCCAGCAGGTAGTGTGTCATGGCATTCATGGCATTCCCTCTGTAATTAAGTATTATAATAATAATTACAGAATAACATATATGGCAACAGTCCTGACTCTTAAGAACGGGTTAACCTTAGTACCGACGGATGATCATTCTTAACCACGGATATCACGGTCGGATATCTGTGTTCTTAACACATTAAAACCCCTCCGGGCATTGGAGAGTTGGTTTTATTGCTATACGAAACGAACATCTGTGCCTTTCGTTACGGATATTTCAAGACCTAAAACGATCGACAACTTTGTTTTACTACTGAACTTCAATATCGCTAGAGAAGATGGCATTCACCTCACGAAAATATCGAATTTCCGTTTGTAGTTAGACTGAAATCTGACTACAACTGAGTTGACAATAGACGTGGAAAAGGAATGGTTATCCATACTATAATATTATAAATGAGAAAGTAACTCTGTCTGTCTGTCTATTACACTTTCACGCCTAAACGACAGAACCGATTTTGCTGAAATTTGGTATAGGGGCAGTTTAGACCTTGAAAAAGGACATAGGCTATGTTTGGTCGCGATAACCGACATCCACGCGGGCGGAGCCGCGGGCAAAAGCTAGTAGAATATAAACATAAGAGACGTAAAAATCTTACTCGTATAATAATGTACATATAAAAACTTGTCCTGTCTGACTATCATAAAAGCTATTAGCACCGAGGCCAGGCTCACTCATTCTGTCAATAGGCGTGTTAAGCGATTTACGTTGCCAACGGTACAAGTCAGGCCCAAGGATAACTTCCATTAACACAAACGACAGAAAAAATATTAAAACCAACGGGTGGTTCGATTAAGCCAGGTGTATTCTCAAACATTTCTACAAACCGGGGTGTCACTCGACCCCTTTCGACCACCCCGGGTGAAAGTAAACCCGAAAGTAACCCCCCCGAGGGACTTAACGTCGCCTTTAATGGAACTATATAAAGATAGTTCTAATACGTTTGCTATTTAAGTGCTCTTTATTCTAACCTGTGCTTAAGTGTTTTTGCTTTACTTAAGTTGGTAAGGACTTAACATTAAACGACTGAGTGTCCAGACACATAAAGGGTTTATTTATAAAAGCTTACTTTATAGCTAGGATATATTAAGGCTCCTTTAGACGGTGAAAGTGTCTCGCACGTTTCGGTTAGAGAAATCGTACGTTAATATAACTAACAATAATCGGCATACCATTATCGTATAATAATGTTTACAACACACCTGCTCATAAAAGTGATATTATTTTACCGCAATTAAGCACGGAATGAATCAAAGAAGAAGAATCAAACAATCAATTTCATTTATTCAATTTAGGCACATAAAGAGCACATATGAACGTCAAAATATTACAATATCATGTCAAGTTAAAATAAAGTAAATTAAAAAATCATTTGAAAATGATTCTTTCGCTGGTTCGGTAGTTGGTTCTACTGAGAAGATACCAGCAAGAAACTCAGAGAACTCAATTATCCTTTTTATTTTATTTTTTAAATATAGTTTTTATACAATTTATAATGTGCGAGCAATCAGTGATTAGGATGACCATGCATTTTTATCATTAAGATATTCATCTACTTTATAGTATCCTTTTTCCATTAAACAATTTTTTATTTTAATTTTGAACTTATTAAGAGGCATGTCAACCTAATCCTGAGGAATTTTATTAAATATTTTTATACAATTGCCTACAAACGAATTACCAACCTTATGAAGCCTGAGTATTGGCACTGCAAGTTTATATTTATTTCTTGTATTATAATTATGTGCATCAGAGTTTTTTTTGAACAGATTTAGGTTCTTCCGCACATATAAAATGTTATCATAGATATATTGTGAAGCAACCGTTAATATATTAATTTCTTTAAAAAGTTCTCTCAGCGAGTCACGGGGTCTGAGGCTGTAGATTGCTCGTATCGCTCGTTTCTGTAATATGAAAACAGTCTCAATATCGGCAGCTGAGCCCCACAGCAGCAGATCATACGACATAACGCTATGAAAGTAGCTAAAATAAACTAATCGTGCCGTTTCATCATCAGTTAGCGACCTTATTTTTCTAACCGCATAGGCAGCTGAGCTGAGTTTTCCTGCCAATGCTATGATATGAGAACCCCATTGCAGTTTACTATCTAGAGTTATTCCAAGAAAGACTGTGGTATCAACTACTTGAACAGATTCATTATTGACACCTATTATAAAACTGTGACTTTTTCATTGCTATTATTCACAAAAGTGAGTTATAGATTCTTTTTTAAATTTTATAGGAAGTGTCTATAATTGTCTATGTTCTTAAAAAAGTTCTGATACAAAAAATAACGTGTTTAATAGTACGAATAAATTAATACGCCTATTGTATGGTCATTTGATGCATTTTCGTATTTAAATAAATAATTTCAACTTGTAATAAGGTAACTGTACCAATGCTCGACACTTTAAGGAAAAATAAAATTTCAATCTAAAAAATTTAACAAATTAATTACAGCATGGTCGTTACATTCTTTTTTAACTGTTACAGCAACAATTAGACATTAACTTTTGCCCATAAAATCTTTAAAATCTATCATACTTTTACTTTAAATTAAATTATTATGCACTTGGTCGAAAACACCAATGCTAGACATCATTGTCCCAATGGTCCAAGTATGTCAATAACTTCAATATTTATAACGTTTATACTAAAATTAGTAATAATCATAACTTATAAACAAAAAAATCACACCTATAAAAATCAGTACCCTTGGCAAAAATCTTAAGAAATAACACGACCGTGTTCACGGAGTCACATTATTTGCTGTCAACAGTCTTTCTAAATTTACTTCGGATGGTGTTGCGAATATTTGAACATATCTTATAGATACCATTAGGCATCTTTTAAGTCAATAGTCTTATAAAACAAATGGATAATTTTCTCAAAATACTGGGTTTTGTTCGAAAGTGTCTAGCATTGGTACAGTGTCGAGCATTGGTACAGTTACCTTACTTGTGTAATAAACAAAATTTTAACTCAAATTTAACTTTTTTTTTCTCTAAGTACAGAAGAAAAAAACAGAGTAAAAAAAAGTTAAGTTCAAACCTCATTTTTTTTTAAATATGGTCGACCGCCATTGTTAAATGCGCGCGCATAGGAAAACGAATTAATTTGTAGTATTGTTTATTTAGTATTTGTAGTATTATTTTATTCGCAAGTGTGTTGTAAAACATCGTATGGCACGTGTGAGCATGATGATTACCGTCCTCGGCTGTCTTAAGACCCTCGCCTGGCGGCTCGGGTCTCAATGGCGCCTCGGCGGTAATCACCAACGTTGCTCACTTGTACCATAATGTACTATTACACACAGGCAAACACAAAATTTTCACCTACAATTATATCATACGAGATTCGCAAGTGGCATATCGCGTTATTTCAAAATTCTGTTTTTTTTTATTCTATTTTTACTACAATGAAATTTAATTTTTGCAAAAGCATATTTGACTTATATAGGTACTTGTATCCACTCGTTCGTCAAATGTATAGACAAATAAAAAAGTCAAAATTTGTGTTGGTCAAATGTAGGTAGATACTATACTTTAAATCCAGTGTAGTAAATATGATAAGCTTTGCACCACTTAGCAAATCCCTCTTAAATAAAATATGGTTCGCATCATTCAGATAAGGCTGTGAGTGCCTTTCTGAGTATTATCAATGGTGGTATCAGTGGTAAAATGTCTGGCATCTCATTTTTATGAAATCTCAAATGCTTTGTCTAAATAATAAATGAAACATTTCACAGGCTTCACTTATTTAATAAAAACTGACATTATTTTTATGATTTTGAATAAATATTGTTGCGTGACGTTTCATGATATTTCTTTTAGTAATACTGATTTAATAATACTATTATTTACTTTTAACTATAAATAGAGAGAAAGCAATTTAGTAAAAAATACTTTCCAATAAAATTATATTTCGTACTTCTAGGTATTCATGCGAATATATTACTTTTTGAACTTTGTATTTACGTCTGAGTTAATAAAAGTACCTATTACATTATAAACGCTTTGTAAAAATCAAATCAACAAATTGGTCTGGCTAGCTAAATGTATAATGGCGCTTTTAGAGAGTAAAACTTCATTTAAATAACACGAAATCATCGAGTATAGGTACCTACCTACTCCCAACGTCCCAAAAAAAAAAAAAAAAAAACAGAGCAATACTACGCTACAGAGAACTAACCTAATGTATATTCCACTATCAGGCTAGCACTAAGTTATACATCAGTTTCCTCTACGCTGTAGATATTCATGAATATTCTATCACAAATGAGAATCTCATTTATTTCGGGCCCACTTACGAAGTGGAGGCTAATGCAAACCGACAGACGGATTTAATTTCGTTAAGCTCACGTTACTTTCGATTCTCGTTGGCAAACGAACACGGTTATGGAAATTTCACCTTCCAACTAAATTGAAATACTAATGAGTAGGAAATTGGATCTTTTGTGTTAACTAGTGTTCAAATATTAGTCGAATTTACTTATACTAATTTGAAAACTATTTCAAGCACCTTTTTTGAAGATTTCCGGAGTGTGTTCTGGAATTTAATAAAAGATCAACAAAGAGTTTTCGGAATATTTACCATGTATCGTTTTGAGTATCCAATATTTCGGCAATAAACGCCATGATCACAGAAGAACTGAAATACTGGTACTCCTAAACCTTTTCACAGGTAACCTCCAGTACTTCAGCACCTCCGTGGTCATGGCGCTTCGCTTTGTGCTTAAGGCCCCGAATCAGATTAGCATCGAAAAATCGGTATTTTCGAAACCGTTTTTCTTTTTAACTATAAAACCTAAAGATCTGGAATTTACATCCCTGCATATTACAGGATATACAGAGTAACTTCACCTTTTCATAAATTCAATAAAAAAGGAGGAAATAGTTCAAAAGAGGCTCTGAACATCACTCTACTCTTTCTTATGAAACCAAATATTTTCTACAATATGTATCCAAATAATCTAAAATTTCAGATATATGTTAAATGAGTGTATTAATATGACGTGACCTTCTTAGTTTGTAATCGTCCCCTATAAAATTATCTATTAAAATTAGTTTTACTGATTTTTACGGCTGAAAAACGAGCGAATGACCTTGAGCATTTGTATGGTCAAAGTCATTCGCGTATGTAATCACCTTAATGGTTTGTGCTCATATTAATTGTTTGAGATCATGCTCATAGCTACATTCTATCACTATAGAATGTAGCTGCCATAGACAGGGAATTCATTCTCACACATTGCGTCCGAAGCGCGCATTCATTCCATGAGCGTGCATGAGATGCACGCTCATGGAATGAATGCGCACCAATGAACTCCCTGCTGTGGTCGTATCTAGAAGGTTTTTTCAGGGTTTGCAACACGACTGTAACGCCCCTGGTCTTGCATACGTCCATAGGCCACGGTAACCACTTTCAAATCAATCAAATCAGGTGGGCCGTGAGCTTGTCTGCCTCCTGTGGTATAAAAACAGTACCGGTTTAAATACCTAAAAGATCAATAAAGACTTACTTCATTCACACCCCTGACGATCGCTCTCATGGTAGCGTTCCTTGGTCCATCAACCGTCCTGCCGTCATCTGTAGGGCCCCACGACGCGCTGTATATGTGTATCTTGTGGGGTTCGTGCCCCATAGAGTTGGCCTCGATCAGGTCCGTCATGTAGGGCTGGTCCAACATCCTGATTCCTGTAGAACAAACTGAATATAAGGGCTTGTATACATTATCATCATAAAGCGGGTGTCCCGATCGCATCCAAGGCTTTCCCCTCGGAGCCCAGGGTTTGCCTTGTCGAAGTATCAGTAATCTTGTCTTAAATATTAAACTTCTATGTTCATATACGTTATTCATTTCTCAGCAAATTGGCAAAGCAGAAAAAAAGCGGAGACGCGTTCCCATAACGATGAATAAAAAAAGAACACGAAATTTCTGAGAAATGAATAACGATTGGGTATCTCTTAAATCTCCTGTCACTTCATTGTCAAATCAAGCTTAATTTAATAAAAAACGGGCAAACGAAATTCAATTATCACCACTCCGTTATCTAAAAATTGATGTAAAAAACGATTGAACAATATAAGCCTTTTTACAAAAGGTGGCAATTCTGGTGCGCGCTTACAAAACTAAACTACCTATATTTAAAATATTTCCATTTGAATTTTGAAACTTCATTCTATTTAGCATCGGATTTAAACACATCTCTTTCTATAGACCAGGTACAAAAAGGTACCAAGGCATGCAGAAATAGCTGAAGAAAAACTTAAACGATTATCATGAATTCTAAATTTTAAGTGCAACCCACTATGCATATTATCTCTTTCTGTATCTTATGCTTATTTATTTATCGCATTCTAGTTGTAATCTATGTACTTACACACCGTCATCTTCTTCTTCTCTAATATATAAAAATCAATGCCACTTTTCGTTGTTATTTTATAACTCAAGAACGACTGAACCGATTTGGCTAATTTTAGTCTTGAAATATTCGTGGGTATCCAGGGAAGGTTGTAGAAAGGATGAGAAAATAGGTGCAGCGGGAACGGGCAAAATATGGCGGTACGAAGTTCGCCGGGACAGCTAGTATACTCATAATTATATACGTAAAACCATAGCATAATAAGTCTTATAACAGCAGAATCGGTACCAACGAGACTGTACGGACGACTGTCATGAACGTCGAAAGACGTGCCAATCCCATACATTCATCATTCTATTCTACAATAAGCTGGTCAACGAATTGCCACTTGTCTAGGGGGGCTGGTGTGTTTGCGGCAAAACCGCGATTAGCGAAACGAGCCGACAAATTGATGAAATTGGCTCGATAACCGTAATGTCCCTTTATCTAATTTGAGTGCCTAAGCGGCATTTTGTAGGGTAATCATTTTTATATCAGCTTATGAGAATCAATGGAATATCGTGTATTACTAAAACTAAAGCTATCGTAGATTACGTATACTACTTGATCCCGTTCCCTCAACACATGGGAACCTATTCCTGAGAGAAAAAAATAGTAACTTATGTGTTATTTCAAACAATAATCTATCATTGTATACCAACAAACCAATACTAACAAACATCCTAACAATAATATTAGTAGGATTAGGAGGTAATTACATCCGCTGAATGACAGACGAGACTCTGGCACAGGCTTTCCTCTCGGGCATATTTATTAGGTCTAAGAGTCGGTTGTAAACTATTTTTAACCCTTAAATTATAAGAGGTCCTCTCCAATATACTTTTTCAATTTTGGCATTTTTTTTTATTTCATTTTTATTGATTATTGTTATTTTTGATGATTTAATAATATTAGGTAAATTTTCACCCTTCTACGAGTACTACCAACCCTGTTTTTTCAATAGCGGCTAAAAACGTTTGCCGGCTCAGCTTGCAGGTATCATAAAAATGATACATCAAACTCAAGATGATAAAAATACCCGCTTATTTTTTGTTACTGGTCACGTCTACAACAATCCTGCCACAGCGTAAACATAATGAGACCGTGTCGTAATTCCGAGCTGCTCTTTATAGCGTCATAGAGGAACGCTCCCCCGACCTCTTGAGACCGCCTGACCTAATCTCGGACGAAATTATCATAAGTAAAGATACAGAACAGTTTTGGGTTGGAGCTTTACAAAGATAAGGAAGGAAATTTTTTTTACAGGACTCGTCAATTTTACTTCACCTCGCTTGATGGTAATCTATGTTGGTGTTTAGTGCTTAAAGCTTGTACTGATGAAGTAACGAGAATTGTTCTTGTTGAATTGACACAGTAGTTTACTAAGGTGTTGAGAAAATGTCTCAAAATTTATTGAGCTGTGCTTATTAATATGTATTATATTAGCTGTGTCAATTGACTTCTAACGAGAACGGTCGCGTCATACACGCTCTTGCACAAGTTCGCGCTCGTGTAAAACTGTTGACGCAGCAGCCTACGCCACCGGCGCGTCTTGACAACACGGTCGCCGCGATGACCTACATACCGCCGTAAGTGAATCATGCATTATTGTGCAAACATACGGTAAGTTATAGTTTTTAAAATTATAACTTGTACTCAATTATGCCTTCACCAAACAAAGTGGTTCTTAAAACTGAACTCGAGCATCAGTTGTACACTCGATACATAGAGGAACAGAATGAGCGCCTTGAACTACAAAAATTAGTTAAAGAACTCAGTAGCCAGATAGAATCACTTCAACAACAGCTGAAAGTCATTCAGGAACAAAAGAATGTTCCTTTAGAGAAGGAACATTCAACTATCAGTAAACCTCTAGAGGCAGTCGAATATGGGACTGACGATGAGGAACTTGCCCGAGAAACAGAGTGGGTACGTCAAAAAAGTAGGAAGAAAAGGAAATTGAATATTTCACTTTCTCCCCCTTCTCAAGGAGGAAGCTTAAAGGAATCTCAGGCCGGCACTAAACCTGAGAGACCAAAAGAAAAAAGGGTACCACAACCCCCACCAATCATAGTCGAAAATGTCAGGAACTACCAACAGTTCTACGACCTTCTTTTGACAACTTTAAACGGGGATTCATTCATCGTAAAAATGATGAACGGGGAAACCGTTAAAATAAACGCCAAGGATGATGACTCATATAGAGCGGCAACGAATTTATTGTTGCAAAATAACTGTCTCTGGCACTCGTACGAGAATAAACAAGATAGACCGATAAGAGTTATGGTTAAAAACCTGCACTCCTCATGTCTGCCAAACAGAATAGTAGAAGACCTGAATGCCAAAGGCTATAAAATCCAGGAAGCAGTAAATAAACTAAGCTGGAGGACTAAGGAACCTCTTAACATGTTTATGCTATCATTCCAAAAGGACGAAGACATAAACCATATCTATGGTATTAAGGCTATACTTGGTTGTAAAGTAGATGTACAGCCTTTAAAAACATCTAAATTAATCCCACAGTGCAAAAGGTGTCAAGCATATGGCCATACCCAAAAATACTGCTCAAAGGAACCAAGGTGTGTGAAGTGCACTGGTAAACACCTCACCAAGGACTGTACAAAGTCAATAGCTACAAAACCTAAATGTGTTCACTGTGGCGAACCTCACCCAGCTAATTATAGAGGTTGTATTGTAGCTAAAGAACTACAACAACTGAAAAATACCGGGTTATAACCCAAAGATATCCAGTGGAAATTAGAAACCTTATAGCCATAAAGCGAATGCAGAGACAAAAGTGGCAACAATCTAGATATCCACCCGATAAAACTCTGCTAAATAAACTTACAAAAAGGTAATTTCATGACCAGACAACAAATGATTACCTTAGTCAACTATCAAGTAATGGCACATCTGATTACTCACTATGGAAAGCCACTAAAAGCTTAAAAAAGCCCATCATTCACGTTTTACCTATTCAAAAAATGGATGGCCAGTGGGCCATAAATAATGAACAGAAAGCAACTGTATTTGCAGAGCATCTCGAGCAAATATTTCAAACGAACAGTGAGGAAAGGTCTGAAAGTTTAACACTGGACTTGACTCAGCATGACAACTTAGAAATAAAACTTGTAACCCCAAAAGAAGTTAACAACATGATCAAAAATTTGGCCAAAAGGAAATCACCGGGATACGACCTAATCACTGGAGAACTCCTACAAAATCTCCCACGTAAAGCAATTGTGAAGCTTACAACCCTCATCAATGCCACATTTAGATTAAAACATGTGCCTAGTATGTGGAAAGTTGCCGAAGTTATCATGATCCCTAAACCAGGAAAACCACCTCATGAGGTAACATCATACAGACCAATATCTCTCTTACCAATCATAGCGAAATTATTCGAAAAACTACTGCTCAGGCGCTTAAAACCTATTATTGAAGACAGAGAACTGATTCCTAACTACCAATTCGGTTTTAGAGAAAAACACTCCACAATAGACCAAATACACAGGATTACCAATATTATTGAGAAAACATTAGAAGAGAAGAAAGTTTGTTCTACAGTATTCCTAGATGTAGCTCAGGCATTTGATAAAGTTTGGCATAGAGGTCTTATATATAAATTAGGTAAAATGCTCCCAAAACAATTTGTGGACATTTTAGAATCCTATTTAACTGAGAGGACATTTAGAGTGAGACATGAGGATGCTTATTCAGATATCAAACAAATAAAAGTTGGTGTACCGCAAGGAAGTGTTCTTGGACCTATACTGTACCTATTGTACACCTGCGATATCCCTGAAACAGAAAACAGTCACATTGCTACCTTTGCAGACGACACAGCTATAATGGCTACAGGTATCACTCACAAAGAAGCAGTGGAGAAGGTACAAATTGCCGTCAATGCCATCACAGAATGGACAAAAAAATGGAAAATCAAATTAAACGAGTCAAAATCGACACATATCGATTTCACAAATCAAAGAGAGAAACATATACCAGCATATATTAACAATCGTATAATACCACACGAAAATACGGCAAAATACTTGGGCATGACGCTAGATGCAAAACTTCGCTGGAAGGCTCATGTCAAAAAGAAACGACAGGCGTTAGACCTACGTTATAAAAATATGTACTGGCTACTTGGCAGACATTCTACCTTGTCAGTGTACAACAAAGTACTATTATACAAGCAAGTACTCATGCCTGTATGAACATACGGCATTCAGCTTTGGGGATGTACAAAACGCACTAACGTTGAAATCATACAAAGATTCCAAAATAAGGTACTTCGGACTATAGTAAATGCTCCTTGGTACGTCAGAAATGATGACATCCACCGAGATCTTGGAGTTGATCTTGTAACCGAAGTTATAAAAAAACACGCCGAAGCACACGAACAAAGGCTTCTGCATCATGTGAACGTCGAGGCTATTCAGCTACTTGACACCACGGACATAGTGAGGAGACTAAAAAGAACTAAACCTTTTGAGTTACTTTAATAAAATCAGTGTAACGAAGTGCAGTGAGTGCTACGCTTAAAGAACACAAGAACAAAGTGTCTTACAATATCAATAGAGACTATAAGAAAAGTGCCAATGGACACATTCTTAACATATAAGTGTTAGCAAATTAAGTTAAATTTAAATTACTTATTAGCCCAAAGGTCTAGATTGTAATTGTATGAGTAACCGTTTTATAACGAGTACATCATAATGAAAAAAAAAAAAAAAAAAAAAATATTAGCTGTGTTGTAACCCGGTGGAGTAGAATAGGGTCACCCCATCTCTTCCTGTGGGTATCGTAGAAGGCGACTAAGGGATAGGGCTGTTCTCCATCCGACAGTAAATATACAGCCCTTGAATAAGTGCCCGTTTGACGGCGTGCTTTTACGTGGAACCGAACATCATAGTTGGCAAAATGTGGGTGTTAATACACCTCTGCCTACCCCTGCCGGGATGTACAGGCGTGAGTTTATGTATGTATTATTTTAATAAAAAATAATAATAATTGCCATTACTGCCCCCTAGACAAGGGGGTAGTAATGGCATGCAATACTCCAGAAATGATTCTTTACAAAAAACTGCGCAAGTTTCGAAAACGTGAGTGAAATAACTCACTCACTCACTTCAATAAGTTGAAGGAATTTATAACAAAAGAAAACGTTTCGCATTCACTAGAAAGAAATAACATAAAGCTTTATGTTTTCATGTCAAACTTTATATTATATAAAATTGTTTGTACTTGTTTGTTCAACAAAACAAAACCCGAGAAATTCCTTTGCGATCATTTGTGAAGGAGTCCAACAGTTTTCTGCGAAATATTTTGTTAGCACAGAAAGGTCAGCATTGGGTAGTGGAAAATTACAGAGATATGTAACGAAAATATCAAGCTCTTCTCGCCACGAGGGTATTTTAATGAGTTAATAAGTAAATTTCACATTTTGTATTTTACCATTTCATCTTTATCTATACTTTTCACAAACTGTTGTAGGTGTAAGGAGAATTAAGAATGTCGGGACAAAAGCAAACCTCACCTTCTAGTGGTCTGCAAATGAAAGTGTAGTACCTACTTTCTGTGTTTGTCTTTTAAATTATTCATACAGTATTGTTTAATAAAAGACCAACAATCATTTTATTAATGTTTATCTGCCAATCTCGCATAGATATTTACTTCATATTATAAAATGTGAAAGTAGCTGTCTGTTACGCCGTCACGCCTAAACCACTGAACAAACATCAAAATCACAAATTTTTATGTTTTATTACTTCGTTAAGTGTGTCTACAAATATTGCTTCGAATTAATCTGACCCGGGGGCATCAACCACAAGTGCGTAGACCTCTGGGGGCGCAGGCTACGAACCCATCACGTTACCTAGGCATAATATTATACCTAATATGCTAATACGACTAACGAAAAATACGCCGACGATATCACGGCCAGAGAAGGAAGACTCGAAATAAAACTCTGTACCAACTCGTCAGTGTGGAAAAGTGGGCCAAAGCCTCCCAATATTGGGAGAGGCCTATGTCCAGCAGTGGACTGCGATAGTCTTATTAATAATAGATTGAGATATGACTGTCTTGAATATTACAGATTTTTTATAATTTGTGTGGGAAGTAATTTATTTTTAATTTAGGACGCGTAGTATTAGCATATCTAATACTACGCGTCTATTCTTCCTAAACCGTCAACAAAATATTATGCAGTTGTTGAGTTCCTAGAGTTACCAGTTACCTACTCTAAACTCTAAACTGTTTAGTTGATATTTGGCTCCCGACTTTAGTTCGGATGATAATACAATTTAAATCTATAAAAAAGTTTGATTTCTTCTTAATACCTTGATATTAAGATAATTTTTTGCAGTCAAGATCGTTCTGACGCTGATTGTACTATTCTGTTTTTTATATTTGTTATTATAACGGCAACATAAATTCATCTTCTGTGAAAATTTGAACTGCCAAACAAGCTGACCGCATACGACAACAGCCGACGCACGCAGCACATGCACGTAATTCATTGCGGTTTCTCAATGGTCCCCTTTATCCGTATCGGAGTTTGACAAGTAATGGGTACGCTGTATGTGCCGCATGCGTCGGCAGTTGTCGTATGCGGTCGACTTCGGAATCATATCTTTACGCCCTGCCTCTTTAGACAAATAGCAATTCGTTGGCTGACGTATCGTAGAATAGAATGATGAATGTATGGGATTTGACGTTTATGACATTACGTTGACGACTGGTTGGTAACAGACAGACAGTAAAGTCTTAGTAATAGGGTTCCGTTTTTACCCTTTCGGTACGGAACCCTAAAAATGAAATGCATTTTCCTTTTCCTCTTGAACCATTTATAACACAGTATTGAAATACTACACGTGCCGTTGTACATTTTCTCGCTATGCACTTACATTTATCGTTTTGTCAATAAATATACAGTAGGTATGTTCATTTAAAATGTAGTACAGTGAACAAAGGAGTTAAGTATACATCTTTACGTACAACTTTATATGAAAATGTGTATACAATTTTTTTTTGCCGACTGTACGTACAATCGCACAGTACGATATAATATTTGAAGTTGTTTCCAAGATTATTTTTTAAATTTTTTATTTTTTATTTAGTGATCTGGGTAATAAATCAATACCATTTTTTTACCCCGTCTTGATCTATATAAATCATTGTATCTTCATTACTTCAAACTATTTATCTATTTGTCGCTAACTAGTCTCCCGTTTGTGATGTTATACAGAATACTCTGTCCATTACATCGAATAAATAGATTTCTGTTAATTGCTGATAAGATTAATGTTCTGATTCTATTAGTCGTATCACGGTTCTCAATATCCATCAGCGATTCTTCTATTCATCATGATTAGCTCTATGGCTATCAGTATTATTGAAATTGTGTACTGGTACAAATGTTTATAACGGGTTCACTATGTCTTTCCGACAAACAATCGATTTTGTGTGCTGCAGTAGGTATTCAAAATCAACGCATTTTTCTTTTTTATTTCTTTGACACTGACACACATCACTTCTTTATCCACGGAGGGGTAGACAGAGACGTTTATTACACCAACGTTTCGTCTGTCATTTCGTTAACCCCTTTGGTTACCTTTTTATCTTTGAACATCATAACCATACCAAAAATACGTTAATTCTTTCGACGACCCTAAAGCACTGGTTTTGAAGTTCTACT
Source organism: Eilema depressum (assembly GCA_914767945.1). Taxonomy (NCBI): domain Eukaryota; kingdom Metazoa; phylum Arthropoda; class Insecta; order Lepidoptera; family Erebidae; genus Eilema; species Eilema depressum. The sequence continues at coordinate 13,139,003 of OU612031.1, forward strand.
GTTAAATTTAATTCAACCTGTACGAGTAACTTTAAAAAAAAAACACATTTTTAGACATTCAAGTTCACCTTTAACCTTTTCAAAAAGGATAATCCTTCGAGTTTTAAATTTCGGATGATAACGGTCAGTGCATTAGCTGTAATATAAAAGGTCGTATTACTGCGGGGTACAAAAATGTGGCAATCATACGGTCCGCTGGACCGCAAGTAATGTGGTCCCGACTCTGGGGGACTCCGGCCACGTGCGGAGATATGCGAAGGTTATTTACAGGCTGTAATTTTATTATCTGGGGATTACGAATGTAATAGATGGATTATTGGGCGAATTATTATTTTATATTTACTTATCTTTGAAGAATATAAGGTTTGTAATCTCTCTGGAATATAAGGTGACTTCTTCACAAACATGTGTGATTATATTCAAATTACATTGTAAAAAAAAGAATACTCAAGACGTTATAATATTTTTCTTTACTACTAGCTGACCCCGCGAACTTTGTACCGCCCAACAGTCGATTTTTTTGAATTTTTCTCTCCGTAAGAACCATCCCCGTACTTCAAGGAATATTCTAAAAAAAGAATTAGCGAAATCGGTTCAGCCGTTCACGAGAATTGCGCTTAGCAACACATTTAGGGATTAATTTTTATATTATAGATACTTTTTAAACTTCAATAAGAATAAACCACCATTGAGAAGCCGTATCAATGAACAAAATGGTATTGTCATACTCATATCTATTTTGCTGTGGACTAAGGGCGACGTGGTCAATTAGCGATCCAGCCTTTCTGATACCGACCCGCTGTATCTGCTGCATGCGTTTGCAGTTGTCGTGCAAACGGCCTCGGAATCTAACTCATAATAGAATTTATCCGAAATGAGCGAAAAACTGACATCATATCTGTGGGATGAATCTACGAGTCTTTCAGAGCGTTCTATTCAAGACGGTATAATTTTTTATTGTTTCAGATTAATATTTATTGTTTTTGTGCTCTAGGATAGGTCTCATTAAAATTAACGATAATAAATAAAATATTAAAAACAAAGCGAATATGTTAACCTCCATGTTCATGTTGTTATTATTATGTTCTTATTTATCTCTAAAATACTTAATCAAAAACGCTTGTAAGAATCATTGCTTCCATGTAACCATAGGATAGATAAATAAGAAAGTAATTTCATTGTCCTGATTGCCATTAGAACAGAATTATGGGGAGCCGAGCAATACCGAATCATCGGCCATAATCCCAATCTAGAGTTATAACGGAATTTTCAAAACTCAATTACACTTTTCCCAAGTTTAGGATCGAACGGAATTCTTGGAAGTTGTAGGGTTCGCGAAGAATGAACCACGAGATAATAAAAATAAAGTTTACTTATAAAAAGAATTGATCACAAGCTATTTTTATATTAGAACTAGCTGTTGCCTGCGGCTCCGCCCGCGTGCAATTCTGATCCCATTCATCGCTGAAATCGCCTATGTGTTATTCTGATGTATAAGCTATATTATTGCAAAGTTTCATTAGAATCCATTCAGTAGTTTTTACGTGAAAGAGTAACAAACATCCTCACATCCTTACAAACTTTCGCGTTTATAATAGGATAATCAATGATCATTATTTGATGGAGACAGCGATTACAGAAGATCATACAAATTATTCACTGTTTCGTCTATTCTCTTGTTGTTATTCTCGCACAACAGAACATTACACGAGGGGTATTCAGCCTAGAACCTTCCTTTAGTTTAGTAGATACGTAACTTGTTACGTGGTTGAATGTAATTTCTTTGTTTACGGCCACAACTCAAGAAAATGTCAGAGCCAGTGAAATGATTACATCAAACGAGAGTGTTCAAGGTTACGGTAAACTTGCATTAGGTAAGCTTTTTGATGAGCTCAAGACTAGCTGCTCGTCCTAGCTTCGCATAGGAATATTTCATATATTTTGCCCTAATTTTTTGAGCTGTGAGTTGTGACTGTTGCGTGATTTGCGTGATTTGAATCACGAATGCAGTGATTGAAATCACGCAACTTCATATAAAACTTCTGTTTGCAGACAATTCATTTTGCTAGTGCAAAATGAATTGTCTGCAAACAAAAGTTTTGTGATCAAACAGAATTTTTCTATGAAACCGAATGCAGCAGTTTCAAAACAGAAATTACGTAACTTATAACTCAAAAATTACGCTCGTTTGGCTTCAGGCTTAGAGGTAAAGTTTCCGAAAATTTTTCTTTCGTAGATGCTTACACGAGTAAAGATTTTTGAAAAGATACCATTACCGTAAACTTTAATAGCAAATCTTATCCAAATATAAATTCATCATCTTCGTGTTTGGCCCGGTCTTATGCGAGGTTTTCACTCCTACGAAGTAGTCATAAGCAGAAGTGGTCACAACCAGAAGTGGTCATAACTAGAAAAAGACTAATGAAGAACTGGTCCTTAAACGTCAAAAGGTTCGCACGGTCTTGGGTATCAATGAATGTTTGGGATTGACATGTTACCTAAATATTAATTCTCAGTCTAATTGTTAGTGTAGTTTCAAAGACACTCATGTTTCATATATTAGTAGGATCAAAAGTTCCACTAACTCGTTACTTAGCAGAAGTAACTTGTGGTTGTTTTTTACGATACACTTTATTCTATTACTTACCGGCAACTTTGGAGTGGTACGCGACGCCCACGCCGCACACTCCGTTGTCCCTCGCCGCGGCCACTTCTCCCGCACACCGGGTCCCATGACTGTGAAAGGTATTACAGTTTAGTGTGCAAATATAAAATATCCTAACTTCATCTTAGTATAATTATTGGCACATATAATGACCGCAAGTCGTGACAGAAACGATACCTTGGTGAACGCGGATTGGTTGGATATAGATAGATACGAGTAGATTAATAATTCTTTATTGTACACCAATAGATTTACAGTATGTCAAGTAGGTAGCAAGTTATATAGTGTTTTTTTTTATACCACTTAGGTGGCAGGCAAGCACACGGCCCACCTGATGGAAAGTGGTTACCGTGGCCTATGGACGTATGCAACACCAGGGGCGTCACACTCGTGCTGCCGACCCTGAAGAAAACTTCTAATGCCCTTCTTGAAGAACCCCATATTGTAGTCGCTTGGGAAAACCATCGCGGGGAGTTCATACCACAGTTATAATCTATGATTGATTGATTAGTGTGCCTCCACCGCTGTTGCACCCGCGCTTTCCTCAAAAGATACTCAAAACACGCGTATAACTGGGGTCATCATTTATGCCGATAAGTATACTATAATGGGCGAAATATAATATCTATGAATTCCGGGCTAGGTGGGGGTTCTCAGGTGGGCAGACCTGAGATGTGAATGCGGAGTTACACCACAGACAATGGCCCACCTGCTGACGTGTGCTACATGACCACACTCATGCACACTGGAGGACCTCATGTGCACCTCCGAGGGCGCTATCCGGGTAGCAGCACACTGGGAGAACACCATTTAAGAGTATAGGCACCATCGCCACGATAGAAGAAGATAGAAGAAGAAGTATACTATAATAAATGCTGAAGTTAGGAAGGATGGATGTTTGTTACTCAATCACTAATGAATCCAGAATGGCTGAATCAGTTTAGAACAACAAAGCTTTCTTGACGGGAATAAATTCCTGTGGGCTTCGAGAACGTGAAGAATATTTCACGCTGGAGGAGCCATGGGCAACAGCTAGTAATATTATAGATGCGAAAGTAAGTTGTTTGTATTTGTTTGTTTGTTACTCAATCGCGCCAAACAGCTGGATGAATTATACTAAAATAAGGATAAAGTATTTATCTTTGGAATCCGTGATTCACAGAAACCTATTCTGTGGTTCATGGAAACTGGATAATTATGTTTTTGTTTTTTGACTTTTACATATTATGTTTCATAAATTATTTCATATAAATATGTTATCCACGTGTACCCATCTCGTATAAATGTTAATTCACGACATTAAATAAATATTTATTCATAAGAAAAAGTTTCATCATTTACATGGAAAGAGTTACCGATGAAGAATTATTCTCTTTAGAAGTCATGTTTACGAGTATGTGTAAATATGCGTTGTATTTGCGTCATAGGTCTTTATTTTGGATAAAATTAAGTGTTTTGGTTTTCTGATATTCATTAATACACTTTCTCATATTTACAGCAAGTAATAATTATAACAAAAATCTAAAACCAGACTGCGGTAGTTCTCATAAACATAAATTAAAATTGAAAACATATTTCACAAGTAACAATTTTTTCCAAAAAGATTGTTGTCCTTTAGTTTTTATATATTTTTCAGTGACACACAATAAAGTGTCTTTTCTTTCAAGGATCTTATTAAAATCATGTGCATATTGTTACGGTCAGTGTAATGTGTAATGAATAGGTAATTATTAATAATTATCGGTTATTATTAATACCAACCAACAAATGCGATTGAAGTGATAAATTAATCACATTGACCGGTTTGTATTAATAATTCCTTTGAGGATAAAAACTATTAGAAGATTGTTTAAATTTGTAGCTTTTAGGGTCATACTGCTCACGGAGCGTCTGCGTTCAGGAATTCTAATAGAGACATTGCAAAACGTCCGATCAACACATTTTAAGGGGGAGCGTATGTGCTCAGGAATTTTCTCGGGGGACTTAATAATTACCGCTCACGATTTTGAATAGGTATATTAAGATGACTACAAAGAATAAATCTGATAGTATAAATCTATACAATAAACATGGATGTTACTAAGCGCGTAACTCGAAAACGGCTTGAAACAAAATTACACGTAGGCAAAGCCGCGGAAATCAGCTAGGCTAGTATCAAATAAATAGCCTACTTTAATTTGTACATGACATTTTTAGAATCGTCTTCTAATCCTTCCCAAACTTAGGCCATTAGAAATGTTTCAACAAGTAAACTAAGCTGTAACTAAACAAAAGTGCTTCAAATTTCGGGACAAGTTTAATCTACATAGAAAGTTGTGTTAAGTGGAAAACTCCTTAGCCAGAAATTCTAGCGTCTCACACTCCACAAATTTTATTTGACTAAGCATAGCAGGTCTTACGAAAGAACGTTTAACTTTTTTCCAAAATTATGTAAAGTGATAAAGTGTAATTTGCGTTTTAAAATGGATGATTAGCAGTTTAATCGTCGTCGTAATTTGTTCGTATTATCAGTAGGTGTTATAATAAAAAAACTCTATCATGACCTTTTTCATCTAAGGATTTTTATAGCACTTATTTCCAATGTATACTATTACAACTGTGGCTAAATTACATACATGATTCACAAGATAGTACATAATTCTTTCGTGTCCCTTCTTCCAGAATATTAAAAGTTCCTCACGTGTTTCTAGGAGATACCTACTAGCTTTTGATCAAACTTGAACAGGTTTCATTTACTTCAGTGTTGTCAATTAGTCGCGGAGACTCATCTCAAGTCTTAACTTTCCCAACTTTCAACCACAAAAACAATTCAGCATAATATATTAAAATCTACATTATTCATACAATCGAATAGAACTCGACAGCATGAACTAAAAGCACTGAAATTAACAGTTTGCAAATTCACAGTAGAATTCATTTTGTGATTGTTTGAATTTGGTTTGAATACATTAGAGTGTTTCAAAGTTACCCCTTTCAAATTGTTTAGTATTCGTAACTCGTGAGTGGTTTCATTTCATTGTGCAAATACAGACGTATGTAACTTTTCTCATTAAGTTGATGATAAGAAAATAAGCTTCAGAACTTGCTACTTTAGATTTTTTTTTTGTTGCTTCACGGTGGACTAGATCATAATTGACACTCATCTCTTCATGTATGTGTGTGTGTCTGTGTGTGTCGTAGAAGCGACTTAGGTATGGAAATATTCTCCATACAGTTAAGTATCAGCCAATAACCAAGTGCCCGCTTAGCGGTAATATTGATCTCGCCCCCTACGTAGTTACGTGGTTCCGAAAATCATAGTTTACGAAATGTTAGTTAATACAATTCTGCCTACCCTTTCTAAGATTTATAGGCGTGAATATACGTAGTATTTTTCGTTATTATAGCGATATTATATTAAATTCGTACCTATTAAACCAGTCGTCTGTATATCTTGGGTACGGGAACGGGTCATTGCTGCTGAAGTCATATGAAGCCTCTGCGTTCTAGAACAAACATAGAATATGGAGAATTATTATAAAAAAGCATATAAAAAAGACATAGATTTAGTCTAAATACCTCCTAATACATTCTTACAATTATTTTCATTCTTTAGCAGTTTTAACGTAATTGTTTAAAAGTTAAATATAAACAGTTACTATTGCCACACTGTAATCGATACGTAAAGATGATCTGCATAATGCATTTATACACATTAGAATGCAATTGTACGCTCTAACTAAAACCATTGACTTTTTTAATATTGGAAAGATTAAAACCACTGAAAAGATTTTGGTACTATTAGTTTCGGAAACTTAATCATACATAATGACGTCTCTAAAATCTAAATCGAGAGCTAAACTTATACTTTTTTTTAATACGAATATCTGTAGATATATACCGAGGTGTAATCACAAAATATCAATTTTCCAGATACTGAGTGATGTGATTTCACCATTAAATAAAACCCACGTGTTGGGTATCGAAATAAACGGAGTAAATTAAGCTACATACAATAAGAAGAAAAAATTGTCTGAACCAGTGTGGGTAGTATTGAAAAAGCTTTATCATTCGTTCTATATTTATTACTTTCTGTTTTTCTGTTTTGAAGGAATATTGCGAATTTTATTGAACTTTAGGTTGAAAGATAACTTTGATGTTTAGATAATAGCATTTTATTTTAAGTTTATTTAATTTTATTCTTAAGACTGCCTTCCACCAGAGATGTGCTATGCAGCTATGCTACGAGAATGTAAAAGCTAAGCTATGAAACTGTGTAACCGTTTCCACTGTGCCATGCTATTTAGCGTTGCGAGTAAGATGTGCTATGAAGACGAGCATTGTGATGTATCTATCACATGAATAATTTTAACCACAACACGCATCCATGGCACGCACCCACAGTACACATCTACAGCACTCATCAATAGCACGCATCTTTCTATTTAAAAACATAGCTTAGCTGAACCCCTTTCCACCAGTGCTATGCTATGTGGGACAATGAATATGATTGGTGAATATCAAACGCGTCTATAGCAACGTAGCATAGAACATCTCTGGTGTAGAGGCAGTCAGATATGATTCCGTTGCCGACCGCACACGACAACTGCCGACGCACGCAGCAAATGCACGTAATTCATTGCCGCTTCTCAATCGTCCCGTTTATCCGTATCGGAGTTTGCAAGTAATGGGTACGCTGTATGTGCTGCATACGTCGGCAGTTGTCGTATGCGGTCGGCTACGGAATTATACCGGGTCTCAATAATCCGAACTTGCGCTCCGAAGCCCGGTGTAAGATGTCGTGATTTTGATTTTTATAGGGCCATCTGACCCTACCAACTAAGAGACAGCCTGCGCCCGTCAATCAGCAGCTGCCTTACCACAAACTCTTAAAACAGGTCAATATTGAACTGCTGGCATTCCACCAACTGCAAATGTCACTTTGTAATGTCATATAAATATAATATATAGGCTTACAAAGTGACATTTGCAGTTGGTAGAATGACAGCAGTTGAATATTGACCTGTTTTAAGAGTTCATGGTATGGGCCCAGGTGCACCGTCTTGCAGGTAAGGCTGGTTGGTTTCGATTTTAGTGAGGCCTTCTACATCTGTATTATTTTTACTAAAAATAACATACATAATACATAGGTAGATATAATCATGCTTTTATCCCCGGAGGGTTAGGCAGCAGAGGTGAATTAACACACACATTTCACCAATCATAGTATTCGGTCCCACGTAATAGGGGATGAGCCTATTACCGTCTTCCGGCACTATTGTTGACTCGAGCCATGCATCTGAGGCCGAGTCTGGGCTTTATACGATATGGATACGACATATGTGCAAATACTGAAACCGCGAAGCATCCTGGTCCGTAGGAATAGAACCAAATTAAATTTAAACTTAAATTCCCTGATTTATAAAATCCGAAATTTTCTAACAAAATAATTATTAAAATAAATGTAGAAAATGCAACCACTTGTATAAGTCATTAAATAGTTTCATCCATTGCTTTAAAGTCATTGACTGTGTCATAAGTCATTAATAAATACGCACACACCTTCACACACACACACAACAACTTCACACACACACACAACAATAGGCATAGTAGGTACATACTTGAACAGCTAAGCGGCAACATGCGATTCTACAGAGTGCTCAAAGTTGTTCAAATTCTATAAAATTAAAACTCTAGTTTCTGCCCTTAATACTGGACCAATTTTGTTCAAACTTTTCCTGCTTGAAGCTTAGGGGGTACCAAGTATATGGTTTCAATTATTGCCTATATGTCGTATCCATATTGTACGTATACCTGTCTGATGTTAAACAGCCCTATCCCTTATTCACCGCATGGGAGGAGGTGGCCCAAATTCTACTCTGCCGGACACCACGCGGCAAAAATAACAGTTTGTTTTTATGTTTTATTATTAAAAAATATATATAATCCATCGGATCTGAGCGGGTTTTGTGCCTGTTATCTTGTATGTATGCAAAACTCACTATGATATGAGGATTAATCTTTATCATATTCTTGTCAATATTTTATACCTAGTGGAAGTAGAGTACACTCGAGGCTTTAGTGGAGTCTAATGAAAACTCTAGAATTGAAGGACCAATAAATGTGATTGACATACGTTGACGACTATCATAAACGGCATACACATCAAAATACGTATAATTCATCAATGTATTCCATAAAACGCTGATCAACGAATTGCTACATGTCTAGGGGGAGGGGGGGGGGGGGGGAGGGCTGGACAGAAAAGTACTTAATTGGCAAACACAATACCGAGCGAAATGCTTTCAAGATTTGTATAATATGCAACGGATGAGGCTCTCGCGCAGGCTTCATTTATTTATATACACAAAGGATAATGGACTGCATGTCATTAGGCCCATCTACGCCCAAGACCGTGCGAAGTGGTTCGGTTCGTTTGAATTCATTTAGTTGATTTCGGTTCGGTTGGGTTGATTTCATAATTTATTTAGTCTCGAAAGTTAAACGCCATTGAGCTAAACTGGCCCCAGACTAAGAAGATCTTGAAATAAATTATCCGCTAGCGAAAATATTCTTAATCATGATTTAATTAAATATGAAAGAAAAAATTTCATTATCATTAAGAAGTCTATGTAAATGTAAAATCACTTATAATTGAGTTTCTCATTTTAATTCTTTGTAAATTAAATGTCAACCATCTTAGCGATAGAACGTAACCTTGAAGTTGAAACAAATTGGGTGGCAAATGATAATTACACAAATCCCAGCTTAATTCTATGCGGACCTTCGTAAGCCTCTTTTCAGTCCAAATTAAGATTCATTAACTGAGTAATAAAATTGGTGAAATTAAAAGTATATTTTTATTAGAAAAAAATATTGTATATAAGAGTATACCTAGATATATGATAGCCAAATATTTCGCAGTCGGTAAAATAATCCGAATAGTTGATACTGTTTGAAGTTTACGCAAATCTCACCCATAGAAATAAAACTACCTTTTAGCGGATTCTATCGCGAAAACCTGCTAAAAAGTAGCCGAAAACGTCGGGCAAAAAATAAATAATATCGCAATAGAATACGTCTTAAATTTTTTTTTTATTTCAACATCTTAATGTCCTGGCACAAAAATTCTTCTTCCTATTATAATATTATGTACCTAATTGCAAAAAGACCTAAACAAATCTGGATGAAATTTGTCAGAGTATTTGGATGCCGTATTTGCAAACTTAATTGCCATTTGTAAAATAAAAAATCTACACCACTTACAAGTCTAGTTGTCTCAGACGAAGTTTAAAATAACATAAAAAGTAAAACTTTACGATATGCATAGTTATGCCTACTAAGTAGGTATGATAAACATAATGTATTATTTATTTTCTTTGTATCATACAATGTAACCGATGGTAAACTTTTTAACTCAACTTAAGGGCTGAAACATCGCCTAACCACCACTTCGTAAAAACTTTTAACACGATAACACTCGGAAAACAAAATTTGAGTCGAGGGTTTTTGTTGGGTATTATCTTATACTCGAGGGATATTATAGTTTCAGATGAAGAGCGTATAATTTAGTACTTTTAAAGGAACACTTCTTGAGGAAGAATTTCATTTTGGCCTTGTCTCGGTGGCGCAGAGATTACGAATGCTATGACTTTGGATCAATTCTCGGATTGAGTACCTAAGTTTGTTTGGACTGTTTACATAACGTTCTGAATAGCAATCCATGCTATGACTACGACGTTACTATGTAGACTAGAAAATTGTGCCTGATTGAGGGATAAGTTTATTCTATTATTCTTTTATTATTTGTGTACTCATCCTACTAATATTATAAATGTGAAAGTTTGTGAGAATGGATGTGTGGATGTGTGGATGTTTGTTACTCTTTCACGCATAAACGGCTGGACCGATTTGGTTGAAATTTGGTATGTATATAGGTTATACCCTGGATTAACATATAGGCTATATATCAGCGATGAACGGGATGAGAATTCCACGCGGGCGGAGCCGCGGGCAACAGCTAGTTGTATATAAAAAGTAGACCAAACAAACAAACTCAGAACATATTCATGCACAGGTATACATTTTTATATTGAACGAAATTTGACCTCTGTTGAAGAAATCCAACCTCTATAGCACAACACAGCATACAACCAGAGAGTTCGATAAACAATGATTGTAATCTATATCCGTACGGAAACTACTTGATAGAAGATAATACGATAGTAGACTTAATAAACCAGGTATCAGTTACCGCTGATATTGAAAAGAACAATACATAGGCAATGTAGGGATAGAACCCCTAGCGTAGAGGCGAAGTGTTTTTATATATTTCGTAGTCAACAAGGAATTATCCATACGTATCATGATACATACATAGTATACATACATACATACATATATTAGAAAGAAAGAAAGAAAGAAGAAAGAAATAGTTATTTGTTATACAAGAGTGCAAAGTTGCTTTTTAACCGCGTGCTCATTTTTGATGACCGAGCAAGCGAAAGATTCTAAATTTGAATCACGAGCGTAGCGAGTGATTCACAAATTAGAATCTTGAGCGTTAGCGAGGGAATCAAAAGAGCACAAGGTGAAAAATCTTTGCACTCGAGTGCAACACGTAACTTTTCATCCCACCTCAGCGAGGAAATAATGAAATGCTTCTCCTTCCTAGCGTTAATTCCCAGTCAGCATCCGAAGCTTTCACCTCGGAGTCCGGGGTCCGCTTTACCAGTCTTAACTGCGGATTTGGCTGGACCTCGATATTTGCCGTGAAGCGACTGCCATCTGACCTCCACAACCCAATGATGACATTAGGCGATATCGAAGCATTGCAGCCAGACCGTTGTTGTTGAACTTTTTAGGGCTCCAACTACCCGTAACGACTGCCATAGATGTTCGTATGGCATCCGTGACCGACGGCTTAACGTGCTCTCCAAGGCACGACCAGACCAATGCAAATACCCATTTTCATGCATAAAAAATATTTGCACTGAGCGGATATCGAACCCGTGCCTCCTGCGTAGCGGCCGCGTTCAATACCACTACGCCATGGAGGCTGTATAATATGTGTATTAATACTAGTAATTAAATACAACAAAATAAAAATTCAACAACAATGTCAACAATATGACGTGAAAAAAATTGATGCGCGCAAAGCAAATTAAAAAAAAAGTACACCAAGGAGGTTACGAGTCTGAGTTTTTCATGAATTAAAAAAAAGTTGTATGATAAATTCGGCACCATAGAGGTAGAAGTAAATAGGTTTAATGATGTTTTGAGTCCACAAACCTAGTACACACGATGTTCTAAATTCAAATTTACTTTACCTCTCTAGAGGATAAAAACGACTTTTACGCTCAGTTATCGAAGAGCAAAAATAGTCTTTCCGAGATGGTGGGATGAAAATATATTTTTCATCCCACCATCTCGGAAAGACTATTTTTGCTCTTCGATAACTGAGCGTAAAAGTCGTTTTGGAAAATATATTTTTCATCCCACCATCTCGGAAAGACTATTTTTGCTCTTCGATAACTGAGCGTAAAAGTCGTTTTTATCCTCTAGAGAGGTAAAGTAAATTTGAATTTAGAACATCGTGTGTACTAGGTTTGTGGACTCAAAACATCATTAAACCTATTTACTTCTACCTCTATGGTGCCGAATTTATCATACAACTTTTTTTTAATTCATGAAAAACTCAGACTCGTAACCTCCTTGTTGTACTTTTTTTTTAATTTGCTTTGCGCGCATCAATTTTTTTCACGTCATATTGTTGACATTGTTGTTGAATTTTTATTTTGTTGTATTTTATTACTAGTATTAATACACATATTATACAGCCTCCATGGCGTAGTGGTATTGAACGCGGCCGCTACGCAGGAGGCACGGGTTCGATCCCCGCTCAGTGCAAATATTTTTTATGCATGAAAATGGGTATTTGCATTGGTCTGGTCGTGCCTTGGAGAGCACGTTAAGCCGTCGGTCACGGATGCCATACGAACATCTATGGCAGTCGTTACGGGTAGTTGGAGCCCTAAAAAGTTCAACAACAACGGTCTGGCTGCAATGCTTCGATATCGCCTAATTTCATCATTGGGTTGTGGAGGTCAGATGGCAGTCGCTTCACGGCAAATATCGAGGTCCAGCCAAATCCGCAGTTAAGACTGGTAAAGCGGACCCCGGACTCCGAGGTGAAAGCTTCGGATGCTGACTGGGAATTAACGCTAGGAAGGAGAAGCATTTCATTATTTCCTCGCTGAGGTGGGATGAAAAGTTACGTGTTGCACTCGAGTGCAAAGATTTTTCACCTTGTGCTCTTTTGATTCCCTCGCTAACGCTCAAGATTCTAATTTGTGAATCACTCGCTACGCTCGTGATTCAAATTTAGAATCTTTCGCTTGCTCGGTCATCAAAAATGAGCACGCGGTTAAAAAGCAACTTTGCACTCTTGTATAACAAATAACTATTATTCTTTTTTTTTTTTTTTTTATTATTAACACTCACTTTTCCCCAATCGTTGTATTAGGTCCCACATAATATGGGGTAAGTCTATTGCCGCATTCCGGGCCGTAATACCAAATACGGACCATATGAGGTAGGTACTGACTCCTCCAATATAGTTCATATCAATAGTAATGTCGTCGACACTTGATACTAATTGGATATCAATTTCCCATTACAGTTGCCGTGGGTTACGCGAGCTCTCATAATATTATATTTTATTAAGTATGATTATGGCAAATTGACGTCATAACACGTAATTAACTCAAGATGCTCCGAACGGAAAGATAGGATTAGTATTCTATAATATAATCCCTACTAATATTATAAATGCGAAAGTAACTCTGTCTGTCTGTCTGTGTGTCTGTCTGTCTGTCTGTCTCGCTTTTACGACTAAACCGCGGAACCGATTTTGATGAAATTTGGTATAGGGGTAGATTAGACCTTAAGAAAGGACAAAGGCTATGTTTGGTTGCGATAACCGACATCCACGCGGGCGGAGCCGCGGACAAAAGCTAGTAATAAATAATACAAGATATCAACCCTAGGAGAAAATATTGACACCAAAATTTTAGGTTTAATTATAAACAACTTTGTAGTAACTAGTGATGTACAAGCCTCGAGGCGTCGAGTCCTATTTCTGAAGCCTCGAGGCGGAATGGCAAGACTCAGTGAGCTCGGTAAGCTCAGAGTCCCGAGCCTAGCCAAGCCGCGAGTTTTATGAGCCATGGCTCGAAGCTTCAAAAGAGTTCGAGCCTTCAAAAGAGCTTGAACCTATCAAAAGAGCTCGATACTTCAAAAGAGCTCGAGCCTTTCAAAAGAGCTCGAGCCTTCAAACAACTCGAGTCTTCAAAAGAGTCGTAAAACAAGCTCGAGTCTTAAAATATCTATCTATATTTATCTTATCTTGCTCTTGAAACTTATTTATATATTCTTCTTATTCTTATTCTTCTTATTTTAACAGTTTAGGCCCCGGCCACAACTCCACGGCACGGCGCCGCGCCGTCGAAATTCACGGTGATAAAGAAATAACAGACTTATAGTTTGGATGACATTATAGGCTACATTTTTTATCCCTGTATAGGTTCCTCTAGATAGTTTTTATAATGACTATCGCATTGAGATTAAAAAACCCGACTGCAAGCTACTTTCGACCTTAATAACATTTCTTAAAAAATACGTTTTTTGACATGTATAGATGACGTTGATCACGAATATGAAAAAAAAACTGGGTATTAGTTGCCGTCGATAAGGTTGAAAATGGCTTGCACGTATTTTTGGAGTCTCTGGGTTACAGTCAATGTAAAAAATAGGCGCAAGCCATTTTCGACCTTATCGACAGCAACTAATACCCAGTTTTTTTTTCATATTCGAGATCAGCGTCATCTATAGATGTCAAAAAACATATTTTTTTAAGAAATGTCATTAAGGTCGAAAGTAGCTTGAGGTCGGGTTTTTTAATCTCAATGCGATAGTCATTATAAAAACTATCTAGAGGAACCTATACAGGGATAAAATGTAGCCTATATTGTCATCCAAACTATAAATCTGTCCTTTTTGTTGAGCGAAAATCCTCTCAGATACCCATAAAAAAGGACATAATCGCTAGGCAGGGAGATAGATCTTTTTTCTATACGATTTAGGTGGCAGACTAGCACACGGTCCACCTGATGGGAAGTGGTTACCGTGGCCTTTGGAGGTATGTAACACCCTCTTAATTTGAAATAATACAATTTAGGTATCCCGAAATTAGATTCTTGGGGATTGCGGAAATAGGATCTCTTTTATTTCATGCAAGCGGAGCCATGGTCAACGTCTTGTTATAATATTTACATAAAATAGAAACAATAATAGAATCCGTTACAATTCGTTTTTTATTCTAATTTAAGTTCAAATTGCAATTTGGTTTTTATTCTTATCCTTATTTTTTGGTATAGCTTCACTTCTTCTCACATTTGCGTTATTTTATCCGAAAAAGAATTAATCGTGAAAGACATTTCAGATGTAATTTAATAATTATTTACGGAAAATTTTCATATGCTACGCCACACTGAATTTTTCTCTGAATTAATATCGCCATATCAATCAAACCGAGACGTCATCCGTAAAGCTCGCGACTAGTGTGAAAGGGATAAAATATAAATGTTTACTTCAGAATTTTTACGTTCGTAAAGCTTCGTAAAGGTTCGTAAAGTTTCGTTTTCAGGTTACAGTTTTTTTGACGTCGAACTATGAAGTCGACTACTCTAATTGGGGAATTGCCCTCCCTTATGTCACACTTTCCACGGAAAGTACGTTTGTACGTATGGAAAGTACGTTTCTACGGCGCGGCGCCGTCGCCGTTAACGGCGAGGGCGGACGGTGCCGTGCCGTAGAGATGTAGCCGGGGCCTTACATAATATAATATACATAATACATTAGTTCATTTCGTAACAATAACCTGAAATATTATAATTTTTATCTACTCACTGTTTCCTGAGACAGGCCTTTCCGCCTGGTTTAGGAGACAGGATTCACAACAGTGAACATCTGGGCAGAAAAGGACTAGTGCGCTTAAGAGAAATGCTTCGAGATCGACTGAGCGCTCAAAAGAGCTCGTGCCTTTAAAAAAGGCTCGAGTCTTCAAAAGAACTCGAACCTTCAAAAGAGCTCGAGCCTTCAAAAAGAGCTCGAGCCTTCAAAAAGGACTCGTGACTTCAAAAAAGCTCGAGCTCTGAAAAAGACTCCCGAGTCGTCGGGCGCCATACAAACGAGGCGAGCCTTGTAAATGACACCGAGCTCTAGGCAAAGGGACTCGGACGCCTCGAGACTTGTACATCACTAGTAGTAACTGTTTTTCGTGTAAAATTATAACGACTAATTCAGTAAACAAAAATGTACCCTTAAATTCAAGATAGTGGAGAATGCAACGTGACGTAAACCAACCAAATCGAAATTTAGACTACCAGTGAGCTCCCTCAACGAATTCCGAAAGAAAATGATTAGTAGGTTTTTTTCTAGGTTTGCCCCTTAATTCTAGCTGGAGGGGCAAAACTAACAAAAACTTTCTTGTACTGTCCGAGAAAATCTTTAAAATCGGTGAGAGGTTTTGGAACTTATAGCGTGTAATAACGCAGTAATATTTGATTTTTATGCCTATATCTTATGTATTAGAATATAATACTTACATAATTATACTTCAAATCCGGGTGCATGTAGTCAACCCCTGCAAAAGAAATCACAATCAGTAAGTTACTAGCTTAATGTATACTCTAAGGTTACAAATGTTACTTTAATAATAATTGATACCTAATTATATTTTTGAGCCGTTTGGTAAATTGAAGCAGAGCAAATGGTAGGTAAAAAAATGCTAAATTGATAGGTGTGTGAAATAAATTACCTGCACATTTGGAAATTTGTGTTTTTGTTTGACATCATATTTACTTAAAGTAATTAATTTCAATAACTTCATTTACATATAATATAAATACACGTTATTCGTAATGCACGAATGACGAGCATTTATTTCAGAAATTGAATATTTAATGAAGAATCTACTTATGTAAAGCTCGTATCCACTTTTGTTCATTATACCTAAAAGGTCAGTGCATTCATTAATTTGGTCATACAAGTCCATTTATGTACCCGCTACGTACACGTAGCTTAATTAGCATTATATTTTAACGATTATTATTTACTTAAATAAAATCACTTTTTAACTAATTCCATCGATCGAGATTTATTTGACATATTTTTTTTATTTTCGATTTGCCCGCGGCTCCGCCCGCGTGGATGTCGATTATCGCGACCAAACATAGCCTATGTCCTTTCTCAAGGTCTAATCTACCCCTATACCAAATTTCATAAAAATCGGTTCAGCGGTTTAGTCGTAAAAGCGAGACAGACAGACAGACAGACAGACAGAGTTACTTTCGCATTTATAATATTAAGTAGGGATTACTTGTCAGCATAAATTGCAATAAATTATATTAAGGTGGTTATATTTCAATCTACATCTACTAATATTATATAGAGGAAATATTTGTATTTTTTATGTAACGAATAAACTCAAAAACTAGTGGTACGATTTCAAAAATTCTTTCACCATTAGAAAGCTACATTATTAGGTACCAACAATAACATTAATAGGTAAATACTTATCATCACGATACTATCAGCGATGAACGTGGCAAATGCACGCGAGTAGAGCCGCGAGCAACAACTATGAGTAGTACCACTAATGGTACCACGGCAAAAAAAAATTGCCACAGCACCATCAATGGTACTGTCTTATGGTACCATGGAAAACAAACGTACAAAGCATAAACTTTCGACAGTACTTATTAATTATTATTGTTTACAGTGAAGGTGTGTTCATCAGAAACGTTACAATTTTGATGGAAACGGCAGATTGATATTTCAATGCGTAATATTCATGACAAGACCATCTATTATTTTCTACTAAAACAAATCACAAGGCTCAAGAAGGAATTTCGTTATTATGGAACGAAATTCCAAGTCCCTCAAGTGAACATCCAATGAAGTCTAATAACGTTTGAAGATAATATAACAGACAGTTTTCGATACATACAGACAGTTTACTTTAAATTATTTTGTACCTTGTACATTTATTTTCCTATTTTCCGAAACTGACAGTTCAATTTCAAATGTCACTCTCTATTGGACCACAAAGCTCACTAAATTATTATTTAACTAGAGTTTCTTGCCTGTTGTGCCTACTTTAATATCTGAATTATTTAGGTAGTAAATAACATTTAGATTGTTTTGATACCTATTACGATCCTATTACGAATTCATTGGGCTAATAGAGTCGTAATAAGCTCGGGTTAGGTTTTAATAACTGATGTGGAGACTACACTACTGAAGTAAGTACCTAATGAAGAACATTATTATTTATTATTTTTTTACTTTATAAACAGGCATTTTTTGCAATACCATATAATCCAGCCTTTGCTGGTTGCAATAAAGTCTAACTAAAACTGCGTAGACTGTGCAGTGGCTAGAAATTTAACCATTAAAAGTAATTTCGTTATGTCAATATAAATTACTTATTTACATTTTACTCAATACATTTCGTTGTCATTACTTTTATTTATGATTTATTTTATTATACACCATTAAAATACAACATTAATAAAATCTATAACTACGGACAGTACAATGGGCGGCTTTATCGCTTTAAGCGATTTCTGCCAGGCAACCTTTCATTTCTGATATCCGAAAATCAACCGAAGAGTCGCGGAAAATATATAAATACATCCGATGAAAGTAATTTCATTGTAGTTATTTACAGTTTATGACCCATTGCGCACTGTCGATTAGTCGATAGCGACTTGGTCGACAGCGACGGTTACTGTCATTAGTTCAAATACGCACTTTAGTCGACGGTCGTTGCCTATGTTTTAGTCGCCAAGAGACTGAATCGCCATATCGACGTCCCGGTTGGCATACGAATATCTGTGGCAGTTGTTACGGGTAGTTGGAGCCCTAAAAAGTCCAACAACAACGGTCTAGCTGCAATGCTTCGATATCGCCTAATGTCACATCCGCAGTTAAGACTGGTAACGCGAACCCCAGACTCTGAGGTAAAAGCTTCGGATGCGACGGGGAATTAACGCTAGGATGAAGAAGAAGAAGACTGAATTGCCTACGACTAGTCGACAGTGCGTAATTACTTCCAATAAAACAACAATTAAATAGTACTCATGACTTACCATCGTCCATAATCGCCGTCGTGACGTTAACGCCCGTATAGCCCTGGGCCCAGGCTGCCTCCACATTCAGATCTAGCTTGGGTTTACCCCCATTTTGACCTGTATTCTTCAGGTACCATTGTAAGGGGAAGTAGGGGTCACGGGGCTCAGCCCCGGGAGGCGGTGTGGGGGCTGGTGTTGGTGACGAGTAAAACACCGGTCGAAAACCCCGCTTCACTCTTTTGAAGCCTGTTTGTTGAATTGCTGTGTGTACCTGGGGACAAGGAATTAAGTTAGTTTGAGATAAAGTCTCTTACTTAAAGAACCACGAGTACAACTACTTCTCAAGTTTTTAAATCCCATGAGAGCCTAAATTATATTTGCCTCTGTGGTGTAGCGGTAGTGAACGCGGCCGCTACGCAGGAGGCGCGTGTTCGATCCCCGCGCAGTGCAAATATTTGTATGCATGAATATGGGTATTTGCATTGGTCTGATCGTGCCTCGGAGAGCACGTTAAGCCGCCGGTTGCAATGCAATGTTCGATATCGCCTAATGTCACCATTGGGTTGTGGAGGTCAGATGGCAGTCGTTTCACGGAAAATATCGAGCTCCAGCCAAATCCGCAGATAAGACTAGTAAAGCGGCCCACAGACTCCGAGGTGAAAGCTTCGGATGCGACTGGGATTTAACGCTAGGATGAAGTTCTACAGTCAGTACTAGATTAACGTAGTATAAAATAAAATAAACTTTACAAACGTGGAATAGTATAATGTAGATTTATGTACAAGTACTGCCTAGTTTAGTCGTAGCATCAAAATGAAGTAAACTTTACAAATATCTATTTAGATCAGAAACGTATACAACATTTTGTTTTCAGGATTTTTTCATTTTTTTAACTACATATATTGAGGTTGTAATCGGAATAGATTATCTAGTTCTCGGTCCACGGTTAAAAACAGTGCACTTTTCAAGTAAAATCAAGCTCTAATCCACTGGAATGGGCTGCAAATAAAACAAAGTGTAGCCGAGCTTGCTGTAATTGAGAGAATCAGTTCAGACACGTGGACAGTGCAGGTTTTTCAGGTGCAATTGCCACGAGAAGGTTCCTTTATCACCATTGTTTGCTGGAAGAAAACTTAACATTGAGTTAAGCTCGCCTTTGTACTTAAATATCCTTTTATATTTATTACTAGCTGACCCTGCGCACTTCGTACCGCCTAACAGCCGATTCGTTACTATTTTTTTTTAATTTCCTTTCCGTAAGAATCATCCTTGTACTTCGAGGCATATTCTAAAAAAAGAATTAGCGAAATCGGTTAAGCTGTTCTCGAGCATTTAGGGATTCATTTTTATATTATAGATTAAAATGTTTGTGTGTACAATGAAATATGAAAGAATGAATAAGAAGTATTCAAATACGCTCCAAACACGTTTTCTCGACGGGATTATGTTCAATAAACCGCTGGTCATCAGTTTATATAGCTATAGCTATAAGTCAACCACATTATGTAAATGCAGGAGTAGAAAAATACACTCTCGGTTCTCAAATACAAGCTTTGATGTAACCGGGATTGCCCCCGGATGAAATGAGACCATCATTACAACTTGCAGTATGTACCTATTAGTATTTTATACCACATAGGTCGCAGACAATCACACGGCCCACCTGATAGAAAGTAGTTACCGTGGCCTATGGACGTATGCATCATCAGGGGCGTCACACTCGTGCTGTAGACCATAGCTTTTTTTTTTTAAAGAATATTAGCAACCGAAATTATTAATATTCCCTTAAACCACTCCAGTTACGCTAAATTGCTTGTGTTAGGTGTGGCTTCACGTCGGTAGTATAATGATTCGAACCCGGGACCTTTCGACAGTAAGGCTGACTTATGGACGTAAAGACAACGTAGTGGTTACCTACTAAGCTACCGACGCTACCGGACAACTAAGCCGAATTAAGAGATTTAGCCATGCGTATTGCGTATGCCTACTTGAAAAACAGTCAAAACAGATTCGATTGGTTCTTATATAAACTTTGAGACAATTTATTCTGAGATCTGGACGAGAGGGGCCGAATGGGCGGACAGATTACACTCCCCAAAGAGAACAGATTATAATTACTCAGCTAAAATGGCTTAGCCTCGATCTTAATAATTAATCCTTGTGTCCTCAAAGTGGAATATTAATCACTTTATATGAATTTTGTTGATGTTACAGTTAATTACGCCTATGCGTCAGTAAACGTGTGGTAGAACAACTTCCTAACAGCAGATCTGACAATCTAAGCGGTGGCAGTCTAGTGGTTTAACTGTCGGACTTGAAATAGAATGGTGCGGGTTTAAGGCCTGGACAGTGGACATACCACTACAGACGGTAATCCATTCTTAAAACAAGCAATATATTTTTCCTGAAGGGGCAACAGGAATTCTAGTAGGTAGGTATGATTTAAAAAATATTTGGTGACTGTCACACACCGCATTAAAACATGCTGACTTATTGTTGTAATCTGTATTTCCCCTTATTATGATATCATGCCTCCAAAATACATAAACATCCGAATTGAAAACCTCCTCTTAGTGATCGCCTCGATATTCATCTTTCACTTTTGTTTCATGATGCGATTTGTCTTCGGAATCAACCCGAAAAGCGATTTTTGACTGTAATAGGTACACGTTTCACATTTATTAAGGTAGGAAATAAATCAATTTAAAGATCCTGAGCGCGTAAAAGCATATACACGTAATCGCCAAAAACGTCCTCCGATTTTCAGCGCAATCCCTTATAGCTTTTTCGATTTACTCGCAAATAATATGCTAAACAGAATCAACGAAATGGAAAGTAACCAACCAACGATATCAAAAGTAACTGTTTTCGCTTACCTACATACGTAGTTTGCTCTCCGTGACTCGGGTCCGCAATACGTAAATAGCCGCGGTTCGCCTAAAGATCCCGTGGTTAGTATTCCTCCGGAAACCGTGGCGGGATAAATGGATTTCTGAACCACTGATTAATGTAACCTTCAGCCGGAGACTGGCACAGAATATTAAGTACGACGAGAGTCTTACAAGGGGGTTATTACATAAACAATAAGTGTATTTTCTTTTATATGCCTGCTTACATAATTATTCCACTAGATGTTACTCGCGTCTCCACCCGCGTGGAATTCTGGTCACTGATAGTAGCGTGATGATAATATAGCCTATGTTGGTACATGATAATGTAGCTTTCTAATGGCGAAGCAATTTTTATTGTTCTATAGTTTTTGAGTAACAAAAATAGGTATGTACTAATCTTTGCTCTTTATAATATTGGTATAGAAGTATAGATAGGCATATCTGGAAGATCAAGCTTTAAATTTTGTGTTTATCTATAAGTAGATACTATTATTACAAAGAAGTATAGTTCGTCGCTGGATCTATTGGACTGATTTTGAAAGTTCTTTTTCCAATAGAAAGTCACTTTATTTGTGAGTACCATCACGCTATCGGGGAGGGTCGGCAACCGGAACAAGAACAGAAGTTCACACAGGTGGAGCCGCGGGCAACAACGTGTTTTCTATATAGATAAACTTATAGGATGTACCCTACCGACCCCTTCGGGACCCAAGTCAACCTCAGTTGCTATTCGGTGCACTAACCAGTCGCTCTCGTAAAAACCGAAATGGGGCAAATGTTAGAAACGTGAAATAAGAGAGTGAACCCTGAGCTCCAAAGTGCAGGCAGAAGTGAAAGGAAATTTATGTGACGAACCGTTCTAGATGGCATTGATAACACCATGTGAGTGCATGAGGGTTATAGAATCACACTATATATAGCGTGATTCTATCAGCACGTTAAACTTTCACATACCAGTTCCAACACTAATTGCGAAAAAAAAACTGACAAAAAGTTGCTATGTTACACTCCGGGTTGCGAGGGATATGTCTCCGATAATCTCACCTCTGGCAACCAACAGCCCACAGATGGCGGCGTGCGGTTTAATCGGTTCGAGTCCGACATAACCCCCCCACAGGCTCCGGTGGGGGAGCTATCCGTGGGGATTTTCGAAGTAACTCTCGATCTTACAAGTAACAATTTAAAGGGTACCTAAATATGCCAGTATTACGTGATATTACGTGTATTATAAGGATTATATCCTCCCTGCCACATTGTACGTATTTTTGTCATTTCTATAAATAGATATTAAGTATTTCGCACATGTATTATTATGAGTCAAACTGGAATCTGTGAAAACATGAAAGATAAGTTTAATGCTCATCCCACAAAAGGCTTTCTTCTCTAACAAAGAAGAAAAACGCTTTGAAATACAAATGAAATAAAAAATAAGTACTACGCATGCCGGTTATATCATTTCGAACTTGAAAGGTTCATTGTAATTTTCCTTTTAATATCTCTTTTAAGAGGAGTAAAATGATAATGAATACGAATTAGGTAGGTTTGAATGTCCATTAAATCTTAACTTATAAATTCAATTTAACAAAATAAAGTAATCTCTAAGATCCATCAGATGTCATTATATTCACAATAGAATTCCATATTTAAATGACTTGTCCCTTTTTGTTCTTATCTAATACTACTTAGCTGACCCGGCGAACTTCGTACCGCCATATTTTCCGCCTCCGTGGTTTTCTGATCCCGTTCCCGCTGCATCACATTAGAAATCTTTAAATTTATCAGTGTTTCTTTACAATATTATACATGTATTAGACATATAAACCTTCCTCTTGAATCACTCTATCTATTAAAAAAAACCGCTTCAAAATCCGTTGCGTAGTTTTAAAGATTTAAGCATACATAGAGACGGACAGACAGCGACTGCGACTTTGGATCATAATATGTAGTGATATATAACAGAAGTAATTAATTAAAACCACAGAACTAATAGTATTAACTTCAGGACTAATAAGTGTTATTAGGTAATTAATTTCCCTATTAATAATTTAATAGTTATGTGGTCATAACTCGTTTATTCGAGAGCGATTACATTAACGCATACCTACAAGGCTGTAAAAAACGACACGCTATGACACGCAATCACGCATTATCAAAACCATTGTCGCATAAAAGCGAATCCCATTAGCCCTATTAATACGAGTATTATAAATTAATGTGAATGTTTGTAAAGATGTTTGGGTATTTGTTAGTCAATCACGTTCCACGTGGTCGTGGATGGTCTCTCTACCATGGACGTGAGATCGTGCGAAGTGGAGGAGGAAGAGCCGGAAGGCGAACCCTGAGCTCCGAGGTCATCTTGGCCACGGATGCAATCAGGAAAATGCGTCAATATGTAGATGATGATGATGACTCACGTTCCACAGGCTGAAGGGATATGACTGTGGTGCAGGGATACTTATAGTCTGAAATAACACATAGACTACTTTTCATCCATGAAAAAGCTTCCCGTGGGTAGCGGGAATGCGTAGAATCAAAATTCTACGTCGTGAGCAGCAGTCAGTATCTTAATAAACCTTTAGGTCATGCCAGCTTTCTGAGCACGGTCCCAGTAGAACTTGACAGAGAGGAATTTTTCGATGCCTAAAGTTGCAGCCTCCCTTATTTTCCGGTTTTGTGTTTTATTATATAGCATAGTTTTGCATATATTTCATAACCAGTTGTATATATATTTTATCTGTATATTTATATAATAGGATAGATAAATAGATGAATGTATAAAACAAAAATTGCAGAAATAAACCATTAGGTGCGAAGGTTAATTTATATGATTAAAATAATCTTATTTCGTACTACATTTATGGCTTTTGTTTGTTTTGAATAATATCCATGGCTTATATTATTTATCTATTGTCAGGCCCTTGTCCGAATCTATTGTCTAATTTTTTGCATTGTAAGCAAAGCCAAGATTCTTGCTGCCATCGCCTTCTGTCAAGATTCTTGGCCAAGTTTTTCTCTTTTATGTAATGACTACTGCATATCTATATATTTTTGTTTGTAACGAATAAACTCAAAAACGACTCCACCGATCTCAAAAATTCTTTCGTCATTACAAAGCTACATTATCAGGTAGGTACCAACATGGGCTATATATCATCACGCTACTATCACCGATGAATTGGAACAGAATTCCACGCAAGGAGCCGCGAGCAACATCTCCTACTTAATATAATCTTTACGTACCTACAAGTTGAAAATATTTAAAAGATACGATTTAACGTTTATAGTCTAGGGATGGCGCTTCTTAAATCAATTGTCAGAATAATCGATTCAAGTAACAAAAGATTAATCGCATAGCTGCCAAAATGTAACTTTTGTAACATTGTAAATAAATAAAACTATTCATCATAACCGCGCAATATAATAATTATCCGACAAGATTTCCATACCATAAAACAACGTTACTTTTTCCCGGTTAAGTAACTTTTTAAGCTATCTTGTTTACATTTACACTAGACTACCTGGCCCTGGCAACACTGATTAATCATGTAATATATCTAGTATTGATATTTGGATTAGTACCTATATGTGTTAGGCTTAATGAAAACATAGGTATCATTATTATTCCTCTTTATTCCTTGAAAAATTTTATAAGTTATATTTTTAAATTCATATACATAAAAGAACATATACAGTGCAACCTCAGTATAACGAATCGGAAGGGAAAAGGGTAATATTCGTTATATCAAGTACTTTGATAATCTGAGGTTTGTTATATTAAGGTTCGGTAGGTCTAAAATTCGTTATATAGAGGTAAAAAAGTAGGTAGCTGTAACAACTTTTTTCCCTTAGGTTAAATATCAAAATTAAATGCAGTGAAATCCGTAAAAGTAGGTATCTAGGTGGATGCATTCCTGTTTTACGAAAAAAATGGGTTGAAACCAGTCGTGACATGAACCACATACAATGAAATTCAAGAGTCATGTATTGATGCGTACGTTATATAAAGGTTTTGGGTGACAAAATTCGTTACCTAGAGGCATTTAAAATTTTTTGGCTAGTTGATAATTCGTTATAATGAGGCAGTGCGCAAAAAATGTTCGCAATGTAGAGGTATATTTTACATTGACTCTTATGGACAATTCAAGGGGATTCAGAAAAATTCGTTAAATCGAGAAATTTGCTATATCGAGGGTCGTTATATCAAGGTTGCACTGTATTTAAAAACATAAAATATAGTACCCTACTGGGACCAAGTCTCACAATACGTGCCGTATCAAGGAACACCGCCTTCTGCATCAAGCCGTTGATCCAGCTGCCTAACGAGAGCCTCTTAAGCCTCTTAGAGGCTCTAAGCAATCAGCCTATAGGCCGATATGACTATCGGGACAATGATTGCCGAATCCATCCATCATCATCATCATCCATCCATCCATCCGTCTCCATGCGCATGATGATGCTGGTAGGCAAAATAATATATGAGGTGCATTTTTACAATCAATTTAATATTTATCTAGTATTGATTTTAAGTTCAGGATATATAATGTTAATAAAGCAGGGTAAATGAAAATACGAAATGGGTATTTATAATTTTCATATATTCACTGTCTGAGCTACTTTCGATTTCAGTATCAGAAAAAAAATAAAAAAATTCGTTGTCTCTAGTATGCGATACGATAAAAGAAAAATCTAAGCAATATTTTCATTTGTATTACTTAGAAGAAACATAAGAGGGTAAAAAGAAATACATAATATTACAAAAGTTACATTCTGGCAACGCCGACCATAAACGTAACGAGTTGACATAAACTCCATACGATTAAAATGTAACAACCATAGAGAACACAGCCGCAACACTCAAATGAAAAAATAAGAACGATATGACGTAGCTGTCACACGAGATTTCGAAAAATGAAGAATCACGTCTTATTTTAAATTATTTGTAGCAATTCTTAAAATATTTGTAGTAATTTAAAGTGAAATATGTCACACCATATTTTTTATACTTACTATTATAAGTTATTACGTATTTAGAAATGGTTTAACTTAATTTATAACAGTTTCATGTATCCTTTCAATAGTGCCTAGTTACCTACCATGAATCCAGACATCTGTCAAATCGTATCTCTTAAATATTTTCAAGTGTACGTAAACACAACCTATTTATTTTAAGACACAAATTCGCTCTTGCGTGGAATACTGCTCGCATCTCTGGGATGGCTCCGCAAAGTACTTACTAGATGCTCTCGACAGGTTGCAGCGACGTGCGGTCCGCATTATTGGGAATCCTGAGGTCACTAACACCCTCGAGCCTTTGCAGTTGCGTAGAGATGTGGCATCTTTGGCGGTTTTCTACCGTCTCTACCATGGTGAATGTTCTGATGAGCTCTTCCAAGTAATCCCACCCTCTCCTTTCCTATATAGGACAACACGTGCAGGACTTAGATGCCACCCGCATACGGTGCAGAATATTCCATCAAGAACCAAGCGATTCGGCGACTCCTTCTTCTGCCGCACTATTAAGACTTGGAATTCCTTGCCAGCTCACGTGTTTCCTTCCTCCTATAGTCCCGGGTCCTTTAAGCGGGGCGTGAAAAAGCATCTGATGAGGCCGTCAAGCTGAGTGCCACCATTGTAACATGGTACGTGTTGTAATGGTGGCCCTCTTTTCAGAGACTTTGCCTTCAGCTTACCATCAGGCGAGGCGAAGTCAAATTGACGTGTCCTATATAAAAAAAAAAAAAAAAAAATCTACCTAAAAAAAGGTAGTGTTTTTTTTTGTTGTGGATACATGATGAAGCATAAAACCAGGTTATTTTTTTTTTTCAATTAACGCTGTTTCCTGTTTCTCACAATATATACGGAACAATTTCTTAGAATGCAAGTTCCGTGTATTTTCTATGTATTTAAGTACAGAAATAAAAGGTAAAAGAAGCCCACTTTTAGTAATTGAGCGCGGTTGAAGGTAATTCCGTTTTCTTAGCTCGAGGAGAGCGAATGACGTACTTACTTATTTTTTACACTCGGTTTTGAGTTTTATAATCCAGGATTTCATTGCTTCTATTAATAACGAAAGAGCTCCAACGAAGTGCTTCTTATCTTAATTCCACAATTTGGAGGTATTGTTATGATCTCATCAAATTTCAAACATCTGAATTTATAAAAAAAATATGTTGGCTTGTGTACGGTGAAAAAACTCAAGAAGCTCTACATCGATAGAGTCAATATAAAAAGGTTTATATAAAAGGAGTGCTTTGTAGTTCCATGTTTGATTTCTATTTCAGGTATAGTTTTATTCAGAATATCTAAAAACAGCTCAAAATAAAATTTGAAACATTGCCCAATAGACGACTATTATGGATATTTTAGGAAATATTACAAAGCTCCTTCTAGGCTCAAACTAAGCATAGCTTCTAATATGGGATCTAGGATGTAGATAAACATACTAAGGTAGACATTTGTTTTAAAATACATAAATATTAAACATAGAAATATAGAGATCAATGGACATATTCGATATTGTTTTATCTATCCCGCGTACCAGTGTCGTACCAGTCTGGCGTTTTCTGTTTTATGAGTAGTAAAAAAAATTACAAAAATGTTCGAAAGCATTACCATTAAAAACCTTTCAGAATCTTAATTTACCATGTCAGTGCCCAGCATCAGTACAAATCCGGGTAAGTATAAATCCACCGCAGCCAGCCCACAGATTGTGTGACAGCGGCTACATAAGGTTAATCCCCGCGTGAGAGATGAACGCGCTAATCTGCTCGATCCTAGGCGATCCTGTATCTCACTGACTTCTGACTTAACATAGACTTGATACAGTTATGTGCCTGAGTTTTTGTAAAAGATAAATAGTAATGTACTAAACGGAAGGTGGGACGCCCTCAAGCCAGATGGGATGACGACCTGAAAAAGGTGGTTAGGACAGACTGGATGCAGCAGTCGCTAGATTGGCAGACGTGGCGGACATTGGCAGAGGCCTGTGTCCAGCAGTGGACTGCAATAGGCTAATTGATTGATTGATTAATTGATTGACGATACAAATTGAAGAGGCAAATACAAGGAAGAATGAGAGTGAGCGAGACAGATTATAAAAAAGTTATTACGAGACGATTACTAGGTATAGTAAAAGATTTTAAATCGACATGGTAATTTATATAACTGTTTTGACATCGGTTTGTTACCTTAGTATCAACTTTCACGTCAGACTGTAGTACCTACATTCGCGGTAATAGCACTTGTGACAGTGCCGAAATGTCGTACAATATTTTAAAAAATATGTCAGAAACTCGACAGAACAATTAATAAACATGGTAAACAGCCCATTAAGTGTTATAACAGTGTCATAAATAAAAGTGAAGCATCCGTGACCTAGTAGCTAAGGATTTGGCCTTTTTTTTTTTTTTTTTTTTTATCGTGCGAAAAATCCCCGCGGATACCTCCCCCGCCGGAGCCGGAGGAGGAGGTTATGTCGGACTCGAACCGACTAAAACGCACGCCGACTGTGGGCCGCCAGTTGCCGGAGGTGAGATTGTTGTAGCCATATCCCTCGCACCCCGGCCGACCCAGGGCCATATCTCTCGATCTGGCCCTCTCCCGATGTGGGGACCGTAGAGTCCCCAACTCGCCCCCGGGTATGGGGAGGCACGCAATGCGCACCGCCGCCGTGGCCTGCTTCTGCTAGGGTGACAGGCGGCTCCACCCGTCACCCCCAGGCCCGCGCTCATGGGGGACGGAGGTCGTTCTGCGACCTCCGACGCCCGAGTTGCCGTCGCTCGTTACGGGCCGCGCGGTTAGCGATTCTCCTACGCTCTTCGCGGGCCGCAAGGTCTGCGATTCTCCTTCGCTCCCGCTCCGCCTCCCATTTCACGAGCATTATTTGCTCGCAGAAGGAGGCGCCGGCGGCCCACGCATCCGCGCAGCGAACCATCGCTGCGAGCAAAGTAGCGAGCGTGAGAACTCTCACTCCCAAGGTCGCCACCAGCTCCCGTCTCGGCGTCTCCCACGCCGGACACTCGGTGAGCGTGTGCAGCGCCGAGTCCTCGCTCGCGTCGCAGTGATGGCACTCGGACGTTGGCTCTTTCTTCGCGATCCGGTGCAGATACCGCCCGAAACACCCATGACTGGTGATTATCTGCGTCAGCCAGAACGAGAGCCCGCCGTGTGGCCTCTCTAGCCACTCCCCCATGATGGGTAAGGATTTGGCCTTACGATTGAGAGGTCCCGGTTTGAACCCACTCCTGACACAAGCAATTTAGCTTAGCTGGGTTAGAGGAAAAATTAGTAATATCGGTCACTAATATTCTTTATAAAAGAAATAGAAATACTATAGTAAATAAGATATCTCTGAACGCTTTTGGCTATACGTATGCATTACCATTCTATAATATACCTAACTAGCTGTCCCGGCGAACTTCGTACCGCCATTATTTTCCTGTTCCCGCTGCACCTATTTTCTCATCCCTTAAACCTTTCCTGGACACCCACGAATATTTCAAGACTAAAATTAGCCAAATCGGTTCAGCCGTTCTTGAGTTATAAAATAACAACGAATAGTGGCATTGATTTTTATATATTAGACTAGCTGCCCCGGCGAACTTCGTACCGCCATATTTTCGGCCCGCGTGGTATTCAAATCCCGTTCCCGCTTCACCCTTATCACTTCACTTAGGGGTTTGAAAAATAGATGTTGGCCGATTCTCAGACCTACTCAATATGCTCACAAAATTTTAAATGGCTATTAAAAAATAAGGGTTGATCGTAGAAGGGTGAAAATTGAGGATTGTATGTATTTTTGTATGTTGTATCATAAAAAAATAGAAATTAAAAATTTTGTCTAAAAAATAAATTAAAAAAAATTAGGGGTGGACTACCCCTAACATTTAGGGGGATGAAAAATAGATGTTGGCCGATTCTCATAGATACCGGATAAGCACAAAAAATTTCATCAAAATCGGTCAAGCCGTTTCGGAGGAGTTCGATTACGCACATTTGTGACACGAGAATTTTATATATTAGAAGAAAGACTAGCTGTCCCGGCGAACTTCATACCGCCAAATTTTTTTCAGCCCGCGTGAATTTTTGATCCCGTTCCCGCTGCACATATTTTCTCACCCTTTAAACCTTCCCTGGGCATCCACGAATATTTCAAGACTAAAATTAGCCAAATCGGTTCACCCATTCTTGAGTTATAAACTAACAACGAAAAGTGGCATTAATTTTTATATATATAGAAGAAGAAGATAGAACTCAAGTTAACAGTTATCTAAGCAATGGAATATCGAAGACAGCTATCAAAAGAAATCGAATGAATAGCTGACTAGGTTCATGAATAAAATGAATACTTTCTTATTCTTAAAGCATTCTACTTACGAAGTAATGTCTATTCTTTGAGATAAGCATTTTATTAGCACTTTAGGTTAGTTTTTAATCATTATGACGTAATAAGAGTCGGCGTAATTGACTGTGTAAAAAGTCGTACAAAATAATCTTCTATCCACGGTGAAATAATATATGCAGAAAACCATAAAAATAATGCTACTTTCGATATTAATGAGGCAATATTACGAACTCGTTTATCACTCTAATCGCTGGCTATTGCAATTGCCACACTATATAGGCCGCGCATGGAACCATCCGGTCGATAACAATTGTTCCTTAAGCTATCAAACTAAGTTAGAACTAATATCAAAACTAATATACAACTAATATTATAAATGCAAAAGTTTGTGGCTAGGTTTGTTGCTTTTTCACGCTGAACGGTTCAGCGAATCTGAATGAAATTATAATACCCTGAAATCTATCAAAATATAAAATGTTATTATTGTAGTGAAGGTTCATCCAACATTTTAAACTTTCAATAATATTTACAAACTGAAAGATATAAATTTTGACGAAAAAAAAACAGAGAAAGCTGTGATGTGATCATTTATTTCAATCATCACCACGATTAATCAAAAGATTCTGATATTTTTTGAAAAATGAAAAATGATGATGAAAATAATACAGACAATGATTAATCCATTCTTGAAGGAGTTGAATAGTTATCTTACATTAATGTATAATATATCATTTGCTTTCACTGTAAAAGAGAATACAAACATGGCAGTAAAAGGTACTTCAAAAGTCGTGTGGCTTTAGAATTAAATTGGAGTTTTTAACGTGAAGACGAAATGTTTCCCCAGGGATAAAATCCTGGAAAGATTTAAATATAAGTATCCTGCGAGCGTCTTCACATTTTCTACACGTTTGCAATATACATTTTGGTTTATATTGGCACTACGCTTTTTGCGACTATCATAGGCAGTTTGGGTAAACCAGATCACCAGATTCAATCAAATGAAACGACAAACAAATACTTTGACTTGACTAACGAGTTAACCAAAAATGGCTACGTGGTTAAACTCTACGCCGTAGAAGTAGGAGCAAGGGGAATTCCAGCTAAATCCCTGTACAACTTACTTAAAGACGGTGTTCCTCTCTGTATCACGCTATGGACCCGGCGACCGCACGGTGAATCCATGGAGTGCTGAGAATCGGATCTCACATATACTATATTTATACTAATTTCTATATATTCAGAATAAGCAAGCTGAAGTGGCAATGGGCTGGCCACATCTGCCGAAGGACTGATGGCCGTTGGAGTAAACGAGTCCTAGAGTGGAGACCGCGCGAAGGTAAACGGAAGGTGGGACACCCCCTAGCTAGGTGGACTGACGACCTGCGAAAGGTGGCTGGGACGGACATGATGCGGAAGGCAGAGGATCGGCAAACGTGGCGCATATTGGGAGAGGCCTATGTCCAGCAGTGGACTGCAGTAGGCTAATATTGATTGATTGATATATTCCCAAAGAAGTAAGCAGAATGATTATATAGTTGACACAATTTTTCTACCACACCGATCTTCGGTGGAGTACTGCACATCATTTTATATCAGCAGTGCTGCACAAAGGCATTATTAATGCTATTGATAATACCAATATTATTATTAATGTGACTGTTTATGATGATAAACGAATGTTTATTACTCTTTTAGGCGGTTAAAGGTAAAAACGGTTGAATCTGAATACATTTATTTATGAGAATGACCTGTGGGCCGCGACATCGTGTTATTTTTTTCATACAGGTGGAACCCTGAATCAATCAATCAATCAATTAGCCTACTGCAGTCCACTGCTGGACATAGGCCTCTCCCAATGTGCGCCACGTTTGCCGATCCTCCGCCTTCCGCCTTCCGCATCCAGTCCGTCCATCCCTGAATAACAACTAGTAAATATATCAGTAAAATTCTATCGCTCTGCGGTAATCGCTTCCAAATAACAAAGGATTGAACGAAAAACAAAGAAAATGAAATGTTTTATTGGTTCCGTTTACACTGTTAGTACCGAAATCTCTCAAACGCGTAGGTATTATATAGCTGTTGGTCTCTTTTATTGTCTATATATTATGTTTTATATAGTTATGTTATCTTCTTTTTTCTGAGAGTTATTGACAGAAAAAATCAAATGAATAAAGGACACGTTAATAGTTCTGTCGCACTTTATTTTATTGTCATTAATTAAAAGATATTAAACGACAGAATTTGTTAAAAAAGTTTAAACTCAATTTGTAACATTTTCTGGAACTTTAAAATGAATAACCACTACTAAATGTAAAATACCCTAATGCTTTTAGGAAAAGCTTCAGTCACTGTACAGACTACAAAAAAAGAGTATTTTAAGAAAATTTTGTCCTTTTTTTCTGAATAATCTCCTTCAAAAATAAATCTTACATAATGTAATAAACACCATCGCACATTCACGATACATGACTAAACGTCGTAAATACCAGCTCTTAGTAAACCCTTCACGAGAGGATTTAAGCTCAATCGAGTGTGCCGCATATTTTCTCCTCACAAAGTACTGAATACCTACCCGGAGAATCCTTTGTCGGAATAGTCAGTAAATATTTACGTGCAAATACTTACATACGGAAAATGTACCCGCTGCCGCTTTAAAATGTAATAATGTCCAAAACAAAAGTGTATTAGTTTTCGGACATTCTTGCATGACTGCGCAATAGCATAGACAGGGTCATGTTTTATTTGCAAGTAAAAATACTCGTATACACTAGGCAACATTTGACGCGCAACACGTGACGCTCAATAAATTCCACAACGTAGCGTAACACGCGGGATGTTGCAAGCTAACGCGCAACATGACGCGTAGCTTGTTGCGCGGACGTTGGACGCGTTGCTGCGCGTCTTTGTTGAACAACGTTGTGCAACATGGCGCGCATCAATGTTGTTAGTTATTACTGTACGTACGTGTAACAATAAATTAAAAATTGAGTAGCCAACAGCTTACACTGCATGGGTATTATTATGAGAAGAGATGAAAATAACGCTGTTACAAAGGTATAAAGTCGTAGTCTATCTTTATTTTGCCCCCTAGACAAGTGGCACTTGATTGGCCGGCGTATAGTAGAATAGAATTAAGAATGTATGGGATTTGACGTATATGACAGTAGTCAACGTATGTCACATACGTCAAATTTCATACATTCGTCATTCTGTTCTACAGTACACCAGCCAACGAACTACCACCTGTCTAAGGGGCTGAATGTCAACTAAATCCGTCTATTTATTTCTGATTATTTGAGTAACAAAGAAAAAGCTTTACATTGTGCATGCTTTACACGTAATTCCATACAATTGTAAAAAAATATACTGATAGACAAACTAATTTTCTTGCTATTGAATAGAGCCATTTCAATTCAATACAGATTGTAATGGCAATGTTAATGTAGACTTATTCTGATCGCTATATAACTAAATGCAATTCATCAGATAAGGTATCGTTTAACTGTGTAAATGAGATAATGATTTATGTTACATACCTTCTAGCTACATACCATTGCAAATATACATTATCCATGCATACAAATATATTACACTGAGATGGAGAAGAACCCGTGACAGGTAGGTATAACACAGAATATGATGGCTGAAGAGTAAATAACAATGAAACAATAATTTGCTATTTTTAAATTGAAAACTTCAATTAGTTAAATCTATAATACTTTATAGGGTTTCGTACATCTGAATAAACCCCTTCGGCCGCGTATGACACCAGAGTCTGGTAAC
Organism: Eilema depressum; assembly: GCA_914767945.1. NCBI lineage: Eukaryota > Metazoa > Arthropoda > Insecta > Lepidoptera > Erebidae > Eilema > Eilema depressum. Next base: position 13,173,863 of record OU612031.1, read on the forward strand.
CAGTATCATACGAAGAAAAAATTATCGTCGTAGGATACTGGTATCCAAGTGATAGGATATATTACTTTTCTGCGGCCTTACCATGAACCTTAAAACAGGTCAATAATTGAACTGCTGTCATTCTACCAACTGCAAATGTCTCTTTGTAATGTCATATATATAAATAGGATTACAAAGTGACATTTGCAGTTGGTAGAATGACAGCAGTTCAATTATTGGTCTGTTTTAAGAGTTCATGGTATGGGCCCTGATACCCTTCAAACTCGTCTGTCCACCAGTCATAGCCAATTTGCTTCGATTTCACGAGATATGTTCGAGTTAAAATTTTATGCATTTCTGTGACCTAAATACAATATACGTGTGTATTGGTTTGATTTAGGTCAATACATGTGACCCAAAAACCCAAAGCAAATTATAAATATAGGTTTATATTTTGGAACTAGCCTTCCGCCCGCAGCTCCGCCCGTGTGCATCTCGGGTAACGTGACCTTTGCTAATATCTTCGGTTCTACTCAACCGATTGCGATCAAACAAACGTTAGATTTTAAGTCTGATCAAGCCCTTTCTAACAAAAAAACCGCATCAAAATCCGTCCTGTAGTTTTTGCGTCCATCGCGAACAAACAGACAAACAGACAGGAAATTCAAAAAAAATATTTTCGTGTTCAGTATCGTTAACATAACATAACCCAAGTATTTTTTTTTTAATATCTCCAATGTACAGACACGACCACTTTACAATTATATAATAGGATAGATATAGAAGTAGTAGTAAGAGGGACTCTGGGCTTCAAAGTGGAAGTTTGGACCGGGATTAAAAAACTATCGGAAATTAAAAACATCTTGGACAACGGAAGTTGAAATGTCCTCTTTCTTTATAAGTAACGTTACACCTACTATCTTATATTCTATGGAAACCGAAGTCTCCTTAATCCATTCTTCCATACTAATATTATAAACTAGCCTTCCACCCGCGGCTCCGCCCGCGTGCATCTCGGTTAACGCAACCTTTGCTCATATCTTCGGTTCTTCTCAACCGATTGCGATCAAACAAACGTAAGATTTTAAGTCTGATCAAGCCCTTTCTAACAAAAAAACCGCATCAAAATCCGTCCAGTAGTTTTTGCGTCCATCAGACAAACAGACAGGAAATTCAAAAAAAATATTTTCGTGTTCAGTATCGTTAACATAACGTAACCCAAGTATTTTTTTTTTAATATCTCCAATGTACAGACACGACCACTTTACAATTATATAATAGTATAAATATAGAAGTAGTAGTAAGAGGGACTCTGGGCTTCAAAGTGAAAGTTTGGACCGGGATTAAAAAACTATCGGAAATTAAAAACATCTTGGACAACGGAAGTTGAAACGTCCTCTTTCTTTATAAGTAACGTTACACCTACTATCTTATGTTCTATGGAAACCGGAGTCTCCTTAATCCATTCTTCCATACTAATATTATAAACGTGAAAGTAACTCTGTCTGTCGGTCTGTTACGCTGTCACGCCTAAACCACTGAACCAATTTCGATGAAAATTAGTACAGAGATAGATTAGACCTTGGATATGAACATAGTCTATGTTCGGTTACAAAAAAAAAAAGTATCTAAGTATGTATATCCGCATTCTAGATTCCTTAACACAAGCTAATTAAGCTTACCATGGGTCTAGAAAGCGTTGTGTGGAATGTTGTGGAATATTTATAAAAAAAATAAAAAAAAAAATAACCGATATCCACGCGGGCGGAGTCACGGGCAAGAGCTAGCTTTGAATAAGGTGGTTTCTGATAAAACATTAGACTAAATCTTAAAAAGGTATTTCTATTTTTATCCTAATGTCATTTAAAAATATATTCCGAAGGACAACTCCGGAGATACAAGCGGCTCACCTTGAGGTGCCATTAACAACTGAGAGCTTCTTAACAGTAAAAATAAGCGACGGCTACGCAGAAAGGGTTTTTTAGGTCTCTCTGGTAATCGTCCCACGCCCCGTGATGGCCATGGCGTACTGATTAACCATTAATGTATCTAAGTATCTAAGTATGTTTATCCGCATTCTAGAACCCATAACACAAGCTAGTTAAGCTATGCTTACTTTGGGTCTAGATAGCGTTGTGTAGAATGTCCTACAATATTTATTTATTTATTTATTTATTATTTATTTATTAATATAATCCTACTAATATTATATAATAAACGCGAAAGTTTGTAAGTATTCCAGGATGTTTGTTACTCTTTCACGTAAAAACTACTGAATGGATTTTAATTAAAGTTAACAATACTATAGCTTATACATCAGAATAACACATAAGCTATATATCGGCGATCAACGGGATCAGAATTCCACGCGGGCGGAGCTGCGAGCAACAGCTAGTAGATTATATTAGGGCACGCGCGCTAATGGCACAGTCTAATGGTTTAAGTAACTGTACCTACTCACCGCGTGAGTACTTTATTCGTCAAGATCGATCTGATGCTGTCTGTACATCCAAATGCATACAATTGTCACGTATCCAAGTGCACGCACCTTCATTAGGAATGATATACGCGGTGACAGACACGCAACAGTCAGCCCAACCACGGGCTCAATGATCTCCGTGGACTTTTTCAGTGTTTTTATTGGTACCTATTTTAGTTGACCCGTATTAACCTACAAAATTTTTGCATCCAGTAACACCCTGTGACACGTTGGGACAAAAAATGTTGCATCTAGTAACACCTGTGACACGTTGGGAATTTTTTTTCCCAACCAGTAACACCATTAATTTGCAGTGTTGCTCGTTGGGACAAAAAGTGTTGCATCCAGTAACACCTGTGACTCGTTGGGAATTTTTTTCCCAACCAGTAACTGTGTTACTCGTTTGGGTGTTACTGTGTGACGTAGTAAGCAGTAAGTATGTAATCGGCACAGTGAAATCTTGTGATTGAACATAGTGAAAGTGATTCGTCCCGAGCAAAGTTTATACTAAACGCGCCCATGATTTAAGCCTGAAGAGTGCTCGCTGGTAGGGTCGCCATATAAGGATGGGTATCAGGTTGAAAAAACATCTCAAAGACTGGTATATGAATGTCTATTAAAAGAGTACATTTCTGTTTTATCTAGGTACACACACATGATTTACTGCTTACTACGTCACAACTGGATGGGCATATACCTTGTAAACATATGTTACGCGAACTATCAAACCTTTTTCAAGAAGTATGCCATCACTTATAACACAGGGGTACTTACAAGAGGGTGTTGTTTGAGTACACGCGTGTGTGCTATGGAGCGGCGCGGGCGCGCGTGCGGCAGGCCGCGGTGGGAGAAATGCCAGTCTGTCTCGGAGCCCAGCACCTGTGGACAAACAAAAACATCTGTCAATAAAATGGTTTCAGATTCGTATAGAAACTGTTATTATGACCGGACGGGCCATCAACATCCTCTAAGTATTGGGTCCGGTTATATCCGAGGCTTTCTTTCCGATAACTGCTTTCCGATCATGCGGTAGACATGCGCCGTGCGATAGAGAAAACGTCATGGTAAAAGCTGCTTAGTACTAAAATATTTATAAACCTTTTATTGAATTGAAATACCTATATGTATCATTTTGATGAAGCTAGTATATTATGTAGTTTTATTATCACCAGAGAAAATATATTTTATATCGTTTGGCGGCAATAGGCTCGCCCACAGTTGGTAAAATGTGAGTGCTAAAACACCTCTGTCTACGCCTTCAGGGATTTACAGGTGTGAGTATATGTATGTATGAATGAAAGGTTCAAGAACTAAGGTGATCATTAAATTTCGAATTTGTTAACCACTTTTTGTTGTTGACTGTACATACAGAATCCTTTCAAAATGCTTTTACAATATAGGCTTTACAACCCTGTTTCGTACGTCGTAAAATACAGTTGGCGGCAATAAAGATGAAATCCCTTACTTTATATACATAATATAAATCGCGATAAAACCAAAATGGCAGATCGAGAGTAAATACCGGCTTTGGCAAACAGATCTACAAAAATATGACTGATTTTATGTTTTATTACAAACTAGCTTTTGCCCGCGGCTCCGCCCGCGTGGATGTCGGTTATCGCGACCAAACATAGCCTATGTCCTTTCTCAAGGTCTAAACTACCCCTATACCAAATTTCATCAAAATCGGTTCAGTGGTTAGAGCGTGAAAGCGTAACAGACAGACAGACAGACAGACAAAGTTACTTTCGCATTTATAATATTAGTATGGATATGGATATGGATTTCTCTTCAGAGAGTTGCATATTTATATACAGTTAGTAATTATACATTTAATTAAAAATAGGCATAGTTAATTAAGTAACCTTAACTTGAGGCTTTCAAGTTAAGATTTAATTAGCAGAAATTAAAAATTTAACTTTTAGCTTAATTATGTATGTGTTATAGAATTATATCCAATTAGAATCTTTTTGTATAATACGTTACACTATACAATACATCCATACTAATATTATAAATGCGAAAGTAACACTGTCTATCTGTCTGTCTGTTACCTAAACCACTGAACCAATTTTGATGAAACTTGGTATAGGGGAGATTAAACCTTGCGAAAGGACATAGGCTGTTTAGTCACGATAACCGACATCTACGTGGGCGGAGCCGCGGGCAAAAGCTAATAGATAATAATTAACTAATTATTACGAGGTATTCTTTCACATAATTAATGAATATCGGCTTTACTACCTGAAAGATAAAATACAATAATCCAATTCATTGTACAGCCAATATTACGGTTTGTTAGACACCCGTATAACAGAATTATTGGCAGAGCACTTAACAATAACCAATACATCCTGTATATGTCTAAAGGTCTATTGTCGAGCACGTATCGCTTTGACTAACTAATGCGAGTTAGGGATATCGTATTACGGATGGTTGATTGGTTTACGTTAAACAGCCACTATAATAGATGTTGCGGGATTTAACCGCGATCTGTTCTGGACATCTTATGAGTGTCACATGAGATGCCCAAAACAAAATGCGTACGATACGAACTGTCTAAAGTTTTGGAGTACAGGCATGGTCCCGCCATTATGACGCATCATAATGGCGGGACCAGTGTTATCGTGAAATTCCGTTTATGCCGTGTAAGGTACAAAAATTTCAGGACAGGTACAAAATAGAACTAAATGGGTGCTAAATATACGTAGGCGAATCTTTCAAGTACAAGACTTGGTCCCGTCATTATGATGTTTATTAAAAGTCAGCACCGAAAATAATCCATACTCATATTATAAATGCGAAAGTAACTATGTCTGTCTGTCTGTCTGTCTGTCTGTTAAGCTTTCCCGCCCAAACCACTAAATCGATTTTGATGAAAGGATTAGGACTAGAGGAAGGACTAGAGGTAGATTAGACCTTGGGAAAGGACTTAGGCTAGGTTTGGTTGGGATAACCGACATCCACGCGGGTAGAGCCACGGGCAAAAGCTAGTAAAATATAAATTACCAGTTAACGTAATATTTTCACTTTGAACTCCACATCCCACATAATTTTATGGACTTTCCTCTCTAACGCACGACCAAGATTAAAAATATACCCTATTCTGTTAGACAAAAACATGATAAAAGAAATGTGAAGAAGCCTACACAATGCTTCAATGGGACACGTGTGACGTCAGTCGCCACATTGGACACAAACATCTTTTGATGCCTATCTTGTGACATCTATATGTCTGGGCTATTTATTGCCATTGAAACCTGTTAATGACGTCAAACGATACGGAATATCTATTTTTGTACTCAGATGTGTTTTCTGTTTATTAGATGTCAAACGATGTTAACTTCTTAGCAATTTTCGTTGATTTTTCGTATTACAAAATATAGTAAAAACATATTAAGACAATATTCTTATACTTCGAAACGTTGGAGATGCTGGCCATAACCAGCTTCGTTTTAAACTTGTTTAACTTTAAAACTTGAAATATAATTTTTAAGTTAAACAAGTTCCTGATTAGCTGATTTACCTGATTTTACAATTCGTTTCTTTATATTTGAAGAAAATTACAAACAAATTGAATAATGAATATTTTGAATTGAGGCAATTTACAGAAATTACAAAATGCTATCTTTCTAAACTTTCAACATCAAAATGCACATACTGAAAAGCACACCTACACAGAAAACTAAATGCTACCTCTCACAAAGTAAACATGTTACGAGTAGTTACCCAACAGACATCTGCTGCAGCACTTAATTAAAGTTGGACTAACTTCTGGCTGCAAACAAAGACCCCAGTAACGTACCTAAATAGTTCACTTGGAAACGTACACATATAACTTCGTACTTTTCAGTATTTCGGAGAGAAAATTACGGGACCGCTGAGTTGTGTGAAACTGCATTAAATTACGCATCCTAGATAAATGGTATACAACTAAGGGTAATAAATAAAATTGTGTTATATAAAATGCTTAAAAAAAGTTAAACAGTTTTATTCATTTTGATTGTATTGTCATTTAGTGTCAAATATGACATCAATCAGTCAACATAAAGGAAGTAAAACTTCAAAATTAACTATACGCAGGCTAAACTAACTAAAGCTACCAATCAAACTAAATAACTAGATATAAAAAATTCGAAGTACAAAATGTCTTCACCTGCATTTTTTTAATACTTTAATTACAACATAAAATAATAAATTCGTCGAAAAACAATTAACACTTTATCGTCTTACAAAATGTATGCGATTACGAGATCTTCTAACGTTCGTTGACGTAATTTGCTAACTTTACTAGCGCATCATTGTTTTAACACCCCAGTGACTGGAGCTGCAAATGAAAATAGGCTTTATTACCTGGGTGGTAAAGTCCAAGGGGCCGTTTCGTTTTACAGCCAATACACGGCCAATTGTGCGTTGTTTTCTCGTATGGCGGCGAAAAGGTTAATTGGTATAATAGGATTATTAGGAGAGCACTTAACAATATTACTGACTTATCCTGCGTAGAAAATTGTAACGTTTATTTTTCCGTTTTGTACACTTCATGTTTCATCATCGCGTATGAATTTCATAAAGGTATTGGTGCTCAAATTGATAGCAATAGGCTCGTTCCCTATTACGTGGGACTGAAAATTATAGTTAGTGATATTGGGTGTTAATACACCTCTGTCTTCCCCTTTGGAGATTTGCTGATGTGAATTTGCAGGTTTGCAGATGTACCTAAGTCCATATATTCCCCAGAATAGGTAGGTTTAAACCTTCCCCACCCATTGAGCACACTCATGAAAACAGGCTATTTTTCATTCGATAGTAACCCTATAACTTCTTATATGTTTAGTATCAGATTGAAAGTACTTCTAATCTCCCCGTAAAACTCCCATATAATAATAATAATAATAATAATAATAATCTTTATTTCATAATTTTTGTACAGTATTTTACATGGGTTCTTAATCTATCGTGCGTTGATACATTGTGCATGTGTAGTTATTTTAGGTATGAATTTAATAATAATATTTGTGCATTTAAGTGTCTTACATAGGTCTTTATTTAGGGATATTATCTAACTTGTGCCTGAACTAGGTAATCCTGTATTTCAGGCGTCAAGTTTATTGATACTTCTCAAATACTATTACAGATACAACTATTTACTAAGAAATATACTAACTAATATAAGAAATATACTATGCTAAAGTGCCCCACTACTACTAAACAAGTTAACCCTAAGTTAACTGTTTATTTCAAAACAGACAATAACTCCTCTGTGTCATCGTAGGACAAACTTTGGAGGACATTCTTTACAACTTGCTTGCAACACACATAATTTAGAGAATATATGTTTGCTATAGCGTTTATTCTTTTGTACAGAAGTGGTCCTAAAAACAAATAAAATTTGCCCGTGTACTCGTGTTTTATCGCAATCCTTTCAGTGCATACAATATCTTTACGCCTTTTGTTAGTAATATTGGTGCTGTAGGGCAGCGCTGCGTGCTGTTTTAGTATTGTACTCAATATAAATAGCTGGCGGACTGTTAGTACTTCGCAGGATTTGTATAGGAGATCGGTGGGAGATAAGAAAGAGCGGAACGTTGCTACCTTGAGGATCGCTCTCTGAGCTCGCTCGACGGGCAGTAGCAATGTCTTACCCACTCCTCCCCAAGATGTTATGCAATATGTTAATATTGACTGACAAAGGGCATAGTAGACTTGCTTAATCAATTTTAGTTCGCTAATATATCTTATTTTTTTAAATACAAATATTAATTTGCGTAGTCGTTTAATTAATGTTTCGCTATGTTCTTTAAACGACAGGGTTTCATCTATTACAATGCCCAGATATTTTATCTTGTCTGTTATAGCTATAACCGGGCACGTACATTTATTACCGCTATCATTGGGTTCTCCACAATGATGCGCGTAAAGCAAGTGGTTGGGCCGGGTTAGAGACGGTCTTTTGCGCATCGAGAAAGTAACGTATTTAGTTTTATCAGCATTTAGTGTTAGTAGGTTATATTGAAGCCATTTGTTTACAATGTTAAATCCTCGCTGCGCACGCCCGTACACATCTGATTCTGTCTCAGCAGAAAAAAGGAGGGCAGTGTCGTCCGCGTATGATATGATCGTGCCGTGTTCTAGATTTATATTACATAGTTCGTTTATATAAACTAAGAACAGTGTGCTTCCTAACACGCTTCCCTGTGGAATGCCAAATGAGGTGTTCTCCATGTCTTCACTGATTACACTCCCGATCTTTACGCATTGGGTACGTTCCTGTAAATAGCTTTTAAGGAGTTCCAGCTGTAGGCCTCTAATTCCCATATTGTCAAGTTTGCTCAACAGTTTGGGAATAGATACCGTATCATACGCTTTGGCAAGGTCCAGAAATATTCCTACTGTACGATTACCCTTATCAAGCTCTTGCGCTATGTAATCCGTCAGATGATGCACAGCATCGGCTGTAGACCTATTTGCTCTAAATCCAAATTGTGTATTTGATAAAATCGAATTAACTTCCAAATATTTTATCAACCTACTGTTTATTATTTTCTCGAGTATTTTTGAGATAGCAGGGAGTATGGAAATCGGTCTGTAATTTGTTACTTGGTCTTTCCCTCCAGACTTATATACTGGGACAACCACCGCTTTCTTAAGGCACTTAGGGAAAACGCCTGTCGCCAAACATTTTTGGAGGATGTTAGTTAATGGCTGTACCAGTATATGCCTGCATTTTTTTAGGATTTTATTGGATATTAGATCCCAGCCAATAGCACACTCATCCTTTAAGTTCGAGATTATCCTCTCAACCTCTTTTTCGTCAGTGTCCAATAGCACAAAAGATGACAGGGTAGTCTTATTCGGGAAGGATGGGTTTGTAGGTAATAGCGTTTTTGCTTGCGTTTGCTGTGCGAGTCGCTTACCTACATTAATAAAGAACTTATTTACTATGTTAGCAGATTCTACGTGTGATGGATGGGTGTTTAATAAACTTGAAAGCGATTCTTTTTGTTTCTTAGTGTATGTTACCTTCTTAATATGTTGCCAGATCTTTTTACTATTCGACCCCGCCTTTTCCAGCTCTTTTTTGTCATGATTAATTTTGACTTTTCTTAACAAATCATTGCAAAAATTATTATAAGAGATGGGTCTGCTCTTTTGTTCTACTTTGTAGTGAACCACGTAGACAAACTAAGAGTTTAATAAAATAAAATAAAAAAAGTTTTCTCCTTTCTTCTACACATTAGAAGAAAGGAGAAAACTTTTGTAAGTGCCTTACGTTTTCAAGCAATCTCGCCAACTCTGCAAGTAACCGCTCGCGAACTATTCGCTTGTTAGCTAGCATAAAATAGTCTACAAATAAATAATAGCATTGACCTACGCATTATATGCATTTTTAAAAAGCAACAATTTTCGCAATTGAATGAAAATTTCAAGGAAATATAGGAACTGAAAATGTCAAGGAAATTTCAGAGTCAAGGAGTTTCAGAAAGAACTCTGAAACATTGGCGAAGGGTGAAATTTTTCAAACGAAAAGCCGGTGAAATTTTGCCTTACCTCAGAACGACCATAGTGATTTTGTATCAAGGCGTTCTGATTTCAAATACTGAATTTCAGTTACTAAATTTCAGAACAAGACGGCAGGTTATAGGTACCGTACCCCTTGTCATTGCTCTAAAACATTTTCTAGTTAATCATTACAACCTCCTTAATTATTAAAGTTACCCACAGACAGCTTACCGTAGTTCCTACAAATAAAACAGGATTATGTCACGTCACGACTCGAGGTGCACACTGGTTGAAGGGGGTAATATAACAGGTAAGATGGCAGATATATGTGCACAAATTTCTGCGTAAGTCTTCGAAAAATACCCTTTAAGAGGAATCTAAAATGGTCCAACGAATCAAAAGCCTTTGAAAAATCTATATCCATAAAATCCACCAAACTTTGGGAATATAATGCTCGTAAGCGGGACATATGTGACATCATCCATCACGTTGGAACGACCTCTCGTGATAGCTGTAGTGTCATCTGTCTGTCTGGCCTATTTATTCTATCAATGAAAACTAATAATCGTGTTAGAGTACGGTGTACGTGTTTCTTCAATAGTTTTTTTTATTATTTTGGTAGATTTTGGAAATATAGTCCATTTCCGTACAGTACTACCTTTATGAAAAACTCTCTTGTGAATAATGGCAATGAAAAAGTCAGAGTTTAATTACAGGTGTCATTAAGTGCCTAATTTCGGTGAAATTATAAACATTTTAGGAGCAAGTGTGTTGAAAAAATAAGATTTGACAGACATTACGCAATATTTCAAATGCAGAAATGATTCAAGTAACAACTTCGTCGTTTCAAAAGACTCCCTAGATTATGATAATGTAAATACGCACGTTTTCGTCGACAGAATACAAAATATGAGTGACCTTAGATTTCCGTCTGAATGCCTGTTTTGTTCTCCAATACTTATATAATGTAGGTTTGTTTTTGTTTTTCCTTTGTGTTATTTGTAGCATTCGTGTTCAGACGGCGTACAATACCTCGTTTTTGGTTCATATAACTCTGACGCACGCCTAGAGATGTTGTGTTTAGGTAAATTTCTGTTATTTACGGGCTTGTGCTCAACATCGAAATTATACTTATGTCTTTCTCCAAGTTTTAAGCTGCGGCGTAAGAATTTCGATAGTCTCAAATATTTTGAAGACGGTACAACTCATGATCTAAGTACTTATGAGACTTCAGGACGCACGCAACTGCCGTCTGACCTAAAATAGGACTGTGGAGGAACGACGTGTGATGTCCCTCCAACACAAAGGGAGGATCCTTCGACCAGCCCCCCTAGACAAGTGGCAATTCGTTGCTCGGCGTATGATGGAATAGAATGACAAATGTATAGGATTTGACGTTTTTGACATTCGTTGACGCCTGTCATATACGTCAAATCCCAGACATTTGGCATTCTATTCCCTCATATGCCGAGCAACGAATTGCCACCTGTCTAGAGGGGCAGGCCCTCGATTCTGCTAACAACACAACCACTGTCTTACCACAGTCACTGCAAAAAATGACATTACATTTTAGATTGAGATAATTTTAAAGCAATTAGTTTGCTAGACTAAACAAATTATAATAAATTGGAAAATTTTAGAATTTATTGCTATAGCCTTAAAAGCTAAAAGTGTTTCACTACACTGTTTCATTCACTCTACAAGAAGTCATTTAATTTTGGAATTTAAACCTATAGCAATAAGGCAGGCGCGGTCGCAGCTTCACATTTTGGGGGGGGTCACTTATCGAAGTGCGGCAAATACACCCCCCCCCCCCCCCCTTGGTACTCGAACTATGTCGGGCTCCAATCGACTAAAGTTAATCAAATTAAGAGTCTCTGTGGCGTGGTGGTAGTGAATTCGACTGCTGTACGGGTACAGGTACGGGTTCGATTCTCGCTTAGTGCAAATATTTGTATACATGGATCTGTCTATTTGAATTTAAGCCCATGGGAGTGGTTATGTCGGACTCAAACCAACTATAATTGCACACCGTCTTGGGTTGGATCATTATTTGCCGAGATTGAGATTGCCACTGGCATATCCCTCACACTTCGTTGTCCCCATCTTGTCCCGGGCTCTACGCTTATGAAAAAGCCTCCGACGGCCGAGTCGCCTTCGCGCATTGCGGACTATGCCGGACGGAAGGGACCTGAGTCTTCTCTGTCCCCGCTCCCCACCTCTTTCTCGAGCATTACTAGCTTGCAGAAGGAAGCGTCGGCACCCCACACACTCGCACTCTGCAACATCACTGTGAGTGAGGCACGTGAGTGTCTCCCACACTTCCAACCCCAGGGCCGTCACAAAGATCTGCCTCGGTGTTTTTCACGCCGTGCATTCAGTCAGTGCGGGTAGCCCCGTGTCCTCGCTTGCATCACAGTGATAACACTCAGGCGTTGGCTCCTTCTGGATCCGACGTAGGTGACTCCCGAAACACACGTATCCGGTGATCACCTGTGTCAGCCGGTACAAGAGGCACCAGTCAGCCCTCCATAATGTGCTTTACCGCCGCTATTACGACGTGCCTTGTGTTTGGTTGCCGAAGTTGTAACTTCCATTCCTCCACCACATCCAGGCGGCGCTGGGACTTCATTGCCTCGATTTCTCGAGGCTCGGGTTCATATCAGCGGGAACATCCGCGCCGCCCTTCGGTACCTGTATTGCACCGAAAAAGCTCTCGCCTCCAGGTACCACAGTATAGTTCCGCCAAGGAGATTCGACACCTTGAAGGAGATCGTGCGGTACCCTCTGAAGACCTAGTTGGCCATCTTCTTGCCCCCCTCAAGTTGGACAGCAACCCCCCCAGAGCGGCAGCTGCGCCTTTCAGATTGGGGGCCAGACTTCAGAAAAGTTTTCCGAAGTATCATCGGCCATCGAGAACGAGCCAAGTATTTCATATGGGGCTTGATGCCGACGGGAGTGCCTCGCGCTATGAGGTTGGTTCCCTAGGTGGCGCACGCTGAGGTCCATAAAAGAACATAGCCTCGGTTTTATGCAGGACCATGGGCTATCGTTATGGGCAACCGTAGTCGTGCCTTTCAGGGTCGCTTCGCGCTGTGTAGCAACACATGCCATGACTGGCGTATCATCCGTATAGCACGTGACGGTGACACCGTCCTCGAGCTCACCGCGAATACCCAGACGTATCCGATGGAGTATACCGCAGGAACGGGCGCAGAACCAATCCCTGCTGAAAACAGAACGACATCTCTTGCCAGCCAAGGTCGGACGCGGTTGGGTAGCTGACGGCTCTCTCCATCGGTTACGCGGGCTATGCGACGAGGGTGGAGAGGCACTTCATAACTCGTGATACATGAGCGTCTCCTTAATGCAACTCGAGGCAAAGTGTTGAATGCGTTGGCGATGTCCAAAGAAACCACCAACATCACCTGGCCCACAAGTGGGCATCCACAGTCCACAGTGGAGCGTCTCTGGCGGAATTCATATAGACCACCCGCCAGGTTGGTCTAAAAAGGTGCTCGACGAGGCGCTTTGCAATAACTCTTTCAAAGAGCTTTTACACCTCGTCAGGTAACACTATAGGTCGGTAAGCGGACGGCGAATCAACCGGATGCCCGCCTTTGGTATGAGGACCAGTTTCCCCGTCTTTAACAATTTCGAAAACTAGCGCTTGGTCGTCGTCGCCGCCTAAAGCTCGCTCAGCCCGGAGTGTCGCGGTTCAGCCATAAGCTTATGAACCACCAGCTTTAATTCTATCCAACTGACCTCGGTCAGGTCGTCATCATCCACGCTTGGCGCCATAGGGCTTCGATTGTGCCTTGATACGTAAGTTGAAAACAATCCTTCAGCATTTTCCCGTTGACGTAGCAAAACTTTCGTATCTTTAAGAGTATTTAATGCTACCTAAATTACAATTTTACCAATTTTTGACCTTTAAAAGACGCGACAAGGAATAAATATTGCAATATAATTACTTTGCAAATGTTATGAAGACTTTTCAATTTGACGTGCTGGGTTTTGGGGGGGGTCATGTCCCCTGTGACCCCCCCCCCTCGGACCGCGCCTGCAATAAGGTCTAAAATATAATGCCAATTTTTGTTGTGATTGTAGTACGACAGTGGTTTTACTTTAGCAGAATCGAGGGCCAGCCAAGGTGAACACGACTGGCGGGCCGCGGCCCAACGGTTGTCGTCGGGATGTTGTCGGTGTACCAGCACTGGAACTTCACTTTCACGATTCAGGATTCGTAATGACGTAGTCGTTCGGCTTGCTGTCGCTAAATGGCGCTGGGTACATGTGGTATCGCCACAGGACCAAAATGACCTACTACCTACCTACTTCTTCCTCCTAGCGTTAATTCCCAGTCGCATCTGAAGCTTTTTCAGCTCGGAGTCTGGGGTCCGCTTTACCAGTCTTTAACTACGTATTTGGCTAGACCTCGATATTTTCCGTGAAGCGATTGCCATCTGACCTCCACGGCCCAATGGTAACATTAGACGATATCGAAGCTTTTTTTTTTAATAATAATAATAAATTTCTATTCAAGCAACAAAGGCTCATATCTAGGGTTAGTAACAATTTCTTCTTACTTAAGCTATGTTAGTTAAATAGGTAGGTACAATAAATTATTTTAAATCATTAAACATTTTTTATAAATATAATGAAAATTAGAATTAGAGTCAGCAAATCAATTAAATTATTATGTCCAAATTAAATAAGATAAATGTCATTAAATTCAAAAATTAATTAATTGTATTATTAGATTATTAAAATTAAATATTATATAACAATTCAATCATCCACCCAATTCCAACTCTCAATTTTCATTTAATAGCCCCAATAGCAAATTTTACCCAGTATGCCTGGATAGGGCAGTCATATTTATCTATTAATGTCCCCAGAATGACGTTACTGCTGCCCCGCAGTCTGCATAGCAATGACGATATACGTTTGCGTCTGATGGCATAGAAATCATCAGTATGTGCTTCGGCAAACATCGTCGACGCACTACAGAAGCGCGGCAGCCGCAAGAGCATTCTGAAAACATTATTATATTGAACCCGCAGAGCGCTGTATGCCCGTTGTGTATAATTAACCCATAGGCTGCTCGTGTAAAAAGATTGGCAGTTGGCAGTATGCCTTAAATAATGTAATATAATAACAATGTCTAGCTTTGCAGCTAGACCGTTGTTTTTGGACTTTTTAGGGCTCCAACTACCCGTAACGACTGCCATAGATATTCTTATGGCAACCGGGACCGACGGCTTAACGTGCTCTCCGAGGCACGACCAGACCAATGCAAATACTCATATTTCATGAACACAAATATTTGCACTGAGCGGGGATCGAACCCGCGCCTCCTGCGTAGCGGCCGCGTTCACTACCGCTACGCCACTGAGGGCTACCTACATTTTCTCAAAATTACAAAATCTTTTCATAAATCCATATATTTATATACCTCGGGATACGTATCTTGGACCTAAGTCGCGAGACAAACGAGGCATAATAATAATCTGATTGGTGAATTCGACGTCATCCATCGCCGTCGCACCCCGTACTATCTCAAAAGACACCTAAGAAACCTCTACAGCACATTTTAGGTTCAAGATATTGAGGCCCGTATTCTAGAATGACGCTCAACTCAAACTCGATTCAGCTGAGGTAAGATTGTATGCACAAATTCCACAGATTTGACAGGCTGACAGGCAGATTGTCAACCGTTCTATACAATCTGTCCTCAGGTAAATCGAGATTCAGCTGAGTGGCATTCTAGAATACGGGCCTTAATGTCCTGAGGCATACTTACTGCAAACACTTCAATAAAACATATAGCATATTTTCCTACAATACCTAGCCCCTCTCCCCCTCTGCTCCCTCTGCCCCACCCACGGGTGTTGAACAACAAATTTCAATTAACCTACTAAGTGCAATTGTATGATGCACGGTGGTGACCGCACGCTCGCTCGCTCGCCACCCGCTTGTGGCTACTCACATGTACCTACTAGTAATAAATGATAAGTGCACTGGTAGTAAATGCGACCTACATTTTTAACTACCTCTTGCCTGTGATTCCGCCTGCGTGATATACTGTTGAACCATAGGAATGTATTTTCAGGTTAATAAGTAGAGGGCTGTTTAACATCAGACAGATATATACAGTCCAGACTCAGCCTCAGATACATAGCTCGAGTCAACAATAGTGCCCGGAATACGGCAATAGGCTCACCCCTATTACGTGGAACGAAATTCAACGATTGGTGAAATGTGGGTGTTATTTCACCTCTGCCTAACCCTCCGGGGATAAAGGCGTGATTGTATGTATGTAAAAAGTAGCTATTTTAGATATCGCTGTGCTAAGGTTTATGCAGATTCGTTCAGATATTTTTGCGTGAAAGCTTATTCTAAGTAATAAGATAAAATGTTTAGATGACTCAGAATTCAATTATTTTCTATTGCAATACGAAATAAGTGCTAGCTAAGATAAATATATTTAGCCTTCATAGTAAACCTAATACATATAATATGTTACTGTGACATCAGCACTTTTTATTTTTACGTTTATTTTTTATTCTGTAGAGATGACGTAGTAAATCTCGTAGAACCCATTCGTAGCATAGAAGCTCGAAGACCCGTAGCAGGTCTACGATATCATTAACTTTAAATTTTTTAAACTAAAATAAAATAGACTAAATTAAGCCTGCTTATATTAAGTCAATGTTTTATTGAACGGTGTTTTAGTTTGGCCTGCTTGTTGCGTCAAATCTAGTAATTTAAAATTCACCCCCGTGAATTTGTTCCTGTTCGCTAATTGATCTGATATTTGGTATAATACACACATTTAATTATTTTCAATAACCTTCCAGTTGTGTAGTAAATTAAACAATGGAACTGTTAATATTATAAAATACAAGAATATTTAGATGATAAACTAGCTTGGAAATGAGCTGTTCACTCATGCATGCTTCTCAAACAAATGATTGTATTTAGACTACATTTTTTGTAAATAGACCAAGAAAAAAAAGCCCGCTGAGTTTCTTGCCGGAGTCTTCTCAGGCCGGGGTCGCGTTTCGAACCGGTGCAGGTCCATTTGCTAAGCTAGTCTTTAGTAGGTACATATATGTATATTTTTGACGTTTTGTAAGTGCCGTTTTGATGGATTTTTGACTTTGACTTTTAATATATTTTTCAGTTGGGTAATAGTGTAACAAAGAAACTCACATACCAAGAACCCTGGAAACATTAGGTATACCTACTCCTTCTCTAGGCAATAAAAAGAAAATAACCTTTGATTCATTAGTCGGTAAAGAAATAACCTCAAATCATAAAACCCAAGTACAAATGACGTACATCAGAGACCTTCAATTAGCTGAAACATTATACGTCAGTTATTTTCTCGCTCGGTGAGAAATAAGATTTATTTTCTCGTGATTGGAGGTAAAAGTGATTCAACTTAATTAAAGTTTCGTATTTACCTCGTAAGACCGTTTAGGTACGTGCCGAAATTGTTAAATAAGTCAGTTCTGAAATTGATTTTCACTGAGGTTTATATATACATACATACATATATACAATCACGCCTTTATCTCCGGAGGGTTAGGCAGAGTTGAATTAACACCCACATTTCACCAATCATTGTATCAGGTCCCACGTAATAGGGGTTATAAATATCATAAATTATATAGTGGTTTTTTTTAATAAAGTTTTGTTTATTAAACGTTTATCCGAAAATAATGATAAATTACGGTAAGGTAAGGTTACAGGTAAAAATTTAAAAAAAGTCATATAAAAGCGTCGGCAGTTTAGTGTTTAAAGAATTAGCCTTATGATCTAAAGGTCCCGGGTTCGAATCCTGGCCGTTACTCTATCGACGTGAGCCCACTCCTAACACAAACAATTTAGCTCATTTGGAGGGGTTAGAAGGAATATAAATGATTTCGGTTCTTTAAAAAAAGCACAA
Source organism: Eilema depressum (assembly GCA_914767945.1). Taxonomy (NCBI): domain Eukaryota; kingdom Metazoa; phylum Arthropoda; class Insecta; order Lepidoptera; family Erebidae; genus Eilema; species Eilema depressum. The sequence continues at coordinate 13,191,778 of OU612031.1, forward strand.
ATATAAGCTAACATCTGCATCATTTACAACGAATTAAGAAGCAGTCGTTACCCCCGCCGGGTCCAGGTAAAAGGGGTAGGCCAAAGAAGTCCTGGCTTGACGTCGTGGAGGGTGATATGCGTGCTAATGGTCTCACTACCATGGACGCCCAAGATCGTGCGAAGTGGAGAAGGAAGAGCCGGAAGGCGGACCCTGAGCTTCGAGGTCATCTTGGCCACGGATGCAATCAGGAGAATACGTCTATATGCAGATGATGATAAGAAGCAGTCGTTGTAAGTAAATTAAAAATATATATTTAAAACAATTTATTTTTCTTTAAAAACCGCGGTAGCCTAGTGGTATCGGTAATGGACTCTGAGACAAGGTCTCGGGTTCGATCCCAGGTTTTACCATGGCACACACCAATGACTTTTCGATGCTTTTCGAAGTTATGTGTGTATTTATCGCAGGTTTATAAGTGCCCGGTTAATGGCAATATGCTCGCCACCTATTACATTGGGACCTAAACATAAACGGCGAAATGTGGGTGCTAGTACCTCTGCCTACCCCTTCGGGGATATAGGCGTGAGTTTATGTTTATGTTGTTATGTTTATTTTTCTTTTCTTCCCAGCCTGAGCCTGCACTGAATATAAAGTCGCATACTTTAATTCAAATTCAACAAACGAACGTCGACAGCTTCAAATTCAACTAATTTTAACTTCAAAAATGTTCTCTTGTGTCTGAACATGAATGTAACACACATATTTACGCTTGTAAACCCCCAAGAGGTAGGCAGAGATATATTATAACCCACATTTCGACAACAATGATTTTCGGTCCCACGTAATACGAGGCGAGCCTATCGCCAGTCAAGCGCTAGAATACATTGATTTATGTGTTACTACATTGATTCATCAATCAGGTCTAGCCAAATCTGTAGTTAGACTGGTAAAACGGAGCCCAGACTCCGAGCTTAAGCTTCGGATGGGACTGGGAATTAACGCTAGGATGAGAGAGAGATTGATTCAATCAATCAATTAATTAGATTCTCGCAATCTGCTGGACATTATATGCCTCTCCCAATGTTACGAGGCCTACTGTTTCCACGCTGGCCAGACGCGCATTTCCTTCGAGTTTTCCTTCTCTCGCAGTGATATCTTCTACGTAATTTTCCGTTAGTCGCCTCATAAGACACCTTTTCAATGAGATGGAGTGGTAAGTGGTGATACTTGTAATCAGTGTGGAGAAAGAATGTAGTTAATATTAAATAATTTCATCACATTCTCGTTTAGCTCTCTGAATGGCAAGTTCAGGGTTATGTTACTAATGGCCAACGGTCACATTATGAGTCCGCACGCTCGCACATGTAAATGCGTAATTTAATCGCGTTTAAATGGATTTAATACATGTTACATGTTTTTTGTTATAATGACCTCACTCCGCTTAATGGGAAGCTGTAAGTAAAGGGTATGAGGGTTATCATACCATTACAGAAGACACCAATGCTATTAATTTTCATAAATGATGCCTGCAACTCCACTCGCGTGAATGTCGGTTTTCGCGACTTTTGATCATAATATCTCCGATTCCACTCAACCAATTGCGATCAGACTTTCAGATTGTAAGTCTTATCAAGACTTTCAAACAAAAAAAATCACACAAATATCCATTAGCTTTTATCTATCGTGAACAAACAGACAAATAGAACAGTATCCTTAATATAACAAAATTCAAGTATTTTATTTTAAATCTCTCCAATGTGTACAGACACGACTAATTTGCAATTTTAATAACATTATAGATATCGCTTTAGATTTGTTTTTTTGGGACCACAAAGCAAAATATTACTCGTATTTTGTTTAAAACACCCAAGCCTACCTTTTCGGGGATAAACAAACGTGAATATAAAAGAGTACTGAAAACTTTTGATAACCTTCACACGGTAAGTAGGTATGTTGTTATTCGATATCGTACACATAACATAACACGCAATTTCTGTACACAAAATCGAGAATGCTCATAAAAATATGTACACAATACACATGTTAGTCTAAGCATAAGAACTTGATTACCACTGGATCGATAGAGATACATAAACTCGAGATACGTATACTCTAAATCCTGAGGAGGCAGCCAGAGGTATATTAACAACTACAAAAAGTCGCACAGCGGGCTATGGAGCGAGCTAAGCTTTCTTTGAAGGATGGAATTCGCAACGAGGGCTTCCGACAAAGAACTAAAGTTACGGATAAACTGAAGTGGCAGTGTGCAGGTCTGTCAAAGGACCAATGGCCGTTGGAGCAGACGAGTCCTAGAGCAGAGACCGCGAGAAGGCAAACGAAAGGTATGACGCCATCTAGCCAGATGGACTGACTACCTGAAACAGGTGGCTGGGACAGACTGGCAGACACTTGGTTTGTTTTAATGAGACTCGTACATTATACTATAACAAGCATGTCTAATTTTTTTTCAAATCTTAAAACTAAATTTACAAATATACTGCCCAAACCCCGTCTTCATAATTACGCCCCAAGATTTTCCTTTCCGAACCATTACTAAGAGTACTAAGCTCCTATTATTCAAACTGGTTCACTGAAGGCATTCATTGGGCATTGTAATAATAGCTCGACTCGGTACATAATGCCGGTATAATGAATGAGCCTCGGAAAATATTGCTGGGTGTAATTACTGTCTTGGATGGACCTAATTATTTGTAGAATCGTTGACTAATGAACCGTCAGAAATTTTGATTGAACTTTGATCTCGCTTCGTACATAAATAGGTATTTGGAAGGCTGTGAAGCTTTGATCTTTATTGGAATATTTATGCTACGAAAATATTGTGTTGGGAGACATCTGAGTGAAGACAGATGTGAATTTAAAGAGGTAGAAATAAAGATCATCATTACGGCGTTGGTTTTGAAGAGCTCGTAGGTAGGTGCGTTCACTGTTCGGTAAACGATCAGTGGGTTAAGCTACCTGGGCGTGGTTGCCATTTGGGTGGGTGACCACTTAGACCGACTTAATCTGAGCGCTTTCCTGCTTCAAAAGACACGTTTAAAATCGGTCCTGGCTGTCAATAGTCGTTGGGTTAAGACGAAGGTCTGTATAGACGACCAAAACAACTCTGTCACTGGTTGTCCACTAAACACAACTCAGGCTGGGTGTTTACAAGCAATTGGTCACAATATAGCCGAAAAAACCAAGGCCTTGGATGCGACCAGGACAAACCCAAAAATGATCTCGGGTTCAACCAAAGCTGATACTTTAGAGCCCGTGGTGCGCTCTCCATCTCTGAATTTAGCTGAATTCAGAGAATAAATCGCTCCCGTTGTAGCCAAAATAAGTGGGAATAAAGCGGACCTCAAGGTCAAAGCTCGGTTGCAACCGGGCATACCACTAATATGATGAACACTGTCGGATGTAGAACAGCTCTATTCGTTAGTTGTGTTCTATTATATCCGCGGGTATAGAGGGAAAGATGAGCTAGTCTTTGTAACAATTTCCCCGGACACCACTTGATTATGTAACAATTCTATGAAACAACCGCGTAGATATCAATTATAATACATGATGCTATTTTTGTACCAAAGTATTGAAAATACGAAATATATTTATGTTATTCTTGAGGGAATGTCTACAGTTAGCTTTCAAAGCAATTTTTCCTCAAATTGCTCACCTGTCCCGTCAAATTACGAAAAGGAAAATATATATGTAATTTGAAATACCACTCAGACATGTAGACACATATTTACATAAGTTGTGAAATAAGAAATCTTTTGATATTCGTAGATACAATCCAATTTAGATATTTTTAGTTGGAAAAAAAAATACATGTTTAAATTAATATATTATGACTAACATCACATATATACCATACCATATTATTAAGGTTGTATTAGATAAGAAAACATAACATGAAAACATACTGGTATTTAATCAAAGTAATAAAATAAACCTGCTTACTCACAGTCGACTCACTACGCGAGTTCACTCGAAACAGTAAATACCCACCTATGTCGACAAACCGCTGAAATTCACGGTTCGCGTGAAGCTTGACCTGTTTTACAATCCTCACACACAGGAGTATATGAGTTCACTCATCATTTAAAATTGACCTTGTAACCATTTCCTTTATGCTTTATGCTAGCTTATACTAGTAAATAGAATCCTTTATAAAAGGTATAGTATAACTATACCTTTTATAGGTATAGCAGTTTTTGAGCTTTTTAGCTGCCATAGCAGATATATGTATCTTGGACCCAAAATGTGCTCTATATGTGCAGTACGCGTTTATTGGATGTCTTTTGAGGATAGCACAGGTTGTAACGTCAACGGAGGAGCTCAAATCCACAAATCATAGATTATATTAAACAGATCCGCGCGCACCTCGTTTCGCTCACGTCTTTGGTCCAAGATATGTGGCACGGACTATACTTATGAAAGGAAAATTTAAGATTTTTTTTACACATGACGGCATAGAAAAGCATCAATATCGTTTGACAAAACGCCCTTTACGTTTTCACCCCAATGCGCGCAAATAAAATATTGTAAATTCACTTTTATTTCTTTAAATGTCTTCTATATATCTTTGTATAGATTTTTTTTGTCAAAGAATATTCTCGAACACAAATTAAATTTCTTACTAACTTTTTACGTATAGCTGTAATACAAGGTATTTCGCTTTTTCCTTTCTATTGAATAACTTCGTGTACAAATTACAAGTCTTCGCGCTACGAAGAAAATCTAATTGAAGTCTTGTTATCTTCGCAACAGAATTCAGTTACTGTAGAACAATCGTATTGTTTTAGACTAAAATGTATTTTGTTGCTAACTTAATATTGATGAAATTGAGGACAGAATAGCAGAATGTTAGTGAGAGTAGGTATCGCTAGCATTCAATATAATTTGATGTATTCTGAATCTATGAACCATTAGTATGTTATACTAGCTGACCCCGCGAACTTCGTACCGCCTAAATGAAGAACCGATTTTGTGCAAACTTCACATAAACCATCTACTAAATAATCTGAACCAAACCTAAATATTTGGTTTGGATAGGTGAGCCCGTTCTTGAGTTATAAAATTACAACGAAAACTGGCATTGATTTTTCTAAATTAGGATTTGGCGATGTTCCAATTTAGGATATATTATGGTCAGCTATCGCCCTTGGCTCCTTATGTGTGGATAACTGATCCTGTGCCAGCGATCCACAAGAACCTATTCTCGGAATAAAAAAGTAGCCAATACTTATTTATACCTACTATTTCGGACTGCAATCTATCTCTATATCAAATTCACACAAATCGTTCTACAGTTTTTACCTAAAAAATAAAAAATGTCTGCTACTGTTCATTACGACATTGTAACATTTCTCAACGAAATTTATTAGATTAACAATATTAGTAGAGTGCTATAGTTATTAGTAGACTGGTTCCATTGACTGGTTCCAAAACGTATCCATTGCTTGCTAATGCGAATTAAAATCGTTTGAGGGAGCAAGGCAACGGCTCAGTGCTTACGAGCGACGACCTGGTTTCTACATTAGTACTGAACACCCCGTAATATTAAGGTATGATTCCGAAGCTGACCGCATACGATAACTGCAGACGCGTGCAGCAGATACAGCGTACCCATAACTTGTTAAACAACGATACTGATGAAGGGGATCATTGATAAGTCGCAGAATGACCTCCATCCCCCATGAGCGCGGGCCTGGGGGTGACGGGTGGAGCCGCCTGTCACCCTAGCAGAAGCAGGCCGCGGCGGTGACGCGCATTGCGTGCCTCCCCATACCCGGGGGCGAGTTGGGGACTCTATGGTCCCCACACCGGAAGAGGGCCAGATCGAGAGATATGGCTCTGGGTCGGCCGGGGTGCGAGGGATATGGCTACGACAATCTCAACGTGGCAACTGACGGCCCACAGACGGCGTGCGTTTTAGTCGGTTCGAGTCTGACATAACCTCCTCCGCCGGCTCCGGCGGGGGAGGTATCCGTGGGGATTTTTAGCACGATAAAAAAAAAAGAGGTCATTGATAAGCCGATCTTAATGCAAGATTTGACCCGAACAAATGTAAAATGCAAGTTAAAAAAGCACATACATACATACAATCACGCCTTTATCCCCGGAGGGTAAGGCAGAGGTGAATTAACACCCACATTTCACCAATCATTGTATTAGCTCCCACGTAACAGGGCGCGAGCCTAATTGCAGTATTCCGGGCACTATTATTGACTCGAGCCATGTTTCTGAGGCTGAGCCTAGTTAAAGTTAAATAAAAACTTGTAAAAATACCTATTTGTAATTTGTACGAAGTTCTAGAGTTTTGGAGTCTGTTTTATGGTTTTGATAATCTCGATAATTGAATGAACTCTTGAAAAACGCGCAATGACTTTCCCTTTGAATTATGTAGATAGGTATAGATGCGCCCAACCTCCATTAATTCTATTTCTGGAACAAGCTCCTGCTTTAAAGTTTATAGTATGGAGAAATAATTTGACGGTAGGTAATCATACATTATGCAAAAATGTTAATATATTATAATTCCGACGCCTCAGTCTTAAGTATTCGAATCCACCCACGAAATTATGCTACCCCATAAATTTACATAATATTCGATGAAATATTGAGTAGGTATATAATTTACATTCCCGTTTATAACATTGTAATAATAGGCAAAATGTTTAAGAACATAAAATGCAGAAAAGTCTCCTTCGTTGGTGAGGCCACGATACGGCTCCACCGGTCCCTTATAGAAGGGCTGTGTCATCAAAAAAAGGTTAAGTCCTTCTAAATAACAAATTATCAGCCACGATGACCGCTGTACCGAGGACTAATCTACCTTAGTAGTATTAAAAACTACATATTCATACAATTGCATACAATTTCAAAGCATCCCATCGTATTTATGACAACATATCAAAATTGGCGTTCCAAATGGCGCTGACGGCACAGAATCTCTCTGTTCTTACAGGGTCAGCAGCACGAGTGTGACTCCCCTGGTGTGGAACACGTCCATAGGCTACGGTAACCACTTTCCATCAGGTGGGTGGTGTGCTTGTCTGCCACCAAGTAGTCTAAAAAAGAACAATTTCGCACAAATACCTAAGGCGATATATTTTGTTTATTTTTAATTTGCAACTGGGTTAGATATGATTGAGTTTGTGATCAGAAATTTCTATCCTATTATGTTTATAATAATATGAACCCTTGGTGTACAGCTCAGTATCCTAGAATAATATTGTTTTATCCTATTGGTTGAGAGCGGATATATAGGGCCCTACCAACACCTTCGGAGCCCAAGTAAACCTCAATATTAACCGTACGGACACAATGAGATAGGCACATTCTACCTAAAATAAAAGCTCTTAAATCCATTTGAAATAAAAAAGGAAAAAATAAGAGCGGATGTACTCCTTTAGTCAAAAAAAGGGAAAAGGAAAACAAAGAAGTGGATATGTGAAAAACAATCTGCTTGAGTTAGCTAAGGATTTCGCTAAGCTGCGTGGTTAGCTAAGAATTAGCTGCCAGAATGTGTTGTGGAGGTCAGATCGCAGTCGCTTCACGGAAAATATCGAGGTTCAGCCAAACCCACAGTTAAACTGAAAAACCGGACCTCAGGCTCCGAGCTGAATGCTTCGGATGCGACTGGGATTAACGCTAGGATGAAGAAGAATTAGCTGCCCAATCAAATCCGTTTATGACAGATTTACTTAAACCGTCTTTATGAGTATTCTAACAATTACTTGTAACTAAAATCCGAACAAGTCAATATTGTTGTATTCAAGCCTTTCTTTGGCCCGTGTTCTAGAATGATACTTAGTGTCGAATCTCGATTTATAACAAGTACTGAAGTCAAATTGTCATTGACAATCAGAATCTGTCAATGAAAATCGAGATTCAGGTTAGTATCGTTGTGGAATACGAGCCTTAATCTGATAGAACTTTGTCTGAATTTTACACACACACACACACACATTTAAAACGAACGATATTTCTAATACAGAACATTATTATCAATACGAAAAACTCTACTGTAATTGGATCTTTTGTTGTTACATCTCATGTTTGCCTCGACAAGGTCGACCTTTGAAGTCGGAGCAGGAAATTTCGCGCAGCTGACTGCGATTAGATTGTGTGCTTGTGCCTTTGACACAGAGGCTGTAATCTTGCGGGGGCGACCACAATTAGGTCTCACAAACGATGTAATTAGTGAACAATCTCACTTGACAAGTTAAGTAGGCAAGAGAAGTTAAGACATATTAAGTAAGACAATTAAAATGCATTACTACTCAAAAATACATGAAATTCCTGAATATTTAGATGACAATCTAGCTTGGAATCGAATTATTTGCTGTAATCATTAATGTACCTATGTTACTGAAGCTGTAGAAGAATTAACTTAGGTAAAAATGATTGTAATAAGCTCGCTTTTCATGTTAGTCATTATTTTCCGCCTAAAGCCTATTGTTTCTCTATATAATCAATTGTAATTGGACATCATCGTAGCTGGTTCCTCCTAGGATACCCGGTGAAAAGTTGTTTCGTACTTAATACGACTTGTACAACATTTTTTACAGGGACCTACATTGTAAGTACATAATCATCGACCCTCCACGTGTATAATGGTCGTAGAAGCCAAGATAAGACACATCAGCCCCTCTCGACAAGTGGCAATTCGTCGGCCGGCATTTTGTAGAATAGAATGCCAATGCCAATGTAATGGGATTTGACGTTCATGACAGGTGTCAACGAATGTCAACGACGTCAAATCCTATACATTCGTCATTCTATTCCATGATACGCCGAACAACGAATTGTCACTTGTCTAGGGGGGCAGAAGGAAAAGGTGCTTAGACCCCAGGCATATGATGTATTATGGACCATGTGTATTTTATTTTACCTAGAGGCAGATATATAAAAGACTTCCATCATCTTACATTAGGTACACAAAGTTTCGTTACCACTAACTTGAATCTTGAAGGTAACTTCTAAGTTTTGCTACAGAGAAACTGAATCAAGTTTGTGAGAGTTCTATGAACGAGTTCTAGACTGTTTATGACTAGTTTTCATAACGGAGCATAACTTTGTGTCTAGCCTTTTATTTTGTTATAGTATCTATCTCGAATCCACAAACTCGCGTACGGAGTATACAACGAATTATACGTATTATGTATTACAATAAGGTAATAAGAGAGGATAGCTTCCCCTATAGCTTTTCAGTCAGCAGGTGTATAGACTTGCTAATGAGTTGAGCCCCGAAGAACTTTTTTGATCTTATGAACTGATGTTGTGTGCAATACCAGGGGCGTCACACTAGTACTGCCTGACCTGTAAGAACCTTCTAATGTCCTTCTTGAAGAACCCCATATTATAGTCGCTAGGAAAAACCACAGCATGAAGATTGTTCCATAGCTTAAGCGTTCGACTTAACCTCCCAAAATAAAACATAGCGAGTCGCAAAATTTAGCGATACTGTTTTGATCCGTCCATTTTGTTTATCAGTTGTATTACAAACAAATTATTCTTCACGCGATATACAGTCTAATTGCCGCTCGTAACGGCACTCAAAACGTATTTTATGGATGCAAATCGTCAGAGTTCGGTAATAAATCCGAGAAGGCTTGGTGATTAAACCCTTCCATTGTCCCCTATGACCTTCAAATGAATGTCAAAATATTTAAATTAAATATGATTACTTTTTACATTGATGATAAGTTGGGTGGTAAGTTTTTTTTTTATCCTACCGATATATACGTTTCTGAGTCTCTATCTGAATGTGTCGATGTTTGTTAATCTTTCACACAAAATCTGCTACACGGATTTGGATGAAATTTGTTTTGATTTCAATATTTATGTGACTGTGTTTGGATGAATCCAAAATCTACAACTGACTATCCCGACTCCCATATGATAGGAGTCATACACAGTTACAGTAAACTTATTATTAAGACAGTAGGCTGTCTTAATAATAAGTTTACTGTAAATTAATGTTATTCAGCCATTCATTCATTGATTCATTCATTCCTACCTTCATAGTCGAAGACAATAATGTTAATATAAAAAATTATGATTTTATATCTCCCTGTTTACGCAATAAACTATACTTCATTACAACTTCGTTCACAAAGAGGAAATTTAATAAAGAAAAGTTGTCGCATAAAGGCGCCGCAAGGCATGGTGACAATCAGACTTTTTACACCTAGACACTCAGACTCGGCTTTAGCCGTTTCTTCTAAGAAACATCATAATACAATTCTAAAGATACATTCTTACTAGTAAGACTAACAAATACCATAACTTAACTTTATAAGTAACTAGCTGTGGCCCTCGGCTCTGCCCGCGTGGTTGTCTGTTATCGCGACCAAACATAGCTTTTGTCTTTTCCCAAGGTCTAATCTATCTTTGTACCAAATTTTATAAAAATCGTGTCAGTGGTTTAGGCGTGAAAGCGTAGCAGACAGAGAGACAAAGTTACTTTCGCATTTATAATATTAGTAGGTATAATAACCGCAATCACACCACGGCATTTTTCCAAGCAAAGTACCTAGTTACACAGCAATTTAATTTATTATTAACTTCCACTTACTACCCAAAACACGCCGTCGCTTCACAAGTAAAAAATTACACAACAATAAAACAAAATGTTACAAGGAATAAGTGAGAAGTAATAAATGGCCAAAGTTGGCCGCTGCGACTAAATTATTCATTCAAGGAATGGTCCCGACGCTGGTCTATGGTAGCTTACGTATATCTGTTACAAATGGTACGTTCAGAAACATGTTGAATATTAGATTAAGTCGTTTTGTCGAGCGAATATTATCGTGTATTCGTGGAATTCTGCCGCCCATGGTGTAACATCAGAATCGGCTTAAAATATATTGTTAGATGGTTTCTTTCGCAAGTGGGATTACTTTTATAATGTATTTTTATTTTTATTCTTTTCGGTACATACATTGAAAGAGTTGTATCAATTGTTTTTAGGTTTTTAATCTTGGTCAGATTTCTATTTTCAAATCTGGCTACGTTTAATTAATTATGGAGATGGTTTAAATATAATTCTTGCCAGCCATAGCTTGCAGAAAATCGTGTTTCCTCAAAAAGTTTTAAAATTCAGAGTTGGGAGAAAATTTAATGAAATGTTCATTCAGCTGGAATATCAGCTAAAAGATTAGTAGGTATGCCAATATTGTTTTTACTAACGGAGACCTACCGATTCTTAAGACGGTTTCCGTGCATCAATATGTTCAAAAATTGCCAATGAATTTTAGTAATGTCGTCTTGACAGATACAAAACTTTAGTGGTCCAGTTGTGGCCAGGTTGTGGTCAGACAGCGGTCAGACTAGATGTATACATAGACGATAGCAAGTAAACGACATAAGTGCATTACACTTGCGCCATTCACTTGCAGATGACAAAGTTTTATTGAACCGCAATTAGTTGAATTTTGTACCTACCTACAAACAGTAATTTTTCGATATCCCAGACGATCTCTTTTTGGAAAATAATAATTATATCTTACGCCCAACATGTTCCTAAAGCAGTAAACAGGCATGGCAACAAGATAACACCTATATAAACACGTTTCGAATGCTACTAGAGCGGTAAAACTGTGTAGGTTTGTTTGTTGTAACATCGTTAGTTCACTGTTTGGATAGCTGACGGGTAACAGCGACTGATAATATATGCTGAAGTCGCTCTACCCGTTTGTTTACCGTGGTACCATTAGACAGTACCATTGATGGTACTGTGGCAATTTTGATCCTGTACGAAATTGTATATTGAAACCACAAATATCTGTTTGACATCCGTGGTTGAAATGATTGGCCATTAAGTTAGGAACCATCATTTTAAGATCAAAATAACAACAAAATCTCTGCTGTTCCACCGGCAATGTGTAAAATAAATAGATTTTAGTCTATATTTTCGGATGACTTTGCGGGAATTCTGTTTCTGGATGGTTATAAAAAAATTAACCGCTAATGCCGGTGATCGTAAATCAAAATAACAACAAAATCCCTGCTCCACCAGCAATGTGTAAAACAAATAGATTTTAATGTATATTTTTGGATGACTGCGGGAATTCTATTTTTGGATGGTTATAAAAAAAATAACCGCTAATGCCGGTGCTTCGCTCTGCTCCTTATAACCTAATTTATTCAAGTCAAATTGCGCGGTGTAGACACTGCACCCCGACTTGAAATGTGGGTTAGAAGGCTAAAGGCGGCAGCGGAGCTCCCGCGTTAGCCTTCGTGGTTGTTTTATTTTATAACCACCTTGTATGTTTTTTGATAACATTTCGTACATTGCCTAGCCATAGTATAAAATACCGAATTATACATATTATCAGCAACATATACACAGATGAGTATCCAAAAAAATATTTAATGAGGTCCAGTTGTGTTTTACTGTGTTTGTAGCGACTTGCAATTAAGATTAAACCAAGCTATAAGTAGATAAGTAGGTACTCGGTTTTGCTGACTGAATCATACGTCACTGCAAAAGAGTTACAGTGTCCTGTGAATACTGCCTTAATGAAGCCTGCGTTAAGCTAGGTAGGTATAATAATGCACTTGACTGAAATTTTGTACAGTTGATGGATGTAGCAACTGATAAAACATATTATGTAAAAAAATATTATGTTTATCGATAGCAGTACGTTCAGCTTTTATTATTATGCTGTTTAACATAATATACTAACCTTACATATTACCCCGGGTTCGATCCCAGGTTTTACCATGGCACACACCAATGACTTTTCGATGCTTTTCGAAGTTATGTGTGTATTTATCGCAGGTTTTTATGTGCCCGGTTAATGGCAATAGGCTCGCCACCTATTACATTGGGACCTAAACATAAACAGCGAAATGTGGGTGCTAGCACCTCTGCCTACCCCTTCGGGGATATAGGCGTGAGTTTATGTTATGTTATGTTACATATTAATATACAGTCATGATTATCACCCTTACATAAATTCCAGTTGCATCCGGGGCTAAGGCCGAGGCCTCACCTCGGAGTCCGGGGTTCACATTTTTCCGGGAAGCAACTGCTATCTGACCGCCACTACCCATTGATATGCTCTCCGAGGTACAGAAACGCCCAGATCAATTAAATAGACATATTCATGCATACAAAACAAATTATTAACTAAACGCACCGCGAGAATCAAACCCGCGCCCCCGTCGTAGAATACTCGTAGAATAAGAATGCACGAGCGTCACTTGTATAGTTTTTTTATTTATAAGGATACTAGCTGACCCCGCGAACTTCGTACCGCCTAACAGTCAATTCTATGTCTTTTTTTTAAATTTTCTCTCCCTAAGAACCATCCTCGTACCTACTTCAAGGAATATTCTAAAAAAAGAATTAGCGAAATCGGTTCAGCCGTTCTCGAGACTTACGCTTAGCAACATATTTAGGGATTCATATTTATATTATAGAAGATTAATAATCGAAATTGCTAATTATCCCTCTAACCCCTTCAGCTAAGCTAAATTTCTTGTGTTAGGATTGGGTCCCGTCGGTAGTGTAATATTTTAATACATACCTATAATGGTGTATAGAGGCAAGGCTCACTTCCACAAAAATCCGTAGAAATTTTTGTGGAAGTGAGTCTATTTGCAGAAAGCAGAAAACAGTCACTTCATATAAAATATCGAAGTTATGTCGTTTCTTAGTTAGACCGGAAGTCGACCAAATAATTAGTAACAGGCTTGCATTATGAATCAGCTTTTGACACTACCACGTGTATACTCGTAATAAATTAACACTATGACTCTACTAAGCCTTATTTAGATAGCACCACTCAAAAGTGTGGGTGTACGTGCTATACTTAGGTGAAACCTTTCTGATTGCGTCCATTTTTATTACCACGTCATATATCCCGTGCGTAGATAACCACGTCATCACGTTTCAATCAGAAGTGACGTCATTAGACACGTGATCAGCCCCCCACTGGCTATTAGTTTTTATTTCTATTTGTATGTTTTATAGCGCCCTGGTAATGAACTTGGCAACTGAGCTCAGACGTCTGAGAAAATGACGGGATCCTTATACTTACTTCGCGAATCACTAATATGGAGTACCAAAAATGTGCAACTTTTGTTATTGCTATTATATTATTGCGGGACATATATCTAAGACCTTAAATGTGCTCAAAATGTGCTCTATTGGCGCAGTACGCGTTTCTTGGGTGTCTTTTGAGGATATGACGTGGTGCAACTGTAGTGGCCTTGTTTGTCTCGCAATTTAGGTCCAAGATATGTGTCTCGAGATATACTGTCATGTAGCTGCCAATACAAAAAGGTGCGCTATGCAGATAGTTGCCAAAATTCATCAAGTTCCTGCGTTCCATTCCGAATTCAAAAGTCATTCCCGCCTCATCCAGGCACTACTTTCAAAGTAAATACAATAGATATTTCATATAGGTACATACATCTCGGAATATAATATAAATGTCGTATAATATCTTAGATCCTAAATATTTTATATTGTCAATATCAACTATCTTCTTTCCAGGAAATATCACTTTCGGCCACATAACAACATATTATAATAAATAAATTGAACCGTTTATAGCCCTTTGACGCCATATCGAGTACATACATAATTTTATTGGAAAAGGGAATCCATTTTCCTTTTTACATTTGCTTCGTGTACTTACATTTTATTTCTCTTTATTCTCGTAAGAACGAGATCGAGCCCAGAAGCTGAAGCTTCAGCTCCCCTAGACTCACTCACTCACTCACTTCCCTAGGCAATTCGTTCCTCGGTGTATGATGGAATAGAATGACAAATGTATAGTACATATTTGACGTTTTTGACATTCGTATGACGCCTGTCAAATCCCATACATTTGGCATTCTCAAAGTCAAAGTCAAAGTCAAAAATCATTTATTCTGTATAGACCATTAAAACGGCACTTACAAAACGTCAAAAATATATAATTATGTACTAAAGACTAGCTTAGCAAATGGACCATATTCCATCATACCCCGAGCAACGAATTGCCACTTGTCTTTGCATTGGTCTGGTCATGCCTCGGAGAACACGTTAAGCCGTCGGTCCCGCTTACCATACTAACATCTATGGCAGTCGTTACGGGTAGTTGGAGCCCTAAAAAGTCCAACAGCAACGGTCTAGCTGCAATGCTTCGATATCGCCTAATGTCACCATTGGGTTGTGGAGGTCAGATGGCAGTCGCTTCACGGAAAGTATCGAGGTCAGGTGAAAGCTTCGGAAGCGACTGAGAATTAACGCTAGGGTGAAGAAGTCTGACTGCTCGATTGGGACGGAAATACCGTCGAAAACTGAAATCAGCTACATTTTTTTAAACGTCTGTACGGATGTGACGGTATGACGTCATACTGTGGTTGTAATCAAATACTTTTTATTTGTAGGTACCGTAAACCATCCGGTAACTTCAATTCCACACACACCAGTAAGTTCAATTATAGTCGACAATATTGGCGTTTTTTCTCTTCTGCCAAAGGCTAAAAGAAGCTCATTCGGTAGGGTAGTAATATCTATAATACGTTCGGAATTGCTCGCGTAACGATAGTCATATTTCGTGGAATATTATCACAAAGGCGGTTGCTTCGTCATTTTCTTATAACAATAACTGTCATGAATATTATTATTGATATATGATATTACTAAAGATATAAGATTTTATTCACGAAAGTGTTATAAGACGCTAAAAATATTTGCTGGAATAAATTGCTTCCAGCGATAAGGCCGCTCATTGTACATTAAATTGTACACCACTACAGTTCTTTACAAACTACTTACTGTAAATCTCTTGGAGTACAATAAAGAATGATCTATCTATCTATCTAAAATATCACCGCACCCGCTATGCACCATAACAAGTGTTCTCAGTTTCTGAACGCCCTTAACGTCAGCAGGCAAGTGCTTGGGTATCTTAAATGCTTCTGACAGGTCAAACTGGTGCGATATCTTCAGAATAGGTATGCCGGCATCAATTATACGGTATCCGGAACTTATGTAGAAGCACTAACATAACATAACATAAACTCACGCCTGTATCCCCGAAGGGGTAGGCAGAGGTGCTAGCACCCACATTTCGCCGTTTATGTTTAGAAGCACTAAGTTAATGGTAAGTCAGAATCTCTCTGTTTTTCCAGGGTCGGCAGCACGAGTTTGACTGCCCTGGTGTTGCAACCGTCCATAAGCCACGGTAACCACTTTCCATCAGGTGGGCCGTGTGCTTGTCTGCGACCTAAGTAGTATAAAAAAGTCACACTGATAAAACCGATGATATGACTAAAAGCAGCGATAACTGACATCGACACAGGCGGAGCTGCGAGCCTCAGCTAATAACCAAACCAATAGTGACTTTGATGGAACGCTGTTGTTTACTCCGTTTTATTGCAACATATCCATCTTGTCGTTAACTCGACAAGTTGCTTGTACACACGTCAAAAAGTAAGAAAGTAGGTCTTGCGTTATAATAACAGCTAAAATTCATCGATAATCTTTTCAATTGCAAAGTAACAACGTTTTATTTTGTCTCTGTATAAAAACCTACTGCCCCCACTCCTCATGGATTGAATTACCTTGAGATTATGATATTTAGGGCCTTACCAACATAGCATACCTATATGTTTTATTGATCTCAGAAAGGTTTCATAAGCACACACATCATCGTCGAGATTTTATAAACACACACATCTGCTGAACAGCGGTGACTCTAGTGCTGGCTTCCCACTCTGGGTTGGGAGATAAGACAGCCGTCGTCTTTTCTGAGAGAAAAGATTTTATACCAATCCAAAACAATAACCGTGCCTCGGGTGGACCCCAAAGTGCAAACTTCGAACGCAACTAAGAAATCGTTATAAGTATTATCAACATGGCATCAGAACACTGCTATTTCCTGGTACACCAGTATTTGCAAGATTTTAGTTTTAATCCCCTGCATTGGTTCGACGGCACGCAGCGCTGCGGTTTTGTTCAATGTTTGTGACACTAATATCACGATGGCTAGCGTGAAATGCGGTATTTGACATTAATTTAGTATTCATAATTTAGGTACGCCATGCAGGAAAATGGTAGCTTTTAAAAAATGGCGCAAACACTAAGTTTAGAAAGAATTAGTACTTAAGTGGAAAGTAACCGTTGTGGTACATACGGTAGTAAATGTTGTGCCTAAGATAGAGAAAGAGATGCTTAAATTGTTCTGACTCGTAAGTAATTATAGCTGAAAAAAGATTGATAAAATAGTATCATGACGGGTTGAGGGATTCGTCAGTCGCTCACATAAAAGCCAAGATAAGCCAAATCAAAAGAAAGAAGCGGTCCCAGGTTCCTAATCTTTCACTACGTTGTGATAGTTACCTCTGCTCCTAAAGCCCTTTATATTAATCCTAGCTTTTCTTATAACAACGAAGCTCCGGGCTCGGGTTTCTGTTCATTCTCTGCCCTGTGAAATAACCTATGCCCCTAAAGCCCTTCGACCCTTCACAGTAATGAAGCAATTTATCTTATGCAATCACTGTCTGCTCGTTACGCGGTGGTAAAGTTGGGATATCAAGTTCAATTTGCGGCGGACTTAAGACCCAATACAAATAGCTAGCAATTTATATTTTGCTAGAGCTCCCGAAGCGATTATTTAAAAAGTGTATAAATTAAAAACGTTACGAACAGTTTTCAATATTGAATGAAATTTTTAAAGCTATTAAGTGGTATAGTAACTAATCAAATTGATTAAGATAGGAAAAAGTAAAACTACTCAGACGGGGCTCGAACCCGCAAACAGTATGTATGAAAAAGTGTGATAAACTATAATTGGTTTTTGAGGTTCCCGCGAATGTTGCTGAACAATCTGTTCAAACTCGGTAGAGTAACTTTTGCAAAGCTACCGAGTTTTGGAACATATTAAATAAGTATGTCTGTAGAGCGAGTAGAACGAGAGAGTAGTATTATATTGAATTCGGGTGTTTGTGCCAACTTTATAACAAAAAAACTAGTGATGGTTATTCCTAACGCTCTGCAACGTTTCTCAACATAAGGTTCACAAAATAGTAACGTAATACCACGTGTTCACTGAATAGTGCGATAATCGAGCGAATCAATTCCGCCGTCACCGATGACGTCACGCGAGTTATTTACTAATAATGCTCACTTTAATCATCATAAACAGAGTAATTCCAATCGCAACGTGTCAGTCACTACAGTTCGACATTTTTATGTTGATTATTCACCACCCGGTACTCATGACCGCCTCTGAGAACACAATTCAGTTAGCAAACACACTGGGAAAACAAAATTTGATGGTCGATATGCCGATATGCCTTGGACACGAAAGAAGTCTGAATCGTAGTATAAAACCAACCACATCTCATTCCTCAATTAGTTCAGCTGTTTATTTATTACGAAGGCACAGTCAACGACATAACACTAATATATTTACAAACCATTTTTTAAATCCGAAATACATGTATTAATAAAATTCTTGTACAAATAATTTTATGGTCCCCAGATGACAATGTTAGTATATTTCGTGTTCTGTTTATTATTTTATGATCGGTTTAACACTTAAGCATATACAATTAAGCTATGTACAATTAAGCTACTTTTATAGCCAACTGTATACACACATAAAGGTTAAACAAGTGACCCTCCAATTGCCTGCTAAAAACTTTTAGAAACAGCGCCCTAGAGATTCATATTATGCCGAATGATTTCGAGAACGACTACCGAACTTTAGTGACGTCCACGCTAATCCCTGAAGGATGGCAGGATAGCAGCTATTACATAATATTATTTTTAGAAATTGTGTTCGAGCAAAAAGTAATATGATTTACTCGTTAAAATTAAGTGAACCCTGCTCAAAATACGCTCCAGTGGTCTCAAATGATGAGATTTGAACTAACTAATTCTGTTTTATGTATAAAATAGGTGCCTTGTTTGTCTTCGTCGATCCTTTTAGAGCAACTACTTACATAGATCTGAAATTATTTGTTTGTCTGAAAACTATAAAAAATAGTTCAAAAATTAAATAGATCTGGGTAAACAGCTACCGGTGGCGAATGCCTATGAACGCTTGCAATACTGAAGTTGTGAAAATTGTGACTGGATTGCAGGCTTATTAGCTTACTTTTCGCGACCAGCGAGCGAGCGATGAGCAGTAAGAACGAGATCACTGCGCGATGGATCGCGATACGTCAAAAAAATAGGTATTACGTAAGGATTTGCGATCAGATCGCCTTAACAATTATATGCTGCGGAACTGAAAAATAGCGATAGTTTTGTTTCTAAGACTAATTTATATGTTTCTTGATTTACCACTGGTTTTTTTACAATGAAAATTTCTGTATTTATTATTTTCACAATGGCGGCCATTAAAAAAGGACCTTTTGAGTGATCGCGATGACATTTCTTATCGCGCCTTTTTCGCTGATCGCTTTCTGTCAAATGTAATACGTAATACCAATTTGTCGTTTTTGTGCGATTACCGCGCAAATTTTGCTATCGCTTTGCTATCGCGAGTTAGCTAATAAGCCTGCGGGTCCTTTAAGTGAGGCGTGAAATAGCATCCGATTAGGCTGTAAAGTAAAGTGCCACCATAGTAATATGGTACGTGTTTGTAATGGTGACCCTCTCTTCTGAGACTCTGCCTTCAGCTTACCATCAGGCGAGGTGAAGTCAAATTGAGGGGGGGGGGTCTTATATTAAGAAAACGCTAAAATAGACAGTATATAAACGTTTAAAAAAGGATCGAAAAATGGTTTGGAAATCTTGATGGACATCTCAGACCTATATTACATACATAACTATAGATATACATACGAACAGTGCAAGTTAAATAAAAACTTGTAGGTAAGAAAAGGAGTGACTGAAGAACTCATGAGGTTTGTATAAAAACCCTCATTTCTTTACACAAATACTTAATTCAGTCATGGTGAAAATTCATTACTGTTATCCTAACTTTATCCATAAGAGTATTTCGAAGTGACTCCCGAAATCTCTTTACAGGGATTAATAAACACGAGGCAATCTCCTGATAGACTTAAGAAAACAAGATGAGGCTTGACGCGAGGCTTAACCACAGTCTCTCACCCCGGTTTAAATAACAATGTAAACAATAGATCAGTTTGGGATTAGCTAGTATAAACTTGAAGCTGGCAGTTGACTACTTTGTATGCGGCACTTGACGCCAACTTTGTTAATTTAAACTCGAAGAAGACTTCTAATCGATAGAAGTGGGAATTAAAAGTTTGTTATTTGCTCATCTTTTGTCATACAAAGTGGAAAATCTCATATTTTGAACAATAAGTAATTAAATTGAAATACGTCGTGATATAATAATGATACTAAGTATTTAGGCATCCGGTTAGTCACTTTGGTATTAAAGCATGTAATTTTAAAATATATGGCCATACAAGGGCGAAATGCTGCCAGCCCTGATGGGCACGTTTGGAGTGTTTGAACGAAGAGATGTAGATTTGACTTCAATAATTTTAAAATTGGTTCGAAGTTAGATTCCAGGGTCAGGGTAAATCATCATCATCATCATCATCTTCTTAATGCAGAGCTGGTAGCATTCGACTTCGTACTTCACTACATATTGTAAAACAAAGTCGCTGTCGCTGTCTGTGCGTCCCTATGTATGCTTAAATCTTCAAAACTACGCAACGGATTTTGAAGCGGTTTTTTTTAATAGATAGAGTGATTCAAGAGGAAGGTTTATATGTATAATACATGCATAATATTGTAGAGAAACACTGATAAATTTAGAGATATGCAGCGGGAACGGGATCAGAAAATATGGCGGTACGAAGTTCGCCGGGTCAGCTAGTTAGTAATAATAATAAAAACTTAGTAGTACGAGGTCCACATTCTTTCTCTTGTTTTAAATTTTAGTTATTTATGAGAGCACGGCAGTTGCTCTAGCTGACACCCTAACCCTAAGAGAAACGCCTGAGCTCCTGACACGGTCAAGGTAAGTGTTATAAGGTTGTTCTGTTAGGATATTCTCGGTAGCAATACGAAGTCTGCGAATATGCCTAGTTGAGTCGTTTCATTGATGTCAATGTTTTTATTACCTCTGCCTACCCCTCCTGGGGTATACAAGCTTCATCAACCTAAATAAAAGAGGCTTAAATAGCCGTATAAAGCTGCTATCACAAGCGAAATGTTGTCAGTTACTTCAGTAAGTAAACTTATCCCCAGGATCACGCCAAAATTTCATTAGGGCCGTCTTTAACTGGTTAGATAGTTGGTTATGCTAACAATGTTAAAAGGTACTACTCCACGGACGAAATTGCCTGCGGTGAAGAGTTTTCATTTCGGTGACCTTTTCGTGACAGGAGTAAGTTAGAAGGAAATGTAATATAGGAGTTTTGAATTCAATTTTTAGGTTTAGGTATCCAAAGTGGAATACTTTACTGAGACAAGCGATAACAGTAGCTTAGTAAAATCTAAAATCTATTTCTCAAACAATTTTTGCTCCAAAACTGTTAATCGTTAAACTGCATACGTCAATAGGCCACGGTAACCACTTTCCATCAGGTGGGCCGTGTGCTTGTCTGCCACCTAAGTGGTATTAAAAAAATCTAATAATAAATAAAACATTATCTTCTTCAACCTTGTTACTTAAGCTTTCTTTGGACCCCAATCTAATTTATTTCAGCTTTCACGGGAGCAACTTCACTTATACGTACCAAACGATTCAGTGATACGTTTATCATGCTTATTACCAAGGAGTGGAATGCCTTGCCCGAATCTGTGTTTCCGAATAGCTATAACTTGGGAGTCTTCAAGACTAGAGTGAATAGGTTACTTCTAGTCAAGCGTGCTACACCGTCGACCACATCATCACTTACCAACAAGTGAGCCTATCAGCCATAAAAAAGAATTAGATTAGATAGATAAAGAAAAAAGAAAAGAACCATTAAGACCTGGAATTCCTTGCCAGTTCACGTGTTTCCCTTTTCCTACAGTCCCGGGCCCTTTAAGCGGGGTGTGAAAAAGCATCTGATGAAGTCTTCAAGCTGAGTGTAAGAGTGAGACACGTACCATGTTACAATGGTGGCATTGTAACATGGTACGTGTCTATAATGTTGACCCTCTTTTCCGAGACTTTGTCTTCAGCTTAACATCAGGCGAGGCGAAGTCAAATTGACGTGTCCTATATAAAACAAACTTGCTAGAGAGGAAAGCCTGTCTTAGAGTCCTCCTTCAGTCAACAGGCAACGACTTGTAAGTGAGGTTGGTTTGGACCTTAAAGATCTTAGTTGGGTCCCAAAGACCCATACAGATGAGTACACTTCAATGTAACACAAAGACAATACTCCTTAGACGACTGTCAGTAATAACGAATACCTATCTAGAAAGGTATTCAGCTGTCAGTTTAGACGAAACCTTTAGACATTTCGAAGTTTTAATTTTCGATATCATTTGGGTACCCTACTCAGTTGTCATCTCGTGACGTCACAATATATTATTAAAATGGTTTAAGTTATGTACATTAAGGTAGATATTCTCAATATAACTTAACAAAGCGAACCCTGGACTCCTTGGTCACCTCGAATTCGGATTCAATCAGGAATATACGTCTCCATGAAGATAATGATTATGATTACCTCCCGATCGGCAGGAGAAAACGGACCTCGCCTACTGAGTCGACTGACGAGGCTCATAAACTTCATGCTCAGCGGCCGGATCAACTCGGAGGTGTGTCCCTACTTGTATGGGGCATCACTTTGCGCGCTGGCAAAGAGGGACGGGGGGGTGAGGCCGATTGCTATCGGCAGTGTGTTCCGTCGACTTGCGGGCAAGCTGGCTTGTCGGGCGGTGAGGGAGACGGTGGCTGAGTATTTGCAGCCGCATCAGTTGGGGTTTGGCACGCGTTTGGGGTGTGAGGCGGCAATCCATGCCACACGATCGTACGTCATGAATGCCGAAAATGCAGACTGCATTGTTGTCAAACTCGACATCTGCAATGCATTCAACACCCTCGAGAGAGACGTCTTGTTGCGCGAAGTTTGTGACCTTGCCCCCTCTATCTATCCTTTCCTTCACCAAATATACCGCTGGCCTTCAAACGTCTTTTATGACAAAGAACTAATTTTGTCACAAGCTGGGGCACAGCAAGGGGACCCGCTCGGCCCCCTCGTGTTCAGCCTGGCGATCCACAGCGTCATTAAGGAGCTTAAATCGCCACTAAACCTCTGGTATTTGGATGATGGCACTATAGGTGGTAAACCAGAGGACGTACATCGCGATCTGGAAACTATCGTTTCCCGTTTCGAAGACCTGGGCCTTAAGGTGAACGCGAGCAAGTGTGAATTCTTCCCTTGCGGTGCCGCAGCTTGCACACACTATCCTACCTTTAATTCTATTTTGCCGGGTCTTAGAGAACTCTCTCCATACACCTTCCATCTTCTAGGATCTCCTATATTTCCAGACGCTCTCCCCGATGTCATAAACAAGCGCAAACAACTTCTTCGTGACGCTCAGGGACGCCTCGAGGGTCTATCGGCACATGTAGCCTTAACTTTGTTGCGCATGTGCTTCGCGCTGCCAAAACTGACATATCTGCTCAGAACGACCCCTACCTGGATGTGCTCGCCGGAAATTTCAGCCTTTGACGAAACATTGAAGTCTCTTGTGGAGTCGGTCCTTAACGTCTCTTTCACTGAGCTCCAATGGGACTTGGCCTCTCAGCCAATTAGATACGGAGGCCTAGGGATACGGCGCGCACGGGACGTTGGCGTACCGGCTTTCCTTGCGTCGGCGCATGGGGTTGCGGGTTTAGTCGCTGTTATTCTCCACTCTGACAGCGTCGAGCCTAATATACCCTTCGCGTCCGGGGCATGGGCGATCTGGTCAGAGATCAACAACAGTGCTCAGCTCCCAACAGCCCCCCATATCCAGAGGTCCTGGGACGAGACGGGAGTCAAGCTGGCCCATGAGCGGCGTCTGGGGGCTGCGGTAGGAGCGGATCGGGCGAGACTGCTTGCGGTGTCACAGCCGGAGGCGGGGGCATGGCTTCATGCACTGCCATCACCTCACATGGGCACTTTATTGGACGATGACTCTTTGCGTGTGGCGGTGGCTCTTCGCATGGGCTGCAAGGTGTGTGAACCCCACAGATGCACCTGCGGTTCCATGGTGGAGGCTAGTGGCCATCATGCATTGAGTTGTCGTCGTGCCGCGGGCAGGTTCCCTCGCCACCATGCCCTGAATGACCTACTGCGGAGGGCTTTAGTTTCGGCGGATGTGCCTTGTACCCTCGAGCCACCAGGGTTGTCCAGGTCGGATGGCAAGAGACCGGATGGCTTAACTCTTGTACCGTGGAGGAGGGGTAGGTGCTTGGTGTGGGATGCGACCTGCGTCAGTACTGTGGCGGCGAGTCACGTGGGCCGTACGGCTCTTTCCCCAGCGGCTGCAGCCGAAGATGCGGCTAGTAAAAAACTCGCGAAATACGCAGCTTTGGAGCCGCAATATACCGTGGTGCCAGTCGCGGTCGAGACCATGGGCAGTTGGGGCATAGACGCAAAAAAATTGGTGGCAGATATAGGCCGTAGGATACGGGATAAATCTGGCGACTCTCGCTCTGGCTCGTACCTGGTGCAAAGAATAGCCATCGCGATTCAGCGCGGTAATGCGGCCAGCGTGCTGGGCTCCTTTGCGCGAGATGCGACGCGGGGCGGGTTATTTATTTGACAAAGGCATTGCTGGCTACCTGACTGATTGTGAATAATTGTAATTTATTAATTGAATTGTAATAAATGATTAAAGTTACAATTATGTTATGTAGACATAAATCTTATTGAAATTAATTAAAAACATTATTTTGAATCTTCAATCATAAATGTCAGTATAATTCAGGCAGAAAAATGCTCGAGCAGTTATTAAGTATCAACTAAATATCAACCTCATTACATTTAAACAAAGCTTAAAATAGTAAGCAACAACTCTTATCGGATACGCTGATTTGAAGCTGTATATTATTTTCAGCCTTGTTGAAATGGAAAAAGTTTGATATTTCATTAACTATTTTATCATTGTATGAAACGTTTAAAGCATTTAGTATGCTAACTATTGTTTGTTTGATTTTGATTGATTAGGATAGGAAAAAGCGAAATCACGGTCAGGCGAGACTCAAGCCCGCGATCTTTCCCTTACAGTGGAAATGACAAGTTATGGAGCCGCGACACTTCTGCTTTTTCAAGTTGCTGCAAGTCCAAAATACTATTTTGTATGTCCGTAGGTTATAATACTGCCGTCCGTCATGCAGTAATACAGTTCCTTTTCTACGGTTTATGAATTTCAAATACATTATTTCAACACCGCAATATTAGATGCAAAACAGGAAAATGATATTAATTGATACAAATATTGACAATTATATAATCGTCACAGTACGAAAAAGAATATTATGTCAAATAAAGAGTTCTATTACTAAGAATTTGACAAACAGGATTTTATTTCCTCGTGGTCAAATCAGTTTGACAAAATAGTTAGTCCACCTGGAAGAACCGGAAAGTTTGGGCGGAGTAATCAAAAATCGCAGACTGGTAGAGTAGGTCTAGGGAATATTCAGAAACAAACAGATAAAGAAATAACAAAATCTTTTCTTCAAACAGACGAAAATAACACCTATAAAGGTGCACGCAATGAACCTAGAAATGCAAAACGAATGGTTGACCCTAGGTGAATTTTGTATTCCCATAGCCTTAAAATGGCGTACCATAATATACGACTGGTCACCGGCCTTACTTAAATTTTACCTAAATGCATTCCAGTTGACCCTCCCCGACCAAAGCAATCTAGTCAGGTGGGGAAAAGCCACAGATAAAACATGTAACTCATGTGGTGAAGCAACTGGTACGGCTAGACACCTGCTAGTGGGTTGTAGGGCGCTATTAGACCGGGGTCATTACTCGCGCCGACATGATAAGGTATTAGAAATCATACGTGAGGCTGTAAGTTTGGCGGTAGCTAGAGCGAAAAAAGGATTAACCACAAACCAAAGAAATGACATTGTGTTTGTGAAGGAAGGCTGCTCAAAGAAATCACCTCAAAAGCCATATTCAATTTTGATAGCTGCCGTTGACTGGACAATACTCGTAGACGCGTATGAGAAGCACTATAAAATACCGGAGGATATCTGTGCCTCATCATCCAGACCTGACATATTCCTTTTTTCACGATCGCATAGGCGTGCAGTGCTTGTAGAACTCACAGTACCGTGGGAAACTAATATACCTAAAGACCACGCTATAAAGACAAACAAATACTTTGACTTGACTAACGAGTTAACCAAGAACGGCTACGTGGTTAAACTCTACGCCGTAGAAGTAGGAGCAAGGGGAATTCCAGCTAAATCCCTGTACAACTTACTTAAAGACCTCGGATTGCCAAGAGCTTCAGTAAGCTCTTTACTAAATCGAATATCAAAAGCGGCATTGATAGGATCTTACCAAATTTGGATAGGTAGGGGGGGGAACACTACTGACGGTGGAGGTGAGCGCTGATGCATCACAAGGTGGCCACCCTAAACCTACATCTGGGTCGCAAGTCCCAGTCGCCGTCACGGTGTTCCTCTCTGTATCACGCTATGGACCCGGCGACCGCACGGTGAATCCATGGAGTGCTGAGAATCGGATCTCTCTGTAACATCATTCATTGGTTCCGATAGCTCTAACGAGTATCGGTAGATTGCTCCCACCATCGCCGAAGACGGATGTATAGGAAAATTTGAGTACGGGGAGGTATATTGTATGTTGGATGAGGTTCGGGCGAAGCTCGTAACTATTACCATTTTGATACCTAATCACTTTCTTGCCCGCACATTGTAAATTGTATAAAAACCGTATTAAAAAATAAATAAATAAATAAAAAGGATAATTGAGTTCTCTGAGTTTCTTGCTGGTATCTTCTCAGTAGAACCAACTACCGAACCAGCGAAAGAATCATTTTCAAATGGTTTACTTTAATTTATTTAATATTTTATTTTTTGTTTACATACTTCTTGACACAATTGTAATATTTTGACGTTCATATGTGCTCTATATGTGCCTAAATTGAATAAACGAAATTGATTCTTTGATTGATTCTTTGATTCTTTGAATTGACTGTAAATCAGTAGTATCCATTCAGACTTCGTCCTTTTAGCAGACAAGTCAGTTGATTATATCAATAAGGTCAATTAACAGTCGGCCGCTAATTGGATCTATAACGCGAAACATTTACAAAGGTGACTTACAAAACTAATAATTGAGTTAAAAGTTTTAGGGCCACTCAGCAGTCAGGGATAACCCAAAATATAAAATTATATTCACGCCTGTATATCCCCGAAGGGGTGGCCAGAGGTGTATTAACACCCACATTTCATCAACTATGATTTTCGATCAAGTTTGCACTTTGACAGGGGCTGTTGTGTTTACTGTGTAATGGAGAATAGCGTTCTATGACACCCATGAGAAGAGATGGGGTGTCCCTACTCCACTAGGAACCAATACGTCTCCCAAAGAAAAATTAAGTAATAAAATTTTAGTATACCTACATAGCGCTATCTATACTCAAACTAGATATAGCTTGTAATATGGTTTCTAGAATGTTGATGAATATACCTGATGCCCAAACCCATCCGAAACACTTGGGTACAGCCGGTTTCTGAAAGGGCTATCAAATCATTGATCAACTAACACTGCTGTTAATTTAACATGGATGTCAAATTCGGACAAATGTTTCGGTTTCGATTTCTAGACATTTCGACAACCTCACAGGCCCTCTAGACAAGTGGCAATTCGTTGCTAGGCGTATGATGGAATAGAATGACAAATTTATAGGATTTGACGTTTTTGACATTCGTTGACGCCTGTCATATACGTCAAATCCCATACATTTGGCATTCTATTCCATCATACGCCGAGCAACGAATTGCCACTTGTCTAGAGGGGCAGCTCGGGGAGGTTGTCGAAATATCAATAGGTATATCTTCAACACCACTGCATTTTATAGGTTTTTATGTAATTGGTGTCTTGGTTCGCCTGAAATGCTCATCCTATCGTAATAAAAATCTGAGAAATCTAATCATTATCGTAATAAAAATCTGTTCAAAAACATCTATCTCAATCTCCCAAATGTCAAAAAGAAAGTCCTAAGTATCAAAGAGTATACTTGTAAGACAATTTTCACAACCGAAGATTAACATCGTGATCGTTTTTTTGACATTTGAAAGATTGAGATCAGTTAGATTGAGAGATCGGAGATTGAAGTTATTTGAACAGATATTTATTATGAGCACTAGCTGCCGTTCGTTATCTATATCTATCTATAGGTACTATTATATAATTGTAAAGTGGTCGTGTCTGTACATTGGAGATATTTAAAAAAAAATACTTGGGTTATGTTATAATAACGATACTGAACACGAAAATATTTTTTTTGAATTTCCTGTCTGTTTGTCTGTTTGTCCGCGATGGACGCAAAAACTACTGGACGGATTTTGATGCGGTTTTTTTGTTAGAAAGGGCTTGCTCAGACTTAAAATTTTACGTTTGTTTGATCGGAATCGGTTGAGTAGAACCGAAGATATGAGCAAAGGTCGCGTTAACCGAGATGCACGCGGGCGGAGCCGCGGGCGGAGCCGCGGACGGAAGGCTAGTACTATTATGTAATTGTAAAGTGGTCGTGTCTGTACATAGGAGATATTTAAAAAAAAATACTCGGGTTATGTTATATTAACGATACTGAACACGAAAATATTTTTTTTGAATTTCCTGTCTGTTTGTCTGTTTGTCCGCGATTATTTAATAACATGATATATCTCTGACGAAACTGTCGTGTTTGATACATATAACTATAGAGTTTGAAAGATGGCGCGCGATCTCATCTGCGTTGTAATTGAATTGTGGGCTCGTGTTAACAGCGAATATTGGTCGTAACGAATATCTCATATTTGTATGAATATGTATGATATCGCTTGGGGTTTCGCGTGTTACGTTATTATATTATTACTTGGTTTTATGCCTTCTTTTTACTTCTTCAATATTAACGTTTCTTTGTCTAAGGCATGAATTATACAGAAAATATAAGAGGAAAAAGGCTTAAGGCATAATTAAAGTAATATCGACGCGATCGCAGAGCAAAATTGCGTATTAACACACGATTAAAACCACGTATCTCTTTAGGCAACATTTGATGCGCAACACGTGACGCTCAATGAGTTTGGTTACGTTGCATAACACGCGCGGTGTTGCCAGGTGACGCGCCGCAACACGACGCATGGCTTGTTATTTGTTCGACGATGAATCATACGTGGACAAGCAACAAAGCTCTGCATTACTACGCATCTTATAGTGCAACAAGGCTGCCTAAAGATATGATTCCGCCGACGCACGCAGCAGATGCACGTAATTCACTGTTGCTTCTCAATGGTCCCCTTTATCCGTATCAGAGTTTGACAAGTAATGGGTACGCGGTATGTGCTGCATGCGTCGGCAGTTGTCGTATGCGGTCGGCTACGGAATCATATCTTAATGGATACTAGGCTTTGATCACACCCGTTCAGCACCTCTAGACAAGTATCAATTCGTTGGCTGGCGTGTTGTAGAATAAAATAAGTTATTGACACGTATTATGACGTTTATAACCGTCTTCAACGTATGTCAATCCCATACATTGATCAATCTATTCTATTTCTCAAACGTTTTGCCACTTGTGTTGAGGGATTTATTTGATTTGCTACGCCGTAGACAGAGCTACGGAGCTACAACGCCAAGTAGTTCTACAAATGGCTACAAATAAAAAAGGTTCTGTCTTGAAACAGGCTCAGGTGTCCCAAACGTGACAGCGATTACCGCAGAAAGAATTTGTTTTCCTACCTTTTTACCTGCGTCCATTCTTTTTATGTTAATTAAGACAGAAACGGGTAGCTTTACGTATTTTATTTATATAATCTGTGGAGACACGCTAACGTATTACGCTCTAGAGTGGGCTTTCCTCTCGGAGTTGTGAAGGGGATCAACTGGTAGGAATTCTCGTAAAACCCCAGATACCACCAGGACCCCTCATGGAAAGGAGGAGTATGATTGGCTGGGGCCCGAAAATCTTGGTAGAGCCCCAAATACCTCAAACATCTGATAATATCACGTAGTACAGGAATATTGAACAGCGAGTCAAATAATAAACTGTTAGTAATAAGCTGCGTGGTGCCCGGCACAGTAGAATTTGGGCCACCCCATCTCCTCCCATGCGGTGTCGTACAAGGCGACTAAGGGATCATGTTTAACATCCGACAGAGATATACATACAGTCCAGACTCAGTCTATATATGGTTCGAGTCAACAATAGTGCCCGGAAAATGGCAATAGGTTCACCCCCTATTAAATGGGACCTAATACAATGACTGGTGAAATGTGGGTGTCAATTCACCTCTGCCTAACCCTCCGGGGGTAAAGGCGTGATTGTATGATGATGATGATGATTAATAAGTTAATTTGCAGTACACACACTATTATGATTCGTAATACGAATACTGCTATGTACACTTATCTCCTTAGCCGTGTGTACAAACAAACTTCAGATCAGATCAATTAGTTGAACACATATCAACAGGTGACACTCATATATGCCAGCAACGTTATATCGTAATAATCGGCCTTATTTGAAAATAATAAGTGAAGTAGATTTGTTTTATACCACTTAGGTGGCAGACAAGCACACGGCCCACCTGATGGAAAGTGGTTACTGTGGCCTACGGACGTATGCAACACCAGGGGCATCACACTCGCGCTGCCGACCGTGAAAAAACCTTCTGAAGGTATGATTCCGTAGCCGACCGCATACGACAACTGCCGACGCACGCAGCACATGTGCGTAATTCATTGCGGCTTCTCAATGGTCTCCTTTATTCGTATCGGAGTTTGACAAGTAATGGGTACGCTGTATGTGCCGCATGCGTCGGCAGTTGTCGTATGGGGTCGGCTACGGAATCATATCTTAATGCGCTTTTTGAAGAACCCCAACTACGGTAGTTGCTTAGAAAAACCACGGCAGGGAATTCATTCCACAGTATAAGTGTGCCGGGGATGAAGTTCCTTTCATACCTGACAATGCGTACTATTTCCAGTCACAACGTGTGAATATGGATTCCCTGCCTGTGATGAGCGGTGTGATGAAAGAATTTAGCCGAGAGCATCATGTCAAACAATTCACCAGGGCCTTAATTCTGCTAAAGCACAACCACTGTCACACCACAGAGACTGCGAGAAAATTCCATTTGATTTTAGCCTTTAAATTAATGTGGTTAAAGTTTAAAACTGAATGGCTTTTTGTAGAGTGAACGAAAGCGTGTAATGAAAATATTGTCATTTAATTTTGGACTTTAATTCTATAGCAATAAAGTCTAAAATTTAATGCCAATTTTTGCAGAGACTGTGGCACGATAGTGATTTTGCTTTAGCAGAATCGAGGGCCTGGGGCTTTAGACAAGATGTACAAACGCTCACGCAAACGCATCGCTTAACATGATTTATGAATGGATTTACAACTTAAGATTCCATCGACCTAATAGAACATGAATTTTGTAGCCAAGCATGCATTTCGAAGCAATCAGTACGATTGAAACGCCACATAAGTACATTCATTTCTCTTCATCCGTAGACGAGTCGCTGAACATGACAAGCGTATTCGACAGACTGATTGCTTGTGAAATGTACGGGGATGACATAAGCTTACGACCAATTCGGCAGCCATGTGGCTGCAATCAATTAGACCGTACGAAACGCTCTATGCGTCCCAAAAACCGGCAGCCAAGCTGCATTATTTGTGCACGCTTACGCTGGGTTAGCGTCGACGCCCCGGCGTTCAAAAAATCGTGCAGATAACGCTTAAAATGGCGGATTTTTGATCAGCTGATTTAAATGGTGGTATATATTTCTTTTATTTTTTTATAAAATGCATTAATTTAGGCTATTGGGGGCTGTGCATAGTTCTATTGGTTGAATCAAATCACAAATCATAAACATAATCATATTTAAATAATATACATTGATTTATTTCATCCTAGCAATTCTATCGATTGACTGTGAAATCTTGGCTAGCCTCAAGCAATCGATCGTAATTGCCAAAAAAAGCCGTTTATCAACAAAATCATAGACAATATTTGAGGATTGGGCGTAAATTCTAATAGAAGGGGCGTTCAAGCTTTTATATACTCTCGTCTACCAATTTTCAATCAAGAACGCCAATGCAATCAGACGCATTGCCACAAAAATTACAAAATGGCGGGTTTTTGATAGAATGTGTGATTATGTTTTGTGTGCTTATTTTGTAAAATGCATGATTTTAGATTGTTGAGGGCTACGCATAATAACGAAATTTGGCAAAAGAGTCACAAAAGGAATATTTCTCGTTAGTCTTTGGAGTAAACTTTATATTACACACAAGAGTAGGAACAGTGAATTATGATTTTTCTTGTTGGTTCCAAATCTTCTAAGTCTCTTAAGTCTTCACTAATTTTCTAAGACAGCAATCATCATTCATGTGTAAATTGAAAAAATGCGTAAATTGGTCTAAATATATGAGCCATTCATAATGTCAAATTTGTGACTTATTGAATGTTACTACGGACTTAGGTACATTTACTCTTTATTTAGCCTTCATATTGGTGTTTTCATAGTTATTGTTGTATTATTAAACCTCACTAAGATGTTTAAGGCACAATTCAACTTCACTCTTTGGCGTAGACTTTTATTTCAGGTTAGGTCAGAGTTGCTCCTGCAAAAGCCAAGCTTTGGCAACGGGGTAGTGTTGTCTCCCCCCTTCATTTATTGAATAATACTTGCTTGCTTACGGTGCAAATGCTAATAAAATGCTAGAGTATGTCCATACAAGGGAACGACCCACCAGTGTGGAGGGCCCAGTCAACAGGCAAAGCGCTGAAGCCTTATTTAATTTGTGAGGCTTCTACAAATAATTATATTATTATAAATGACCAAAACAGCCTAATGTCATAGCTAATGTTGCCTAATGCAAGCCTAATGGTGGTCCGCATATTCTGGTTTGCACCTCAAGTTTTTATCATCTAGCGGGATGGACAGTATATAAAAAAAATGTGAAAGGCCTTAGATTCAACCATGATAACTTTGACAATATACCTACCTACCTAAGCATAATAAATACTAATTATGATGATGATGCAGGTATAAATATAATAGAAAAATACAAATATTCTGATTTCCACATTTATTTAATTAATCCACTTTTAGTGAAATAAAACTTTTTAATTTATTCATTCATTATATTTTAATAAAACTTACAGCTAACAAAAATTATCATTAGGTACAATACAATTATTTTTGCTTTAATCAGAGACTGCGTCTGTCTTCATCAGTGGGATTATTGGGAACCCTAAATTGTCCCTTCGAATTAATTTATTGATTTTCAAATAACATTTGGGTATTTGCAGGATTTGTTCATATTTATGATAACTGCTCCACTCCTCTAAGTAGTAGCATGATAGTGTTATAGAAGAATACTCTGTGTGCCTTCTAGGCTGTACACAGAATACACTTCTGCGCCGCCACCGCTCCATCGCAGCTCGTGAACGGCTCCATCGCCGGCGCCGCTCTCACCGGTTTTGTGCCCGTAGCTATACTGTTTTTTGCTTTTGTTTACATGCCGCCGTCGCTGCGCCATCACGTTGCCCGTCTACCGTTAGGCTATCGTCAGTTTCGTGCCTATATAGTTTGGTACTTGCCGTACCTTATGTAATCACAGAAACACAAACACATTCAATGTTTTTTGTCGTAGTAACTTGATAAGTTGATAATGGTTGACTTCAACTTCAATTTCTTCTTCTTAATGGCTTCTGCAGCAAATCGCCGCAATTTCGCCAATGCCAAGGTCCAACCCCACCAAACGGACGGCATCGGCCCGGATTTTACAATCTTTAAACAAATTAAATCTTATTATCACAGCGTTTGAAGTTTATTATTACCAAGTCTTGTGCGTGACTTGACAGAGACGTGCGGCGGCATGACGCACGTCAAGCTGTCAGCTGTCATGCGTGACATTTTTTTTTTATATTTGTTCCTTTCGGAACAGGCTAAGGTTCTATGACCATGCTGCCTTGTCATCAGTTATTTTTCTTTGTATTTGGATGATGATGAGGATGAGGATGATGATGATGATAATGGTGAGTTGATGATGATGACGATGATGATGATTGCTGCCTCAGTAAAGTGGTGGAAACTTTACTAAAGGCTTCTTACGGAGATTTGAAACCAACACGAGAAGTCACAATCCACTGTAATATTTCACTTTCCTACTCTTGTGCGCGTTTTCCAAGATGTTATGTCTAAAAATCCATCATTTTTACACATAAAAACTCGAACTCACACTAATTTTAGAAAATAAAATAACACCGCGATCGTTCATTCTCGTTTTGGCGCCAAAACTCCAACAGACAGATAATGATAGTTTTTTGAAATGTCACGTCTGACAAAAATTACCACACCAAAAATAAAAATAAAAATTGGAAACATAAATTGTAGTTTTAGCTTTATTTAGATGGAAATCACATAGACTTAGATTAAGAGAACAGATGGGGTATACCTACAGAATTGACGTGTATACCTATGTTCCATTTTTATGAATGAACGTTTGACCACGACCACAGTATAAGACAGTGTACGCCATCTTCATAGAAACGTGCGGCTGCCGGTTTGAATGTGTGTGTAAGCGCCCAGCGCCATGTATGAACGCGCTGCCACCGCACACCTTCGGATATTTACCAGGGCTTACCGAAGATTCAGTGTGGGCTGTGTCGTGAACGAGATCGCGCGCGTATCGCTACGTTTCACTTTATTTCATTGTTTAGCGCAGTTTGCATTAAATTTAATGATCAGGACTTCGAACAAAACCGGGAC
The DNA here is from genome assembly GCA_914767945.1 of Eilema depressum. Classification (NCBI taxonomy): domain Eukaryota; kingdom Metazoa; phylum Arthropoda; class Insecta; order Lepidoptera; family Erebidae; genus Eilema; species Eilema depressum. The sequence goes on from OU612031.1 coordinate 13,226,668, forward strand.
CTATTGTAGTATCTTTGGGTATATGAATTGTATGTATATTTTTTCTATGTGTGCATAAATATTAAATAAATAAATAAATAAATAAATGAATAACGACTAGGTACGCAAACTGAGACTTAAATTTCTTTACAACACCTACTGAAGAAGAAAGGAAAAGTAAAGTTATTTACCACCTTAGGCATTTGTTACAATCAGCATTATGTTTTCTATAAACGTTTATGTATTTTTTGTTGTAAGTATATAATAACTCATCATCATCATCTGCATATAGACGTATTCTCCTGATTGCATCCGTGGCCAAGATGACCTCGAAGCTCAGGGTCCGCCTTCCGGCTCTTCCTTCTCAGCTTCGCACGATCTTAGGCGACCATGGTAGTGAGACCATTAGCACGCATATCACCCTCCACGACGTCAAGCCAGGATTTCTTTGGCCTACCCCTTTTACCTGGACCCGGCGGGGGTACCATTGCCAGGCATTTGTTCCCCACGTAGCCTGGTGGTTGCCGCAAGACGTGGCCGCACCAGTGAAGGCGGCTGTCTTGCATTTTATCCGCGATGTCACGGACGCGAGAGTTCCGTACGCGATCTTTACGCGTAACGCCGCACATCCACCGCAACATTTTCATCTCCGTGACACGCAGCTCTTGCTTGTGTCACTCGGGCAGCGGCCACGCCTCACAACCATACAAGAGAACAGGCCTAATGATCGTCTTATAGACCTGCCCCTTCAACCTGACTGGCATTTTAGGATCACAGGTGACGCCAGTCATTTCTCGCCACTTGGCCCACGCGGCAGCAATGCGTGCCTTGACGTCGTGGTCGATCTCACCGGTCACATGAAGCACAGATGCCAGGTACTTAACCTGGTCCGTGCGCTCGGCTAAATCATCGCCTATGCGGACGGGTGTGGGATCTGTGGAGTTTAACGCTAAGTATTCTGTCTTCGCTACATTTAGCTTCAGACCGCCGTTCTCAAGCGCTTCTTTCCATCCTTTCATGCGTCGCACCAATCTGCTCCTGTCCGCGTCCATCAGCGCAATATCATCAGCATACATGAGCAACCACGGAGGCTGCTCATGTGAGTTTCTAATGCTGTCCGACAAAACATCTAATACCACGCTGAACAGGTAAGGACTAAGGACGGATCCTTGGTGTACCCCGACGGTGATGGGGAAGGCTTTCGAGTCGCGAACAGCAGTCCGAACCACGGAACCGGAATCGTAGTACATGTCTCGGATGGTGTCAATGTAAGTCTCTGGAACACCCTTGGCCCGCAGTGCCCACGAGATCACCGCGCGAGGAACACAGTCGAAGGCCTTCTGCATGTCTAAGAATAGGCAGTGCAGGGGCGTGTTCTTCGCCCTGTATTTCCCCGCCACAACCCTTAGAGCGAACACTGGGTCCATAGTCCCTTGCCCGGGACGGAACCCGTACTGGCACTCCGAGAGTGTACTTTCCTGTCGGATCTGGGAGTCGATTATCCGCTCATAGAGCTTCATGGTGTGGGACATTATCTTTATACCGCGGTAACTACCACACTCCTGCACCGATCCCTTGCGTTTGAAGACTGGCCGAACTTAATTCACCGACTTCTGATAAATCAGTAAGTCTGTAAATTAAGTTTACGAAATTTAAATGGGACCACTTCGGAATAATCTACTTACGAACAGAAAAATAATTTTCAAAATCCGTTTAGAATTGGCTTCACAATCGCGTAACAAACATACAAAAAAAGAAAATTGTGTACGAATTGAGAACCTCCTTTTTTGAAGTCGGTTAGAAACAGCCTTTGGGAACGAACTAAACTTGGTGTTGAATGAACTATACGTTCGAAAAGTAAATAAAATAATGCTATTTCTGGTATTTTTCACTAAATGACCTATTTATGAGAAATTAAGGCTAAACACAGTTCTATAAACAAAAGAAAGTCCTTAAATAAGGTATAAAAGATTGTGAAATGCAAAATAATCGACAAAAATATATTAACAATAAATTCATTTTGAAATATTTTCTTTGGTTTCTGAACGACACTACTCCAATTGACATAACGCATTTGACACTTTTGACAGACTTAATCGATTTGTTTATTTTATATAATATGAGTTTGTTATTATAATGTACAGTGAAACTGTGATATTTTAAGTGTATAAGTACGAGCGTATAGATTATTTCATTATAAGCTTCAATTATTAAAAACTACGAATGAAATAATACGTACGCAGACTCCGGCTACAGAGAAGAAACCTACTTCATCGCGTACCATGATACCATACCAATTGTTAATGTCAGCATCACAATCCCTCATGATGAAAGAGAAGACTACAGGGATGGGAAAAAAGGAATGAAGAAAGAAAATAATGTTTTAAATATTTATTTTTATTATTAAACTATATTCAAGATTTTAATAATGAGTGTAGTCTATTCATTGTGTTTATTAACATCTAATCGCCTATTCGCCCTTTCCCCTAGAACTTAATGTACTATTTAAATACATTCATGATAATTATGTTCCGAGGAGATCATGTGTGTTGTTAAAACATTAGGTTCTGCCTCAGGTACATTGTACTCGATAGCCAGGTTGTGTGGCTCACAGCAAGCAGTTACATTTTATTCATATTTCTCTCATTAACATCGCTACCAACTTCTCAATTACCAAAATGTAATTTCTATTGTCACCGGGTCTTTCCATGAAGAGTGGTTTATGTCTATGGTGTCAGTAACCAGGGATGTTGTAGATAGCCAGAATCACCTAAAAATAAAAGGTAAAGTTAGTCATCACATGGGTAGTTCACTATTTAACAACGGTAAGTCTTTATTGAATCAAAATCCACCTAACAGTATAATTATGAATATCTTATTAGTAGAACAGAAAAGTTAAATCTGTGATATAAGCACCTGTAACCTAGGCGGTTAGGGTTTTTATTTGGTAAGTATGATCACAATTCAGTTATTACAATAGAATATAAGTTATGGTTATGTGCATCTGGGGTCTGCTTTACCAGACACCGAAGTAAAAGCTTCGGATAAGGCTGGGATTAACGCTAGGATGAAGAAGAATAGAACATATGTTATGGAAGTTATTAGTTTTCCCATACCATTAATCTAGTAGGTACCTATTAAGTTTTTTGACACTAACCTAATAACTACACTTGCTTATTATTTCAATGTAACTCATATGAAAGTGATGCCCTTCCGCTTTTGCATTTACATTTATGTTCGGCAGTCACAGCCACATATCTGAAATTAAATGTACAAATACAATTACACAATGTATTATAAATCTTTTGTCATTAGGTATGTACTACTTCATACTAGGTACTTTATGATATCATACTAATAACATTATTTTTGCACATTCAGTGAATAGAAATGTTATTTATTGGTAAAATTCAGCCTCCAAAGTCAGTGCTAATGTTAAATAGATTAATTAAGTTAACTTGTTTTATTCACAACAGCAGGTATGTATTTATGTACCTATAATATAACTTAGTTATCACAAAATAAGTATATTTAATTTACTTAATATTAATTATATAATAGTATATCTGCTGTCTTGGGCTTCACTCATTTGCATTGGGCTTTGTTGCATCTATTCGGATAATCATAATCTGTGAAAAGATGAGAATAATGATGTACTAGGTTCACATACATGTTTACTTGTGTGTTTACACTTTAGTATTATGGAGTTTAGGCCTAGCCTTTATACTTCTTCATACATACATATATATAATAGCGCCTTTATCCCCGAAGGGTTGGGCAGAGGTGAATTATTCTTCTTCATTCTAGCGTTAATCCCAGTCGCATCCGAAGCTTGTACCTCAGAGTCTGGGGTTCACTTTACCAGTCTTTACTGCGGATTTGCCTGGACCTCGATATTTTCCGTGAAGCTACTGACATCTGACCTCCACAACCCAATGGTGAAATTAGGCGATATTGAAACATTGCAGCCAGATCATTGGACTTTTTAGGGCTCCAACTACCCCTAACGACTGCCATAGAAATCAATTCCTAATCCCTACTTCCCTACTAATATTATAAATGTGAAAGTAACTCTGTCTGTCTGTCTGTCACGCCCAAACCACTGTACCGATTTTGATGAAATTTGATATAGGGGTAGATTAGACCTCGAGAAAGGATGTAGGCTATGTTTGGTCGCGATAACCGACATCCACGCGGGCGGAGCCGCGGGAAAAAGCTAGTACCTATATATATTAGCATTATTAAAAAGTTGTATCAAGGTTCACACACTATTTATTAACAACATATTTAGTGGGTTACTGTAAATAAAACATCCATTTTATTTCAATCAATCAATCAATTAATTAGCCTATCGCAGTCCACTGCTGGACATAGGTATATATGGTAGGTATTATAGGTAAGTTGCGGGGCTATCTCCCTGCACACTTCAATTGTACTGGTACCATCAATTCTAATATGCTTTCTGTAATATGGACAGACTTGTTTTAATTGGTAATATAAGTAGGTACCACAAGCAAACAATATTGATTCACTATATTCTAGTCTTGTTTCCAAGCCTAGAATATAGTATATATTTTCAATAAGAATGTTTATAGGTATTATGAAATTGTGCTTGCCTTCCATTTATATTATGTTCAATTACATGTAAGGATAACAATTAATGACTTGTTAACCATTTATAAGTGCCCGGTTAATGGCAATAGGCTCGCCAGCTATTACATTGGGACCTATACATAAACGGCGAAATGTGGGTGCTAGCACCTCTGCCTATCCCTTCGGGGATATAGGCGTGAGTTTATGTTATGTTAACCATTTGAGCACAGTCTTAATCTGTCTATAAGGCCACATGGTGGATGTCTGGTGATACCTATTTGTCAGATATATAGATTGCACATTATTTCGAGGTTGCTTCGTCAGGAATATGAATGACATATTTAGTAGGTACGTTCCTCGTAACTGCAAGTAAAAATACTTGAAATTAACATTTATTATCAGTTCTATATAATATCTGCCCTACAGAATACTTTGTAAATAATAACGTCATGTTGTGTTCCCGGTAGTGAGTAGGGTAGCCAGAGCACACTGAAGAGGTTTTTCAAACATGTAATACAGTTCATTTGGTTGATCAGTGTCAATATTCAAGCCAGGGTCAATGATGGGATCGTGTTTAACGTAAATATACAAAATATTATTTCACAAATTCACAAACAAAACAAAGCTATATGACAGTTGACTGGACTTGTACAATGTACTGTGTTGCCAATGTCATATATATTTCCAAAAATAATTATGAGAATATTTTTTTTTATTTTTTTTATTTCAATTTAGAATATACAATTTTCATAATTCAATAGTAAGGTAACTGTACCAATGCTCGACACTGTACCAATGCTAGACACTTTCGAACAAAACCCAGTATTTTGAGAAAATTATCCATTTGTTTTATAAGACTATTGACTTAAAAGATGCCTTATGGTATCTATAAGATATGTTCAAATATTCGCAACACCATCCGAAGTAAATTTAGAAAGACTGTTGACAGCAAATAATGTGACTCCGTGAACACGGTCGTGTTATTTCTTAAGATTTTTGCCAAGGGTACTGATTTTTATAGGTGTGATTTTTTTGTTTATAAGTTATGATTATTACTAATTTTAGTATAAACGTTATAAATATTGAAGTTATTGACATACTTGGACCATTGGGACAATGATGTCTAGCATTGGTGTTTTCGACCAAGTGCATAATAATTTAATTTAAAGTAAAAGTATGATAGATTTTAAAGATTTTATGGGCAAAAGTTAATGTCTAATTGTTGCTGTAACAGTTAAAAAAGAATGTAACGACCATGCTGTAATTAATTAGTTAAATTTTTTAGATTGAAATTTTATTTTTCCTTAAAGTGTCGAGCATTGGTACAGTTACCTTAGTGTCACAAAAACCACAAAGACTGAGTATTGAAATATATATAGATAACCAAAAGGGTGAACTGTGAACCTTGAAATCCATTGAAATACTACTCATTAAATAATAACTTACTAAATAATTAATTAATACTAATAAGGTAACTGTACCAATGCTCGACACTGTACCAATGCTAGACACTTTCGAATAAAACCCAGTATTTTGAGAAAATTATCCATTTGTTTTATAAGACTATTGACTTAAAAGATGCCTAATGGTATCTATAAGATATGTTCAAATATTCGCAACACCATCCGAAGTAAATTTAGAAAGACTGTTGACAGCAAATAATGTGACTCCGTGAACACGGTCGTGTTATTTCTTAAGATTTTTGCCAAGGGTACTGATTTTTATAGGTGTGATTTTTTTGTTTATAAGTTATGATTATTACTAATTTTAGTATAAACGTTATAAATATTGAAGTTATTGACATACTTGGACCATTGGGACAATGATGTCTAGCATTGGTGTTTTCGACCAAGTGCATAATAATTTAATTTAAAGTAAAAGTATGATAGATTTTAAAGATTTTATGGGCAAAAGTTAATGTCTAATTGTTGCTGTAACAGTTAAAAAAGAATGTAACGACCATGCTGTAATTAATTTGTTAAATTTTTTAGATTGAAATTTTATTTTTCCTTAAAGTGTCTACCATTGGTACAGTTACCTTACTTGTTTATAAACATAGAGTGATACAAAAACCAAACACCAATAGTAAATTAAATGATATCTATCCATATGCAAGCATCTTGTCCACGATAACCATCTATGGAAAATATCCTCTGAAATATTGTCAATCAAGATGATTAACTAAATTGATTTGTATTTGTACTTTATTTACATGAAATTATTAAGCTATTGTATAGCTTTTATCGCGGGCCTTGAGCGTGGAGATCGAATCCAGAAATTCCGTAACGAAAAATGGTAACACCTCCGAGCTCGCACGAACAGAGCCGAGCTGCTCCGAAGTAGCTTCGCTTAACGTAAGTAATTATAATTGCATAAGTTGTTAGTTTTCAAATTCAAATTCAGACTCGGACTCGGACTCGGACTAGGACTCGGACTCGAAGTCAGAAGTCCTAGTCCGAGAAGTCCGAAATCCGAAATCCGAAATTCAAATTCAAATTATTATTTATTACAATTGCATGTTCATAAAAAATGCTATGCAATAGCTTTACCGCGGCAGTCCCCGAGTGCCACACGTCTTTTATATGTAACGAATAGACTCAAAACAACTGGACGAGCACGGGCCTGGGGGTGACGGGTGGAGCCGCCTGGAGCCCTAGCAGAAGCAGGCCACGGCGGCGCCTCCCCATACCCGGGGGCGAATTAAGGCCTCCTTTTATTATTTATAAAATTAAATTTATTTCATTATTAAACTTAAACTATCGTGACAAACTAAACGTAAAGCAACCGTACATTCGGACCCCATGAACCCAGCGTTTTGCTCCCAAAGGGCTCACGGTTACTTGTAATTAATTTGATAAAGACACTGTATAATAGCATAATCCCAATTAAAATATACTAATGGAATAAGACTCTTTGTAACGGATTCTATTGCGATTTATTGGTATTATTTTATTAGGTAGGTACTACGCTGACCCTAAATAAATGTACGTTAAGGGCAGGAGGATAATGACGCCAATAAATTGTAAATCTACAAACAATTTCAAACATGTTCACAATATTCTTAAACCATAAAATCTCCCATTATTCTTAAAACATAGATTCGATTCTTCTCTAGTTTGAATCGTATACTTATCGTATGTAATTCGATTTATAACTTTCAATTTTCGAATTCTTATGTCGATCATCGAAAGAATATCTCGAGCTATAAAAATATTTTGAATTCCTACTAATTTAATAATCTAATTTTAATATTAATATTCGATACTATCGAGTAGTAGTATTGAGTACGTGTATCGAGTAGTTGACCATAGACACTCCTAGACTTAGCGAAAGCGTTCGCACGCATTCGATCTGGCAATTACTATGTTCGATGTATTTTAAGATGACACTCGTCTGCCGGCGAATGCTAATGCGAAACAATAAAACGCATCGCGATAGATTGTAATACGTCTAGGGGTACTGAATACACACCATTATACAGGCGTTAAAAAACGCACAATGATGCAGTCTCTCCTGAAGCGATTATCGACTGTCCTCAGCGCCCGCTTTTGTACCGAGTCGAAGAGGTCAAGCTGGAAATCCGGTGCCCCAGCAGAAAGTGACAGTGACAGCAGTACTCCATGTGAGCGACGGCAGTCGCTTCCTTATAAACCAAATCAAAAGGAGGCTCCTTATTCTCGCTTTCTAAGGACTTAGCGGACTCTCGGCTTCGATGTGAAAGCCTTGGACGCAACAGGGATCAACACATAAATGAAGTAATTAACTACTACAAACTATCCAGAACTAATTGCTAGAACTATTTACTTGAAGATGTGTGAATGTATCAAACTCAATACATCCGAAACCTCTATTCAGCTGAAGCCTTAGAGTATATTGTATATAGTTAATGTATCCTCTAAGGCTGAATCTAAATCAATTAACTCTAGTCTGCTCTCACTAGAGCTAAAAGGAATGATTAGTTTAAAAGGATCTTCAATTCCGCTTTAGAACTTTATTCCTTTAAGATAAATTATAAATGGCTATCCTACAAACAAAGATACATTTATACGATAGACAGAATTGGTTTAAAAGCTTATTCGTGTACGTACGGAAGTGAATGTTGCCCGATTCGAAAATACGCAGTTCCCTGAAAATGGCAACTTTATATTTTTAGTGGGGTGTATTTTTAGTGGGGTGTATTTCAGGCGCTGGCTTTTATGTCAAGGCCCCATGCTGAGCGGGCCGCGGCGTTTAAGTGATGGGCAAATAAACAAAAGGGGTAATACTCCTACCATGTTCTTTAGTATTAATACTTTAAACAAGTAGGTACTCGTGTCCCAGTCTCACTCTTCAGTCGGGCTCAAGGTGTGTACAGGAACCAACCAAAATCTTTGGAATCCAATCCAACCTTACTTGCAAGCTAGTGCACCTGTTAAACAACGGAGAAAGCGCTAGGTAGGTTTCTTCTCGGAGTTAGGCTAGACGGTAGTCGCTACAGAAAAATTCGACATAGCAATCATCTCGCGACCATTGCTGCTAAAAAGTAGTTGAAACGTCGTCGGGCTAAGTGTAAATAATACCAAATAAATCGCGACAGAATCTATTAAGAAGTGACTTTATTTCTACTTCTCTATAAGAAACGTCAATTTGACTTCACCTCGCCTGATGGTAAACTGAAGGCTAAGTCTCAAGATAGAAGGGTTATCATTACTGACACGTACCATGTTATAATGGTGGTACTCAGCTTGACGGCCTCTCATCAGATGCTTTTGCACGCATGCATGCCATTTTTTGCAGTCTCTGTGGTTTGACAGTGGTTGTACTTTAGCAGAATCGAGGGCCTGGTAAGGAATTCCAGGTCTTAATGATGCGGCAAAGGAAAGAATCTTCTATAAGTGTTACTTTCTTTATAATTCAGAACCTTGTACCGTCTGCATCAGATGCCAATAGTAAACTAAGAATGACCGGGCATTTATTAAAAATCGATACACATCAAGATCGAGAACGATCACAAAAGGCAATTAATAAAGGCAAAACGACCTACATAAAATGCAATTTGTCTTGCAAGAAGTTAAGACAAGCTGCTGACCTCGTTTAGAAAGCTCTAGTTTTAATCAAAGGTTGATTAATATCACCCCATTTGTTCATTGAATAATGCTAGTTAGTTCCAGTTTGTTTAACTTCGGTTCAGTTCCATACACACACAATTTAATTCTCACTAAACCATAAATACATATAATGACGCCTTTCTCCCTGAAGGGATAGGTAGGAGTGAACTAACACCCACATTCCACCAATCATTGTATTAGGTCCCACGTAATAGGGGGTAAGCCTATTGCCGTATTCCGGGCAGTATTGTTGACTCGAGTCATGCATCTGAGGCTGGGTCTGGGCTGTATATCTGTCTGATGTTAAACAGCCCTATCCGTTAGTCGCTTTGTACGACATCGCATGGGAAGATTTGTTGTGGCCCAAATTCTACTCCGCCGGTAACCACGAGGTGGTTATAAATTGCGTTAATAAAACTAATTTCAATGGATTCCCCATTGAAATTAGTTTCATTTGGATGTGTTATTCGCTTAAACTTCCGAAAATGTCATAAAATGGTTTGTTTATTTAAAAAACCAATAAAATATGGCATGAATACTTGTTGATGGTGTTGTGTAGTTTTAATAGCGTAAGCTGTCTATTTCATTATTAATTTATTAATGCTTTCATGCTAAATCTTTCATGCTAAATCTTTCATTCATGGTTAACATAACCTACAGGAATATTTTTCGACCTTAAGCATAGAAAACTGGAACTCTAGATTCTTATGAATATACATAATTCTAATATAGAATTTACTCTCGATTGAACATCAATGGCATTTGCATAATCTATATTTAATCAGACTATTATTATACTCTGTGGGCAGAAATAAAGGGGCCTGTTGACGTCATTATGATAATGGTGTTCACATATTATTGACAAGTCCTGATCAGTGAATATGGATAATATATTGGTTCGTACGTGTGTAGGTTTGACCTACATTTAAATTTTAATACATCTACGTAAGTTTTCTTGTCGTGGGCGGACTTGGTTATCATTAATTAGTCATAAATAATTAATGTGACTAACTTTGTATATAACACTTTATTGATATTCGCGTTGGAGGGGTTCAACTAAGTTCCGTTACTTTGCTAAGAATGAATTTACGTTGGCGTTTTTAAGACAGAAAGCTTCCATGTGGTACCCTAATTGACAACAATACATACGCTTCGAATAGATAATCTCCTTCTTTTTAAAAGTCGATTAAAATTAGCTGAGTCTTAGCCAAAGCATTGCAAGATTACGGAACATTCTTCGAGGAATACCTAGGTAATAATTCACCTGGAACAAAGAGATGAATTCTCGGCATAATACTTATAGTTCTTGCGCTATTCCTCAGAACTAAACGGTAGAGATGACTAAACTGGTTTATATAAATTGTAGGAAGAAAAATAATTACTGGAAAACCACCCTATACTTATATCATAATACACTGAAAAAGTATAAATGCAGAAATAAAACTAAATTGATAAACAAAACTAAATTCCACAAGCTGGCATGAATGACCGAAACGTCCAAACAAGAAAATACCTCTGCTTCAACTTCAACGTCTTCTTAATTAATGGCTTCTGCAGCAAATCGCCGCAATTTCGTCAATGTCAAAATACCTCTGCTATCTTAGAGCAATACTACTATACCGTGAAGATAAAGCTATAAAGAACGAAAATAAATGCACAGTTTTATAGTTTAAGGAGTAAACGGAAATTGAATTAATTAAATGCCTCATAAACTCGCATTGACCAGGATCCCATAAACTTGAGCCGTGAGAAATAGCATCGCATAAAATTTTGATGTTTTAGATGAATAGAAATGATATGAGTGATGTAATAACCAATTCTATCCTGCAAATTAAATCTCAACTAGTGAGGTGATCGATGAAGTGACTTGAGATGCTTAAATTGAGATCCTCGTAAGGATCACTTCAAATCAAGCGGCAAGATGTTACTTAGTAGTGGGACGCGCCTCGCGTGCGACCTTGTCTACTGAGGGTCATTTTAAATCAGATGGAAAAATGCTCGTGCTGTGAGTAGAAGTGATTTAATCACTTAAAAACTGCTCGTGGCTCGCTTTTATGTAGCCATGAAGAAATACACTTGAGGCTACTAAGAAATAAACTTGTGAACCTTTAGATCTATCTCTTTGATTGTGTGCACAATTGAACATAGCTAGTCTTGGTCATATTATATTTGTGTTCCAAATCTACCCTAACATATTTTATTTTAGCAAGCATATTTTTATACCTAATAATAAAATCACAACTCTCAGAGCGTAACATATTTTAGGACACACTTATGAACCACGAGACGTAATTTAATAAAACACGTACGTGACATTTATTTTGGTTTGCAATCTAATAACAAACCCTTTTAGCACACGGCTATGTGACAAAGATACACAGGGTAATTTTGTAAAAAAAAAACTGCGGGGTAGTCTTTGGGGACTGCCGATAGAAGCTTACGCCAAGTTTCCGAAAGGCTGATCAACGTCAAATTAACTAATCGGCTGTTAAATCTCTTGTCAAGTAGCAATTTGGTTGCTAGAAGCATGGTTAAGTAGTTTAATTTGATCATCTTGTTGGTTAACCAGCTATGTTACTTTCATGGTCGTGCAGATTAATATTAGAAATATCGGATACTTGAAACAATACATGGTAAATATCCCGATAGTTCTAATAGTAAAGTTACGAAACTTCTCCCCTAGGGGGGTAAATCAAACTCTTCGCGTACGACTGGTATAATTATAATGTAGAGAATAGAACAAGAAACTTTTTGTTGTGTTTTTAACAAAGAAGCTAAAGGTTTCACTTCATAAATGCGGTGCAATATTCATGCTATTTCCATTTATCTCTGCTTGCAATCATCTTAAAAGATTTCAACATTCACTCCGTTCCTAGCCGTATCATTTTTCACACAGTCAGTCCTTCTTCTCATAAGTCTTACTCTCGCATTATAACCTTATAAAGTTCACATATATCATTCCAATAATATCCAATCTCAAAAATCATAATCTCCACGCTCCCCTATCCCAGGAGACCTGAATTTGAGATGAAAATTAACGACGATACCCGTAAAAATGCGGTTAAAATAAGCAACGAAGCATCAAAGTCTACTGAAGTGTGTACGATTGCCTAATTTGGGATTTTCGGGGCTTCCCGCGAAATATCAAATTGCAAATTATGGTTTCTGATTTCTACTGACTGGCGAGAATCGAAAAGTTTCGTTGGAAATGAAATGTCAATATTTTGACAACATTTATTGCTTTATGTTACCAATCATTGTTAAAGGACAAAGAGTTGCTTTTTGTCCTTTTGTCTGAGGAAAGGTCACGGGTTCGTGTTTTTCTTTTATTTACAAATTGAAATAATATTTACAATAAAATGTTGAAATATGAAAGGACCCAATAGATTATTTTATTTTTGCAGTTCAGATCTTTTTCTATAATATTTAATTCCATTATTTGGCCCGGTAAAAATAAAAAGAAAAAGGTAGTAATCATAACGTCCTATCAGAAAAGCTATTGAATCCGTGTTCCCATTAGGCCTAAAACAGTTGGATAAAATGTGGATATTATCTATCTCTGTCTATCCTTTATATCTCTGTCTTAGCGTGAAAAATAATAACATCCTTAAATGTAATGTATTATAATATACCCTCATCAAATACGACGCCACTGTCATGTGTGCTACGGCGTAGCTTGTAATTCACGTAGCCGTAGCAACAGTCTACGAATAAACATAAATTATGCGGAATAATAATTTTATTATGTACGTAATTTTCCTCCTTCCTCATCCAACCGCCAATCCCGGTTACTTCCAAAGCTTGCATCTTGGGATCCGTAGTCCGTTCTATTACTCCTATTAATGATTTGATTTACTTTGCATGTATGAGGAGTCCGCCATTTTTACCGAAAAAATACCAACATTTAATGGCTAAAATTTAATGCCATTTTTTGCAGTGTCTGTAGCATTACAGTGGTTTTGCTGTAGCAGAATCGAGAGCCTGGTCGCATCCGAGGCCTCGAAGTCCGGGGTTCATTTAAATACTATTTGTCTTGATTTTTGCAACTAATTTGAGAGCGACTGCCGTGCCGTCTTCCTCCCAGCCTGAATTGTGATAAATGGCGACCAAACAGAAGAGTTGACAGACCGCACATAGGTATTGTCTTCCGTCTTGAGCTAACGACTATTGAAAGCCGGGGCCGACTTTTGAAACACGAAAGCGCTCAGATGAAATACCACTAAACGATGACCGATTCAAACGATATCCGGTTGGCATTTGGATGGGTTTTCTAGATAGGTACTGATCGATCCACGAACGCTTCACGAGTAGTCAAAAGTATTAACCTAATAAAAGGCATGACCCCTTACAAACAGAAAGGACCGATAAATAGATCCTTGTGGCACGCCCTTAGCAACAGGTGATAGATGGCCTACTTTCATTAAGAGCAACATGTTGCATTCTGTCATTAAGGGAGGCAACTAAATCTAGCGCTGCGTCTATGAAACTATTATGTTTGAGTTATCGCGTTTGCCTCCCCACTCCCTTCCGTTCCCCCATCCTCTCCGTTCTCCCTTGAGAGTGCGTGGTGCGTATCCTACTAATATTACAAACGTGAAAGTTTCAGAGGATAGATGGGCGTTTCTTACTCTTTTTACTCTTTCACACAAAAATTGCTGATTTACCCCTTTTTAGGGTTCCGTAGCCAAATGGCAAAAAACGGAACCCTTCTAGATTCGTCATGTCTGTCCGTCCGTCTGCCTGTCTGTCCGTCCGTATGTCACAGTCACTTTTCTTCGAAACTATAAGGCCTATGCTGTTGAAACTTGGTAAGAAGATGTATTCTGTGAACCGCATTAAGAATTTCACACAAAAATAAAAAAAAGCATTAAATTTTGGGGGTTCCCATACTTAGAACTCAAACTCAATTTTTTTTTTTTTTTTCATCAAACCCATACGTGTGGGGTATCTATAAATAGGTCTTTAAAAATGCTATTGAGGTTTCTAACATAATTTTTTTCTAAACTGAATAGTTTGCGCGAGAGACACTTCCAAATGTATATGATGTAAATTGCCATGCAAACTTCCACTAAAAATTGGTTCGAACGAGATCCAGTCAGTAGTTTTTTTTTTAATACGTCTTAAACCGCAATTTTCGCCTTTGCTACTACGGAACCTTTCATGGGCGAGTCCGACTCGCACTTGGCCGATTTTTGTATAGTGCGCAAATCTCCGGAATAGTGGTTATAACCGACTAAAACTGCATGCCATCTTAGGTTGCTGGACGTGAAATAGGTAGGTAGTGCCATATCTTGAAGGTGAAATTGACTTTTTCTGCAAACATCTTGGTACATACTCATACATCATGGAAAATACCAGAAATTTATGTGGCTATTACACTTTTCCAATTTCCAAAAATAAACCTATAGTCTATAATATCTTTGCCTATAGTATACGAATCATTTATTTGTGCTACTTTGGTAGTGAAAAACTAAAACTCAATATAATTTCGGACAATTTGAACACTTGCAAACGAAGCACGTAGGTAATTCTTAGTGCATTGAACTACCCGCATAAAATGTAGTATTTGTCAGCTTTCCTTTCACCGATCGGCCGTCAGCAGACGCCTTTGTGTACCCTCGACATTGAACAACTGCGAGATTATTTCCAGGAAATACTTCAAGTCATTGAAACTTTCAAAGTCAAAGCCTCCACTTGAGTACCTCCCTATTTTTCAAAGAAACTTGATTTCTATTGTGTTTTCGACCCTACTCTTTTCCTTTCTATTTCAGCTATAAGAAGTGTTGAAAAAACTGGTTTGGATTTCTGTGACTAATACTTAGATGTTTTTTTTAACAATAAATATTAGTAACCGAGGTTACTAACATCTCCCTAACCCCTCCAGCTAAGCTAATACGTATAACGATCGTAAGGAGTTGTCCTGGCAATCAAGAGGTCTCGGGTTCCTGGCATTTTCAACGACTAACCACTCTTAACACAAGCAATTTAGTAAATTAGTTGGAGGGGTTAACGGAAATACTAGTAATTTCCGTATTTAGCAGAGCTCTAAAAATAACTACTTTTAATGTAAAAATTAAAAGTTTTTTATCGCGAAACTACAAAATAACCAAAAAGTAATTTCTTCTCTTTATTTATACTTTGTTATTTTAAACCTAATTCTTTTGTTAACTAATTGAGAAAGGCTTAAACGGTGGCAGTTAATCTTCAACCAATTACAAGCCTTTACTGAAATGGAATAGAGAATTAGGGGGAGGCCATCATAACTCACTTTTATTTCTACAAGGTACAGTGTTTGGCAAATTTGGTATTATTACAATCTGAGTTTTGCGAATCTGGTATTTCCTTCTGTTAGTGTCGGGTAAAACATCCCTTTACCTTTAACTGCTTGTTAATAGGCGCAAAAAGAAGAAGATGGGCATGATTCTCTCTATGAGCCCCCTAAAATCCCACCACCATATGGATCTCGTGGGAGGGGGACCCACGGAAATAAATTTTCTGGAGTAGAATTTCTTGAAAATCTTAATATTGGCGCCTTGCCATTAATACTTTTATAATACACTAGCCTTCCGCCCGCGGCTTCGTCCGCATGAATCTCTCAACCGGTTGCAATCAAACAAACGTAAGATTTTACCAAGACCTTACTAACGAAAATACCGTATCAAAATCCGTTTTTCAACAAACATTTCCAATGTACAATTTTATATTATAACTAGTATAGATTTCACTTGACATTAGCAAAATCGCTGCAGAAGTCACTAAGAGGACGAAGCTACAAAGATGCTCTCGTGAAAAGTGGTATTGTCGCTGTTGCCTAGAGTACAGCCCGTGTACCCCGCAGCGAGCAGCCCCTTTCTCGTCACGATTTCCGTCACGCGTCTCCCCGAATCTTCGTAAACGGGACAACGTATCAGCATAATTTTATTGGTGCCTTTATTCCCTTTTACTGTTTCACGCGTCGCTTCCCCATACTCGGCGAATGACGTGATGGGCCGCTTAACTCGGCGCGCAACGCTCTCCGTAATTGCAGCTTTGATGTACTGTTATTATCAGTCGCCATTTTAATCCAATGTTTTTTGGGTGAAATTTTACATGCATGTTGTTTATACGTGTCGAGGATTCGATTTTGTACTATATCTTTTTATTGAAATTAATAGAAAATCAGATTAGGTAGGTACAGATTTTCAGGGAATCTGAAGGAAACCTCTGAGTCCCTTGACATTCAGCGTTGGCCATCCCAACCTACGCGTTGTTTGGGGATCAAGGTAGTACGTAGGCAGATACTTAAATATCCTATTAAAATTTATAATTTGAAATATAAAGGCACCTTTACCACAGAATAAATATTACCTTAATCAAAGGATATAGATATCTTTTAAGTAAGTATGTCTAAATTGTTAGGTAATTTAGATGTAATATTATTATAGGGTAATAAATAATAGTTGAGATATTAATTAATAATGTATTTAGATACCTACTTCATCTGTAATTTAGTCCCGTCTACGACTTTTTCTGAAAGGACCAAAGGACCCTCGTAGAAATAAATCTTTTGAAGACTATTATGAAACACGCTCTTTCATACAGGTAAGTACCTACCTACATTAGAAATAAATAAGTAATAATTACAGATATTTAATTAAATATGTACCTATATGTCTATTTACTTATATATAATTAATTATATACATAAATCAAACAATTTATCGTCGCGTCGATCGTCGTATCAAATCGTCGATAGCATAATGGTTAAGGAGTCGGCCTTGCGATCGCGATGTCCCGGGTTCGAATACTGGCCATTACACTACCGACGTGAACCTACTCCTAACAGAAGCTATTTAGCTTATCTGGAGGGGTTAGAGAGAATATTAGTAATATCGGTTACTATAATACTTTTATTATTTTATATAAAACTAGTGTCAAAACAGCGGTACCTTCCTAACAATGTTTACGTTGCTCGCCGGATGAAACAGCCACATTGTACCTAACTTTAAAGTAATAGTGGTAATATGCTAGATGAAAGACACATAACGCGGGTAATGCACAACGAGCTTAATCGACCACCTTCAAATATAAACAACTTCTTAACAACACCGGACAACTATTTACAAACCAACATACCTGAAAAGGTTATACAAAAATGTATCTATTTATCTAACCAAATTATTCCAAGATAATCTGTCTACTTTAATCCTTTAATAACCGTTATAATCTAATGCTATACATATAACGATTACGATAACTTATTTTATAATAAACTTACTGTTTAAAACTTTGACATTTACAAGATTAAACTGCAATAAAATGTGCCCGATTTCGGACAACTCATCTCAACGTAAATTAAACTACACAAGCCGAAATATGACGCTGTCTATGAGTATGTTTACGTATAATCACGTGCTTGTCACTTACCGGCCCGAGGCTGTCGAACCCGTGGCGGAGCGCTAGCTGGCGTACCTCGTCATGCGCCACGGACCTCTTGAAGCGCACGAGGAACGTGTTGGTGAAGACCTCACGGGAGGCAGCCGCGGCTATCAGCACAGTCGCAGCCAAGCATTGCAGCCACATGTTAACGCGATGGCCGTCGACGGCTGACTGAGGCCTTACTCCCGCTGACGTCACCATATATCGACCGTCTCCTGACGCATGCGCTACCTTACCATTCAGCCACGATCGCCTTAACTCCACGTCCGTCCGAGCCTTTTCACAGATTATAAAAGGACGTCGTCACACACAACCATTGTTTTGGATGAACAACCTAGTTTCATGCATTGGATTTAACCGTAACGACATCTTTGTGCCGATGATAGGAGGCTTTATTTTCTGATAAACTGAAATTAGGTACAGTAGATAATTAGATGTGCCCTTAGGATCAATGTTTGTAAAGTTTGTTCTATTTCAGAGTTGATCAGAATGGTTTCTATTCGTAATTTCAAAGACAAACATATTTTGCAGTACCTACTTATCTTGCTACATTCTATCCTCTCTTAAAGTCAGGCCAGGTTTTTTAAATCTATAGATATCCAGTACAAAGGTAGCAAACAAGTATAAAAATAAACGGTCACGGCTCAACCCGCAGGGAATTTTGCTCCCGTACTGCAACCTATGGCACCAATTTCGGTTATTTCAGACGATAATCTACCCCTATACCAAATTTTAACCAGATTTGCCAAGTCGTTTAAGCGTGATTGAATAACAAATATCCAAATATTTTTGCAAATTTTCAGGATAGAGAACAAGCAACTCGTTAGTCCCATAGTAGCCAAAATCAGCCTCTCATAAAATGAAAGGCAGGCCCTAGGCCCCTATCGGACCTTAGCCTCGGTTGCAACCGGTATCATCGTTAGGAAGACGATGATGACTCTACTCGCAAGCTAACTAAGTAAGAGTTCTGCATTTTATTCAGTACCTTTCTATCTAGATGCTTTATCTAAAAGGTATCTTTACGCACCTGTGTCGGCAACAGATTCCATGAAATAAGCAATTTACTACTTCTACTCGTATTCTAAATATTTTTCTTTACGACAAAGGCACCGAAATTAGTATTCCCTCTAACCTCTCCAGCAGCAACAGTGACGAGGGGTCCCTATTTATAACCCGATTCCTAACGGCTTGTCTTTGTCCCACCCAGGCGCGGTCCGAGGGGGGGGGTCACAGGGGACATGACCCCCCCCAAAACCCAGCACGTCAAATTAAAAAGTCTTCATAAAATTTGCAAAGTAATTATATTGTAATATTTATTCCTTGTCGCGTCTTTTAAATGTCAAAAATTGGTAAAATTGTAATTTAGGTAGCATTAAATACTCTTAAAAATACGAAAGTTTTGCTACGTAAACGGGAAATCAAGGCATAATCGAAGCCCTATGGCGCCAAGCGTGGATGTGGACGACCTGTCCGAGGTCAGTTGGACAGAATTAAAGCGGCACTCCGGGCTGAGCGAGCTTTAGGCGGCGACGACGACCAAGCGCTAGTTTCCGAAATTGTTAAAGACGGGGAAACTGGTCCTCATACGAAAGGCGGCTTTCCGCTTACCGACCTATAGTGTTACCTGACGAGGTGTGAAAGCTCTTTGAAAGAGTTATTGCAAAGCGCCTCGTCGAGCACCTTTTTAGACCGACCTGGCGGGTGGTCAATATGAATTCCGCCAGAGACGCTCCACTGTGGACTGTGGATGCCCACTTGTGGGCCAGGTGATGTTGGTGGTTTCTTTGGACATCTCCATCGCATTCAACACTTTGCCCTCGAGTTGCATTAAGGAGACGCTCATGTATCACGAGTTATGAAGTGCCTCTCCACCCTCGCCGCATAGCCCGCGTAACCGATGGAGAGAGCCGTCAGCTACCTAACCGCGTCCGACCTCGGCTGGCGAGAGATGTCGTGCTGTTTTCCGCAGGGATTGGTTCTGCGCCCGCTCCTGCGGTATACTCCATCGGATACGTCTGGGTATTCGCGGTGAGCTCGAGGACGGTGTCACCGTCACGTGCTATACGGATGACACGCCAGTCATGGCATGCGTTGCTACACAGCGCGAAGCGACCATGAAAGGCACGACTGCGGTTGCCCATAACGATAGCCAATGGTCCTGCATAAAACCGAGGCCATGTTCTTTTATGGACCCCAGCGTGCGCCACCTAGGGAACCAATCTCATAGCGCGAGGCACTCCCGTCGGCATCAAACCCCATATGAAATACTTGGCTCGTTCTCGATGGCCGATGATACTTCGGCAAACTTTTCCGAAGTCTGGCCCCCAATCTGAAAGGCGCAGCTGCCGCTTTGGTGGGGTTGCTGTCCAACTTGAGGGGGGCAAGAAGATGGCCAACTAGGTCTTCAGAGGGTACCGCACGATCTCCTTCAAGGTGTCGGGTCTCCTTGGCGGAACCATACTGTGGTACCTGGAGGCGAGAGCCTTTTCGGTGCAATACAGGTACTGAAGGGTGGCGCGGATGTCTCCACTGATATGAACCCGAGCCTCGAGAAATCGAGGCAGTGAAGTCCCAGCGCCGCCTGGATGTGGTGGAGGAATGGAAGTTACAACTTCGGCAACCAAACACAAGGCACGTCGTAATAGCGGCGGTAAAGCACATCATGGAGGACTGACTAGGAGAGGCCTCACAGGTGCCTCTTGTACCAGCTGACACAGGTGATCACCGGACACGTGTGTTTCGGGAGTCACCTACGGCGGATCCAGAAGGAGCCAACGCCTGAGTGTCATCACTGTGATGCAAGCGAGGACACGGGGCTGCCCACACTGACTGAATGCACGGCGTGAAAAACACCGAGGTAGATCTTTGTGGCGGCCCTGGGGTTGGAAGTTGTCTCCCTCAGCACGTGCCTCACTCACAGTCATGTTGCAGAGTGCGAGTGTGTGGGGTGCCGCCGCTTCCTTCTGCAAGCTAGTAATGCTCAAGAAAGAGGTGGGGGAGCGGGGACAGAGAAGACTCAAGTCCCTTCCGTCCCGCATAGTCCACAATGCGCGAAGGCGACTCGGGCGTCGGAGGCTTTTTCATAGGGGTGATAGGTAGAGCCCGGGAAAAGATGGGGACACCGAAGTGTGAGGGATATACCAGTGGCAATCTCAACCTCGGCAAATAAAGATCTAACCCAAGACGGTGTGCAATTATAGTTGGTTTGAGTCCGACATAACCACTCCCATCGGCTTGGGCTTAATGCCATTGGTGTCCGAGTTAACAGGCATACAAAAATCAGGCAAATTCAAATAGACAGATCCATGTATACAAATATATGCACTAAGCAAGAATCGAACCCGTACCTCCTACACAGCAGTCGAATTCACTACCACCACGCCACAGAGACTCTTAATTTTATTAATTTTAGTCGATTGGAGCCCGACATAGTTCGAGTACGAGGGGGGGGGGGGTGTAATTGCCGCACTTCGGTAAGTGACCCCCCCCAAAATGTGAAGCTGCGACCGCGCCTGGTCCCACCATTATCCTACATGCAAGCCGTTGAGCTATATAACATCAATGTAGTGTTTGTGCTTAGTATAGGTACATATATAGTGAAGGTGGCAAAAGCAGAAAGCGGTGGGCAGGGGCAAATCAATTGATCGCATGGTGCGTGACAAACCACTTAGATCGAGGTAAAAAAAATCCAATGGCTTTCCTTTTCAATATTTTCACCCTTCGTCACCGCCAGCTAAGCTAAATTGCTTGTGATAGGAGTATTTTGACGTCGGTAATGTAAGTAATGACCAGAATTCGAACCGAAGACCTCCTGGCCATGGACATAACTGCGAGCAACGCGGAGTTGATGGTGAGTGCTATAACCCGCGCCACGTATCTTGGACCTAAATCGTAAAACATATGAGGCACTGGCGCCCGCAGATTGCTTTGTAATGTCTATGCTTGGTGAAATTGAGTTCGTTAGCACCTTGGTCATTTCTCCCCGAAAGGGCCGCGGTAGCATCCCGTGCTATCCTCAAAAGACACCCAAGAAATGTGTACTGCGCGTATAGGGCACATTTTGAGCACATTTTAGGTCCAAGATACGTGGCGCGAGTTATACGTCAGTTAAGTCAGTTGAACACACCATCAACTTACTCGTGAGGAACTACTTAGGTATTTAGCTTGAAGTTATATGAAATCGGATCCCTTGAGGGTGGGTGCTCTTAATGACTGCGATCTTAATAGCCAAGCAAGTGTGTATTTTATACTGGCCTTTAAAGTTTCACATTTCATGATATACCACATTTACGGCAATTAATACAATCGCGTAAAGTGGTTCCAGGCAGAGGAGAGTTTTGACCACCCCATCGCTTCCCATGTGATGTCGTACAAGGCGACTAAGGGATAGGGCTGTTTAACATCAGACAGATAAGTATTCGGCTTGATTCGTGCGATTCAAGCCGAATACTTATCTGTCTGATGAGCCACACAGCCACACTAGGTTTTTTCGTTACGGAATTTCTGGATTCGGTCTCCACGCACAAGGCCCGCGATAGAAGCTATGCAATAACTTAAAAATTAAAAAAACTTTTGTCGTTGACTGTACTTATGTTAAATGAGACTTGAAGCGACGCAATTATTACGTAACTATACCATCTAATCTTCTAATATATAAAAATCAATGCCACTTTTCGTTGTTATTTTATAACTCAAGAACGGCTGAACCGATTTGGCTAATTTTAGTCTTGAAATATTCGTGGGTGTCCAGGGAAGGTTTAAAGGATGAGAAAATAGGTGCAGCGGGAACGGGAAAAATATGGCGATACGAAGTTCGCCGGGACAGCTAGTTAATCCATATATAAAAAAAAATTAAAATTTTAAAAACCCCCGACTTTTACTTTTTATAGGTTCTTTTTGGCTCGGGGGTTTTTTTAATTTTTTATTTTTTTATTTCATGCTTTTTATAGGTAACCGCTTAACCCATTACCATAAATTTTGCTGTATCGTGATGTATAAATTATCCTCCATTTCCCTTGACACTACTGCGCGGCACTACTAATAGTGTCACGGGAGATTTCTATTTCCCGTGACACTACCAGTAGTGCCATCGGTAAAACTGCATTTCCCGTGACACTACTCTTTCGCAAGTAGTGCCACTGGAAATTTTATCTCCCTTGGCACTCCTAGGTTATCTATCCTTTTTTTTGATACCCAATACGGGTATATTTGAAAATATTAGATTTTGCATTGCCACTTTCACTCCTCATATCTTTCAAATGGCTGAACCGATTTTTATTAAACATAGCTAAGAACATTCTCGACTAAACCATCTTTCAAACAAATGAAACAGAATCGAAACAACACACACACCCATACACACGTCAAACTTATAACACCCCTCTTTTTTGTCGGGGGTTAAAAATCAAGTTAATTTTGTCACCTGCTGATTAAGTAGGTAAAGCCCGACCAGTAAAATAAAATACCTCGCCATATTGCGGTAAACTATTGGAACTAATTTCTTCATATGGTAACAATCTATACAATGTCATTATGGTCATCTGTCAGTGTGGTGTCAATTGTGCGTGTTGTTGAGTTTGAGAGCGCTACAAAACTACAAAACTATAGTAATATGCCGAAAACTATTAAAAGCCAGTTAAGAAAAGTAATTTATAATATAACAAAGTATTTGTCGGATAAAAAGTAGGAAGGATTGGACTCTGTTCCTCTAAATAACATCACGGACCTTGTTGTCAACATGACGGGTAAGTACATCATAGAGTACGTGCAATGAAATTGGCCTAAACTACTGATTTTACTGTGACTAATTATTATTCACATTTTTAGGTATATCCCGATCTTCTGTAATAAAAATACGAAGAGAAGGTCAAACGTCAAATGTATTTTCTACGCCTAAGAAAAATAAGCCTAACGCAAAAAAGAAAATCATGCTCGATTATTTTGATCTCTGTGCTGTTAGGCATAAAATACAAGAATTTTATGCAGTCCGAAAAACAATATCGCGTGGTCCCTGTTCTATACATAGTGTAATGTAACTGTATGTCTAACTTGTATTTACCATTCCAAGCAGTAAACTATTATACGGATACTACTGTGTTGTGATTTGTGCCCAGTCCTTGTAAGTCTATAACTCACTTTTGTGAATAATAGCAATGAAAAACATGACAGCCTCCGTGGCGTAGCGGTAGTGAACGCGGCCGCTACGCACTAGGCGCGGGTTCGATCCCCGCTCAGTGCAAATATTTGTGTGCATTAAATATGGGTATTTGCATTGGTCTGGTCGTGCCTCGGAGAGCACGTTAAGCCGACGGTCCCGGTTGCCATAAGAACATCTATGGCAGTCGTTACGGGTAGTTGGTGCCCTAAAAAGTCCAAAAACAACGGTCTAGCTGCAAAGCTTCGATATCACCTAATGTTAACATTGGGGCGTGGAGGTCAGGTGGCAATCGCTTCACGGAAAATATCGAGGTCTAGCCAAATCTGTAGCTATGACTGGTAAAAGCGGACCCCAGACTCCAAGCTGAAAGCTTCGGATGCGACTGGGAATAACGCTAGGAGGAAGAAGAAGCAATGAAAAAGTCACAGTTTTATATTAGGTGTCATTCCGTGCTTAATTGCGGGGAAATAAAAGCCTGCTGTGCAATTCACTAACAAGCACAACGATGCGACAACGATGCGAGTCGCAACGATGTGCGCGATAGACACTGTCATTGGTCGATTTCCAATGACGTGATACAATCTGACCAATGACAATCTACGTTGCGCCTCGCATCGTTGTCCGCATCGTTGTGCTCGCTTAGTGAATTGCAGTACTGTTCATAAGCAAGTGTGTTGAAAAAATAGTTGTACACTTGGCATTTTACATGTGTATCACTATACTTGGTGTTGTCATAATCATAGTGTTTTTGGCGCCCCCAGTACGGGTTTTTTATTTTATTGGTCGGACTTTACTATTGCGATTTTGATGTCGAGCAGTTAATAGTGTGGTGTGCCACTCCGAGTAATCCTCGCTCGCGCCGCAGCTATGGCACGCAGTCGTTGGCACCTACCTTTTCCTAAGCAGATGGTATAAAACTCTCTATACTATACCGAAGATCCTTCCACTTCAGTAGGATGACCAGGCGAGGCTCCTGCTCCCCTTATTTATTGGCCAGCGTATTGTAGAATAGAATGATATTCTTTCGTATCAATGATCCTCTTTTTCACTAATGTAGTGTTTGTATCTACGGTACCTATCTACGGAATAAATACTCACGCTGTCTCACGTACAGGAATAGTTACCCTATTTATATATTTCATCTATGGGAATAGTGGGGTTAGCTGTCATTGAGTCAGTCGACGATTGACATTAGACGCGTGCGGACCATAGACTAGATAATCATGAGCGAAGCTTGAAGGATCGAGTATAGATACTATAAATGAAAGGACTGACCGCTGGCCATCTACTACTACTTCCACTGGGAACACCATTGACTAGACGGGACTGACACCATTGAAGGGCTGATCCCCTTCTGAGTAGGCCATTTCTCTTAAATAAAGACTGCCATAAATATTCGTATAGCAACCGGGACTGACACGCGGCACGAGGCACGACTAGGCCAATTCAAATACCTACAATTGATACACATACAAATGATTTGCACTGAGCGGGGATTGAACCCGACTCTCCTGAGTAGCGGTCGCGTTCACTAGACAGAGGCTGTAGACTGTAGTAGAACTGGTAAGATTTGTGGGGCCACTACCTCAACTTCCTCGACAACGAAGCTAATATTATAATAAAACTAATTAATAAATAAAAAATACAATTTACTCTCATATTTCGTAACCATTATCACAAATAAGTTGTTGTCACAAAGGAGCTTGTTTAGATACAATTTATATTAAAACTATGTTTTAACATTACAGATCTCATCTGGGAATTGTTTCTAATGAACGGTTACATCTTTACATGAATTAGCCACAACTCTAATTGGCCAATCAGGCAGCTGTTGGGGCGGGAGTATTTCCTGTTCCTGATGCACATTGTTGTTCCATAGCATGTGATGGAGGATGTTCCAATACATTATCTATCAATCCAAAAGCTTTTGCTTCAACTGGAGACATAAAACAATCTCTCTCCATTGAAGACTGCACTTTTTCTAAAGGTAAACGAGTATGCCTGACATACAAATCATTTATCTGTGCTTTCAGCTTTAAAATCTCTTCAGCTTGAATTTGGATATCTGTTGCCTGGCCTCTGACTCCCCCAGAAGGTTGGTGGACCATGATACGGGAATTTGGTAGTGCATGTCTCATACCAGGAGCTCCAGCTGCGAGAAGAAGGGACGCCATACTGCACGCTTGTCCGACACACCAGGTAGCAACAGGCGGAGTTATATACTGCATTGTGTCATATATTCCCAATCCAGCAGTAACATTGCCACCAGGGGAGTTAATATATAAATGTACAGGTTTTTTACTAGATTCTGATTGTAAGAATAGCAGCTGAGCTACGATGAGCGAACTGATATCGTCATTTACAGGGCCCATAAGACAGATTATCCTTTCACGCAGGAGTCTCGAGTATATATCGTAAGCTCGCTCACCTCTGCCTGTTTGTTCTACAACAATAGGAATCATACCAAGCTTCAAAGGACCACTGGTACAGATTTGTCTCGGGAAATTTCTGCATGTTTTCGAGTTGATTCTAGGTGCACCTCGAGCAACTTGCCGCACGAAACTTAGTGCCATTTCTATATTTGTAATCAGATTTGAAAACTTATTGATGTTTACTATAGTATCTTCTAAACTTTTCAATGTCGACTGATGATAAAATGTTCGTCAAATTCTACTTTGATTATCAATTTATGATTTTCAATACAAAATATTATATACGATTTGACACAAATGACATTACAATGACAATGATTTTTTCACAAGTTTTTGACAATGACAGTTGACATTACTGCAAAGTATTGCCATTAAAATAATTAAAACTCTGAGATGCTACCACAGATTACAGCCATCTACCGAGTACCGAGTCTCTTTTTTTTTCATACCACTAAAATACACGGCGACGATGGAAAGTGGTTACCGTGGCCTATGGACGAGAGACCGAGAGACGACTCACGAAATAGCGAAAATGATGGTAAGCATTGCACCTCGGGTTACCGTCAGGTGGAATGGAATCACATTGAAGGATCGAATACAAAGTGAAACAAAGTTCTAAAACCTCTTTGTGTGGTGGGACCACCTTAGACTAATGGCAAAGAGACCACCAGTTCGAAACGCGGCCCTAGTTTGAGAAGGGTAACTATGCTGAATGCAATTTCATGGACGGCAGTAGCGATAGGTACAATTTTTCAAAAGGGAAGCCGATGATTTTTTTTACCGTGATCTAGTTATGCACCATGCGATCCATATTTTGATCTCGTACTATATCTGCAAAAAAACAAGCCATCCGGAATCGTGATAAAGGGATCTCTCGCCACTGATTGGCGGAATGCTCATTCAACACCTAATTGGTATAAAAAAAGTGTCTAAGTACTTCATGCATCCTACAGTCATTTAACACATTTTAAACAATAACAGACAAGCAATACTTCTCATTAAAAAAATATTTTAATAATCATTACTCTGATATCACCACAATGTCTTGTATAAAATCACTAAATATGCACTTATAATTACAATTTTCTGAACATAGTTTTAGTTACACGATAAATAATGTTACCATGATAATTAAATCATTTACTTGGTGCCTGTCGACGTCTTAACTTCATTAACGCTTCCTGCCTTTTCTTTTCGATTATAGACTTTATGTCTGTAACTTTAGTGTTTGATTCCTGATGAGAGACTTTAACAGGTTTATTTTGGTAGATTGTTCCCGAACTTGGCACCCTAGGTTGAAACTTCTTAGGTACAACTTCTTGTCGTTTAGGCACTAGTAGTACATCAGTTTTCTTGGCAACATCTGACTTTGAGGTCATTTGTGTAAGTTGTGTAGACGGAACTGGCTTCTGTGACGATGTAAAGGGCAGAAGTCGTTTTGCCATTAGCTTTTCTCTTGCAAGCTGATGTTTCTTTTTTATTTCATCAGGTGTGCATCTTATAGGAGAATCACCAAGATCTAAAATGAGATAGAATGGCATAAGATGGATTGAAAAGGTATTTTTATGATATTACAGTAAACAAGTAGGTTATTACATTGCAAGTTAAGCAATACTAGTCAGAATTCTTCATAGAATGTCAATTAATCAATCAATCAATCAGGCCAAAGGTACTGCAAAAAAGATCCAACAACCTGATCCAACTACAGAACTTTTATAACACCAGTGTGTTGAAGAGCATGGCAGTAACTTCCTGAGAAATATTAAAGTTTAGCCATTTCACAATTCAACGAGTAATTCGCAACTGTGTTGAGTAAAGGTTCAGAGAATGAGTCCAAGATAATTTGTTCTTTAAACATGTTGGATGTTATCTCTGATGGCTTGTATCACATAGACTGTGTGCCAACCTAAAAAACAAATCAGAAAAGGAGGTGAATTTACCTGTTTCTGCTTCCACATCTTTACCAAATGGCATTGAATTGTATCTACTGAAAGACATTCCACTGGTGGACGGTACATTCACACTGGTTACTGAAGGAGATACAGGCATAGAACTATGTCGACTAAATAAGGATTTCGCAGATGGACTACTCTCATGCGCAATCAATTCTTTTATAGTCCAATTACTACTGGATGCATTTGATTTACTTTTTGATTTAGATGTGTCTGTTTTACTGGGCTGTTGAGTTAACCTTTCCAATGCACTATCATTCAAATTACCAAGTATATTGTCAAATGAATCATTGTTTAACTTTGGAGAGTCACAATTTTTTACATTATTGACTACCGGTGATTTTATACTATTTAATATGGCATCCATTGAATCTTGATCCATTTTAAAATTAAGGTCTGATTTTAAAGTTTTATTGTTTGATCTGGCATCTAAACATGGTTTTTTTGTAACTGGTTCATTTTTGATCTTTTCTTCAACTATTTGACTAGCCTTTATTAGACACTCATTCATAGAATCGTCTGATTCTAAAGCAGCATCTGGTTCAGGTTTCACAAAGTTAGAACTTAGAACATTTCTTCTCAAACAACGAGAATTACTTCTCAATCTGCTTTTAGGAGAATATTCTGGGCTGGCATTAAAAATATCATCTTCACTACCAGAATTCACCTTTTCTGGACAGTTATTTTGAGGCCTCTTAGCTACTAATTCATTCAGTTCAATTAATTCTTGGAATAACTCAGTCTTTTTTTGAGGTAGTTTCATAGGTCTTCGTTTTGGTAACTGTTTTTCAATTAATTTAGGTTTTATAGTGCGTTTTGATCTACGACTGACTGGAGTAGAATTTTTTAAACGTGAACTAGCTGCATGCTCTGATTTTGGAGTATAAAAGTTCCACACCACATCGGTTTCGCCTTCAGCTCCATCTTGAGTGCACAGGAAAGGCACAGGGCTGCCGTTGTCCGAGTCATATATCGAATCACTATCCCTGGAAGGTGACTCTGGTTGCGGTTCCGGTGTCGAACACAATACTGAAATTACATTATAATTCTTACAAATTAATCAGTGTACATAAAATGTTTAAGACATCAAGTATTGGAAGTGTAAATAATCTAAATTCCTTATTGTAAATGAGAAGTTTCGGAATAATGAAAACTTACTTTTACTTTTATTCTTTACAGACACCATGTTTTTTGAAGTGTGGTTATTTCTACTCATAAGGATGGTAAATACTGGTAATGTAAATTTATTTTCTGGTAGATTTCATTGAAAATTAGAAGAACTGGGGGTTTAAAACTCATAAAGAAGCAATCGCTTATAAATCACAATATGAAACAAACGTAGAACGACATTTTGTCAATATTATTTTGGGTTATGTCAACGCTGACGCTGTCAAGCTGTCAACAAGGTTTACGTTCGAAGAGCACGCAAACGGTATTTTAGTGAGAACTATTTTTATCCATCTGAAACATAATATATTATTATTATTTATAATTATTGCATTCCAGCAAAACAAACTATCATATACAAATAATATTTCATGTTATTAATCCTTCATTGACCCCAATTCTGTCTTGTCACAAGCTAACTAAAATAAGCTAAAAATCTCTAAATGTCAGTTTAGTCCTGTCAAAATGTAATTTCGTATTCTGAGAACACACAACTAACTTAAAATTAGCTTGACACAACTAAAATTAGAGAAAGTACTCAACTGTCATTTTTGGTTAAACGGTATTCTGTTGTACGTACATGCACTAAAATAAGAAATGTCAAACTAAAATTAGACATCATCTAAAATAATGCCAATTGTCGTTCTATATACGCTTAAAGCCTTTATAAAGCTCTATAAATCGTCGATTGATTTGGATTTTATAAATAACTAGCGGACCCCGCGATCTTGCCAGGTACGTGGACCGAGAAAAACTGTATTTGCTTGGTTAAGACTGAGAAATATCACAGTTTGTTTACTATTTGATCAATAATATGCACTAATTATCATTTGTCGGCATTCTAAAGACTTATTAAGATAAGTTTTTACAGATTTTATGAAAATCTTTATCGTTCATTCTTAATTTTTTAATAGTTGTAACACTCGTTTTAGCGACGTCAATTCAAATTTAGTGCTGTCTTGTGCTTAGCAAACACTAAATTTAGTTTGACATAACAACAGAATACGGTTAGAAATGTCAATCGCTTATCTAAAATAAGAAAATTTTAGAGAAATTTAAGTTTAGAGATGGTAACGTCAGAATTGGGGTCATTATGGATAATATAAACTTTAATTCTATTTTACTTTTATACAATTTATTTTTTAGCGGTGACAATACTTTACAAATTAAAAGACAAATCTAAGGATTAGGGATGCCCAATTTAAGCATCGACTTCGTATTTATTTTGCGAATAGTTCGATTATTAAGATTCAATTATTCGAATTCGGTTCGAATTTTGATAAACAAGAATGAAAGTCCATATAAGTTTACTCATGTAAGACATTGAATTTAATAAAAAGTATATCAATATTCAATAGTTTGCAAGGTGATGTATCGCCCTTGCTTTTACTTTATGCATTGAAAATAATGTATTCAATCATTTAATCAATTCGATGGAAATGCACTGAAATGCATCACATCAAATTAAACAACATAATATGTCTTCATCATTTGTCTGTCAACAAATGAGTACAGAAAATAAACTGATCAAAATAATAATGTAATGAAAAATGTTAGGTCAATTCGAAACTGGTGGATTTAAATGAAAGGACAGTCAGAGGAAGCTCGAGAATGATGAAAGGACGGAAACAGATGACAGGATCTTGTCTCTGGTGAGAGGCTGGTTTGTCTGCCTACTTATGAGAAAAAAAATCTGAGTAATATATGAAAATTGAAATGCCAGTACCAGATGCGTGAATCAATCATCATCACTAAGCGAAGCAGGGCAATAAAGCATGTCAAATATATTCTTATAGACATCTGTCGCGAGAAGCACTGTGTCTCTTTCGAGGGCCTGGCAGTGCAACTGGCGAAAGTGATGTAGATCTTTACGGACGTATCTGACATGCAATGTTCCTCTGCTTCGCTTAGGGATGAGGATTGAATCACGCATCTGGAATGAGAAAGTAACCGTTGATTCCAAATGTATGGAATCAGCTAACTACCCTTATATCTTAGTCAGATCATTGACATACACAAATTGGCATCGAGAAGGATATAGTTCTTGGGCGCCCCGTATACTGCCAGGTGAACACGCCTCGCAAGGCATCACCGATATCCATCATTAACTAAATCTTTGCTCAATTAGTCACAACAACGGTGGAAAATTACTCTAGGGTACTTAGCTGTTTTCATAGCGATGCTGTATCCGTTACAGCTCTGTAATTCTATAACATTATTTCCATATTCATAATTTATTCCACGAAACTTTATGCTGACACAAGACTGAATTTGATTGTCATAGACATGAGAAAAGAAGCAATATTTGAATTTGACATAAATTAAATATCGACGGCCAGTGAGTTAAAAAGGAGGTTTATTCGTGAAGGAACTTCACGACATTCCCCACGCGAAATAAAATTGAAAATTATCGCAATTAATTTTTTAAGTTAGCTGCGGCGTTTACACCTCGTGACGAAAGGTCACGACACTCGCGGCGGGATGAAAAGAAGTTCTCGTTATTGTACTATTTCACTAAACCTACCAACTGTTTAGAAAATCCACTTCACCACAGAGTCAATTCTAGTATAACAACACAGTGTCAATTTCCACTTCATTTTATTCTCAACAGAGATTTATCCGACACTATGTTAGCAATCATCTCAAACTCCATACAAATGTACCATTGTACTATTATGCCGCGTACCACTGTACCGCGCTGCACACCCATGTACCAGACTGTACACACATTGTATCCATAATATGTCGCTAACATAGTTTTCCAATCAATCAACTCAATATAGGTCATCATTAAATAATTTACTATAATCAACTCTCAAGTGGTAGTGGCAGAGTAATGGTTAAACAATTTAAATTGAACCGAACTATTTGCTAAATTTTACCGAAAAATTATATTATTGAGGCAGCAAAACATGTCAGACAATTTTGAAAATAAATAACTGAATTATATTTTGATTTCGTTTCTTAAACCAGAGTTAAGAATCAGCATCTCCACCATGTCGCGAGGGGCACTGTGTCTCTTTCGAGAGCCTGGCAGTGCAACTGGCGAAAGTGATGTAGATCTTTACGGACGTATCTGACATGCAATGTTCCTCTGCTTCGCTTAGGGATGAGGATTGAATCACGCATCTGGAATGAGAAAGTAACCGTTGATTCCAAATGTATGGAATCAGCTAACTACCCTTATATCTTAGTCAGATCATTGACATACACAAATTGGCATCGAGAAGGATATAGTTCTTGGGCGCCCCGTATACTGCCAGGTGAACACGCCTCGCAAGGCATCACCGATATCCATCATTAACTAAATCTTTGCTCAATTAGTCACAACAACGGTGGAAAATTACTCTAGGGTACTTAGCTGTTTTCATAGCGATGCTGTATCCGTTACAGCTCTGTAATTCTATAACATTATTTCCATATTCATAATTTATTCCACGAAACTTTATGCTGACACGAGACTGAATTTGATTGTCATAGACATGAGAAAAGAAGCAATATTTGAATTTGACATAAATTAAATATCGACGGCCAGTGAGTTAAAAAGGAGGTTTATTCGTGAAGGAACTTCACGACAACATCACTTTCGCCAGTTGCACTTCCAGACCCTCAAGAGAAAGATAGTGCATCACTACAACTCGCGACGTCCAGGGGCGTATTTACCCTAGGGCCAAGGGGGCCATGGCCCGGGGCGGCCCGAGCGTCTAATTTTTTTTTATACCACTTAGGTTGCAGACAAGCACACGGTGCGGCCCACCTGATGGAAAGTGGTTACCGTGGCCTATGGACGTATGCAACACCAGGGGCGTCACACTCGTGCTGCCGACCCTGAAGATCTGATCTGGGCGCTTTATTCTTGACTCTAAAAGGCACCCAGAGATAGACGCTCGGGGCGGTTTCGCCGCCTCGAACGTCTATCTCGGGGCGCCTTAATCTTGCTCTAAAAGGCGCCCGGAGATAGACGCTCGGGGCGGCTCCCTCGCAACGTGCCGCCCCGAACGTCTATCTCTGGGCGCCTTAATCTTGCTCTAAAAGGCACCCGAAAATAAAAGCTCGGGGCGGCTCCGCCGCCCCTCGCAACGTGCCGCCCCGAACGTCTATCTCTGGGCGCCTTAATCTTGACTCTAAAAGGCGCCCAGAGATAGACGCTCGGGGCGGTTCCGCCGCCCCTCGCATCCTGCCGCCCCGAACGTCTATCTCTGGGCGCCTTAATCTTGCTCTAAAAGGCGCCCAGAGATAGACGCTCGGGGCGGTTCCGCCGCCCCTTGCAACCTGCCGCCCCGAATGTCTATGTCTCTGGGTGCCTTAATCTTGACTCTAAAAGGCGCCTATTAGAGTACCTAAATATTACGAATATATTTTTTAAAAATTTTCGGAGCTTACTTAGTTACAATATGACTATGTCACTCATTATTTTAATTGCATTCAAATTAGAAAACCCTAAATAACATTTGCGTTCAAGTACGGTGTAACTGGGGCCAAGCAGCTTGGGCGCCGAAGATGGCAGCGCCTTTCTCTCGCAGGGAGACGCTACCTACCGCCTACGGTTAATTCCGGCCGAGGTGGTAGCGGCGCTGTAAATG
Source organism: Eilema depressum (assembly GCA_914767945.1). Lineage (NCBI taxonomy): Eukaryota > Metazoa > Arthropoda > Insecta > Lepidoptera > Erebidae > Eilema > Eilema depressum. Next base: position 13,261,036 of record OU612031.1, read on the forward strand.
GCTACTCATAGGGTTTCCACGTATCCTTATGACTAGCAGAGAGCACAGATAAGAACAGCTAAGGGGCGGCTGGTTCCCCGAGACCTGGGGGCGACAGGTGCGGTCGCCTGTTACTCCAATATATTCAGCCCGGTAACGCGGCGGTGAAACCCGTACCTTTCCGGGGTTCAATGGGTGTCCCCATTGACTACCCACACCCGAAGGAGCTATCTTAAAAGGTCAGCCGGGTTGCGAGGGAAATATCTAATTGGGTAACTTTACACCCGATAATTGAGACCCGACAGAGACGGTGTGCGGTTTTAAACCGAGACCGCATGTGGCACTTCACGAGGAATAATCACCCCTCGCAAACGGCCATAACTAGCACCAGGACCTGCGGCGAGAGGTTTCCCGCTCTGACGGTTGCTTAAAGAATACAACGCGTGAAGTGGCATATACATGGAGGAGCCCAGGCAGAGGTGGCATTGCAGGGGTCGGCTCCTGATCTGTATGTCTCAGGAACTCACCGAAGCAGCCATAGCTGGGCGCATTGCGTCAGCTGGTAGGAGAAGCTACTGTGATACCTCTATCGCGTTATCGGCAGCTAAGACGTGTGAGAACCCCCTTCGAGCATCACCTCATCCGAGCTAATCTTCAACTTTTGTCGAGTCGACGACATATGTCATATTTTGTTTGCCCAGTGTGCAACCACCCTGATAGCGTTCTCAGAGGCACCCATGAGTTCCTGCGGTGTACACGTGCTTAGGCATGCAGCACACGTTAGCGCCTACCTCACTGTAGTGGTGCCTGGGTCCACCTTATCTGAGAAACTCCATCTAATTCGGTTTTCGTTACTTCGGCTGACCTGCATCCGAAGTCTATTTAAGGACTGCCAGGTGGTGTATGGGCAGCCTCTGTGCTCCCTACACATCAATTGGCCAGAAAGGGTTCGTAAGTAAAAGAACCAGGTATGCCCACTTCAGATCCAGTCACCAAATACGTCCAAGGACTTGGGTAACTCCAGCTGTGGCTTACTTGGTTGCTTCTGATTTCGTGCCGTCACCATCCGGTCCTAGCCGATGTTCCACAGAAGCGGCCCCACATCCGCGCCAGCCGGAACATCCCGCCACATATCTCACTTACCAAGCCCTGTCCTACATGGGTAGATACTGGCTTTCACCGATAAGTAAGCCCCGACAATGACGCGAGGATAGAGAGGCACCCCGTGCTGAAAGAGCGCAGCTCTGATGCAGCTCCATGGCAAGGTGTTAAAGACGTAGGCAACAATAGACACTGCCAGCATCAACTCGCCGTGCCACTGCTTCTTCCACCAGGGCCCTCAAGCGCGTGTTGGCATCCACGGTGCTCCCGACTATAACCAACTTTATTGTCTACCAAAGTCGGCCTCACTCCTGTAAGGCGCTCGATGTGGCACTTCACGAGGAATAATTCGTTTAAAACACCTGCATGACTGCACACCTTGTCCATCAATACAATGAGCCGATAGGCGGACGGTAACTTTGCAGAAGAGAACCAGTTTTCCTGTCTTTCAAATTTTCGGAATCCGTCTCTACTTGAGGCTCTATAAGCCCTTCAAAACGGGATCCGAGTGCCTTTAGAGCCTAGAGTGCTGCCAGGTCCCAAAGCGGTGCTTTTGCTGTTGCTTTTGAGCCATAAAACATCATTCTTCACAAGCTATTGCTGTACTCAAGTGATTTTTGGTTGCGATATCATCTTCTACGTAGGGCGCTTTAATGGAATGGAATGCAAATATTTCCCCTTGTAGGGATTCTGGTTGGGAGCCTTAGGGGTTAGTGGAGAGATCGATGGAAGTCACTTTCCTCGCACCATAAGATAGAGATCTCACGAATCAGGCTTGAAAATCTCCAGCAATTTCTGACGGACCCCTATTTTGTGTCAGCCCCTTGGACGCAGGCTAACGAACGTCACATAGGGGCAGGCGCGGTCGCAGCTTGAAGTTTGGGGGGGGGGGGTCACTTCGGAAATTCCTTAAGAAATTTAAACCCCCCACCCCTCTCTCGGACTGCGCCTGCATAGGGGGCGGCAAACCTAAGTGGCCCGGGGCGCCAAATCTTTAAATACGCCCCTGGCGACGTCTGTTTTGCTTCACCTAGCTAATAACATTAATCGATTGATCTAAAGTTATTTAGAAAAGGAAAATTGTATAGCGATGAAGCACCATTACTATGGATGTAAAAAACACCTGCATTTCCAGCAGTGGCGCACGCGACTAATCGTTTGTGATTGTGGATCGATTATTTAGAGTTATAAATTGTAATAGTAAATTTAGTATTGTATAAAGATTGATATGACGCGGTGTGGATTTATCGAACATTGATACCTATATCGATATGACAATCAGAGGAACATCTTTTTATTCGAATCGATTTACTTTGTTTTCGATATTCGAATCTCATCGAATAACCTAACTCAACTAATCCCATTCCCAACATTATCTGTAAAGAACTAAAGAAAGACAGAAACGGAAATGTCAGTTTCAGTTTATCGAAGTCTCGCGCCTTTGTTGGACGTGTAGCTAAAGATTAGAACTGTATTGTCGCGACTCGCGATGCTCATTCGGAAGTGACATTATCATTGTGAAGTGCTAAAGAACTCGTGAAAATGTTGGCAGACGGTGAAGTGGTTGGAGATGGGTCATGGAACCTCACGATCTACGTGACGGACCTGAACGAAAAACGGACTATGGTCGTGAAAGGAGACATGCATATTGGAGGGGTTATGCTGAAACTGACAGAGAGCTTCGGTCAGTACTTCTATCATTGTTTAGATAAACAACTGCTCGACTATACTAACCTAACTTAACATTAAAATGTAAATTTCTTTTTATTTTAAAATTGGAATAGGTAGATATACTTCTGCCAAGTTTTTTATGTACCTACTGACTCATACAAATTTTCATTCAGCCTTGGGTTTTATTATTATGATTGTATAATTATTTTGAGAGCTGAACTCACAACAACATGTTTATTTACATAATATTCATGGTCAGATACAATAAATAGAATATATTGGTAGTAGACCATAGTATGTATTATCAAATTGGTAGACCTTAGTTTTCTACAAAATTAGTTGCTGAACTGTACGCAGTAACCGGTACTTACATGTAACCTGCATAGTACTGTTTCCCTGGAACATTTATTTATTTTTGATTTCCTAGTGCCTTTCTGTGATAAATTCAGTGGGTCGATTGTGACAGAAACATTATTAAAGTTCAATCTACAATTAATGTTTTCAATATTATGTTTACCAAAAGGAAAAACTAGAGGAAATGGATGAAATGTCCTATACCTATAGGAATACCCATTGGGAATAATAATAATTATGTTACTTTGTTTTGTTCCCATTATTGATAATCTCCTATGAGTCAATCATGGCTATTATATGCTACTCTTAACGTCTTTCTCAATTATGAGTCATTGAATAAAAAAACCTTTATTTAACTTCAAAGCCATTAAACTACATTGATTCATTAGCCAGTATTGTTAGTAATTTTAATGGTTATTATACTCATACTGTTTTTATTTTCGAGTTTAAAACAACTTTAAAGTCTAGGGCCCATATTCTAGAATGGTACTCAGTTCTGCATCTCGTTTTAACTGAGGACAAGTTATAGACAATCTGTGAAATCTATTAATCTGTCTATACAATTTATCCTAAATAAATTGAAATTTAGAACCGACTCTTGTTCAAGAATATGGGCCTAAAAATGTTCTAAAATAATATGCTCTCAAAGCAGTTCTATGCTATCAAATTTGCATCTCCAGATGCTCTTACGGTTTCTAAGTTGGTGGTCAGGGTTCCTTACTATTCAGGGTAAAGGAATCCCGACAGCCTCAATTCCTAGCAGAAACATAGCTCTGCCTCTGGAAGGATCCCATTATTGGTCAGATTTTGGTTTAGCTGGAATAGGATCTGTATCAAATTGAACCCGACTGCCTAACCTGGGTGAGGGTTTTCCTCACAGCCCCCAAAAGTCACACTTTACTTGACTAATAGGCATGGGTTAGTGGGTCATCAAACACAAGCCAATAGCCATCTTTATCTGCCAGTACACTAACACTGCTCTCTAAAAGGATTCTTATTTCTTTATTGCACACATACAGTACAGAGATCAAACAAAGAAAATTAGGTACAAGAAATTATTAAAAGATATAATTTCTAGGTATATATCTAGGTGTAAGTGCAAAAGTAGTACAAGTAATAAATAGACTCATTGTGTACAACACATGTATTTCACATAATTTATAAATATCAGCTCTGCAAATACCTACCTACAGTAAGTAAAGTAAAGGCAGCAACAGCTACATAGTATAAAATATGACCATAATATGGTCAACTTACTGGGACAAGCAGGACATATTGTGGCAATATTTGGCAGCATGATACTTCACCTACCATGACCAATAAATGACTTTAATCTCAACCACTGGCTGTATCTGTCATACCAAACAACTGCTCTTTAGATTATCATACAGCAGTAATTACAAATGCTAAATTTTCTCTTTACAAAAATATCTATTCTCCAGAAGCCAGTTTACAGACTGGTCCAGATACCAATAAAAGCAATACCTGTCTGTTGAAAAAGCTGAGTGAAAGAGACAGTGCTATATGTTAAAATAAGACAGAATATGCGCGTACGCAAGCACGCGTCCTTCGCGGCCGATTACGTCGTGTGGTCCTCGGTTTTTGCCGATATACTTACAGGTGAACTACCGATCAGTTATGCGCTTAAATAAGATGAAGATTATTTTGCAAGCCTAGACAGAAAGGCGGTCACATTCAGTCAGAGGAGTAATTTTGTGATTACAAAATGTTGTTCTATTCAGACACTCGAGATAAGAGGCGATATAAGTAGTTTTATTGAGAGCAGTAAATAATACATCGTATTATCCTTTAACGTAAATAATACTCATAATAGGACGTAATTTATAACTTTATAACAATCAATAATCCTAAGGCACCTTTCTACGATGTGTTATTCTGCGGAAGGATATGGACCAGTTATATTATAACTATTAACTATACACAATCAATAATCTAAAGGCGGCTTTCTAAGGTGCGTAATTCTGCGGAAGAATACGGATCAGCCTGCACCTACAACACACTATAGAAAGAGACATATCTGGAAGTGGAAGTGCAGACAAGTCCGTAGCGGTGCATTGGCTCCGCTTCGAAGCTGACTGAAGCACTGTGGAATTCATAAAATTAGTAGTTAATGTGAGTACCTATGAAGGGTTTTTCGCTGGATATTGTCTTGGTGACGACGCGATATTGACTGATTGAGGTCAGTGAGGTTTCAGGTTGATCGCCTGGGTCAGTACATTGCTATTAGTACCTAACCCCTAACAAATTCCTAGTACTCCCCCTAACCCCTCCAGCTAAGCTAAATTTTTCGTGCTAAGGGTTCAAGTCAGTCAAGTAATGGCCAAGAGAAAACATAAGTGTTAGAATAAACGTAAGTGCTATAAGTATTAAAGAAATCAGCCAAGTGCTAGTCAGACTCACGCACGACGGGTTTCGTACCATTATCAATAGAAAATTTATCACCTCTTTAGTATTTGTTGTTATAATGGCAACAGAAATACAACATCTGTGAAAATTTTAACTGTCTAGCTGTCATGGTTCATGAGATACAGCCGATAGACAGACAGACGGACAGTGGAGTTTTAGTAATAGGGTTCCGTTTTAACCCATAGGTTTTTGAAGGTCCCATACCAAGAATATGGGACCCCAAAAAAACTATACAAGATACAAATTACCGCGTTAATAACCTTACATTGGTTTGGTACTTATCTCCCGTATCTCCGGCGTTTAACACAGTTAGCAAACATTGTATCGAGTACGTAAACCGTTTAAGTTCTCACCTACGCCAAAATAGCAATGATAACTTTCAAAATGGCCGCCAATTCGCCCACTTAAGTCCAAAACTCGTATTACTAATTTATTATTCAAAGTCCAAAGCTCTTGTACACACGCAGGCATCTAGTATGCACGTTATGTAATAATAAGTAGATAATAAAATAGGTGCTAATCTTGTAGAACAATAAATTGGGGCACAAATTATCTACGTGTTTCAGGTGTTTCTAAAAATTTATATGAGATAACAAAATTTTAGACGTGTCATTATCGGTCTTCAAAACATTGGCCAAAAAATTAAGACCATCTTAATTTATCTTCTTCATGAAGCTTTTATTCTTAAATAAAAGACGATATCGAATAAACAAAACGCAAATTAAGTGCGATACAGCACGTGACACACGTACAAGTGGCGCCAAAATATTGTAGTTGTTTATGCGCGCACGCGCACACGCTTATTATAATTTTGGATTTGTCATCGCTGTCTCATGATAACTTACTGTCCAATGACTCCTATGGCTATAGTGACCAGCATAACCTATGAGTGAATGTACACCGTAAAACCTCGAAGCTCGAAGTACATCAGTCTTTTCCCAACTCAGTTGGGTCAGCTTCCAGTTTAAATACGAACGACTGGCAACTGTGTGGTCATACGACAGACGCTCCCATTAAACCCAAAATTCCGTTAAAATAAGCCAAATAATTAATTTCCCCAGGAGTCCTCAGGGTCTAAAGTGCCACCGTTGCTACAACCAGGATTGGCGCTCGGATGAAGAGCAAACAGAATTGTTTTCAGATGCAGTTATCCTGAGATTTCTTTTTAAGTTATTAATTTGTTCCTTAACGATTTGAAGTGGCAATTATCTTATACAAAGCCTACTAAACGGGATAGAAGGGATATTAACGGCTATTCATAGCGTGCGAGTACAGCGCGCACCGCTAAAGACATTCCTTGCTGACCAGACGTTTTTCTCTACCAACCATTGCCACACGGTCCTTTATTACTGTCTATGACCATTTCCGTAGCAGTTATAGCCTATAACTCCAACGCCATACTGCGGATTTGGCCAATGTGAATAAAACTTGTAGTATTATAAACCTATCGAACTTCATGTTTTATTCACGGATGGCAAATCAATATTTTACTGACTTCGTATACCGTTATGAACGGACTGTAAGGAGTCTGTATTCTGCTAGCAAAGATTAAAAGGCAAAACATACACTTATTACAAATACTTCTCTTTAAATCATACCAAATAAACTGTAATCCATGGGGTTTCGTTGATGCTCTTGAAGAATTTCATTATTCGTCGGTCAGCAGGTGTGCCAGCGCGCAGGTGAGGTTGGCTTCACAGGCATTTGTGACAACAGACAAATGGATATTTCCGCACAAAGGCTTGCTTAACTCAATTTCGAGTGAAGAATCTTGGTGCGGCACGTCTTACTTCTATTCTATTCAAAAATTTCACACACACATAGATAAATTATTATAACATGTTATAATTCATCTATGAACACACACAATAAAATTATATTAGGAGTTGATTAAATTCTATGTCCAACTACTTTGGCAACTTTGCCTCTGAGTTACAAGGGATGAATTAAAAATTCCCCTTCGTGAAGAAACTCACTTCGCATCTAGACAGGTGATAAAGAAACCATAATCTTAGATGTTTCAGTAGGTAATTTTGTAGTATACTCCTGATAAGTATAAAATCTCAGCCAGATAATGTTATCTTTTTGGCCGAGCTCTGGTTTGTTGCATAACAAACCTTTTGTTATCAAAATAGGTGAGGGTGTAAATTAGGTGAATGTATTGATCGGAACGGGTTCGCTGGCGATAATGCACCAGCGCATTTATTTTTACTTCCACATTTTTTTTAACAGCTCAAATGCTTGTTTCACTCACCACCCCATCTCATTAAGAGTGTCGTCATAAGAAGCGACTATGGGAAAAATACGACTATTACGTATATAAATTCAAAATACATAAAACCCAGCACCAACCCGTCTGGCCAGCGTGGAAACAGTAGGCAAAATTTTGGAAAGGCCTATGTCCAGCAGCGGACTGCGATAGGCTAAATATTTGATTGACAGCTTACATGACAATACATGCATAAATATGGCACCATCGAGCTAAGATGATGCAAAGATTCAGGTGTGTCAGTGCAACTCTTCAACAAGTAAACCATCGTTGTTGTAAGTTGACCTTCCCAGGCACTTGGCGGAATCTCGCCGTCTTCGTACGTGAGAGAAGTCTGCGCAGAAGCCTCCATTAGTCACAGTATGTGTACTGGTTTGTATGAGAGGTTGACTTGGGTCGTAAAGATCTTGGTGGGTCTCCTCCATTCTCCATTTATGGTTAAAATATTTCATTATCTCGCGTCGGAATGTCGGGAGCAGAGAAGCACTTACCAAGGTGCGCGACCAGAGCAACGATCGATAAATTGTATCACGCAAATTATTTCATTAGCGATAACAGCTTACGTAAATAGTAAGCATAATCTCACCTGTATTTACATTGTTCCTAACCAGATAAGATAGTACGTTTACGCGTAACTTTGATTACAGAAAATCTCTAACAAGTTCGTGCTAAAATTAAAAAACTCGATAGCTCCGCCAAAAAAAATAGTCTTTACTAGATGGTAATGCGTCACATTATTTCGTAACAAAATATACGAGTGCCAATGGGTGATGAAATATCTAAGGTTCGGACTTGAGTGATTCTGGGTTCCAGACCCCATTCAGTTTCTCATCAACGTAACGCAGTCTCTTCGAGGATGTGCAGGCGTAACTAAATTATAATATCTAATTGCATAACGGTATTAGGTCATTGGTCTAAGTGAAGTTTTCTTCACTTTCGAGACGGATGTGCGTACGCGCACGTTCCGAGAAGCCGCCATGTCGAGTCGTTGTATTTCCGGCGCCGACCCCCCTCCCCGACTGGCGTAGATAACACGTTATCATCCGCTCATTGTTTCTCCATGCTGATGAGGTACTTGGCCAATCACACTACTCAGGGCGTTGACTTACATGATATATTTAGCGAGCCACGCCAATTTGAAGGGCCATATGACGTAACGGTATTTTAGCTGGTAACTAGAGCCAAGTTAAATGAATTAATTCGTAATGACAATACCCATACCGGCATTAGCACGGGGTTCTTCGGGGCTCAAACGAACCTCACCCGCAAGCAGATACACCCTGACGATTGACGGACGAGGCTCTTGTCTAGGCTTTCCTTTTGGGCTTGAAGGTTTAGACAACAGTCGTGTAATGCAACAGTAATAGATAGAAAGGACGTGCGTGAGACCCCGTGCTCCTATATGCGAGCTTTAGATGCGACCGGGATTGGCGTTCGGATGAAGAATAGACTTGTAAGTATACGGGTACGGCTAAAAGTAGTTCAATCTCACACTGTCTCATACATAAGTCATACTCACTCAAACTGTACACAACACATCTCTCAAGTCATTAGGGATAGAAATACATGTATTTTTAGTTACCTATCGGCGCATTCCAGCGACAATATCCTCTTAAGTAGGTAATTAAATCCCTATAGAAGCGCATTCAAGTGGACTTATCCTCGTTGAATATTCTAGAAATCGGAACAGGAAACGATTCCCTGACTAATTTGGTAAATCCAGCCATTGTGTCAACTTATTAGGCGTGTTGCCGGCATTGTTCGTTTATTTAACGCATATTTTACCTAAATCTGAGTAAAATATCCACGAGTTATTATTGTGGTAATTTGTTGCAAACAATACCTCCTTAACAAGATAAAGACGATGCTTTAATGACCCTCAAAAACCAATTGCTACTCAAATTCGGCGGTGTTTTTTCGATACCAGGTTTTCCTTGGAAATTTATCAATTCAGGAATATATGGAGATTTGAGACTGACATTTGCAGCGTCATCTGCAATTTTAGTTTTATATACTGTGAAGGTAATTGTGTGGAATCACAAACTGATGATTACAAACTCTCGACAGTAAGACTAACACCTTTCTTTAGTTGCCTTAGATATTTTTATTTATTTATTCTTTATTGCACAAATAAGATGTACAAAGGCGGACTTAATGCCATGGGCATTTTCTACCAGTTTATCTACCAATACCAACCCATATACCAAGTCCATCCATTATTTTGTGAGACTTCCACGTTAAGTAACACAACATGCAAATTTACGCAAGTATGCATTATTTAAGCTTGATTAATTGACTTTCAAAATAGCTGACAAACACTTTGAACAATTGAGGTCACACACAAGATGTTTAACGAGGATTGCCCGGTACGAATTTAGAACCGTCTAACTGGCGTATTTTTTTTGAAAATTACAGAAAACTACAATACTTACTGCTACAGTGAAAATCCATTCTAGTGGAAGGATTTTCTTTACTGGATTCTCTTGTTTTATTCATTGAGTACAACATGATAAGTCAGTTACCCAGAGTATAAAACAAAGACTACCCTATCCACGCGACTTAAGGGTTAAGGCTGCTCTACATAATCTGACAGCATCTCTTCTCATGTTTAAAAAAAAATCTCGATGATATAAAGAACTCAAAGAAGACGTAACATGTAGGATGCAGGATATAAAACTTAATTATACATCGGGTATAGCGTTTTATTATCAACATTGCCTGCAGAGAAGGAGGGGGTGGCGTGTTGGCGCGTGAGCTATCTACCGTGGGGATACCGATAAGTGACATCCTAGCTATTAACAATAAAGGCCTTGTGTCAATATGTCCTGATAGGCACGTTGACGCTTGAATAGAGACCTTGTTACATGTTCTTAATGAATGCTGCTTTGATATAAATATTTGTATGTAGTTAAATCAACTAAGTGTTTCTCTTCTTAGATGCCTTAGTAGCTTCACTGAATTGTGCAAGACAATGGTTATTTTATTACTTACACTAATATGTATATCGAGGGACCCAGATTGCTGCCTTGAGGTACACTTTGTATTTTTCAGAAATTTATAGTAGATACTTGACTTTAACGTTAACCAATTAATCAGGCGATGATTTGGGCGTGTTAATTTTCACGATTACATTCATATCCGAATAAAGGCCCGAGGATACTACCCAGTGTTACACCTTACACCAATTTTTAATTTAGTTGCATCGTAGACATATACATGGCTGTTGAACTGTTGAACTAAAGAGCTGTGTGTTACAGAATCTACTGAGAATAAAAGTATCTAGCTAGATCTACCACATTGGTAACTTCCAAGTATCAATACCGTCCCCAACTATGGGACAGCCGGACACTAACGGTCGCGCGCATTCCTTCTCTCTCATAGTCCGATTGCTAATTGCTGAGATATTACACTACATTATTTATAGTATCCTCTACAACTGAGTGTTCAGATTCAGTAATATAATCGTGGCTCCATACTCCACATTAGCAAGCACACATCTCGAGGTAAGCAGTAACGAAGGCTTAATATGTTGGCAAAACCAAAAGTGGCATTCCTATCCCCTTTCCTAAAGAATTCTGGTTATCACTCTTACCAGAAGAAACCTAATAAGCAAAATTTGTAATTTTTTAATTTCTAACAGGGAATAAATCACAGTATGTACTCGCCACAGTATTATTATAATAATAAACAACCCGTTCTACTCGTAACGTCGTCAACCTTCAAATAATAATAATGTAGAAAATTATACAATAGTACATCATACAATCTTACATCACGTATTCTTTGCTCAGAAGACCTCTAAAACGTAATAAAAAGTATTTCAAGTGTGCGAATATTTAGCATTTCTTTAACATTAATTTTAAACTCCATTTTACATCAAGAGCGGAAAACATGTTTCGAAATGATGTATGAATAATTCATTATGTAGAAATATGAGAGATATGGCGTTGCTACAAAAAAAAAATTTTGACAAATAATAATATTATTTCTTCAAATTTTACTTGCCTCGTAAATACAAAGTAGATGTTTCTATTAAATCACGGGATCGCTTAAAAGGCTAACAATGCATTAGGCCCATCCTAAAGTCAAAGATTAGCTGCATGGTAATCAAGATCCTTATAAAGACATGTCCTAAATAAAGTAACATTCTGAAGCCCGTTTTGCTCACACGATTGTCATAGCGATTTACTATGTATTGCCTCACACAGCTTGTTTGTTGATTTGCAATTTAAAATATGTTGCATAAATTATTTTGAATGAACGTAAGATTTACAATAAATTAATGTAAGCGATTTAATGCGTCTGCGTATTTCAAAGAATTGTAAACCTTGCTAGACAGAGTACAAAGTTTAATAATGAGTATTTAGGACGTGTCATATTCATAATTCATTAATGAACACTCATAGATCAATCACGTAATATGTGTCACAGCATACTATTTACAATAAACTCGTTAAAAATATCTTGATGCCGTTCGATGGATACTTGACATTATGTTAGTCATTATTTCTTGATTGATCTTAACATTATGACTTCGACAATACAATTATCATCATCATTGTTGCTGTTGCCGGAGGTTCTCGCCTGAAACCGATAAACGATGTAAAAGCCCACCAGATGTCTAGATTGATATTATCCTAGTTCTGTTTATCTTAGTTATAACCATTGCTTTAACGTAATGTTATGTTTCAATTCCATAGTAAATGTTTTCCGTCATACGCACTCGCAAAACGGAACACGGGGACGCATTGTTCACGATTGTTATGCAAAACTGACACGCGCTCGGCAGTTTACTTGTCAATTCAATATAACACATAATATAAACCTTCCAACGCCTTCTGAATTACAAATGTGGTACACAAAGAAAGGCTTTCCTAAACGCAGTAAATTCTGGAATTTCTTTGTCGTGTCAAAATATTTTAAATGCTGTCGTTACAATAGTTGTTGAGGCATTGCTCGAAGTAAATTCTGTATGACATATAACTCAAACCGCAACATTATGGATCTCGATTCAAGATAGTGGATGACTCTGCAGCGGTCATGCATGATTTCAACCGGTTCTGCAGCGTTGTTTCGTGACGTCACCGCGAGAAACTGAGAACAACCGATACTTATACGACAAAAAAGACAAATGTAAGCTGCTTAATATTTTAATGTCTTCTTGGAAGTTATGATATTATCTGCCAGCTATTTCATATTTGCAATTAATGTATGAAATAGCTAAGATTAAGAATCTATTAGGACAGTAAGCTTTTAAAATAATAAAGTTTATTAGCTTTAGTCTAGTCTAATCATTTATCTAGTAAACTCGCTACAATGATGTTAATTTAAGCCCGTGAGGTCAACTAGATCTAGTCCCATGCTAAGCTCTTAATCTAGAGCATACATACACACAGTAACATCTCTCTCGTAGACTAGACCAGACCTTTAATTTTTTTTATTCTCTCCTTATACTTACACAAATATTTTAATAATTTCTTCACTAGCATTCACTGGAATTGGTTTCCAGCTGCTTTTATTAAGCTACCTTAAAATGTTTTTGTTCAAGAGAAGAAAACTGCCAGTTTAGTTAACCGCATTCATTCAATTTGATGCTATCCTTATTGTTTTTATTTCTCAATCTTTTGTTTTATGGTTTGTTTCGTCGATATAAATAAATACTCGTGCCGATTTTGTTGTCTATTTATAAACATCTTCTTATATCCAGTGAGGTTTCGCGCGCTGTTTCTGAACTGTGCCACGGTATCGAGGTCTTGCCAACCGATCATGCAGCATCACCGGTAATAAATGAATTACGTCATCTTTCATTTGGGTGTTCAGTTACTGGTACATTTAGTCATAATTTAAGAACAGTCATGTCCTTTTACAGTGTTTTTTCCTTTATATTATGTATGACGTCATTAAGGAATGATTAATTTGGAATAGGAATAATTTTAATTGAAATACATAATATTATGTTTTATGTAAACCTAGATAGCAGATATATTATTATGTGGAAAAAGCTGTTTATTTCCAAGAGTGTGTATTATGCAACATACCAAAACGTCCAATAGTTAAAAAGAATTTCGGAAAAATAAAAGCTCTCCCGCGTCCTTTATAAACGTAGAAAATTTTCTTCTTAATTATTATTTTCTCTGTCTAGTGTTATTAAAAAAACATTTTTCTTCACAATTTTCTTTAGGTTCCTTTAAATTTCCATTAGACACCGATTGTAGGCAAATATCGACTAATGGGCAAACACTAGAATTTGCATGTATATGTTCATACTCATTATTAAATTCAGCAATGTCACCAGATGTTGATATCATAATTTAGTCCTTTATGTCACGAACCAGTTGTTTTCTCTTTGGGCCAAGGTCTCGGGTGTGACTCCGCGCCTCTATTTACACACCCATTAAACATAAATGTTCGTCTACCTCTTTGTTCTGGCCATTTTATTTTCTTTTTAATGTACTAACGGGCTTTGTGTGACCAGCCTTTTGTTCTAAGCTAGTCAGAAATTGCGGCTCCACCTGCGTTTTATTTTGTCTCTAGCTTCCGTTAACTAGGGAGTTTCAGGAACCAGGTTTAACCACCCCATTTTTACCAGTATGTATCTTATACGGTGATTTAGGTACAGGGATATACGAACTAGAGAACAATGTTACGTAATAAATCAGCTGAAAAAAAAAAAGATTCGCAAACCTCTAACATTGAATTCTTAGCCGCAAATATTTTTAGATCCATTAAAAGCACGCCTCGTACTACTGATAAATTTGCGTTGGTTGAGATAACATCGTATAATATTTATGGAGCATCTAGTTCGTTAGTGAAACGACATTGAGCCACTCTTCTGTCAAGATACCTCTTCGAAAACCTTGATATTATTCGAGAATAAATCATTTCGTTGAGTAAAGTAGTATAGACATAGAAACGTATAGTTACGGCATCGCTAAATATCCATCAACCCATGGCATTTCCTTACCATTTTCGGAGAATCGTCCATTAGAACGTAATACCGTAGAAGTAAACGGAAGCGGAGGATAGGACGTGTTTTACGGCACTCGGAAGACATGGAGCATTTACCACACACAGCGAGAAGAGCTGGAAACCAGCGTTATTTGAACCACACATTATGATAGAACTCGGGAAGTCATACCTGTACTTTTACGTAGATGACGTTATGGTTCAAAGTTGTCGTAACAATGAGCAAATTAAAATTAAATGTGACATGACTGACATGTGACATCATGAAATTTAATGTGAAATATTTGGTGCCAAGGTTAGTACTCATTATATTATACAGTACCTACACTGTTCGCCACGCGATGTAGGTACGTGTTTTTTGATGCATAACCCCATAATTTGTTGTTGAAACATTAAGAATGATAAATGTTCAGCTGCAAAGTATCTCTTCACGTAGGTAATTTTATCAGTGAAGTAACAACTCTCTGTGCTTACTTCTACAATTTTTAATGTCATTTAGATATTTTTACAAAAATTTTATAATTATAATAATTTATATAAATGTTATAATTTATCGTAAATGAACTGTAGTGTGCAGCTCGCCTTACCATATATAATGTAACTGCACTCACGAATTATGGAAACGTACAGTCGTCTCTAATTTACCTACGTCACTCCATTACAGAACTAGGAAGCGAAAGTAACTTGCACCCATGCAAGACCGATAAATAAAAAATAAATAACACGTTTGTGCTTCCCTTATCATTAAAAACAAAACCTGTGTTAAATATCCGATGTGCTTTTATTTGCATGTTGCATAAAGCTCGAATTAATAAGTATACAAACTTGCAACGGCCTTTATTTTATAGCGCTCCTGACATTTTCTTCGAAAGAAAAAATAGACTATTCATTTGCAAAACTTGAATGATGGGTGTTATGTCTGGCATTAAGCATTTTCTTTGCTTGCTTTACCAGAATAGTAAAACACACATAACAAAACTATTTCTTATCTTGAAATTAAGATTTGCTTAAACATAGATATACCTATACAGTTTACAGGGTACCCCCAATAAGATCTTCGGGGTCAAAATCAACCTCACCTGCTGATGAGCGATGGATGATGCGTTATAATGATCCCGCGTATTATTGCCTTACGGTCTGTTTCCAAATTCTACGTATTCTACCATCTATTAGTCGTAATAATCACGAATAATAATTCTAAGTCCATGAGACTTCACGCAATTACGTATATTATTATTATTTCTAATTCAAATATACGTATTCTCTTAGGTATGACTACTGGCTATATTCAAGTACGTCAATGTTACACATTATCCTGTTTTTCTATCGTTCGTTGGAGTATTGTAGGTACCTTCCTATATTTAATAGTTAAACTATTAAAATGTTCAGAAGCACGTATGTATCATATCGTATTTGCGCATAAGCAAGCTCCAGCAACTCATGACAGGGAAAATATTACGAGAATATTATAATACTGCTCCGTGGCAATTTATTAGTGACGTATTTAATCTTGTATGCTAACCTAGCAAAGATTTAATATGTTGAAAGTTCTTATTGTGCACTTTGGGACATTTGTGACATAATATGTTATGCATTGTATGGTATCTTAGCTGATTTGTTCACTCCAGTTCCAAATTGACCTACGAATACATGCGAGTACACATTGAATTTTAGGACAATTCAATTATGTGGTCCCCTATTATGGGGTCCCTTTTCTCTGAAGCTTACTGTACGGTCTTGGATCCAAAATCAAATTTCGAGAAAATAATCATAATCTCCATTGTTTTATACTAATTCATATCACAGTGATAAACACTAAGGTAGATTTATTTGTAGACGTACCACCACGAAAGAGCGACTTGCGTACACACGACTGAATCAAAAGCCTCCGCTAGGTCTTTACCTAGTAGGTAGTCATAATTCTGTAAATATTACTATCTACTAAGTACAGTAAAACCCATATTCTGTATGTGTATATTTATATTAAATACTACAGCTTCGGTCCAAGCAGTAGTATCAAGTCAATACATTATCCAAAAAAGTACAATGAGTAGGACTTAATCGTCATTGACAGTGCCTTATTTAGTCATTGGCTGTGGCATAAAATAAAGATCATAATTATGCAAATAAATCGCAAAACATGGTCACTGTAGAAATATATTGCCTTGTATGATTACATTTTCCAGTGCTATGCTGAGACACTACTAATCAATAGGGTGCGAATTAGTCACGACAGTGTAAAATAAAAACCACAGTAAGTGTATTTTATGTATAATCTGCTATAGATGGGTTTCGAATGTATAGGTCTGCGGAGTATCATGTTAGCTTAGGAAATTTCATCGGTAGCAGTGACCGATGATCCTGACTTATAGGGAGTCTTAGTAGCGGAAACGTGGGTGGGATAAAAAAAATAGTTGTGGCTCTATAATTTAGGCACCGGCAGTTACGCACCGACCGTTACCGGCAGGGGGTTCACCCACACATTTCGAACCCAAAACGGTCTCATAGACAATACGCGGGTCGAACAGAAACTCCTTCCGCGCTTAATTCTTGGCATGACAGCCTTGCCTTGTATGAGTTTTCGAAAAGAGCGTAATCCATAAAAAAATATTAAAATAGTTCACAACCGATCACACAGAATTATTTAGAAATAGCTCAAATACGTTTTATGCAAAATATGTGAGTAGCTATACACGTTAAGTACGTGCACAGCTACTGTGAGCTTCTGTGATAGCTGTGACATTTGAGTTTCGTAAACTATTCAAGGGAATCGTGTTTTGAATCGCATTTTGAATCGATTAGAATAAATATGTGTATTAAATAATAACGTCCTCTCAAAAGTGGAGTGATTTGCCAATCTCTTCCTCAATTTAACTGCGACTGCATCTCAAATATAGTCGCAAACGATCTCATAGCAGTCATAGCTGAAAGAATTACAGCTTCAAAATGTAACTGGAACATTGTGCAACAGCTACATATGACTCCAGATGTTACGCATACAGCTATGGACGAAGTGACTGTAAACATATATTTACGGATGCTAATGGTTTGCCAACGATCAGGTTACGGTCAGTTTTACTGAAATGTCAACACGCACTGAAAGCGGTTGGCAGACAGATCCTGTGTCATATCAACAGCAAGTAAAAAAAAATAGCAAATCAATATAATCTCTGTTCATTTGACCTTTTTCTGAGTGGGCTTAACTCAGAAAAAGATCATATTTGGTAATATTATTTGGTATGTTATTAATTCCATTCATTACTATTATGGGTGTAAAACATTGGGAAACTAAAGTTCACTATCGCAGTTCAGGTACTCTTGCATCAGAAAAATTAGTATTTTCCCAAAGACTGCTAAAATAGTTACTAAAGTAACGCTAAAACGAGCTCTTTTGCTACGTTCATCTCTAAAGGCATAACATCATTCATCATCTTCATCACAACCTTGAATAATAAACACAAGATCCTTAAGTTCAAGAATACCTATGACAATATCTTACGTTACGTCATACAATCTTAGCGTGTCAAAAGCGACTCGTACGACAATGAAAGAATAGATGAGCTATGAAAAGGGAAAAGAAAACAGATGACAGTGTTGACAAGAGGCAGCTTATGGACGCGAGTGGTACAAGTCCGAAAAACAACGTATGGAATTTAGGACATAAGCTCGTCTTTGATGTCAGCTAATACATAAAACAATATTCTAGGAAGGTGGATATTACTGTAAAGTGTAAGCTAACGGCGTGTTACTAATTTCATGTACTATTAACATCCTGCCAATTGTTTACTTCGCCGATCACGGTGTAGGCACATATTTTATGCAAACAATCTCCGTTGCTATTATGTTTACAAGTATAATTAAACAGGAACTGAGTATATGTTATTGCAATAGTTATTTTAGTTCACCTTAGACTAGAAACATACTTTTTTTGTCTGGAAACTCTGGAAGCGTATTCTAAATATTTTTCACGAAAACAAATGGTTGGTCTGTTTTATTTATACTTTGTTGCTCAGTCGTGATATTTATTACGCTATTTGTTTTAACTGTTACTATGTGTATATCATCAACATCATAAAACCCTTTTTGAAATTCCAAAAATATGAATTAGCAAAGTCAGCAGTCTGGGACAAAGAAGTTAAATTTTCCTCAAGACGACGACGCGACGCGGCGTACACTTTACTGAAAACGATTTCAAAAGGGCGTCGGCATTCCAGTGACTATAAAGATGCCGCCTATCCAGTCCAGACATCATATTTTACTTTCGTAATCATTCGGGTTATAAATTTATTTATATGAGCTGCTACCACCACGGAATTTATTAACGAACTTATAACTATTTGTTATATTTTAGTTAAAACTAACTGATGTGGTCAAGCAGAAAAGTTAAAAGATCTCCTAAAGTTTGTATCAAATTAATGTTAGAGGTAAAATTATCTACCTACTTAACTTCTTTGATCTATAAATTTTATTAATAACTATATGAGGCTATTCAAACAAATTCAACATAATTCTCAAGAGTTATTATCTACCATAACCGGCTAATTTATCAAATACATGATGTACAGCCTCATATATTACCATTTAGTATAATATATTGTTCAAAGAATCTGTTACAATGTTTCTTTTACTTTTAATTCGCGATGATGACCTCTTGTCCTTCATAAAGGTCATTCGCAGCTGGTCGGCATACCATTAAGATGGACGGCTTGTTAACTTTTTTATTTTTGTGAGGACGCCGCATTTGTTGTTTTAGTACTGTCTTTGTCGTTAAGAATATTGTAATGTGCTTTAAAACTGTAATCGATGCTAGTTAGATATTTTAATTTTTGTGAAATGAAACGAAATTAAGTTCTTTTGGAAGAATAATTGTCTGGAATATTATCATTTGTGAATTCTTTATTTTGAGCGGTAATACTTACTCTGTCTTCTAATTAAAATATAACTTTTTTTTTTCACTGCGTGTATCACAAGAAAGTGTCAGTTAGTTGAACATTGAGTCGGTGATGAGTTAGGTGCATTTGATTCACAACTTCATTAATTCATTTCTTTAGTTTGAACTTCATTAATTTGTAGTAGCAGCGCAAGTTGTTTCTATAAGATATCATCTTTAGTTATGTCTTGTCCTTTGTCATACCTATTTCGCTACTAATAAATTTATTTAGTCATCCCATCACTTACGATTTATTCATTGTACCCACACCTACGACAATTTGTTGTAATCTCCTATTTCGTTTTATTCATTGTGAGACAAGTCAGTGATCCATTATTATGTTAACACGTCGTTGAATAAATCGTTGTAATTTTGTACATGTGTCGCTTTTGCTGAATGAACGTGTTCCCCTCCTCCTATAGTCCCGGGTCCTTTAAGCGGGGCGTGAAAAAGCATCTGATGAAGCCGTCAAGCTGAGTGCCACCATTGTAACATGGTACATGACTGTAATGGTGACCCTCTTTTCAGAGACTTTGCCTTCAGCTTACCATCAGGCGAGGCAAAGTCAAATTGACGTGTCCTATATAAAAAAAAAAAAATGAACGAAAAACAATTTAGTTGTAAAGTCTTGTCTTGCAATTAATTATACAATTTAATGAACTATATTTACAATCTTGTAATTTTTGTCGATTTTCACTATTTTGACTTTCTGTGTACACCACTTATTAGCAGATTTAAAACTGAAAATAAGCGATTCCTTATAAAGCTATATTGCATATTAAGAGTACCTATTACTTTATGCAGAATGACGTTGTGAAAGGCTAGTAATTGGCTGACTGGACAATTCCCGTTTAATTTTTTAATGGAACGAAATGAGCAAGTCATTCTGTCGGGACTTGGGCCCTAAGGCCTTCATTGTCAAAATTGAATTCATATTAACCCTATCATGAGACCACCCGCATGCGTCAGAAGATCGATTGTTACACGCGTTATTTAATTTAGCTTTAGAATGCCCAACAGTCCGCAATTGAAACTCATTAGAAATTTGCCTTCGAGCTGTATCGTCCCAGTCAAACATTTACCAAGCTTCAAGTTAAATGATACACTATGTTGCTCTATGGGTGGTCCTTTGATCATTTCAGTGTCTAAGACAAAGCTATTTGCTCAAGTAACTACTTTTTATAACACTTGAGATTCCTCGAAAAGGAAAGTTGTCTGACCTGTCGTGTCAGACGTGCTAAAATTTGTCTCTGAGAAAGAAGCTTACATCTTCATCTCACCACTATTATCTTTGTACAGACAAAGGTTCATAACGCTCCATTTGAGACTTTAATGCCATGGAGTAAAGGTGTGGTTGTAAAGATTATATTTATTCGAAAGCACAAGTGGTTGAGAGAGTTTGTTCCCACGCGAAAAGTGTTCATTGGTGGCAAGTGTGGAGATAAATATTTGTATATTACGCTTTAATACCGAGTCCCTGACCTTGCCAAGAACAGAAGAAGTATATTTTACACTTACGAATAGTTGAAAATGTTTATTCAAACACTGGCTATTTATATTTTCATAAATATTTCATAACTATGCATATCTGAGTTTGCGAATTTGTAAATAGCACAATATATTTTATCTTCGCAGATACAATTATTATTACTTTTACCGGCTGACTCACAGTTCAACTATTTCACATTGTGCATGTACTTGTCCCTTTTCGATTCTGATTCAATATGTTGAGAATTTAATTAATTTTCAACGGTATTACAGTCAGACATCGGCGTCAGTGGCACATGGCGGGCGCCTGGGTGCTGTGTCCCGACAAAAATAGCCGGCTAGCTATTTATATAGTGCGCGTATCCGCCCTGCGCGCACGCGCACATCTATCCGCGTACCGTGATTCTACCATCTATCATTAAAGTATTTTTGAAAATAGGTAAACGACGTCGATATATCATAGGTAGCTTTCAAAGAAACCGGTAATGGGTCATCAATCAAGCAACAAAATGGCGATAAAAAAGGGTGCGACGGTTGCGAGACCATGTCGATTTACGATTAATGCATCAACTATGTATGATAGCTCTTTATAAAAGTAATCATGACCCAGCTTTTACCTTAAATTTCGCCTGACCGGATGCGGCGTCGCATTCAATGCTGTTTTGAGACACACCTTTTAGAATAATTTAGACATACAGCTTACTTCTCTGAGTGGATTTATTGATTGATGGATATCGCTGTAGGCGATAAGACCGCCCATTGTATTGCAGTTTTGCTTCCATAGTAATTCATAGACTACAATTTACTCATAGTTTTAGTCTAAATTAGAAATGCTTTTATGGGAATCCAAAAGTATGGTCAAACTGAAATGTGTCAAAGACTAAAATTTACAAAATATGAAAACTATACTCAATTACTGTTAGTCACATTAAATCGATAAAAATAGATGACTGCTAAATGCATGTTGCTAATGTTTAAAAATAAACAATGTATTTTAATAAATGGTAACACAAGGATACCACTGAATGACGTGAACCCATAACAACAATAATACTAGAAGTATCTATCCACGTATCTAACAGTAATGTCACAGACACAGATGAACTACATATTCTGAATAAAGCTGTGATAACAATCACTGATCACAATCCTCAGAAGCCTTTTATGGCCGTAGTTCCGCTGCAGTATCTTGTATTTCAAGGTGATTTACATGTTTGTGTTACCAACTGTTATGGCAGACATTATGAAATGGTCGCACCCAATGATGTAACAAATGACGTTATCCGTAGTTGCTATTTATAAAGATCAAAATTCAACTGTGTCGATTGGCCAGGTAATCAATGATGGCATTGAACGTATTTAACAAGTTTTAACTGTATTCGTCCCTGCATGACGTTATAAAGTTTATTGAGGTCGTATCATGTAAATGAATATGGGACCTTTGTTGAAATGATCGTGCAAATCTTTCTAACGTGGTTCGTTGATGGTCACCGTATGTGGGTCGTCTTATATTACAAAAGCTATCCTTTAAAAAATAAAAAACCCGACTGCAGTCCAAAAGATCGAAAGAAGTTTGATAGTACGCAGGACCCATTTGCCAATCATAAATCGAAAGAAAATTAATGGATACCGCCTGCTATCAAACTTGTTTCGATCTTTTCGACTGCTGATAGTTAGAGCTGCAGAAGATCTAACTATATTTGTAGCATAGAATTGGAGGACTCTCCAACTATGTTATTTGAGAATAAATAGATCTTGCCATAATCAGGTTTATTTACTACACTCATAACATTGTTCAACCGCAACTATTGTTTTTATGTATTTCCCGGAGGATAGCAATAGTACCACTAAATGAATCACTGCGCTCATTCATAATTCATAGCACAACAATTACAGGATTTTCCCATGAGCCTACTAAACCTATAAATGTTAAACCGCGAAAGTAAATAATGAAGTAACTTTCATGCATCATTTTGTTTTCGTTCGGAAAACCTGCTGGTTATCCCACCAAAGAAACAGCGAAGTCCTTATATCGGTATGAACCGACTAAAACCACACAATGTCCGACATCGAACTTATTATTCTTCTTCTCGTGGAGCGCAGTACTCTAACCACCATTTTTTAGCAGAGCAAACCTTCCTAAGGTCTTGAGAAGCAGAAAAACGAAGGTCATCTAGGTAATTTCTCTTTTCACTATTCTGTTGCCTAAGAATTTATGAATTGAATCGAGTGAAGGATTATACCAGACCATGATCTGTTCGTCCTCTGCTTCAGGATATTGCTCATTCGTAAGTAAGAGTGCACCACAATGTTTCTTAGCCTATAACTTCCTCTCGCCTCTTCATCTCCTGCCTCCTGTAATATGCCTGAACCAACTGCTGTTATGAGGCTGTTCATTTAATTCTATTTTCAATCCGGTATGTCTGAACTTTAAATCAAAAAGAAATAGTCGTTAGTCTGAACTTTTTACCTGCCGTATTCTAATTACTTCTCGTTATTCCAAAATTACTTCTGTAATTATGGGAGATTCCCATGAGCTTGGTAACCTCCCAAACATCCAAGATTATTACTCACCACACCGAGATTGTTTTTTAATGTTGTGACCACGCCCGGAAATAGAGCAGTCAATTTTCAAAATCACCAGAGCACATCTTGCCTGGCCCAAAAAGCTCATCATTGTCTAGTATATGTTTACCAACATAACGCGATAAGTTTGCCAACATAACGAATGATCGCACTGATCATGTCTATTAATTTTCTTAGCGGTGTTTACTCACGTCTACATGATTCGCTTCTACAAATAAAACGTAATGTAGGTCACGGCTTGCCACAAACCTTGTTTGATTTCGTACCCTACATCAGTATGTGGCCTTAAGTGTTCATTTTCCTTACGTATTATAGCAAAATTCTCAAGATTACAAGGTAAATAGTTCATGCAGATAACCTCTTGGAACCTCTCTGATTGGAGAATTTAACATTGAAATCGATAAAACCAAGCTACTATATTTTATTGTACGTGTATTATTTCCGAATTACAGTATCATTTCTATAGAATTTGAGAAAGTATCTTATAAACCATTTTATTATTGAACGAGATCTTTTTTGATATTCTCAAATTCATCTTCTACAACCTTTTATATCGTGCTGTTATTGTCAAGTAAGATACATTTATAGTCGTAAACTAATTAAACAGTCGATCTTATAATCGTGGTTCACCTTACTTGGAGTATGATATCATAATAGTCTAGTCTAGACTCTAGACCAATATCACATTCAAGATCATTTTTGAAGGTAACTATTAAGTAAGATCTAGAAAGATGCCGGCAAATATTTCAACATTCTTACTGTACTACATTTGGTTAAATGTTTGCAGTGTCTCTCTAATACCTCTTTGAGATAAGGTTTAAGTGGTGCAATACTCATAAATTAGTACGCCGACTTGATGAACGGCGCTTTTGTCTCTTTCATTCTTGTTTTAAAAATTATGTCTTTCCCTCTCTTTCTTGGACATTTATCCCTATTTCGTTGTTAATGTGTGCTTTAGTATGACAAAAGCAATCGATTTATTATACGTTCGTTGTCTTTTTAAAAGATAATGTGGTTGCTACGGTTCAATTGGTGCTTTGAATGAAATTGTCTTCGGTAATATTCTTCGATGATGAATGTATGATTATTAGGCTGTCTATGTGGGGCATAGTCCTTAGAATCTTCGTAACCGCTTTAAAAGACCCCGTGGTAAATTGACAATCAGTATGTTGTATTGTGGTACACCAATCTTCTCACACCATTCATACGGGTTAAGTTCGAAGCCGGGTTCGGTTCGAACAGCTCTATTTACATACGTGTTACTTACAGCTTTATAAATATAAGAGACCTGCTTAACCAATGAATAGATTGATACTATTTATAAACTACTTCTTACCTCATTTATGGCCTTATACAGATAGAGTAAACGTCGGTCAATTATGTTCTCAACGTCTTAATGGACTATAATTTATTTAATTACTTTGATATGTAGGCTATATCGAAGTATTTTCTAGATAGTCTCGACATTTCAATCAGTAAATGTAGATAACCCAATTACTGACTTCCTGTATCCAATTGTAATTTGCCAATTATTTGAGCGAAACATTTTAAACTTAATATGCCTGATGTGATTTGGCTGGCGCCTGCATTGCACGCATAATTGATTTACCCAAGAGCCGGAATCACAATAGCAGATGTCTGAACAGTTGGTAGCCATATTGTATATTTTATGTACGTATCTTACGTCACAGTACTTTGAAAGTGCATGTTTATAACGCATGTGACATGCTTGACGTATGCGGCACTTTAATGGAATGCACGGACTGTGTTTAATACTTTTAGCACTTGGTTCGAATAGGTGCTGCATATAGAGTAGTCTTTTGAATGTGTTTTTAGAAAATATCAGCTGGAGTCGGATTTAAATTACAAAATATGTATTCTAATCAAGATTTTGAAAATCACAAGCAATACCTATATTCACCTTTTCTGAGACTCAATAATAGCAATATTATTTCTGATGAAATACATTATTTATTCGTTTTCACTTTACATGTAGATCTCTACTTATGAGATGAACTGAAGATTGTCAGCTAGACAGATCCCAGCTACAACAAGTGTCCAGTCAGGGGTTAACGACTTGATTGGTCAAGATGGCGTTTCGCGAACGTGCTAAATGGATGATGACGGCTCGCTAAACCTATTTTAGGAACAGCTCCAATGAATTATTTGCTGCAACACGAAGAAAATTACTTATTGAATGTTTATAAGCAATTTAGGTTCATCGACCGATCTGAGTAAAACAAACTGTTATGGGTGGGGAAATAACTGTCTCAGCACTATGAATAGATAAGATACGAGTACATACTATCAGTGTTCTTGATGAACATATTATGGAGTGTGCCAATTTTTTATCCCAAGCGGCTTGTCGTGCCGCTAATCAAGCATTTACCTAGCCTAGATTGCATTAAACACCAAGCAAACAGTTTGAGGTCCTAGTAAAAAAAGTTTATTAACCTTTTCTTAGAAATACATCGCGTGTCGAACCTAAAATGCTTTTAAGCTAATTTTGGATGTTTCGTATCATCAATAGTTAGATTATTTAACTTGTGGTTGCTAATTGCCGGCATTCGGAGCCTTCGTAATTGTTCCAATAATGTTAATTGCCGTATTCTTAGTATCTTAACGTGCCCAGACACGTTAATGGTGTATATTTATTACCTGATATAGTGTTGCCCTTAGCTGCGGTACCGGCTACCGTGAACTACCAGTAATGATAGGGTGTACTCTAATAGATTGTTTTAATATTCCAAGCTCAGGAATTTTGCTCCGATATGCAAGCTGGAGTTGTCTAACTTGTTTTAGCGACGTATAACGGCGACAAAGTGGTCATT
Organism: Eilema depressum; assembly: GCA_914767945.1. Classification (NCBI taxonomy): domain Eukaryota; kingdom Metazoa; phylum Arthropoda; class Insecta; order Lepidoptera; family Erebidae; genus Eilema; species Eilema depressum. The sequence continues at coordinate 13,287,638 of OU612031.1, forward strand.
TAAATTCATATCATTGTAATTTTGTTATCATACTTTGCATATTGAGTAATTTTAAAGTCACTTGTCAACAAAATGATTATATTGATAAAAATCATCAGAAAAATCAAAATCATTGAGAAAAAGTATCAACTTACATCATAACTGAAAAGGAAGAAATCATGAAATGAAACATTCACAACAACACCTGCTGACACAGGACTCCCGAAGTGAAGGTCTCAGTTGCAACCGGGAGTAGCTCAAGAATGATTCCCAAGGAATTCTACAGATAGGTTAGCTTCAAAAGTTCAAAAGAAAGACTTGTTCTGTTGCATAGTTGAGATGATTCCGAAGGTAACCGCATACGAAAACTGCAGACGCACGCAGCAGATAGGTACGCGTTATTCATTACGGCTTCTCAATGGTCCCCTTTATCGATATCTAAGTTTAACAAGTAATGCGTACGCTGTATCTAATGCATGCGTCTGCAGTTGTCGTATGTGGATGGCTTCGGCATCATAACTTTATCATTTGTGATTTTGTTTACTTATCTAGATCTGATTCAGTCTCTTACCGTCCCTCTTTATCTCGACGATAAGTCCTCATGTAAATAAATCCAACAAGTATTTATGCAACTGCAACACAATGCCGATCCTCAATTACTCAATAACGGTACCCACTCATATGGAACACCACTTTCATTGATACACCTACTCATCATTCTGGAGTGGGCGAGAGGGAAAGCATATGCAAATGGCGATACTTGAATTAATAGATCTGAAAGACCGTTAACTAGCTCTACTAACTTGTGGCGTCATAATTTATATTAATTTGATATTCAGTAGTGATGGAACTACAAATCATGTGGACTGTTCTTTTGTCATCTGTGGAACTGCGTACATCGTTAGATTTCTGTCTTGTCGCTCAGAAGCGACAGTTCTTTTTCATAGACTAGTAATTTAATCCCAAATGAGATGCCTATGTCCAGCAGTGGACTGCAATAGGCTAATTGATTGATTGATTACTCAATCACATAGTCATGCTTCATAGAGGCTGTATTGCTAAGCTATATCCAAGAATTATAGGTACCTACCTAAATAAACACACACACCATAAAAAAACTGTAATTTGGAAGCACTTTTATATTATCATAATAGTACAGTTCTAATAGAATTACATACCTACATAATGTTTCGAATTGATAATAATCTCCTTCACTTTTAGAAGTCAATTACAAATTGATGGAATTAATCAAGAATTAAAATGCCTCAAGACTGGTGGCCATGAATGAATTACCATCCGAATTACCTTCCGTTTATTTCCATTATCATCATCGTTTATTAAAAATGTATCATATTATTCATGTTATATTAGATGCATTCAAAGTAAGATGACACTTTAACGCGATCTCTAATTTCTTTCAACGTTTATGTAATCTCATGAGCTGCCGTTTACAAAATCTATTAACACTTTTTTTTTTCTTGTTACAGGCAAAGGTGAGCCATCGATAGAACCAGTTGGTTGTCGTTATCTTTATTCAAGCTTGAAGGTGAGCCGTATTTCGTTTTTGGTGAGGCGTCACTCATTAGCGTGATAAGACACTTCGTTGACTTTTATGCACTAAATGGTGTTGTAAACACTACCAAATTAATTTATGCACCCTGTGATAAAAAATTAAAAAACAAGCATTTTAGATAAATTGGTGCGGAGTTTTATAAAAGAACTTTATTGTGAAGGTATAAGATCGAGTTTAGAATAGCAAGGTATGAAAAATTTGTCTCTTGGTGCGTGTAATATCGCATTTGACACGATGAACTCGAACGATAAGTACAACATTCTGAAGTCTTGCTGATTATGTAATAATTGTAACTGAATTCTTTGTAAGTACATAACAGTTTTATTTTGTTCATATCCTAACGGTATCCATTGCTCTATATAGTGATAAAAGAAAGTTCTTACGTTGACGGTTTCCGCAACCCACGCGTTACCTTATCTTATTCAAGTAACGTTATCTAATTACGATTTGCATTTTCATGTTTATATCAATCAATTATATCTAAGTAATAATACTAACCCGTTGGGCCAGCGTGGAAGCAGTAGGCCCAAGCCTCTCAACATTGGGACAGGCCTCTGTCCTGCAGTGGACTGCGATCTGCGATAGGCTAATTAATTGATTGGTTGAATAATACTCACAAGTATTTCTTGAACTAAGTTTCCAATAAATATTGCTATGACTTGAGTTGAAAAACAACTAGTAATGAAAACAGTTATGAATAACCAGTTGCACTTTGATTTACGTGTTCAATTGACACGAATTCTTCTGCTTTATAATTCCTATAAAAACCCAGTCATTTCGACATCATCATCATTAATCAGCTTGCGCTTTTGTTATGGTAATAGTGCTTTAAATGCCGTGTTTGAACATCATTATACTCTGATGTTCCCTCGGCATGTCAATTTTACGTTATAACATTGTCCAGCTGAGTGTGGCATGATTTTCCTTAGTTTTAAGTATGTGTCGTCACGCTAAGCTTTGATGGCAGTTGAGTTCTTATGTTATTAGATTAAAATTGAAGTCATCTATTAAGTATACGCACAGCTAAAAAGTGGAACTATCTGTCTGAGTCTGTGTTCCGGAAAACTTTAATCTGGTAGTCTTCAAGTCTCAAGTGAATAGGTTCCTTGTAGGCAAACATGCTTCATCTTGACCACATCATCACTTACCATAAGGGCTGATTGAGGTCAAACGTTAGCATATAAAAAAAACCTCACAAAAAAGCCACTTACAGATTGAAAATATCTATCATCACAAGCAACGTCATACAGTATCTCTGTCTTAAATTGAACGACTTACTGCGTACGAGATACCCCGGACCTTTGAGGTTAAGTCAACCTCACCTGCAAGTCTGTAAACCTAGAAAAGGCTTTGGCATACACTATCCTCTCGGTGTTAGGAGGCAAGACGGCAATCGCTCCTATAACACGCTGTATAAACCAAATTGAAAGGAGAACAAGGAGTAAACGGAAGCCGGACTCCAAGGTGGAAGCCTCGGACCAGGAACCACGCTAAGATGATGATGGACGTCATTGGCAGAAGGGGTTTGACGCATTTGGTGCACTTCTCAACTTGTACACCATGCTCAAATGGTGAACTTAGCAACTGGTGCACTGTAAACAATACATTTCTATCATAGATAGATACATATTTAAAGGCCATTTGATTCAAAATTCAACATTCTGGATGAAACGGTTACCACCTTGTCCCATTGTTCAGCGAACTTCTCATGATTTGGTTATTTATTTTCCGTTTACGATTATTTTCCTGATCACTTCCTATTGTATTGGTATGTCAATAATTTAATCATTATTTACTTAGTTTATAAGGAAAAACTGTATTGAACCAATTTACCTCCAAGCTGCAAAGTTATTGCGTACTAGCTGTTGCCCGCAGCTTCGCCCGCGTGGATGTCGGTTATCGCGACCAAATAGTATAATTCATAGCCTATGTGTTATTTTGAGGTTTAAAAGCTATAATGTGAAGTTTCATTAAAATCCATTCAGTAGTTTTTACGTGAAAGAGTCAAAAATCCATCCATACTTACAAACTTTCACATTTATAATATTAGGTTAACAAAGTATTATCTTCCGTGTACACGTCTGCAACTTAACCACCACGTGGGACGAAATTGTTCACGTAGGTACTTCGCATTGAAAAATAGGTCAATTCAACCCATTAAACTCAATCAATTACGATTTAAGTGCACTGGCGTATACAATGCTGTAGCAGTTCTGCAAACCGGTAACTGTGTTACTCGTAACCTTCATTGGAAACATCGTGGTGCCAGCATTTCATTCGGTCTTGAGGCTCCGACAGTAAAAACCCTAATTTATTACCACCATTCCAAATAAGTAGTACAATTGTGTTTTTGTATCAACAAATATAGATTCAACGGCCTAGAGATAAAATCTTTTATCACACGACCGAATCTGAGATGTATCTCGATAAATTAAATTTATTTACGGTGTGATTACTGTTCGATTGTGTTGCAGTTTATCGGTGTCAGTTTTCGATTTGTAATTTTATTTCTTTTTTACTGGTACCGATTAATTTATACGAACAAAGCTCAGCGTAGGCTCGCCTACTTCAGTTTTTTTTTGTAATATCTTGTTGACATTGTTAATCCGATAGTTTTAACATAGCATACTTATACAAACGACAAGGTCTTCACATGTAGTTGATGTAGTCATTCATGTAGGTATTTATTTTCTTAGTGTAATAAACATGTAAGCTCATTTATAGCACTTATACTTGGTAATTTAGATTCCTATCCAACCACTATAAACTGTTCAACTCTAATGATACGCTACACAACTACATTTGCTATATGTTAACCAATAAGGCCGCTATTGGAATTTAAATGGAAACACCCGTTAGATTGGCAAATTGATCCTGGACAAGTGGACAGCCATTTCCTCGTGAGTTTTACATGGACTAGAAAACATGGAAAACATCGTCGCGTTAAAAAGTAGAGAGGTTCATTTTCTTCACTAAAATTATCTACTCTGTGTTAGTAACTATTCTGAAACGTATCGGAACAAAACAATGCAGTGAATAATTATGTGGATACAAATTGAAACGTATATGACAGCGATTGCGTAAATACATTAAGTTACGTCAATGTTCTAACAGCTAACGTCAATAATGTTATATTATTGATATCATAATAATTAAGTACAATTTTGTTCTTAGATGTTGTCATAATAACAGGTATGCTTCTACTAATAGCTATTTAGCCTCTTTGCTGTAGATGTTGTAAGTGAAAATAGAACGCATTAGAATTGTCCGTACCTTTGTAGACACCCACATGGGTGAGCATTTCATCAATCAATCACAAACTAGTCATCAATGTCCGTACCAATTTACGTTCAGCTATTTAGTACAATGTCCCCTTTTTGTTGTACTTAGTTATCGTTGATTTTTAACTGTAAAGCCATTCTTGTATTTATCTAACTACTTCAAACCATTTGAGTTTGACCAATTGAATATGTTATTCAAGAATATCGTTGGGAATGCTGCAAACTCGCCTAACTAGCATTGGAAGATACCGCGTATCTGACAAATGTAACCAATTTGAGGCTTCAAATTTCCTTTGTTCTTACTACCAAATGATGACGATATATTGTTTTCATCTATCTGCATGGTTAAATACTGCTGCATTATTTCATGAGCACCTAGATAAGCCTTGCCCTGTTATTGCTTCATAACGATCAAGTGCTGCAGAGCCGCCTCCGCGACGGAAGCAGTGGGCGGCGACCGGGGCGTGCGCCTACGTCGTGCGACTCTGATTATGTCACCTATACCTTCTCAGCTTATAAGGACTTGTGCGGAATTCTTAGATCAGATAGTAACACACCTTTGACCATATGTTTACCTCTTAGTACCATTTCCTTTCATTCTTCAAATTCCTTATTAAGAAAGTAATTTTAAAGTGTCGTTATATTATTATCTTATTTTTATATTCCAAAAATAGATAAAAATACCTCGTAAATATCATTACTCAAAGCCCAGTTCCAATTTTCTATGATTAACAGTGTAATAATTGTCAAGATACGTTTGGGAATTACCACACCTGCTGACTTTACTAGGCACGTGTTCTCCATAGGGAATCGTACAAAAAGCTATTAATATTCATCAAACAAATGTATGTTCGCTTCATCTATTAACCAACAGTAGCTGTGTACGGTAAATAAACAACACAAACATCTTTAATTCATTACAGCTTACTTAAAAATGACTCTTTTGGCAACGTAATATAGCTTAAAATCGTAATTCTATTACGAAACATGAGTCGTTTTATATATTGTACAACGATAACAGCCTTTGCCATAATCTCAAAGCGGGTCTTCACATCTCTTGTGTAAATCAAGCCTTATAGATCATACAAGGTATTGCCAGAATAGGAGTGTAGTGCAGAATTTAGCTGATGGAACAGTTTACTTCAATATTATTGACAGCTGATTTATGGTCATTGTGGATTTCTATAACTGTAAAGTAGGCGTATCTGTACATTGGAAATATTAAAAACAATACTTGTGTTATGTTATTATAGCTTTTGCCCGCGGCTCCGCCCGCGTGGATGTCGGTTATCGCGACCAAACATAGCCTATGTCCTTTCTCGAGGTCTAATCTACCCCTATACCAAATTTCATCAAAATCGGTTCAGTGATTTGGGCGTGAAAGCGAGACAGACAGAGTTACTTTCACATTTATAATATTAGTAGGGATTAACGATATTAAGATTATTTTTAATTCTTTGTCTGTTGGTCTGTGATGGACGCAAACATTTTTTTTGTCTCTGAAAAGAGGGTCACCATTACAGACACGTATCATGTTACAATGGTGGCACTCAGCTTGACGGCCTCATCAGATGCTTTTTCACGCCCCGCTTAAAGGACCCGGGACAGTAGGAGGAGGGAAACACGTGAACTGGTAAGGAATTCCAAGACTTAATGGTGCGGCAGAAGAAGGAGTCGCCGAACCGCTTGGTTCTCGATGGAATATTCTGCACCGTATGCGGGTGGCATCCAAGCCCTGCACGTGTTGTCCTATATAGGAAAGGAGAGGGTGGGATTAATTGGAAGAGCTCATCAGAACATTCACCGTGGTAGAGACGGTAAAATACCGCCAAAGATGCCATATCTCTACGCAATTGCAAAGGCTCGAGGGTGAAAGAAAGTCGTTGTCGAAGCGTTTGAAAGGTCTTAGCCAGACTTAACATCTTATGTTTGTTTGATCGCAATCGGTTTTGTATAACCAGAGATATTAAAAATCGCGTTAACCGACCGCGGGCATATGCTAGTACTTTATAAAGGGAACAATAAATACCCACAGATTATGTGCATAAGTTATTAATGAGAAACCGTTGGGTTTGTCTCGGTAGTTGTGGAATGCATGTCATCACCGAGTATTGATTAAGCAAGTACTGTCATGTATGCATAAGAGTAGTACCGAAGTAAATCTTTCAATATAAACAGAACATTCCACAGTCTTCTGCGTTTGCGTCGATGTTTACTCCATATTTGTTTTACGAGGCTTTGAGATTTATTTCTTATTTGTGGAGATAACGGTTAGCGTAATTACTTTGCCTGTTTTATGTTTGCCTGGCACAGTGTTTTGGATAAACTTGTACCCGTTAAGTCATGGATAAGCTTGTTTCGTACGTAAGTTTGGATAATATTTTACAGTTCCCGGCTTGGATTTAGCACATCGGGACGAGTAACAGTCGGGTAAGTTCGGCTTGCTTCGGTTTTGTAGTGTTCCCTCTGGACTGTTTGATACCTTTATAAAGTAGAATGATGAATGTAGAATGATGAATCTTCAGGATGAAAATCCCATATTTGACGTATATGACAGTTGTCAACGGATGCCATATACGTTAAATCAGGTTAAATCCCATACATTCGTCATTCTATTCTGAGGGCAGTTCTATCACACTTCTTCGGTTCGTTCTAGAAGTGCGATCCACTTGGTCAATTTCGCATTTGGTCCACTTCTCAAAACGTCCATTTCGCTAATGGTTTTTTCGCTAAACGTCCATTTCGCAAATGGTCCATAATGTACATCGATGTACTTAATATCAATTAATGTGCATTGCATATGCAGTTATGCTATTAGTGTGTATCCAATGGCCTAGTTTCACTGAATGCAAACTTCCTGTGAGCTTAGGTTCGGCTCAGTTCTAAATAGTTAACCTATATTCTGTTAGTACTTAGAACAGCCATAAATTATGCTCTAATGTTTTATGATGCTATACCCTCGATTTTACGAAATTGATTTCAACGTTCGTATGTTTGTTGCTTTAGAATAATATTTAGCTTGTAACAATTTATTTATGGGATTGCGTAAGAATAGTGACGATTTACTAAAACTGTTACTGTTGGTCTCTAGCATAAAGTTTTATCATCGTTGTGTTCAGAGCGCCAATTCTCGTAATAAAAATTTGTTCAAAATTCAGTCTAGATCTAATCTTAGTCTCCCAAACGTCAGAAACGATCAAGATGTCAATGTTATTCCATAACCCAAAATTGGGCTTATTCCCGATTACCCTTTTTACCGATCCCTCCTGAAAATTTATCAGCTTTATAATGTTGTGTTACGAGAATACTGTTTTTGACATTTGGGTGACTGGGATTAGATCCAGATTAAACTTTGAACAGATTTTTGGCGAGAAAAAGGGATGGAGCTACACACCATCACTGCGTGGATGACTAAGGACTAGCTCAGGTATGACGTGCACACTGTGCAGAACTCTTGGACCACAAAAATTTGAGCTATAGAATTGTTGAGATGTTTTAATAGCCAAAGCGTTTGTTTATTTCCGGACCGTATTAACCTACTTACCCATTTTGGTCCAAAATTGAAAATGCCGGCCAAAGAAAAAAAAAACGATATTCCGGTAGAACATCCTCTCAGTCCTCGCTAGTATTTTTTTATTATGGCGTCAAAGTTGAGGGACCACTTCCAACTGTTTTATTTGAGTTCAAAGATCTTGAAAATATTCATTCTTTATGATACGAATTATTGAAAATGAATCTAAAATATTGTTCTGTATTGGAGGAATAGTTAATGAGAGCAATAAAAAATAAACCCCATACTGCATATCGTTGTTTTTCGTCCATTTGTTTAGATCTGAAATTGAAAGTGCCGGCCAGAGAAAAACAATATAATATTCCGTTAGAACTCGTCCTCATTTCAATTTTTTATCATGGCACTAAAGCTGAGGGACCCTCGATTTTATTTGAGTTTTTTTGAGTGAGATTGTATCCAATCCCGGTAATTTATGTCGTATCTACGTATGTTTTAAAAAATGGGGACCCATTCTATTGTTTCGTATGCTTTGAAACATTAAGGTATAACTCAAAACCACCGACCGCATATGACAACTTCAGACGCACGCAACAGATACGCGTAATTCATTGCGGCTTCTCAATAGCTCCCTTTATCCGTATCGGAGTTAAACAAGTAATGGGTACGCTGTATCTGCAGCATGCGTTGGCAGTTGTCGTATAGTCTGCTTCGGAATCATACCTTAATTCTCATGGGCTTACTACACGCAAAAGACTCAGCACAGTTTTGCCTGCGCGATACGAAAAAACTGATACAGTTATGCCAATTCAATCTAAACTACATTAACATGTATTGTATAACTCAATGAATTTAAAATTGTCCATACGTAAGTACCTCATAATATATTCACTGATGATCACTCTAAATCGTCTGATATTTCTATTTCCGCTATTCAATAGTCCATCAATATATTATGTATCTATTTAAATACCGTGTTAGAGTGCCTAACCATTCGGTTTATCTTTAACACTCACACCTGTCTTAATGTCTTCAACATCGGTTTAACCCCACACCCGAAATTATTGCTTTTTATGACTGTCTGTAATGGTCTGTCACTAATTTCTTATTTATGACGACTAATCTAGCGGATACAGCTATCCGCTGTGAGCATTTGTGAGTTTTTAAACCACTTTTTTATGGACTGTTACTTAACAACAGTTGTTCATAGTTTTATGTTTGTTCTTTCGGCTTCGGCTCTCGTTAGAGAATTCTAATAAGTATCCAATCCCTTTAGATAAGTGGCAATTCAGTGGCCGGCGTATTGTAATATAAAATGATGACTGTATGGAATTTGACGTATATGACAGATGTCAACGTATGTCATAAACAACAAAATATGTGTCATATACGTCAAATCCCATAAATTCATCATTCTATTCTACAATACGCCAGCCAAGCCAACAATCCACCCACTTGTCTAGGGCCAGATGGGAGCAATTTGGCCTTGATGAATTCCATCCGAACACCAATTTCATTCGCATCCAAAACTTGCTCTTTGGTGCCCGGAACCCCATTATTAGCCCGATCCTAAACCTCGTAGAGGGCTGATTGAGCCAGAGCCTCGTCCATCTAATCAGCAGGTCGCTTACAGGTAAAGTTGGCTTTGTCTCCGAAATTCTTGGTGAGTCTAAGACGCTAATATTATAGAATCTCGGGTAAATATTTCTATTACTAAGATAAGATAACATACTGTGTGAGAATTGTTATTGATGATAGCAAGCGCACAAAATTGATTATCATTTTGTTAACAGAATCACTTTCGCTTGAATTATTTCTGCCATGTGTGTGTTATTCAATAGTCTATTATCTCCTATCTTCAGGCGCGCTGCACCCATCAATATTTTGTTGCGCTGAGCTGTCAACACATTATATCGTCGAGACGGTGGCGCAGAAACTGTCTGCCGCCAGAAATAAACTGTCTTGTCCCACATAACTGTCGATAACGTTGAGAATAACATCCAATTAGTGGGGGGGACTGACGAAACCCTGTTGAAATATATGAATTACAACATCAATAGTGTGGAAAAGCTATTGTTTCAATGTTGTAACAGACGAATAGATAAACAAAACAGCAGTACAAATCAGACAGCAATTTTCCAAGGTGCATTATTGTCCCGCTACTGTAGAAATAAACGATTTGCAGTCAATCTACAACACAATCTATCTAACAAGGTATCACAAGATTGTCGTATCACAGTCGTCCATATAAAGCTCGACATGATTAACAGCAGGAATAAATTAATTGTCCTCGAGACCATTGATGAATACGATTAAATAAGTGATCGTTAAAATATTTCAATACAACAAGATAGCTTGCTACTGCGTTTAACAGTCCAACCTTGTACGTATTTTTGCTATCGTTTACACTATCTTGCTAGAATTATCTGTTTTGTAAACACGGCAATAAAATTGCAACTACAAACTCGTCTCTTGTGCATATCCTCCGTATCCGATTTTCCTTTAAACGTCTTCTGTTTGTTATCTATCCAAGTTACTTTACCGCTAGACATAAGACGTAACCAACAAAGGTATTTTAGAATCTCAAAGTATTCCTTGAGCAAGAAATCGTACTACGTGATCAGGATGGTAAAATCTCGAAAGCGGTGAATGCCAAACGCGTCTCTCCAACTTATCCGATAGCAAATATGGTCACACGCCGCAGGAGTCGAACCAGCTATCTATGTGCATTGTTACTAGTAATGTGTTTGCAGTGCGATAATGATGAACGTTGTATGTGCATGATATATGTTGCGTCTGTGGGACCGTTGAATTAAACATAACATTGTAATTGGATATGGTCTTAGCCTTAGCCTGAGGGTCTTAGCTTGTCGAAGTCCTAGTTCAATATGTTAGCTAATTGAGTTTATGTTAAAAGACCAGATAAATATGCCAAGACTTGTGATCAAGACTAGTAACATAAATATAAGGCCTAAGACTTAACGAATCACGTGGGTATTTTATTTAAAGGCCTACTTGCTCGTCAAATGTACATTTTTCATAAAATGTACATAAGTTACAAGCTTACAAGTTAAACCGTCAAGGAAAACAAACCATTGCCTTGCAACTCATCACGTTGTATTTACTTATTGCATTACAGTTTTTTCGTTTTGACATTATGACTCATGCATATAATGGGTTATACGGGTTTCAATATACCAACCGATACAATTAATGCTCGACTGACGATGACGTCATCGACATTGGCTCATAATAGAAAAACGTGAATCTCATCCGTCACGTTTTACCTCTTAGTAATAAAATATAACAGTGATTTTATGAGTCAACCTCTGCGTCTGTACCTACCTTACCATTGCAATTTGTTTACAGTTTCATACATAGTTTTCAGTACTCTTGTAGGTAATCTTGTCTAGATGGATATGTCACTTTTTCGTGCAAAAGCCACTGAACAGGTCTATATGATCTCTAAAGACCAAATAATTATATGCCCCACCAAGGTCTTCGAAAGCCAACCTAACTTATAAGTCGGTACACAGTTGACGAATAGATAAGGTTCTGGTGTATGTTTACCTCTCGAGATTGGGGGGTCAGGCGGCAGCAAAAGTCAAGATGAACTCTGGATAAGAATAAAGAAATAGAAGAAGATTATATATGTAGAAATAGAATTTGGCACTGAACTAGATTATAGTCTCGTATCACATAGGTTACTTTTTGTCTCGGGAATAGGTTCATATGGTTCCCCCAGACACTGGCACAGACACTGGATCAGTAATCTACGCACGTGAAGCCGCGGGCAACAACTTTACTAGCAGTCAAGCTTTTTAACTGTCAGTCACATTATGGCTTATATTCTTTTTTAATTTTGGCATACGTTCATATCGAGTCTGACATCACATCTGCACTCAAAGACTCAAAACCTTGACACAAAGACTTAAAACTGACCAATATTTTATATTTATCTTGTCTGCAACTACTTTATTTATAGTTATTGAAGTATTCGTCATGTTTATAAATAAGTTGTTCTAGATTTTTAAATAGTGTTAACACTAACTAGGCTATGATTAGGCTTCTCCTGTTTTTCAATGGCTAAATCTACTGCAGTAATAAGTTCGCGCTGTCGAAGCCCGGTGTCTTTCTACTCCTTTTGATTTGGCTTATATTGACTTATACGGGAGTGACTGCCGTCTGACTCCCTGCCCCGTTCGCCAGACAGAGCCTCTTCCCATAATAATCAGCAGGTGTACTGGCTTGCTGATGAGGTTGGATTGGGCCCTAAAAATGAGGCGTGTATGGATTGGGGCCCCCCATTCCACACACGCCCTATCAGTTTTGTTTGCCATCTCAATAATAAAAATACAACGAAACAAGCGCTGGTAAGCCGTATCAGTAGTAATTACGTGCACCACATTTCATTAGCGCTAGAAAAAATAGTCATTATAAAGTAATCAAGATAAAATAATCTTCTATGAGTGAACAAATGGGATCAAGGTTCAAAATTCCAGTGGTAGAGTTTTTGACGTGGTTTAATTTAATTACACTACTTGATAACTAAAGGATCAAAGAATTCGTTACGTAGAGTGCTGACGACATGGCCTCACGTAAAATACACGACGGTATCCACGACACTGCCACTATCCTGATTTTTTGTTATAGAACCGTTAGCAAGATGTTTTAATGATCTGTCAATAGTAGGTAATTTATTTTGAAAAAATAGCGAACCCAGTTACTAAATAACTAATGGAGCATTATCAATCTATCTGTTTTTTATAGTAACCACCACTTGGATATAAAAAACTTTAAGTGAAAAAGTCTACTTCGTTAATTTTATGTGATGGATGAACGATATAATCCAACAATGAATCGTTAGCTCAACACATTCAACGCACATAATTGTAGTGAGTTGAAAGTGAATCGGTCCATTGAACCAGCAATCGCATCTACACACCTTTACCGTGTATTCTATCATTTTTTCTATGACTCACGGCAATTAGATGTTATGGTGTGTTCTGGCGTTATCCCTTACCAGCTAAAGCCGTGACTCACAGTTCAACGGAAGCAAAACAAAATCCTCACGATTGCAGGCGACTAGTCTAACTTGACCCACCCTGTGCTTTCCTTGCGTAAGTAAGGGGTACTTCAAGGAAGCTCTACGATGTTTGAGTGTTCATCCTGTAGCGAGCTGACGTCAAGCTACTGTTTCTTTTTTTTATATTATATTTCATAAGTACGTTCACCGGATGATTACTTTTTTTTTCAGTTTGTAATAACAGCTATGTTACTTCTAAGGATTAGTGTTCACTGACAGATTAGTTACTTAATGTCGCTCAGGATTATTAACAAATTATAGCGGAAACAACATGTGATACTTGTGCATTAGTTTTAGTCTCGGGTTCGATTCCCAGGCTGAAAGTGTTAATAGATTTTTTATAACGAACATTAAAAAATAAGGTTTTTTTCGAAAAAAATGATCAGTTGTCGGTAATAATAAGCCTGCTGCAATCTACATTTACGTGGGACCATAATCCAAATATAGTGGACCAAAGATGGATGTTACGAGTATGTTAATACATATCTGCCTCTCCTTTCAGGGATCTTATAAAAAGAATAAACATAAGATACTATCAATAATGCATCGACCAGTACAATTCTGGAGTGTGTTAGGCAAGCAAATTTCCTTTCCTCGGGAGGTTTAACAACCTACGTTACCGATAACTAAAATTTCCTAACGTTTAATCTGCCCCTGTGCCAAATTTCACCAAAATCGGCTCAGTGGTTTAGGCGTAACAAACAGACAGAGTTACTTTCGCTATTAGTATAGATATGGATTCTAAAGCTATTTGAAGCGTCTTTTCGTAACTTTCTAAACAATTTTGTAATTTTTTTGTTGAAAAACTCGACAACACTATTTTAACTGTTTTTTTTTTCTTCTCTTTACAGAATTCAAAAAGGACTGGTCAGACCACGCGCTGTGGTGGCCAACCCGCAACAAATGGCTCTCCCGTCCGAAGCACACCCTTGACCAGTACGGCGTCTACGCTGACGCGGCACTCCACTTCACACCCATGCACAAACCTCTCAGGATCCAGCTACCGGACTTAAGATACATCGATGGCAAGGTCGACTTCTCAATTGATACATTCAGCGCCGTGGTACAGCTTTGTAAGAGTCTTGGTAAGCGTTTTTATATTGCCCACCTTTTTTCATATCTATAAAATGCTGAACCGGTTAAACCAATCCATATAATTAGAATGTATTCACATTACGGCAAGTAATGTTACTATAGCAGTTCGAGTTTGATACCTGCTGATCTAAAAAGGCCACATTGAGCGATTCCGCCAAAAACGAGTGAACTTTATGAATTTCCAGTAGATCTCAATAGATTCCTATAGAATTCGTAAAATGGTCACTCATATGAGCAGAGTCACAATAATTCATTTACCACGGTAATTTACTGATGCATTTACTAAGCAGATTCTAATTTCGTGTAAATATCGCCGCATGATAATATATTATCCTAACACGATTTCAATAAAGTGGCCTTTTAGACCTGCTGAGTACCTGACCTATGACTTTTTGAAGATTATTTGCGTACCTATATATAATTAATAGCTGACCCTACGAACTTCATACCGCCTAACAGTCTTTATTTCAATTTCTCTCCGTAAGAACCATCCTCGTACTTCAAGGAATATTCTAAAAAAAGAATTTTTGAAATCGGTTTAGCCGTTCTCGAGATTTACGCTTAGCAACACATTTAGAGATTCATTTTTATATTATAGATTCATAGTCACGCATGTGTATTACCGAAGGCCCTTCAAACGTCTGTAAAACTCCGTATAACCGATTACAGAAATAAACTACGATATGAAAGAACAGACGTCTTTATTCACTATCAACGAATAAATTCACGGAGATCAAAACATTTCTATTTGTGTAAACATGAAGGTATCTAATACTATGTGTAAAGACAAATTTAGACTAAATATTTGATTTGTCACTATTGCGCTAGCGACTCGTATGTGTGAAATTCTGATGAAAGAAGCTGTGAGACATTTCTAAATATTACTCATCAAACAAAAAAAATTAAGATTTCGAATTCTTTGCAATGACTTGATACACTTCATTCGTCGTTTTACGAACTCAGCTTTCAAAGTTATATAAATGACTGTATCAGGCGATTTCATTCATTACAATTAAATACATATAAAGTAGCACTTATTATAGGTCTATTGTGCACATAAAACATAGAAAATCTAGTAGGTATGTGATTGATTATATTACACGAGTATAGATGCGATGCGAATATAAAGGATGTTGATCTACAACTATTATTATCTAAACCGGTTCATTGTAAATGATTGTATTATGTTACTGTTAGATGTAATGTATTTGTAAATACTCCGTTGCTTTAAGGGTAGAGACAGACTTAACGGCATTAGCCATTTGAATTTGCTAATAGTCATTAAAAAGCGCAGTCTCTTTTTGGTTGCATTTTGTACTTTGGAGCTAAGGGTTCGCTCTTGCACGATTTGATTAATTTTGGTCTAAACGGGAGTGACCGTCATCTGACCCCAAATCCCAAGAAAGAGAGCATCGTCAGTCGATCAGCGAATCTTTGAGTCTTGAAGTTCATATAGCTTGCTGGGCAGTATACACCTTTTTATAAAACCGCAGCAAAACAACATTAACGAGCTGGTTTTATCAGTCAGTTTTACCTATTTGATAATGAGAAACAGGGTTTCCAACACGTTTGTGATCACTGTTGTGTGGTTATAGCCACCGGTAACCCCTTATCATCAGTGGATCCGTGCCACCGGAATAGCGTTAATTTAACGGTGGGTTTCATATTTCAACCACAGTAAACATATGTCTACTGTGTTTAAACTGCATGTAGGTCTGAAATTAATGTGTATTTTACAGCGAAACTTTTATGTTTTAACACTTTGTAGCGGTTTTATCGAGTTTACGAGTAACTTTATGCCCTTACACGGGCTATAAGTATCTTCCTACGGATATTAGGGACAGTTCAAATTTAGCAGAACGTTTGTAGCAAAAAGTTTAAGACTTCGGTGTACAGATTTCGTCGTGTTGTAGATATAGTCGTGGTCTTAATAATGTGTCAAACAATAATTAATTCATCAATTAATGTTTTATTTCATAACACAGGAGAATCGTCTCTCTCTTATTTATTTTATCATGAAATACAATCTAGGAAATCGATCCTACTTTTGAAACTACAAAAGCACTGGTGCATCAATTTTATTATATCTCAATCCCTAAAATTGTCTGATGTTACAGTTCACTCAACACCATCGTAATACAATATTACAGCAACCAGTTTTCACTAACGGCTACGCGTAGTCTGTACGTTGCCTTAACTTATTTATCTCTCCCAAATGTTTAATGCTCGTGAAGTCAATCAACCCGTAAATTTTGTATGTTTACCGTGTGCCCTACAGCGGCCCTGCACCACAGCGCACGCTATCATAATATTGTACTTTCTTATTCATTGGTTAGCCTCCTGCTGGTTTATTAGCAGCTACAGAAGCTTCAGAATTTTATCTCCCCTATAACAAACTATGTATAAATATTGTTTTATCGTTTATTGATTCGATTTATTAACAGTGAAATTGTCTCGATTGGAACAGTTAGTAATTTTTGTTTACAGAAGTTAGCTTGCATTTTAGGGTTTTTGTAACTTTAGACCGTTTAATAGCATCATGTGCAAGTCGCAAAATGTGCAGGCTACGCAAAACGTCCAGGTCGCAAAATGTGCAGATCTCAAAATGTGCAGGTCTCAAAATGTGCAGGTCTCAAAATGTGCAGATCTCAAAATGTGCAGATCTCAAAATCTCTTCACCTGCTTCACCAGATATACGAGTAAACTTTTTTTGAACACCAGAAAGGTCACATATTATTATTTCGCATACTGACCAATTACGATACTACCTACCCGAGGATATCTACGACGACATACATAACACTTAGCAACTTTATGGTTTTACCACGGTTTCCCCCCATTTTTCATGTAGATGCCTCCACAAGGAGAAGCCTGAATTATAAAGATGAGGGACGATGCACGACGATACTTTATGCTCTTATGACCCTGATAGTAAACCATCACGTTATACACCTAAAGTCGGCTTCTTAACCTAAACTAGAGCTCCGTATTGTTGCATGCATGGACCAAATGATCGCCCTTAGACATAAAAGCCAAATTAGTTATCGAGTACGAGCTCTAGGTACCTCCAAAGGTCGCCTCCCACGAGGGTATTACCACATATACCTTCAAAATTAAACAAGAAATCGCTTCATCAAAATTATGACTATACTAGCTGTTGCCCGCGGCTCCGCCCGCGTGGAATTCTGATCCCGTTCATAAGTAGCCTATATGTTAATCCAGGGTATAACCTATATACATACCAAATTTCAACCAAATCGGTCCAGCCGTTTATGCGTGAAAGAGTAACAAACATCCACACATCCATTCTCACAAACTTTCACATTTATAATATTAGTAGGATCTATAAACCACAAATTAATTATTACATGCGGTCTAACGTCGATAAGAATTATTTATTATTATCTAAAACCATTACAAGAATTTTATAGTTACCATAATAACTGCATAATTTTAATATAATAGTACATTATGGTACAAGTGAGCAACGTTGGTGATTACCGCCGAGGCGCCATTGAGACCCGAGCCGCCAGGCGAGGGTCTTAAGACAGCCTAGGACGGTAATCATCATGCTCACACGTGCCATACGACGTTTTACAACACACTTGCGAATAAAATAATACTACAAATACTAAATAAACAATACTACAAATTAATTCGTTTTCCTATGCGCGCGCATTTAACAATGGCGGTCGACCATATTTAAAAAAAAAAGAGGTTTGAACTTAACTATTTTTTACTGTTTTTTTTTCTGTACTTAGAAAAAAAAAAGTTAAATTTGAGTGAAAATTTTGTTTAATAGACAAGTATTACAAGTTGAAATTATTTATTTAAATACGAAAATGCATCAAATGACCATACAATAGGCGTATTAATTTATTCGTACTATTAAACACGTTATTTTTAGTATCAAAACTTTTTTAAGAACATAGACAATTATAGACACTTCCTATAAAATTTAAAAAAGAATCTATAACTCACTTGTGAATAATAGCAATGAAAAAGTTACAGTTTGATAATAGGTGTCATTACGTGCCTAATTGCGGTAAAATAATATCACTTTTATAAGCAGGTGTGTTGTAATAGTACATTATGGTACAAGTGAGCAACGTTGGTGATTACCGCCGAGGCGCCATTGAGACCCGAGCCGCCAGGCGAGGGTCTTAAGACAGCCGAGGACGGTAATCATCATGCTCACACGTGCCATACGACGTTTTACAACACACTTGCGAATAAAATAATACTACAAATACTAAATGAACAATACTACAAATTAATTCGTTTTCCTATGCGCGCGCATTTAACAATGGCGGTCGACCATATTTAAAAAAAAATGAGGTTTGAACTTAACTTTTTTTTACTCTGCTTTTTTTTCTGTAAGTAGGTACTTAGAGAAAAAAAAAAGTTAAATTTGAGTGATAATTTTGTTTATTACACAAGTATTACAAGTTGAAATTATTTATTTAAATACGAAAATGCATCAAATGACCATACAATAGGCGTATCAATTTATTCGTACTATTAAACTCGTTATTTTTTGTATCAAAACTTTTTTAAGAACATAGACAATTATAGACACTTCCTATGAAATTTAAAAAAGAATCTATAACTCACTTTTGTGAATAATAGCAATGAAAAAGTCACAGTTTTATAATAGGTGTCATTCCGTGTTTAATTGCGGTAAAATAATATCACATTTATGAGCAGGTGTGTTGTAAAGTCTATTTATGACACATGAACTCTGTATACGACTTTCACTTCTTATTTGTTTCCTTCTTTTTCTAGGTATAAGGCATCCAGAAGAGCTCTCCCTCCGTTACCCTCTAGAACAGTCTCACCTGAAACAGAACTACCAAAACTTAAAGGAAGCCAAGAGGATAAAATCTACACAGCCGCCGGATACGAACACGTTCATAGCAGCAACTAGAGGTTCTTCAAATAGCCTGGACAGATCAAATGGACACCCCTGCCCTGCGACACCACCCCCACCACGGTCACTTTCAGCTACGCCAGTGGCTTCACAACAGGTTAGTAACACTATGGTCTCATGATAGTCCCTTGTGAGACTCCACTTTCAACGGATACTCACAAATACGGAGTTTAAAGGTATGATACCGAAGCCATATCGATCGCATACGACAACTGCCGACGCAAGCAGCACATACAGCGAACCCATTACTTGTTAAACTCCGATACGGATAAAGGGGACCATTGAGAAGCCGCAATGAATTAGGCGTACCTGCTGCGTGCGTCTGTAGTTGTCGTATGCGGTCACCTTTGGAATCATACCTTTAAGCTGAAACTGCTAAAGGGTCAATTTATACTAGCGCAGAGTCGAAGCGCATCGAAGCGTCTATCCAAAATGAACATAACAAATTCGACCTTAACTCCACAGCGTAAAGCTTACATTGCTTCTGAGATTTTAAAAAGACGCGCGCATTATTCGGAATTCGCGCGTCTGCGCGTGACCAACGCTGATTGCGGTTTCGCTTTAGTTATAAAGAATTTGACGCTTCGATGCGCTTCGACTCTGCGCTAGTATAAATTGAACCTACTGAAAAGATCAACTGAATATTAAAAACATTCTGAATGAGGCCGTCAAGCTGAGTTGTACTTGTCTGTAATGATGATCCTCTTTCAAAGACTTTCCTTTCAACAACCTAGACAGACACACTATTGTCTTACCTTAAGAAGAAAAAAGATAGCGATACAATCGGTTGTTGTGTTATTCTGTAACATTCGCTCAGTTAAGTTATTGTTACAACTATTACAAGAGAATTGTTGACATTAAAATCTTACATAATAGTAAGAATTTTATTATTCAATATCATTGTATTCATTCTAGTAGAATAATACATTTGCATGTCAATAAGTAAAGTTGCATAAACGACATCACTACAATATGACTATATGACACGATAACCGTACCAAATTTTATGTATGCAATTATAAAGTAACTAGCAGATCCGCCCCGGCTTCACCTGTGGCATATTTTGAAACCTCATATCACACCTTTGAGCTCGTAATTTTTTAGTCTTCAAAATTTGTATGGATATCTGCCGGATTTCTTGACATTTATGATCACTGCTCCGCTATGTGTATAAGTTAGCCTAAAATTTTCGTCGATGAACGGACTATTCAACACAAAATCATTTTTTCATTTCGAACTAGTAATTCCTGAGATTAACGCGTTCAACCAAACAAACAGACTCTTCAGTTTTATAATATTAGTATAGATATTACTATGTGAAACGACAACCATACCAAATTATATGTAATTAAAATAATTATAAATTACTTTACAAATAACCTTTAGTGTCATCAAATGAGTCAATTGTTGACACAAGTTTCATGATGAGAAATAAGGCAAAAGTATATTAGGTACATACATTTTAATAATGTGCAGACAAATTAGGCATGACATCAATAAACACTCGCAGTTATTTTCAGCCATTTTGTTTTTCTACAACAAAAAAGGAATCTTGTTCTTGTAAACACAATGTTGCAAGAAAAGTGCATCTGTTTCTCATCATAAGTTGTTTATCTTACATGCATAAATTAATCGTTATCTTTACAGTTTTAACGACCGGGGTACAGACAGGCTTGTTAATGGTTTCGTCATTTATCAGTTGCCATACGCGAATATAAATTCTCCAGATAAAGTAAAGAGGAATAGGTGATTATAGAAACATTGTGTGAAGGTGGATTTAGACCAAAGGAACGTAGAGCCAGAGCTAGAACAAGGGCATTCTTTCTTACACCCGTATTCACAAACAACACTGTGAGGTCTCATAGTGTGCTCGAGCGCATAGGGCTGGTAAAATTAATTCACAAACATCACGGAGCAGTATCTAACGCAGTGCGTTCCCTCAACGAAGTATTACTTAAGTGTTGTCTATGAATAAAAAGGCTTGCCAAAACGAACGCACTGAGAATTTGTCGTTCTTTGCACAGTTTTTGTAGTACGCATAGCGAAGTATTTTTTGTGAATACGGACGGGTGTCTATGTTTTAGGGTAAACGAAACTTTGTTTTTAGTGTTCATAAGAAAGAACAACGAACAAATGTTCTGTCACTGTTTACCACAGAACAGTTAATGCGGTCTCTCCTTAGCTGTTCTGTGCTGTTTACACTAGAATTTAACGTAGAGGGAATAGATTGAGCAGTCGCTCATCGGATGTAAATCCACCTTAAGGTGATTACATACGCGAATGACTTTGACCATACAAATGCTCAAGGTCATTGGCTCATATTTGAACCGTAAAAATCAGTAAAACTAATTTTAATAGATAACTTTATAGGCAACGATTACAAACTAAAAGATCGCGTCATGCTAATACACTTATTTAACATACATGTGAAATTTTAGATTATTTGGATACATATTGTAGAAAATATTTGGTTTCATAAGAAAGAGTAGAGTGCCTCTTTTCTACTATTTTCTCGTTTTTTATTTAATTTATGAAAAGGTGAAGTTACTCTGTATATCCTGTAGTATGCAGGCATGTAAATTCCAGATCTGTAGGTTTTATAGTTAAAAAGAAAAACGGTTTCGAAAATACCGATTTTTCGATGCTGATCTGATTCGGGGCCTTAACAGAATGAAGTTTCTAAGATAACCGTTTTGTGAAAAATAAGTTATGTCTAAGAAAATCCATGGTATAAAGAAGATATTATTAGGCAGGCCTAAGAAAAGGTGAATGATAATGAAGGGAGTATGTAAGGACAGGAATGTATGAAGGAGAATGATATGTTGCGTCGACTCCAAATAATTGGGACAAGGGCAGACAAATTATGAATATAGAGTAGGTCAGAAGCACTCTAAACTGGCGGGGTTGTTTGAATATGTGTAATATGCATACATACATACTTACGTATGGTATCAAACGGGGACATAGAATGAACAATAATAATAATGATATTTTCTGAAGTTTAAGGGAATATCACTCATTGAAATAAAACCACTTTTTAACGGATTCTATCGTCACCCCGATAGGTACCTAACAAAAACAAACGACAATATCTACCACACATACAATACATACAACAATGGATGATTCAACTACCTACACTGGCCTGTATTTCTGTGTGGAAGTGATAATAATAGAAACGTGATTGGTCACATTCTTCGACTAAAACGTGCATTATTATAAATTATGTAGGTTAAAGTTGGCGCCGTTGTGCCGTTCGATAGCTAAAACTTGTTTTTGACGTCTGCTGTCATAATTGACATACGTCATGACAAGTGTGATGAAAGTAAAAGTAAAGATGTTCACACTAACCAATTGGTTTAAAAATGCAAGAGTTGATTTTAGGCACAAATAAAATTCAAAACGACTATCTATAATTAGGTACTTCTAGGTGCTGATCTAACTCAACTTACTTTCGTAGTATTAAGGTTTTATGACATTAATTATGATTTATGATATATTTATTTTTATTTTATTTATTCTTTATGCACGAATAAGTGTACAAAGGCGGACTTAATGCCATGGGCATTTTCTACCAGTCAACCTTAGGGTGATGCAGAGATTTGTCAACAGGTAAACATAGGTACTACAAACAATAAACATAATATATACCTACAATGTATCATTATACATATATATACACATACATATCTATCATATACATACACAAATATTTATACTCTATGCACATATACTACATAATAAATATACATATTATGGAAAAATCCGATGAATATTATTCTGCCTATGGTTCGCTATAAATCTGTCGTACTCTGTTTCTGAACGTAAAACGGTTTGGGGACATTCTGACTTCTAATGGCAGCGCATTCCAAAGGAGAATGGATTGTACAGAAAAAGAAGAGTGGACAAGACTTGAGGTATGAGTGGGACAGTGAAGAAGAAGATTGTGAGAAGAGCGCAGATTTTTATTGTGGTTCGAGCCGAGTAGGTGGAGATGGGATTTTAAGTAGGGTGGAGCGTTGGGAGAATTTAATAGAGTATAGACCCACGTGACAGCTCGTAGACTTCGTCGCCGTCGTATGGGTAGCCAACCCAACTCTGCACGACAAGCCGAAACGTGGTCGTACTTCCTAAGGTTGTAGACGAATCGAATGCAATTGTTGAGAAGCCGGTCAAGTTTATTGAGCAGATCTGCATTCAGGTCGAAATAGCACACATCACCATAGTCTAAGATAGGAAAGATTAAAGTCTGCATAAGCATTGTCTTGGTTTTGGGCGGCAGAAAGTTTTTAAGACGGTAGAGAGCCCTTAGTGTCCCAGTCACCCTCTGGCAGACGTTAGTGACTTGAACCCGCCAACTCAGGGTTGAGTCAAGGTGTAAGCCCAGGTTCTTAACACTGAGTGTGACTGGAATGATTTTCCCATCGAATATAATTGTTGGCATGGTCATTTCCGTCAGCCTCCTCATCATATGACTGCTGCCGATTACAATACTCTGGCATTTGTCAGGATTGACAGCCAGTCCAAAACTGTTACACCACCTACGTAAAAAATCCAAATCTGCATTTACTTTATATATCTATTTGTAATGGCAGCTAATCTGTATTTTCAATAAAATTCCGCAAAGAATGTTTCTTTATGTATTAAAGATATTCAGATCAGCAAGTAGATATTATGTATATGCAACTCCTGCGCATAATTTTATATTTTAGGCCCATTTAACTGTCAAACTGTACGTTGTATTATTCAGTAGACGTCTTACTAGTCTTGTATCATTTCTAGAACGGCACACTCCGCCGCTACGGTGGAATCAATAGCACGCAGAGTGACAGCTCCAGCGATGGTGGATACTGCGGGACCCCCCCTCGGGCTGCTTCATTGGACGCCCTGGACTCCTTAGCCGGGCTCTCTATATCTAATTCCCCCATTGAGCCTGACACACAGTCCAAGGAATCGTTGCTGGCACCAAAGACTTTGATGGAACGCGCCAGGATGAATGTTGGGTGAGTGTGTTTTTGGTTAATACGTCACTTACAAGTCATCTCTTTTTATCTGGAGCAAGAGTCGTTTATTTTAGGTCATAGACATTTAAAGAACGATACGTGTAAGAAATATTAAAAAAGGAATTAATTTGTAGTCATAATTGCACGATAAATGCTTACTAGTAGCCTACATTTGAACAATCAAGTATTTTACTTAATTTTCTCCTACATACTAAATGATCTTCTGACCTATGAGACGGCCTACAGCGGAGATAGGCGCGATCTATCTTGACGAACAAAGTACTCCAAATGATCTTAATACCTTCGTATTGCCCCTTCTTGTTGACTGATGGTTCTGATATTCGGTATCTTTAGTTCGGACGATAATACGATTTAAATCAATAAAACAGTTTGACTTGCCCTTAAAACCGTGGTATTAAGATCATCAGGATTGAACTGATGCTGACTGAACACGTTGGGTCAACACTAGATTCGTACTGAATGTTTTTTTTTATTTTTATATAGGACACGTCAACTCGCCTGATAGTAAGCTGAAGGCAGTCTTGGAAAATGAGGGTCACCATTATAGACACGTACCATGTTACAATAGTGGCACTCAGCTTAACGGCCTCATCAAAGAGCTTCACGCCCCGCTTAAAGGACCCGGGACCCAGAAAAGATATTCCGATGCTAATTTGTAAAATGTGTTCCTCAGATGGCTGGACTCTTCACTCTCGATTATGGAGCAATACGTACGGGAATGGGACACTCTACAGCTTCGATTCAAGTTCTACTCGTTCTTCGATCTGAACCCTCGCGCGCAGGACGCTGCTCGACTCAACCAGTTGTACCAACAGGCGAGGTGGCAAATTCTGAATCAGGAGGTGCAGTGTACCGAGGAGGAGATGCTGCTGTTCGCTGCATTACAGGTATGTCCAAATTCTAGATTAAAAAAATAATATTAGCAGCCGAAATTACTAATATGCCGCGAATCCGCTAAAAACGAGCAACTTTATGAATTTCCAGTAGATCATAAAGATGCCTATGAAATTTTTAAAACGGTCACTCATATATGAGCAGAATCATAACAATTTATTTACTAAGTCGATTCTAATTTTTCACGAAATTAGAAGAAATTATAACGCCGCATGACAAATATTATCGTATTACGATTCCAATAAAATGGCCTTTTTAGACCTGCAGGTGACTTTGACCAGTACAAAACGATATAATTGGATAATAGGATGGACGAAAGAAGATTGACGAAACTGATTTATGATGCCAAAGTGATTAACGTAGCCTATGGACGTGTGCAACACCAAGGAGACTCACATTTCAGCAACTGGAAAGATGTAGTCCCAATGGCAAAGAAGATACTTTATGCTTGTATAATGTTAATCATAGCGCAGCGTAGAACGTCCACCCACAAGGTGGACAGACGACCTCAATAAGGCCGCGGGAACGCGCTGGAGGCGAGCCGCTTCCAATCGGTCTTATTGGGGATCTATATGTCCAGCACTGGACTTCCTATGGCTGAAATGATTATGATGATAATGTTAATCATCACTAAAGTGTTCTAAAATCCCCTACAGCTACAAATCGAGCTACAGACCCTAGCCGGCGGTAGCGCGGACGCGGCGGACGGCGCCGGCGGCGGGCCGGGCGCGGCGCCCGAGGACGAGATCGACGCCGCGCTGTCCGAGCTGCAGGCGCAGCTGGAGGGCGGGCCCGCGCCCCCCGGAGACATCACGCATGTGCCCGAACTCGCCGGCTACCTCAAGTATCTTAGGTAAGCAATTTACACCTACATAATTCATATTTAAGGTTTATTATTATTGTTATATAACTCACGTGATTGTGTATCTCTGAATCTGAACGCACATGATTATGTTTTCTTTGAATATGAACCCACATGATTATGTATTCTTTGAATCTGAACGCACATGATTATGTTTTCTTTGAATCTGAACACACATGATTATGTATTCGAATCTGAATGCACATGATTATGTTTTCTCTGAATCTGAACGCACATAATTATGTTTTCTTTGAATCTGAATGCTCATGATTATGTTTTCTCTGAATCTGAACGCACGTGATTATGTTTTCTCTGAATCTGAATGCACATGATTATGTTTTCTCTAAATCTGAACGCACGTGATTATGTTTTCTCTGAATGTGAACGCACATAATTGTGTTTTCTCTGAATCTGTACGCACAAACAGCTGCTTAAAATGTATGTAGGTATATAAATGTTAATTATGTGTGCTGACGCCTGTGTATTTCTGAAAAGGTGATATATTTATAAGGAAAATTTTAGTAACTGTAAATATTTTATCCTAATATGTATAAACTTTAGACACAGGTGATACCATAAATCGAGTTCGGTAATGTGCGATCAGATTCATTCTGTAGATCGTTTTTCATATTATAAGTATATCTTAATATATTCATAATATATAATTTCTATTATATTTATATCATATTTTATTTCTTCCATCTTCGACTCGTGCCGGCCAGCAAGTGTAGCAACGATTACTGTTCCATTGCGTAAGACATTTGTTTGTTCCCCAGTATCGATTGTACTAAACGGTAATATATAAAACAGAGATACGAAATATATCAGTATTATTGGTTCAGTCACCGGTAAATTCGGTTATGTGTACTTAATCAGTACCGGTATCGTACCGGATGCGACTTTTGCTATTGTTTTTGCTTTTAACTTTGACTTTGACCCCTCCCACCCCCCAACTTGAAACCCAGAATTATAGCTGAGACAGGAAACATGGTATCCTAATTGTAGTATTCTTTTTTCAGAGCTCATTTACACATCAATATTTTTTTACATTTATATCACAGAGGTGTGTCGCCTTCTATGACATCTACGGGAAGAGAAGTGACCCTATTCTACCCCACTGGGTACCTCATATTCCACCTCCTTTATTTTTAGAGTAACTGATATATACATTAATTTATTTTTCTAAACAACTAGTTTTTATTTGTTGAAATGTTGAAGCAATTATTATGCTAAATATTCAAATCGATTAAGAAAGAGGAATTGGGGTCGGTTCGGGGCCCGCCCGAAACCTGAGTCCGAGTCTGTGGCTTAGTGGTCAGAGCATTCCCCCTGTAACGGAAAGATCGGGTTCGAGTCCCGCCCGAGCTCGATTCTCTTTTCTCTTTCTTAATAGAACTAGTTTTTATCTATTACTAGCTGACCCGGCGAACTTCGTATCACCATATTTTCTGATCCCGTTCCCGCTGCATATCTCTAAATTTATCAGTTTTTCTCTACAATATTATGCATGTATAATACATATAAACCTTCCTCTTGAATCTCTCTATTAAAAAAACCGCTACAAAATCCGTTGCGTAGTTTTGAAGATTTAAGCATACATAGGGACGGACAGACAGCGACAGCGACTTTGTTTTATATAATATGTAGTGATATAAAAATGAATCCCTAAATGTGTTGCTAAGCGCAAATCTCGAGAACGGCTGAACCGATTTCGCAAATTCTTTTTTTAGAATATTCCTTGAAGTACGAGGATGGTTTTTACGGCGGCGAGAAAAAATAAAAAAAAAGGCGGTACGAAGTTCGCGGGGTCAGCTAGTTACTTAATAAAGTCAACAAACTGTCAGTTGATAGAGAGATGTCTGTACCTAAATCTACATAGTACAACCATGAAACTGAATTCATTACATATGTATTATGTAGTTTACCTTATATATCTGAATTTCTAATTATACTTCCTTAAATTGAAGTTTAAGGTATGCTACACACTTACACGAGTTAATTATACCGAAGCGTAAGTGTATATCATCCCTTATTGTATCTCTGTTTTATGACACTTTTTTTTTTTCAAATCAAAAACACAGTAATACTTGTACTAATATTTTATGTATTTTGTTTAACAGATTAAATATTTATTATTCGTAGTTTAGCAACTAAATTGTATCCAATAAATACCAATAATTTATATAATCACGCCTGTATATATTATACTCGAAGAGGCTAAGCAGAAGTGTATGCACCACCTACATTCCACCAACTACTTTTAGTCCCCTCAGAGAGAGTACTAGCTTACCATCACTTATATTAATTTACTAGCCTTCCGCCCGCGGCTCCGCCCGCGTGCATCTCGGTTAACGCGACCTTTGCTCATATCTTCGGTTCTACTCAACCGATTTTGATCAAAAAAACGTAAGATTTTAAGTCTGAGCAAGCCCTTTCTAACAAAAAAAAAACCGCATCAAAATCCGTCCAGTAGTTTTTGCGTCCATCGCGGACAAACAGACAAACAGAAAAACAGATAAACAGACAAACAGACAGGAAATTCAAAAAAATATTTTTGTGTTCAGTATCGTTAACATAACATAACCCAAGTATTTTTTTAAAAATATCTCCAATGTACAGACACGACCACTTTACAATTATATAATAGTACTAGCCTTTGCCCGCGGCTCCGCCCGCGTGGATGTTGGTTATCGCGATAAATTAAAATTGCGACTATAATTTGAGATTTAAACTATCCTATCTCTCAAGTTGGATCGAACTGTACATGGTGTGCGAATTTTATTATAATCGGTTAAGTGGTTTAGGAGTCCATTGAGGACAAACATTGTGACACGAGATTTATATATATTAAGATAGATAGATATTAATTATATAGATATTATTATATACAATATTGAGTGAGTATGTATCAGATATCTAACTAACTAAAGAATGAAATTGGTGACTACCTACAGTTGTAATGCATTACAAGTAAGTATAGTGATGATAACCGCTCGCTTACCATCACATGGACTGTAATGCTTGTGACAATTTAGTGATATAATAATACATAAACTCCATCGTTATCAACTATAGAAAACTTCAAATATTAATAATAAACAACATAAGTCTTCCTTAGCAGTCGGGTGATAAAAGTGAACAAATAAGAACGTTATAGGTGTTATTTATTTGTAGAAGCATTAATCATGAATTCATTACGTTCTGAAGTGACATTAGTGACCTAAATGAAAATACATTTTAATTATGAAAATAAATTTACGTCAATTTTGTATGACACTGACATAAATAATTAAATTGATTAGGACAAATAAAACCACAAAAGGTTACAAATGTACCTTTTATAAATGAACAGAACATACGTATTTAATATAAATAATAATTTAATATAAACTTTATTATTAAATACGTAGAAACCTAACCTATATGACTCGTGCAATTGTGCATGTGTCATATAGTTAAGGAAAAAACAGTATAGGGTTTATCTCAATTAATGACGGTATTACTTGACAGAATTCATTTATTAACTACCTACTTAATAACCACGACTTCGTGCGTGTGAAATTCAGATTCCGTTTTCAGTAACCCACAGGAACCGATTCCAGTGATGAAAGGTATCCCATGTGCTATGTCTGAACCAAATTACACCAGAGGGCCAATTCTCTTCTCTTCAAAATGACAAAAACGATGAAGATCGTCAGTTCAGTCTTGAAAATTGTGCTACGAGAATACCATTAGACATTTGGGAGGTTGAGATTAGATCGAGACTGAATTTTGAACAGATTTTTTACTACGAGAATTGTCTGTCTGATCCGTAGACCGGTTTGACAGGGGTCCATATTGGGTTGCATAAAATTGAAAGTCCTAATTTCGAAATGCATAACTGGTTTTAGCATAATCATCTTTTCGCATAACGCTGTTTCGGCATACAATTTTCACGCATAATTTCTTTCGTACATGTACTTTAGTCATAATCATCTTTAACCATAAAATTATTGAGCATAATGGTTTATCGTATAAAGATGTTTAAACATAATTTAACTCCTTAAATTTTAATTACATTTCAAACAAAATAAACAAATATATCTGAAGAAGCAGGTAAATTTGTATAAAAATAATTAACTCGATGAGTGCGATTCGCTTCTGGCACTTCGCCGGCCGCTACCGCGGCACGCTCGCTTCGCTCGCTCGGCTCGACCGGCCCTGGGTAAAGCTTACCCGTAGAGTAGATAGTTACAAGTACTCAGTAGACGGTAGACTGCGAAATGTTAGCGGGAAATTACGCACACAAGAGACAGAACTGATTGCGTAGTTAAAATTAAGTATGTCAGACTCTTCAGTTTCAGCAATCAACACACTATATAACTGATAAATCATTAACATAAAATAGCAACAAAAAAATAACATTATCACTGCCAAAACTCGACAAAATGCGAACCACTGACAAAGTGAATTGGTTCAACATTTAGCGAAAAGACTATATTAAGGTAACTGTACCAATGCTCGACACTGTACCTTTTGTTTTATAAGACTATTGACTTAAAAGATGCCTAATGGTATCTATAAGATATGTTCAAATATTCGCAACACCATCCGAAGTAAATTTAGAAAGACTGTTGACAGCAAATAATGTGACTCCGTGAACACGGTCGTGTTATTTCTTAAGATTTTTGCCAAGGGTACTGATTTTTATAGGTGTGATTTTTTTGTTTATAAGTTATGATTATTACTAATTTTAGTATAAACGTTATAAATATTGAAGTTATTGACATACTTGGACCATTGGGACAATGATGTCTAGCATTGGTGTTTTCGACCAAGTGCATAATAATTTAATTTAAAGTAAAAGTATGATAGATTTTAAAGATTTTATGGGCAAAAGTTAATGTCTAATTGTTGCTGTAACAGTTAAAAAAGAATGTAACGACCATGCTGTAATTAATTTGTTAAATTTTTTAGATTGAAATTTTATTTTTCCTTAAAGTGTCTACCATTGGTACAGTTACCTTACCTGCTTATAGCACCGACTGTAGACCTTAAAATCTAGTCCCTAAGTCCTAAATTCCTTTGTGTTTCTTTAACACTGCATTTATGAAACTTAAACAGGTTTTATTAATAGTTGAGTGTGTTTTCCAGGCCGAAGCGGTTCACTCTGAAGGCGTACAAGCGTGGTTGGGTGTCGTGTCGTGATGGAGTCCTACGTATTCACTCATCGCGAGAGGTCGCCGCTAAAGGGGAACAACCCTCGTATGCTGTGGAACTGAGGGGCGCAGAGGTAAGATATTCCTAATCCATCATCATTGCCTCTCATTGTCTCTCCTCTTATTGGTTTCCTCTTCTTTTATGGAAGTGACTGCCGTCTGATCCCCCAAACCAATATGCACCAGAACCTCGTTTTTCTATCAGGTGAACCGCTAATGAGTTGTACCAATGGGCATACCCCCAGCTTCTTTAAGAGATAGGGCAAAAATCAGATCGGGGAGGGGAGGGTGTTATCGTGTTTCTTCAAACAGAGCAGAGAATGGTGGGGCAAACGCCCCGCTTGCCGAATCCCCCTGGGGGTACGCCCATGGTTAATCAGCATGTAAGGTTGAAGCCACGAAGGTTTTGGTTGCATAAGATAAAGATAAGATAAATACTCTTTATTGCACACCAAACATAGGATACATACATAAGATACGTACATGACAGAGAGTTGTACAATGGGCGGTCTTATCGCAAGTCTGCGATCTCTTCCAGACAACCAGTATGGACTATATTGCCAGAACAGGTAGTTTTAGGTGTACACAAGACATTAATACTTAATATGATCTATTACCTACTTAATAAATACCTACATACATAAAAAGTACTAAATATAGTACTAATATATACTACAAATACTTATAATACAATAAAATATATACTAATAATACTATATATAAATATACAATAACTACATATATAAGGTATGTACTACAAATAAATAAATACTGAGTGCAGATACATATACCATAATTACATAACATACTGTTACTACTTAGTAGTAATCGTGCAGAGAGAATATACAAACTTAAGACGTTAAGTAGTGTTCTTTAACTAGTCTCTGAAATGTAGACAGCGACTGTGCTTGTCTTATATTTACAGGTAATGCGTTCCACAGTCGTGCAGCTTGTATTGTGAAGGACTTATCAGAGAAGCTTGTAGAATGCGGCACTATTGCCAGGGTTAAATTTTCAGTGGATCGCAAATGTCTGGTGTTATTATCGCTCAGAAATCGGAAACGCTTTTTTAGATATAGAGGAGTAGTCGGGTTAAACAAAATATTAAAAAGAAGAGAGAGTATATGAGTATTCCGGCGAAGGCGGATTGGTAACCACTTGAGTTTTTTACGAAATTCGGAAATATGATCATATTTGCGCAAGCCAAATATGAATCGTATACAGAAGTTTTGGAGTCGCTCAAGTTTATCAAGTTGGTCCTCATTAAGATCAAGATAGCTGACATCGGCATAGTCCAGGATGGGGAGAAGTACGGATTGCGCTAGCGCAATCTTGGTAGCGGTTGGAAGGAAGTTACGTAATCTCCTCAGTGAGCCACCGGTGGCGAATATTTTGCGACTGATGTTTTGCATCTGAGCTGACCATGACAAGGTCTTGTCAAGATAAATGCCCAAGTTCTTGACTGTATCGCTTATGGGGATGATAGTACCGTCAAAGTTAATTTGGGGCAGTGCCGACCAGTCAATTTTCGGCAACAGTCTTGAGCTGCCAATTACGGTGACCTGAGTCTTACTGGGATTAATCCTGAGTCCAAACATAGCAGTCCAAGCACTAAGGTTAGCGAGATCGGTATTAATAGTGGCAATACCCCGTGACAGTCCGTCTACATCTGTCTGATAGTAGATTTGCAAATCATCTGCATACAGGTGGTAGGACGAGAGAAGTTGATTAGAGATAGAATTAATAAATAATGAAAAGAGCAAAGGAGATAAAACGCCACCCTGCGGCACACCCGCAACGGTGTCAGACCAAGACGAATTGATATCGTCCAATCGGATCCGCTGCCGGCGACCAGACAGGTAACTACGAAAAAAGTCAATAGCCGATGGAGATATGTTGAGAGAGCTCAATATGGCAAGGAGAATGTCGAAATCCACAGTGTTGAATGCGTTGCTAAAATCAAGTAAACAGAGTATTGTGAGATTTCCATTCTCCATACCGAATCTTATGTCATCGGTGATGTTGATAAGGGAGGTAGTGGTGCTGTGCCCCGGACGGAATCCGGATTGAAACGGATTAAGTAGATTATTTTTGCGGATAAATGCACTAAGCTGGTTTTGTATGAGACGTTCGAGGACTTTAGATAGGAAAGGTAGGATCGAAATAGGACGGTAATCGGTAAAGGATGTAGGTTTAGAGGTTTTGGGTAACGGGATGATTTGAGCATCCTTCCACGTTGTAGGAAATGTACCTTTGGCAATTGAGTGGTTCATTATGTGAGTGATAACGGGCAGAATGTCGCCAAGGATGGGGAGCACCATCTTACGGCTAATAGAATCAGAGCCAACTGCATTCGATGAAATAGATAGAATGCTCTTCTCAACATCACAAACGGACAACTGACTAAAGACAAAAGGAGAGTAGTCAGGGGTTGGAAGCGATGAGAGATGATTAAGGGTGTTAATTTTAGCTGTCCCGCTGAAATTAGACGAAGCAGAGAAATGCTGGTTAAGTGCATTAACATCAAGACGTGTTGGGAGTAATTCCTGCCGTTGCTTTCCAACCCCTAGCGATCTAAGAAATTTCCAGACTTTAGTTGGGTCCCTGTTTTGTACCGAATTATGGACATGTTGGCGTTGTGCATTCCTACACACCTTGTTGCAGTGATTGCGTATCGTCAAATAGTTCTCTTTGTTACGGTCAGTAGGTTTCATTTTGTACTTAAATTTAGCTGCCCCCTTTTTGGTGATCAGTTTTTTTATGTCATCCGTGAGCCACGGAGCGGGATGGTGTTTCAGCTTTACAGCTCGAATGGGCGCGTGAGTATCATAGAGCGCTATTAGGTTGTTATTGAACATATCAACCTTCTCGTCCAGGGACTCTGAGGTTAATAAGGGTGCCCAATCAATCTTCCCTGCATCTTGTCGAAGTAGATCAATATTCAGGGCTCCAAAATTACGCTGCATCAATGTTTTCGACTTTACCTTGGGTGGGCAGATTTTATACGAGAGATAAAGAAGATGATGATAGGAAAACACATCCGCTGATAACTGCCCATATTTAGCAACATGGTCCGACGATGACTTATAAAAACAGATCTTTGGGTTAAATGCTTATGGGAAACTTTAAGATTATGTCTTCATATTTATAAAAACATTTTTGGTTGGTTTTAGGTAACTCCAGACGCACATCCCGCATCAGGGCGATACAGCATCAAGCTAGAAATCCCTGCGGAAGATGCCATGCACGAGATGTGGCTCAAGTGTGAGAATGTAAGTACCATAGTCTATTTACAGAAATAAAAATCAATTGTTATAAGAGTCGTGGCCAAAAAATCGATGGATTACAACTTTTTTTCTAAAATGTCCTTGTTGTAAAAACTGACGTAGACATAGTACATTTGCGCAACTCCGCAAATCTTGTTCTCACAAGTCATGTCTACTCCAACTTCTACAATATTTTCCATATTACTAATTGGAGTTATCGGAATATTTACCATGTATTATTTGGAGTTGCCATGGTTACACCCATGATATGAAGTGACCATGATAGTTTAAATACCAATACTTTCAATAACCTAAACAGTATCCATTAAGATAGAAAAAAGCTAATACAGCTCAGGTGGGACTTGAAACTGCAATTTCTCTTACAGGGGGAATGCTCAGCAATTCAATTCTGTAAGCACACAACGACGAGCACAACGTTGCGACAACCTTGATATAGATTGTCATTGGTCGGACTGGGTGACGTCACTGGAGATCGACCAATGACAATCTCTATCAAGGCCGTCGTAACGTTGTGCTCGTCGTTGTGCGCTTACAGAATTGCGAAGCTGATCCAAATCGCTTTTTTCTATCCTAATATATTTTAATTGGCATGCTTTAAAATTTAATTAGGGGAAACATACCTAACTCCTCCAGTTATTGGCACAGCTACGTTTTATGTAAAAAAACAAGAACTCACAATCGTCAACTTTATCTGCAATAAGTAAAGATTTTTCTATAGTTATTCCTTTTCAAATGGCAATGGTCTGATGTATGCCAATAGTTTGGTTTTCTTACGCCAATATATGGGTAAATAATGTAAATATATAAAATTGGATAAAACTATATTTTTTTAATAATTACAAGTAATTATATATTTGTTTACTATCAAAATAACGTGAAACAATATTCCTACTATTACTTTTTACTTATTCTCTTCTCTTAAAGAGACGTATAATTTCCGTAGATGATAATTAATTTGCAAATTTCGCTTAAGGTGCCAATAACTGGGTGTTTTCCTCGAAATCAAATATTATCATTTAACCTACAGGAGGAACAATACGCCGAGTGGGTAGCTGCCTGTCGTTTAGGAGCCCGAGGCCGATCTTTAGCCGACGCGGCCTTCGCGTCCGAGGCGGCCAACGTTCGAGCTCTACTCGCCCTTCAGAAACCACAACCTGCCGCTGCTCTCAACGCGCATAGTCTACCGCATTTACATCATCTACAACCGGATAATTATCTCGCGCCTAGGTATAGGAGCAAGCTTAAGGGCAAGGTGAGTGAGATATGGCACAGAGTGATCTTAAATGTAGTTTAATTCCCTTGATCTGAGCAATGCCGATTGCAGACAAAGCTTGCACTTTGAATTCTTTCCAGAGTCTGGCTGGCTTTAGTGTCATGAAATAATATAGCGCCAATTTCGTGCAAACAATGTTGCACGAATTTCGTCCAATTATACATACGATGTGTACTAAATACTACACATCGTATGTATACGTGTAGAACATAAGGTAGTGAACGCCCTAATGGAAGCACCTACCTAAGTTCCCGAGAGGACAACATTATAACAGAGCCTCGTCCGTCTATCAACAATGTAACAGCTTGCAGATGACCCGAAGATTTTGATGGGCCCCAAAACACCCAGATTTTGGGCCTTTACCCCAACTCAGATGGGACACCATTCGATATTTTCCGATATTAAAGTTCTGTAGTTAGACTACTCGGACTTTTTTGGGCTCCAAATACCCGTAACGAGAGCCATAGATGTTCGTATGGCAACCGGGACTGACGGCTTAAAGTGCCATGCATACAAATATTTGCTTGTGATTGTGATGTGTAATGTTTATTTATATCAATTTACTAACAAAATATCTTCCTTCTATTTCAGTTCACACAACGCGTGCTAGAAAGTCACGCGAACGTCAAAGAGCTTCCACTCCTCGAAGCGAAACTCCAGTACATCAAGACATGGCAGAACCTCCGCGACTACGGCCAGACCATGTTCGTGGTGCGATTCATGGGCCATAAGAAGGACGAGATCATCAGCATCGCCAACAATAGGATCATGAGACTGGATCCCAATACTGGAGACCATATTAAGACGTGGCGGTTCAGTACTATGAAGGTCAGTTGAAAGTGCTTTTTTAGGGTTTCGTAAGGGTAACCAACCAGCCCAAGGTCCAAGATATTTGTCCCGAGGTATAAAATTTGGATAACCTACTGGATGACAGCAAAATTTTAACATTCAAATTTTAGTGGCAAAAGTAAAAAGTAAAGTAAACACATTTCGTTTTTTTTTTCATACATACTTACATTATAATGCATGAAAACACTCAGACCAAATTTTGGTGGCAACTGTATACAAAATGAATGTGTGAAAAAAAAACGAAATGCGTTTATCTATATTTTGTTTTTTTTTTTTCATACATACGTACATATTATACACTTTAGACCGCGGATCCGCCCGCTTGGATGTCTGTTATCGGGACCAAACAGCCTATATCCTTTCCCCAATTTATAAATTTATTTCTAATGTATCTGTACCAAATTTCATGAAAATTAGTACGGATAAAAACACCCAGACCAATATAAGTATACATATTTATCCAATACAAATATTTGCACTGAGCGTTAATCAAACCTACGATTATTAACTTAACAGCTGATTATCAAACACTACCCCACACAGATCGCAAAAAACCTCATCAAGTTTTTTAATGACTACATTTTTTACAGGCATGGAACGTAAACTGGGAGATAAAACACATGATGGTACAGTTCGAGGAAGGCAACATCATCTTCTCAGTACAATCAGCAGATTGTAAAGTCGTTCACGAGTTCATCGGAGGCTACATATTCCTTTCGATGCGCTCCAAGGACGCCAATCAGACCCTGAACGAAGAACTGTTCCACAAACTCACTGGGGGATGGACGTAGAGGATATAACGCGGTACGGTAGTTAGATTCGACATGAATTAATATAGGACAGTACCTGCTACAAGAAATTGGTTTATTTATTCAGTTTAGTACAGTGGAGATTCGATTATTCGGTCTTTGTTTACCCGGATATCGAATATCCGGACTTCGGTTATATGAATTTGTGATTATCCGGATATTTTGACTAAAATTGGGGGGTTTGTTTTATTGAAGTCATTATCTTTCGTACTGTAGCCGGCTAGCCGTGAATTTTGAAAGTCGAGGATCCAATGAGGTAGAAACTCTGCAATATATCAGCATATTAATTCGCAAGCCTGATGGTTGAATAAAGTTACAAGGTTTGCGTATCGATATGCTAGGCATAAGTAATATGTTAATAAAAATATTTTATGGAATATAAATAAAATAAAACAATGCAGGGATCATCTGAAAAAGTATCTGAAAATAACCTTACGCGATTGATGTATGTTATGCAAAAAAATCATAATCCACAACATCAATTAATCCGGATAATGGAATCTCCACTATATGAAAATTTTAATGAATTTCTATAAAAAATGTTGACGACGCAGGATTTTAACCTGCGAGCTCTCGAATACTGAACCGCTTCATTCCTATTTATACTGAAATCGACGAAACAATCGATAATCAAGTAACGGATTATTCGCTTATTCTCTGCTGTGGTGTGAGCAAGATGCTCATCTCATAGAAACCACATCCACTTCTTGTAGTTGAGTAATAAGGTCTGATAGTGACTGTCGCCACGGCATGGCAAAGAATTTTATATGTCGAATAAGAATAGACCTTATAGTCCTTGACATAAAATTGAAATTTCAATGACGATAACCACAAGAAAAAAATCCGCGGAATTACATTTAAATTTCAACTTTATCTTCATTAAATTACGATCTATTTCTATTTTTCATATGAATATTATTTTGCTGTGATATGCCGGCTGTCAATATCAATTCCTACTTTTGCCTAACTTGATAAACTTTATAATTTAATATACAAAATATATATATTATAATGCCAAGGGCGGGTATTTTTAACTTATGTTCGATGTAGTTAAACTATGTGTAATGGTGAGGGCCTTTTGACATGTGCCTTGGGATGTGCTCTGAATCGATGTACAACAAACGTAACAATTATAGTTCATATTTTTGTATGCATTCATAAGATTATTATCAATTTGGATTTAGTACCTGACCAGGAAAAGAAAATATCAATTTTTAAGTTAATTTTTAATATGAAATAGTTTATTTCTGAAGTTAATTTTTAATTAATTTTAATTTTTCCATTTTCTATGCTTATTTTGGGTCTATACAGCGCTGTGTAGAATTGTGACACCATTCTAAATGGTGTAAGTACATTATTTATTTATTTATAAATCTTTTGCAATAAGGTATCTGGGATAAATAGAATGTGAAAGGCGGAGAATCGGGTGCTATGGGCGTAATTGATGCCTTTTGTTAAAGACGTCCATTATACTCATTTAAATGCCTTGAAAAGTGATCACTTCAAATATAAGAGTATAAGGCCCTTATCATAAAATTCTCTTCTCTTGTTCTTCAGTGTGCCTTAGAACACTCCAGGTCTTTTCTTCCACGGTCAGGTCGATGGTAAACCTATTTGTAGTGCTTCCAATAACGTATGTAGCGATTGTATGAATGCCAAATACAAGTTTCATACAAAATACAGACATACAATGCTTCCATACATTTGACATCACTATTCATATTAGCTGTAAGTATACATGGAAAATAAGCTTTTTAATAGAATAAGATTAAAATATTGATAACTATTGTAACGACAGATCCTCTATAAAGTGCCATTATACCTTTACACCTCCTTACACTTAGTATGTAGAATGTCTAGAAGTACCACTTAGGTTTTCGAGACAACAAACTTACAGGATCAGCATCGCGTACACCTTTTTTTTCCTTTCAGCTGACAGTCGCACTGTCTGTGGTTAGACATGAGAAACATTTGTTTGAACATAGGCAACTGTGTATAATTAAATAACTATAGTAAATCAGTTAGGAAATTAATATGTTCGATACCTGTAAATATGATCTTAAAGCCTTCGTCTTATTTTGTCCAACTATCAAGAAATTTAACTGTCGTATATACGATTTAATAATTTATTTTATTGATATTGAATATTTTCATAACAGCCTGTAGCTGTAAATTCGAAACTATGACAGAACTTTAGCCTGTGCCACGTCTATACATTCTATATACTATGTCCATACTGAAATCCATTTGGTGCTCTGACAGGTGTACTATCTCCACATCAGTGGCCTTAACGTTTAGGAGATTATAACGTTTCTATATTCACTGTAAATAACATTGGTTAAGTTAACATAAGTCATGTCTAATTTAATCCAGTGTCAATTTTATGGCTGTGTACCCGTTCGACCTCAAAGTTTGGACCTCAGCCCCTCTAGACAAGTGGCAATTCGTAGGCGTAGTATGGAATAGAATGACGAATGTATTGGGTTTGACGTATATGATAGTCAACGTATGTCAAAAACGTCAAATTCCATACATTTTGTCATTCTATGCTACAATGGTCACTTGTCTAAGGGGGGCAGTAAAGAGGTCAAATAAGGTCGAACGGGTGTTTCTGTTATAACTTTTGGGTCGTACGGGTACATAGTC
This sequence comes from Eilema depressum, assembly GCA_914767945.1. Classification (NCBI taxonomy): domain Eukaryota; kingdom Metazoa; phylum Arthropoda; class Insecta; order Lepidoptera; family Erebidae; genus Eilema; species Eilema depressum. Next base: position 13,327,932 of record OU612031.1, read on the forward strand.
AATTTAATGTTAGAATTAATATTGCTTCATGTTGTATACCTATTAATTGCAAAGATTATTTTGTATTTTATTATTGTTGACTACTAGTCTCGTCGAGACCGCATATGATGCCGTCAGTTTTAATTTGTAAGTATAAAATAGATTAATTGAGTATTAACATTATATATCTAATTTTATCGTGGAAATATTGTACAAATTGTATGTACACTTTAATTTGAGTATGTTTGTAAATGAATGATGAAATAAACTTTAATTAATAACAGCTGGTTGTTTTAATTTTTGAACCAAAAATGCAAGTTTCAGAACTTTAGATGCAGGAATATAAACAGCCGTACCTTCGGTGCTGGCTGGGGATTTATTACGATTAATACGTGGAGGGCGCATCAATCCAAATCGTCTGTGCTAGACAATCCTGCCGGAACAAACGAGGTCATGTAACAACATACAGTATACATCCAAATCCATACTCCATACTTCACTACATATTATAAAACAAAGTCGCTGTCGCTGTCTGTCCGTCTCTATGTATGCTTAAATCTTCAAAAGTACGTTTTAATAGATAGAGTGATTCAAGAGGAAGGTTTATATTGTATAATATATGCATAATATTGTAGAGAAACACTGATAAATTTAGAGATATGCAGCGGGAACGGGCTAAGAAGATATGGCGGTACGAAGTTCGCCGGGTCAGCTAGTAATATTATAAATGCGAAAGTACTGTCTGTCTGTCTGTTACGCTTTCACGACTAAACCACTGAACCGATTTTAATGAAATTTGGTATAGGCGTAGATTAGACCTTGAGAAAGGACATAGGCTATGTTTGGTCGCGATAACCGACATCCACGCGGGCGGAATCGCCGGCAAAAGCTAGTATTATATATGTATGTAATGTACCCACATTATCAGTCATCACAGGTACCCCCAAGTTTACCAAGATGTATACCACAACAAAAAGTATGATTATATTAATTTATATATTTTCATGAAAAATTATCTGAATCTAGGTGTATCATTCGCACTAAGGGCCTAGAATCTTAGTGCTATCATGTTATCTACTTATATCTTAATCGCTACAAGCAATTATGTAGATCCAGATTTAAGGACTAACGTGCTGCATCTGCATCCATTTATAAACCCTCGCGGTTCTGTGGAATGCTGCTATGCCATGGATAGATGTTTATAGTACACCAATAAGGACAAGTAGGTAGCATGTATTTGTATATAGTATATTGCACAATGGGCGCTTATAGCTGGGAGCGATTTCTTCCAGGCAACTTTGAGATGAGTAATGTGATAGAGCAAAATATAAAGTGTAGCTAGCTATCCAATAAACTAGATGCAAGGTGTATTAAAAACAAAAAGAAAGAGTTGATTTGCCCATATTTTTTTTAGTTTTCAAATAATCTATGGAATCTGCCGGATGCTGCCATTTATGATTACTGCTCCTTCCTAGAAAAATGCACTATTCAACATCATGAACCCTTAGTACCTAAAATTAACGCGTTCAAACAAACTCTTCAGCGTTATAATATAATTAGTATAGATTTGAATATGAAATAAAAAAAAAACAAATTTTACGCAATTTTTGGCCCGAATTTTTCCTGTTTCGCTCAGAAATACGCAATTATAAAAATAAAACTACTAAGCAATGTAAAACTTTATAATATTCTTCTTAAAAAATTACAACGCTTAAAGCATAACTCCCTTCACTGAATAAAAAAACTAAAACTAAATCTAAAATTTCACACAACGGATCACAATATCCAGCGCAGTCACCTAATTATAGTGGTATTTAATACTCATGCCATGCCATTGTGACAAGCGTGGACGCAGTTAAAGGTAAAATCTTGACCTAGGGCCTAGATTTTCCCAGACTAATATTTTAGGTACAAAATTTTCACACGATCACCAAATTACTTTTAGCTTTTCAATGATCTATCTTATAAACTTACTCTTACAAAAAATATTAATATTAACATTTAAAATTAAAATCCCGTATAGTCTTAAAAGTCCAGCGACGCGGAAATAGCAAGCGATCGCAGATGTAGGTGGCGTGGAGTGGCATTGGGCCCTACAAGTAGTATAAGAACTGATTTAAAAAAAAAAGTCTTAAAAAATGGACTTCGGACCACTTTCCCAGAAATAATTATCAAAAAATAAAGTTTTTTTAAAACAAATAATAATAATAAATAAATGAACAAAAATATCAACAATAATAAATAAATGAACAAAAATTTTGAACCGCCTCACTGGGAAAGTGTGCCTCTGCATATATTTTTTTTCTACTTAGTACGTCGCACTTTAGTAGTTTTCTTCCGAGGTTGCGCTTCAATAGTTTTCTCCTCAGTAGGTTGCACCTCAATAGGTTTCTGCTCAGTAGGTTGCACCTCAATAATTTTCTTCTCAGTAGGTTGCACCTCAATATTTTTCTCCTCAGTAGGTTCCACCTTAATAGTTTGCTCAGTACGTCGCACTTTATTAGTTTTCTTCCGAGGTTGCACCTCAATAGTTTTCTCCTCAGTAGGTTGCACCTCAATTGTTTTCTCTTCAGTAGGTTCCACCTTAATAGTTTGCTCCGTACGTCGCACTTTATTAGTTTTCTTCGGAGTTTGCACCTCAATAGTTTTCTTCTCAGTAGGTTGCACCTCAATAGTTTTCTCCTCACTAGGTTCCACCATAATAGTTTGCTCCGTACGTCGCACTTTATTAGTTTTCTTCGGAGTTTGCACCTCAATAGTTTTCTTCTCAGTAGGTTGCACCTCAATAGTTTTCTCCTCAGTAGGTTCCACCTTAATAGTTTGCTCAGTACGTCGCACTTTATTAGTTTTCTTCGGAGTTTGCACCTCAATAGTTTTCTTCTCAGTAGGTTGCACCTCAATAGTTTTCTCCTCAGTAGGTTCCACCTTACTAGTCTGCTCAGTACGTCGCACTTTATTAGTTTTCTTCGGAGTTTGCACCTCAATAGTTTTCTTCTCAGTAGTTTGCACCTCAATAGTTTTTTCCGCAGTACGTTGCACCTTAATAGTTTTCTCCTCAGCAGGTTCCACCTTACTAGTTTGCTCAGTACGTCGCACTTTAGCAGTTTTCTTCCGAGTTTGCACCTCAGTTTTCTCCTCAGTAGGTTGCACCTCAATAGTTTTCTCCTCAGTAGGTTCCACCTTAATAGTTTGCTTAGTAAATTGCACTTCAATATGCTCAGTAAGTTGCACCTCAATAGTTGGCTTAGTAAGTTGCACTTCAGTAGTTTGCTCAGTAAGTTGCATCTCAATAGTTTTCTTCTCAGTAGGTTGCACCTTAGTAGTTTGCTCCTCAGTAGGTTCCACCTTAATAGTTTGCTCCTCAGTAGGTTCCACCCTAATAGTTTGCTCCTCAGAAGGTAACACATTAATAGTTTGCTCCTCAGTAGGTTGTACCTCAGTAGTTTGCTCAGTTGGTTGCACTTCACTAATTTGCTCAGTAAGGTGCACCTCAATAACTTGCTCCTCAGTAGTTTGCAACCCTGAACCTGATGGTGTGGGGCCAGCAAGATATTCATTTAAACGCACGTCAAGATAGTTTATTTGTATCGTTAGAGGAGGAAGAGTATTCACAATCGCACACGATCCAGCCACGTCATTAATAATGAACGAACAGTTGTCTTCCCGCCATATGGTTCTAGGTGGCTCACCTTCACTGTATTCTTCTAAGGTGACGTTCGGCGATTGAGTGGCATCTCCGCTTTCGAATGCAAGCAGCTTGTCCCCTGTAAAAAAAAATTGTTCTATTAGCTGTTGTCTACGGCTTCGCTCGCCTGGAATTCTGTTCCGTTCCCGTAACCCATGGGAACAGTGCCCCGAGTACGAAAAATATTCGAATTCATAACTTAAAACGTATCGAGAGAACGAAGCATTGCGATTGGTGGACTTCGCACACACACAGGTTCACAGTAGGCAGGCGGCCAATCCCAATTCTCCATTCGGTCGATTGATACCTTAACGTTATTTTTAATTCGAATATTTTTTTCTTTTTTTATTATATTATACTTAAATCATTTATTTCGGATAGTTATCCATAGTTTGTCGTGCTCGGGGCACAGGAATAAAAAGTGGTTTTGCCGTTTGAGTGTGATTGAGTAATAAATATCTAAACATGTTCACAAATTGTCACTTTTATAATATTTAGTAGGATGGATGGACTGCCCTTCAAAATTGGAGAGTAGTATGATAAATCCCATATCTTCACCTGGGTTACGAAGCGACTATGGGATTGTTCCAATATCTGACAATAAACATACCGCTGACCAAATTGAGCATGTATGCGGCCTGGCGAACCCACTTATATCTTCGGGACCCAAGCTAACCTGAACTGCAAGCCTATAGAGTTGCGGATTGATGGACGACGGGTTGGGAAGCCAGATGGGACTCGCCGCCATAAAATGAGCACAAGCCAAATCTAGAGAAAGAGAAGTAAGCGAAGTCCGTGTGTCCCGAGGTAGGTACATGTCTCGGGTTACGCTAAGATGATGATGATCTTTGATACACAACCCAATCTCATTACTTATTGGCAAGCGGACAATGGCCCTCATACAAACCAAATTTAACCAAAACATAGAAATTGGAAGTAGACGATCGCACCCTAAGCTCCATAGCGCAAACTTTAGATGCAACCAGTACCCCTAGCACGAAAAACTATCGTAATCGTATCTCATCCATATTATATGCTAACAGTAGGCAGGTGGCCGATCTCAATGCTCCGTGCTCTACGATTAAGGTAGTTGTTAGTGCTCACCCCACTGATCGACACATAAATGAGAAAAGTTACAACTCACAATAATTACACATAGTTGATGGAGCAGACGCGAAGCATGTCACAAACTCCAATCGGTCATCCACATTTGGTCTGAATCTATACAGCTGGTTGAAATAGCTTTGTACGCAGTATATGTAACCTTTGTATGAGACCATCCAGCTCAGTTTAATATCAGTTTCAACAGCAATAACCCATTTATCATTTTCTTTGTCCTCGTCATCATAACGATATACATTTTTATGACCAGTTGCATACACGTGTTGATCGTGCACACAAGCTGCTGGGCTTTGGACAGCATCTGGGATATTTGCTATTTTTCTATGAGTTCTTTCCTTGAGGTTGTACACAACTGCAGTGTCTAATACTACCCTGCAATATAAAAGTGTGGTTGGTGAGTACAATGAAAAATGTGTGTCAGACAAGCCATTGGTAAAGCGCCCCACACACTAACAGTTTACCGAACGACAACCGGATGATATCACACCCGTATTCACAAACAATACTGTGAGGTCTCAGTGTGCTCGAGCGCATAGGGCTGGTAAAATTAATTCACAAACATCACGGAGCAGTATCTAACGCAGTGCGTTCCCTCAACGAAGTATTACTTAAGTGTTATCAATGAATAAAAAGGCTTGCCAAAACGAACGCACTGAGAATTTGTCGTTCTTTGCACAGTTTTGGTAGTACGCATAGCGAAGTATTGTTTGTGAATACGGTGTCAGTCTGTCAGTTAATCGCAATAGCCACGCACTTACCAATGTGTGTGTCAGTGGCAAACCGATATCTGTGCCCCGAGCATGAAGAACTATCGTGATCGTTACATAAACATATCGAAGGAACGGAGCCTTGCGATTGGCTGCCTGCCTACCGTGAACCTGTCTGTGTGAAGCCTGCCAATTGCAATGCTCCGTTGTCACGATACGTCTACGTTACGATTCCAATAATTTTTCGTGCTAGGGGTATAGATCATTGCCGGCGCGCGATCCAACGGTAGGAAACTGTCGATACCCAACTGCCAGGTGTAGTCGCGAAAGTGGCAGCAGGGCACTAGCGGGGTGGACTGTTAATGAATGAGCGCCTTAACAGATGAAATTCATTACATTTTGAAACCAGTAGGCTTACCATGAAACATCAGCAATTACGGATCCAAGTTTCGGGCAATCCAGAAAAACAAAAATCAAATGCGAAAACTATCATTGAAACTTCCGTTCGGCTTAAACTCTTACTTCTTTTACAAGCATACGGCACACCTGATGGAAAGTGGTTACCGTGGCCTATGAACGAGTGCAACTCCGGGGGAGTCACACTCATGCTACCAACTTTGTAAGTACCTACAGATTCTGTACCGTCAGCGCATAAAACAAGCAGGACAAGCCTTTGGCCTACCCACTGATAGCACAAAATCTCTTCAGTGAGCTCTGGTTACCTTACTCACCGCCGGGAACACAACACGATGTTATTATAGCTGCGGTATTCTGTAGGGCGGAGGTACTTCCCCAGTCGAACCCCTCAATTGAAGGAAACACCGTCGTGTATGTCGTCGTTTAATGCCATGTTTAAGGAGTTTTGGATGTTTCATGGTAGCTCTAAGGAAATTCAGTTTCACGATAAAGTTGGAGACTGCTGTCAGTGCATTATTTAGATTGGTTCTTGTTGTTAGTAAGTTAAGTTTATGTTTTAAAATTTATTTGCTCTGTCAGTTAGTTTATGAGGTCAAAAATAATTTGGGCAAACAACGTTCAAAGTCTGAATTGACCAATTATCTATATGAAAATATCTGAATGGTTAATGTATGTCCTATATTAGAAAACAAAACTGACCTATACGCACCTACACCTCCAATCAGATATAAAGAATCTCCCTTAATAGCCACAGCGCCGTGCCTTCGACATGGTAACCGAACTCCATGTTCTGTCCACTCTTTCCTTAATGTATCATAAACTTTAACGGCCCTCCAAAAATTGCCTGTGCCTCTCCCCAATTCCCCACAAACAACTACAATTTTTGTGACTCCCCATGCTGCAAATTTCCAACCCCAGAGGTTCTTTTCAGCGACTTCTAACCATGGATCAATATCCTTGTCGTTTTCAAGCATATACAAGTAATGGGGTGCGCATATATGCATGTTATCAGAATTCTGTTCTCTAGGCCACACTGCCACACATGGTTTGAATTTCAGTTCACGTTTTGTGGTATGATATAGTACATCGAACGATTCTTTATAAATTTTTCTACTATACATAGCAGTTAAGTCCGGCTCCAACTGCATCATTTTAAAAAGAGTTAGAGGAGATGCATTTAATGGTACTAACGCTGTGTGCAGACATGTTATAACTGCCTCCAGTAGACTGTTTTGATAGTCTTTGATGAGAATTTTCATTTCAGACAAGTCTTGAGCTCCGATTCTTTTCATGTCTAGACAATACAGAACAAGGAGTATTGCATCTGGATTGTCATCATTTTCTACAAACCAGTTCAAGCCAAACTTAAAGACTTCTATCTCAAAGTCCACATTTAAATGTGAATGGGAGAGGTACCATACCAATGTATGAACAGACTGTATATATTCTGGTCTCATAAGTTCGAAATTGTACAACCCGAAAGCAGCAGATCTCTCTTCTAACTGTTTATATGAGGCTTGTTCTGCTATACACTTTATCTCTAGCCAGTTGGACATTGTTAATTGTAGTTCTAATGAGTATTCTATTTGTTTAATAAGTTCCGTAACCTGTAGAAAATTTGCAGAGATGGCGAGTTCTCCGACAGTTGGTAAGGGAATCTCTGTGATATCTATTATTCCTATTGTCATATATCTAATGATGATAGCCATAGAATTGGCGTCCACTACCTGCAAGAATGATAGAAAATAGAGTACATATATTGTTGTTAAAGTTATAAAGTTATGATGTGATTTTGATGCCATTTGCTAGAAATACAAAAGATGTGTCATTTAAACTAATCAGAAAAACGCAGTGGCCAATATAAGTCTGTCCAATTAGTAAAAAGCAATAAAGAAATTAATTGAGGTATCCCAGAAAATAATCATTACCTATTAGTTATTATTATTACCTACCTACATAAATAAAAATTAAAAACAAGTATTTGCCTACAGGAAACACACCATTATCTAGTCTCAAAGTAAGCATAGCTTTGAGTTCTAGAATGCAGTATGTCTCAGAAAATAATAAATTATTAGTGTTATTACCTACCTACATAAAAACAAAATAATATTCCTACTCGAAACACAGCATTATCTAGTAAGCCTAGCGTGTAATATGAGAATCTTTTTTTATCCCACTTAGGTGTCCTACAAGCACACAACTCTCCTGATGGAAAGTGGTTACGAGAAGACTCTCATATTGTAGTCTCTTGGGAAAATTTATTAGTTTACCTAGGTACCTAATTACATAAGATAAATCAATTAGACACAGCATACTGTATTGTAGCTTGTTTTTATAGTTGCTGTCTAGTTTGTGGGTAGATAACTGTAGACCATGCCACAGACTGTCCTATATTTTATCTTTAAATTGTTGTGTTAATTTATAACTGTTGGATAATACATAATTGAATATGTAATTTCTGTATTCAGCAAACACATCCTCAATAAAAACAGTGAAGTTAAGTTTCTAGCAATTGACATAGTAATTTTTTAAAGATTTTGGGGTAGTAATATATTTCCTTGATACCCCTAAAACTTTTCTAATCAGGAATGTGCAGATAATTTCTATAATCATTATTTCTTTAAAGCCAATTATTATTATAAATGTACAAGCGAAATATATATAACATTAATTTTTATGAATATTTTTTTTTGTATACCATAAAAAAGTTCTAGAAAAATAAATTTCTTGTCTACCCACATTACCTGAATTTTATTTTCGATGATAAAAAATTAACCATGATACTATTCTGTACTTACGTTTAACCGTATTTCATTTTTCCCTTGTTCACTAAAATTTCCGCTAAACATAGCGCGAAAATAATCACTATTTTCACACAGAATGTCTTTATTTACTTGGAAGGTTTGGTCTTCAACGGTTATAGAAATTACTTCAGGTTTCGGTTGAGCCATCTTTTTATATATTTCACAACTGCCTAAAACAATAAAGATATTATTTTGTAGAATACAGTACTTTTATTCACACGAAAATAAGTTTAAAAAAAAAAAACAAATAATAGCAGGTTATACCGGTTAATAAAAGTTAGAATCGTTAGATTGGAACAAAGAGTATATAAGAGGGAAGAGAAGACAGCTAGTACATTAGGGTTGAGCTGAATGGAAATAACCATTCGTTCGTTCATACGATTACACTGCGCCGGGTAGGGACGTGCTAAAGGAAGGTTTGGGAAGGTTCTACAATAATCGACTATCGACTAATCACGTATCGATTAAATGAATTATTTTATCGATACAAATCGATTATTGGTCGTTCCGAATCGATTATTCAATTGATGCCTTTCGAATATCGCAGAAAGCGAATAAAAATTACCGACTAAATATTTATATCTTTATTTGTCTAAAAAGATATTACACAAACAATACTTCACATTCTGATAATATGAAAAATGTTATAAGACATTATACAATTTGTAAAACTAGGTGACAATAGATATTTCATTATTGAATAAGTTTTACTTGTTCCAACGTATGTGGGTACAAAAAGTGGCAATGAAAATATAATACATGATAATGGGATACATAGCATACATAATTTTTTCACATAAAAAATCTGAAATAATTGATATCCGGGATGGGATGTGAACTCGTGACTGTTGGCTAACAAGTTTTACAGGACGGTGGATTAGTGTGGATAGATATCTCAGTATCTATAGATTGGGATTGATCATGGCCATTCGGGACAGGACTTTGAAATTCATAAAACAAATAAGAAAAATAAGTTGTACGTTAGGTTTGAATTTTACAATAGAAAATAGAGACGAAGTTCAGTATTCACTGGTGAAAATACGAACTGAGCCAGCCATAACATAAAACATAAACTCACGTCTTTATCCCCGAAGGGGTAGGCAGAGGTGCTAGCACCCACATTTCGCCGTTTATGTTTAGGTCCCAATGTAATAGGTGGCGAGCCTATTGCCATTAACCGGGCACTTATAAACCTGCGATAAATACACACATAACTTCGAAAAGCATCGAAAAGTCATTGGTGTGTGCCATGGTAAACCTGGGATCGAACCCGAGACCTCGTCTCAGCAGTCCATTACCCATACCACAAGCACTAGCTTTTAAGATAATTGAGATATACAATTACATCCCAAGTTATCAGCGAACCGCCTAAAGCTCAATTTTAGTTGAAATTATATGTTTTCCCAAGTTACTACAATATAGGGGTTCTTCAGAGACAGCAGCACGAGTTTAACGCCTCTGGTGTTGCATACGTCCATAGACCGCGGCAACCACTTTCCATCAGGTGCGCATTGTGCTTGTATGCCACATAAGGAGTATAAATTATGTTTTTATAATTTTCATGAATTATAGTGTAAATGGCTTCTTTTAATATTAAAAAAATCCGGCTCGTACCTGGTGCAAAGGCTAGCCATTGGAGGAAATGCGGCCTGCGTAAAGGCATGATTCCGTAGCCGATCGCATACCACAACAGACTGCCGACGCATGCAGCACATACAACGTGCCCATTACTTGTTACACTCCGAGACGGATAAAGGGGACCATTGAGAAGTCGCAATGAATTACGTGCATCTGCTGCGTGCGTCGGCAGTTGTGGTATGCGGTCGGCTACGGAAACATGCCGATATGGGCTCCTTTGCACCAGACACGATACGTGACGGGTTATCTATATGACAAAAGTTTGGCTGGCTATTTGACATTGTTGTATGAAATTAATACATTGAATTAAATGGATATTATCTAACAAAATTATAACCCTTCTTTGGCTTCGCCGTAGTTGGGTAAAACATATAAAATAAAAATTTATTATTTATATAATGTACATGGATTGATAATAATTCTTGATTTTTTTAATATAACATGTTGTGGAACTATATTTGCATTTACTAGATGATATTGTATCTTAAAGGGAATAAAAGCGAGGATTTTACAAAAAGTGTATCAAAAAGGAAAGTAATTAAACTAGAGTTAAAGATTAAATAAACCTCTCATGAATACTAGATTTAAATGTTCTGTAAAGCAAACAGCATCTTGTTGGAGAGTGAATAAAATGTGCTGAAGTAAACAATCTTTCTACAGGTCCTGATGAACACAAACTAGTGTTAATGTATATATGTAATGCTAAAATGTATTTTGAAGCCTCCAGTATTACTAAATACTTACGTACTATTAAACTACATTTTAAGAATATTATGAAACTAGATACATACATACTATACATGGCATGACAATAGTGCCCCGAAAACGGAAAACAAGTGATTCCCCACTCACCCATATTCTGACAAATAAACTTTCATTTCATTTCATTTCAAATACTACTAACCCGGCTATCCCTGATATTTACTTGTTTAATCTATAATATAAAAATGAATCCCTAAATGTGTTGCTAAGCGCAAATCTCGAGAACCGCTGAACCGATTTTGCTAATTCTTTTTTTAAAATATTCCTTGAAGTACCAGGATGGTTCTTACGGCGAGAAAAATAAAAAAGGCGGTACGAAGTTCGCGGGGTCAGCTAGTACTTAATAAAACCTGACTACTGAAAAATAACTTTTTTTTTTTAAATATTATTTTCGAGCAAGCATTATGTAAGCACATAGAAAAATTAAGTAATACAATGTTGTTTCTCAGATTCCTTAAAATAATTACACATTTTGTTATAAAGCCCGACGACAATGGGTAGCTCCCATGCGGATTTACCGATATAAAGCAGTTTTCTTTATTTGAAAGCTGACGAGATCTCTATGATTCTTGAATGTAATTATGAAGATCTGTTTGAGGAAGGCTCTTCGAGTGTTCTTATGAAACAAACATGTACAAGGTCTACCAGACCAGCGCCTTGCGTCCAAATACGACAACCTGAAATCAATGCAACGTCAAATAATTAGGTGTGCTAATAAATAAATATTGAAAGAACATAACTTATTATAATTATGTTGTTGATATGAAAAGTATTAGGCTAGTCAACAAGTGGTTCTCAAGGCAAATATTTTTCTTAGTCATGAGTCATGATTGAGGAGCAGTGGCAAGGGGTTCGTACAATGTGATTCCTACCGGCTTACTCTGTAAAGAATTCCTTAAGAGAAATCCATACAAAATCTCTATTATTCTCTATAGGTATTCTGTAGCGTTTTCCTACAGGCTTTCTTTTGAAAATATTATTCACCTTCTGCCACTGTTGAGGAGTCTGTCGATTGGGAATAGCAGTAAAAGTTGTTGATACCCACTTACCTTTTTTTATTTTAGGCTGACGAGATCGCGATGATTCGTGAATGTAAATTATGAAGATCTGTTAGTGGGACATCAGCTCTTTGGAGTGTTCTTATAGCACATACATGTATATGGTCTACCAGACCAGCAATGCATTCCACTGTGACATCCTGAAATCATTGCAATATCAAAATATTTAGTGTGCTAATATTAATAGTGCATATTTTGGATAAACATTACTTTTTATGTATTGTCTATGATGAATTTAAAACTACCTCTTGATATTATGAATAGTATCAGGCTAGTCAACAAGTTGCTTTCGATTGGGAATAACAGGTAGATGTAGAGGATAATTGAAAAAAAAAATAAAAGCTTAAGTTTCAAGACAGTAGGTACAGACCATTATTAATATCAATAAAATTTAATATGTGTAGGTAGTCATTCTTGAGGAAAAGGTCTTGACTGACAGACTGGAGTCACTAATTTAAGTGATACTAAAGTCACTTTTTGGGTCATATAACATACATAACATAAACTCACGCCTTTATCCCCGAAGGGGTAGGCAGAGGTGCTAACACCCACATTTCGCCGTTTATGTTTAGGTCCCAATGTAATAGGTGGCGAGCCTATTGCCATTAACCGGGCACTTATCAACCTGCGATATATATGAGATATAGTCATATAGGTACCAAGATATTTTATATTTTGTTGGACAGGGCACCTACATGACTACGCACGATCTTGTGTGTCGATGGTAGTGAGAATATGCATGTCCCCTTTACTTGGACACGGCGGGGGCGTCATTGCCAGACACATGTGTTACCCACATAGCCTGTCAGTTTTCGCAAGACGTGACCGCACTAGCATGCATTTTATCTGCGACGTCACAGAAATACAGGCTGCCCTGTATGCAAGAGATTCCCAGTCACATCCGAAGCTTTCGCCTCGGAGTCTGGGGTTAGTTTTACCAGTCTTAACTGGAGATTTGACTGGACCTCGATATTTTCCGTGAAGCTACTGCCATCCGACCTCCACAACCTAATGACAAAGCATTGCAGCCAGACCATTGTTGTTGTACTTTTTAGGGCTCCAACTACCCTGTAACGACTGCCATACACACAACATACAGCAACACCAGGGAGGCTGTCATAATCTCCATGACATTAATTACAATTCCTCATCTTGGTCTTTAATAGTAAGCTATACATAAACTTAAGACATGCTCACCATTTTGTATCATCAGGGAACTCGGGTAGACTTCTCTATCTGCATACAGTGCAACACTTAGTTTTCCTGATTCAACCCATTCTAGAAGTTCAAATATACCTAAAAAAGGAATAATTTTTAGTATCGCTCATAGTTTGTTCTGTTCACCTTTCTCTTAAAATGATTAGATAGATAGATAATTCTTTATTGTATGCCATTATTATTACAGATTAGTGTACATATGCAGTTACAGTTAAATGCATAATGGGCGGCCACAATATCAAAATATGTATGTATATGAATAAAATGCAACCACTATGCTATAAAGGCATAGTTTTTACCATTCTTTAATTAAAAATATTTATGGATTGTGCATCTATACAGTTTACCGGCAATGTAATCCATAGGCTGATGGCCTCCACAGTAAAAAAAATTCAATGATAAGCAAGTATCTTGCTGTGCTGTCACTGAGAAATTATAGTAGTATAGTCTAGTCTTTGATCCATGCGTGAGTAGCTGGATTGAAGAGAACATTATACAGTAATCACTGATCAACAAACGAGGCTTTGGTGTAGGCTTACCTCACACGGTTGGAAGGTCAGACAGCCATTACTTTCATAAAAGTCAAGGCTATAAATGTAAAAGCAGGAGAGCAGATCCCGTCTTCCAAAGTGCAAGCGTTGGATACGAACGAGATTGGCAATGGGAAGAAGAAAACGATTCACTAATTCAAAAAACAATAGTATATTACCAGTCTACGGTTAAGATATGGGGTTTGTGTAGTGTTTTTTCCGTAGAAATTATAAACTGCACACGAAAGTTGTTGAAATAGATACCTATCTAATAATAAAACGTAAACATTGATTAAGTAGCACCTCGTGCTATCCTCAAAAGACACCCAGAAACATGTCCTGCGCATATAGAGCACATTTTACTTCTAAGACATAATATGACGCAGTTGAAGTAGGCAAGTAGTATGGCTATACTTATAGAAACTTTGATAACTTTCTATAAATATAGCCATACTTATAGAAAGTTTGATGCCTACTTCAACTGCGTCAATATCTCAATCAAATTTTAAGTAGAAATTGAGATATTAACGTAATTTGTGAATGGTGGCTAATCTTATTTTCTAATTTTAAATAAATGTTACCTACCTGTGTTTCACAACAAAGCATTTGGTTGTAAAATAATCCCATTGGAATGGACCATGGAAAAACATTCTGATTCTGATTCCAAGGATGACAAATTCATGTTAAAGTGAATATTAATTGAAATCTTTTCAATAAGAAAGAAAAAACATGGAGAATGGAGATAATTATGTAAACGGAAATAAAATTGACATTGACATAGACATAACATTATTTGTCAAACTCACCATTTGACTCTGATTGGTTCATTTATTTAACTACGCCGAGTTGTACCAATCAGAATCGGAATTCGGCGTAGTCAAATGAATTAACCAATCAGAAAAAGTCGGCAAAGCAAATTAGTGTAGTGAAAATGGAAAAATATCTTACTATTTTAAAAATAGTATTTAGTGAATCAATGTGACCAACATTCTGAAAAAGTGATTTCTCGATACGATTTCGTATGTTGGCATTTCGAGGAGCGTCGTGAAATGACACTAATGACAGCAAATTTCCAATGTACTAAGTGTCCCGTGCCTGGATTGGAACACTTGTCTTGTCTTGTCTGAGTCTGAGTTGTCTGAAGTTTTCTTGGTTGTGTTTGTTTGTGACAGATGACAGATAGTAGTTATCAGTGTTGCCAATAAACACGTTCTGAATACCCCACAAACCTGAAGGGATTATTTTATGAAAATCAGCATTGCCCACACTTTCTCCACAAATTTTCATTAAAAAAAGTATGCAAGTAAAAAAGAAATAAATATGCTTAATTTTATGCACATTTTTTAACAAAATCTTGTATCTTGTATTTGTATGTTTGTAAATAACTTTGGTAATAAATAAAGGTTGCCTGTACTGTAAGAGATCGCTTGCAGCGACAAGGCCACCATTTGTACTTAACACTTTAGGCTATCCTTAATGTACTGTTGTTTATTGTATAAATTATAGAGTTATCTTATCATAACCTTTTGCTCAGGAGTGCATGGCGTGCATGCGTAATTTGCGACTTCTTGCAGCTATGAGAAATGAAACTTATAAGTCACTGCCATAATATGTAGCTAGATGATGGGATGTTTGTGCACTCACGAAGTAGCAAGGAAATCAATACCTATAGTAAACTCCTCTGTTAAGTACTATAGTTGGTAGGTAAGGATGGACAAGTAAGATGCGACACGTACGGTTACAAATGCGTTTATTGGCCGACTGGCGTTCGTCGAGCGAGCGTCGCGCGGTGTGCGCGGGAGACGGGGGTGTAAGGGCGTGGCGCGCATGCGCCGTGAGGCGCGCGCATCGCCCGACTTGTTGCTAAGCAAGCAAGTAGGTACTCGACATTACACCTCCCCCACAAATCAATTGCATACCCATGTAATTCAAACATAGTTAGGTACATAAAAAAATAAAAGAAATGTAAATAGTAAACAACTTAACAATAGGAACTAACAATACAATATTCTAAGTTATTATAATCTTTACTTAATCACTTTCAAAACCATATCTGACAACTGGCTTTGGTTGTCGCCTTAACCGGACTAGAGGCTGTGATTGTGGTGATGTATGGACAGTCTCTTCATTTATTTTCTTATTGTTATTGGGAATAGGACTAGACTGTTGTTCATTATGAGAACTTCCATCCATCACCACCTCCGCGGGCAGCTGCGGGACTTCATTCTCACCCTCAGTCACCGGTGCGTTAGAACCCGTAGAATCTTCTGGACAGGCAACATCAGACAGTCTTGATCTACGTCTAATTTGATCAACGTGCCTTTTTAGAATTTGACCGTTACCACTTTCCACGACATATCGCCGCGAACCTTCTTTGTTAATTATAGTGCTTTTTACCCATTTGTCCTGTGTACCATAGCCCCTCGCCCACACTGGCTCACTCTCCGTGAAGTCACGTTGAACGCCCCCCGCACGTCGGGCCTGACTGCGCTGCGCGTGGCGCACTCTATCCTGTACGGCGCGCTCATTACGTAACAAGTCTAGCCTCGAGCGAAGTGTGCGTTTTTGTAGCAACATAGCTGGTGACTCCCCCGTAGTGCCATGTATGGTATTTCTATAGGTCAACAAGAATGTCTGAAGCGCGGCGTCGATATCAACATTATCTCTATAAGCTTTCTTTAGGGCACGCTTACAAAGTTTGACGGCATTTTCGGCAGCCCCATTTGACGCTGGATGGTAAACTGGCGAAAACACTTGCCTAATCCCGTTGTTACTTAGGAAAGAAGCAAACTCACTACTCGTAAAAGGTGGGCCCTGATCAGACACGAGCTCTGCTGGCAAACCGAACCTTGCAAAAGTCATCCGTAAAACTTTAATAACTGCACGGGCATTCGTGTTGATCATTTCGAAAACCTCCAGCCATTTAGACGTAGAATCTATCAGAACTAAATACATTTTATCCCTGAATGGGCCCAAGAAATCTAGGTGTATACGTGTCCACGGCTGCTCGCGGTAAGGCCAGGGCGAGGGCGCGGCGCGCGGCGGGGCGGCGGCCTCGAGCGCGCACGTGTCGCACGCGCGGCACAGCGCCTCCACGTCGTCGTCGATGCGCGGCCACCACACGTAACTGCGCGCCCAACCCTTCATCTTGACTATGCCCATGTGACTGCTATGTAATTGTTTTAAGATTAAGGGCCTCAGACTAGTCGGTATTATCATACGATATCCCCACATCACACAGCCACCTTCAATATATAGCTCGTGTCGTCGATCAAAGAAAGGTCTAAGCCCTACATCTGTACATTTGGTGGGCCATCCGGACTCTACGTACATTTTAATTCGACTTATTTCAGTGTCTTTTGCCGTTGCCTTCTTTACGTCTTCGTTTTTAACCGGTAAAAAATTTTCGACAAAATTTACATAAGTTACGTCTTTTGCAGTACCTCGACTAGAGCTGCTAGGGGTTGCCGGCAACCGTGACAATGCATCCGCGCAATTTTTCTTAGATACTACGTATTCGATATCGTAATTATAACCGGTTAACTGCACTGCCCATCGCTGTAACCGAGATGCCGCCATCACGGGTATTCCTACTTTGTCACCGAATATGTGCGTCAACGGTTTATGATCCGTTCTCAATACGAATTTCCGGCCGTATAAGTATTGATGATATCTCCGTATACCGAAGATAATCGCGAGCGCCTCGCGATCTATCTGCGAGTAGTGGCGCTCGGCGGCGGTGAGCGCGCGCGCCGCGTACGCCACGGGCCGCTCGCCGGCCGGCGTCACGTGCGACAGCACCGCGCCCACGCCCACGCTGCTGGCGTCCGCCGTCAGCACGAGCGGCAGCTCCAGGGAGTAGTGCACGAGCACCTCGCTGCTCGCCAGCCGCGCCTTCATCGCCTCGAATGCGCTCTGGCAAGCTTGGCTCCATACAAATTTGGTACCGATTTTCAGCAACTCGTACAGTGGCGCCAATATCGTACTAACATTTTTTACAAACTTTGCATAGTACATGACCATGCCGATGAAAGACCTTAACTCTGATACGTTTGATGGCGCTGGCGTTTCTACTATAGCTTTGACTTTACTGGGACACGTGCGTACACCGTCTTTACTTATGACATGGCCTAAGTAAGTTAACGATTGAGCGAAAAATTCACACTTTTCTTTCTTAACCCGGAGCCCGTATTTCTCCAAACGATCAAACACCTTATAAAGCCGTTGTATATGCTGGCTCGTGGTCTTACCCGTGATAATGACGTCATCTAAAAACACCCCGACGCCAGGTATGTCACGAAACAACTCCTCCAACCGTCTTTGGAAGATACCCGGGCTTGAGGCTAAACCGTAGATTAAGCGGTTATACATGAACAGACCCTGGTGCGTGTTGATGACAGTATACTTTTTTGAGTCGTCTAGAACTAACTGTGCGTAAGCCTGCGATAGATCTATTTTGCTAAAACGTTCTCCCCCATGCAAACGCGCTAACAAGTCTTCAACTCGTGGTAACGGGTAACGGTCAACTTCCAGGACTTTATTTAATGTAACTTTAAAATCTGCACAAATTCTGATGTTACCGTCCTTTTTTACAACCGGCACGATGGGTGTCGCCCAGTCCGAGCGCTCGACCGGGGTGAGAATGCCGTCCCGCACGTGCTGCGCCAGCACGCGCTCCACCGGCTCGCGCAGCGCGTAGGCGAGCGGCCGCGCACGCATGTACACGGGCCGCGCGCCCGAGCGCACGTGGATGCGTACCGGCGGCCCGGTGAAGCGCCCGAGGCCGTCCGCGAACACTTTACAATATCTGGAACTGAAAGCCACCAAATTAAAGTCTTCGTCTTTCACTGAATGTAAAGAGTGATACGACAAGGGTGGTAACTGTACATTCAATGCCGCTATCCACTGGCGGCCCAATAGTACTGTCTTACCCTTTGCTATAACATATAAATCTAACTTTTTACACTGTCCTTTATATTCAACTCTAGGCCTTATTAGACCTAATGGCCGGACAACTTCTCCCGTATAATATCTAAGCGCTAATCGACACTTTATGATCTCCAGATCACTGAATAACGTTTTATACATTTCTTCACTAATACACGATACGGCACTACCGGTATCACACTCCATCTCGATATCCTTGTTGTGAATTTTAAGCGAGATCATAATTGGTTTGCATTGGTTTAAGGTCAGCTGATTTAAATCAATGTAA
This sequence comes from Eilema depressum, assembly GCA_914767945.1. Taxonomy (NCBI): domain Eukaryota; kingdom Metazoa; phylum Arthropoda; class Insecta; order Lepidoptera; family Erebidae; genus Eilema; species Eilema depressum. Next base: position 13,347,067 of record OU612031.1, read on the forward strand.
ATTACCTCTTCACTCTCACTGCTGTCTGTGACACTACCTTCTACGCCGTCCTCGACCCGGTGCTGCTCCGACAAATTCGGACACACTCGCTGTAGGTGACCCTTGGAGTTGCAGACTCGGCACACGTAGCGCGCGAATTTGCAGGTGACGCCATCGTGCGCGCCGCCGCACGCCCGGCACGGCCGCCGAGCCCGCTCGCCCGCAGCCTGCGCCGCCGCCGGTGCGCGCGCACGGCCCCGCTCCGATGTCCGCGAGCCGGCCTCCCGCACCGACACGCTGTCTCGAGCCGTACTCACCGCCTTCCTGCCGCTTTTTTGTTGCCATGATGCCTTACTCGTGATCGAATGATTATCGATTAGGGCAGTCTTCCCTTGCCCTTGACTTTCGACCACTCCCGCCGCATCCTTCTCCGCCGTCTCCAGGCTAATTGCCAGACTATATGCCCTTACGTACGTTAAGCTGGGTTCTGCAAACAGTCTTTGTCGGATGGGGTCACTTGTAATGCCGCATACTAATTGGTCGCGCAAACTTTCCTCTAACCCTGCACCGAACCCGCACGTTTTCGACATTTTCTTTAATACCGCCACGTAATCGCTAATTGTCTCACGTCCTGTCTGTAGTCTTTTCCTGAATTTAAACCTCTCTGCTAGCTCACTCGGTTTAGGTTGCAAGTGGTTTCTCATAACCTCAATTATATCGGTCAATGATTTTGTTGCTGGCTTTGTAGGTGTACATAAATTGACGAGTAGTTCATAACTCTCCGACCCCATTACTGTAATTAACGTTGGTACCTGTAACTCGGTTTTAATTTCATTTACAATGAAATATTGCTGTAACCGCTCCACGTACAACGCCCAGTCGTCTTTGTGAATATCGAACTCTGTGATTTTTCCGATGGTCATTGTTCCGACTACAACTGCCCACTGCACTAAATTGTTTCACCAAGTTTACTTGATCACACGCGTAAATTCTATTTCTCGTCGCCACTGTTAAGTACTATAGTTGGTAGGTAAGGATGGACAAGTAAGATGCGACACGTACGGTTACAAATGCGTTTATTGGCCGACTGGCGTTCGTCGAGCGAGCGTCGCGCAAGACGCTGTCGGGTGTGCGCGGGAGACGGGGGTGTAAGGGCGTGGCGCGCATGCGCCGTGAGGCGCGCGCATCGCCCGACTTGTTGCTAAGCAAGCAAGTAGGTTTTTATACATTGGTAACGTTCTTATGTACTCCTCTTTTCCACCAAACTCACCACTTGCGATATTAAATACTGAGGCTCATGTATGTTGCCAAAAAAGAGTTAAATTATTCTCTAATACCTTACGGCCGGATATTTTGCTTTTAACTTGAACGAAATATAAATAATAAATTTATCAATATTTATAATACTTACCACCCATTGCTTCTGAGATCATGTCCATTGTGTTTGTCATTTTCCCCACATAGGCGCAATCTCCGCAATGTCCCCAATCAGATTAAAAATCCCCACATTTTGGGGAATTCCCTACACATTGACAACGCTCGTTAGTGGTGATTGTGGTGATGGTATGGGGTGATGGTGACACTAGGGATGGAGAAGCCGATTTTGATTAATTTAAGTCTATGGATTTAGATGAGTTCAAAAATCTTAAATTTTTAAGATACGAACTATTGGAAAATAATGAAAAATATTGTTCTATAATGGAAGAAGAGTTATTTAAAGTGATAAAAAATAAACCTCATACTGCATATCGTTGTTTTTCGTATTTTTCTTTGGCCGGCACTTTCAACTTTGGACCAAAATGGGTGATGTCCTTTGTGGACTACTTAACTATTTTATTATACTACGTAATTTTGAATGCTTAGAATAATATTTATTACGTAATAAAATGTTTAAATACTTAGTAGTTTCTTAGTAAATGAGTTAATACTTTTTTTAAGGTCGATTAAACGCAAAAAGTTGTTAATCAACGGCGATTAATCTACTTTAAAAATCGAATAACGGGAAGTCGATTCAAAAGCCAACAATTTTATTGATTCTGCGCGCGCCCGGCACCTATCTATTGTTGAACTTTCATTGAACTTTAGAAAATTTGACAGTAGTGATAAGAACAAAAAGTACCGCAAAAATGTCAATGAATGGAGGGAAACTTTGACAATCATTAACTTGACATTTGACATACAATAATATTTCCGATTTCGTCAAAGTTATATTTCAACGATTTCGTCGTTGTTATTTTAGCAGTCATCCACGACGAGAAGCCGAAAATACCTGCGAATATATCCATTTAATTTGATGACAACAGTGTAATATCTTAACTTTGTATGTTGGTTTGTCTTTGAACAAGCTTGTAACCTCGAATGTTTCGGTGATATTTGGCCACGGAAGTGAAGTGAACAATCCTGGTATACTGGTGAAAGACAATGACAGCTACGGCATCAGCTGTAACTGCTACTGCTGAAGAGGATTTAGACGAGTGTGGACCACAACTTATCAACAAATTAGAAGTAAGTTTTGAACATGTTCAGACATCTTTTCATTCACTAGCCAACAAACTTTGTCTTCCTCAAAAAAAGGTGAAAGGCATGTTTGAGGAAAACAAAGTTTGTTGAATGGATCAGTAAATGGTGCTTCAGTCAGAAAGTAAGCTGCCCACTGCTGAAGTTTCAGTAGGTTGTAAAGCATGCTAAAGAAATTACATTGGGTTTTGTTGCTAAAATACATCATTCTATTTAGTGTTTTGGTCAAGTGATGTTCAACATTTATACCTAACAACATTTTTATCAACATCTTTGGGTATAATTGAAATAAGCTATAGTAGTTAAGTATTTAATTTTCAATTTTGTTGAACCAAAAGATTCATATTCATCTTCCTGAAGGTTATGATATCTAGTACAGGTTATTTGTTATTTTATGACATCATGTATGCAAAGCGTAGATAACTAATCAATTAAATATGGGGATTGTGGATGCTTTCCTCTGCAATGGCTAGACTGATATTAGTGATTTTTTAATGTATTTGGTAGGCATGAGGTAAAGTACTTTTCTATCCTATTTATTCTATTCTGATTCTGGGGAATAAAACATGCACATTCTTATGGCAAACAAAATATATTATGAGAGTTTGCCTCCTCTGATGTTATAAATCAATGTTATTTTTTATTACACAGGGCAATGGAATCACTTCAGGAGATATCAAAAAGTTGGAAGAGGCTGGCTATCACACAGTGGAATCAGTTGCATATGCTCCGAAAAAATGGTTGATAACTATAAAAGGCATATCGGAGGCCAAGGCAGATAAGATATTAGCTGAGGCATCTAAACTGGTGCCAATGGGTTTCACTACAGCCACTGAATTTCATCAAAAGAGGTATGATGTTTATTTTTTTAAATCCTTATTTTAATTGTTTACAGTATATTAATAAGCATTTTAATCAATTTCGATTTACCCTTATTTACATGTCTTACATGGAATTTCTCACAGGTTTCTCATCATAAAGGTAAGAAGTAAGAACTAAAATAAAGTTTATATTGTGATAGTAAGCCTTATTTTCTCCAGTCTTACTTGACGGAAAAGAACTTACTAGCTGAGAGATGAAATTCATAGGTCTGCAAATCCAAAATTGTGCCCCATGATGGCCAATGGTGTACCACTGTATATCATTGGCCCCTGTACACAGCCCATCATGGGCGATTTTGTGGTTTCCAAAAAAACTAAAGTAACATAAACATTCCAAAACTGTGCATATTGTATGTATGTACCAGAAGCGTCCCTAGCCCATGTAGTGCCTGTGTGCAATCTTTGCCATCAGCTTACCATCAGGCGAGCTGAAGTCATATTGACGTGTCCTATAAAAACCGCGGTCAAAACGGGCCGGCGCGACGCCATCCCTTCCTTTCCGGGTAGTTGGTACAATTCCTAATTTGTACTACATTTTCTGAAGTGTTAATTCGTGCAACACCCTCTGCCCGCCTGCAACACACACCCTGTACCATAGGTGAAGAGTGTAACACCTCTGGTACATATCATCTGTACATACAAATATGATTAAAGTTTAAAAAAGAGAGAAGTTAGCCTTAAGTTACTGTTTGTTTCTAGATCTGAGATAATCCAACTAACCACAGGATCAAAAGAGTTGGATAGGTTGTTGGGAGGTGGTGTAGAAACAGGATCAATTACTGAGATATTTGGAGAGTTTAGAACAGGAAAAACTCAGATATGCCACACTTTGGCTGTTACATGTCAGGTAACACTTTTATTTTGTTGTTTGGTTGATGAATTCTCCTAGACTAGACCACATACTCCTAGACTAGACCACATACTCCTAGACTAGACCATATACTCCTGGACTAGACAAGTACATAGATGGCGCTCTGTCATATGTTGTAGAACAGGGGTTGGCAAGTAGTTTTAAGTGGGGTCCAGATATTGTGGGCAAATTGTAACGAGGTCCAGAAAAAACGGATACCCTCCCCTCCCCCCCCCCCCCGGCCGGAGCCGGTGGTGTCAGTCGGTTGCCGGAGGGGTGAGGTTATCGTAGACATACCCTTCGCACCCCGGCCGACCCAGGGCTATATCTCTCGATCTGACCCTATTCTGACCCCAACTCGCCCCCGGGTATGAAGAGGCGCGCCGCCGCCGTGAACGAACACTTCCCCGAAACCCCCTATTTCGATACTACATCGCGCTTGTTCTATTCAATTCAACAAAATAAAAGCGTCGTAAGCGCGCTGCGCTGTGGCCCCATGTCTACGGCGCGGCACCGGCACACGGTACAACGACGCCGCCGTGCCGCAAACCGATGCCGCGGTTGGTGTGTCTCAAAATTCCGCTGTTTTTTTTTTCATTCGTCGTCTTAGTAGCAACAGGAGAATAATTATTTTGTGGTCCATATCCAGATAAACACGTCCGAGTACAACAACTGCGAAATTGCCTCCCCGCGGCACGGCACTCCGAAAAATGTGTTTAAAATGTGCTCTTTACACGCAGTACTCGAATCTTGGGTGTCTTTTGAAGATAGCACGGGATGCTACTGCGGTGGACATAACAATAAAGAATCGGAATCTTTCTTTTTCGGAAGGAATAAATCGATAGACCATCAGAACTGTGTTATCTTTATTCACACCTGCAAAAGTACCTAGGTACCTACTATACTAAGTTAACATTTCATACCTACCTATAACTTTTAAATATTATTTCAATTAGTAAAAGTATAGTTATACTAGGAATAGGTACCTGTCTTCGTATACATTTTAATTTATACTTGGGTGATTCGACCTTTCGCGGTCCGCCTGTCGCCGAACCCTGTTGTAGAATATACATTTATTTCAGTTACCAATAGAACAGTCTGGTGGAGAAGGCAAATGCATGTATATCGACACAGAAGGGACATTCCGTCCAGAGCGGCTGCTGGCGGTCGCACAGCGGTACGGCATGGACGGCGCAGCGGTACTGGACAATGTGGCATATGCGCGGGCATATAACACTGACCATCAGACTCAGTTGTTGGTACAAGCGTGTGCGATGATGGCCGAGTCTAGGTGAGTTGATGCAGTTGATTATTATTTTAAACTAGATGTCCCGGCGAACTTCGTACCTCCATACTTTTCCCGTTCTCGCTGCACCTATTTTCTCACCGTTTAAACCTTCCCTGGACATCCACGAACATTTTAAGACCAAGATAAGATAAATCCGTTCAGCCGTTCTCGAGTTTTAGCGAGACTACCAAACAGCAATTGATTTTTATATATATAGATTATGTGTTAGGAGTTATTCGCTACGACAGCCTCTGTGGCGTGGCTGTTATTGTATTCGACTGCTACACAGGAGGAGGAAATATTTATATGCATGAATATGGGTATAACCCGCGCCACGTATCTTGAACCTAAATCGTAAGACATACGAGGCTCTGGCGCCCGCGGATTGCTTTGTAATAGTATATGCTCGGTGAATTTGAGTTCGTCTACCGCAGTAGCACCCCGTGCTATCCTCAAAAGACACCCAAGAAATGTGTACTGCGCGTATAGGGCACATTTTGAGCACATTTTAGGTCCAAGATACGTGGCGCGGGTTATATTTACATTAGTCCGGGTGTTAGCGTGCCTCGGAGAGCAGATTAAGCCGTCGGTCCCGGTTGTCATACGAACGTCTTTAGCAGTTATTATAGGGAAAATGGATGAAGTGACACACACAGCGGGGATCATCACCCATCAAGTCCCGTCCTCCATCGGAGAATGGCAGCCCCACTAGCAGTAGTGTAGTAGTAGGAGTTATTCATGTAGGATTTACATGGCCAAGGGGTTGCCTAGCTCCCGGAGTCTTCCGAGAATTTTAGCAGGATTGGGATCACTAACCTTTTTGATATAAAAACTCTTCAACTGTTGGACATATTTCAGGTATTCCTTAATAATAGTGGACAGTGCGACCGCTCTGTACAGAACTGACTACTCCGGCCGCGGAGAATTGAACTCAAGACAACTTCATCTCGGAAGATTTATGAGGATGCTGTTAAGGCTGGCTGATGAGGTATGTAAATAGGAAATTGTATAATGATTTATCAATTGTTTTAACTACTTATTGAAACTTTTTCTTACTATTTTATGTTAGTAAAAGTAAGTATCATCTACAAAAATAAATCAGAATTTCCCACTCAGCGAAAAATAAAAAAAATATTGCACTTGAATCACTGAATTCTGGATTCATAAGGAAAAAAAACAATTACATATTTCAAAAACTACTCTTTTTCAACCAAACATATGGTGGTAAAATTGCAGCATTTTGGGTCTTCTAATATGCCTTATCAGGAATACGTCGAGTTATCAGTAACCCTGTATATTATATCAGTTTTTTGTGTCCTACAGTTCGGCGTAGCAGTAATAATAACCAACCAAGTGGTAGCCCAAGTGGACGCAGTGGGGGTATTCAATGCAGACACGAAGAAGCCCATCGGTGGACATATCATAGCCCACGCGTCCACCACTCGACTGTATCTGAGGAAGGGACGCGGAGACAACAGGATCTGCAAGATATACGACAGCCCTTGTCTGCCGGAGACGGAGGCTATGTTCGCGATTAGTACCGAGGGGATCACTGATGCTAAAGAGTAAATGTATTGACAAGTGACAGGTGTTTCTGTGAATTTACCAAAAAATAATTGCAAATGACAATGTTAACCCCTCGTTTTCATCAAGAAACACGTTGGAAACTGGTTTGATACGAGCGTTTGCGCATATATCGCGTGGTACTAAAAGAACCTATTCGAAAAAAAAACGAACGGATGTGCATTATTTTCACTAAATAGCATCTTTTATAATGCGAGCCGTACCTTTTCCACGCTGCCGCTGTTTGCGCAGATATCGCGTCTGCGCCGTATCGTCTCCTGTTTGCGTTGCGCCTAAGTGTCTAAACACACTATGCCGAAGTTACGCGACCGAAGTTCGGCGGCTGAATTTACGTTCCGACGTATTCGGCTGATATGACACACCATAAGTGCCGAACTTATGTCGAAGTTACGCGACCGAAGTTCGGCGGCTGATTTTTTTTTAAATAAGTAATGTAAATTTTAATAAATTAATTATAACAAAAAAGTTTAACCGACTTCAAGAAACGAAAAGGAGGCACTGAAAAGCGAAAAATAACTTACAAAAATAAAAATGCGAAAAATAATTTACAGACTTATAAATGTATTAGAAGTCGGTGCTTAGCCCAAGAGGCCATTTTTCAATTGATTGCATCATAGTAGTTCAGACACAACAAACAAAGTTGTCTGGCTCCGTCATATAAACGTCAAATCGTATCTCTTTAAATTATTTCAACTGTACAGATACGCGGGGCGCCGCGCCGGTGGCTCCCCGCTGCTCCCCGTCCCCGGATCTTCGTCGGCAATCGAACCGAACTTCGGTCGCGTATAATGTGTGCTCTCAGAATAAGTTGCGCCGCTGAACTTACGCCCGACCGAACTTACGCTGTACGCTATGACGCGACGCAATTTCGGCATAGTGTGTCGTCAGTAATTCAAATAGCATTGCAGGCGTAATTGTGCCGAACTTCGGTCGCGTAACTTCGGCATAGTGTGTTTAGACACTAAGATGAAATTATTGTTACCGGCATATATCTGGACCCCCAAACGCGAAGTCGTGCGCGGATTGGTTTAATTATAATCTATGATTGGTGAATTTGAGCTCTTTAACCGCCATAGCACTGCTATCCTCAAAAGACAGCCAAAAAACGCGTACTGCGCGTATAGAGTACATTTTGTGACGTGATTAGGGTCAAGATATTATGCTTATTTGTTTGTAACATTTGTTTTATGATTGATCATAATATAAAAGTAGCTTACCATCAGCATCACTCATAATATAATTCTTGTAAGGTTTTAGTAAAAAGAAAAACATGAAGTTAAATTAATTACTTTTAGTGTACCTATACAAAATAATTTATTATAAGGAATCGAAATAAGTGTCGACGTAGTGTTTTAAAATTATTTCAGTAAACGCAACAGCATTCACACAAAACCAGCGTTTCATTTTAGTTGCTAGTTAGAATTTGAATGTAAAGAAAGAAAGAAAAGATTTTTTATTTTGCACATATTTTATATTTCGACATGCACGAAAACCATACAAAAATGTGTACATACAAAACAAATTGAATCTCATCTGTAACTCTAACAGTGTTCCCTATCACTTCCTAAGTACGAACAGAATTCCCCTGCCTAATTTACCTACGGTGCCCGCTTACCATCATGCCGTGTTTGTTTGCAACCTTGTTATATAACAAAATATGTCTAAAAGCCTATACCTTTTGTCTGCAGGCGAACTCTCTCTGATAAATCTGCTGAAAGTGAAAAACCTTTCTTTTGATGACCAAGACGATGGATGATATTTTTTCTGTTTGAGCTTTCAGTTGTAGAATGCATGTTCAGTCATAGAATTTCCATATTTTGTCTTCATCTATCAGACAAGAAAGACAAAATATGTCGTAGATTTTAATTTCATGTATGTAAATATAATTGATAGGAAAGGTTAGGTTAGTGGATAGATCTTTCCCAATATGAATTTAACTTTACTATACAGGGTGGAAGATTTTAACCTTACCTGGAGGGAAAGTTCTCTAAATACTGGAGATACCGAATTTTACTCAAAGAAAACATTCCTTTATTTTTAAAAAGAAATAAAACTGCATTCATAGATTTTTGAAAATTCGCTTGCCACACCCGGTAATCGAACCAACTAAAATCCGAAAAAATAACATCCTGTATTTTTATGACATCAATCAATAGTATAAATCATAAGGATCAAATCTGTCTAACAAACATGGTTAATTAGATGAAAGGAAATCCCTGAAAACCCAATTTTCAAATTCGATTTAACAAAATAGAGAACTTAATTCAAGGATCCATCACCTATCATATTAAGAATAAAATGCCATATTTAAATTAGGTACTAGTCCCTTTTTTTCATCGCTGGCCCTCACTGGCCAGCAGGGGTATTTACTCTCTCGACTCAAACCGACTAAAACCGCATGCCGTCTCAGGTTAATTCAAAAGTCTCAATTAACGTATTATAAGCAGACCAATAAGGCAATTCTCTCGCCATCGCCATTGCCCAGGGTGTTCCTTTGAGTGAAATTAGCTATCTCCAGTATTTAAAGTACTTTCCCTCCAGGTAAGGTTAAAATCTTCCACTCTGTATAATTTTATTCTACTACTTTAGGTGACTTTGAAGGTGTCGTAATACAAGTCTGTTCAAAATTCAATCTCCATATAATCCCAATTCCCTAAATATAAAAAAAAACACATGTTTTCATAGCTTAGCTTTGACATCCTCTCGTAGTGTAGCTGCATAGCACATGTTTAGTGAGAAAGCAGCCCAGTATCCACCTATACATTCTCTTGTAAATAAACAATCATTTATGTTAAATGTGTGGTAAATAAAACATTTCAAAGCAGTATAATGCGTTTATTTTTTCAATGGCGTACAACAGTTTTTATGAATTGCAAATACCAACAGCAGTATAACATTTTTTAAATATGATAGGTATGTGGTTCTTTCGCACTATTGCTATAGTAATCACTTTTACAACAAATATTGTAATTATAATATTTGTTTATTTTGAAACAAGCTATTTTGTATCAATCTTCATAATAAACCAGTATGTTAATTTTTTTTAGCACTATAAAAATCTGAACTTTCAACATACATTATTAGAACGGGTTAACGGGGACATTGTTGAATTGCCAAAAAAAACTCCGAAAATCTGTCTTTAGGTAAACGGCTTTTTTGTATTCATGAAATTACAGATTTTTATAACACAAGGCATGAACATGTTGTCTTCACAGCAGAATATAAAATCAAGATAAAATACCCTGCAGCTGTAGCTTTTGTTGAGCGAGCGATTGGACTCCTTACTGACTTTTAGTTACAAGCTTATTCTAATAAAATTATGACCAAGCATTTACTGATTTGTGTGACGTGTCTTCATAACATGTGAATGTTTAGCAACACTTAAGTTTCGAACGAAGTTTTAGGGTCAATTCCCACAGAAACAGTAGCAGCTTTTCGGGGTATAACATTACAAACCATTTTGTATCTTATCTACGAGCCAAAAAGGTCATATTCTTTTGAAAGCAAAGGCGGGTCGGGGAATTTTGTCTTGATCTCATACAGATCTATAAAGAGAGGTGGTTTGATCTCATACTGATTTATAAAGAGACTGAATTGTTATGATTACTGAATAAATATACTTATATACATTTATTATATCACTCATGTGGGCACACAATTATTGCTTATATAGAAGTGTAAGGAATACATAATATACATAATCTAATTTTATCCACAGGAAAGAGTCCTTCATTATCAATTAGGAAAAAGTGAAACGACTCAGGCGGGACTGGAATCCGCGACCAGTCCCTTACAGGGGGAATACTCTGAACACTGAGCTACTGAGTCCCGCCTTAAGTGTTCCAAATTTTCCTATTCCTAATCCAAGTCCTTCATTATTATTTTAAATGTCTGAATTATAATGAAAATCCAAGTAGGTACACATCGCTGAGAATGGGCGGCGATCAACGCTAAGCCATGCGACTCTCATAGCACACTGAGATTGGAGAAAGATCCCACGACAGACAGACACACGATCATAGAATTATAGGAGTGTTGGTCAAGTTCCAATGACTTACACTCAATTTGGTTAGGTGTTAATTGTTAACAAAATGGAGTATACATTATTACACCACGTAAATAACAATATTTTTGTGTAAGTTTGCATGTCGGAGGGATCTTGGATCAGAACGGTGATATGTACTTAAAAATAAATATAACGAAATAATATACTTTTCCTGTGGTTTCTCTTCGGGAATACAGGGTGATTTCAATTTCATCATATCACGTAATCTGCTGCTAAAGTGGAAAGGTCTGAAATTTTATCTGATTTGTGTTATGTAACCGAAATAAAAATACTATTGGTCATGCTTCAGTTGATTTTAGAGCCGCTACACCACTTTACAATTGTTTTTGTACTTTTTCAGGATCGTTTCATTTTTAATTACCGTATACATGAAAATTATTTTCTATTAGAAAGTAATGAATAACAAAACATAATTCAGGGCTCTTTGTCATAAAACAGCGGTGATACAATGAAAGAAGACTTTCATTCATTTACAATTTTGTCATGTCAGAGAGAATGTGGAGATTCGTCCATCTGACTAAAAATGAATGTGGATACTTTTTCATTATTTTACTATCAATAGTAAAAGATTTGAGTATGACATCATACCCCACTATTCTATACAAGTTGGTATAGAACTAACAGTTTTGACATTATTTACTTTGTTCAAGTAGACTTGATCGTGTGAACGCGGTTTTAGCAGCAGATCACGTGATTTGAACTCACCATGTATATCACTGAACTACAAAATTCATCGTACTTATAAAAATAATTGTATATTGATAAAAATTACTCACTGATTTAGCACACATACAAATATATTTATAGCTACATACATATCTGAATCATAAGACTTGTTGTAACTACATGCTAGAGATGTCGAAATCTACAAAAAAATGGAAGATATTAATCATAAAATAAAATGCATTAATCTGATAAACAACAATAGTTTAAATATTTCGATCATTGAAATAAAATTTTAATATTGGTCATGCAACGTCTATACTACTTAAGATTGTTTATAAAAAACCTAATGTACTAATAAGTCGAACTCATTTCGATGAAGTGTGCTTTGTCAAAGAATTAATATAGTTGTTCGCAGCAAACTTAATTAGAATTTATGAAATATGACTAAGAAATCAGATTTTAGGTATATCTTTACCAGAACTCTTCTTCCTCTTAGCGTTAATTCCCAGTCGCATCCGAAGCTTTCAGCTCGGAGTCTGGGGTCCGCTTTTGCCAGTCTTAACTACGGATTTGGCTAGACAGAGACGGACTAGAGATGGCTAGATATCTTTACCAGAACTATTTTAAGCTATTGAATTCATGTAGTTTTCTGAAATTTGGCTAATTGTTATGACCATAATCATCGTGATTCTGACCACAATTATTGTGATTCTGACCACAATTATCGTGATTCTAAACTCAATTATCGTGATTCTGACCACAATTATTGTGATTCTGACCACAATTTTCGTGATTCTCACCACAATTACCGTGATTTTGACCACAATTATCGAGATTCTGACCACGATCGATAAAATCTTATAAAAAGTTAGGTATTGTGATGATAAAATCGTGTATCGTGAATAAATAAGTGTACTTTTTTAAATTCTGATAAGGGATGCTACGAAATACACGTGATATACAAAGACTAAAACGCACCTCAACCAAATGAGTTTTTTTGGGCGACTTGACTAGCCGACTATCAAATTACCTATACGTTACATACCCGAGTTACATTTTATAATACAAGATAATCATTATTTAAAATTTCATCTATTTCAATCGAATACCATTCTTATTTTTATGTAGCCATTACACACACCGATACCTTTTTTTAATGTCACTACAAAGAAATACCAATGGCATTATTATGTGATATTTGATTGCAATAGGTCAGGCTATGCCTTCGCAACAGGCTAGCGGGGAAGTAGGTTCTTTAAGCTATCAGAGGCCTTAGCTCCCTCTTCTTTTCCCCAGTCTTCTTCATTCCCCCTAATTTCGCTCTGCAGCTAATAACGGTAATCACTCATCCTGGCACGAATAACTATCGTGAACGTATCGAGAAAACGGAGCATTGGGATAGGCTTCACAGATACACGGTTCAGGGTAGGCAGGCGGCCAATCACAATGATCCTTTTTCTAAACCGCAATGATAAAAAATAAGTAATACGAAAAGTTGTCAAAAAATCATTTCTTGAATATAACGTATATTTACGAAATTCATTCAAAATGTAAACGTGAAATGACATTTCTAAATATTTGATTATCTCGTCCTCTCACTGGTAACTCGCTAGCCGTAACTAGACAATGCGCCACCTAAACAAGGTATTTCATGAAATTAAACTAAACTACAAAGTACATTCCCCATCACTACAACAATAAATAAAAATAAATTATTTAAAATCTATAAAATTATGAGGCACAATGAACACCACTAGTCCTCTACCGGCCGAAATTATTCATTAATTCAATAATAAGTTTTTTATTAGACTTTCACTGTTGAAACCCACCGCTCATCCTATGGTTGTCGTATTACAAGAGAACGTCTAAAGCTGGAAAAATATTTGACTTCACCCAAAATACAGTTTATTTATTACAGTGGAGACTAGGTTATCAGGACCTCAGTTATTAGATCGTGATTATCCGGACCTCAATTATACCGCTTCGCGATTATTCGGACTTCATACAGATTTCGCGATTATCCGAAACATAATTTATAATATTATGTAGTTTCGCGATTATCCAGATCTTTTATACGGTTTCGCGATTATCCGGATCTCAATTATACGGTTTCGCGTTTATCCGGACTTCGGTAATAAGTATTTGTGGTTATCCGGACCTAAGTTATATGAATTCGCGATTATACGAACCCCAGTGATACGGTTTCGCCATTATCTAGACCTCAGTTTTGCAGATTCGCAATGAATCGTACCTCAGTTATAAGGATAAGCGATTATCCGTACCTCAGTTATATGGATTCATGACTATCCGGTCCTCAGTTACACAGATTTATGACTATCTGGACCTCAGTTATACGGATTCGTGATTTTACGGAAGCCAAGAAATAGCTTTAGGCGTTCTCTTAAATAATTCTTTATTTAAGAGTAAGAGTATTCTAAAACTTTTAACTATCGTACTATTTAGAAACTACAGAGGGATTTTTTATTAGCATTTTTTTGCTATGGTGCACATTGTAGAGGGTAAGCAGTGGGTTTTCTTTTCCATAATGTATCTTATATAAAGTTAATCTAAATCTCCTAAACAAGACAGAACTTTGCATTTCGAATGTCATGTCATTTGATATTGGCACAGAATGTAAAATCAAAAGGAAAAGGAAGACCCTATAAACTGAAAATTTTAACCAACAATGTAAATTCAAATAATTTATTTCGATTAAGATAGAAAAAGCTAATCAGGCTCAGGCGGGACTCAAACCCGCGACCTTGAACCTGAAGCTATCACACATCTGTCTTGTGAGCTTGAATCGCTTTTTCCTGTCGTAGGCCTGTATTCTAGAATGCCACTTAGCTGAATCTCGATTTACCTATACTCATAATACTCGATTTAGGTAGACAATCTGCCTGACAGCCTGTCAAATCTATGGAATCTGTGCATACAATCTTGCCTCAGTTGAATCGAGTTTGAGTTAAGCGTCATTCTAGAATACGGGCCTTAATCGATTTCAATAGTTAGCATACTAAATGATTTAAAATTTCATTCAATTCATTTATTTATTCACTGTTTTATGTGACGTGATTGGTCATAATGTGAGTTTAGCAACACTAGTCCATACTAGATGAAAGTAAGGGCACCTTCGATTTTACATTTCGTGCGTATTACGACTAAATTATTATTTTCGGTCACAACACAAAAACTTAATAAATTAAAAATGTCAAATGCATAATAAATGTTCTTTACAACACACCTGCTCATAACAGTGATATTATTTTACCGCAATTAAGCACGGAATGACACCTATTATAAAACTGTGAGTTTTTCATTACTATTATTCACAAAAGTGAGTTATAGATTCTTTTTTAAATTTTATAGGAAGTGTCTATAATTGTCTATGTTATTAAAAAAGTTTTGATACAAAAAATAACGTGTTTAATAGTACGAATAAATTAATACGCCTATTGTGTGGTCATTTGATGTATTTTCGTATTTAAATAAATAATTTCAACTTGTAATACTTGTGTAATAAACAAAATTTTCGCTCAAATTTAACTTTTTTTTTCTCTAAGTACAGAAAAAAAAACAGAGTAAAAAAAAGTTAAGTTCAAACCTCATTTTTTTTTAAATATGGTCGACCGCCATTGTTAAATGCGCGCGCATAGGAAAACGAATTAATTTGTAGTATTGTTTATTTAGTATTTGTAGTATTATTTTATTCGCAAGTGTGTTGTAAAACGTCGTATGGCACGTGTGAGCATGATGATTACCGTCCTCGGCTGTCTTAAGACCCTCGCCTAGCGGCTCGGGTCTCAATGGCGCCTCGGCGGTAATCACCAACGTTGCTCACTTGTACCATAACGTACTATTACATTATTATTTTTTGTAAGTACTATAAAGTTTCTGAATCTAGCAAATAAGCTTTTTACTAAAATAGCTATTCAAACTTACAGGATAAATTCAAAGCATTGATAACATATTCAATCACTTTCCACGATTTTAAAACATGGATAGAATATTCAATCACTTTTGGAGATATAAAAAAATCGATATAATATTCAATCACTTTTCGAGATATTCAAAACATGGATAGAATATCCAATCACTTTTTGCGTTATACTAAACATCGATAGAATATTCAATCACTTTTCAGGATATTCAAAACAATATTACAGGAAGCACAGCTCAAATAAAAAGTAACAAATTAAAAGTCAAAACAAACATTTTATATTATTCTGAATATCCATATAGAATTTTTGTGTTACATACTTTTTGCTATCCTAGAGTATTCATTCTAAACTATTATGCTGGGATGATTTTGTGTATACCAAGCTCGGATATTTTAACAAAATGATATATTATACCCATAAACAATTACTAGGTACATCATTAAAACCCAGATTCCCTTTCAAGGCACGCATCACCAAATGACAATAGTAGATTACCCAACAAGTGAAAAAAAGGTGAATTCTTTTCGAGGCACCAAGTTGTATCCCGAGAGTAGTGAAGGTTTCTCCGGTAGAATCCCGAGCGTAGCGAGGGGTTCTAGAGAGAAACCTGAGTGGATCGAGGGATACAAGAGCCGAGATGAATTCTTTTTTCACGTGTTAGGTAGGTTAGGTGGATAGTACACAAAAGAAGCAGCAAATTATCAGTAATAGCTACCGCTTTAGCGCGAAAAGACTCAGGAGTCTTTTCGCGTTCGAGAATATGAGTTTCATTTTCATCACTAGATGAAGTCATTTTATGATTATGAGACAAACATAAACTTTTACAAGGAAAATTACACAGAAAATGGCGGCATTTTTTTTCTTAATTTAAACAGAGCCACATTCCATCCAGCCAGTTATTACATTTAGGTGGCTTTTAGTACGTTTTTATAGTGAGAGTGTATGTTTCACTAGAATACGTACATTCGCGCATGTTCCAAATTCAAATTTTTTTATTCACTCGGTGAAACAAAGAGCGTTTTATTCACTGTTTTTGATGAAACACGGGCCCTTTTTCGAGTGTCAATGGTGAAAAATATTATAAACGTGATTGACATTAAAAAAATTAAATCACTTTTCTGTCTCATTTTATTATGCAATAATGAAGATACCCAATCTATAGGTTTCAGGAATATTAAATTCATTTATCACATAAACCAACCATTTTGTAAGAATTCATACTATGTGTATTTTTTTTTATTTATTACTTTTTTTCTTAGAATATCTAGCTATACTGTGATATCACGCAGCCAAAAATTATGGATTTCTACAGAGTATTATTTAAAAAGATCATTTATTGCTAGAATTTTCTAGAAACAGGCAGTCACTTCGAAGAATACATACATGTCTACTTATCTGTTACATTTGTCAATAAATATCTATTGTCAGGAAGTGAGGCAGGCCTTTTCAATAAAAATTAAGTAGTAATATAAATAAATAAGTGCGAATTGAACACGTACTCATAGCTTGGGTTCAGCGAGCGGTGGAGAAGGCGCGGGGCTCGCGCGGGGCTGGAACGCCGCTGGCGGGGCTCCGGCGAGATCTAGGCGCTCGTGTTCACTCGCCAATAGCGCTCGGAGTTCATCCTATAATGACGTCACAGTTAATACGTATTGCGGGAAAAATACGAGATTTTGTTTTCTGTTACGTAGGATATAGATTAACAAAAAAAGGCAAAATTAATAATAATTTTCACTTATTTTATTCACACAAGTTTGCGTCGTCCTGAATTATATTTCTGGGCTAACTGTTGATGAGTTTCTGTTGGATGATAATGGGCTGATCCTTCATTAAATAAGACTAAGAATATAGATACATCTCTCATTGGATTTAAATAGTGAGAAAATATAGAAAAATTTAACGAAAATTGGAACAAAATTCCACGCGGACATAATTATTATAATCATTGGCTTTTTAAAATCAAACATAATAATACAGCGTTGCTAATGATGAAATAAAAATTTATATAAATACTAGCTGCCCCGGCGAACTTCGTACCGCCATATTTTCGGCCCACGTGGTATTCAAATCCCGTTCCCGCTGCACCTTTATCACTTAGGGGGATGAAAAATAGATGTTGGCCGATTCTCATAGATACCGGATAAGCACAAAAAATTTCATCAAAATCGGTCGAGCCGTTTCGGAGGAGTTCGATTACGCACCCCGTGACAGAAGAATTTTATATATTTTACCAAATAAAAAATAAGGGTTGATCGTAGAGGGGTGAAAATTTAGGGTTGCATGTATTTTTGTATGATGTATCATAAAAAAATAAAAACAAAAAATTTTGTCTGAAAAAAAAAAAAAAAATTAAGGGGTGGACCACCCTTAACATTTAGGGGGATGAAAAATAGATGTTGGCCGATTCTCATAGATACCGGATAAGCACAAAAAATTTCATCAAAATCGGTCAAGCCGTTTCGGAGGAGTTCAATTACGCACATTTGTGACACGAGAATTTTATATATTAGATATTATTTTAAGTTGGTTAAATAAATAAATAAAATAAATAAATATATTATTACTGTTTCTATTTCGATATAATATTGGATGGCATCAAAAAACTACTTACTCCCCATCCGAGTCTGTCAGCGAGATCCTGAGCACCATCATCACAATCACCGAGTCTAGCCACATCTCGGACGGAGTCATCATCATCAAGCAGTAAGCCTCCACCCATCATTCCCCATAGCCTCATCAAGGGTGACCTCACACCTGCCTTCTCACGGTTTATGAGGAGACGAGGACACCAATCGGGTACCCTAGAAGGAAAAAGATGGTATAGTTGAGAGTTTTGACCACAATCTACTCGTAGCTTAATGGTGTAATGGTATTTTGTGCAACTGCTGTACATGAGGTTCATTTCCTAGATCGAACAAGTGACATTGGAATTTTCTTAAAGAAAAGTTTTAGTAGCATTATTGATACACTTCAATATTTGGTTGGCGGTAATAGGCGGAATGAGACCATAAACAGTTGGTGATATGTTGGTGTCTGTATGTAACATACACCCACGTGTCACTAATTGGTCTCTGGTTATGTATATCCTTAGGGTGTATATCCATACTTCCATACTAATACTATAAATGCAAAAGTACCTCTGTCTGGTACGCTTTCGCGCCTAAACCACTGAACCAATTTTAATGAAAGGATGATGGGCACAAATGTATGGAACTTGGTCCCACCCTCCAATCGGAATAAATGATACACCATTGGAAAGGTATTTTTGTGTGGATTACGAATAACTATGGCGCTAGTCCCGATTTGCTGTCCGAAAGCAATATTTTTTGTTTTTTTGTAGCATCCTGCATACACTTCTATTATTATTGGTCTCGATTATGGCATGTTATAAATAATTACAATAAGTAAGCTTTTCGAGAAATAAGTGAATATACACTTTATTTCTTGTTTTATTTTATACCACTTAGGTGGCAGACAAGCACACGGCCCACCAGATGGAAAGTGGTTACCGTGGCCTATGGACGTATGCAGCACCAGGGGCGTCACACAACCCTGAAGAAACCTTCTAAAGCCCTTCTTCTTCTTATTATTATTCACACTAATATTATAAATGCATAGTAGTAATGCCAAGTGAAAATCGCTTGTCTGTCACTTAAGTGGTATAAAAAAAAATCAAGCACATAATTTCACAAAACCGGTGCCAACTTAATGCTTATCTGCTTACGTACACTTAGAGTTAATAAGAATAGTATCATCATCAAAATCGGTCAAGCCAGATATTTTTTTTTTTAATTCTATTTCGAAGTAACTTCTGAGGAGTATATTACAAAACGGACAATAGATACAGGTTAGCTGCCATAGTCGTTTTTTATACTCTTGATAAGAGCTATCCAACGATGGTAAATTCATTTCGATTGGACAATATTGTAAGTGGGCCCAAAACGCCCATCCTCCTTTGGTATAGGGGTAGATTAGACTTTAAGAAAGGACATAGGCTATGTTTGGTCGCGATAACCGACATCCACGCAGGCATAGCCGCGGGCATTAGCTGGTAGTAAGCTGCTAGCTGTTATTGTGTACACTTACATATCAATTAGAGAGGCAAAAGGCTGGACTTCAAGAGAAGATCCCATTATGATGAGCATGTCGCATTGCTGGAAGTCTTCTTGGAGACATGTCTGGAACCGGTCGGGGAGACTCTCACCGAAGAACACTATGTCGGGCTTGACCACCCCAGGGCATTCAGTACATATTGGGATTTGGTCCGCGAAAATACGCTCTGGAAATTATATCAACAAATTAAAAATTTATAGAAATGATTTTTTTTTATACCACTTTGGTCGTAAACAAGCATACGGCCCACCCGATGGGAAGTGGTTACCGTGGCCTATGGACCAGTGAAACAATAAGATTTCTGTTAAGAAAATAATACAAAAGCGTCAGGCGCTTGCGGAAACGGAACCAGACTCCATGCGGACCGGTCAACTGTTAAGGTATGACTCCAAAGCCGACCGCATATAAGAACAGCAGACGCATGCAGCAGATCAGTGTACCCATTACTTGTTAAACTCTGATACAGATAAAAGGGACCATTGAAAAGCCGCAATGAATTATCTGCTGCGTGCGTTTGCCTGATGCCCCCTCTACATCTAGACAGATGCATCTGCAGACGTCGGCAGATGCATCCGCAGATGTCCGTCAGACGTGTGGACACTCCGCACTCGCTTGCACAGAATCCCTTTGAACCGTGCCACAAAATTGACAAACCGACAACCAATGGATTAGTGCCAGATGCAACCGACAACCAATGGATTAGTGCCAGATGCATCTGCAGACGTATAATACCTACGACAGACGAGCAAATCGCCCCTTCTACACGTCAGCGTACGCGTCCGCGGAAGACATCGGCAGATGCATCTGTCTATGTGTAGAAGGGGCATTAGCCATACCTTTAGCTTATAGTAAAAGGGCACTTAGGATAAAAGTGCATTGACAAGTAATTTAGATTCAATACAATTGAACCTGTTTCGTGAATGTATAAATACCTTTAACAAACTCTAGCGGGTACTGCTTGCGGCAGTCGAGACAGTGTGAGGTATAGAATGTGCCATGAGCTTCTACTAGCTTCTCCTCAGGGATGCCTGCGCATCGCTCTAATGTGTCTATGTTTTGTGTGTAATGACGTAGCAATAATCCTGAAACACAAAAAAATATAAAAGAATTTCCTTTCCAAGAATTTGCTCCTTTATTTGTTAGTTATTTAAACTTTGTTTATGGGTTGGTGTCCACGCACAATGGCCCAAAAAGGAGGCTAAGTGCGGAAAAAAGAGTCCCCTTTCCATATGGGTTGGTGTATGGGACCACCATAATCTTCAAAGATCTAGCTAAAAACAAGAGTAGGCTCTGATGCAGGTTTTCATCTATGAGTTGGGTGTCAGATGGAAGTCTGGTTCATAACAGCCACAATATTGCCTCCCAGGTTTTCTGGATTGCCTCCTAAATTTTCTGAATTGCTTCTCATGTTTTCTGGATTATCTTCCACCATGGGAACTAATTTAAAAAAGACTTATTCACCTGCAAAATATTCCATTATAACACAAAATATTCTCTTACCCTTCTCATGCAAGAGCCTGATGAAGTAATGTGATGGAGTAGGTTTAAAACTTCCCGGATATAGTTCTTTTGCCAGCATGAAAAATGGTTTAGGATTCTGTCTGAAGAAATTGATTTCAAATATTGCTTGCGGTTCTGGGAGATCATATTTTTGAAGATTGTGGTATAGGCCAGTCTCTGGACTCCGAAAGTCGGGGATTCCTGCAGCTAAAATTAAAAATATAATATTTAATGACAATGCTACTGCTAACAGCATGACTGGTGAGAATAATCTGTTTGTGTTTTTTTAAGGTAATGTGTAGGTTTTTTCAGGCCACAATTTTCAGTCTTTTTCATGAATCAGTCAGTGTGATTGAAAAATTTCACTTAAGATTTTTTTCTAGATCCCGTCTATAGATTGTAATGCACAATTGATTACTCTTATGTTATATGGACAGCCTCCGTGGCGTAACGGTAGTGAACGCGGCCGCTACGCAGGATGCGCGGGTTCGATCCCCGCTCAGTGCAAATATTTGTGTTCATGAAATATGGGTAATTGCATTGGTCTGGTCGTGCCTCGGAGAGCACGTTAAGCCGTCGGTCCCGGTTGCCATAAGAACATCTATGGCAGTCGTTACGGGTAGTTGGAGCCCTCAAAAATCCAAAAACAATGGTCTAACTGCAAAACTTTGATATCGCCTAATGTTAACATTGGGTTGTGGAGGTCAGATGACAATCGCTTCACGGAAAATATCGAGGTCTAGTCAAATCCGTGGTTAAGACTGGTAAAAAGCGGACCCCAGACCCCAGCTGAAAGCTTCGGATGCGACTGGGAAATAACGCTAAGAGGAAGTTCAATTGATTACTCTTATGTTACGAAGGTTTGTAAGCCATCCATTACTTTAATGAAATAAAGTTTTTGTTGAGTGTAAAATTGTGATAAAACTGAATTAAAATAAGATAGCCCCTTCCGCTCTTGAACATATTTCATTCACGACATGGAATTTTTATTATGTTACATGAAGCAAACCTCAGTCACGTACAAAACTGTATAGTACATTTTTTAAATTCAAGATTACCTAATATTATAATTCAAGATAAGTATTCAAATGATTGATTGTCAATTAGATAATGCAATTCAACATAAAAAAACAAAGAATTATTCCATATGCATTGAATCATTATTAACCTATGACTCAACTGTGATACAAGTCTGTTAAATTTGTTTGACCTTGACTACCCATATAATTTTCCATTAACAACATGTATAATCTATCAAATATGGTGGTAATGGAAAATTTAATTTAATAGTAAATATTTACTCTCAGTAGGTAATTTATGTGTATGCATCGTGATTGACAGACACAGAGGAAAGCCCTCTCGGGGTTGGGGTGTCAGATGGCAGTTGTTGATAAAAATGCAAGCAGAGTTCTAATATTCATTAAGATTTAGAGAAGAGAGTCAACCTCGTGTGGCAGCCAAACCCGCGATCTTTCCTTTACAGGGGGAATGCTCTGACCACTAAGTCACTGAGCCCCTATAAGGGAAATATCGCGGTGTCGAGTCCCGCCTGAGTTCAATTCTCTTTCCTAAATTTTAATCGATTTGAATGGTTAGCATAATAGATGCTTTAAAATTTCATTTAAGTTTTAACTAATATTGACTGAAACTGCGGACTTAACTGGGAAGCAGAAGCATTTGCAGATATTTACAACAGAACTACGGCTTAAGTCCACCTTTGCCACGGTTTATTTGACAGACTGTGAAGGTGCATTCTCAAATCGCACTTGAATATTGAGATGTAGCAAGGAGTCAGAGAGCATGTTAATTCATCGGTCAAGGTTGTCATAAGAACATCTATGGCAGTTATCGTATAGAGAAAATGGATGAAATAGTCTACACAGATTGGCTGATCACCAATCCGGTTAATGGCTATATTAAGTGCTATGTTTGAATCGAGCACAGTTGCATAAAGTAAGTTCAGCTTTTTAGTAGGTACCTAATATTTGACTGACAAATCTGAAAACAAATTGTAAATATAAATGAATAAATAATATGGAACAGTAATAAATGAAAGTATTTAGTCACAAGCTGAAACTGAAAATCAAAAGTTGTTTATACTTCCTAATTTGTTTATTGTCAAATTGTGTACAAAGTACAAACAAAAACAATAGATTTGCCTTTATTTATATTGTGTAGTATTAAAATTTACCATTAAAAAGTATCAAAATTACTCACATGTTGAAATACCAGCACCGGCTAGCGTAATAATATTTTTACATCGCTCGCTTTTGATCCAATTCACAATTCCTTCCAAGCTAACCTCATCTAGAACTTTTTCAGCCGGCGGCGACGATTCAGCTTGCTCGTAAAATCCCAATTTTTGAGCCAAATACCGTCGAATAGAATCCACATCAAGGTCTCGTATACGAGCGCCTAAGTTCTCCATTGGATTTGGCGGGACGCTCGGCACAGGGCTATCTATATGATCATCACCTATAATTATATGAAAAATATATCATAGCAATCGTAATATTACTATTGCAAACTAATGCTTTTGTAATATTATCTCACCATCACTCTTTCCAGGCGGAGAATTTGCAGACATTTTACGTAAATAAATCGAATTACGACTTAAACCCTTTGTCCACCTTCGCCACGGTTTATTTGACAGACGGTGAACGTGCATTCTCGAATCACGCTTGAGATAATATGCAAAGAGGTTGAAATAATATGAAAATATATTTTTATAAGATATGTTATCAGATAAAATCTATTACTTATTTACCTTACCTTAAACAGATATGTTTATTACAATAAAATTATTTACAGGTACACTATGTAAAAAAATTAAGCAATATCGACGTAATCGTGGATAAATAAATAATCAAATCATTGAAGACATGGGAAGATGAAATTGTAACTGACTTTGTAAACGCGGAGAAAAAGATTTTCTTTTCGAATACATACATATTTATGCAGTAAAATATTTTTTATTAAAAAAATTTAACGATATTTTTTATAGTTGATATAAACAGTTCGCGGGAACCGTATTATCGCATAATAAAAAAATTCAGAGAATGTAAAGCATCCAATCCCCATGATCATGCCGCTGAAACCTCCAATGCTACCTGCAATTATAAAGAAAGGTCATTTTCTACAATTTTCCCAAATAAACTAATGAATTTATGATCTATTTGGTCACTTACTTAGTGTATCAAACCAAAACGCTACCGCATCAAGGCGATGTAGTGTACCCACGCCAGTAGGCTGATATATATTCAGTACACACTTATCGGTTAAATTAACATCACCACTGAAAAAAAAAAAGATTTCGTAATCAAAACTTAGGTGATGTTCTCTTACAGCGCCAACGACGGTGCTTTAGTGGTTTTATGAAACCCGACCTGCGATCGAGAGGTCTCGGATTCTTACGGTGACACATACGTTCTAGTACTGGATACTGGATGGTGTGTGGCTGTGGCTACCACGGAGGACAGACTTCTCCATGGTGGCTACCATTAGATTACACCTCTAGTATATATATTAATCTATGTGTACCTAAGTGTAATACTTAGGTACTACACTACAGGCACTGTAACGTGAACCTACTTGTAGCTTAGAGCAATATACCTATAGTACGAGAAAATTAGGATTTGACACAGGAATAATTCCTAGTAGCAATTTTCTTTCGGAATTCATAGAGGGCGGTTACTGGCAGTCTAAATTTCGATTTGCGTGGTATTCGGTTCGTTGCGTTCTCCGCCATCTTGAATTTAAGGGTACATTTTTGTTTACTAAATAAGTCGTTTATTTTTAATTTTACAGGAAAAATTAATACTACAAAGTTGTTAAGAATTACATTTTGTACAATTTTGCTGATCATAATTTTTTCCTAAGATCGATTTTTTTTTATTTATACCCCAAAAAGTGGTAAATCTTTGTTTGACTTTTTTGACTTAAGAAAAATGACTAGTAGCAATTTTCTTTCGGAATTCATTAAGGAAGGTTACTAGCAGTCTACATTTGGTTTTGCGTGGTATTCGGTTTATCGCGTTATCGGCCATCTTGAATTTAAGGGTATATTTTTGTTTGCCGAATAAGTCGTTTAGTTTTATTTTTACACGAAAAATATTTACTACAAAGTTGTTAAGAATTAAATTTACTACCGTTTGATACTCATACTTTTCTCCTAGGATCAATATTTTTTAACGAATTTCCAATAAGGTGGGGATGATTTTTTGACAAAGGAAAAACTGCTAGTAGTTATTTTCTTTGGAAATTCGTTAAAGCAGGTCACTGGCAGTCTACATTTCGATTTGCGTGGTATTCGGTTCATTGCATTCTTCACCACTTTGAATTTAAGGGTGAAATTTTAGTTACTGAATAAGTCGTCTATTTTTAACAAATCGAAATGTAGCCTGCCAATGACCTGCTTCAATTAATTTCCAAAGAAAATTACTACTAGGAATTTTTCCTTTGTCAAAAAATCGAATACAATTTCACCACCTTATTGGGGTATACATCGAAAATCGAAAAATCCGATATTAGCGGAAAATTATGAATACTAAAAGGTAGGAAATTAAATTCTTAACAACTTTGTAGTAACTATTTTTCGTGTAAAAATAAAACTAAACGACTTATTCGGTAAACAAAAATTTACCCTTAAATTCAAGATGGCCGATAACGTAACAAACCGAATACTTACCACGCAAAACCAAATGTAGACTGCTAGGGACCTTCCTTAATGATTTCCGAAAGAAAATTGCTACTAGGAATCCCTACTATCCCTACTAATATTATAAATGTGAAAGTAACTCTGTCTGTCTATCTGTCTGTCTGTCTGTCTGTCTGTCTCGCTTTCACGCCCAAACCACTGAACCGATTTTGATGAAATTTGGTATAGGGGTAGATTAGACCTTGAGAAAGGACATAGGCTATATTTGGTCGCGATAACCGACATCTACGCGGGCGGAGCCGCGGGCAAAAGCTAGTAATATTATAAATGCGAAAGTAACTCTGTCTGTCTGTCTGTCTGTCTCACTTTTACGACTAAACCGCTGAACCGATTTTGATGAAATTTGGTATAGAGGTAGGTTAGACCTTGAGAAAGGACATAGACTATGTTTGGTCGCGATAACCGACATCCACGCGGGCGGAGCCGCAGGCAAAAGCTAGTTTTTCATAATTCAATAAAGTCAAACAAAGATTTACCACTTTTTGGGGTATATAAATCACAAAATATCGATCCTAGAAAAAATTAAGAAGAGTTAGACTGTAGAAAATTTAATTCGAAACAACTTTGTAGTAACAACTTTTTGTGTAAAATTAGAACTAAACGATTTATTCAGTAAACAAAAATGTATCCTTAAATTCAAGATCACGGAGAACGCAACGGACCGAATACCATGCAAATCAAAACTTAGACTAGCAAGGACCTCTCTCAACGAATTCAGAAAGAAAATTGCTACTAGGAATTATTTCTATTAAGGGGCAAACCCTTAAATGAGCTAAATCGGTTGTACTACTAATCTAGGCGGGGGATTAAGGTAGGCATGATTTTCTAGCCGACAGCAGATCGCAGCAGCCAGCAGATACAGCGTACCGTCATACCTATAGAGTTGATTAAGATAATTTTGTTTATTGTATATGAAAAAATAGTAGTAACTAGTTATTGATATAAATAAGCGGATTTATGGGTTGCGACTTGCGAGACTGTTTTTTTTTTCATTTCAGTCTATTTCACGGTACTTACATAACTAAGTTGTATTACATTGTATCTGCTGCATGCGTCTGCCGCTGCGGTCTGCGGTCGGCTATGAAATCATGCATTTAAGGGAAATATGAATAATTTCAGTTGCTGATGTTCTTATAAAATAAATATCAAGTTTCTAAAGCCTGTCAATTTTGTAGGTAGGTACTACTGTAGGTACTAGGGCCTGAAAACCAATATTATGAAACTAAAAATAATTATGTTTTTTTCTACTAACAGAACATTGTTACCAACTCCCATACGAGACATCTCCGGTAGTTTGAACTCTCTTGCGTATGTGTATGTCAATTCGCAATCCGGTTGACAGGAAGGGCAGTACGCAGAGTCTGCGAACTCAGCCTCTAAGCCGTTGTAATTAGTTATTTTCGTAGGGTACAAATACAGAAGCTTCTCTGAAATAGATGGGTGGTGGATAGGTGGTTTATTTGGATAAAGTATACCTCGGGATACGTATCTTGGAGCTAAACCGCGAAACATACGACTCATACGAGGCCCTGGCGCACGCCGATTGTTTCGTAATAAAAATAAATCTATGCTTGGCATTGCTTGGTTAAGTACTTTAGTATTATCTTATCTGTGGCTTGGTGAATTTGAACTCTTCCACCGCCGCGCCGTAGCACCCTGTGCTATCCTCAAAAGACACCCAAGAAACGTACCTATACTGCGCGTATAGAGCACCTTTTGAGTACATTTTAGGTCTAAGATGCCCCGAGCGATACCTACTTATAGGTCGTGTTTATCGCTTGCTGTAGACACCATTCTTTACGAGTGAAAGTCCTCTCAGGTGCCACTCTTTCGGCCATCGGGGTGGTTACTTGGTTATATCGAACCGACTAAAACCGCTCGTCGTCTCGGGTCTTCAGATAATCAGATCAGTGTAACATTGCCGAAGACATAAGTCTTCGGCAGCCGTTGGCAGCCGGGTGAGAGGAACCCTGACACCCGGCTGACCCAGGGCCATCTCTTGTTTCGAGATAGCCCTCTCGGGTGTGGTCTAGGTACCTATACCTAACTGAGAAGAGAGCAACAAGTAGACCTCACCTGCAAGCCGAACTTGTTGATTGACTTATCCGTCAAGTCCGGCTTCAACGCCTTCAACGTAGGGTTGGGTTGGGCAGGCAGTAGTGACTCCCATAAACGCAGTATTAAGCCAAAGGAGGAGAAAGCGGACCCCAGACTCCGAGGTGAAGCCTCTGATGCAACTAGGTTAAACTTTAAGATAACGATGATGATATCAATCAATCAATTAGCCTATTGCAGTTCACTGCTGGACATAGGCCTCTCCTAATGTGCGCCACTTCTGCCGATCCACCACCTTCCGCATCCAGTCAATTCCACCCAGCCATCTTTTTCAGGTCGCACGTCCATCTGGCTAGGGAGCGTGTCCCACGTTTTCCTTCTTGCGGTCTTATGATATTAATGATGATGATGTTGATGATGATAATGTACATGATACTGATGATGATGGTGATAATGATGATGGTGATGATGTTCATGCTGATGATGATAATGTAAATGATGGTGATGATGGTAGTGATGATGATGATATTGATGATGAAGATAAGGATATCCGAAGATAGGTACATATACAAACCTTTAAATTTATTAAGGCATTGCATATGATTTAGCGTACATGTTTTTGAATCCTCATATTTTTCACCAGGGTAGAAGAAAGGTATGCACCTGCAAAGCGATTGTATTGTCTCTATCCGACATTTTACCAGGCAACCGCTATACGAATATTCGCCATTGTATATCTCCTTTAATTCGTTATGAAACAGACATTGACGCTGAAAATTTATGGGCGTTATTCTGATTGGAAATAGGTATGTGTTTTAAACACAGTTGTAACGTGGGTAAAGTCAGTGGTATATTGTCTTGAATTTGGTGTAGTTACCGGCTTATATTTTGACCCCAAGTCGCGAGAAAAACGAGGCCCCTTGGCCATGGCGCGCATGGATTGGTTTGATGTCCTAATCTATGATTGATGGATTTTTGAGCACTTTCGCCATCGCAGAAAACCGTGCTATCCTCAAAAAACACCCAAAAATGCCTATTGTATTGTGCTCAGCACAGCCATTTCGTGTTCTCCAATTAAAGGCGCGTCTAATGATGAACATCTCATTCAGGAATCTGATCAGACTAGAGTTAATGTCACATCCTAATGTCATTGAGGCAAAACAAAGTAATTGTTCTGTACCGTATATTTACCGTTTTGACCGAATATTTATGTACTTCAGCTGTTGCGTATTGTTTTATAGATTCGATTTGCATTACCTCCACCTGGTTGGCCTCTATAACACGATATTGTGCTCTAGCGCCTCTGAATTCAGGAAAATGTCTCGGGTCATGCATTAGAACCTAGAAACAGTCAATGACGTATTATTCTATTAAGGCACGGCATGCAGGAATATGTCGGCTTTCATAAACGGCGCAAACACTAATTTAAAAAAAGTTGTATGACACCGTACGAGTTACCTTTTGTTGGAGGGAGGTGAATATACGTTAGTATTATTTATTTTGTTTTGTAGCGCACTGTTGTGTTCTTTTTATTGATGCGTAAAATCACGACAATTAGCCAAATTTTCGAGTGTGGAAAACGCATATCTATATTTTATAATACATCATTGGAAACAGTTGGTTTTACTATAACATTAGATTACCACAATCAGCCACGTACCATCCAAAAAGTGTCTAAAAGCTTACTTGGAAACCACGTCTTTGCCCGTGCTGATCAACGCTGTCTTTGGGCATCGGGTCTGCGACCACTAGTAGGCCGTTTTCTCTGCCTGGCACTACTTGCCTCTTCACAACTCTGGCAACAGAAAAAAAGCCGGTCAAGAGCGAGTGGGACTTTCAAGACATAACAGACCAGAGTATGTGGTATGAATTTCAGCTTGTAACCTCCACGCATTCCTGAGAAAATGTCTTGACAGACAAACGGACGACGAAGTGATCCATAAGACTATAAGAAAAAGGTTCCGTTTTTTCCTCTTGAGGTACGGTAAAAATATCTCAATCATACCTACTATACTACTTATTAAGTATTATCACAGTCTAACCTCTGTTATTCTTTTAGTCTGAGAGTCTAACGTTTTTCGTTTCATAGTGCTAAACTGCTAATATTAAAAATCCGAAAGTAATTCGGTCTATCTGTCCGCTAAACGGCTAAGCCGATTTTGATGAAATTTGGTACAGATATGAACTAGAGCCAGAAAAAAGATATGAGCTATGTTTGATCACTAAGTATAACCGACATTGCGTGGAGCCGCATAACTAAGTAAGTATAACTAGCTACTTTACTTTTAAAGCAAAATCCTCTAGCTAGCGCGTAGGTCTGCACTTAATACTTTTAAGTGATGCAATTTTGAGGCTACTATGGATATGATGATGTTAAAAGACTGAGTAGGATACCTTTCAGCAGGATCTTCAAGGTCGAAAACATAATTGAAGGTACAGCAGAACCCTAGACCAGTTTTGCGACTTAAAAATATCTCCGAGCAGTTCACGACCTTGCCCCCCCATTTGCATTTCACCAGCATATCTTCACAACGAGGCGCCAGCTGGAGACAAGGATGCATTTACTGGCAACGCTTTTGTAGGAGGTAGGACACGATGGTATTTTCGTCCCAATTGAGAAGTCCGACTGGGGAAGTACCTCCGCCCTACAGAATACATCAGCTAAATAAAGGCATCATGCATGTTGTGTATCCGTCGTAGGGTAGTCAGAGCTCACTGGAGAGGTTTTATGCTTCCTGATTGGCTCACGAGGCTCTGGCATCTATAGGCTTCCCTCTTGGGATTTTGGGGTCAGACGGTATTCGATCCTGTAGAAGTCAAAGTAATTGAATGAAATTTTGAAGCATTTTTAGGTATGCTGATTCTCTTTTCTCTTTGTTTGTAAATCGAAGTCAAACAAAATAAACCGAATTAAAAGGGAGTAGTAGGAGAGCGGAGGCTTCGACACTTACACCCGTATTCACAAATGATACTGTGAGGTCTCATAGTGTGCTCGAGCGCATAGGGCTGGTAAAATTAATTCACAAACATCACGGAGCAGTATCTAATGCAGTGCGTTCCCTCAACGAAGTATTACTTAAGTGTTATCAATGAATAAAAAGGCTTGCCAAAACGAACGCACTGAGAATTTGTTGTTCTTCGCACAGTTTTGGTGGTACGCATAGCGAAGTATTGTTTGTGAATACGGGTGTTAAAAAAACACTTTGGAAGTGCCAGCTTTGGATGCAACCGGCTTGGCGCTTGAAAGAAGAAGTCCGCACGATTTCTTTTCATTGGTTCTGAGGGACTGAGGTCCGTATTCTAGAACAACACTCAGTCCTGTATCTCGATTAATCTGAGGACAGATTGTTTAGACAGATTGACAAATAAAATTGTCTGTACAATCTGTCACAGAACTGAGTTATCATCATCGTTATGTAGACGCAATTTCCTGATTGCATCCGTGGCCAAGATGACCTTGGAGCTCATGGCCTGCCTTCCGGTTCCGGCCCTTCCCCTCCACTTCGCCCGATCTTGGGCGTCCATAGTAGTGAGACCATTTGTACGCATGTCACCCTCCACGACGTCAACCCTACCCCTTCTATCTGGACCCGGCAGTGGCGCCATTGCCAGGTATTTGCTACCCACGTAGCCCGGCGGTTGCCTCAAGATGTGGCCGCACCAGCGAAGGCGGCTCTCTTGCATTTTATCTGCGATGTGACTCAGAACTGAGTACCAATCTAGGAACTCCGTCATGAGTGGCTGGCTCCCTTCGGCGTGTACCAGGCCTAAACTTATTTAACATCAAGGATTTCAGACAAACCTTGGACATTGCGTATGTGATATTAATATAGGTTTCATTCAGAGGTGATGTCTCTATGATTCTCTGTAGATGGTTGTCATACCGGTAATCTATGAGCCTGTCAAACTCTCGCAGGTATTCGTAGGCCCTTGTAGCATTTACTTTGAGTGATCTGAAATCGTAACAAAAGAATTTGAAACTAATTGAAGAGAGCTCTTTTTGAAGATGAATGAAATTTTAAAGCCTTTAGTATGCTAACTATTCTCGCTCAAAGACAGATGTGCCTATAGAAAAATTTGGATCAGCTTCGGGCGAGCCTCGGTGGCTCAGTGGTCAGAGCATTCCCCCTGTAAGGGAAAGATCGTGGGTTCGAGTCCCGCCTGAGCTTTATTCCTTTTTTTTTGTAACTTAATCGAGTTTGTGAAGATGTTTATTATTCAATCACACTCCAACAGTTGAAAGGAGTGGGTTGAAATTCAGTAAAGGAACAGATTATAGTCTAGATCTAGACTAATGGCTACTTTTTATGCCGGGAATAGATTCAATTGTGGGAATGTGATTAAATCTCTACGCGGGCAGAGCCACGGGTATCAGCTAGTATTATACGAGTATGTAATATTTCGAAGGGCTTTGACATAATATATGACATCGAGACTCTTGGTTGTATTGTATTAGCGCAAAAACATACAGTCAAATTTACGTGTCATATAAAAAAAAAAGGTACAAATGAGAACCTATTCCTTTTTTACCCGACTACGGCGAAGCCAAAGGAGGGTTATGATTTTTTGACAGGCTATGTAATGTATGTATGTAAGTATATATGTATGTATGTATGTATGTTCGTTTGTTCCCTCATAGCTCTTCAACTACTTATTAGAACTGGACAATTGAGACCGTATCGTTAGAAGCGTCTTGATCGTCCGCTGGTTAAAGGCTATATCACGTCAAATCACGTGTCACTAAATCTAATGTGGCGCCCTCTAGCGGTAATAAAGTACTGCATTAAAAAATAAACTTGAGATAAATAGACCGTGTTTGGTATCAAATTAAAGGGCTCAATTAGCACATTTCAAATATGTATAAATTATTGGGTGTTGCTTGCCCCAAAATAATAGGTATAAATAAAAATTAAGTTTAAAACTAAAACCCGACTACTGCAAAATCACGCTCTAAAAAGTATTAAACAAGAAAATGTCAAGAATAGCCGTGGTCGTATGCCACTTTTTCCTAGAATGTATTGTTTTGTTAGAGTGGCATAGGACCACGGCTATTCTTGATATTTTCTTTTTTTAATACTTTTTAGAGCGTGATTTTGCAGTAGTCGGGTTTTAGTTTTAAACTTAATTTTTTTAAATCGGTTAAAAAGTTTTGTTTCAAATGATAGTAACTTACGGGTAATTTTCGATAGCCATGGTTAACTCCTCCAAAGCCTTCTTGCTGATTCTATTGAAGTTACACAAGGAGACAGCTGGAAAATCGATTTCTTTGATGGGATAATTGTAGGATTCCACTGTGACCAATAAAGGGCTGGTGAATATAGTCATCCAGGTGGCATGGTAGTATATGCAAACTGTCGACAAGGTGACGCAGAAGATTGCTATCCAACACAACCTGTTGAATAAAAAAAATCGGTTCATAAACGACGGAAATATCGGACAACGTAAAAAGAAGAGATTTCGACGAATTTTTAATTTTTTTATAGCACATCTCCATTTGACTATAAGGGCGTGAAATTTCTCCTGAGGCAGTTCGATACCGATTGCAAATACTTATGGGATTGTCCTCAAAACTATTCGTACCGAGTCAAACAACGCACTTTGTGTTGTATTGTATTGCCATGAAATGTTAACAGGTGCATATTTAGTATTATAATTCTTGGCCTTGTTAACATTTTCGGAACCAAGCCACCAGGTATTGTATCCCAGAAGTGCCTAATATGAGAACTACTGCCACTTGACCTCAAAACATCGAAAGGAAGACCGTTAATTGATCTGTCAATTAACAGACGAGGCTTACAGGCTCACAGCTGAGGTTTGGGTTGAATTTGAACTCTAAGACCTTTATGGGAATCATGCCATACATCCCTGCCCCCACCTACCTTTGGAATCTTGAGTTATTCGAGTCCCGTATCTGCTTAATTCCTCCTAAAGAAGTCGTACTCAAGTATTCCTTGAGAGTGTCCACGAAACTTCGCCTTATAATCATTTCCATGGTCAGGTAGTTCCACTTCTTGTATCTCTGCCGTCGATAGGTATACCACCAAGGGGTCTTGGTACTGATATAGTTGTTTGTCTTCATTGAACTGACCTAACACAAAATTCATAATAAAGAAACAGATTTGAAGAGAGAATGCTAATAAATCTTATTATAAAAATCAATTGCTGTTCGTTAGTCTCGCTAATTAAAACTCGAGAACGGCTGGACCGATTTGGCTAATTTTAGTCTTGAAATATTCGTGTTTTTTATGTTTAAACGGTGAGAAATATGGAAAAAGGCTTTGACATCCACGCGGGCGGAAAAAATATGGCGGTATAAAGTTCGCCGAGTCAGCTGGTAAATAAATAAATAATAATAGAAGGCAATGGAAGGTGAGACGGCCTTAGCCAGATGGGCTGATAACCTAAAAAAGGTGGTGGAAATACTGGATGTGGAAGGTGGAGGATCGTGAGCTATGGCGCACATTATGAGAGCCCTATACCGACCAATGGACTGCAATAGGTTAAATACAATATTCTACGACATACAACGCTGCTAACTAGACCAAAAGTAATCATAGAAAAAAAGTAATCATAGCAGGTGTTATGAGTTGTTAAAGTAACTAGTATTCTTTAAAAAAAAGTTGTGTGCGGGAGGTCCTGTAAGAAAATCAACATACAAAGTGCTAGCTTTAGACTTTAGACGCACCTGGGAATGCATTGTGCGAGCGACCGCTCTGGCTGTGGCTCTAGTCGATACGATTACACCCTACACAGAACACAGTCAAGTGGCAATTCGTTGGCCGGCATATTGTAGAATAGAATGACGAATGTATGGGATTTGACGTACCTATATGACAGTCGTCAATGTGGGATACCTTTCGTTAACATAATATAAATATATTATGTTAACGAAAGGCGTAACTAAATAGTTACGCCTAAAATGTTTTGGCACAATGAATTTGGGATACTTTTTTTGGCATAATTGATTTTTAGCAACATTGTAAATTAGCATAATCATATTTAAGCCATAATCATATTTTAGCATAATCATATTTAACATGTTTTTGCGTTGCAATTAATTTAGCAAAATTTTTTTGGCATTAATTATACTTGGCGTAATTTTACTACGTAATTATGCCAAAAAAATATGCCAAAAGATCATTAGTCTAAATTACTATATGCCAAAATAGGTTAAGGTTATTTTTTTTTATGCAAATGGATAGTTATGCTTAAATATGATTATGCTAATTTTATTTATGATTAAGACAAATATGCTTTTGTTATGGATAAAAAAAATATGCATAAATATCGTCAGTCATAATTACCATATTATGCCAAAATATTTTTGGTTAATATTTTTATGCAAATGGATAGTGAACGTCTGTGAACCCGTCAATGTATATGAAAGAAAGAAAGAAAGAAAGAAACATTTATTTAGTGCAAAGTGGCCACACAATAACAAGCAATTAAACAAGCAGACAATAATGACATTTGAAGTTTTGGAAGCACGTTCACGCAGTAGTAATGAACGTACTTCCAAACTCCAAACGCAACATACGCGAAATCAGTAGCAATTAGCTATGCGACACACTAGTGCACCAAATGGGTGTCCAGTTCAGCATGTGCCAGGTAGAAGCCTGACGCTGGTTTTCAACTGGAACCCGATTGGGCAGTGACACACGGACACCGAACCGCTAAAGCCGAGTTTGAAGTATGTACTTTTTAATTAGACAACGTCAAATCCCAATTCGTCATTTTATTCTAAAATACGCTAGCCAATGACTTGCCACGTGTCTAGGGGGAATGCCTGCAGGAATGCTGATGTTTATAAGCATCAGCACCTTTATAGAGAATGAGCTACATACTTTTTAATGTATTTTTTTTTAAATATCTCTCTCCAAGTACAAATAGGCACCCACGTCGTTGTGACACTAACTAGTTTTATAGCGACATATTTTAATTAGGTAGTGTGGGGCGAGCTTGCATTACATTACTTTTTTAATCTAGATTACTTACGTTCAGAAATTCTTCTTTATTTGTTCGTTTTGTGTTTTATCTATTAACAGGTTGTCAGTGTGCAATTTATGATAAGGGCACCAATTAGTAAGAAACTCGTTGGTTGCAGATAAAATAGCAAATTACCGTCCATAAATTATGATTTATATGAGTTATCTAGACCTCTAAAGCCTGCATCACGGCCTCGTCTGCCAATCTTTTTGTACATCAGTTACCAGTTACCAGATCCGATTCTTGGTGGGGCATCATAGACCTAATCTCTCGCAATTAAAATAAACACAAATACAGATCGAATAGGTAACTAGTCTGAGGTAACTATATAGAGAACTTAAATAAAATAAATAAATATTCTACAACATTCTAAACAACGCTATCTAGACCCATGGTAAGCTTAATTAGCTTGTGTTATGGAATCTAGAATGCGGATATACATACTTAAATACTTTTTTTTTTGTAAATACATATCTACATATTATACATAGAAACACCCAGACCAATGCAAATATTAATATTCATGCATACAAATATTGGCACTGAGCGGGGATCGAACCCGCGCCTCCTGCGTAGCAGCCGCGTTCACTACCGCTACGCCACAGAGGCAGTTAAGCTGTAGAATGAACTGCCAGCTGTGGATTATCCACAACAGCGACTGCAATATGGGTTCCTCAAGAAGGGCAGTAGGATCCTACATGGTCGGCAGCACGAGTGTACGCCCTTGGTATTGCACGCGTCCATAGGCAGTAATCACTTTCCACCAGGTTGGCCGTGTCTACCATGACTTGTCTACACAATATATGGTAAAAAGAGATCCGATTCTGAGCACTCCATGGATTCACCGTGCGGTCGTCGGGTCCATAGCGTGATACAGAGAGGAACACCGTGACGGCGACTGGGACTTGCGACCCAGATGTAGGTTTAGGGTGGCCACCTTGTGATGCATCAGCGCTCACCTCCACCGTCAGTTGGGTCCCCCCCCCCCCCCCCCCCCTACCTATACAAACAGAACCTCTTTTTGGTAGTCAGTGGAAACAGAAACCAAACCAAAAAATAGACAAAGTACAGCACTAGCGTTGCATGTGAATAAATTGTTCTAATTAAAATAATTGTTTTTACACGCCAATAATTACAAAGTTAATGATTTGTAGTAGGTATACTAATAACCTATCGATCTCGTATGAAAGTGTTTAAATAGCACTAAGTATTGTATTAATAATTATCCACTTTACTACTTGTGGTATACTTCGGAACACGTATCTTGGACCTAAATCGCGAAACAATCGAGGCCCTGGCGGCCGCGAAGTGTTTTGTAGTAATAATAAATCTATGCTGGTGAATTTGAGCTCGTCCACCGACTGGCACCCCGTCCCCGTGCTATCCTCAAAAGACAGGAAAGTGTACTGCGTGTATTACATACTCGTAGAGCACATTTTGAGCACATTTTAGGTCCAAGATTGTCCCGAGCAATATTAATTACTTAAGTGAACTTTTTCAGCTCTGATTTATGAAGAGAACTAGCTTTTGCCCGTGGCTCCGCCCGCGTGGATGTCGGTTATCGCGACCAAACATAGCCTATGTCCTTTCTCAAGGTCTAATCTACCCCTATACCAAATTTCATCAAAATCGGTTCGGTGGTTTGGGCGTGAAAGCGAGACAGACAGACAGACAGACAGAGTTACTTTCACATTAAATTTATAATATTAGTAGGGATTTTTTCGGTTACTTTGCCTCAACGATGGTAGGAAATAGTTTTCAATGGATTGGAACAGAAAATAATTTTCCTTACCTTGATCCTCGGACCTCTGGGCGGGAATCGAACCCGCGTATCCTGCGTAGCAGTCGCGTGCACTACCCCACGTCGTCGCAGAGGCTGCAACAGAAAGGAATCCGAAAAAATGGCATGCACATACAAATATTTTTGCAGTCTTTCGCTATCAAATCCGTCCAATTCATAAGAGATAACTGAATCACACGAACGGAATCAAACTTAAACATGAGCGGAGCCAGGGGCAACGGCTAGTATGTTTAACACATAAATCAAAAACGTAAAATCCTCCAACAAAACAAGAGTGATCGGAATTCAACCTTGTCAAAAATTATTACTTTCTGCAATAAACAAGGGAATCATTATTTTTGTCGTATGGCAAACACCCATATTTCGAATCGATTGAATTTGTCAACGGTAGGTTCACCATGAATACGGTAGGACAGTTAATTTTTAGCAGACGAAATTGATTTCTTCATAGAGTAAATGAAAATTGTCGAAAGTTGGTAGTGTGGTATTTAAAATCAATCCTGCAATCTGTCACGTACGTACCTATATTCCCTGAAGAGGTAGGCAAAAGTGTACCTATCAATGTGACTACCTTCCATAATTTAGAACCTGTCTTCGGTGTAGCTCTCCTATTTTTTGCTATTAAGTAAACGTAATTATAAATACCTAAATAAGAATGTTGTACTTAATGAATTTGAAATTTCTAACCTAAGCATTCTACAGCAGGGCTACTGGGGTATTTTTTCCCATTTAAATTACGACTGAGAGAGTAAATATGAATGATAATGAGCAATTAAGTAGTTGATCATTATGTACTGTCCGGCTTTCTGTTGAAGTAGGTTCACCCTGCATAAGCGATGAATGATGGACATCAAAACACTTTTTGTAAGAGTAACTCGCAACGGGCGCTCTTTCCACCATTTTAGTACTTCACATGAAATCTTTTTGTAAATTGTATGTCACAAGAAGTATCGGCAGTCTTTGACGCTACCTTGCTCAATGTAAAATTGTCCATATGTTTTTATCGATACATCGATTGTTTTCGATGCTAATGCTCGTAAGATCGCATACCATTCGATTTATCGTCTCTCAAAATATTGGTAAAAAGGTGAAACAATATCTTACTATATCGTGTAAATGAATGTTTATATAGTTCGGATACACATAAAAAGGAAAACAAGATCTCCGCGGCTCGGCATGAGTGGATGTCGGTTTTGTAGCCATATCTCCCCCTAGACAAGTGGCAATTCGTAGGCCGGCGAATTGTAGAATAGAATGACGAATGTATGGGATTTGACGTAGGTAGATATTAAGACAGTCGTCAATGTACCTATATCATTTAACGTCAAATCCCATACATTTGTCATTCTGTTCTACAATACGCTAGCCAATGAATTGCCACGTGTCTAGGGCTAGGGGGAATGCCTGCAGGAATGCTGATGTTTATCAGCATCAGCATTTCGGGACAAGTGGCAATTCGTAGGCCGGCGAATTGTAGAATAGAATGACGAATGCATGGTTTTGACGTATATGACAGTTGTCAACGTATGTAGGAGCAGTTCTGCTCAAAAGATTGTGAAGAAACATGCGTAAGATTTTATACCTGGCCAAGAGCTTTCTACTAAAAACCGAATCAGAATCCGCATCGAATTCAAACAGGCAAGAATTAAACAAAAAATTTAATGTTTTCAGTGTTATTTATTAGTTAGGTACAAAATACTTAACCCAACCCAAGTAGGTACTTTTTTAAATGTTCACGATCACTTTACAAATTATCTATTAGTGGAGAAGTCATATTTAGTTCTCGTTCACACTGGCTGAATTAATTTCTGAACAAATCTTCTTCCTAGTGTTAATCCCAGTCGCATCCAAAGCTTTCACCTCGGAGTTCGGAGTCAAGAGCCATTTTTTCCAGTCCAACTGCAGATGTTTGGCAGAACTTCGGTATATTTAGATATCGCCCCAAAGACGGTTGTAAAGAGGAATTTGGATCGGGTTCGTGCGGGCTTCGGTGGCTTAGCAGTCAGAGCATTCCCCCTGTAAGGGGAAAGATCGTGGGTTCGAGTCCCGCCCGAAGTCAATTCTTTTTCCTTTCTAAATCGTATCGTCGAATTGTTTAGTTCGCACGAGTGGAATGTTCACGGTGTATCGGTGGCGCGTTGCGTCGCCGAGCGTCTGGTCATTCGATGGTGGAACTTCGCGCAAAAAGCTCTTTATTAGGTCGATGTTCTATAAGGAATCGATTGGTATCTCAAAACTTTACCAGATGATGCTGAAAGCAAGAAAAAATCTGAGCAAAGCTCGGTCGTTGGTATTAAAGATTATATTATAAACTAAGTGGACCCGGGCGGACGAGTTTTTTTAGATTTCGACAACAGTGCCACATATCGGGGCCAATTTTGTTTCATACAAAACTTGTACCTGACAATATTTACGAACAGAACAAAAAATAAATCAGCCAAATTGGTCGCTCTTTTGAGTGATGTGCGGGAAAATATTTGTGGCGAATTTATTTTTATTTGTACAGATTTTTCAATTAGGCGTTTCAGTTCAAAAACTGCAGCCAGCCAGTTTGAGTTATAGGCTTTGGATCACCTTTTGTTTACTGCCCCAAATCGATCTTTAAATCTTCTTCTTCTGAGTCTGACCTTTTTTTTAATGCAAGTTGGGTAGTCCTAACTTGACCATTTCAATAGATACCAAAGTCTCAGCACTAATAATATAAAGAGGAAAGATTTGTATTTTTGTAAGTATGTAATGAATAAACTCAAAAACTACTGGTCCGATTCAAAAATTCTTTCGCCATTAGAAAGCTACTGTTATTTATTAGGTACCAACATAGGCCATATCACACAACTATCAACGACATGGTACCTACGTGCGAATGGTGACCCTCTTTCCTTAGACTTCGCTTTTAGCTTACCACAAGGACCAGGTGAAGTCAAATTGACATGACCCAAATATAAAAAAAAAATATACATACATACTAATTTCCAATAATATGTAGGTAAATTAGGGTCGAATTTCGGTCAATTTCTGTAAAAAAATACTAGTGAGTAAAATAAGCAGCACAGCAAAGATAGCACAGTATAAAAAAGTTATTCATAATTCAACAGAACTTTCGTTTTTTGACGCCAAGATCGCGAAGACAAAGCACCCATTGACGGCTCTGGGGCCTGACGGATCGGTGGTTGATTATGCAAAAACATAGCCTTATCGACACAATAGTCGTGAATTTGAATATCGAACACACGCTGCACTGTACTCGTACTCGTAGGGTGAAGGAACCAGTTGTTATCATACCATTTTTTACCAGTTTTTATTTCACCTGCAATGTACCAAGTAAAACGGGATGAATATCTCTATGGGTGAATGAACAGAAATAAAATCGGCAGCTAAATTTTGTAGTAAGTAATTTTCTTTCGGACCTATACCATGTACCAAATAAGTAGTTGGTAATGCAGAAACTTGGAAGGTTCCATGTCCGAAAATGGGTGTCTGGCCCTCCATTTTTGTGATAGGTAATTTCCATACCGTTTTTGAGAAATATCTTATTAAAGTACTGAATATTACATTGCGTAAAGGCATTTCTAAGTAGCTACAACCTACTTTATTATTCGCAATCATCGCTTCACAAAGTGACCCTTTTTTATCAAACCATGTTTTGTAATGGCTTGATAAAAAAGCGTTTAATTCTTTAAACGTTGGGCGGTAGGCGTTAAATTTAATGTACTATATGGGACTTCTTGGTACTCTTTGAATGGGAGCTAAAAAAGTGCCAGGTACGCATCACACAGTTCGCTGCGCACGCACTTGACGTTCCGTCACGTCGTCGTGTGCATTTACCGGAGCGGTTCCACGGATATGCTCATTATTTGGGGCATTGTATACCTTTTATATAATGTTGGGACGCCCCCTAACAAGATGGCATCGCTTCCAGTAATAATTACACATTTATATCTTGGCGTGATATAGTTGGGCTTTATTGGGTCAAAGCCAACCTAACCTGATAAACGGTGCACCTGGTAAACATCAGATAAAAGCACCAGCTCTGGTATAGGCTTTCCCCTTAGAATTGGGACGTCAGACGCTTTTGGAAAAGCCGACATAGGTATCAATCAAAAATAATAAGCAGACCCCAAGGTCTAAAGTGTTAACTCTAGATGGAATTGGGCGATTGCCATGAAGATAATGATGAAGATGTCAATCAATCGATTAGCCTATCGCCGTCCACTGCTGGACATAGAAAGGGGACTCTTTTGTCCGCACTTATCCTCCTTTTTGGGCCATTAAACCACAGCTAGACATAGGCCTCTCCCAATGTTGAGAGGCTTTGGCCTACTGTTTCCACGCTAGCCAGACGGGTTGATACAGGGTTTTATATTGTGTTTACCTTCCCTCGCAGTGATATCGTCTGCGTATTTTTCCATTAGTCGCCCCTTACGACACCGTTCCGATGAGATGGGGTGGTGATTCTTGTATTCTTTCGCCACCACCACACGGATGTATTGACGTGATACGTATTTAGATATGACAGAAATTATAGTATATAGGACACTAAACGTGCGCATCACCCTTCGGAGACAAGTTAAAAATGTCCATGAGATGCGCATACACTGACAATATTAAATCATGCAGTGCGCTCGTAAAATTTGAATGGCCTCCGCTTTGCATTGTAAAAGGCATATTTTTTCACTATTCAATTGTGAATATGTAGGTATTTTTACGTCCTTTACGTGGGACGCAATAGGGTCCTTAAATAACACTGATAAAATGGCAAAGCACGGTGTAAAAATGGATGAAATAAATAAATAATTTATGAATACATAATTCTCTATTTTCGTTTTTGTCTTCGGATGGGTGCGAAATGTTACACACATGACATGAATGCGTGATTGAATTGTTTATAAGTAGCCACATACCTATAGGTACTACGTATGTAGGTACGTAGTCCATAAAGTTAGAGAATAGGCTCCAGAGTAAATTGGGTGTCTTCAAGAGTAGAGTGAATAGACAGGTTACTTCCGACGAGACTGTTATATAAGTATAAAAGATTCTTCACTTAACTGCCTACGTCAACGAATGGTAAAAACGTCAAATCCTATTCATTCGTAATTCTATTCCATGATACGCCGAGCAACGAATTGCCACTTGTCTAGGGGGGCTGAACATTGTATCCTCATCGATCACTTACTTAATCGGTAGTACTTACTGTGGCATAGAGTTGGGATAGCGATCAAAATATCGTTTGTTTACACTAGTTAGTCTGAACAGTGATGTGATACTGTGTGTCTTAAACAATTAGCACATATAATAAAACGGCCTAATCAAAGAGCCCGTTTCCTCTAAAAAAATAACAATTAAAGTATGACCAACTGACTATATACCAGCTCCACCGTCAGATCCTGGATATCATTCCTATGAGCTTCCGTTAGTTTCATATTTATAGTGTTTTAAATATGAAATGTAAAATGTACAATTAAAACTAAACATCATCCGCCCTGCTACAAGGTCTACAACATTGCTTCAATAAGTAAAACATATACTTAAGTATTCTATTTTTTTAATCTTCAGAGGAAACAGGCTATTTGATTTCAAGTGCTATTGCGGGTTTGAAATGATTATATCAATCATCATTACCTAAAAGTAAATCATCACATTAATAGTTTCTGACAGTTTTACTCGAAGGTAAGGGAAGAGGAAATCCGTCATGTAACGCGCGTGCCGACGGGTAATCAGTAATCACTGTAATCTGTTATGTTGTGTTTATAAATTACTTTTTTTTTTACAGATTTGGTCGAGCACACGGACCAGCACTGCAATTCACTAAGCGAGCACAACGATGCGACAACGATGCGAGGCGCAACGTAGATTGTCATTGGTCAGATTGTATCACGTCATTGGAAATCGTGTGTCTATCGCGCACATCGTTGCGACTCGCATCGTTGTCGCATCGTTGTGCTTGTTAGTGAATTGCACAGCTGGTTAAGACCCTGGGATGTGTACTTCATGTGACTGGTGAAATCGACTAAGACGTCAGGGTACGCATCACATGTGTGATTCTAAAATGCCAGTCAGGTTGAAGGGCAGGTTTTTATGACGATCATTAGGCCTGTCCCCTTACATGAATGTGAGGCCTAGCCACTGCTGGAGTGACACAAGCAAGAGCTGTGTGTCACCCCCGATCTTGAGTGATTGACTCGGTAACTGCAACTGCCTAGTAATATTTTAATTCAATCGTCCTTTTTGGAGGACCTTAGATCGTTCTGATAACATGTCAGGGCGCTTTACCAGTTAGGTTACCGTGATAACAGATTATTAATATTATTTACAGTTAAAAGGATTAACCATATGTTTTGTTTTTCTACTTCTAGTAGATTTTTGTTTATACAGTTCCTTTCTCCTTCCGAGGAAGGCCGGGATAACGGCGCACGCAGCAAGTATGGCATTTTTTTGCACTGCATACCATGGACACTGCCAAAAAATTCCATTTATTTTTGACTTTAAAAAGAAATGACGTTAAAGTCGCAGATCATGGAACGCGAGAGTTTAAAAGTTAGTTTAGTAAACATATACTTAGTCCATGATAGAGTGCCTTATAGTCTCGCCCCTATTGCGTGGGACTGAAAATTATAGTTAGCGAATGCATAATGTAATGTATATTACACGTATGTTTCACCATCGCACCCCTCTTCCCATTTCCATGAAAAATATGCCTCAGTTAAAATAGTTATTTGTTATACAAGAGTGCAAAGTTGCTTTTTAACCGCATGCTCATTTTTGATGACCGAGCAAGCGAAAGATTCTAAATTTGAATCACGAGCGTAGCGAGTGATTCACAAATTAGAATCTTGAGCGTTAGCGA
Organism: Eilema depressum; assembly: GCA_914767945.1. Taxonomy (NCBI): domain Eukaryota; kingdom Metazoa; phylum Arthropoda; class Insecta; order Lepidoptera; family Erebidae; genus Eilema; species Eilema depressum. Next base: position 13,391,855 of record OU612031.1, read on the forward strand.
GGGAATCAAAAGAGCACAAGGTGAAAAATCTTTGCACTCGAGTGCAACACGTAACTTTTCATCCCACCTCAGCGAGGAAATAATGAAATGCTTCTCCTTCCTAGCGTTAATTCCCAGTCAGCATCCGAAGCTTTCACCTCGGAGTCCGGGGTCCGCTTTACCAGTCTTAACTGCGGATTTGGCTGGACCTCGATATTTGCCGTGAAGCGACTGCCATCTGACCTCCACAACCCAATGATGACATTAGGCGATATCGAAGCATTGCAGCCAGACCGTTGTTGTTGAACTTTTTAGGGCTCCAACTACCCGTAACGACTGCCATAGATGTTCGTATGGCATCCGTGACCGACGGCTTAACGTGCTCTCCAAGGCACAACCAGACCAATGCAAATACCCATTTTCATGCATAAAAAATATTTGCACTGAGCGGGGATCGAACCCGTGCCTCCTGCGTAGCGGCCGCGTTCAATACCACTACGCCATGGAGGCTGTATAATATGTGTATTAATACTAGTAATAAAATACAACAAAATAAAAATTCAACAACAATGTCAACAATATGACGAGAAAAAAATTGATGCGCGCAAAGCATATTAAAAAAAAAGTACACCAAGGAGGTTACGAGTCTGAGTTTTTCATGAATTAAAAAAAAGTTGTATGATAAATTCGGCACCATAGAGGTAGAAGTAAATAGGTATAATGATGTTTTGAGTCCACAAACCTAGTACACGGGTGAATTTCAACAAATGCCATTTTTTTTATCATATCGGTGAACTTTTTCATTTATATGTTTTTTGTATATTTTTAAGGTTTTATGTAATCTTTGTGCTAATCATGTATCCCCAAATTTAATATCATCAACGTATCATTTAAGATTATGGAGAAAATTCAGTTTTAATTTTGGTTTCCACCGACATGACAAACTCGCACCGATTATTTTTTCTGTACACCGATTTGATAAGTTTATCCACCGAAATTATATACATATCCACCATTATGATAAAATATTCACCGAAATGATAATCTATCCACCTTTGAACATCAAAAAGGAAATAGTAGGTGCCTTATTTTTACAAGAGTGACTTAAAACTGAATGCCTGACCTGAAGAAGATCATATCCGACGAGAATAGAGTTCTTGAAGATCCAATGAAAATATTATATTTTTTGAAATTATATAGGTACCCATTTTATTATATTTACTTTCTTCTATTCTTTTTTTATAATATATAATTAATTTAAAAAAGAACGTTTATAAGCTGGTAACACAAATCAATCAATTAGCCTATTGCAGTCCACTGCTGGTCATAGGCCTCTCCCAATATGCGCCACGTTTGCTGATCCTCCGCCTTCCGCATCCAGTCCTTCCCAGCCACCTTTCGTAGGTCGTCAGTCCACCGGGTCAGGGGGTGTCCCACCTTCCGTTTTACTCCTCGCAGTCTCCACTCTAGGACTCATCTATTCCAACGGTAATCAGTCCATCGGCAGATGTGGCCAGCCCACTGCCACTTCAGCTTGCTTATTCTGCGAGCTATGTTGGTAACTTTGGTTGTAATGTCGGATGACCTCGTTTCTAATTCTATCCATCAAAGAAACTCCAAGCATAGCTTGCTCCCATAGCCCGCTGTGCGATTTTTAGGTCACGGACTAACCCCACTTTCAGTGGCCACGTTTCGGCACCGTAAGTCATAACAGGCAGAACGCACTGGTCGGAAATCCTTTGTTTTAAGGCATTGCGGCAAGGGGGAGGAGAAGACCCGACGTAATTTGCCAAATGCTGCCCACCCCAGTTGGATTGTTCTGGCTTCTTCTTTCTCGAAGTTGTTTTTACCGAGCTGAATAACCTGCCCCAGATAGATATACCTATTTTTGAACAACTTCGAGTGTCGTTCCTTCGATGGCAATTGCTCTCGGTACAACATGTTCGTTTTGGATAAAACCAAGATTATGTATCTTGGTTTTATCCAAGTTTACACTGAGGCCGACTTGTCGAGAAGTTCCATTCAAGCTGTGCATCATTTTGCCCAGTTGTTCCAGCGACTCCGCAACTATTATGATGTCGTCGGCGAACCAAGGGTGCGAGATGTACTCACCGTTGATGTTGATACCCCGCCCAGTCCAGCCCAGAGTCTTAAAGACGTCCTCCAATGCGTTGGTAAATAGTTTGGGAGATATAACATCTCCCAGTCTCACTCCACGTTGGAGGCTAATGGGTTTTTTCTTCTTCTTTGACAGTGTAATACAAGCATCTCAGCACCTCGATGTGCAATCGAGGCGGCACCGCTGCAGCGCATCCAGCACTGCCCAGATTTCGATAGAGTCGAAGGCTTTTCCGTAGTCCACAAATGCCATACACAGCGGCTGGTTGTACTCCTGAGTCTTTTCTACAATCTACCAAACAGTATATGGATGTGGTCCACGGTACTATGGCCTTTTCAAAACCTGAATTAAAGAGGCTTGCTAGCTCTTTCAGGATTGGAGCCCCACAATGCAATGGTTTGACCACTAATCGGCCTTCCCGTCAATGCCTCCCTAGAGGTTTCCAGTATTGCGACCCTAGAGCTACTTGGAGCGGCGCAGGTGGGAGGGCTGACCTTATCATTCGGAATATTGATATTTAGAGAGCCTCAGATAAGTCGGTAATCGCTTCCAGTATTAAACTTGTTGATCACACTTGTTGATCTCTGAATATGTGCTTAGGTACCATTATGAAAAAAGTCTATATCGTTCCTTATTATAGTCCACTGCTTGTGGAGTATTTTCTTAAAGAAACTATTCATTAAGAAGAGATGCCTGTGACTCGAGGAAGCTGACTAGCATTTGCCCCCTGCGATTTCTGCATACCACTCCTTATGATCCGATTTTCTTCTCGTCGCGTTCTTGTATTCCCACTTTGGCATTGAAGTCCCCCCTATGTATGTATGTGTTTATATGTATGTTCTTGTATGTTCCATTTTTCCTTTGTATACTTAACGAAATCGCACGGGATCAACCGATATGATAAAACGACTCACCGAGATGAAAAAATATCTACCGATATGATAAAGCAATCCACCGATGTGACAAAACTGTGCATTGATCATGAATCAAAACACCGATATTAGGTGTAAGACACCGATTCGTCTTTTCTTATCATTTTCGGTGTAAATTATCATATCCGTGGTAATAAAGACCACCGATTACACCGATATGCGAACACCGACGTGAGAAATTTCACACTTTTTAGAATATTAGAAAAAATGCATAATATCTAGGTTAAATTCAATAACAATCAATGAAGCTAATTCACTTTCTACCTCTATTAGAACCAAAAAACAATAATAAAACTGCTTACTACACTAGAAAGATGCCACCACCGATAGTATAAAATAATTGTCCGGGAGCAACTAAAATGGCGTACTTATATTATTGGCGGGAATATGCAGTGATTTAACATACGTCCGTCCTGACTGCGCACTAGCAGGCACTAACGAGAGAAATAAAATTGAGGTGGGGACACTGTCGGACTCGTCGATATAAAGTTATGTGTAAATTACTTTTGGTCACCGATTTGAGAACATTTCGCAGGACAAGTACGTTTGTGCCTCTCAGTAATAATATTCGTTAATTATATAATAAAATATGACTTAAATTAATAAGAAAACTAATATTCTATGAAATAGAATAATTTATTATACTTAATTTACTTATTTTTATTAGTGTATAAGCTTTTTTGTTTGTAAAAAAAGTAGAGGGACAGCACCGATTTGAAGAAAATAGAGGTTTATGTATTTATTTCTACCTTTATATATAGTCCTAGCCTAAATATATTTTTGCCACAACTCATTAACCACCTATTGAATACTAAAAAAAATAATTCAGAACAATATTCCTTTTTTCAAATACTAATTTCACCGAAGACAAAAAAAAAAGCCATTTGGGAAATTCACCCACACACGATGTTCTAAATTCAAATTTACTTTACCTCTCTAGAGGATAAAAACGACTTTTACGCTCAGTTATCGAAGAGCAAAAATAGTCTTTCCGAGATGGTGGGATGAAAACATTTTAGCTCTAAATTGCTTCTTTTCTTCATCCTAGTTCAATCCCAGTCGCATCTGAAGCTTTTATCTCGTAGTCTGGGGTCTGGATTTCCAATCTAACCGGAGGTTTGACTAAACTTCGATCTTTGCTCTAAATTACTGACCCAATACTATATCGATATCCATACTTCCATATCCATATTCATACTAATCCCTACTAATATTATAAATGCGAAAGTAACTCTGTCTGTCTGTCTGTCTGTCTGTCTGTCTGTCTGTCTGTCTGTCTGTCTCGCTTTTACGACTAAACCGCTGAACCGATTTTGATGAAATTTGGTATAGGGGTAGATTAGACCTTGAGAAAGGACATAGGCTATGTTTGGTCGCGATAACCGACATCCACGCGGGCGGAGCCGCGGGCAAAAGCTAGTATGTATTATAAATGCGAAAGTAACTCTGTCTGTCTGTTACGCTTTCACGTCTAAACTACTCAACCGATTTCGATGAAATTTGGTATAGGGGTAGATTAGACCTTGAGAAAGGACATAGGCTATGTTTGGTCGGGATAACCGACATCCACGCGGGCGGAGCCGCGGGCAAAAGCTAGTTTACTATGTATAGAAATACCTATTTGAGCTATAAGTAATCATTTTTTATATTTAAAAGCATTGTCATATTTGTAGAGCATCTATCGGAGATCACAAATCTTATATACAATATGGATACGACATATAGGCAATAATTGAAACCATATACTTGGTACCCCCTAAGCTTCAAGCAGGAAAAGTTTGAACAAAATTGGTCCAGTATTAAGGGCAGAAACTAGAGTTTAATTTTATAGAATTTGAACACTCTGTAGAATCGCATGTTGCCGCTTAGCTGTTCAAGTAAGTTACCTACTATGCCTATTGTTGTGTGTGTGTGTGAAGTTGTTGTGTGTGTGTGTGAAGGTGTGTGCGTATTTATTAATGACTTATGACACAGTCAATGACTTTAAAGCAATGGATGAAACTATTTAATGACTTATACAAGTGGTTGCATTTTCTACATTTATTTTTATAATTATTTTGTTAGAAAATTTCGGATTTTATAAATCAGAGAATTTAAGTTTAAATTTAATTTGATTCTATTCCTACGGACCAGGATGCTTCGCGGTTTCAGTATTTGCACATAATTATGTCGTATCCACATCGTATAAAACTCTTAGTCCTGACTGATTGACTTAGAGACAACGTACAGCCTAAACCGCTGGTCCTAGAGACTTGAAATTTATAGAGAGTGTTTATTTAGAAGCGTGGAGGTGTACTAAGAAACGATTTTTCGAAATTCAGACCCTAAGTGCCTAAAAAGTGCCAAAAACGTACTTTCTTATAACTTAAGAACGGCTGAACAGATTTTTATGATCTTTGGTTTTTTGAATTTGGCTTTGTCGCCGAATAGTAATTATCACAATTAAAATGTGGCAAATCCACGAAATAATGTAATATTAAAGAAAATACGAAATATTATGGCGCTAATATCGCTAGCAAATTTGTTACCATGACAACGGGTACTAAAGTGATGGTGTCAACGCTAGGTCACATTTTGATCTGTCAAATGATAATATTCATAAAACGTCACTCTCTGTCACGTATAATTACAAAGAATGTGAAAAATATTAATTTATGTACTATGTAAGAGTTATGTACTGCGGTTTCTTTATTTAATTGATTGGAAATAGAAAAGAAGTTTTTGAGACTGGCTCACTTCGATGGAGTATCCAATCTTCAGTTAAGTTCCACGGACTGCGAGTGGTATTATAGTAGAATAGCAGCGTGCGTCGCGAGGACAACATTCGGAACTACATATCAGACCCATTATTGGTAGTATTGGCATCGAGCATTAAATAATATACTAGAGCATATACTGCGTCAGCTACCAGCTACCATGATACCATAGTATTTCATCACATTGACTATACGACATAATAGCACAGCGATTATAGCTATAGATGTACCGTATATGAAAGAAAGCCTAAAAGTAATACAGCACGTTATCATTCAGATGTATACTATTATAAGCCCTCACACAGTAAGGTACGTGAATTTAAATCTATACGCAGATATAACACAAGAGGCGGCTTCATAGCTAGAAACAAAGTTACAATTTATATCAATGGCTCGAAACGTTTTAACCAAATGGGCGAAAGGGGCGAACGCCTGCCTTCTAGAAAACTTCACTTCCTTTCTTGACGAGAAGTATACTAAGTCAATAATTGTTAGAGATAGCAGAACACAATTTAATAACTTCCTTTTATCAGCTGTGGGCTCTATTAGTCAGTGCACTTCTGATTTAGATGACAAGGAATATAATACGAAATGTTTATTTTCTTACTATATTTTTAGATAATTATGAAAAACTAAACCACCACAAATGCTATGTTGTTTTATTTATATTCATTTCCTCAACATTTACCAACGCATTGGAGGACGTCTACAAGACTCTGGAGTAGGTAAATCTCGCACCCACTTCGGTTCGCCGGCGACATCATCATAGTTGCGGAGTCGCTGGAACAACTGGGCGAAATGCTGCACAGCCTGAATGGAGCTCCTCGACAAGTCGGCCTTGGTGTAAACTTGGATAAAACCAAGATTATGTTCAACATTCGAAGTTGTTCAAAAATATTATCTACCTAGGGCAGGTTATTCAGCTCGGTAAAAGCAACTCGGAGAAAGAAATAGCCAGAAGAATCCAACAGGAGTGGGCAGCATTTGGCAAACTACGTCGGGTCTTTTCCTCCCCCCTGCCGCAATGCTTCAAAACAAATATTTTCTACCAGTGCGTCCTGCCTGTTATGACCTACGGTGGTGGCCATAGAAGGTGGGGTTAGTCCGTCCGCAGCGGGCTATAGAGCGAGCTATGCTTGGAGTATCTTTGAAGGATAGAATTCGAAACGAGGTCATCCGACATAGAATCAAAGTTACCGACATAGCTCACAGAATAAGCAAGCTAAAGTGGCAGTGGGCTGGCCACATCTGCCGAAGAACTGATGGCCGTTGGAGCAGACGAGTCCTAGAGTGGAGACCGCGAGAAGGAAAACGGAAGATGGGACACCCCCTAGCCAGGTGGACCGACGCGGACGGCCTGCGAAAGGTGGCTGGGACGGACGGGATGCAGAAGGTGGAGGATCGGCAAACATGGCGTATATTGGGAGAGGCCTATGTCCAGCAGTGGACTGCAATAGGCCAATAGGTGATTTATTGTATCCTCAGCATACTACAGCAACCTTCATACTGCTAATATCGCACTGGCGGACAGGGCTCTTAAAAGCAGGGGATATCCCAGTTCTAACAGAGCTTGCGAACCTCTTTGATTCCGTCTTCCAGCGGAAGCATCTAGGACATGGAACTGGAGTGCGGTGGTACTGTTCTCCAAGAAGACGAAGAAGAATTAATTATAGACCCATCACTCCTGAGTCATAATTATGTCTATACAAGTTGTTCTTGAGAGTCGTCATGAATAGTTGTGAGTTCCACCGGAGCAAGCTGGGTTTTAAAAGGGTTATAGTATTGTAACCAATACTGTTCAGCAGATTATACAAAAGACCTGAGAGTATAATCATCCGCTATGTATCACATTTGTAGATTACGAGAAGCTTTCTGACATCATCAAGACCTGGGCATTTCTGGATTGTCTACGACTGTGTCGTGCTGATACGATATTTCATTGCTGAGATGCTAATTTTAGATTAGAAGACGTAGCCCAGAAGGAGATATACGTCGAAAGGTCGACAAGGGTTGGGCAGCATTGGGCAAAGTCATCGAGGTTTCTACTCCCCTGTTAAGACTCATGGGGCCGAAATGTGGGAACTGACAGTGGGGAAATACGGTGGATGATTGAGTGCTATGGCATATATTGGGTGAGGCCTAAGTCCAACAGTGGACTGTAATAGGCTAATTGATTGATTGATTCATAAGAACGAAATGTTAGATAATAGTATGTTTTTCCTACCAGTCTTTTTCTAGCCATTTACTAGCTATTGATATAAAGATACCTATTAATAATATTTTTATTTTGATGTACTTATTATTCTAAAAATCTGCCACTTATTTTTATGACAAGGCCTACAGTTTTCATTTAATATTTTGAAAAACTCACTACTGAGAGAGCAAAATAAGGCGTCAAACGTTTATACAACAAGTCCGTCAGTTTAGAAAAAATACTTTTGATGGCAGTAGTCAACATCCACGCAGGTGGAGCTGCGGGCGAAAAGCTAGTCAAAGATAAATCGAATGCTATTGTTGAGAAATCGGTCAAGTATATTCAGAAGGTTCATGGTATAGGCAGAGAAGATTATAGATTACTGAAACCTTGATATTGTTATGTTGGAGGAATGAGTTCGAGACTTTTTCAAGACCAATTCATTCATTCTCTCATTCAATCTGATGAGGCCGTCAAGCTGAGTGCCACCATTGTAACATGGTACGTGTCTGTAATGGTGACGCTCTTTTCAGAGACTATTATTGTTCTGTGAACCGCATTATGAATTTTACACAAAAATAGAAAAAAAGGGTTCAATTTTGGGGGCCCCATACTTAGAACTAAAACCCAAAAAATATTTTTTTCATCAAACCCATACGTGTGGAATGTGTATAAGGATATATAATGGATAGATAGGTCTTTAAAAATGCTATTGAGGTTTCTAATATAATTTATTTCTAAACTGAATAGTTTGCGCGAGAGACACTTCCAAAGTGGAAAAATGTGCCCCCCCCCCCCCTCCCTCTAACTTCTAAAATAAGAGAATGATAAATAAAAAAATATATATGATGTACATTGTTATGCAAACTTCCACTAAAAATTGGTTCGGATTTTTTTTTCGGATTTTTTTTAATTACGTGATAAACCGCAATTTTCGCCTTTGCTGCTACGGAACCCTTCATGGGCGAGTCCGACTCGCACTTAACCGGTTTTTTTTACTTTTCGTCTCGTTTGGTAATCCCTACTAGTCCCTACTTAATCCCTACTAATCCCTACTTCCCTACTAATATTATAAATGTGAAAGTAACTCTGTCTGTCTGTCTGTCTGTCTGTCTGTCTGTGTGTCTCGCTTTCACGCCCAAACCACTGAACCGATTTTGTTGAAATTTGGTATAGGGGTAGATTAGACCTTGAGAAAGGACATAGGCTATATTTGGTCGCGATAACCGACATCCACGCGGGCGGAGCCGCGGGCAAAATCCCTACTAATATTATAAATGTGAAAGTAACTCTGTCTGTCTGTCTGTCTGTCTGTCTGTCACGCCCAAACCACTGAACCGATTTTGATGAAATTTGGTATAGGGGTAGATTAGACCTCGAGAAAGGACATAGGCTATGTTTGGTAGCGATAACCGACATCCACGCGGGCGGAGCCGCGGGCAAAAGCTAGTACTTCATATAAACCTGTCAGAAAAACGATATAAGCTTGTCGTATATTGCTTGTTATGTACCTCATACCACACGTCTCTGATACTGGAATTATACCTAGGAGTTATATTATAATTCTATCATAATCTGCCAGTGCCAAATAAATGAAATGCGCCTGATAAAAAGTAGAAAGCAACTGTTTGTTTCAAGCTCAACTAGTTTTATTCAGAGCTAACATGATGCAATACACAGCCCGCATTTCAATTGAATTTTTGGTTTTTTTCTAAGGGAAGCCGGGATCCGAACCGTTAGAAAAAACTTAATAAGTTTCTTTGTGATTTGTAATGGTGGTTATATTATAATTAACCACCATAACAATTTAAATAATAAAGAAAAAGCCTTAAATCAAAACCCAACGTTTACTAACCGCACAGGTCTGTAGAACCAAAAAAAATAAAAAAAAAATATTTTTTTCATAATCTCTATTTCGAAGCGATTACGACTTTAAGCAGTCGAAGGAGTGTAATGTTTTCAGGGTTCGTGAATGTCAGTTTCTATTTCAACATAACTTTTAATGCTTAAACTATTTTGGCCGTTCGGGTATCGTCACAATATTAAAAAAAAATGTTTTTTTTTTCTCTTGTTAACAATATGTTTTACTAATACATATTACATAACTAATAAAATACAGAACTTTATTTTTCCTCTACCGATCTATCTAGTTGAGCTAAATTGCTTGTGTTCACGTCGGTAGTGTAATGTCCAGGATTCGACCCCGAGACCTCTCGATCGTAAGGCCGACTTCTTACCTACTAAGTCACTGACTAAGCAATCTGAATCTGTCTAGTCTAGTTGTATGACAAGGAAGTTATTGAAGTTTATCTGCGCGAAAGATTTCATGTTCATTTTACAACGCAGATTCCGCTTAACCTCACTAGATGGCGTTGGCTACATCATTCCCATTTTAGTTGATCGCTACTACTATTATTATCTGTTCTGTGTCGCTACTTGTACTTACTACTACTACGTTCGAACTACTGACTCTTTAGGACTCATCGTCCTAAAGAGTCAGTAGTTCGAACGTCAATGTATAGGACTATTTTTACTGAAATTTTAATATGTATATAGTATATTAAAATAGAACCCAGAAGGCCACAGTCCACTATGATTGTATTCAATCAACAGCATTTTCATACTTTTTACCCTTTTTACACACTAATTATCTTTTATCTAAAAATGATCAAAACCTTTTTTTCTTGGAAAACTACGAATAGGTGCTAATGATGGAAAAATTACTAATCAAAAAGAAAAGTAAAAAATCATGTATACCATTTAACCGGAACTTACAAAACGTTAAAAATAAAGACTCAAGTATTAGCAAATCGACCACGGACCGGTAAGAAACGAGGGCCTGTTGTACAATAGCGTCGCGATGGTAGTGTAATGGCCAGGATTCAAACCCGGGACCTCTCGATCATAAGGCTACTTAACCACTAAGCTATTCACGATTTTGATGCTTAGATACTTATTGCTATAGGTACGTACAACTCTTCAATATGGATATTAAACAATGACAAGATTAATAATTTATTAAACGAATTTTTTTTTAGTTTGACCTGCTTGTAGGTTGTAGGGTCAAGTAAAAAAATTCCCCCTTCCTGTTGTTTGGGTCACAAACTCACAATACAATTTCAATCAATAAATCATTTAACTTAAAATTTATTATTTGTACTAAGTACATATTTTAAAATTCTAGTTTTAAAGTCCATGGTAACCACTTTCCATCAGGTGGGCCATGTGCTTGTCTGCCACCTAAGTAGTACAAAACAAATTACGCTCTACTAGTCAAGTATTTTTTTATTTAATTTCATTTTATTCACCGTAGCTCTGTGGCGTAGCTGTAGAGCGCTTGACTGCTACGGCGAAGGTAGCGGATTCGATTTCCACGCAGCGCAAATATTATGACTCTTTCTATTAGTCTGGGTATAAATAGATAATATGCAAAGTACATATTTGCAATAAATAGTATATCTATATTTGAACTATTGACCTAAATTATTTGTGGATTGGATCAACAGTCTAGCTTACACTATGGTGCACGTGCAGTGCAGTTTATCAGAGAATATAGGTAATATTTATTGTTAGATTAAGTATAAAATAGGCTCTACCAGAAACCTGCCCAAACTACTATCTAGTAGGTACTTACCTAAAAAAATTAAAAGTAAAATGAACAACAAATGCAATTTAGTTCTATCAATGCTCTAGCTAGAGTACCTATAACTACATTGATAAGCATATTGTTGTGAGGTCTGGTGTACTTATTCCAATTTTTTAACTTTTAGTACTGTACCTACCTATATTATTTTGCAGTATTATTATTTTTTTACAATTCTTAACAATATAACGTTAATTTACATACTTTATTTTATACTAATAAGTGGCGATGATTATTCGAAACTTCTGTGACGTAACTCGAGGCCATTCACGCACACGAAGTATAAAAATCGCATTGATGTACACACACTCGCGTGTCAATCACGCACACATACACACAGTCCGTGCACGAATGCAGAATTACGCGTGTGTGTTGGAACGTTGTTGCACGCGATCGTATGGAAGTGCAGCCACACGCAGTCTGGGGCATTTATTCGTGTGCACTTTTGCAGAACACGTTGATAAACTTGAATTTTGCTATTTCTAGATATTTCACAGTGCTACGATGGAGGTCTATGTACTCTAGTCTATGACTATTCCTATCCTACAATACATTTTTTATATAATTTAAAGTAAAAAAAAAAAAAAAAGACAAAAAATTTAATTATTTTTTCACGGCTCCGCCCATATGTAATTCTGATCCCGTTCTCGTAATCCAGGTAAATCTATTCCATAAATAGCCTATGTATTATTCTAGACAATTGCATATCCCTCTAAAAAAATTCAGTTAGAGAAGCGTGATTGAGTAAAGCCTCGTCCAGAGCTCAAACATTTTCACTAAAATCACGCAACTAAATATGTAGAGATTTGCAACTCGTTGCAACATGGTTTTTCCAACATTTTATGTTGTATATTCTTCTTCTTCCTCTTAGCGTTAATTCCCAGTTGCATCCGAAGCTTTCAGCTCGGAGTCTGGGGTCCGCTTTTACCAGTCTTAACCACGGATTTGGCTAGACCTCGATATTTTCCGTGAAGCGATTGTCATCTGACCTCCACAACCCAATGTTAACATTAGGCGATATCGAAGTTTTGCAGTTAGACCGTTGTTATTTGGATTTTTGAGGGCTCCAACTACCCGTAACGACTGCCATAGATGTTCTCATGGCAACCGGGACCGACGGCTTAACGTGCTCTCCGAGGCACGACCAGACCAATACAAATACTCATATTTCATTCACACAAATATTTGCACTGAGCGGGGATCGAACCCGCGCCTCCTGCGTAGCGGCCGCGTTCACTACCGCTACGCCACGGAGGCTGTCGCGATTTTATGTTGTATATTATGGCGCTATAAAGAAATAATACTTTGTTACTGTCTATAAGGTGCCAAAAATGTAACAACAAACATTATATTTTTTTTGTAAAAAAAACCATAGAAATGTAAATCTCTATATGTTTTGTTGCGTGTTTTTAGTGAAAATGTTGCGAAAAACATGAGGTGTATCGTACAATATTTTAAATACCCAATTTATTCACAAAGAATTAAAAGGATAATTTTTCATTCATATACTTCCTGTATACACATATGAATAAAAAAAAATAAAAAAAAATGTGTATGACAACGCGAGCATTAAGGTATACCTATAACTCACGTTACTTTCGTGAGCTGTGATTCGAAATTTGAGAGATAGGAGATTCTGCGAACACCATACTAAAGTGTTAATTTATGATTAAATAACGCTCTACCTATCTTAATGCTAGAGTTTGATACCATTATGTTTGATCATAAACGTATCTACTGCGTATTCATATAATAATATCACCGTTACCGTTCTGGTAACAAATATGAACACTGATTATGTACCTACCTATCAGGCTATTAGCTCACATTGCATTTATGATTTTTTATAGTGTAAAGTAAAACAATTAGATATATTTGTAGAAATCAAGATCTACCTATTAAAGAGCAGTTCGAGGGTTCGTGCAAAATAGGGTCAAACAATTGTTTAACTTAGTCATCATTAGGTATGAGTATATTTTAAATAAATAATAAATATCCAAGGACATCTATGGCTATCTAAAGTCAAAGTAAGCAATTAAACATAAACTAGCTTGCGTTATGGGTTCTAGAATGCATTTTATATTATACACAGAAACACATAGACTATAGCAAATAGACATTTAAGCATATCTACAAATATTTGTACTGAGCGGGAATCGAACCGGCGCGGCGACCTCCGGCGGCGTAGCTGTCAAATGCTCTACCGCTACGTCACGGAGGTCGCCTTCTAATTAAATAAATAACTATCGGTTTTTTTACAAAATTTATTTATTGCACAAAATATTATTATTATGCACATTGCACAGCAATAAATGTAGTAGCGCGCCGGGGTGGGGCGCGGGGCGGGGCAGACCGTGCCGGCGGCGGGGGCAAGCAGTCGCATCGTTACCGCGCGTCGCACCGCGTGTGCGTTCGTTCCGCGCCCGACGAATTCGCCGCGAACACGGCCGAAAACGAGGGCCAAGTCATGGTGTCTGTGGGTGCATGGAGGCGCCGAACGCCCGACGACTGCGAGGAGCGGTCAGAGCCTGGAGCCTCCAGCTCGGGCGTGCCGCGCGCGCCGCCGAACTGCGCGAGATGCCGCAACCACAGGCTGAAGATCGAGCTGAAAGGCCACAAACGGTACTGCAAGTACCGCAACTGTCACTGCGAGAAGTGTAAACTTACAGCTGATCGACAACGAGTGATGGCTCTACAGACAGCGCTTAGGCGTGCCCAGGCGCAAGATGAAGCGCGCGCAAGAGCTGCAGTAGCTGGGATGCAGCCGGCAGGTTTTGAGCTGGACCACCCTGACCCGCCTCTAGTGAAGACGCCTCGGAGCCCGGTGGTGCCTCCGCCCCCGCCGCGCTCGCTGGGCTCACCCAGCTGTGATTCTGTGCCTGAATCTCCAGGAGTGTCTCCGTATGCAGCGCCGCCACGGTCTGCACCGCCGCAGCCAATAATGCCGCCGCTGCTGCCGCCTCAACAACCCGGTTAGTGCTTGTTTTTGTGATCATAATGGAACCTGCTTTATAATTTGGTGGATGCGTGTGCGCGAGTTATCGATGGAGAAACGTATTAAATGATTGCTCTTACACGGATTCATGGGATACCTATAAACTAAGTAAGATTTAAATGATTCTCGCATTGTTTCACCCAACTTTATTAGCTGGTTACGATTTTTCTTCCACTAAGAAATGTTATAATATGACTATTTGCGTAGAGTTAGACTCAGAGAGAAGTATGTTATGAGATTATTAATATAGGTATTAAGTATATCACCTATTATCCATATTTAGTACATCGTAACTAGTAGGAATATGTGTATGTATTTGTCTGATTTCTTAACGCGGTGATTACTAATAACGAATTGCATATGTATCGGAAAGAAAACGGGTAATGTTTCTGCATACTGCATAATGCCAATGCCTACGTAAGTGGGTATTAGTCTTAGGTATTAGTAATAGGTACATTTCCATTCCGTTCGTTCAATCCCAATCCGGAAGCTATTTATTATCTATGGCATTGCATGTCGCATTAGGTAAACAAACCATTTGATTTAGGCCTACTTTATGAAAAACCTACGGCTATAACACATTTCTCATGTTCTTGACCAATGTTTGCACATAAATTAGCAATAGAAATTACAATTCTCTTAACTCTCGTTTACCATACTAACAAACAAGTACCTATTTACAACTTTCAAAAGTAGGTACCTCCGAAACTTAAAGATTGATCTGATGAAATGGCTAAGAAATAATGAGAAGTGACTATTTCAAGGAGTAGGTGCTATCAGAATCTCTGAAAGATAAATAATTATTTTATTCTACAAGTGTAACCAACTTGTAAAGTATTTGTCAAAACATAAACAAATATACCTAGGTACAACGTGTCTAATTAATAATTATATTCTACATTGAGATTCGGTAAAATATTGTTCAGGTTCTAAGAGGCAGCGTAACTTTATCAAAACTTGTATCTTTTTTTATTTTTTTATTTTTTTTTTATTAGGTTCACTAAACTGGACTAAACTTGTCTAATGAATTGTAAGTTGGTATATGAGTGAATGATAAATGATTACGTATCTATTAATAAAACTTGCAGAATAAATCTAAATGTTATACCTCAGTTAAGGTATAAATTATATTATTAATTCTCTTCCCTTTAATGCTTCTTATGTCGATTCTATCTTCAATTTCGGAATATTATTAATAATTAATATTATTTTTGTTTATGGAATGCATTAATTATTTTATTAGAGCAAGAGTATATTTAATATTTCTACACCAAATCACGGTAGAGTATGTCAGGCCATTCATTTGAAAAAATCAAACTTGCACATTTATTCTAAGAAATGAATATCATTCGCGGGATGCCGCTCATATAAAATAATAGATACTACATACATCACACACGCCTGTAAATCCCCGAAGGATGTTAATAAAATATAATATAATACTGTTCTATTACACTATATTCTAGTACTATATATATTCTAGTATATATTCTAGTACTGTTCTATTATAATATAATAAGGTAACTAACACCATGAAATAATCAACGTAACTTCACAGTTAAAATAATCTAAAAAAAATAAAAATAAAACAAAAAATATTGACGAAGTTATTTTACTTAAAACTTTCGATGCTTTAGTATTTATTATACGTATGTATATCACTAAATTGTAATTTTGTTACAATAGGACTGATATGTCTAAAAATAAAAGTGTATAACTAAGTGGTACCTATACTTATCCAAAATGTCGTCCCCAATTACTGTGCATTTAGCTAGTAGCAAAAATCCTTTATTCGCGTTCACATTAGTCAATGGTCCGTTTAATACTGTAAGGATAAATAATCTTTACTTTACTAATACCTGTGCTAATACTTTACCTTATAGATGGATAGTTTATCTATTGAATCTCAAATTCAGTCTTTTTTTACGATAGACACATTAAGTGTTATTAACTCTAGAGATGCGAGACTTTGTTGCAACCAGCTCCGTACATCCCGCGGGATAGTAATCCTGCAACAAATGGGATCGAGAAATAGCGCAGGAACTCTAAATTTCGGTATTGGAAATCCATTTCCACACTTTCAAATGCTATAGCATATTCTTGTCTTCTACTATTGCTTCCATATTTTCTTTTAGGCCTACGAAATATGAATCGCATGTGTTGTATAGGGAGAGCATGCGTTTGTTTTAGCGTAGAAACTATTATCGTGTCTTACCGATTACCGAACCAGTGAAAGAATAATTTACAAATGGTTTATTTACTTTGATTTAATATTTTTATAAGATTTCTTGACATAATTGTAAAATTTTGATGTTCATATTATGTGCCTAAACCGAATGCACGAAATTGATTCTTTGAACAGAAGTCATATTTTATTCTCTTTCACATTCACTGGTTAATTAATGTTTTATTGCACTAGTGCTTGCATTGAGGTAGGCTCATTATCCTAATTTTGAGTAATGGCTTTTAAATGCAAATAACGTATCTACCTCTTTTTTGATATGAGATCATTGGCTGTAACGCACGCAACTGTTAACCAAATACAGAAAAAAGTAAAATGAATATTTCATTTTATTGTATTCCCTCCAATTATTTAAAAGAATGATGAGTTATTTCATATTGATCGGCGTTAAGTTATTGTTATGTTATGACATAAAGTACCTATATGTAGGTGTAAACATAGATTACAACTGTGAATGCGATAGATAATACGGAAGGCGTGATACGATAGATATAGCGAGTGCACTCCACGCGCCAATATTATTTCAGCTGTCTGAATTTGTTCGCAAACTTACTCCGCACAGTTACGACATCTACGGTTTTGTAAATCACATACTCATTCTAATTAACTTTGAAAAGATACAAACACAATTATTGTATATCGTTGTTTAATTATGATTAGCTTATTAGTTTTGTTGCTACTCGCTTATTGACTTTTGCTAATAATTTTCAATTGACTCTTAACTTTGAGAGCCAGCAATTGATATTCTCATATGATATATCTACCAGTGTCAGTGGTCAAGAAAATAACATACAGACGAATTGAGAACCTCCTCCTTTTTTTAAAGCCGGTTAAAAAGTGTCCGGTACACAACAATATAAACAATAGGCTTAGGCTTAAGTACGATCGAGTACCTACAGAGATTGGTGTAATATTTGTGTTTATTCACCTCTTCTCTGCTTTACCAGTCTGATTTCTAACGGGGATTAAAATAATTAATTTATAAAATATAATAATTAATTATCATTAACGGCCTAATTAGACGAACGAAAATTATTATACTATCCACAGATAATATCTGTAACAACCATAACTTCTGGTAAATATAGAGTCATTCATTCGTTCATTCCCAGTAGGCGCTAATTTATTAACTGAGCAAGTGATGTGAGCGTGGCTTCTACATTTTAGAAGTTAATCAATGTAAACACATTCTCGTACAAGACTTAATTTTCATAATATTTTTGACTTAACTAGAATATCTTTATTTATTGAGGTTCTCAAGTATTTTTTTTTTCATTTTTAAGCATCAAGCGCACGTTATTATCCCTACTTCCCTACTAATATTATAAATGTGAAAGTAACTCTGTCTGTCTGTCTGTCTGTCTGTCTGTCTCGCTTTCACGCCCAAACCACTGAACCGATTTTGATAAAATTTGGTATAGGGGTAGATTAGACCTCGAGAAAGGACATAGGCTATGTTTGGTCGCGATAACCGACATCCACGCGGGCGGAGCCGCGGGCAAAAGCTAGTTATAAATAAGTTTTTAAAGTCATTTGTCAATCAGTCTGTTTTCATCGTGTAGCTGTAGCATTTACCATTCTTGACTTGACTTCAATGTTATATTTTATATTCCGATTTTAACATGATACTTTCTTAAGTTTACGCGAATATTACTCATTTAATTTTAGCCCGACGATGACCCCGCGACCATGGCTACTGAAAAGTAGCCGGCTTAAAGTAAATAGGTAGGTATCTTTTAAAAAAATTAAGACTTTTTGTGTCATAATTGCAATTTTATTGTAATTTGACGTTTGCTGTGTAAATTTTAGAAGTGACTGAATTTGATAATTTGGTAGGCATAGGATGTAATTTTCAGTTAATTGGTATTTACGGGTTTATTTTTTTAGGCTCTACGTTTTTTTCTTGATAGGGTTAGTGCTATTTTCAAGGTTCCCGAATCGCCATATTTGAAAAATTACCTATACGTATCGACGTATCACAAATTATGGTTGGCCCGTCAAACCAGAATGCCAGTTCGCTTAATAAAAAAATATTTAAAATTGAGCCTCGATCTGTCAATCGAATGAAATGTATTATAATTACATTTATTTTCAGAATTAGGCCTCGACCTATAAAAAAGAACGCGATATCAATGTTCTTTTATGAAATTGGTGTACTGTTTTTGACATTTTATTTCATATTGAAAGACTGAGAATGTATTTTGAACAATTAGGAGAATTGGCCTTCTGATACAATATCGGTCAATCTATGTCCATCCTGGGGCCTTGTGACACACACAAAGTGACATTCTATTGGCGAAAACGCCAGTGGAATAGATAATTGTAGTATGAAATTGACATAAATCATTAATATAACGCCTAGAAACGCGTAGAAATAAAGCCTAGTGCCTAGTGGTATGGGTAATGGACTGCTGAGACGAGGTCTCGGGTTCGATCCCAGGTTTTACCATGGCACACACCAATGACTTTTCGATGCTTTTCGAAGTTATGTGTGTATTTATCGCAGGTTTATAAGTGCCCGGTTAATGGCAATAGGCTCGCCACCTATTACATTGGGACCTAAACATAAACGGCGAAATGTGGGTGCTAGCACCTCTGCCTACCCCTTCGGGGAATAAAGGCGTGAGTTTATGTATGTATGTATGTATGTATATTTTTTTAATGAAATTTGAGTCTTTGTAACTCGAAATACATTATTTAACTTATCATTGTTACTATAACCACCGCAATGTCCCGAAATCCATTGTTAAATCCTTAAAAATGGTTCGCTTCAGCGCGATTCCATGAATAGAATGTCACTTTGTCTAGGGCCCCAGAACTTTTCGACTCAAGCAAGGAGTTGCTCAAGAATGCGGATGAACACATTTTGATCAATGCAATATCATCATGATTTGTCTTGATCAATTCAATGGAATACTAAGGTTGATTTTGATTTAGACTAAATGAACATAGTGCTAGAACGAAGAGAATTCTTTCTTAATATTTTAGTGTAAATGAAAGTTTATTTTCAGCGTTTACATAAGAAAGAACAACGAACGAATGTTCTGTCACTGTTTACACTAATAGAATTTGCCGTAGAACGGATAGAATGAGCATTCACTCGTTTGGTGTTAATCAACCTTTAAAGGTTGATTTCGTAGCCGACCGCAGACCACAGCAGCAGATACAGCGTACCGTGATATAGACTTCAATGTGATAATATTGTTTACTGTTTTAATTAATTGCGGCTTCTCAATGGTGCCGTTTATCCGTATTGAAGTTCAACGAGTAATTTATGCGAAGTGGCTTCACGTCATCCGAACGCACATATTATGATCCATAGAAATAAAGGAAAATCAGTCCCGCATTCCGCTCAGTTGTCTATAACTATTCATTTTAATTCTTACACGTACATTAGATACTAATCTTCGATACGGATAAACGACTCCATTCTCAATGGAGTGAATTTAGCCGCAATGAATTAAAACAATAAAGTAAGTGTGGCAATTTGGTATGACTACACTACATATCTAGTCCACGGTAGGTACATTGTATCTGCTGCATGCGTCTGCTGCTGCGGTCTGCGGTCGGCTACCAATCGTACCTTTCGCACATCTATTCGCCCTTTGACTTTGAAGTCGAGTAATATACCGCTGCGCCACACAAATTCAGTAAATTTCTCGCAAATAACAAACACAAAAGTTATTCATTCGATTGAATGATTACTATTGTTTTTTTTAAGAATATTACTAACCGAAATTACTAATATTTCCTCTAAACTCAGCTAAGCTAAATTACAAGTATGTAATAACAGTGGGTTCACGTCGGTAGTGTAATAGCCAGGTTAGAACCCGGGACCTTTCGATTGTAAGGCCGACTCCTTAACCACTGAGTTACCGACGCTTCCATTTAAAACCAGAATAAAGTCAGCGGCAAAATCGGTAATCAATACATTTACGCGATAGATAGATAGAGAAGCAAATATAACTGCGACGGACAGACATTGTGAATATTTTTTCTAGTTGAAGCCGTCTCATTGGCAAAGCGTAAAGAAAATGTTGCATTAGAAAAAAATATTGTATGACGTCACTCGAATAGAACGAATGATAATATAGCTGTCTCTATGGCTGTCTCTTTCTATTATCCTTCGGAGTCATAGACTAAACGGAATTTTTCTATCCATAATTCAACGTATTGCTAATTTGTTGCTCGAATACCGTTTAGTTTAGTCGATGTATTTAATTGGATCTTGAATTATGTTGGACTGCTTATAAAGCATTTTCAATTAAATATACACTATTATCTGACTTATTTTATACTAGCTTTTGCCCGCGGCTCCGCCCGCGTGGATGTCGGTTATCGCGACCACACATAGCCTATGTCCTTTCTCGAGGTCTAATCTACCCCTATACCAAATTTCATCAAAATCGGTTCAGTGGTTTGGGCGTGAAAGCGAGACAGACAGACAGACAGACAGACAGACAGAGTTACTTTCACATTTATAATATTAGTAGGGAAGTAGGGATGACCTAGTTCTAGGTTTTCATCCCTCTGGATGTGTACCGATCAAATTTTCTTTCATGTATCCATGAATGGATTTGTTTAGTGGATTAAAGTGGAATAGAGCATCCTGACAACAGAAATGTCCAATTCGATAGTCGTTTTCAAAATTCCGGCTTAGCAACATATTTAGCTTATTCTTAAACCTGGCGTTAATCCCAGTCGCATCCGAAGCTTTCACCACAGATTCTGGGATCCGCTTTTTCCAGTCTACCTGCGGGTTTAGCTGAACTTTGATATTTTCCGTGAAACGACTGTCACCTGACCTCCACAACCCGTTGGCGATATCGAAGCATTGCCAATTGGAGTAAGACCAGTTGTTGGACTTTTTAGGGATCCAACTACCCGTAACGACTGCTATAGATGTTCGTATAGCAACCGGGACCGACGGCTTAACGTGGTCTTCGAGGCACAAGCAGAGTAAGCAGACTAATGCAAATACCCATATTCACGCATAAAATATTTAGCTGTTTGTTGGAAATAGATAAGTGACACACGAAATAAAGCATAATCGAACCTGGAACTATCTCCCAGAGGGACAAGTAGAAGAAAAACAACAAACAAATGAAATAAGAATCTCTGAGTTATGTCTAATTATAAAAATCAATGCCACTTTTCGTTGTTAGTTTATAACTCAAGAACGGCTGAACCGATTTGGCTAATTTTAGTCTTGAAATGTTCGTGGATGTCCAGGGAAGGTTTAAACGGTGAGAAAATAGGTGCAGCGGGAACGGGAAAAATATGGCGGCACGAAGTTCGCCGGGACAGCTAGTTTACTATAAATATTAATACCGTGCAACATAGTAACATTGCACTGTCGCATCTATTCTCGCACACATCAGGTTATAAAAAGCAAAATTATCGCACGGCATTTTATTAGACCACGAAAAACTAAACGGAATGATGGTTTCACGGCATAAGGTGTTACCGACGTGCAAAAACTAAACGCCTAAGGAGAACAATTTGTGTCGGTGTAGACTAGGGATGGGGCCAACTCAAGTTGCTAAACTACTAAGTTGCTAACTCGAGTGGCTAACCCGTGTTACTTAACTCGAATCGGATTCTTCCAAACTCGAGTTGGGTTGTACTTGTAGGTATAGATGATGTCACAAACCAAGCACTAGAGTGGGCGCGCGATCCCTTCGCGCTTTGTCGCGTGGTTCCCGGCAAAGTAGAATTTGAGCTACCCCATAGATATGTTATTGATGTGTGTGAGAGAAGATCCATGCGGTGTCGTACAAGCAGACGGGATAGGGCTGTTGAACATCAGACAGATATATTGAGAACTCGTTCATCGAAATTATTCAAAATCTGTACAGCCGTTATACCTACCTATAGTAGAGGTAAACAAAACTACATACATACACATACATACGCGCGTAAATAAAACATAACCCTCGTTGGCGCACTTAGATAACTCAAGTTGTGTAACTCGAATTCAATTCGAGGTAGCTAAACTTCAACTCGAGTTAACTCGAGTCGTATTATTTCCGAGTTGACCCATCACTAGTGCAGACGCGTGATAACTACACGTTACGTTTTTCATTTCAATTAATATTTCCATTATATCAAATTATATCCACATTGGGCAGGAATGTTTTGATTGGGCGAAGCTCGACGCTGGCCTTCGTTTCTGGTGACCTTGTTAGATTGTGGACGATTTTTTTATATAGGGCATGTCAATTTGACTTCGCCTCTCCTGATGGTAAGCTGAAAGCAAAGTCTCGGAAAAGAGGGTCACCATTATAGACACATACCATGTTACAATGGTGGCACTAAGCGTGACGGCCGCATCAGATGCTTTTTCACGCCCCGCTTAAAAGATCTGTACCGTTCACGGCTGTAGGAAGAGGAACATGTGAACTGGTAACGAATTCCAGGTCATAATGGTGCGCCAGAAGAAGGAGTCACCAAAACCGCCGGTTCGTGATGGAACATTCTGCGCCGATTTTCATAACTTTCGCTGAAACCAGAATATAAAACCAGTGGAAGTGCCAGGCAATTATCGTTCGTGTCGCCACAATGCGGTGAAGGTGTTCAACATAACTCGCGTGCTATTGACTTATTAATTTTTTTTATACTACTTAGGTCGTAGACAAGCACACGGCCCTCCTGATCGTAAGAGGTTACCATAGCCTATGGGCGAATGCAACACCAGGGGAATCACACTTGAGCTGTCGACCCTGTAAGAACAGAGATTCTGTGCCGCCAGCACAAAAGATAAGTAGTAGTAGTAGATAGATAAGTATTAATTAACTTTTAGGCTTGTTTAATATTGAAAATTTAGGTCCTTCCAAGTGACTAGAATATGGGGTTCTTCAAGAAGGGTATTAGAAAGTTCTTACAGGGTCAGTAACGCGAGTGTGACCTGGTGTTGCACGCTTCCATAGGCCCCGGTAACCACTTTCCACCTGGAGGGCCGTTAGCTTGTCTGCCACCTAAGTGGTATAAAAAATCAAGTCACTGTTTTGAGGGATGAGAGTTAGACCAGTCATAATACCGTATTTCGTAAGGAAATTCTGGCCGTCGGCATTGGTTATATCAGATTTGAACCGACTAAAACTTGGGATGTCAGGGTGTAATGTAATTCATAAGGCATTTCCCTAGCTTCCCATCTGACCTAGGCCCATCTCTTATGAAGTAATAACCGGACCCCGGGCTCCGAAGTGGAACCAATGACAAGTTTCCATACGAGGTTTTAGGAAACTTCTTGTAACAATTTTTATTTATATTCTGTGGTTAACACGGGTGTTGAAAGAAAGAAATAAATAATTCATTTATTCGTACAACTTCGAGATAATGTGTACGATAAAATGTAGCTCACTCAGAAAGTCAGGACAGGTCAGGCAGGACCCATAGTATTTGTGTCTGGTGGTTTATCTTCATGTAGTTTGGACTTTGGCTATTTGTCGTTTTTGTTTCCCGTTTGTTAAGGATGTGGATTTATTATTTT
Organism: Eilema depressum; assembly: GCA_914767945.1. Lineage (NCBI taxonomy): Eukaryota > Metazoa > Arthropoda > Insecta > Lepidoptera > Erebidae > Eilema > Eilema depressum. Next base: position 13,416,207 of record OU612031.1, read on the forward strand.
AACTTCACAAACTAACAGTAACACTATCTATCGATATCGATAGAGAGTGTTACTGTGGAATAACGCTGTGATGAAGATGAAGAAGAAACTTGTACCAAAGTAGTAACTAGCTGGTAGTGGCTATTAACTGCGTCTATGGAGTTTTTGCCGGGCACATTGTCATGGGGTACTTTTTCATTTCCGGGCACATGACTGCTAAAATTGTGTTAATTATATTTTTTTTTAATCCATAAATTCGTAAATTCCATAAGTAATTTATATAAGTTAGTAAGTAGATATATTTAGATATAATATACCTATGTACTAATAAAGTACTAAGTATATAATTTTTCTTACAATAAAAAATAAATGTGTGTATTGTGTAAGTCATAAATACAATAATAAAACTTTCTCTAAATCCATTTTTTCTAGTTGGGGTACAGTTTTTCTTCTGTAACAAACATGCACTATCATCGGTTTACGGTGTTAATTAGCTAAACAGCGCGTATAATTATTCTGTTTCAAATGAAATGTTTCAACGCAATGAATCACAATTTACAACACTTTTAACGTAACACGATTGATGGACAGCGTTACATTTACATAAATGCCTTGTTTGCTATGCAATATGCAACAGGCAGAGCTGGGAGAAAAAAAAAACATGTTTTAAAAATACACAACATTCTTGTCTAGTCACTAATTTAAAAAAAGAAATATAATACTACATAACTAAAAGTTTTACTATTGACTTACACTTTACATAGGTACGGTTATTTGTTATAAGAAAAAAAATACTTGGAACATTATATCCAAATACATATATCTACTTACTAACTTAAACTCTCGCGTTCCATGATAATATACAATAATGTTAACGTGAATTACCGCGATCATGGTGTAAGTACGAGTACATACATGCCTTTGATTTGCCTGTCATTTTGATTAGGTTAAACCGGCCGTGGTCACAGGTGGTCAGGGGTACAAGCTCGCCGTTCGCCTTTCTTAGCCGTAAAAGTAGCCATGAAATCAGATGGGTCCTTGTCACACTGTGTACCGTAAGCCTACACATACGGACAGATTCCTACTTCACGCCACGTCTCATCACCATCCCAGACACTTGCAATCCTTTATGATCTCAGTCAGTAATAGAGCTTATGATCTCTGTGACCCTGAACATCTGGAGCGAGAGCTAGATCATGTTCAGGAAGTACTTAAAAATAACGGATATCAAGTGAACGGAAGACGGAAGCAACAGGCATTGAATCATAGACAATCAGAGGTGAGCAGACAGCCAGCCTATATGCCCTATGTCAAGGGAGTAACGGACAAATATATACAATAATGTTAACAGGAATTAACGCGGCTCCTCCGTGTCAAAAATGACTCCATTCCGACATTTTACACTACAGGTTTAAAAGTAATCAATATCGTGAGCATACCGAAGGATGTCTTACCGTTAGTGTCCAGGCACAGGCCCAGGTGTCTATAATAGGATAGATTGCAGCTGCTGATACATATTTTTAAAATGATGTGTAAAAACTATGTTGCATACATGACGTATTATAAATATGTCATTAGAAGTCAATAGACGCATCTTGGATTTTAAAAATAGCGCAAACACTTAGTATAAAATAAATATAACTTACCTACTAAAAATAATAACATACACGGAACTCAAAAAAACTAGCGCAGGAAGCCGCCAAAATATTTTATAGCTTTATTTTTATAGCGAAATAATTATTTACTAGCTGTTGCCTGCGGCTCCGCCCGCGTGGATGTCGGTCATCGCTACTAAACGTAGCCTACGTGTTATTCTGTCAAAAACCTTTCAGTAGTTTTTACGTGAAAGAGTACCAAACGGATGTTTGTTACTCTTTCACGTTCACTCTTTCAAGTTTGTAAGTATGGAAGGATTTCCAAACTTTCGCGTTTAAAATATTAGTAGGATGTGTCTCTATTGTATAACTTTCGGGACTTTCGAGCGCTTGCTGAGTGAGAACAAAAAAATAAAATGGCATCTGATTTTTTTGCTAATCACCCCTGCTTTCCTTTTTTTTTTTTTTTATACCACTTAGGTGGCAGACAAGCACACGGCCCACCTGATGGAAAGTGGTTACCGTGGCCTATGGACGTATGCAACACCAGGGGCGTCACACTCGTGCTGCCGACCCTGAAGAAACCTTCTAATGCCCTTCTTGAAGAACCCCATATTGTAGTCGCTTGGGAAAACCATCGCGGGGAGTTCATTCCACAGCTTGAGTGTGAGTTTCCTTATCTGTTCTGTTAACATATTCTACAAATTGTTTTAAGAATGGGCATTCCTACAGTAAATTGTCGAATGGGGAACGGATAACATATTGAATTACGCGTAAAAAAGCGGCAACTATTAAAAAATAATTGGAGAACCAATCACGCACCCTCGATTTGTCAATCCCCACGATAACCAAAGATAAACATTAACGAATTGGAATAAAAGCGAATGACAAACTGAACCCCTCATATCAATTCAAACGTCAGCTTACCAATGGTGGCATGTAACGGTAAACCATCATGGTTATTTGCTGAGAACCTACGAAGTAATAACCTCGACACTTGTGCCATCTCTAAGCGAGTAATTGATGACTTACTAATAATAAAAAAATCAACTAAAAAAGTTATATTAAATAAATGGCGGTAAATTTTGACGTTTAACACATTGTGTTTTTTTTTAATAAATCATGCTATGACGATAAACATAAGTTTTGAATTACAGTGTTTTATAATATTTTGTTTTCTTGTCCTTTAAATAACCACAATTTTGTCTTAACAAATGCGATTTAAACTATCGATATAGCGTAAATACTATTGTAAATGAAAATACACACATACACACATACACTCACATCCATTTCCCTCCGGCGTAGGCAGAGAATACAGCCCGCCATTTGACTATATCCTTACATACTTCACGAGCTTCCATAAATGGAAATAAGCGAGCAAAATCAAATAAAAAATGTCTTATGAGCTTACCAATGATAATATTATGTAACTCTGTTTTATTAAGTGGTTTTACAGCACTAGTAATACATGTTGGAATTCATAGTACTAAAACGTTAACTGAATATGTTTAGGAACTGGTTAACCGGGTGTTTTGGCGCCAACACGTAAAAAGACAAATCGAAGCATTGTTTTCTTTTTTTTTTAATTGGCACAAATTCGAGATATTGCGTCTAAAAATGGTGAAGTTTTAAACATAAGTTTTGCATAGCATTCCCTAATTGCCACTTGTCTAGAGGGGCTGATGATACGATTAACAAAAGGACAGAATAAACTTACGGGCGAGAAACTGCGGCCTTACCATAAACCTTAAAACAGGTCAATAATTGAACTGCTGTCATTCTACCAACTGCAAATGTCACTTTGTAATGTAATAATAAATATATAGGATTACAAAGGGATTACAAAGTGACATTTGAAATTGGTAGAATGACAGCAGTTCAATTATTGACCTGTTTTAAGAGTTCACGGTAAGGGCCCTGTTCTCGTGTAAACGACGCTTCAAGCAATAGGTAATCGTATATCAAACATAGGCGATATGTCACTTGCGAATCTCGTATGATATAATCGTAGGCGAGAATGTAGTGTTTGCCTGTGTGTAAACACTTTGATACGATAATGGTATGGCGATTATTGCTACCGATTATCGCGTACGGTTTTTCGGACCGAAACGTGCGTGAAACTCTCCTAGTGTAATTGAGCCTTAGCACTTAGTGTAACTTACAAATCTATATCTAGGTATATACTCTATATATCTATACTATTATATAATTGTAAAGTGGTCGTGTCTGTACATTGGAGATATTTAAAAAAAATACTTGGGTTATGTTATGTTATGTTATCGACTGAACACGAAAATATTTTTTTTGAATTTCCTGTCTGTCCGCGATGGACGCAAAAACTACTGGACGGATTTTGATGCGGTTTTTTTTTGTTAGAAAGGGCTTACTCAGACTCAAAATCTTACGTTTGTTTGATCGCAATCGGTTGAGTAGAACCGAAGATATGAGCAAAGGTCGCGTTAACCGAGATGCACGCGGGCGGAGCCGCGGGCGGAAGGCTAGTACAATAATACAATAAGTCAGTGCCCTCAGGACCTTTTTATAGGACGACGAAAACAGATGCCAGTCTGTGAGGGTTGATTCCATTTTTTTTTAGTATTTATGTACCCGAATCGCGTCCGTTAGGTGTCTACACGCAATAATTTCATACCGGTGCACGTTTTTTAGTTTTGGTACTAGTTATTTATGGTTAATTAAAACTATAATAAATGTTTTTTGTTTCTTAGTATTGGTGGAAAAAAATGACAACTGTTTGTTTGTAAAACTGTAAAACTTTAAGAAAACTCGATTGATTTAAAATTTTGACAGGTCCATTAGCATTCTTAATCAGAATGTATCTTATTATTATACAAAGCTGTAGCCCGGGGCTCCGCTAGCTTGGATGTCGGTTATCGCGACCAAACATAGCTTATGTTCTTTCCCAAGATCTAATCCATTTCTGTACCAAATTTCATCAAAATCTGTAGATACAGTGTTTTAGGCGTGGAAGCGTAATAGACAGACAGACTGGCAGACAGAAAGACATACAGACAGAGTTACTTTCACATTTAAAATATTATAGTATGGATAAGTGTTTTGTATTCCTAATTTTCTACGGGAGTGGGAAACAAAGAATCGTAAGTACCTACCTATCCGGTAGGTAGCGCTGCAATCGGAGTATGTCTACGTTGCATACTTTTTGGATAGTTTGGACCTCATCTACTTATGAACTATCTTAAAATGAGGTTGTATACATGTTTTTTTTTGTGATAGGGTTCTAACACTTTTAACTTAAGGTCAACGGATACTTAGTTGCTATTTTCCCGTACGACGGACGTCATGTCGTCGAGAAGGGTCAGCTATGTAAAATAAGTTATGTATTGTATTGTGATTTGTCATCGGCAATGTGTTGGAGAATATAGTGTTATCTCGAAATGGGTACAAATTACTTAGTGTTTATATAAACAGTGTTAACAATTGAATGATAACAAGACAGGTAGGTATTTGTAGAACTTCACTCAATGCCAATCACAATGGTTAAAGTTTGTATAATCCCATCAAGACGTTCGGGGCCCCCTTCTTACAGTCCCAGACCCTTTAAGCGGGGCGTGAAAAAGCATCTGATGGGGCCGTCAAGCTGAGTGCCACCATTGTAACGTCATGGTACGCGTCTATAAGACCCTCTTTGCCGAGACTTTGCCTTCAGCTTACCATCAGGCGAGTTGAAGTTAAACTGACGAAAAAAAAAATGGTGACCATAGTTCACTGGCGCAGGGGCTCTGAACAAAAAGTGTGTCCATCGCAGCGCGTCGAAAACGATACCGATACGATTGAATCTACCAGTGCGTGATACAAACACTTAAGGGTGCCCTTAGGAACCCTGAAACTAAGGTGATAAAATTTACTAAGCAGTATTCTTAACTTATTACAAATACCATCAATATGTTGTGACCATGAAAACTGAGTATCTATTTTCACTCCAAGATAAGTAACACAGTCTACTTTACTAATTGGTCTACATTGGCAGTCGGATTTGAACTCATCCACCGCAGTAGCATCCCGTGCTATCTTCAAAAGACACCCAAGAAACGTGCACTACGCGTATAGAGCATTTTCCTCCCAAACAATATCCATACTAATATTATAAATGCGAAAGTAACTCTGTATGTCTGTCTGTTTGTCTGTTACGCTTTCACACCTAAACCACTGAAGCTATTTTGATGAAATTCGGTACAGAGATAGACCTTTCCCAAGGTCTAGGAAAGGATATAGGCTATGTTTCGATATCCGACTTCCACGCGGGCGGAACTGCGTGCAAAAGCTAGTAGATAAATAAATAACATCTGTTATTCGCACATTGAAATCAGAAGACTACTGAATGTCACAGGTATGCGAGAGATTGCACTCGTAGTAGAGATAATATAATTGGCGACCTTTACTCTCTGTGCTAAGAATACACAGATATTTTCATATGCATCTCGATACCGCGTCAGTGTTGCCAATGAAAACTCGTTTATGCGCAAACACTAAGCCAATATTTTGTACGGAATACTCGTGGTGAATTTTCCCTATTTATGTTTAACTAGCTGTTGCCCGCAGCTTCGCCCGTGTGGAATTCCGATCCCGTCCCATAACCAATTTTCTGTGCATGAAGTTTAAAATGAATAAAATTTACTTGGCGTGATAAATACATAATATGACAGTTAATTATATTTTTATACAAGCTGTTGCCCGCGGCTCCGCCCGCGTGGATGTCGGTTAACGCGACCAAACGTAGCCTATGTGTTATTCTGATGTATAAGCTATATTATTGTAAAGTTTCATCAAAATCCATTCAGTAGTTTTTACGTGAAAGAGTAACAAACATCCATCCATACTTACAAACTTTGGCGTTTATAATATTAGTAGGATGAATAGGGTAATAGATAGAATGCAAATACTCAGTATGAATATCGTGGGCAAAAAAATGTTCTTGTCAAACTAGTTTAGATTAAAAATATAATACGAGTCGATGTTAAATATAATGCCACTTTTATGCTAGCCGTAAGGTTGATTACTATTTATATTAATGTTTATATGTATAGAAAGTACAGCAATTGTATAGAAAGTAAACCAAAAACATTATTATGTGATTATGAAAAGAAGAAACTATTTCAATTGGCATTCAACATTTTGTAGAAGTGAAGCTATGAGCTCAAATAACTACTTACTTTTTATATAGCTCCTAAATTTTTAAAAGAAATTTTGATGTCAATTTTATTCTTCAAGAAACTTATTTTAAACAAATCCAAAAGCAAAACAAACATTATGTCAAATGAAAAGCATAATGCTAAAATAATCTGCATCCGTCCCAAATACCTACATAATCCTTACTCAGCCCACTTTAATTTTTTTTTTTTTTTTTAAAGTCAGCGTCAAACTCAAAAGTTTATGATGATTGCACAGATTTCAAAAATAAAAAATGTGAATGAAAATTATTAATTATATTTGTATCAATATATTAATAGAGATTAGGGGAAACATACCTAATCTTGGCACTCCTTCAATTATTGGTACAGCTACGTTTTATGTAAAAAAAACAAGAATTCACAATCGTCAACTTTATCTGCAATAAGTAAAGACTTTTCTATAGTTATTCCTTTTCAAATGGCAATAGCAATAGTTTGACTTACCTATGCCAATATATGGGCAAATATATAAAATTGGATAAAACTGTAATTTTTTAATAATAATAAGTAATTAAATATTTGTTTACGATCAAAATAACCTGAAACAATATTCCTACTATTACTTTTTACTATTCTCTTCTCTGAAAAAGACGTACAATTTCCGTAGATGATAATTTATTTTACAAATTTCGCTTAAGGTGCCAATAATTGGGTGTTTTCCCCTCGAAATGCCGATTTGACGAATATCAGATTTGACCAATGTCGTTCAACCCGTAAAAAAACATCCTTTTCATTGAGAAATAACAATTATTTTGATTCCAGCTTGATCACGTAAATTCAAACTGATTCCATTTAGAAAGTGACGTGTTTTGTTTAAGTTTTTTTTTTTATATGACTCAGGTGTTTAGCTATTAATATTCTCGTTCGAATTAGAAACAGGTTTAGGTCCTTATTGTTAACATTGAATCAGACTAAGGTCGTTTGAGATTCTAGTTCGATCGTGCACCTCTGACTTTCAAAGATCATTGTAATTTTAGATATTATTAATAATTTCCATGAGGCTTTAGATTTTTATAGCTCTTGTCAAGAACTTGCTCACTAAAATAATTCAATATGCTGTTATGCGTCCGTAGCTACTGTATTTTTTCCTGATTCCTTACCTTTCCCCCTTTCTGTAGTCCCGGGTCCTTTAAGATATGATTCCGTAGCCGACTGCATACGACAACTGCCGATAAAAAACGTCAAAAAGCATTCTGTTGAGGCCGTCAAAATGAGTGCCACCATTGTAACATGATACCTGTCTATAATGGTGACCCTCTTTTCCGAGACTTTACCTTCAGCTTACCGTCGGGTGAGGTGAAGTCAAATTGACGTGTCCTGTGAAAAAAATATAATTATTCATATAAGTTAGTCCACCTGCCTGGTGGTAAGCGGTTACCTACCATTACCAACTCTCAATATTACTAACCAGAAGTTGTTAAATCGAAGTTGGGGGGAATCGGCTATCAAGGTACACTACCAGATTCTTCATCCAGGTGCTGTTCATACATTCCAGTTATATCAGTAACATCCACGTTAATTTACGAGAGTTTATTGGACAGGGGGACACCCTGTATAAGGACAAATGGGCACTGGGGACGAATTCCAGGGGACCAGTGGGTACCGACCCTACCTACCAGTTCAGTCAATAAGTGGTTAATTAGTGACCTAAATCTCATATTTTGTACTGAGTATTATATCAACAATTGATAACTGTTGTTATGCACGCTGAAAACAACGGCAATCAAATCGAGGACATTTTGAAGAAAGGCCAGGTCAGGAGTACCGGCGAGCATGTTTGTAAACAAATTATTGAAGTAGAAGAACCGAAAGATATATGTCAGGATTGTACCAAAACACGTGGTCTCTACCTAGCCCATTGGGAAATAATCATGACTGTATGTTCAAATAACTAAGGGGCTGTCTATTAATCACGAGATGTTTTTTTAGCAATTTTTTAACCCCCCTCCCCCATGGTGATACGTGGTGAGGTTTTGGACTACCCCCCCCCAGCCAAAATCACGTGTATTTTTTTATTCATTATTTAATGCTAAAAAAGTAAGAATCGTGACAAAAATCGCGAGTTATAAGAAAAAATAAATACACCGTGATATCTCAATATACCCCTCCCTCCCCCCTGGTGATATTTCGTGATTTTTTCCGAACCCCACCCCCCTTTTGAGCCTCACGTGATTAATGGACAGCCCCTAATACGTAATTTCGCTATTTATTAAAATTGTGCCAAATTACGGCATCACAAAGTAAAAGTGTAGGGTCATTTGAAAGAAATCAATATTGGCAACGAAAACATCTTGCACAAAATCCAAATAAATATATATCTAGATACGTGGCTCACTGCGAGTAATCAATGTTGCAGTTGATAACAGTTGTGTGTCAATAGAGGCGATTCAGATAACATTTGCATGTTTATGTTTAATCAAAATGAATTATTATCACGATTACAGTTGTCTAGAGCGTGTTCTGCTGCGTTTTTAACACTACGATAACGTTACTTTTAATTAATCTGGCCTTGTTGGTAACGAAAACATCCTATAACCCGAATGCATCGCCAGTCATGGACGTATTCGAAAAATACAATATGCATCTTCAGTATCTTCTTTAAAAAAGTGACGCATACCGCATTTAAAACACTAGCTAGCCTACGGGAGCCGAGTGAAATTTCATACACATGTAGTATAACTTTCTTATTTTCGTCCAGGCCCGGCAGTCTGTACTTTAGATAGCGACCGAATTCGGTTGTTAACTAGTTAGCAACCGAAATTCCCAAGTCTCTATCGAAAGTTAACGATTTTTCGGTATTTGTAACGAATGTCGTCGCAAACTTTCCGAATTTTCGTTACCACCCCTCAAATTTTTTTGCTCGGTATGTTAATTGGTCCAGGCTTGGGTTCGACGCAAACATACCGATAGCCGCCATCTTTGCTTACGATTTCGTTAGCAAAGACAGCGATGGCAAGTAGAGACTGCCGGCCCTGGACAGCCGTCGCGGTAGTGAATGCGGTCGCTACGCAGGTGACGCGGGTTCGATCCACGCTCAGTGCAAATATTTGTATGCATGAATATGGATATTGGCATTGGTCTGGTCGAGAGCACGTTAAGCCATCGGTTGCCATATGAACGTCTATGTTGAACTGATATATACTGATATGTTGGTAAGATGTTGGACTTTTTAGGGCTCTAACTACCCGTAACGACTGCCTAATCCTGGTTTTAGAGTCGCGCTGACCGCACGCTGATCGCACGCTGACCGTCGGCGCTGACAGCCGAAACATAATGAACTTCTAGGAAGCGTTTTGGAATAACGCGTAGCTATCAGCGCGTGCATTGGCCTGATAAGCTACGCGCTGAGCAGTCAGCGCTGATGGTCAGCGTGAATCTAAAACCAGCCATAGATGTTCGTACGACAACACAGACCGACGGCTTAACGTGCTCTCCGAGGCACTTTAAGTCACGGCACGAGGTAAAATATTAGTTAGAAATGTAGATATATCAAACTCTAATTCAGCCCCTAGCACTAAACAAAATAATACGTGCTAAAATATTTACGACACTATATTCTAAGGCCCTTATAAATACGAGTATAAGTATTAGATCTAACTTTCACAACTAAACTTCAAGCACCTACCTTGACTCTCTGCATCACCCTAAGGTTGACAGATGGAAAATGCCCATGGCATTAAGTCCGCCTTTGTACATCTATTGTATTTGTGCAAAAAGTTTAAATAAAGAAATAAGGCTTAAGAAATTTTATATGGAACCTATAAGAGAGAATGATACATATAATAAATAAATACTGATACGTGTAATAGAATTTAAACAAGGCATAATACGATCACATGATCGTATTATGTATATGCACGTGTTACGTGTAGACATCTACATTAAAGTAAATAAAATGTATGTCTTTTCGTAAGCCGCTATATTGACGGACTTCCATACAGGCGGAGTCGCAGCTTGAAGTTGGGGGGGGGGGGGTCACTTCGGATTTAAACCCCCCCCCCCCTAACCCTCATACTGGGGCTTTTCAATATGACGTGCATGGTTTAGGGGGGGGGGGGGGGGGTCATGTCCCCTGTGACCCCCCCCCCCCTCGGACCGCGCCTGCTACCATAGCAATTATCCCTTAATTCTTTTCCTCTGCGTATTGTCTAAAATATTACCTCAGTTCAAAATAATAGCTACTATCTTGAAATATGGCCCATACCAGAGATGGACCCGCGAAAGCATTTAATCCGGCCTGTCGACGCGACGGTCCCTCGACATGAATATGTAGATTCTGGTGCCACATTAGTTGCTGTACCTCGCACTGGTGACACTAGTCGACATCGGGTATCTCCAAGGTATAATGGGTGTTAGTAGGGCTCCGTGGTCGTCATCGCTGTGCATTTTTCCGAGGCCTGGGTATGACCAGAGATTTGTCCCCACGTATTCTGGCATCGCTATAAACGTGACTGTACCAGTGAAACGACTCTGCATTTTATCTACGATGTAACGGATGCAATGCGAAATTTCCTTACGCGATTTGTACACACATCCAGTAGCATTTTCATCTCAGCAGCACCCAGCTCTCGCTTCAGCAATGGCCATATTATACAGCCATGTAAAAAAGGACACGCCGAGTTTATATACGTAGGCTTACTTAAAAATAATTAAGTGATTAAGGATTTATTATTATCACATTCGGTCGGCTAATTTGGCGAAACCAGTAAAGCACCAAAAAAAGGAACTTTTCGCAGACAGATGTCTCTTTTTTCTCAGCCAACGTGCAGTTAAATTTATTGTGTGGACGGCAACCCACCTACGGCTAATATAACAGTGATGTGCTGAATAGTTTATAAATTATCTACTTATCGTAAATAATGCGGAAAGAAGGCCTTTAATGAATGAACGTTTTGTGTATCAGGAGATTCAATTACCAACCAGTTGTTGAATTTTTCATTTTGACACACTACTTATGCAGAAGTTTCATGTCGTAAACAAAAACGACACCATTGAACTTATTTAATGAACAATGACAAGAGATCGCTTCTGTAAATTACATTCATTATGATTTTATTTTATCGTTTTATTAATCTAAGTATATTAATATATTTTATATATAAATAAATAAAATTAAGCGTCTGTTTGTAATACTCTTAAAGTTAATGACGTATTCTTAAAGTTAATGACGCCTTACAAGAACATCGCAGCTTTCAAAAATGGCGCTAACACCGATTAAGGTATAGCTACTCATATGAAGAAATAATACACTAATACATATTAATGTTTTGGTAGTACACTCAGTTGAGTAAAAAATGTCTACAGGGTACTGCCGACATCCTTTAGGTCCAAGTCACCCTCAGTGCACCTATTAAACAACGGATGTAACTCTGGAGCACCTTTTCCTTAGGTATGGGTGGTCAGACGGCAGTCGGGAGCGACTATCAATCAAATTTGCTAAAAATGAAAATTCGATATAAGTATCAATCAAAGGGGGTTGGGTAATGTTGGCGTCGTGTCGGAATTGAGCGGCCATCAATGAAATTGGTATAATATGAAAGTACAGTATAAAGTGATCAAAAGTTACTATGGACAAACTTCTCTAAACTATATCGGGACTTAGCTATACAGGGTGGTATTTTTCAACTTTACTTAGATGGAAGTACTCTAAATACTGAAGATAGCGAATTCCACTGAAAAGAAACATTCCCTTATTTTTAAAAAGAATCAAAACTGCATTCATAGTTTTCTGAAAATGCCACACCCGGTAGTCGAACCGACTAAAATCTTCCTATAACCTTCTATTTCATAGATTTCCTTTTACTTAATTTACCAAGTTTGTTAGAGAGATTTGAACCTTATGATCGACCCTATAGATTGATGTAATAAAAATACAGGATGTTATTTTTTCGAATTGTAGTCGGTTCGATTATAAGGCGTGGTAAACGAGTTTTCAGCATTCCTTAAATGCAGTTCTGTTTCTTTTTTAAAAACATACTAAACTGTATGCAAAGTTTTCTGAAAATGCCACACCCGGTAGTCGAACCGACTAAAATCTTCCTAAATCTTCTTAAATCTTCTATTTCATGGATTTCCTTTTATTTAATTTACCAAGTTTGTTAGAGAGATTTGATCCTTATGATCGACCCTATCGATTGATGCAATAAAAATATAGGGTGTTATTTTTTCGAATTGTTCGATTATAGGGCGGGGCAAACGATGTTTCAGCATTCCTTAAATGCAGTTCTATTTCTTTTTTAAAAACATACTAAACTGTATTCAAAGTTTTCCGAAAATGCCACACCCGATAGTCGAACCGACTAAAATCTTTCTAAATCTTCTATTTCATGGATTTCCTTTTATTTAATTTAGCAAGTTTGTTAAAGAGATTTGATCCTTATAATTGACCCTATCGATTGATGCAATAAAAATACAGGATGTTATTTTTTCAAATTGTAGTCGGTTCGATTATGAGGCGTGGCAAATGATTTTTCAGCATTCCTTCAATGCAGGGCTGTTTCTTTTTCAAAAACACACTAAACTGTATTCAAAGTTTTCTGAAAATGCCACACCTAGTAGTCGAACCCAATAAAATCTTTCTAAATCTTCTTTTTCATGGATTTCCTTTCATTTAATTTACCAAGTTTGTTAGAGAGATTAGATCCTTATGATCAACCCTATCGATTGATGCAATAAAAATATAGGGTGTTATTTTTTAGAATTTTAGTCGGTTCGATTACAGGGCGTGGCAAGCGATCTTTCGAAATTCCTTAAATGCAGCTTTGTATTCTTTTTAAATAAGAGAGTGTTTCCTTTGAATGAAATTAACTATCTCCGGTAGTAAGAGTAGGTACTCGTACCCGGTTGACTACCGTGTGTGGCATTTTCAGAAAACTTTGAATACAGTTTAATGTGTTTTTAAAAAAGAAACAGCACTGCATTTAAGGAATGCTGAAAAATCGTTTGCCACGCCTTATAATCAAACCGACTACAATTCGAAAAAATAACACCCTGTATTTTTATTACATCAATCGATAGGGTCGATCATAGAGATCAAATCTCTCTAACAAACTTGGTAAATTAAATAAAAGGAAGTCCATGAAAAAGAAGGTTTTGTAAAATATTAGTCGGTTCGACTACCTGGTGTGGCATTTTCAAAAGTCTTTGAATGCAGTTTTGTTTCTTTTAAAAAATAAGGTAAAGTTTCCTTTAAGTAAAATTCGCTATTTTTAGTATGAGGGTACTTTCCTTCAAGGTAAAGTCGAAATGTTCCACCCTGTATATCGCAGCTCCGATATTACTTACAATGAAAATAATGACATTTGTACGTGTGTTTAACACAGTACAATGAAGTGGTATCAAAATTAATTATGGCCGCTGAAAAAATTAAGAACGCCACTGTCCATACTAGATTACCCAATCCCCTTTGCATTCAAGTCATACAATAGTAGTAAGATTACATAAATGTATTGTTTCCAGTAGTTTGTTTACCGTGGTACATACGGCGCCAGACCTCGGTTTACAGGCCACACCAACATAAAGGAAGTGTGCGTGACAGCAATACTATTAATACATTGCTTAAAGATGTGTGTCATAACAAGTAAACCAATCAGGGCCCTTGACGCACTCACACATTCGCTATTTTACTTACATGAAATATAGGTATTGATGATAGCCACTGCACCAAGTTATAATAACATATTTAGCGAAAAACGAATGAGTAGATATAGCTGAATGGTTTAAATATGCAGCTGAACCAATAGAGTCAATACCGGGTTCGGTCCTCGAGCGAGGTGCACTTTTTGTTCCTCAATATATTGAAGTCCGATTGGTCTAGTTTATTTACAGGAAACTAAGTGTATAAAATTCATATATATAATATAATTTAATATATTTTTTGTATATTTCCTTGATGATACTATTTATTCTTAATGGATAAAAGGAAAGGAAAAAATAATAATTAACTTGCAATGCAATAATATATTTACTATTATAAGCATGATATTTTTCTTAAGTATGGGTATAATTAATTATTTATAGATAATAATTAATTAAGTATCAGATAAAAATATTTGATCTTTAATAAAAAATATAAAAAACACATAAGTATAATTATTATAAACTTCTAAAAAGATATTGGAACATAAAATAAAATGTTATGTCTATTAAATTGACTGACATAAAGATGCACGAATGACAAAAAGAGAATTCCGTTGTTAAGTTTCGAACCAACGACCGGCGACAACGGTGAGGTCCAAACTTACTTGCATTCTTATCCATCTCGACTATGAGAACAGATAGTATAGTGACTAAATTTGATAACTCCTATTAGTTATAGAAACAAAATGCTGCATACATTTCATAAAATTAGTTTAGAATATGATATTATAACCTTGGTGCATTTTATGTAAGTAAAATAGCAATTGTGTGAGTGCGTCAAAGGCCCTGATTGGTTTACTTGTTATGACACACATCTTTAAGCAATGTATTAATAGTATTGCTGTCACGCACACTTCCTTTATGTTGGTGTGGCCTGTATACCGAGGTCTGGCGCCGTGTGTACCATTAGACAGTACCATTGATGGTACTTTTGCCGTAGTACCATTACGTCGATGCACGATGGTACTATGGCAAATCTTATTTTTTGTTAACCATGGTAAGAATTTGCTTCCATAGATCATACAGCATTGCTTTCTCAGGTGGATTTAGACAAAACGAACGTAGAGCTAGAACAAGAGCATTCTTTCTTAATTTTTTAGTGTAAATGAAAGCTTATTTTCAGCGTTTACATAAGAAAGAACAAAGAACGAATGTTCAGTCACTTTACACTAATAGAATTTGACGAATTTAAATCAACCTTTAAAAGTAATAATCCTAACTTCTACATTTAAAATCTCACAACACAGATAATACAAGAAAAAAAAAACTTAACAATAGAATTTTGGTTTTGAATATTAAAAAAAATGAAGACTTGCCCGCTCGTTCCGTAATTCTTGGCACTCTAACTGCCGCATTAAAATTCTATCTCTTTCACTCTTAGGGGATGTAAGGCGAAGAATTCCGATAGGTTGTGCTTTAAGCTGGGGGTGGTTGGTATAGGGTGGCGATAAAAATTTAAGCCTATGGGCGGGGCCGGCTATGTTTTTATACCTATGTAAACTTTTTATGAGGGTTTTTGTATAATATGTTGTTTGCCGTATATATCGTCTAACTTAATGTTATTGGGCAAATTGTGATTACATAAGTGAGAAGTAAATAATGACTACAACTATTAATTTACAAAAAAATATCTAAGTAGGTATGCTTATCAGCATTCTAGAGCCTATATTACAAGCTAGTTAAGTTATACTTATTTAGGGTCTAGATTACACGGAATAATGTCCAAGAATATTAGATATTATTTCTTATTATTAGGTAGGCATTCAATTTTAAAATAATATTCAAGAAAGCTTAAAAACATATCAGTAGTAGATATACTAGATATATTTCTCTCATTATTATTACCTCCCCCCCCCCCCCACCTCTCATTATAAAAATAAAGAAAAAAGAAGGAAGAATGATATTAAAAAAAGAGGTAAAGTCTCGTGTAAAGGCGGCCACCCACTAACAGTCCGCCTGCAGTTTTTCGTCTGTCCGGCAGCCTGCAGTCCTTCTGTCATCAATGTCATCATATCATATTACCTCAGACTAAAATAATAACATTATTTTATTCTTTTAGTCTGATGTTATTACGTATAAAATGCCGACGGCCATAGACTGTCCAGCCTTTAACTATCTTTGCTGACCGAAATCGTCAAGCGGCCACACACATATTAGCCGTCAGTCCAAAATCATATACGAAACTGTGTGTGGGCTATTGCGATGAACTGACAGACCGATATCATCCGGTTGTCGTTCGATAAACTGTTAGTGGGTGGCCGCCTTAACATGTAGTACACAAAACTTTACCTGTCATTGGATTGCAATTCCTCTGTGCATTCCCGGGTTTGCTGAAAGATAACTCTTTTGAGCTAAGCTCGCCTTTGTACATAATACACAATACTAAAACTAATTTGTATAAATGCCATGCAAGCCATGTAAGTGCGACAATAAATAAAAAGAACATTCCTATAAAGTATCTTACGAATAAAAGTTAAATCACGAATCAAAGAATTCTATTAACATCAGCCCCTCTAGACAAGTGGCAATTCGTTGCTCGGCGTATGATGGAATAGAATGCCAAATGTATGGGATTTGACGTAGGTATATGACAGGCGTCAACGAATGTCAAAACGTCAAATCCTATACATTTGTCATTCAATTCCATCATACGCCAAGCAACGATTTGCCACTTGTCTAGAGGGGCAGGTCCCTTAAGTGTGTACATAGATATATTGCTTACTCTTCTTTATACTTACATACAGTTTTGTTTTGTTTGAGTTTAGTTAGATTTGAACAGAAAACTTGCTCAAAACAAGGTTGCATTTCCGTCAATGTTAGTGTCCGGATGGAGATACCTACCTACCTAGTTTGTTTTGTTCGGGGCAAGGGGTTGTAGGTCAGTGAATAGGGGTGTCGAAAGTGAAGAATTCAATGTAAAATGTCGTTTCATACAGTACTAGCTGTTGCCCGCGGCTCCGCCCGCGTGGTTGTCGGTTATCGCGACCAAACATAGCCTATATCGTTTCCCAAGGTCTAATTTATCTCTGTACCAAATTTCATCAAAATTGGTTCAGTGGTTTAGGCGTAAAAGCGTAACAGACAGCCAGACAGACAGAGTTACTTTCATATTTATAATATCAGTATGTATATGGATTATACCTACATAAAATGCAAGAATCTATTGGTAGATAATCGTAATTTTAAAATTATTTTTGACAACATTTTGACACAAAGGCTATAGGGAATAAGCGGCAATCACAGTAAATAAGAAAATCACTCACCAGTCAAATGTTAATGATGTCATTTGAGATCATTTTCTTCCAATAATTTGATGTCGCTTGCACCCGCTTGCTTTACGACAATAATCTTATAAAAACGGATGTTTAATTCCATGCACATCTTGTGGCTTGTTAACAAAAATGTTCTTTAGGTGCCAACGATGGTCCTGCGGAATGCGGCAGGACATTCTCCCCTGACGAAACATTACATACAAAAAGTCGGATAATTGTTTAATTAATGAATAACAACTGGTTTGCCTTATACTCGAGAAACCCAATCTGATGTATCGATATTATTGCTACTTTGACGCTTTTAAATTGAATGGTGAATATGGATTATGATGATTTATTTCCAAAAGCGAATATTTTTTATTGGAAGTTAGAGGTTCTTGTTCGTTAGGAAGACCTAAGAGATGCATGGACTGTGTGAAAGATGA
This sequence comes from Eilema depressum, assembly GCA_914767945.1. NCBI lineage: Eukaryota > Metazoa > Arthropoda > Insecta > Lepidoptera > Erebidae > Eilema > Eilema depressum. The sequence goes on from OU612031.1 coordinate 13,434,326, forward strand.
TACGGTTAAGGAGTGAATGTTGAGATGACTGCAACCAGATATGAATGGAAAAAGCACACATGTTATAAGTACAGATAAAAGGCAAATTTACAGTACAGTACATATAGGACGAGGACAGGAGGATGATGAATAGGTTCCTCTTAATGGCGGGGGTGGGATCTGGGATCAGTAGGTACGTAGAGGGTAAGAGATATAGGTACTATACCACGGAATATACAATCAAGAGGAAGTTCCGTCCTCTTTACAATGGAAACTATTAGCCTCATAAAAAAAAGGAAAAAGCTAATACTTTGGAGTCATATCTGTTCCTCCTTTGGTTTATTTTGGCTTTTACGGGATGACTACTGTCTGATCTGACGATGGAGTCCCCAAAAGCCCTAGATCCTCGTGCCTCAATCAGGAGCTGTACTGACTTATAGATGAGCTATGTCCCATAAAAATAAAATCAATATTTTACACTCAGGTACATTCACAGGTATTATATTATGACAAATACATACAAAATGACGCATCTATTTAAATATTCAAAATGGTAAAGTCACTAAAGTGACTAAAGTTTATATTCACGACCATTTCGCAGTAACTAGTTACTATTTAATTTATTTTCGCATGCAATAAAGTTAACAAAAAGAGAATTTGACAGCCCTGGCGCAGTCGTTTGATGTTTTACGATCGCACCGCTCGTCATTAAACTTCCCTATTTCGGATGAATACCGTAGGGTTGGCACTACGGAAATTAGAAATGATTCTTATTTGAAGAAATTCAAATATGACGTATTATTTCGTAGCGCGTAGCCTAAAAATAGCTGCGAAAAAAAAACACTCAAAAAAAATCACATCCAATTATAAGAACTTGGAATTATAGAAAGAAGAAAATACCTGTGTGGGTTAAAGATCTTCATAGTGCGATAAAGAAAAGAAGTATGTACAGTCACGTGCACTGATATGTATACAGTGATAAATTTGCAAAATGCAATAAAATGCAAAAAAATGCAACATGACAAAAATTTACATTATTGCGAGAAATCCCGATGATTACAAAGAATATATTGATAATGTGACTAATTATTTCCGAAATTTTCAGAGTGAACATTTATTCAAAATTCTGTCCGTGTATACATTTCATTGCACGTGACTGTATGTACCTACCTACTGAATAGTTTAGTCTGTGACGGTACAAAATATTGTACTATGATCCTCACGCCAGGATTTCCACAATAACATCTAAAATACTGGACACAAACTCAAAAAAATTTAATTATATAAATTATTGTTTCATTGTGATCATTTACACCACTTTGTCATCCTGTCATCCCTACAATAAACCCTATATTAAAATAATCATCATGCCCAGGGCTTATGAACATTTAAACCAAAATGTTGCAGACAAATAAACATAGTTAATTGCAATGACGCATTATATTAGGTACTAAATACGTCATACAAGAACATGGTAGCTTTCAAAAATGGCGACAAACACCAAATATAAAAAAAATTATAGCTACTTACTGATTATACGTCAATGTTATTAATTTATATCAATTATTACTAGCTTTCACCCGCGGCTCTGCCCGCGTAGATGTCGGTTATCGCGACCAAACATAGCCTATGCCCTTTCTCAAGGTCTAAACTACCCCTATACCAAATTTCATCAAAATCTGTTCAGTGGTTTAGGCGTGAAAGTGTAACAGACAGACAGACGGACAGAGTTACATTTATAATATTAGTATGGATATTATTATTTATATCAATAATATTATTACATATTATTACGAATTTATTATTAAAAATGTTTCTTTTATGTAGCGCGACTGTCGCGATTTTGATTAGTGCATAAATTGATGACCAAAGTCATCATTTTTTGCCGCCATTTTAGAGTGTGGACAACAAATCTACAGTTTATAATATATCATTGGGTAATTGCAACTATATTTCACGATGACAGTGATGAATTGGAGCATCGAGTGCCGCTTCATGCTGTCAACAGGTGCTACTTTTTTAATATTATTGAGGTAACTTTCAATAGCCGTTCAGGCTATCGAAACCGGCGGGGTTGCAAATTGAAGGCTTGATGATAGTAAAATATAAACATCCGAATTGAGAACCTCCTCCTTTTTTGAAGTCGGTTAAAAAACGCTTGTGAAGTTGTTGAAGAAGCAGGTTGTTCTCTGCCTACCTCACAGGGATAAAGGCGGAGTGGGAGATATGCACATGCAATAAGAACAAATGCTGTTGCCCGCGGCTCCGCTCGCGTGAAACACTGATCCCGTTCGCAACCCAAATGAACCTAGTTTTGTGATAAAAAGCCTGAAATCGCACATTTTAGACCATAACATACTAGCTGTTGGCCGTGGCTTGAATTATGATTTCGTTCCTACAATTCATGGGAACCATTTCCCGGGAAAAAAAAGTTGTCATGTATTATTCCAGATTGTAATATTCATGTACTAGATTTCAACCAGATTCGTTCAGCTGTTTGAGCGTGATTCAGTTACAAGCAACCAATGAACAAAAAAAACAAACCTTCATAAACTTTCAAATCGATCAATTTTTAACCGAGTCCATTTATACAAACATCGACCACACAAGAACGAACACAAAAAAGAGTTATCCAAATCAGTGTAGTCATTTAGAAGTTATACGCGTGCATACATTTGGGGGATTTTATTTTTATTTTAGTAGAATAGGATAGACTGTAAGTAAATTTATTGTATGATCTATGTTTCATACCTATATTAACTTATAACCTACAAAGCCTGGTCCAAACTTTACAATTCTAAACCTCTCATTTTAAAACTGGCACGGCAACCCTAACACAGGGGTTACAGTTTTACTGGCACTCGTATTTCGGGCAGTAGCGCTTTCGGGCAAGGTCGGGGGGTACCGCCAACGTTCTGCACTGCAAGCTCCTTGTAACCCCTTCTTTTGTGTACTATCAACTTTATTTATACATCACTTCTATAATATACTGTCCTAGCACTCGTATCTCAAGGAATGACCGTAGTTTTAGGTGTTCTTGGGGTTATCTTCAAGTATTCGAGGGTTTTGTTGGTTTTGTTTAGTAAAATTTTCAGTATGGATATTTAGATTGATCGAGAGATATGGCCCTGGGTCACGAGGGATATAATTATGTCTAAGATAATCTCATCTCCGGCAACCGACGGCCCACAGATAGCGTGCGTATTAGTCGGTTCGAGTCCGACATAACCTCCCTGGTATCCGTGGGGATTTTTTGCACGACAAAAATAAGTAAAGTATAGATGTTTAGATTGTTATGTTACCTTTATAAGTAGGAAGATATATTCTAGATATTGATCGTCATATAAAGAATGCAAACGAAGGATGATAGGTACATGAAAGTTGTTCAATGGGCGGTATTATCGCAGTTTGCTATTTTTTCAGACAATATTTATGTTATAATGTTTGACTGGTATTAAGGTTTGTCGTTTCTACTTAGAAGATGTGGATCGTTCCCTCTCAATATTTGTTTAAAGAGCTGAAGGCAAAGTTTCAGGAAAGAGGGTCACCATTACAGACACGTACCATGTTACAATGGTCGCACTCAGCTCGACGGCCTCATCAGATGCTTTTTCACGTCCCGCTTAAAAGAAACCCGTCAGTTGATAATGAATTTCAGGTACTAATTGTGCGGCGAAGTTTCTTATGTAAAGTTATATTATCGAGGACAAGAAATCTTGACATCCAAGACGTGATATATTAAGTTTAAATTTTTCCCAATTAGCTGTATTTTCGGCCCTGAGACCGATTCATATGCCAAGCAAAATGTGCTTGATTATTTTTTAGAGTGGGCCGTAGTAGGCATACGAATTGGGTCAAATCAGGTACCTATAATGAATTTGTACATTTTGGGACATTCTGAGCTTATAAACTGGCACATTGAGGGAATATTTATGTTGTACAAATCGTTCATTAGGCCGTACAAGGAACAATTTGTTTTAAGAAACTTCTCAGTATCAGCAATGATTTTAAAGTACCTACCTACCAGGTTAACGACTGCACACTCAGCAAAAACAGAAGCTGTGGATCTGTTTAATCCATATCACAAAAGTGAGATTAACCAAAAACAATGGAGAATTGAACACTCCAGGAGGTCCGAAAACTTGGCCAGTATAAAAACTTGATACACCATAGGCGGTCCTTGGAACAACTTATGCAGTGCACCAATACCAGGATGTACACCAAAAAGTTAATTATATAATTAATTATAAGTAGTACTTTAGCCTTAGGACATTTTTATTTAGTTTCGCTTCTTCGCACAATATCTTGTATCTGACTAACATATTAATTAATCTATCAGAAGGCTTATATCGCAGTCCATTGCTGGATATAGGCCTCTCCTAATGTTGGGTTGCTTTGGCCTACTGTTTCCACGCTGCCTGCCCCCCTAGACAAGTGACAATTCATTACTCGGCGTATGATGGAATAGAATAACGAATGTATAGGATTTGACGTTTTTGACATTCGTTGACGCCTGTCATTACGTCAAATCCCATACATTTTTTTTTTCTGGCATTCTATTCCATCATACGCCGAGCAACGAATTGCCACTTGTCTAGAGGGGCTGGTCATAGGAGTTGGTACAGGGTTTTATTTCGAGCTTTCCTTCTTTCATAGTGATATCCTCTGCTTATTACTTCCATTAGTCGTCTATTAAGACTCCCTACGGATGACCATTTGGCATTCTATTCCATCATACGCCGAGCAACGAATTGCCACTTGTCTAGAGGGGCTGGTCATAGGAGTTGGTACAGGGTTTTATTTCGAGCTTTCCTTCTTTCATAGTGATATCCTCTGCTTATTACTTCCATTAGTCGTCTATTAAGACTCCCTACGGATGACCATTTGGCATTCTATTCCATCATACGCCGAGCAACGAATTGCCACTTGTCTAGAGGGGCTGGTCATAGGAGTTGGTACAGGGTTTTATTTCGAGCTTTCCTTCTTTCATAGTGATATCCTCTGCTTATTACTTCCATTAGTCGTCTATTAAGACTCCCTACGGATGACCATTTGGCATTCTATTCCATCATACGCCGAGCAACGAATTGCCACTTGTCTAGAGGGGCTGGTCATAGGAGTTGGTACAGGGTTTAATTTCGAGCTTTCCTTCTTTCATAGTGATATCCTCTGCTTATTACTTCCATTAGTCGTCTATTAAGACTCCCTACGGATGGGATGGGGTTGTGTTCTTTCTCCGTCACCACACACACTATCGACAAGTATCTAGTAGTAATCTATACACGTATAAGTGAAATACCACTCACTAATTAATCACGAAATTACAGAAACTATAACATTTACAAATTTAGCAGGAAGGTTCCTTATAGGGTGGTAGACATCCGCTTAGAACGGAAATTACAAAACTACCTATAAGGAGGTAAAACGAACTCCACGCGTACGAAGTCGCGGCCGCTCTAGTTACTTTGTCACTTATGATATGAATTATCACAATCTGTCACAAGAGGTGTCGGTAACGGTGTCAACAATTCAGTGGTTTCTCCACCTCAAAAAATGTTCCACTAAAAATGTCCAATATACCGAAAGAAGTTTTCACCTCAAAAACGTCAGTCATCATCCATCTGTTCAGTCTTAGTGATAAGATTACTCTGATGATTCTGTGCCTACATAGATGCAAGAACATTATAGATTAGGCACCGTTATCTATTATATTAATATACTGTTGAAACTTACATGTGAGTTCATAAGAGTGATAAGAAACATTGTTATCAGTCCAAATGTAAAATTAGGTATTATATTTTTTGTGTTGCCGAAGGTCGGGCTCTGTGATGCGTTGGTTAAGTCTACGTTTCATTCACACACATTATACAGAAAGGCGTACAAGAGAGGGACTTCGTGGTCCCGGAAGAGCGCCAGATCGAGAGATATGGCCCTGGGTCGGTAGGGGTGCAAGGGATATGTCTACGATAATCTCACCTCCGGCAACCGACGGCTCACAGACGGCGTGCGTTTTAGTCGGTTCGAGTCCGACATAACTTCCTCCACTGGCTCCGGCGGGGGAGGTATCCGTGGAGATTTTTCACATGATAAAAGAAAAGAGAGGTGTATAAGAGAGATGCTATTGCTACTAAAGTCAGACAGTGCCTGTACTTACCGTCGTCGTACCGTCTTCTCGCCTTAAGGTAGAGTACTGAACTTTATAATCATTAAGATGTGGTCAGTCAGATTCTATTCCCATACAGTGCAAATGTTTTTATTCTTGAATATATCTGTTTGCATTGGTCTGGGTGTTCCTATGTATTACCTGTATGTATGTATTAGAAAAGAACAAGTCTGCTTACTAGAATCCATATTACAAGCAATGCTTAATTAGGGTGCAGATTCATAAAGTTCCCAGTTCTGTTCCCAGTTCCCAAAGCTTTCTTTCACCTTCGAGCCAGAAGGTCCATTTACTCCTTCTCATCCCTTTCAATGGCAGTCTAACCTCCCAACCCCAAAACGAAAGCCTGCGATAGAACCTCCTTCGTCCATCAACAGTTGTACCAACACGCAGATGTGGTTGACTTGTGCCTCGAAGTAACTGTTATTATACTAACAAGATATTCAGTTACACATAAAGACAGGTAAGAAGGTAACAAGACAGACGTTCATCTATTATACTATTATATAATTGTAAAGTGGTCGTGTCTGTACATTGGAGATATTTAAAAAAAAAATGGGTTATGTTATGTTAACGATACTGAACACGAAAATATTTTTTTTGAATTTCCTGTCTGTTTGTCTGTTTATCCGCGATGGATGCAAAAACTACTGAACGGATTTTGATGCGGTTTTTTATTGTTAGGGCTTGCTCAGACTTAAAATCTTACGTTTGTTTGATCGGAATCGGTTGAGTAGAACCGAAGATATGAGCAAAGGTCGCGTTAATCTCCGATGCACGCGGGCTGAGCCGCGGGCAAAAGGCTAGTTTTTAAAAAGTGTAAGTAGGTACCTACTAATTGCCTTTGACCACATCTGGACGCCAGTTGGACTCCACTGAATCGTCAAGAGCTTCATATTGTTACGTTACGTCTTCTGAATAGGTGACCTAGAATACGGGCCATGCATTTGTCTTTTACTATAATACGATGTTATAAGGCTGTGTTTACAATAAAGGTGGTGGCGAGAGCCATAGGCGACATCCCTACTTCCCTACTAATATTATAAATGCGAAAGTAACTCTGTCTGTCTGTCTGTCTGTCTGTCTGTCTGTCTCACTTTTACGACTAAACCGCTGAACCGATTTTGATGAAATTTGGTATAGAGGTAGATTAGACCTTGGGAAAGGACATAGGCTATGTTTGGTCGCGATAACCGACATCCACGCGGGCGGAGCCGCGGGCAAAAGCTATAAGTATATATTGTGCAAAAGGTCATTTCGCACAAAGTAGCGAGTGCACTACAATTCTTGCGCCGGCAAGTACGTAACCGCGATTCTTACCCGTTTTCGATTTCCCCCGCTGAATCTCCACCAAATATTAACAGCTCTCACATGTGTTCCACTTCTCGTATCGTGAAAGAAACAGTAAAAATTCGAAAAATCAATATTACAAAACATGCGAAAACATGGACGATATATTATACGTATCATCTCGATACGCAGAGGGAACACTTTAAAAGGGTCGGGGAGGCACTCATCAGTTTCCCTAGCTCGCCAGTTTCTGTGACTGGTCAGTTTCATAGATTCGTCAATTTTAAGTAATTCGTGAACTAGTCAGTTTCCTTACTCGTCAACGTAAGAGCTACGATATTGTGTATTAACCCTAAAATTGATGACCCAAGGGTCTATTATTCGAAATCTATCATAATTTAGCTTAAGCTATGTCGCGGAGAAATGCTCATACCAGGGTATGAGCATTTCTCCGCGACATAGCCACACAAATAAATACAATACTAATATCACAGCTGACATCTATTACTAATATCAATGATATTCAAAAGATAGACGAGTTACTTCATACTGAATGGCGTTCAGCTATTGTTGTGTTATGAACTTATGACACGACGTACTATGAAGGTAACATAGTTTACAACTATGAATGCGATAAATTATACAAAACGAATGAAGCATGAAAGAGATAAAGATCTGTAGTGAGTTGTACTTGAAATGCAAAATTACTACGATTATCTGAATTTGTCCTTAACCCCGCTACTGCGATACCTTTTATATTTTAAGATTTTTGTATTTAATGTTTATATCTTTTAATACTACTAGTCTTTATTTTAATACCTTTTGTTTGTGACGTAGTAAGCGTAAAACTGAAACTAGATTACAATCACTTGGGACCTCAGAGGGGGGAGGGATATATCAATACGCAATTGTCTCGTAAATGATGTCCATTGTGTTTTGTTAAATTTAAAAATACTATTATCTATTTATTATTTGTTATTTCACAGAACATGACTAATAACGGTATTTTAATCATTTCGAAAAATCAATAGGTTGTTATTTTACATTTTTTTCAGTGAATTTATGTATTTACTGGACTGATTGTATGGTATCTGAAATATTTTAACCATTTAGGTAGCACTTATAAACGACAAAATTTATAGTCAAGGAAAAAAACTTTGCACGGTTTCTTTCAGGCGCAAGTTCATAAATAAAATTAAAAGTACGAAAAATAAAACAAATAAAAATTGCAGTTAAATTATTGGGTTAGTCCCGATTCCCCTTCGTTTTTTTGTTTGCCTTACAATAGCGTGATAAAAATACGCCATTTTGTACATTCCTGAATTTACGAATTCGAATTACGCCCAAAAAAATTCGGGGGGAATTGAGAATCGTAACTGATCCAAATTATTAAAGCTTATTGAACTTAATAAGTAATGAATAGTCAACACTTATCAGTTTAAAAAAAACTTAGTAAGTAGATAAAAAAAGTAACCCATTGACTTTCATTGAGTAAAATATGAAAATTTTGTTTTATTATACAAGTTTTAGCTGGGGTTTGTATGTCTTTTTCTTTATTTATTTCAAAAGTGAAAATCCGTATAACTAAATTGACTTCACATTTTACTCAACGTTTACTAATTACTCAGTAAGCTTATATTTATCCATGTAATTTAGTCGTAGTCTAGATTTTATTCAAAGCTCACTCTGATGTGATCGATTCAATTTGACTTCACAACGTCCGTAAAATGAGACGGATGAGGAAATTCACTCAGGGAGGATATAAAATCTCCTTCTTAGTTTTAACTTTGGTAAACATTTTATATCTGGCTGGTAGCCAAAAGATGTTTACCGGAAATTGGTTCTGGGGGTCAATTGATGAAATGAGACAAACTGTAATTCGGTATTTACTATTTACGTACAAAGAATACAAGTATAACAACCCATCTCATGCGCAGACGATATCAACATGCGAGAGAAGGAAAACTCGAAATAAAATAATAATAATAAATAATAAATATTCCACAACATTCTACACAACGCTTTCTAGACCCATGGTAAGCTTAATTAGCTTGTGTTATGGAATCTAGAATGCGGATATACATACTTAGATACTTTTTTTTTTTGTAAATACATACATATTATACATAGAAACACCCAGACCAATGCAAATATTTATATTCATGCATACAAATATTGGCACTGAGCGGGGATCGAACCCGCGCCTCCTGCGTAGCAGCCGCGGTCACTACCGCTACGCCACAGAGACAGTCAAATCATGTATCTACCCGTCTGGCAAAGCCTCCCAACATTGATAGAGGCCTATGTGATAGAATAAATAATAGTAGTACCACAGTAACCACAGTAGTAGGTACTACGCCTATGTCCAGGCGCTCTGTAGCAATGACTCGGGACATTATCTTGGACCTAAAATGTGCTATACGTGCAGTACTCGTTTCTTCGGTGTCTTTTGAAGATAAGACGGGGTGGTTCTGCGGTGGACGAGCACAAATTAACCAAGCTTGGATTATTACAAAACATTCCGCGCACCAGGCCTCATTTGTCTCGCAATTTAGGTCCAAAATAAAAGTCCCGAGGTACTCGTATCGGTCAATTAACAGCCTAGGCTTTAGAGCATCTAAAGACTAGGCTGTTAATTGCCCAGCAATCAAGCTAGTCTATAACATACACGCATTGAATGGCTACAATCGTAAAACGCTTCTCTTTAATGAACAAATTAGACTGCGGAACTACGTATCTATAATTAAACGGGAGTATAAAATTGCAAATATCCATTAATATGGCATATTTTATGATATTGTACATGTGCAATTAATATGTCATTAAGTTAACATTGTGGGAAATTGCAATTGCAATGCGGATAGATACAATTTTATATGGTATTTACTGGAATGTTGGTTTGATTACAAACATGAATTTTATGCTGTTTTAACAGCCTCTTTATCACTTCGTTTGCAACCAGGAAGATTTATTTTCTTTTTGTACTAGCCGGGTCACCGGCTTAGCTCATAGCATATTTTAAAACCCCGTACCACCCCTTTGAGAAGGTAATTGTTCAGTCTTCAAATAATGTGTGGAAATCTGCCGGATGACCGGAGTGGGCCATGGGCGAGTGCAACACCAGGGGAGGTCTCACTCGTGCTGCCGACCGACTGAATGGCGAAATGTGGGTGTTAATACATCTCTGGCCTATCCCTTCGGGGATTTACAGAATTCTTTTTGGAAGAATTCTTATGGGTTTATTTTACTTATATTGCATAGTTTAATTAAATCATTCAACCTAGCCATTGCAACCAACAACACAACAAAAATCAACAAAAAAAAACTGCAACAACTGCCCAGCAGGCTCAACAAAGCAAAAACTACTATACCTTATTGGAAAAGAATTAATTACTACCATATAGTATTTAGCTGCTAGAGCATACGTAGTTTAAAAATGAATATTCAATAAAATAGCACAGATTCTTATCTCCACATAGTAAAGATAATTCTCAAGACTGCTCTTAATGGGATCCAGTTCGAGTGGTGATAACTACAGTCAGCAATATAAGTCGTTTCATACATTTAAATTTACGAATGTCCATCATAATTCTGTTTCTCTTTGTCCTAAGTAGCTGGGGTTGGTAGTGTTGGTACAGCATTTATTCTTATTAAAATAATACCAAGTAAGGAAACAGTTAAAAATAGTTTTATTTCGTTCCTTCACGCTATCCATTCATATTTTCTGTGGCCTACCTCTGGTTCTAAAGCCCTGTCTGTCATACTTAAAACCTTTTGAATAACATTAGATACTCATTCGGTTAAACATAAAAGACCTCAGAGGCATACAACAGCAAGTAAAAATTTTGCAGTAATAAATTGCAATTTTGATACCTGTTACGTATTTCAAAGCTATTGGGATAAAATTAATATTGTTTCAACCAATCTATCATAACAATATTTTGAAATAAATACATCAAAATTGCTTTCAAACTTCTGCTAGTTTAATAATTGATGTTTTATGCCTTTGAAGTAAAGTACTTTATTATTTATGTTTATGTATTAGTATTTATGTTTTATTTATTAGATATTTTATGAAAGCCTCTAAAGTTATAGTGATCTATGAAAATGTCCTATCAAGAAACATAAGTGCATCCGAAGTTATAACCCAAGCTAATAACTTTATACTCGAATTAATATACAATATTAATGAATTAACATTGATGTTTTTCAAAGTTAAGATTATTTGTGAAGTTACTGTTCATCAACTTTCGAACCTGACTATATTTTCGCTTTGTCAACTGTCAACTGAGCCTATAAAAATATTACAAGGACAACTACTATGAAAGGATATTTAGGCTGCAACATGAGGTTTACAACAAAATACTCAGTGATATGAGAAAATCTCCTAACTTTGAAATCCTTCGCTTTTTACTATAAGTTCCTCATACCTTTACATACCTTTTTACTCGTGCGAAAAATTCCCACTGATGCCTCCTCCGCCGGAGCCGGTGGAGGAGTTTATGTGGGACTCAAACCGAGTAAAACGCACGCCGTCTGTGGATTGCCGGAGGTGAGATTATCGTAGACCATACCAGGGACATATATCTCGATCTGGCCCTCTTCCGGTGTGGGGACTACGGAGTACACAACTCGTGATGATCATTAGATATTCCTACGTAGAAACTTCTAGTTCTTGTATATCTAGGTCGACCTATACCGAATCTTCATTCATCTTCGCCTCATAAATCTATTAGTTACGTCAATCTTTCGTTCATTTTCTCTACGTGTCCAGACCTTAGAGAATACATTATAAAATATAGAGCGCGCCTATCACTCAGGTCTTTGGCGCCGAGTGTTAGCAGATACTTTGCGATGGTATAGCGCACCTATAGTGACGTTTCATGCCTTACCGAAAATATCAATAGATGCACTTATTAATGTAGTTTGTTGTTATGAAGTGTTTTGTTCGATTTGATATGGTATGGATAAAATTAAAGCCAAAATACAAAAAAATGGCGTCATTTTGCGTTATCTTTGCGTCATTATTACTACAAATATTGATGTTGTTGTTAAAATTAATTGCGAAGTCATTTTGACGAGTATTATTTTGCTACTGATTGAGGTTGAGCCAGGAGCCTCGGTACTGTTCATACCCGTGATAGCAGTTCATACTTGTAAGGCGCGCTCTATAGCAATGTATACTCTAAGGTCCAAACCCTTGGTCTATCTTGGATATTACCTCACCTTTATTAGCAGTCACAAATTCACAAATATTTTAATAATCCTCTCATACCCTGGTATGTTCTATGTGTTGTTATTGTACCTGTACAATATTATCAAATATCTTTTTATCAAATCTCTTTTTAGCTCAACGCAGTCGAGCAAAAATAGTGGTCATTTATTTCGCCCAGAAGTTACAAATCAAACAGAATATATCGGTTATAAAAGTGCAACAAGTATTCGAAATGCACCATCCTGTATGTGTACACCACTTGGTTTTATGGTCTATAAAACCATTTACGACTCCCCGGATAATACCCATCGGGCTAAAAGGGTTTGGCTTCAAACTTATAGATATACATTGGCGTAATTAAAAATGTCTGCCTCAAATATATGTTTAGTCACCGTCGGGGTAGAGAATTTTACATCGGTATAGATTTACTATTCGTAATACATATTGAAGTTGCTGAGTGCGACTGTAGCATTAATTATTTAGTAGTAGTTTTAGTACTCGTATTTTAAGGTTGGCAGTTAGTATACTAGGTTATGTCTAATCTTTATTTAATTTGTGACCTCTCTGGCGTGGTGGTACGACGCTACGTTGAAGGTAGCGGGTCCGAGTACGATGCCCACTCAGTGCAAATATGAATGGAGTTAGGGGCTGTGCATTAATCACATCAAAGGGCATTAGAAGGTTTCTTCAGGGTCGGCAGCGCGAGTGTGACGCCCCTGGTGTTGCATACGTCCATAGGCCACGGTGACCGCTTCCCATCAGGTGGGCCGTGTGCTTGTCTGCCAACTAAGTGGTATAAAAAAAAAACAAACAAAAAAAAAATACTTTTTTTTAGCAATTTTTTAACGCCCCTCCCCCATGGTGATACGTACTGAGGTTTTAGACTACCCTTCCGCCCCTCTAGCCAAAATCACGTGTGTTTTTTATTTATTATTGAATGCTAGAAAATTAAGCACGGTGATAAAAATCGCGGGTTGTAAGAAAAAATAAAACACGTGTTATCTCACTATACCTCTACCTCTCCCTCGACAGCCCCCCCCCCCCCCCCCCCCTCCCGTGTTGAGCCTCACAGATTAATGGACAGTAAAGAATATCTAAGTAGGTACCTATGTCTATGCGCATTTTAGGACGCATAATACAGCCTGTATTATGCGTCAGTTAGTATTATACTCAGTTTGTTGGAATATTTATTTATTTATTAATTTTCTATTTTTGCACACATAAGGTAGAGTAGGTACCACGTTCACGTTAAGCTCCACCTTTCGATCTTTCAAGTCTTGCAGTATCATAATAGCATTTGCTTCCAGTGATTATCATCAAGCATATTGTTTTTCAAACAATATTTAATTCTAATCATTAACAATTATTCCTTAATTTAAGTCTCGTCTTCTATTGAACCGTGTTTTTTTTTTGCTAAGGCGTGATTTTTAGTTTTTATTTAAATCTATGAGATTTTTTTTAAATTATCGTGTTGTCATCGCTCCTTGAAAAGTAAATCATGTAAAGGCAAAAGTTCGTAGCCGACCGCATACAACAGCAGCAGACAATGTATCACTGCAACATGTCGTCGCGACACTGTTTTCTATTTATTTTATGAAATAGGGGCCGATGTGTCGCTAGCTACTGATGTGATGGTATTTCATACAAATATATAGAAATCAGCGGTATCAACGACACGTCGTCGTCGTCTACAAACTGTTGCCTGTTGCTGTAAGCTGTCGGTTATGAGCTCGTAGCTTTAATAAAAATGTGTTTAATATGTAATAATGAAATAAATTGTGTTTAATAGACAATTAAATTTCTTACATCGTGCTTGTAGAATATAAAATTATCTAGGTATATTTCATTATTTTAGCATTCTTATTGTGCGCGATTTTTGGGATTCTTTAAGTGACCTGGATTCATTGCTCTTGAGTGTACAATGTTCCTATAAATGGTAGGTATGTATATTCAATTCAATTCAAATCATTTGTTTCAATCAATTAAAGATCATAACATTAACATTTCATTTCATTTAAAATACATTTAAAACAAAATCAGAAAATATAAATAAGTTAAAAATTAAATAATGTCAATAAAATTAAAAATGTCCATAAAATAAAATAATGTCTATACACTTAAATAATGTCCATAAAATTAAATAATAATCACAAAATTATATATTGTTTACAGACGGATTGGGAGAGGTCTATGTCCAGCAATAGACTGCAATGGGCTAATCTTGTCTGTCTTGTCAGAACTTGTACCTACATTAGAGAAATCTGGTTACTGAAACGAAGCTTTATACACTGAAAAAGTAAAAATAAAAGAGCTTTTACAATGCAAGAACTCGTTCAAAATAGCTTGCACATGATTTACACCAATATCGACAACATACAACAAAATTAAAAGCAAATTATCGTATCCGTGACTGAATAAAACCTTTTAGTGATGTTTCATTTGTTTCTGCAACCACAACAATGGCGTATCGACCCTCACAATTATATCCGCATACATTCACGAGAGTTACGAGTTACTACACGAATGTGACTTATCTTACGATGAAATGAGAACATTTTAACGCCCGCATTCCCCTCGTACGTGTTAGTTTCCATCCATTAAATTCATCGCCACCACTCACTAGAACACTAAAAGTCACTTCAAGACCTGCAAGACTGCATAGAAACTTATGTCGCCGAGTTTAAGTTAACCCCCCCTATTAAAGTGTTCGGCGTTTCGCAAGAAACTTAACCCTATAAATCTGAAATGGAATCATAAACCCACTCTAGATGCTGGTACAAAAAAATCCAAAAACAAATAGCTTCATATATAATTATACAAGGAATAAAACGCACGTTTATTGCTTGGTTTATTCGTTTTATGACCTCCCAGGATCGCTTTAGATAGACGTCAGTAGGGAGGCTAGACGTCGTAAATAAGTATGAAATATGATAATTGCGAAATTCTTCAATATATTACGATTTAAACATTGATGATTCGCCTGACGTTTTGTAGGGCCATAACTCGGCTGTTCGCGGAATTTGCGCCCGGGCATTTCGTCGTCTTGCTCGCACCACGCGGCTAAACGCAGCAGACGCTACGCACAAAGCGTCTTGGGAACCTGCGATATTGTGTTTCATGCACTACATTTTTGTTTCATTTTTATACGAGTATTGTATCACCAATGTGTGCTAATGTTGCTCGTGGGTCATACGTTTTTATGAAATATGTTTATTAACTGTCAAATTGATTTGAATACGTAAGCGACTTAATTGTCCACCTAATCTCACAGGTATATCTGTTTTGTGATAATCGATTTATGACTTATCTTATTAATGAAGATATAAAACGATGGCAAAGCAGCCGAGCGAGACCACACTACTGTCAGCGATTAATGGGATCACAATTCCACGCGGGTGGAGCCGTCAGCAACAGCTAAGTAGTCCTTTATAGACCAGATTGTTAGCCCAGGGTGTTGGTCGGTCTCAGGGTTAGGTCCGTCCTGACCTTAAATGGTTATTAAACCTTTCATGCAAGTCCGCTGGTCTACAGTGCATCTAAACTTGCTGCGTTTTTTTTTCTGAGGGTTTCAGAAGAAAGGGACAGCAAGCTATATTGAGTTGCGTGTTGGTTATTACCAACTGACTGAATGTATAGGATTTGACGTTTATGACATAAGATGACGAGCTTCTTCCCTCTTTTGCCCGTGGTACTACCGGCTGTACTACCAGTAGTACCACGGGCAATATTTTCTTCCCGTTGTACTACCTAGCAGTCTGGTAGTACTATGGGAAGGAAATATTGCCCGTAGTACTACTACCAAGTAGTCTATAGTACTACCAGACTGCTAGGTAGTACAACGGGAAGAAAATATTGCCCGTGGTACTACTGGTAGTACAGCCGGTAGTACCACGGGCAAAAGAGGACTTCTTCATTCTATTCTACAAAACGCCGGCAAACGAATTGTTTAGATGGGCTGATCCAAATACGAGAAGAAAGCAGTGCCTCGTTCGTTGTTCAGCAGGACTAGCAAGTGAAGATAGCCTGTGTCCTGAAGGCCGTGGTGGGGTCTTAAGGTATGATTCGGAACGCAAAGTCGCGAAACTGCCGACACATGCAGCAGATACAGCGTACCCATTACTAGTAAACTCCGATACGGATAAAGGAGGCAATTGAGAAGCCGCAAGGAATAACGCGTATGTGCTGCGTACGTCTGCAGTTGTCCTATGCGGTCACCTTCGGAATCATACCTTTAAACGCCCTCAGTAGATTATAGCTAAGCAATAATTAACCGTTCATGAACATTACCTAAACAAACAAAGATATTAGTAACATGAATTTGATTTATACAATTGTAACGAGGAATGTACATTTCTCTCTTATTTTGATATCAAACTCCGAGATTTAATTAAGCAGCCTTCCATCACATTTGCAACATTAAGCCTTACTTACGATAAGGCTATACTAATTATTTTTTTACGATCGTGTTCGCAATTAGCCCCCGACACGGTGATTGACATCCAACGTTTATAATCGTTACAAATTATGCGTGAAGTCACAAAATGGTACACTTTGATTAAAATTATGGTTAAGCTTTGTTTACATAATAAACTCGTCTAAAACGCGTGACTTCTGAACCGTGAAAACCATGATGGTTCTGAAGGTTTGATAACCTCATGAAAACGTATAAAAGTTTCGTTTTGACACATCATTCTGAATACCAAAGGTTTTTACGTTTTTTTTTCTTTGCGAATTGAAATCACGTGATTTAAAATCGGCGGTAAGGTACTATCTGGCTTAACTTAAAACGTCATCCATCTGGTTGACATTACGTATCTAGCCTTTTTTGAAAAAATGTACCTTCCGCATACTGCGCCATTGTATATCCGCGCGGAAACGTAAATACACTCGCCTCGGTCAACCTTTACCGAATTGAAATAAAACCACTTTTTATTATTTACCTTTAGCGCAACATTTCGCGCTTTTCAGCAGCTATGGTCGATGGGTACTTCAGAGGCGTAAACTTCAGAAAGTATCGTGTAGAACTTAACCGAGTCACCCTCATCTCATCAATTTGTTTCACCTTACCCAATCTTCTTTACGTGTCCGAATTAATTTAAACATCCCTTTATTTTCAGTCACTTCATCTGCTATCAGACTAAGGGTTCCACCGGTTCCACGTTATTCGTCACTTATCGCCTCAACTCAAAAAATTTTTCAGATATTTTTGATTAGGTACTTGTGTGTACAAGTTCTATTGACATTTTAACTGTGCAGAAGTATTTGGTCAGGTTGTCTGCTACGATATACCTGATGGCGACTGTACCTTTCTGTGTATAGAAGTGTTACAGTTACTTATAGGTAAATAGAAACACATAAAAAAAGTTAGTTTTTTTTTTGTTGTTGTTTGATTCAGGTACGTCTAACCTCGGAATGAGCAGCTTTCTCAAGCTTTGCGTTGATCTAGAGAGAGTAGAGATAGAAGAGTGGTAATCTATTACTTTGATTGCTAACAGTACTAATTTATTAAGGTGAGACGAATTTTCGCACATGAAATATCATTTAAATGGACTGAGACGAGTTTACTAAGGTAACTGTACCAATGCTCGACACTGTACCAATGCTAGACACTTTCGAACAAAACCCAGTATTTTGAGAAAATTATCCATTTGTTTTATAAGACTATTGACTTAAAAGATGCTTATTGGTATCTATAAGATATGTTCAAATATTCGCAACACCATCCGAAGTAAATTTAGAAAGACTGTTGACAGCAAATAATGTGACTCCGTGAACACGGTCGTGTTATTTCTTAAGATTTTTGCCAAGGGTACTGATTTTTATAGGTGTGATTTTTTTGTTTATAAGTTATGATTATTACTAATTTTAGTATAAACGTTATAAATATTGAAGTTATTGACATACTTGGACCATTGGGACAATGATGTCTAGCATTGGTGTTTTCGACCAAGTGCATAATAATTTAATTTAAAGTAAAAGTATGATAGATTTTAAAGATTTTATGGGCAAAAGTTAATGTCTAATTGTTGCTGTAACAGTTAAAAAAGAATGTAACGACCATGCTGTAATTAATTTGTTAAATTTTTTAGATTGAAATTTTATTTTTCCTTAAAGTGTCGAGCATTGGTACAGTTACCTTACTATTTTCAACTGAGACGAATATTTACTGAGACGAATTCACAACCCGTACCTGAATCAAACATTTTTAAATAATCTTATCACTATTGCTTTGCACAAATGATGGATAAATTCCCTAAAATACGTCTAGAACAGTCCATAATAATTTTCTTACCCTGCCAGATGATAGCTAAATGGAGGGTAATTGCCATCTTTGTGATATGTATGTATGCAGAGTCTGTGAAAGTTCTTCTATCAGCGTGAAAAAGAAAACTGATTATTTTATTGGCCTGAAAAGAAAAGTGATTTCACGAATGAATAACAATGAGTTAATAAATAGACCGGCTGTACAGAACAAAAAGTTTAATATTGCAGAGAGTATACTGTACCATAAACAATGCATAGATTATGAGTAATTTCGAAAAAAGAATATTTTATTGGCGCGAAATCGAAACGAACGATTTCATTCGTCAATGCAGTTATTTTTTAATTCTAGCCAGTTAATGCAGTGTGCATGCACTCAAGAAGAATTTAACAAATCATTACCTCATTACAATGCAGAAAAGTAATGATAAATATGTAATTATATAGGTAATATAATTAATAACGTGATAAAGACAGGCGTATCAACAAACCAATACTTTTTTATTATATTCTTGACCTACAGATAATATTCATGGCTAGGATGAGATAAACCTTTATCAGCCGGTATTAACGTAATCACACAGATGTTTTGTACAAAGTAATGAAAGGTGAATTTATTTATTATCCGACTGCGGCGAAGAGAAAAGGAGAATTATGTGTTTGAACTTTACAATAATAAGAATCAGCCCCCCTACACAAGCGGCAATTCGTTGCTCGACGTATCATGGAATAGAATGACGAATGTATAGGATTTGACGTTTTTGACATTCGTTGACACCTGTCATATACGTCGAATCCCATACATTTGGCATTCTATTCTACAAAACGGCAGTATTGTTATGTTTTCTTTCAAGCTAATTAATAAACAGTAGTTGAGAGTGTTGAGACCCTCCAAGTAACTTAAACACCGGTCGAACGCGGGTTGGATTTGCGCATTGAGGTTTCCATACACAACTAGATTAAGGGACAAACTTATCCTTGCTTTTGGCAAACTGGAGCTACTAATATAGTAACTCACAGTCAACTGAAGTGACGATGGGTTGACCACAAGTCTGCCGGAGTAAACGAATGATGGGGCGACACTCAAAGAGATGTAGGTACCTACTGACGATGAGATAGAGCTGAGTTAACTTTGCTTGGTGAAATGTGCTGAGTTGCCACTTGAAACAAATCCCATACATTCAGAATTCTATTCTACAATATACCAACGAATAGCTATTTGTCTAGGGGGGCTAAATACTGAATGCCGCGGTTCGGGTGCTTACAATTTTATTGATAAGTTGATGTCATTAATGTTTACGGTCTTTCAAAAAGGTATTTACTGAAGGAATTTCTGCACGTGATCCCCCAAACCCGGCATTTAAAACTACGGCTGCACGGGCTGCACCTGCACGTAGCGGTTACCTACCTACCACCATTCATGGATAAAAATCAAACCCCATGCACACTGAAACGCTCCAAAAATTCGATTAAATATCGAAATTTATCTAGTTTTAATAGTGTATCTATCTTTTCATTTTATCTTATCTATCATGTCTCTTTTAATAGTCTGTGGATGCAGCAGCCGTCATAGTAGTGTTATCAGCAATGACTTTCAGTGACCGATAACGTTCACGTTGACATATCATTATCATTATTATATAAGGGGTGCTATGCTTGAGGTTTCGGGTTCGATTTCTGGGTCTGGCCAAATGCTGTCAGTAGTCAGGTAAATCTACAATGCCATCAGATCAGAAGTTTGACTAGTCCAGTCTAGTTATTGTCGCGAACCAGTGAAAGCGCAGGCTACAATTTCAGTTCTTGAATTACAGAATAATCCCTAAGGGGTTAAAAGTTCCGTAGGTACTATTATTATCTACTAGACAATACTGACAATAATAACATACTTAAGAAGTTTAATACTAGTTACATTGCATAGTACCTAGATATTATACATCATAAATACGAAAGTAACTCTGTAGGTATATCTGTCTGTTACGCTTTTACGTCCAATACACTGAACTGATTTTGATGAAATTTGGTACAGAGATAGATAGATAGATAGGAAAAGGACATAGGGTATGTTCAGTCGCGATAACTGACATCCATGCTTGCGGAGCCGCAAGTAAAAGCTAGTATTTTTATAAGTTAAATACTGCTAAAAGAAAGATGGGGCAAATATCAATAAAAAACTAACCACATAAATTGGTGATTGGAAAATAGTGACTGGAGCTTTATTGCTTGGCTCTTTTTATCACACTTCTACCTGGTTCACTGCTAACCAGACATGAACCATACAAGTATGAACTCTGACCATCATGAGTGCCACCTTGTGGTCCATAAACAATTAATCCACTTCAAAACCCTTCTCATATCAAATCAGGAGCCCTTGGTTCTGTGAAATGGATGTCTTGTGGAAAAAGAAAATTGGCAAGCCACCCACTGTTAATTTTTCTAATTTTGTCCTGGACAAAATGTCATGGTGCCGTTTTCTATATAAGTACATAATTTGTAAACGAAAGTGCCATGCCATATTGTGCAAAACAGTACAGCTTGGCAAAAATGAGTAGAAAATAATGGTACAGCACAGAGGTGTTCATTCTTTAGCAATCAATTGCCAATAATTTTCAGAAAAACACAGACAAAATCGAAAATGTATGTAACACAGAAACATGATATTATTTTCATGTTTATTAATTTCATTTTCGATTTTGTCTATTTTTCGTCGTGATCGCGATTTGTGCGACAGAATTTGTTTGATTTCAATGTGTCATAAACGCGTTAACTAATTGACGACGTATCATAATTTAAAAAATAAATTATTTTTTTTTTTAATGTGAAACGCACAACTTTGCACTTCAAATAGAGGGGACAGTATTTTAGATCATACTCGTAGGTACTTAAGATCAGAAAAAGCATCAAGATAATATTTAAAATAGTTGCCACAGAACATAAAAAATGAAATTTCGAACGATATTTTTCACTGCTCCGTTATTCCAAACAGTGGTGTTCGAATCCTGCCTGAATTACTTTTACTCACGCTCGCAGCAAGATTTTACCGCATTTTTTGCGCGAAAAAAAGCCTTCATAGAGAGATGACAATATACAATTTTTTTTCCTATTATTATACTGATAGAATAATTTACATTGTAACTGTTAACTAGGTTATCGTGTTGTTCGTAATCTAGTTACATAATACATTTACAATAATATTACTCGACTGCATAGAATAAGACAGCATCACCATTTGCCTGCCCTTGCCCCAATTATTTAGAGTCGGCGGAACGTAATCACTTTCATTTTTCTGTTAGATGCCATCTCTTCTGTCATAGAATAGACAATAGTATGCTTCAGGTTTTTCTTTGTCATGTAGGTAGATAGGGTGGAGTTGCATAAGTTGTACCGGCTCTAATCCTTTTAAGTGATATAGTTTTTGTGATATCTTGTAAAGTTTGTTAACTGGTACAATATCGGCAACCTTACCCTACTATTTCACGTAATCCATCAATTTTTTTGGAGGACGCCTCTGATCTAGGGGTAAGGGGTAGGCTTGATTCGGCCTTGCCCCTTATTTGTAGGACCACAAATAAGGGGCAAGCCCATTGCCATCAAGTGGGTACTTTGTCAAGAACTGTATATTTGCTGTCAGATGGAGAATAATCCTATTCCTTAGTCGCCATCTACGACACGCAACGAAAGAGATGGGGTGGCCCTATCTATAGTTCACCGGGAATGACCACGGCAGTAAAACTCCTCAAGCCCAGTAAAGCTCCGCCCGTGTGGATGTCCGTTATCGCGACCAAACTTAGCCTATGTTCTTTCCCAAGGTCTAATCTATCTCTGTACCAAATTTTAAAAAATCTGTGCAGTGGTTTAGGCGTGAAAGCGTAACAGACAGACAGACAGAGTTACTTTCGCATTTATAATATTAGTATGGAAGTATGGATATGGATTTCAATCTTTCTTACAATCCTATTTTCATCCTTTGTCGTAAAATGTACTTACATAGTGTGGTAGCCAGACAGGACATGCATCACATGCATGTTGGACAGTTGATCAACGGTGATATACTGATATCGGCTTTTAAGGGAGCGAAAGTCGTCAGACCCACTTACCCCAAAAGGAAAGACAGCGCCGGGCTTTTTTTTAACGTGCGACCACCAGATCCGCTACCGACAAGGTTACAGGCTTGCAGCATGGCTTCCATACACCCACACCCACATATCTATAGTATCTTATAGAAATTACCTTTTCGATGCTTGGTGTGTATTCTAATGTTACAGCTACACTCCCGCCAATAATAATTACCGCCATAATTTCAATAACGCGTAGGTGTAATCACGATTTACCGTATAATTTATTGACATAGCCGGTAAACTGTATTGTAGCTACACCACTTCACGCAGTAATTTAGACGGTAAAAATGCCATCATTTTTACGGTAACAGCCCCGTAGACAGTAAGGTAGTGTAGCCGTCAAAAGGGACGGGAAAGTTTGGATTTTTCCGAAACTGTCCCGTCTCGTAGAACCAAGCGTCGAAAAGGCCTTTCTCGTTTGTTCACTGCGCCTTCGGCGTACATCACTTCATCCCAAAAAAAAAAAACGTTTTTTTTTTACAAACCATACACATCCGTGTACCAATGTGACCACCAAATAGCGTGTGAGGCTAACAAATAGCTACACAACACAACCAACAGCTGACGTAACAATACTTTCTTTTATTCCACCTTCCATTTTTGAAATTAGTTGCTGTCAGATCTTTGTTCCGTTGTAACATAAATAGCCAATTTTGCACACGTGGCGTTCGAATCGTAAAAAAATCCCAAACAACTCGTTTTCCATCTTCCTGAAAACTTTCTCTTCTTTTTAAGCAGACGCTCGAAAAGAAGTGAGAATCTTTAGCGTTAATATTATGTAAAGTGCTTACATCAATTCACTTTCATATCAAAATGCCTGAACAGTAGGTTAGCTAGCTACCGTCGCGTAGTAGTAACGCACATCCGAAGTTGTGGATCGAATTTTCGGGCGATTGATACCATGAAACGCAATTTTCCTGCGATCTCGTTCAAAGACAGAAATCATACTTCGTTCGTTCTAAACCGTTGTTTGGAACGATGAAGAATCGTGAGTATCCTAAACATCATCCCGAGTAACGCTGATTTTTGGCAGTTCGTGGTTTTCACAGAGGTTACGGTAACGTGTCGCGAGTTCAGTCAACAAAAATTGTAAGAACACCACTTAAGTCTTCAATTATTACACAAGTGAAAAGACCGCTCTTAGGCACCAGAGACTATTATCACAGAACAGATAAGTGTCTATTATTATGACATTACAAAAGTCATTGTCTATTTCTGTGGCTCATTTCAAATTCGAAATTCATTAATTTTTGTTCTAAACAACTTGTGTCCAATAAATAGAAGTAATCCGACTTTATCACCGAGATGTGACTTCGTACAATCCATCTAGGTACAAACAAACTTCGTCGCATCTAGTTTACAATGCAAGAGTACCATCGAATTTTGATGGAATTCGACAAACTCAATTTGCCGCCAAATAGGTTACTGGCGAGATTGGGTCAGTCACAGCGGCCGTGGTTATAATTGTGGTGGGACTATCCGTTCAAATCCCATTGCACATGCAATAAGAACAAGCGAAATGTAACCTTATTGTTGTAGATTTATGGTGCAGTTTGTTTTTATGTTTTGTCGGTCAAGGACGCATGATATCTGCAATGAGATATCAGTATGATAGCGATGTCTGTCTGTCTGGTGGTTATTTAGATATTTTTAGGTACTGTGATGTATAGTGCATTATTGTTTTGACGGGCGTCCAGCATAATATGTTACCTACAGGTTTTTTAATAAAGTACTTGTTCTTAGATAACTTTTTTCTATCAAAGCGTTAATCCTGGTTGCACCAAACTTTGCAATATATTATGGCCTGCACTTGCATCTTGCGTTATCCTACTGCTCCTTTCCATAATTTGCTTTTATCGAAGCAACTTTACGCGGGGCGTTAAAAAAGCATCTGATGAGGCCGCCAAGCTGAGTGCCACCATTGTAACATGGTACTCTTTTCCGAGACTTTGCCTTTAGCTTACCATTAGGCTCAAAATAAACTGCTGTGTGACGCCCAACCCTATGAACAACTTTACTAAACTAACTCAAAATAACATGTTAGTCCTTACTGGATGGACTCATACGGACGGGTGAGTCTCTGATGTAGGCTTTGAAAAAGAAACATTATTTGATGCAAGTACAACTTACTTGCATCAAATAATGTTTCTTTTTGAAAGCTGCAAAGCATACGGACGGGTGAGTCTCTGATGTAGGCTTTGAAAAAGAAACATTATTTGATGCAAGTACAAATATGAGTCCATCCAGTGAGGACTAACATGTTATTTTGAGTTAGTTTAGTAAAGTTGTAACGTAGTAGGTACTACTTTCAAAGAACACAAAAACTTTCCATTATGATAGAGATTATAAGAAAACTCCTAATGGACGTCCTTTCCGTACTCCGCAATGGAGACATACTTTACTTTGTAAATTTTATGGAGCTTAGCCGCCTTTGCGGATAATGTACTTGTAGCTGGAGTAGTTGTTAGTTCAAAAACCCAGAGGAAATCGATTTCGGTCATAGTTTCTTATTTTCTGGATGTATTAAAAACAAAGGATAGATTGATAATGATGTCCACACTCTAAAATGGAGACAAAAACATGATGACTGCTCATCATTTTATGCACCAAAAAACTCAATACATATTCCCAATTGCATCTAAAGTCCAAATTCTGGACCCCGCGGTTGCGATATCACACGCAGGGAATATCGATTTAGGTACCTACATACTTAAAAGAAACAAAGGGGAAACCCAGTTTTGGGACTGACCATCGAGACTTAATCTACGAAATCTTTAAGTGTATTACTTTACAATTGCGAAAATTACCTTTGTCACTACTAGTGGTGTCCTGGGGAATAATTTGTACCCTTGATACTGCCATGGGGAAAGAATTTTAATCTTCACACTACCAGTAGTGCCATTGGGTAGTGCCACGGGGCTGTAACCTTAGAGTATACATTATACATAGAGCGCGTCTATCACTCAGGTCTTTGGCGCCGAGTGTTAGCAGATACTTTGCGATGGTATAGCGCACCTATAGTGACGTTTCATGCATTACCGAAAATATCAATAGATGCACTTCTTAATGTAGTTTGTTGTTATGAAGTTTTTTGTTCGATTTGATATGCATGGACAAAAATAAAGCCAAAATACAAAAAATGGCGTCGTTTTGCGTTATTTTTGCGTCATTATTACTACGAATATACGATGTTGTATAAAATTTTGATTTAACATATCGAATTAAATATTATTTGCGAAGTCATTTTGACGGATATTGTTTTCCTACTGATTGAGGTTGAACCAGGAGCCTCGGTACTGTTCATACCCGTGATAGCAGTTCATACTTGCAAGGTGCGCTCTATAGCAATGTATACTCTAAGGCTGTAACCATTATAGAATCCGCGAACTTTGACGTAGCTCTCAAATGCTCTACTACCAAACTACCATGCCACACAGGTTGTCACGAATGTTTATGTAGGTATCCTTTGTTAATTTAATCAGCTATAATAACGTCAAAGTCGCGTTTCCTCGGTGGTCTCAACATTAAATCCGTGTCAAATTAGTAAAGCGGTTTTATAATCCATTAATGGAGCCATGAATTTTCCTTAAAAGACTTAATTATATGTCCAAAGTTACAACTAATTATAATTAACGTTGTGTTTGTATGACATTTATGCTCAAATTAACATTTTCTTTGTGTGCTACACGACTGCCAAGATAACAAAAAAATTAACATGTCTTTTAAAAATCACACCATTTTATTGTGTTGATCCGTCCCGGTTGCAAACGGTTGCAATTTATACCCGTTTTTTGGTTATATTTTTAGCCTGTATTATTCCAGACTGTAATCTATCTCTGTAGGTACCAAAATTCAGCCAGATCCGTTCTGCCAATTGGATAACAAATATGTTCACAAACCTTCACATTTACTTTGTTGCAAGCTTTTTAGCTTATTTTTGCATACATTTTATTGCTACTAAATCATAATCACTGATACAAAAATTAATTACTTGTATTTGAATTAAAAACACTTCTTAACGAATTCTGCTGACTACTGTGACGAGGTCTCGGGTTCGATCCCAGGTTTTACCATGGCACACACCAATGACTTTTCGATGCTTTTCGAAGTTATGTGTGTATTTATCGCAGGTTTATAAGTGCCAGGTTAATGGCAATAGGCTCGCCACCTATTACATTGGGTGCTAGCACCTCTGCCTACCCCTTCGGGGATATAGGCGTGACCGACGCTTCGCTAACTTTTCAGCAGTCCATGCTCATGCGGTGAACCCTTTAGAAATTGGTTTGATTTCAATGAGTGATATTCGCGTAAACTGCATACAGTATTAGGTACTTGTATTTATTGTAAAACAATATAAACTAACATTGAGCAATATCCTTTGATAAGATATTTCAACTTATCTTCCTTACTCTTTCAGATTAACGCACTTTATGTTCGTCTCACGACTTTTACACCGCATTTGCATATTTTTATGGTTTTCTGGCGGTGAAATTAAAGTATTATAAAACCAATGCAACTATACTATACATTCATAAGTCGTAAAATATTGTTGTGGCTCGTAAAAATGGCGGGGAATAAAATCTCTTATAGCAAAAAAGTTGTTGGCACATTTAACATTATAGGTGATATAATTTATCAGAGTTATAAATTGTACCGACTGGACACTTTTCTTATGATAATACTAGCAGGCTACGCCCGCGACTTCGTCTGTATTGACTTACACCTGGGTTTTTTTTTGCGCGGAATTTTAATACTTTAACTAAACTTAACATTTAATAAAACCAAAGAAAAAGCAAAATACCAAATTTAAGAAAAAGCAAAAAACCAAATCCTAGAAAAATGTAGACTTAAAAAAAACAGGGGGCAGTACGAGTGTGACGCCCCTGGTGTTGCATACGTCCATAGGCCACAGTAACCGCTTTCCATCGGGTGGGCTATGTGCTTGTCTGCCACCTAAGTGGTATGATAAAAATAATATGTTAACCATTTTTCGGAAAATCACTCGGATACCCCGGGTTAAGTCGAATTAGAACCGACTAAAACCGCATGCCGTTTTGGTTCTTCGGATTATCCATACATATCCCTAGAAATGCCGTCAGACAGGCGTTAGAACCCTACTTGTATTTTTCTGCTTCTATTACTTTTATAGCATTGGTATACACACTTTAAACGATTCCTGCGGTTAAGCAACACAGATGGTTAAACTCGCGAGGGTGACCGAGGGGTGCAAGAGTTCGGTTGAACGATTTTAATGACGATTTGATTACTAACACTGCTGAAGTTAATGATTTGTAAGTTAAGGTTTTCGATTCATTTAGATCAATGATAGTAATGATACCCACGACCTCTACGGCGTAGCGGTAGAGCATTCGACTGTTCAGTTACAGGTAGCAGGTTCGATGCCCGCTTGGTGTAAATTTTATATTGGTCAAATTCACCAAGCACTGAGGTGCTTCTCCTATATATAAAACTGCAAGAGTCACTTAAAAAAAAACAAAAGGGAATAAAAAGACACTACCTTAGCATGAGTTCTTAATTGTAATTTTCTGGACATTGCAGGATGATCCAAGTTGGAGTTGGTTTTCCATTATTTTGTCGCGAGACAAGCGAGGCCAGGCGCAAACTTCTCGCTTGTCTCGCGACTTAGATAATTATGTTTCCCGAAGTATACCGGGTAGGTACGAGGCTCCGTGTTGCTAAAAAAACTTCAGTGTAGAAAAATTGATTCCGAATATAATTCAGGAAAATGTGGCAGTGTGAAAAAGCATGTATCGTGGCCGTCAAACTTAAGACCACCAGTTTAGCTTAGTCATTGCACCTATAATGGTGGCCTTTATTTTGTAAACTTATTTTTATTTTCATCTGCCGAAGTGAAGGCATAATGATGTGCCCTAAATACAAAAAATATATCAAAAATTCTTTCGTCATTAGAAAGCTATATTATCAGGTACCAATCTAGGCTATATATTTATTAACAGAATTCAGGCGGAGCCGCGAGTAACAACTATTTAGCATAGTAGTAAATACATCAAAACATATCGTATTGCAAATCACCCGGTCCCACATACCATAGTCTTGAAAACTAAATTTCAATACCAAAAGCCCGCGTTCTACGATCTATAAGACTCGTAACAATCTAAGTGCTTATTCGGATTGAGACGACAAGATTCAAGATGGCGTCATGTGTGTTAAATCTGTCAGAGAAGCTGGTTGAAGGGGTATCACTCACGTTGTCCGACAACTGAATGTACGCTAGCGGATGAACTTGTAACTCTTGTAATTACTTTGACTGTCTTAACTGAGACGGACATACGAGCTATGTGGTTTCTTGTCTGCTTGTATAGGTGATATGAACAAATTGTCCTTTATCCGGACTGACAAGGACGGGTTTGATAATGCAAATTCAATTGTTATTTCTGTCATTGTCAAATTGGGTACAGTCGTAAATCGGCCAAAACTGTGGTCTACCAGTTTTGAAAAAAATGTCAATGCTATCCAGGTATCGATAAAGTTGACTTTTCTGAGTATGGCGACCGATCAAGGATTCCAATTTTAGTTCATTCTTTTTGACTGGACCATTTATCAGATTACACTTGTTGTCATATTGTCATAATATTATTGCATATTAAAATTAATACCACTAACGCAAGGATAATGTGGTTGATAATAATATTATTGCCATACTCGTGTCCCATTCGACCTTTCTTATCTTTCTTTAAGACTTTTACATTTCTTTTAGGTTTGTTCTGTCTTGAAAATTACAACCAATCTCGTTCCTATTTTTCTGTGATCAATGTTGTCGATTAAAAAATGCGAATTTATTACAATATTCGTTCCATATTAACGACGAAAGCACCCTTAAAGTCCCAACGTATGAGGGTACTTTTCCCAAATTTTTACATGTCTATAAAACTATATTCCGACTACAAGCTTTTAGTCTGTATGTCTCTGAGTTCATCCTTTGAGTCTATCCGCCTCATAAATAAGCGCAACAAATGTACTAAACCAGATCAAGAATGCTCCACATGTTCACCTAAACATGGTCAAGAATGCTTACGTATACTTCACTAACTAAAGTTAATGAAACCATCCATCTCGCTCCGGATTTATTGCGCTGACTGTACGCGTATAATACGTAACTATGTAACATCGTCTTGTATGTTGATAAGAGGAAGGTACTGAATAATTGAGGTATTAAATGGCTTTTAAGGATTCAGAATCATTTAATGATTTATATTAGAGTACCTAATTAGGTTTTAAATATATTATTATCAAACTGATTAAGCCTCATGATATGGGTCACTATAAGAAACTTTCACAAAACTTCCCCTAATTTATTTCTCATATTTTACCCCAAAGAGGGTGTTAGGGGTAAAATTTTAAAAAGCCTGATATACATGTAAGTGTATTGATGTCTATACAACAGGTGACGAACCCCCTGGTCTCCAGAAATTCGTCCCCCGTAATGGAGGGACCAGTGGGTTCGTGCCCATATAGAAGCTTTATACGTGCTGTTATTCAAGATGGTGAATTTTCGATAGTGAACGCATTTTCCTTGAAATTGGATGTAATCAGGCAAATACGTCTCCATGATGATGATAACAACAATGGTGAAACCTGAACACAAAGGAAAAAGCCCATATTGCCTCTTTGGTGGAGAAATATCCATAAATCTTTGCTTTGTGAAATTATGTTGTTGCTTGTAGTTTGTAGCCTATTAGACTTTGTGTTGATGCATCAGTAAACTGTCATTCATTCAAACTTGTATAGATCATTCAATGACGTCACGCTATTCCAGGTCCACCTCAATTTGCGTACGAATGTCCTCAATATAATTGCCAACTACACCGTCATCCAAATCATGCCCATACTACTTCAGTATTCTGTCAGCGAACAAATTAGGTATCAACCACAGAGCCAAATGCACTATAGATATGAAACTTATCCACAACAAGACGTGCCGACGCGTCGGCTATAAGGCCAGTATAGTTAGTTACCACAGTATACCTATATCTTGACCACAAGTCGCGAGAGTAACGAGGCCTGGCGCGCGTGTAGGTATTGCTTTGATATAATCTATGATTGGTGGATTTGAGCTCAAAAAACATTAAAAAAAACGCGTACCGTGCATATAGACGCACTTCACGTGATTGGGATCAAGATATATGGTGGTACTGATAATGTACGGTAATGAGCTCAAATCTAAAAGGGGGTAAAAATTACGTCAGTTTTTTAGTATCTAAATTACTTACTTGACAAGTGTAACGGCATAATTTGTGTATGTATATGTTAGTCTATCACAAGTTTCCAAATAAAATACCGAAGTTGCCTCGTTACGTAGTTAGACTGAAAGTCGACCCAATTGAAATGGGAAAAGGATCGGACGATGATAATTTGTTGGACTCGGTTACATGTTTAAGTAACGTGTAACCGAGTCTAGTGTTCACGAGTTTTGTCGGGTTATTGGACGATTCGCACGAAACGTGCGAATCGACTCCTTTAATTTTATATTTTATTTCTGTAGGCGTTTCGCACCAAGCTTATTTATTGGTGTGCGAATTGCCACCTCCAAAAATATGTAGTAGGCTATTGGCACACATTTTATTTTAAGGAATAAAAAAATAAATACAGTACAGTCACTGAAATAAAACTAACAATAATCGAAGTTAGCCGTTTTAGAAGCAAAATAACTTTGAGATGCATTTTTATTATATTAACTAAGATAACCTTATTTTATTCTGTGATTCGTCTCATATTGGAACGAACGGGCATATTATGAAATATAGAAACATCTTAATACGAAAGGCACATCTCTAGAATTAGATATCTATGTACACGGAATAAGACTCATTGAAACTTCATTATAACTACTCAGAAAACCGATATAAAATTCGTTGCACGTACACAACATAACGGATATAATCTCGCACTAGGATGCAAATACCATTCATTACCTACTTAGAGTTTTATTGAGGTATTGTCTATATAAATATACTAAATGTGATAATATAAACATATTATCCGCTCATCCGTCCGGTGTCAAATTCGTGGTATAGTTTCTGAGAAGATCCGAGTGTGGAACGACTGCGGATTGCTCAGAATCAGAATTGTGTTATTGTAGAATTGATTCAATGAATTTTGAATTGGAATTGCTTTGGAATTTTTATTCTAAGTCCATATACCTAAATAGTTCCGGTTGTCATCAAGAACCAAGCGGTTCGACGAGGTGTCTTAGAAGGCGACTAAGGGTTGGGTTGTTCTCCAGCCAACAGTCGGCCACAGACAGCCCATGATATAGTGACCGTTTGACGGCAATAGGCTTGCCCCTTATTACGTGGGACCGTAAATCATAGTTGGCGAAATGTGGGTGATAATACACCTCTGCCTACCCCTTCGGGGAGTCACAGGCACGTAACCTGTCAAACTTTAACTCCATCAAACCAATAATAATAATAACGTTTATTTCTCACCATACATGTTACATAACAACTCTCAAATAAGATACAGTAGAATGTAGTTTTAACATTAGTGCTAGGGTCAATCAGAATTATGGCGGGTTGGTACCTGAACTAGGAGAATCCTGTGTCTCAGGTTACCAACCCTCCACCCCTGGCCAGTATCTAATATTAAATAATATTGCCGGACTTTCACTCATCTTTTCAACGTGTAAAACAAAAGCCGTGTACCTACTGTAGGTGTGGGCGTGTATTGCCTTCAAAACAATCCCTCTGATTATTCTAGAAGCGTATTTTATAGAACAAAGGGCACAATAATCCTTGTCTCTGTCCGGCTGAACAGGTGTGGCCCGCGAAAAATTTCTGTGAAGCGTTTAGCATGGTAATGGATGCGCATGCATGCATATATATGGGGACAAGCGCATGGATCGAATGAAAATAATTCCGCGGGTAGAATTTATATGGTGTTCAATGCGGTAGGTTGATTGGACACGAATCGCTGCCACTTAGATAGAGCAATCGTAATTAAAAAAAAGCTTAAAAAAAGCTGTTTACCGATAAATAGGTTTGTAATAAAAACGGTCCCGGTTTTAGTCTGTGGACAGTTCAATGATCGAGTAAATAATCAACTAGCAAACTCACTGTCGTAATTTATATATCTACTTGATTTTTGAAAAAAAAAAAAAAAAATGTAATAAAGTCGCCACCGGAGTGGCTATACCTACCCATAATCCATACTAATATTATAAATGCGAGAGTAACTCTGTCTGTCTGTCTGTTACGTTTTCATGCCTAAAAAACTGAACTGTTTTTGATGAAATTTGGTACCGAGGTAGATTAGACTTTGGGTAGGTACGCTAGTAGGTACTATTATCTGTTCTGTGCTTTGGGAAAGGACATTCGGTCGCGATAACCGACATCCATGCGGGCGGAGCCGCGGGCATCAGCTAATAATCAATAAAGCTTCAGAGTTTGTTCCAAGAAATATTAGTGTTCTACAAAAACATATTTTGCCTTTGATAGCCTAGTTGTAAGGGAGTGTAATTGGATATATTCAACATCACGGTACGACCCGTGCGACCCTTCGGGGCCAAGCAATAAGAAAAAAATCGCTGTATATGTAAAAAATATACAAGTATACGTAATTATGTTATAGATAATTATAGGTTAGTACTTACACAAAAAAATCACTGTTCATATTTACACTTGTAATTACTACCTATGGCATTAAAACAGACAAATATAGCCTTGCCAACACTACCTTTTGGGATCGTTGAATTAACTGATCGGATGTGTTTTCGAAAGTGACCCTTATTTGCATTTACATAGGCTTCATTATCGACTGTTTGATTGATATATAATTGAACGAATTATTGCGTTTCGATTGGTCGATAAAGAAACGTGATAGCTTCCGCGGAACGTTTTTGGAACTCAACGTGTAATTGAAAGTATACCTCGGAACACGTATCGTATGGACTTAAGGCGCCGAATCAGGACAGCATCGAAAAATTGGTATTTTCGAAACCGTTTTTCTTATTAGCTATAAAACCTACAGATCTGGAATTCACATGCCTGCATACTACAGGATATAGAGAATAACTTCTTCTTTTCATAAATTAAATAATAAAGGAGGAAATATTTAAAAAGAAGCTCCGAAAATCACTCTACTCTTTCTTATATATCCAAATAATCTAAAATTTCACATATATGTTAAATAAGCGGCGAACTTAGGTAATTTTAGCGATTAGTCAATATGAGTTCTCTGCTAATAAACCTTTGAGCAATAGGGGATGAACCTATAGTCAGTAATATTCAAAATGGACTTGGTAAGCATAAAAATAGTAATTAAAAAAACAGACTTCCAAATGAGTTTTTTATAACTCAAAATCATTGTAAAAGTAAAAAATCATACCCCTATTTTATTTACATAGATATTTTAAAATTTTTAGTTAAATAATTTCCTTTTTAAGAATTTCATTTTCATAATGAATGAATTACAAGGGATCATCAAAATCTGCCCATCACTTAGTTAGCTCTTATTCTCTTTAACATACAGTGTGAAAATAGTAGTTGCTATAGAAATTGGGTGGGTGAATAGGGCGAGACGGTAGTCGTTTATGTAACACCAAAGCTGAATCAAACATTAGTAAACAGCGGACCCTGGCTCCTAGGTGAAAGCCGCGAAAGATTATCGTGAAAATAATAATGCTGACAGTGTACAATAGTAGTTGCTATAGAAATTGGGTGGGTGAATAGGGCGAGACGGTAGTCGTTTATGTAACACCAAAGCTGAATCAAACATTAGTAAACAGCGGACCCTGGCTCCTAGGTGAAAGCCGCGAAAGATTATCGTGAAAATAATAATGCTGACAGTGTACAATAGTAGTTGCTTGTTATAGAAATTGGGTGGGTGAATAGGGCGAGACGGTAGTCGTTTATGTTACACCAAAGCTGAATCAAACATTAGTAAACAGCGGACCCTGGCCTCTATTTATACTATGCCCTGGCTCCTAGGTGAAAGCCGCGAAAGATTATCGTGAAAATAATAATGCTGACAGTGTACAATAGTAGTTGCTATAGAAATTGGGTGGGTGAATAGGGCGAGACGGTAGTCGTTTATGTAACACCAAAGCTGAATCAAACAGTAAACAGCGGACCCTGGCTCCTAGGTGAAAGCCGCGAAAGATTATCGCGAAAATTATTATAAAGACAGTGTAAAATAGTAGCTACTATTTAAATTTGTTTACTACCATGAAAAATATAGAAAATGTATGTGATTGATGCCATTGTCACTTCTTGCGTCATCCTGTTTGTTGTGGACGGATTCAATGTCAGCATGTTTATACGAAGACTAGTACAATTCAATCGTGAGTAGTAAGTAAATACTATGCAAGTCTTTACTCTTGCTTGCCTATTGTCCGCTTTCTTGAGCTACATTCAAATATATCTGTTCATCACGCGATAGAGAAACTAAGCTAGGTATAACCAGTGACATCTGTGAATCGCGAAAGACCACTTATGGATCACAAAAATATGCAAATTTTTGTGTAGTCCACTTAAAACACCCAGCCGAATAGAACCTAGCTTAGCCACGTTCTATCAAAAAATTTGGCAGGTGGTATTCGTGGGTACATTTGCTGTCATTCAGATGACGGTACAAAAAGACACAGGAGCCACCCAAGAATTGAGAATTAAAGGAACGTTGTCAAAGGGCATAAATCTTTAACTAGTCAGTTACACCAGGTTCTTACCAGGTAGTAATTTCCTGTTAACAAAAAGATTATTATAAAAGTCACAAATCACAATATTAATTCAGTTGTACTAACTGAGTTGACCACGTTAGTTACCTACGCCATATACGTATAATAAATAAATAAAACCCGACTGCGTAAAATATAACAAAAATAACATAGTAACTAACTCATACCTATTTTTAAATAAAAATTGTAAGGAAAAATACTATATCTAGCCGAATTGAGAACGCCTCCTTTTATAAAGTCGGTCAAAAATAGTAGGCCACGCGATAAATTGTGCAAAAAAGATATTACAACGAAACAGTCTTTACAATTTCTCTCGTAGAAATTGTAAAAACTGAATATCGAATTAATCTCTTTAACCATCATTCTGTCAACAGTTTGACACTAGATACCTACTTCCATAAGGTAACATTATCCAGATACATAGAAACTATAATTATACAAATAAATAACTTAGAATTACATATAATGTAAATAGCAATGCAATAGCACATTGCATTAGAACAATGGACGTGGCATTTTCTAACTAAGTATTGCCATGCAGTAGGTAGCTAACAATGCAACTGGTATTTTCTAGAACAAAGGTGCTAATATGCTATTGAAGTATTCCTAATATTCCTTTCAAAAATATTCACATTGTGAAAGAATATTCGTAAGTAGTTTAGTCATCCAGTGGCTAATATGAAATATCCATCGATATTAGATATTGATGTAACGCATTGTACGAATAGCAAACACACTTGCAGTTGAATAATAGGTAATAGTCATAGGTAATAGAATGTTAAAAAATGTATTTCTTCTGTGAAATACTTTTGATTTAGATAAATCAAAAGTATTTCACAGAAGAAATACATTTTTTAACATTCTTATTGCATGATACACAGTTATGTAGTTCGTGAGGGGATATATCGCGCTGGCATGTCATTTTGTGCACCGATTAGAAACCCACCAAAATTATGCCAATCATTTAGCGCACTAATTTGAATGGCACCAAAATTATCCCTATAGTATGAAAAAAATTTGGCGCGATTCAAAATTGATGCGCTAAATGAATTGCCTCATATCGCGTTAATTCCTTAAAACCTTTTTGTTTTAATTATTTAGAGTAAGTTTTATTTCTACAATTTGTATAATAGGTGTAATTATTTTGGTTTATTTTAGTCTCTTATTACAAATTCGATACGAGCTCTTAGTATGTTATAAATTAACACAAACGAGTTTGTGTTAATTTATAACATACTAAGTATTACCCTACATAAGTCAATGGTATATCATAGGTGATATACCATTGACCTATGTATTGAGTTGAAATCGACGGGCTTACATTAAAGTTTTAATGATAGTAGAGGAAGCGCGTAAAGTAAAGTGTATATGAACAGAAGCAGATGGCGGGCTGTAGTATCTGCTTATCCTAATAGAGAAAAAGAGTTTAAACTGCCTTATATTCTTCCTCAGTAGCTGTAACGCATGGTAAGACATTTCATCACAATAATGATTATTATAATGGCGATTAATTAGGATTGTTAAACTTTTTGATTGTTGAACTCAGTTTTGATGCCAAAACGAGCATTTATAAAGATTTTTATTTATATATTTTTCCGTTTTTGCTGTAATTTCAAATGATAATGTCCTTTGTTAAGTTTGTGTGGGGTTAGGTAATCGTTGCATCATTGATTGTTTCAATATAAAACATAATCACAATACGTATTGAGACATCGCTCGGCGTCTGTTTGTAAATATTTATTATAGTAAACGACGTTCTATTGTAGTTAAAGTACCAGCACTATTAGACGCATGTGAAATTTGTTCAACGTATTTAGTTTGTATTTGACCAAAACCACCAAAATTGATAGTTACGATTCGCCCCAAAATTTAAAATGGCATTGTTTGACACAATAAGAGAGAGTTCTATAAATTCAAAGAAGTCATTGTATAAATTAATATTTAATAGCTTTTCTATTTATATTTAGAGAATAATTTTCAATTCTCTTTGACATTCAAAAACAATATTGTCAATTCAAATTGGTAAATATTTTTTACCAATCCGAGATATAATTATTGTAGATTGGTAAAAAAATATTTGGAAATAGAAAAATCATTATGAACTAAACGATATTTTAAAATTTAAAATGTGTACCACATTATTCTGGATACACATTTTCAACAAAAAAAATCGTTCTATTTTCACTAGGTATCATTCAATCTAGCTCCTAAACTTTTTAATGCCATTTGTAGTCCTGGAGCCAGATCCTAAGGAACGATATATCAATGCCGTCAATTATTTTCTGTAAACTTGTAAAAGGGTAATTTATTATTATTATAAAAAATAAGAATGACTACGTAAACCACTAGACCGGAAAAACATAAGCATAGCGAAACACCATTAATGGACCACCAACATGGCGCACTTTTTGTTCCTGTCATACAGAAGACGTTAGGTACATAATTATAGACGCGTCTAGTATTTTTTTCTAAATCTCTATTTCAATAGGAGGTTCCATGAAGGATATGCCAACCCCATCGTACCTTTAGACATAATACAGGAACAGTAATCATAGTAAAGTCCGACCAATAAAATAAAAAACCCGTACTGGGGGCGCCAAAAACATCTATGATTATGACAACACCAAGTATAGTGATACACATGTAAAATGCCAATATTTTTCAACACACTTGCTTATGAACAGGCTTTTATTTCACGGAATGACACCTAATATAAAACTGTGACTTTTTCATTGCTTCTTCTTCCTCCTAGCGTTATTCCCAGTCGCATCCGAAGCTTTCAGCTTGGAGTCTGGGGTCCGCTTTTACCAGTCATAGCTACAGATTTGGCTAGACCTCGATATTTTCCGTGAAGCGATTGCCACCTGACCTCCACGACCCAATGTTAACATTAGGCGATATCGAAGCTTTGCAGCTAGACCGTTGTTTTTGGACTTTTTAGGGCACCAACTACCCGTAACGACTGCCATAGATGTCCTTATGGCAACCGGGACCGACGGCTTAACGTGCTCTCCGAGGCACGACCAGACCAATGCAAATACCCATATTTCAGTTATTTCACGAACACAAATATTTGCACTGAGCGGGGATCGAACCCGCGCCTCCTGCGTAGCGGCCGCGTTCACTACCGCTACGCCACGGAGGCTGTCATGTTTTTCATTGCTATTATTCACAAAAGTGAGTTATAGACTTCTTTTTTTTAATTTCATTAAGTTGCTTTGTTCTCAAGTTTCGATACAAAAAAGATCGTGTCCAATATTACAAACGAATTAATATAGAAAGAAAAGAAAAAGAAAGAACTTGTAGTACGTGTTTAATATACAAAACTTTCACTAAAATGTATTTTTTTTTTCTCTGTTAAAAAGTTAAGTTTTTCTCTGTTAAGTTTTCTGGTTAAAATAGAAAAATAGACGCGGCGTGTTATACTGGTTACAAGGACTGGGCACAAATCACAACACAGTAGTATCCGTATAATAGTTTACTGCTTGGAATGGTTAATACAAGTTAGACATACAGTTACACCATGTATAGAACAGGGACCACGCGATATTGTTTTTCGGACTGCATAAAATTCTTGTATTTTATGCCTAACAGCACAGAGATCAAAATAATCGAGCATGATTTTCTTTTTTGCGTTAGGCTTATTTTTCTTACAGCTGTGGACACGAGTGATGGACCTAAATCGGCAAGTTCGCGCATGGTGCACTACCGGACAAAAAAATGGCTACTCTTGTGTTTTAGCGTTTCTGACATTTATCGCTCGAACTATTAAAAATCTTCATTTTAAATTACCTATTTAAATTATTTAGGTATTATGTAGAAATTGTTACGTAATAATATTTAACAGTTAATCGAGTTAATCCCCGTCAACATGATTGTAGGCGTATTAGTATTATATCATGAAACGCTATAATTTAATGGTTAGAAATTAGAATATATTTAATTGTCAACAGTATAAAAAATGTGTCTTATTCTGTCAATTTATTTATTTAAGTATTAACTATACCAATAGATAGGTACTAACCTACAGAATTAATAACCTCGTGTTATGTTTCCGACGGTGAGTAGGGTAGCCAGAGCTCACAGGAGAGGTTTTGTGCTATCAGTGGGAAAACCAAAGGCTTTGTCCTACTATCTTTTCGGTTAATGGCACACAATCTCTCTATTCTTACAGGGTCGGCAGCACGAGTGTGGCTCCCCTGGTGTTGCACTCGCCTATAGGCCACGGTAACCACTTACCACCAGGAGGGCCGTGTGCTTGTCTGCGACCTAAGTAGTATAAATAAATAGTAACCAAAATTACTAATATTCTCATTAATCCCTCACCCCTCCAGCTAAGCCAAATTGCGTGTGTTAGGAGTTCACGTCAGCAGTCCCGTAGGATTTGAACCCGTCCCGAGTTTGATTCGAACACGGGACCTCTCGCTCGTAAGGCCGACTCCTTAACCACTAAGCTCCCGATGATAAAAATAGTTTATTAATCATAAAGAGTATGTGCCTACGCTCGCGTTAAAAAAGCTAGTAGGTTTCCTAGGGTAAACAAAAACCGTATAAATCAAGATCAACATATAAATCGCAAAATAAAAAACTTATATGATATCTTAAAAAATTATATTGTATACAATATGGATACGACATATAGGCAATAATTGAAACCATATACTTGGTACCCCCTAAGCTTCAAGCAGGAAAAGTTTGAACAAAATTGGTCCAGTATTAAGGGCAGAAACTAGAGTTTTAATTTTATAGAATTTGAACAACTTTGAGCACTCTGTAGAATCGCATGTTGCCGCTTAGCTGTTCAAGTAAGTTACCTACTATGCCTATTGTTGTGTGTGTGTGTGAAGTTGTTGTGTGTGTGTGTGAAGGTGTGTGCGTATTTATTAATGACTTATGACACAGTCAATGACTTTAAAGCAATGGATGAAACTATTTAATGACTTATACAAGTGGTTGCATTTTCTACATTTATTTTAATAATTATTTTGTTAGAAAATTTCGGATTTTATAAATCAGGGAATTTAAGTTTAATTTTAATTTGGTTCTATTCCTACGGACCAGGATGCTTCGCGGTTTCAGTATTTGCACATATGTCGTATCCATATCGTATACTAATTCGAAATAATTATTGTGGTGATAAATTCAAATTTATTTTTGCACGCAAGTGTACGGAGAAGGACGCGGGAGTTTAGCGCCCGCTGATTGGTTTAAAACGTTGGCACGCAGCTCTATGATTGGTTGATGCGTCGTATTTCCTCCGCCGTCGCACCCCCGTGCTTTCCTCAAAGGGGACCTAAAAATCGTCTACTGCGCAGGGTCCAAGACATATGTCTTCAGTTATAGGCGTAGAAAATACATTTGACGTTTGACCTTCTCTTCGTATTTTTATTACAGAAGATCGGGATATACCAAAAAATGTGAATAATAATTAGTTACAGTAAAATCATCAGTAGATTAGGCCAATTTCAGTTGCACGTACTCTATGATGTCGTACCCGTCATGTTGACAACAAGGTCCGTGATGTTATTTAGAGGAACAGAGTCCAATCCTTCCTACTTTTTATCCGACAAATACTTTGTTATATTATAAATTACTTTTCTTAACTGGCTTTTAATAGTTTTCGGCATATTACTATAGTTTTGTAGTTTTGTAGCGCTCTCAAACTCAACAACACGCACAATTGACACCACACTGACAGATGACCATAATGACATTGTGTAGATTGTTACCATATGAAGAAATTAGTTCCAATAGTTTACCGCAATATGGCGAGGTTTTTTATTTTACTGGTCGGGCTTTAACAGTATTTTTATTTGCATGAATCAATTCACTGCTGAACCACCAGAGCCAAACGACATAGCTTCATAGCCTCCTCAAATTTTGGCCTTGCTAAGATAATTTGAATGAGACTGGATATACAGTCTATTTAGATCTAGTTCGCTCAGCAGCGAATCGCATTCGTCCTTATTCCGGACACTTTCCATGAGCAAATGTTGTATTATTTTCAATATAATGAATTTAATAATAATCCATACCCATACTAATATTATAAATGCGAAAGTAACTCTGTCTGTCTGTCTGTCTGTCTGTCTGTTACGCTTTCACGCATAAACTACTGAACCGATTTTGATGAAATTTGGTATAGGGGTAGATTAGACCTTGAGAAAGGACATAGGCTATATTTGGTCGCGATAACCGACACCCACGCGGGCGGAGCCGCGGGCAAAAGCTAGTAACATATAAAATTCTCCTGTCACTGTGTTTGCCTCCAAACTCCTGTGAAACGGCTTGAGCGATACTTATGAAATGTTTTGTACATAAACCCCTATGTAGCCTATGTTATAAGGGTGGCCCACGCCTAACCCATTTTTATGATTTTTTTGGCAGTTTTTTATTTTTATTTGATTATTATATTATTTAGGTACCTACATAAACTCTTCTTACCTATCTATTCATGTTGAGGCGAACGGTGTCGTATTCTGTGGACAATAATCGTTAGGTATATTTTAAAGACAGAACAGAGCTAGTACCATTTTGAGCCTACCAACATTTGATAACAAAATAGAAACTTTGCTAAAAGTACATTTCCCATAAATAAATCTCTTTTCATTCATCAAACACAAGATTCATTCTTACCGACCATTGAGAACAAAATAATTACAAAATATTAAAATCTAATAGTTGCTGTGCCACATAACTCGGCATCGGAATTCACCTTAATTATACTTAATTCCTTGCAGACGCATCAAAATGCATGTATGCGTTTATGTATGTGTGGTAGCAAATAATCTATTAGTCTATACTATTATATAATTGTAAAGTGGTCGTGTCTGTACATTGGAGATATTTAAAAAAAATACTTGAGTTATGTTATGTTAACGATACTGAACACGAAAATATATTTTTTGAATTTCCTGTCTGTTTGTCTGTTTGTCCGCGATGGACGCAAAAACTACTGGACGGATTTTGATGCGGTTTTTTTTTATTAGAAAGGGCTTACTCAGACTTAAAATCTTACGTTTGTTTGATCGCAATCGGTTGAGTAGACCAGAAGATATGAGCAAAGGTCGCGTTAACCGAGATGCACGCGGGCGGAGCCGCGGGCGGAAGGCTAGTATTTTATATTAATAGACCATTCGTTACATTAAATTGCCTTATTTACTTGAGGTTTATGGAATAAATCTCCTACGAGATTTTACACAGCGGCAGAGCTATCTAGACCAAAAGTAAGCATGGCATTGCGGCTGATACTTGACCGGTTTTTCACTTGAAGGTATTCTGCCTTTGCCCAACAGTGGGACAAAACAAGCTTAATAAAAAAGTACACGCGTTCCAATTAAGCTAAATTGATTGCGTTAGGAGTGGGTTCACGTCAGTAGTGTTAATTAATAGAAATCGAAATTGAGACCCACTAAGCTACCGGCGCTTTCTAACACTGGCTTTTATAAGTATTTTGATAATGCAAATCGATACTTGGTGTTCTAATGATCTGAAAAACGCAAGCACCCGATTTTCTAGCAGATGTCATTTACTAGGTTTTGAAATTACACAACCAAGGTACCTTCTCGCCTATTCTCTGTTGAAAATTATACCAAATCATAGCACAGTTTGTACATGCAACGAACCAGCTAACAAACATGTTATGAAAACAGAATATCAAACTGAAATACACCGAGACTTTTCAAGTTTATAGAGTGAATGTACCTCGTGCAGACTACCAAGTTCATAGCGACTGTATTTCGAGGCGGGACAATCTGCGGCCTCTGCATACGGTACACGGTTAACCATAATTTTGTACGTGTTACGTACTACTACTTGCACTCGAATGAAAGGCGACAGCTTTTGAAATTCAAAAGTGGAACTCAAGAATGTTCGTAGACGAGACGGGTGTTATCGAAATTAAAAAATGGAACTCCGAGTGTGTACTACCAACCGACCGGTGTCTTACCGAAATTCAAATATGGAATTCTTTGAATGACCGTACCTACTGAAAATTAGCAGGGTGTTGCCGAAATTCAAATATGCTTTTAGTATACGTACCGACCATGGAGAAGGAAAGTACTTGTACAATAAAACTAGTGTTAAAAACAAATTCAATTTCAAAAAGCGATATCACAAATGTTAATCTTACAATTTAAACTCAAATTAACCGGGACAAACAAGTGTACTTAGTAAGAACTAAAGGCATGATTCCGAAGTCGACTGCATACGACAACTGCCAATGCATGCAGCAGACACAGCGTACCCATTACTTGCTAAACTCCGATACGGATAAAGGGGACCATTGAGAAGCCGCAATGAATTACGCGCAAGTGCTGCGTGCGTCGGCAGTTGTCGTAAGCGGTCGGCTACGGAATCATGCCTAGGTATGTCCCAGCTGTTTAGCATTCGAGTTATTTTAAAGCCTATAAATTATCAAATGATTATGACATGTAGTAGGGGATGTCTTGAATTTCATGGCGGGCAATAAAAACTTTTCATCGAACGACTGCCGGGGGTTTAAGTTTGCGTTTAACTCCGGTTTACGGCGCAAACGGTATTAAAACGTGCATGCAGGTGTTGCAGAATGTGGAAATACAAAATGCTGTATGTATATTAGGGTGGAGCGTCAATTTTTTTTTTCGAATTTCCTAATGATACTTTCACCAAAAGTTGTGGGTTATAGCACTAATTAAAACTATATAATTACAATGCTTGACATATTTGAAGAAATACTGCCCCAAGCCCCTTGAAATTTTGAAAAATACACTTATTTAGGCAAAATTTTGAAGTTCGCTGTGGTTTAATAAAACAGTGAACATGATATTTAAATTACATTTATTTCCTTGATAACTAAGTATTTTACAATATTAATGGCCCTATGTGTGTAATAATAGCAAATTATGTATGATCGTTAGGTACAGAAAAATCGAAAAAACAGAAA
Source organism: Eilema depressum (assembly GCA_914767945.1). Classification (NCBI taxonomy): domain Eukaryota; kingdom Metazoa; phylum Arthropoda; class Insecta; order Lepidoptera; family Erebidae; genus Eilema; species Eilema depressum. Next base: position 13,478,984 of record OU612031.1, read on the forward strand.
AATCAGTTAATTTTAAAATCCTTTTTTGTCTCAAAAATCGGCATAATCTTACGAGATTCAATACGTGTTCTTATGAATCCATCTCTCCTTATTGGGCCACATACCGCAGCGGAGGCTTCTGTTACTATTTTTACGCATCTTTCCGTAGCTTGAGTGTGACAAGGGAATTTTTTTAAAAGTGGCTTTATATAAACATCAATTTTTTCCAGCGACTCAATGCACTCCAGAATGATGTTCGTGCTTATGTTTTTAAGAACTGGAGGCTCTGTGACAGACACATCATTCCAGATGACGATGTCAATATAGTCCTCAGCCTTAAAATTTAAAACAGGAACTTTAAATTGCCTCACGCCCTTGGTACCTGAATCTCGCGATTTCAAGATCTTTCGTAGTGCCAAAACTCTTATATGTTTTCTTTCATCAGCCAACATAGCCAACAAAACGTTCTCTGTGTGGCCAAAGACGCCATTTCTTTGGATTACTGGATCTATTATTTGTTTTAGGTGTTCGGGAAGGTATCTTGAAAGCGCCATAGTCGCCAAAGAGATTATATTACGTTTCTTAGGGACTAATGACGACGATAACATTGGATGTGCCGAAGGCAACTTGATTTGCTCATCACTCGACTCAATAAAAGTTGAAGAAACACTAGGTACAGTTGTTATTTGATTCTGTTCCGAAGACAAACCCACCTTTTTAATGTACTTTACTGGCCTCTCTTCATGCAGTCGCTTTCTCAATAGCCGTTTGGTGTTTTGAGCAGAAGTTTTTAAGTCTATACCTCCAATACCCATTTTTCGCTCCGTACGTTGGTCAATTAAAAACATTCTCTCTAAAATAGGTACTTTAGATTCCTTCGGACATTTACACGCATCAAAGTTTATGCATTTACATGCCGCGATATCAAACAATGATTGTGCTTCTTCTTTAAACAATTCCAGACGATCTTGATAGGACGCGACGTTTTTTCGACACTTATAGGGTTTAAGCAGAACCCGGTATTTATCATGATAGGCCTTAATCCTTTTAATCACGGAACACCGTTCAATAGTAGGGATTGATGCTGTTTGCCACACCAACAACAACTTTTCGGACAGCTCATTGCATGTATCAGTAACCAGATTGCGTTTAGGCTTACCGCGACTCAGTCAAGTAAAACATGTTATAATATCTTCGTATGTAGGTAAAATATTAATTTTTAAATCCCGTCCATGACCAAATAAAGGACATTGCAAATCACTACGGAGAGTAGATAGCGACATATCAAAATTATTCACTCGAAATTATTCGTGAAACAAAAGTTCAGTCGTCTATTTGCAATAATTGGCGCAAACTAAAATTTGGTTTTTTTTTTACGTTTGGAAGTGGTCAGCAGGGTTGCGGGGGAAAGTATAGTGATGTGTTACGTCTTAAAACTGATAGATTAACCTTTACCATAGATAAAACCTTTATTTTTAATCTTAAAATAACTATATTAGTAATGATAACCCGGGCAGAAAAAAACGTATTTTTTTGTAAATTATTCAAACTTCAAGTGACTTGGGGCAGTATTTCTAATGATCCAATCTTAATAATATTTTGGGGTTTAGATACGTATATATAGACACAACTTTTGGTAATAGTCTCATTACGATTATGCGATTTTTTATTTTCTCCATACATTGACGCTCCACCCTAATGTATATCTCTTTCATTTGAGCTGCAATCTTGGTAGCATCTAAAATTTGCACTTTGGAGCGGGTTCACATTTTTACCTTTTCGATAGTGGGTCTTAACCGGGTGAATGCTTTCTGACACTGAAGAATTCCTGTGCTACACCTCTGCTTAACTCTGCCAGGATAATAGGTGTAGAAGTATTTTTCTGCTAAAAAGCGACAAAATAATTTTAATGTCTACTAATATTCTAGAACTTTTTGTTCTTTTACACCAAAGAGAGGATGCCGTCAGTCCATCACCCGTCACCCCATAACTATTCTGGGGTACATACATAAAAACTGCTTTTTGTTATCCTTAAGACCACCTGATGCAAAAGCATCTGATGAGGCTGTCAAGCTGAGTGCCACTATTTTAACATGGAACGTGTCTGTAATGGTGACCTTTCTTTTTTGAGTCTTTGCCTTCAACTTACCATCAGGCGAGGTGAAGTCAAATTAATGGGTCTTAAAAACCTGTGTTAACTTACTCTATTTCAGTGAAGTACAGCTACGCTCAGAAGCTGCTGGATACTACAAACGATCTTTACATTGCATTAAATGTATCTGGATGGTCCAGTTAGTATACGTAGTTCGGTAGCTTAGTGGTTAAGGAGTTGGCCCGAGTTCCCGGGTTCGAATCCTGGCCATTACACTACCGACGTGAACCCACTCCTAGCACAAGCAATTTAGCTTAGTTGGAGGGGTTAACGGGAATATTAGTAATTTGCTAATATTCTTTAAAAAAAAAAAAAAAAAAATTAAACAGAAAAGCCAACAAAATCTATTTAAATAACGATATATATTCGTGCATTGCCTACTTAAAAATCGGAAATTTGACTTCTCTTTTTTGCCATTAAACTTATAATAATAATATCCGTTTTCTGGAACTCTTAATTTATGTTATGATTCGATCATAACGAATAATAGTTTTATTCTTTTGTGCTTAGTCCTTCTGAGGGCGACTGTACTACATCATCAGAAGTACCTATTAAACTAAATCGTTAAATATAATTTTCAAGGATTTAGTACCTGTTGGTATTGTGGTGTTAAAATGGCCGTCAAGTCCAAATAGTATTTATTTTTATTACTGGCAATATTAAGAGTATAGTCAGGGTTGCCGTCAACTTTAAAGTGATGTAAAATTATGAGAATGAGCTATATACCAGCCCTGCTAAAGACCTGAGTAGTGAATCACATAGAAAGTTCTACAGCTGCAGAGCGTGCGGGCATATTTTTACAGTGGTCTGAATGGTTCTAAGTGTATTATGATGTCTTGATTTTTTCATTTATTCAAGCAGATTGAAAAAGAAAGAATGTAATAACGTATTTGATAAATAATTATACCATAAAACAAACATACAAGATACGTGAAAAATTTACTCTTTCCTTGCAAAGAAATGAAATACTGATAAAATTTTACAGCATTTGCATAGTAAGTAAGTATAGCTAACTTTTCCTAGAGATTACAGGTGACTGCCCCGTGGTACTACCCAATGGCACTACTGGTAGTGTCCAGGCTAAAATTATTTCCCCATGGCACTGCTGTGGACAGAGCAATCCCCCTGTAAGGGAGTGCGCGGGTACTAGTCACTTTTTCTTATTATAAAGCCATGAGGTACTACCTATTGTTAGAACGATACAGCGGTAATATCACAGTTATACAACGGGTAGAAAACATAAATAAAAATATCAACAAAAGTACGACTACCATACTATACCATTCATGAATATGTTACTAGAGTAATTCCCAAGCCACTACAATATGGGGTTCTTCAAGAAGGGCATTACGAATGGTTTCTTTAGGCAGCACGAGTGTAACGCCTCTGGTGTTGCATACGCCCATAGGCCATGGTAACCACTTTCCAGGTGGGCCGTGTGCTTGTCTGCCACCTAAGTGGTATAAAAAATCTCTATTCACTATACAACAATGGCTGTCAGCCCTACTTCATAGTTCATATTTATGATATCTGTTAATATGCAATTAATCTTTTTCATCTGTGGTACGTTAGAATTACGTTGTACATGGAGTTTTATTGCGTGTGAAGTTTCATAAAAATAACACATTATACAGTAAACATAGATAAAGTAAGAAATAAAATATAACTTGTTTTATTACGATGCGTAGGAACTAACTTAGAGGGTTTTGCTTGTATATTAAAAGAAGTAGCTCTTGTCTACAGTTCTGCTCGCTCGATGTAGGTAAATACAATCAGCATCAAATCGATCTTGACTAGCAAAGTACTCAAAATGATCGAAATACCTACTAATGATGTTAATACCAAACTGTTTTATTGGTTTAAATTGTATTATCGTCATAACTAAGTTGTATAGCAAATAGAACAATCATTTAACCGGAAGGGGTGAATACCAAGGTATTAAGATCATTTTGAGATCTACTTTGCAAGTCAAGATCGATCTGATGCTGACTATAAGAACTAGTACTGAGACCACCATTAAGATTTCAGAATTTTTTCAATTTTCTACGAAAATTTCGTTAAAACCTTTTGCAAAAAAAAAAAAAGACTTTACAAAAAAGTCGTTTGAGTGTGATAGTCGTTCTCAAGTTATGGTGTGAACAAACGAAACAGGGATTTAATTTTACCCGCGACTGCGCTTACGTTTATACCGGATTTCCTTCTGCAGTTTAGATTACAACTCGTATTATATTAATTTGATTGATTAATGGAGAACAGCCCTATCTCTTCTACGACACTCACAGGAAGAGATCACAGGGTAGACCTATTCTATATTCCTCTGTCTTCTCCACCGGGAACCAACACGACATTATCATCATCATCATTTCAGCCATAGGAAGTCCACTGCTGGACATAGGCCTCCCCTATAGATCTCCAATAAGACCGGTTGGAAGCGGCTCGCATCCAGCGCGCTCCCGCGGCCTAGATAAGGTCGTCTGTCCACCTTGTGGGTGGACGTCCTACGCTGCGCTTGCCGATACGTGGCCTCCACTTGAGAACTTTTCGACCCCATCGGTCATCAGTCCCCAGACATTATTATACTTTTTCATATTTTATTATTTTTTGAAGTAAATTAGAATGTTGTTAAGCGTACATAGGTACGCGTTCTGACTCACATCCTCCACTAACAAAAACTTCCCTTGAAAACACATAAGTTAGTTCTACATCTAATACCATGTTTTCCCTTCCTTCATGTACCATCACGTACTTAATTACCTTTCTCACCGGATATTGTAACATATAAATATGCAAAAAATTAGCTAATACATATTCATTTATTGTTGGAAGGCGGGCCGTGTCATCAAGCCCGACTATGCAGGGATAACGCATACAAATATATCTCTTGCAGACTATATAGCCCTTATTGTAGCTAAATAAGGTTAATTTTTGAATGTTCTGGTTGTAGTAGTGGTACTTTGGACTGCAAACGGGTGGAGCACGGTGCTTGACAAGTATTAATGACTTCTAGCTGCAGAGGCATGTACTGGTACATTATTCTCGTAATCTTCGCGTTCATTGGCAGGCTCATCGCTAGTATATACTGTACCACATAATGTACTAAGGGGTTAATAGGCTAACTAACTGACTAACTAGTGGTTCGATATCTGTTTTCTAGAAATATTGGCGTCTAGAAAATTTTCAAAAGGAAAGCCGGTGGAAAAAATCTTACCTCTTATAGAATTACCATAGCATATTGGAATTCTGGACATTTTGATAAACCAGGGCGTCCCTTCATAGAGCAAGCCGACAGGAATCGGTTTATAGGGACCCCTGACCAATGATATTGGTTTTTAATTATTATTTTTTTGACATTTAATAATTTATTATTCTATAGTCAGTCAACAATAGTGCCCACCGCCCGGAATACGGCAATTGGCTCACCCCCTATTACGTGTGACCTAACCTAATACAACGACTGGTGAAATGTGAGTGTTAATTCACCTCTGCCTAACCCTCCGGGGATAAAGGTGTGATTGTATGTATGTGTGTATTATTTTATAAACTTGGTAAATTATTAGAAAAATTTATCGTGGTCACCTTTCCGAAAGGTAAGCAAAGAATGTCAGGTGACCACAAAAGTTAAATATAAAATAAAAATAAATAAAATAAAGATAAGACATTGTTATTAGGTATGCTAACTTTGTCCTAAGATGTTATTTTACACTTTAAATGTAGTTTTATGTTCTTTTACATATCTCACACGAACTTAGATAAATATACACGAAAAACTATATTTCTGCTTGGAATCTCATTACGGACTTTATTGCCATATAAAAGGAAATCGTGACGGAAAATTAATATTCACTCTGTAGTTTTTTATTACTGGCAACCGCCATCTTGCACGTTGGTCACGTCACCCCTCCTCGTTTAACAACCGATTTAATTAATTTTATCAAGGCGTTAATTAATGGCACACACCAATGACTTTTCGATGCTTTTCGAAGTTATGTGCGTATTTATCGCAGGTTTATAAGTGCCCGGTTAATGCCTCGTGGCAACATTGGCAATAGGTAGGCTCGCCACCTATTACATTGGGACCTAAACATAAACGGCTAAATGTGGGTGCTAGCACCTCTGCCTACCCCTTCGGGGATATAGGCGTGAGTTCATGTTATGTTTATTAATGTGTTTAATTTTTACGCAATAGTTTATTGAAATATAGGGTTGATACACTTGATACACTGGAAATTCGACCCCAACTGAATTGGGAAAAGGTTTCCCCTTTAGACACGTGGCAATTAGTTGACCGGCGTCATATACGTCAAATCCTACTGTTCATATACCTACCTCAAATCCCACACGAATTGCTACTTGTTTACAAGTGGCAATTCGTGTGGGATGACAGGGTTAAAACACCGTAGGGGTGTACCTAGGGTCTATCCCGGTATTTCCGGTGTATCAATCCTCGTATACAGACACTAGACAGGTATGTCTTATGGAGTCTACCATTAGTGAAGAGTCCCTATAACCCGAATCCCGCCGGCCTCCCAATAGGTCGCGTGATGCATGACAAACTAGATCAAATAAGTGTTTTTTCCACCGGCTTCATTTTTGAAAATTTTCACCCTTCACTGGTGGGGTCTACTCTATGCAATGTGTAAATACAGTAGTTATGTCGCTATTCGCCCTCAGGAGATACACCGTGGACATCATGCGTACTACCCTACTAAAGAGTGGAATACCTTGCCCGAATCTGTGTTTCTGGATAACTGTAACTTGGGAGTCTTCAAGACTAGAGTGAATAGGTTACTTTAGGCAAGCGTGCTCCACCGTCAACCACATCGTCACTTACCAACAGGTGAAGTAGTCAACCGCGAGCCTATCAACCATAACAAAGAAGTGGGCTTAATAACCTCGTGTTGTGTTTCCGACGGTGAGTAGGATAGCCAGAGCTCACTAGAAACATTTTGTGCTGTCAGTGGAAAAACCATAGGCTTTGCTCTACTTATCTTGTGCGCTGACGGCACAGAATCTCTCCGTTCTTACAGGGTCGATAGCACGAGTGTGACTCCCCTGGTGTTGCACTCGCATATAGGCCACGGTAACCTACTACCATCAGGAGGGCCGTATGCTTGTCTGCGACCTAAGTAGTATAAAAAAGTAGCTCAACTCAAGGTAATTAGCGAACAGGTTGTTTTAGGGTAGACCCTAATATGTCAAAACGGAGATAATTACCAAATAATTATAGGTCTCAGCTCGGTAATTCATTGTGTCGCATAAGGGCGGTACATATTTTCATTTTACAAGCTAATTTGCTACTCAGTTTGAATATAAAAATATACGTTTACCAAATAATTGGCATTCCTACCCTAATTATTTGGTAAACCGGTACCAATTATTTTATTTTACAAGTTAATTTTTATAACGACTTCAACTTGTAACAATTTTTTTATACATTAGGACCAGTCAATTACACTTCACCTCACCTGATGCAAACGAAAAAACGAAAATTACTCCCGCAAAAACCAAGATAAGCCAAATCGAGAGAAAAAGTAGGGAAAGAAAAAGTAGGGAGGCCTGGCCTCTGGCTCTACATACAGTCAGCATCAGATGGATCCTGACTGGCAAAGTAGTCAAAGTGATTTTCTTGATGCTTTGGTTTTCACCTTCCCTGTTGATAGTTCTGATATTTGGGACACACCTTTAGTTCGGACGATAATCCTACTAATATTATAAACGCGAAACTTTGTAAGTATGGATGGATATTTGTTACTCTTTCATGTAAAAACTACTGAATGGATTTTAATAAAATTTTAAAATAATATAGTTTATACATCAGAATAACACATAGGCTATGTTTGGTCGCGATAACCGGCATCCACGCGGGCGGAGCCGCGGGCAACAGCTAGTGTAAAATAGATTATTTTGAATACTTTGCTAGTCAAGGTGAATCTGATACTGACTGCACAAGCTTTATATTCAACCAGGACTGACGCTATGCGGCCGGGGTGCGAGGGATATGACTACGACAATCTCACCGCCGGCAACCGACGGCCCACAGACGGCGTGCGTTTTAGTCGGTTCGAGTCCGACATAACCTCCTCCTCCGGCTCCGGCGGGGGAGGTATCCGTGGGGATTTTTCGCACGATAAAAAAGACTGACGCTATGCTGATCACAGCTTAAAAACAGCAGAGGTGTGGCGTGTTGTGCATTAGTCACTCTTAATGGACTGCTGACGGAGTGATTAATGGACTTTTGAGTAGAATTGTGATATCGTTAATCATTGTACGTGTGCCATAAGGTCGGTTTTTGTTTGCTAGACATGCGACCGGACAATATTGAGTACCTATATAGAAAGATAATATTTTGATGTATATGTTCAATAAGGTCGATTTTTGTTTGCTAATCATGCGATCAGACAATATTGAGTAGATAGCAAAGTTTTGTTGATGTAAATATTTACCCGACTGCGCCAGCGAGGGTGATGTTTTACGCGCGTACGTAAGTTTCTTTCGTGTTTGGTCGGTTTTCAGTCTAACTATAAAAGCGTCGAACTTCGATATTTCCTGTGAAGAGACTAGCATCCCACCTTCACAACACTGATGGCATAAGTATTGGTACCTATATTCATAGTCCGTCGGCCTAGACTGCACGTAGACTACAAAGGTGCAACAACGGAACTTCGTAACGACAGACAGCGCGTAATATTATGTATATAGACTTATTATGGTTATTAGGCAACTTTCAATTGAAATAATCCAAACGACATTGAAGCCTTATAATAGGATACGTACGGTGAATTGATTTTGAAGTCGTGTGTAGATTGTTAATCTTTGTTTAAAATAACTAGGTATCTCTAAAAAAAAAGCTGCGTCTTTTGGGATGAACTAAGGGTGTACAAGACACCATGATTTTCACGACCCTTTTGCGCGGCTACGTGGGGCTCTCACCATAACCCTTACACCATTTAAACAACCTGAATGCCAGTATACCTAAAATTGATGTATAAGGCTCTGGTTACTCTCGCGGTTTACTTACATGCGGTAATCGACTGCCGTGTAACCCCTAAAGGTTACACGGTAGTCGATTTCCGCATGTAAGTAAACCTCTTTATGGAGAAGTGAGAATAGCGGACCTCCAAAGTGCTAACTTTTACTCCAAAGTGTAAATATCGATGGCATCCAAATGCAATCGAAATGAATGCTCCCACGATGATTATGTTGCAACTAAAAACTCGCTAACAGAAAACCCCCAATCCACTTCATTTAACCCAGAAACCCACTACATTCACTTCCCCTGTACCTAAAAACCATCCAGTTTCTACTACAAACATGTATAAGTTATAACTAACTAGAGCAACATTCAATTCTGAACACAACCAAAATAAATCAACATAATTACCAATTTAAGTCTCGCGAATATACACCAAGGAACAATAACATGACGTTGCGTCCGGTGCGATATCGTTACACAAGGAGCGATTGTGGGGGACGGGCCGCGGTTGTCCCCCACTGGCTACGTGACTGCCGGCAGAACGAGGCAGGAAGTGCGCGATAACGATAGCCTAACTATGTGGCCATTGTGGAAACAAAGGGCCACAGCTGGGAGCTTCGGAATAGCTGAGGAAGTTGCGATATTTAGATGTATATGAGACTGTTTCTAGAAAGCTGTGACGTACTTAAGTCTGGAGTGGATTTTAGGGTTCCTTAGCCAAATGGCAAAAAACGGAACCCTTATAGATTCGTCATATCTGTCCGTCTGTCTGTCTGTCCGTCCGTCCGTCCGTCCGTCCGTCCGTCCGTCCGTCCGTCCGTCCGTCCGTCCGTATGTCACAGCCACTTTTCTCCGAAACTATAAGGCCTATGCTGTTGAAACTTGGTACGCAGATGTATTCTGTGAACCGCATTAAGAATTTCATACAATAATAGAAAAAGGAATTAAAATTTGGGGGTCCCCATACTTAGAACTGAAACTCAAAAATTTTTTTCATCAAACCGTCATAAACAGCAATTTTCGCCTTTGCTGCTACGGAACCCTTCATGGGCGAGTCCGACTCGCACTTGGCCGGTTTTATTTACCATGGTAGACAAGCACACGGTGACGTAATGGAGAGTGGTTACCGTGGCCTATGGACGTGCAGCACCAGTGAGTCACTGCCGACCCTGTAAGAACAGATAGTTTCTGTGCCGTCAGTGCAGAAGACAAAACAGGACAAACAAGACAATAACTCTCCATTGAACTCTGGCTTCAGCGGGATGAGTTGACCAAAGAAAAATAATAAAAATATTAATGTGGACAACTTATCCCGCGGGATAAGTTTTAAGCGGGATGTGCTGACCAAAACCTCCTTCAGTCACTCCCGTAAATCACAAGCTAAATTGAGAGTAAAGGTGCAACCGGGACAAACGCCACTGTGCTGATTTTGACGACCTTGCTTGATTGCTAAAGCTGCCCACAGAAGCTGTAGATGAAGTTGGAGATGCTTGTCAAGCATCGATGGGTTGTTGTAAATTCGTCTCAGTAAATATTCGTCTCAGTTGAAAATAGTAATAGTAGTAAATTCGTCTCAGTCCATTTATAATGATATTTTACTTGCGAAAATTCGTCTCACCTTGATAAATAAGTACTGTTTAATTTACAACAACCTTTTGGAAATGCGTGCAAGCTAATTCGGAATAAATTTACGCTATAGGATTAATTTAAAAGTCCAAAAATGCAATCATTCGTCACATTCGTTCTTATCCTCGAAATTGAGGCACAGACATTAAAGATATGAGATGAGATGAGCTCAGTCCTACCTGCTTTGTGCGTTAATGAAACAATGATTTATTCTTATTGCTCCGTAAACTTTGAAGGGTTATAAAATTGGAGCAGTAATTCAAACTTATTCATTTTGAGATTCTTGTAATTTGTTATTAAATATGATTGAGGATTTGAGATTAACTTTGTATTTTTATTTTTTATCTAAAGGTAATAAAAGTGATAATTTGTATGTTCCGTGTGATTAGTTCGCAGTGGCGAAGAGTGAAATTTTTCAAAAAGAAAGCCGATGGAAACCAAACCTTCTATTGATCTAGTTTTTCATGCACCATGCGACCTATTGGGAAGTCGACAGGAATCAGGTTACAGGAACCCCTCGCCACTGTTGTCTAGTCTATCTTGCTAAAGTATGCTTTAAAATGGGAATGAATTTTGAAATTTAGAATGTGAAACGAGGCACGGAAACTAGAACTAACGGCACGACTTTGAGCCTCAAATATTTTAGGAGACGAGTGGACCCAGGGTACGAATTTTATGAGATGAGTGTGTCCATCACTCGTCTCTCGCGATATTCGGCAATATTATTATTTTTTTGTTTCGTACAGTTTGATTTTTATTATTTATCTACTTATTGTACAAATATGGATTAATACCATTCGGAATAAGTCATCGAAATCTTAAACACCAGATTTAACCGATATCAGCTTAACCGGATTTAAACCGGTATCAGCATAATAAACACTCATTTAAAAAAATCAAAATGGAGACTTACCTCAATACATCATACTGACGTTACAATAAATTTTTATTGACCAATTAGAAGACCGCGGTAATCACCTGCTGCGTTCTGATTGGTCGGTGGTGTGCTCCTAGGGTCGTGTACAGTCAGCCGTAACGATACATTGTAGCCACAATTATGTTTGAATTATATGCACCATGAAAACACAATAAAATGGAAATGGCGGACCCAAGGTCGTTTTTAACGGTATAGTTATTGCACAGATAGCTTCGTTAAAATAACTTCATATGAATAACAACAAGAACCAAGCGGTTCGGCGACTCCTTCTGCTGCACCATTAAGTCTTGGAATTCCTTACCAGTTCACGTGTTTCCCTCCTCCTACAGTCCCGGGTTCTTTAAGCGGGGCGTGAAAAAGCATTTGATGATGATGAGGTAACATGATACGTGTCTGTAATGGTGACCCTCTTTTCAGAGACTTTGCCTTCAGCTTACCATCAGGCGAGGCGAAGTCAAATTGACGTGTCCTAAAAAAAAAAAAGCAGTCTCTAACAAAAGTTTGAGAAACAGCCATGGGAATGTGAATACTTTCTATAGAAATACGCTATTAAATAGTGTAATTAGGCTCGTAAAATAATTAGCCCGTTTACGGTGCGCATCCGTTTGTTTACGAGCGATAACTCAGAAACTGCTTTGTATGTTTCAATCTTGCATAGACTCAGGTGTTATAAAATTATATTACTAAGTAGCTAGGTTGTAGGTAGGGTAAGGTAGAGAGGTAAAAGGTAAGGTGGTAGGTAGGCGGTGAGTAGGATAGCCAGATCTCACTGTAGAGTTTTTGTGTTGTCAGTGGGAATACCAAAGGCTTGTCTTCTGCACTGACGGCCTGGGTCGGCAGCACGAGTATGACTCCCATGGTGATGTACACGTCCATAGGCCACGGTAACCACTTCCCATCAAGTGGACAGTGTTCCTTTCTACCTTTTTTTTTATCGTGCGAAAAATCCCCACTGATACCTCCCCCGCCGTAGCCGGAGGAGGAGGTTATGTCGGACTTGAAAAAAATGGTTTTTTAATTACGCTTAGGTAAGTATACCTACCTAACAATAGGAACTGTTGTCCGTGGATTTCTGATTCCATTCCCGCAACCCAAGCAAACCCAAAAGGTAACAATTGTGTGATTCCAGACTATATCTATAATCTGTACAAGAACCTACCAAATTTCAGCCAGATCCGTGTCAAGTAACAAAAATCCATCTTTAGAAACTTTTCATATTTATTACCTAGGTCCACGCACAATGACCCAAAAAGGAGGCTAAATGCGGACAAAAGAGTCCCCTTTCCATTATTACCTAGGTCGATTTTAGGACATTATCTAAGGTAGGGTGTATCTAAGTGGTTATAATATCTGTATTCTAGATCCCAGTACACAAAATACGATCACTTTGTGAAGAACACAGCTGTTATCATTTTGGGTCTAGAATCCGTTGTGTAGAATGTCGTAGAATGTAGAATATCCTAGAATATTTAAATATTGTTAATTGTTATCAGAATCTTTATACCTAGATTTCTGAGCACTCTATAACGTCAGATTGATTTGTATACACATCAAAGACCTTTTTTTTGTAATTTTTTTTCAAATTTTTTTTCAAATTTTTATTCAAATGACTATTGCCGATGACAATTGTGTCATCGGCAATAGTCATTTGAATAAAAGGTCCTGTAAGGTTAAAATAAAAATCAATCACGCTAAAACCAATGTTTCATTAAGTATTCACTCAATTTTCTATTCAAAAACACTTTTTCTAAACTATTGTTTAATTAAATTCAAACATTTCTCAAAGCCAAGTTGTGCAACGTCTCAATTTTACAAACAACATGATTATACCAACAACAATAAGACAGCCAAAGTTATAATAAAATAATAAATAAAATCGGAATAGTAATTCGCTATTGTATTTGATGCAACGTGAACGAAATCTACAACTTGCCGAGCTTGCGTAGGCGTTAGAGAGAAAAAAAGCGGTTCTATATTCAAAGTTGGTCGTTTAGCCAATCGCGTGCTATGTAGGCGGGGCGGCGGCCTGCGATTGGCCGAAGGCGCGGCGGGCGCTCCTAGCGCAATGGAACGCGTTTTAAACGTCAGTAGATGGTCTCCTAACGTTACACGCAGGTGTGTTAGTCGTAGGCGTAGGGGACTGATAGCCGCTTCTAATTTGAATTTAGAATTTCGAAATGTTTTGGTTGCTGAAACTTATTTTTTGTCGAATGTGTTACATACTATACAATAGTATAATAACATTAATAACATTAATAACACATTCGACCAAAAATATGTGTAAGTCTATTATTAATTCACAGTTAATTTTTTTTTAACTAGCTGATGCCCGCGGCTTCTTATGCGTGGAATGATTATCCCGTTCTAGCTACCTAGGAACCTATTCTTGGGATGACTAGTGCCTAGTAGTAATCTATCTTTTTACTAGATCCGTTCAACCATTCAAGTTTGATTGAGTAACAAACATACTTTTATAAACATGAGTAGGTTAGTAAAAAATAAAATAATTAGGTAAAGTATACCCAATTAGGTTAATCAATCATTTAGGTAAGTAAGTACGCAGTTAATTACTGACTACCTATGTAACTTCAATAGTTTGAAATTATTTGAATATTAAGTAACTGCCGTAGGTTACAAATGGTAGGGGAAAGTCGGGTAATTGGGACTAATATTTTTTACATGATTTCTTTATTTAAAAAAGTGACTTTTGAATTAAATAAAATCACAATTAAATTATTTAAAATAATAAATTTTATAGATGTCCCAAAAATCAACCAAACGTGAGATTTCTTTTGTTCCAACTTATTCGGTTGCTAAAATGGTCTTCAATAAATCCTGAGGTAACAAGGAAATACCTAGTTGATGAAAATGGACAAAATGAAAGTGAAGGATGAAAAAAAAAGCATCGCCGTCAGTCTTGAGAGAGAAAGTGGCTATTCCCAGAACGAGCTGGGCTATTCGCGATGGGAAAAGCATGACTGGCTTTACTTACGATTAATTAAATACTATACTTTTTATTAAGTATTCTCTCAATCTGTTTCACAACAGCCCCTCTAGACAAGTGGCAATTCGTCGGTCGGCATTTCGTAGAATAGAGTTATAATAAATAATAATATATGGAATTTGACCTTTAACGTATATGACAGGCGTCAACGAATGTCAAAAACGTCAAATCCTATACATTCGTCATTCTATTCCATGATACGCCGAGTAAATTAAGACGTTCGACCGAAAATCATACTTAGTTGCCAAATGTGGATGTTAATACTCCCCTGCTTACTGAATTTGGGCCACCCCATCTCCCGTGCGGTGTCGTACAAGGCGACTAAGGGATAGGGCTGTTTAACATCAGACAGATATACAGGGTGTAATCGTTAAGTGTGTCCAGGCGATTATTTCGTAACTATTACAGATATCAAAAAACTTTAAACTGATATCGAAAGTACGTAACCTAATGAGTAAAAGTCGTGGCTAGGGCTAGCTCAGTCGGCCGACCCGTCGGCACTATATAGATCCGCGAATAATTTTGGAATGACGTTTTAACGTCTTTAAAGAGTTCTGATGGCTTCTTTAGAAGCCATCAGAACTCTATAAACACCTAAGAGTAACTAAAATGCACGTCTTATCGAAATCTAAAGACGAAATAGTAAAAGTCCTTCCAAAAGATAAAAATGCATCGGAGCTCGAATCACGCCTCCAGTTCCATAAAAAATTCATGATAGGCTCGCAGACTGGTAGAGTAGGTCTAGGGAATATTCAGAAACAAACAGATAAAGAAATAACAAAATCTTTTCTTCAAACAGACGAAAACAACACCTATAAGGTGCACGCAATGAACCTAGAAATGCAAAACGAATGGTTGACCCTAGGTGAATTTTGTATTCCCATAGCCTTAAAATGGCGTACCATAATATACGACTGGTCACCGGCCTTACTTAAATTTTACCTAAATGCATTCCAGTTGACCCTCCCCGACCAAAGCAATCTAGTCAGGTGGGGAAAAGCCACAGATAAAACATGTAACTCATGTGGTGAAGCAACTGGAACGGCTAGGCACCTGCTAGTGGGTTGTAGGACGCTATTAGACCGGGGTCATTACTCGCGCCGACATGATAAGGTATTAGAAATCATACGTGAGGCTGTAAGTTTGGCGGTAGCTAGAGCGAAAAAAGGATTAACCACAAACCAAAGAAATGACATTGTGTTTGTAAAGGAAGGCTGCTCAAAGAAATCACCTCAAAAGCCATATTCAATTTTGATAGCTGCCGTTGACTGGACAATACTCGTAGACACGTATGAGAAGCACTATAAAATACCGGAGGATATCTGTGCCTCATCATCCAGACCCGACATATTCCTTTTTTCACGATCGCATAGGCGTGCAGTGCTTGTAGAACTCACAGTACCGTGGGAAACTAATATACCTAAAGACCACGCTATAAAGACAAACAAATACTTTGACTTGACTAACGAGTTAACCAAGAACGGCTACGTGGTTAAACTCTACGCCGTAGAAGTAGGAGCAAGGGGAATTCCAGCTAAATCCCTGTACAACTTACTTAAAGACCTCGGATTGCCAAGAGCTTCAGTAAGCTCTTTACTAAATCGAATATCAAAAGCGGCATTGATAGGATCTTACCAAATTTGGATAGGTAGGGGGGGGAACACTACTGACGGTGGAGGTGAGCGCTGATGCATCACAAGGTGGCCACCCTAAACCTACATCTGGGTCGCAAGTCCCAGTCGCCGTCACGGTGTTCCTCTCTGTATCACGCTATGGACCCGGCGACCGCACGGTGAATCCATGGAGTGCTGAGAATCGGATCTCAATAACTTTTTAAAAATTAAACGAGAGGTATCTAACATTTTGACATTAAACACTCCCATACATTTAGTATTAGATCATAGTCAAAAGGTTTTAGGTTCCTTATTTTAAGTGGTCTAGTACTCATTTTACCTTAATCATATTTTATGATTACGTATGATATGACAATGATGATTTTCAAGTAGATACGTGTAGATTAATTATCTTACCACTTCAAATTGGATGGTTTAATAGCCAATAACAGTGCAACCCTTTGGCCTGCCAGATCCCCGGATCTCACGCCCTGTGATTTCTTCCTATGGGAATTACATTGCACAGCCCAGAAGAGTTACAGAATCGTGTACGTCGTGCAATTGCTTTAATTACTACGCAAATGTTAAGGAAAGTTCATTTAGAAACTGTAAGTAGAGCTCGTCATTGTATCGCACAACAATGACGTCACTTCGGAAATCTGCTTTGAATACAAAATTTTGTACATAATAAGAAATAAATATTATTCAATTAAAATATAGTTTTATTACTCTGTAAGGTTAATAAACAGTTTCCTTTAATATCAGTACTAAGCAAAAGTTTCCTTTAATGTCAAAATGTTAGATACCTCTCGTTTGATTTTTAAAAAGTTATTGATGTCATTTTACTCATTAGGTTACGTACTTTCGATATCAGTTTAATTAAAGTTTTTTGATATCTGTAATAGTTACGGAATAATCATCTGGACACACTTAACGATTACACCCTGTATACCATCCAGACTCAGCCTCAGATACATGGCTCGAATCAACAATAGTTTCCGGAATACGGCAATAGTTTCATCGCCCTATTACGATAGGGTTGCCATAAGTGTGGGGACCCAGACCGGGACATTTGAAGAAAAATTAGTAAAGGTAGAAAAATAGGAACTTTTATTACAATAACTGTTAACACTGCCATTAAAAAAGCGTTAAACAAGCAGGCAGCGACCCGGGCTTCCTATGTTTTCTGAAAGGCGAAAAATTATCAGAATTAACTTCTGATAATTGTACAAAATATTTTGACGAAATCAACATTAAGTTAAACATCATCTTCATGTAGACGCTTTCTCCCGATTGCATCCCTGGCCAAGATGACCCCGGAGCTCAGGGTCCGCCTTCCGGCTCTTCCTCCTCCACTTGACACGATCTTGGGCGTCCATGGTAGTGAGACCATTTGCACGCATATCACTCTCCACGACGTCAAGCCAGGACTTCTTGGGCCTATCCCTTCTACCTGGACCCGGCGGAGGCGCCATTGTCAGGCATTTGCTACCCACGTATCCTGGCGGTTGCCGCAAGACGTGGCTGCACCAGCGAAGGCGGCTCTCTTGCATTTTATCTGCGATGTCATGGACATGAAGCTGCCGCGGCTGCAACAGTTCCTCACGCAGCATTTTTATCTCCGTGACATGCAGCTCTTGCTCTCACAACCATGTAAGAGGACAGGCTTAATGATCGTCTTATAGACCTGCCCCTTCAACCTGACTGGCATTTTGGGATCACCCGTGACGCAAGTCATTTCTCACCACCTGGCCCACGCGGAAGCAATGCGTGCCCTGATGTCGTAGTCGATTTCACTGGTCACATGATGTACAGATCCCAGGTACTTAAACCGAATCATCGCCCATGCGGACCGGTGTGAAATCTGTCGAGTTTAACGCTAAACTTTCTGTCATCGCTACATTTAGCTTCATACCACCGTTCTCAAGCGCTTCCTTACACACTTTCACGTGTTGCACTAATCTGCTCCTGTCCGCGTCCTTCAGCGCAATATCATCAGCATACATGAGCAACCACGGAGGCTGCTTATGTGGTTTTCTGATACTGTCCAACAAGACGTCTAATACCGAGCTAAACAAGTAAGGACTAAGGACGGATCCTTGGTGTACTCCGATGGTGATGGGGAAGGCTTTTGAGTCACCAAAAGCACTCCGAACCACGGAACCAGAATCATGATACATATCTTGGATGGTGTCAATGTAGGTCTCTGGAACTCCCTTAGCCCACAGTACCCACCAGATCACCGCGCGAGGAACAAAAATCAAAAAAAAAAAAAAAAAAAAAAAAAAAAAAAAAAAAAAAAAAAAAAAACACAGTCGAAGGCCTTCTGCATGTCTAAGAATAGGCAGTACAGGGGCGTGTTCTTCGCCCTGTATTTCCCCACCACAATCCTTAGGGAGAACACCGGATCAATGATCCCGTGCCTGGGACGAAACCCATACAACACTCCGAGAGTGTACTCTCCTGTCGGATCCGGGAGTCGATTATCTGCTCATAGAGCTTCATGGTGTGGGACATTATCTTTATACCGCGGTTACTACCACACTCCTGCACCGATCCCTTGCCTTTGAATACTGGCGTAATGAAGCTCAGTCTCCACTGGCTCAGGATCTAACGGCGAGAAGTACGCGGTTACACAGATTTGTTAGAATGCTCACACCACGAGCACCCAATGCACCCATTGCCTTCCAAGCCTCGATGGGGATTTCGTCGAGGCCGAGTCTGTTGAGTCTTCTGCAGGCGTTATCGGTGGCACTAGTCCTTGTTTCGGAAAGAGGTCTGGTGAATGCACCTCTTGCTGCTTATTCAGCATGTCGTTGGAAGTATGAGCGCCATCTGTCCTTCATCGCGTTTTTCTCGTAAAATCATTGGCCCCGGAGTCTTTATTACTCATTAACATATTCATGTATGGAAAAATATCAGCGCTTTCGTCGTTCTATCTACGTATTAATAGCCTAGCTACTTACTCGCTTTTATTGTAGGTATATTACTGTTTACCAACCAAGTCCAGCTCTCTAATATAATACTAAAAATGTTTAACCGGGACAATTTGCTTATTGGCCGGGACGCCGGGACACCAGGCCTCAAACGGGGACATGTCCCGGCGTACGGGGACGTATGGCAACCCTATATTACGATCACGTAAAAGATTATTATCAAATAATACAATGATTGGTGAAATGTGGGTGTTAATTCACCTCCGGAGATAAATGCGTGATTTTATGTAAGTTTAGCACTTGTGCAATATCTCCCGAGATGGGCTTTAACGAGGTTTCGGAAGATACAAGGAGTCGTAATAATATGGATACTGCGTATAGACCGATAATATTCAGACATTTATGTGTTGATTAAACAAACTTCACTTAAAGGTTTATAAATGACATAAAATATAAAAGCAATGAAATATATATAATATTTATCTCTGGCCATAAAATTTATCGCCTCAATGTCGTATTTCAAAGTAAAATGTCGTTTATTCAACTGAAATTACTTTGAGCAAATAGTAAATCTTTGTAACTTTTTATGGACTTGCTTATTTAATTTTTTTTGATATGTTTAATGTGTTGTCATGGTGAATTACGATTTTTTTTGTTAATAGATTATTTTTAACCTTTAAACAGTATGAGGATATTCATTACTAATCTATCTATGTAAGTTTAACTTTATTTATTCAAAATGGAACCACCCAGTACGTAGAATGGAACTCGCCCACGGCAACCGCTTTCCATCAGATGGGCAGTGTGCCTGTCTGTGACTTAAGTGATGTAAAAAATAGCTATGTGGTTCCATTCTACATAAATACGAACTTTTATTACATAGGAAACGTATCTTTAGACTTGAACAAATCGTTAAACTTCGACAAATTTTAACTGCAGAGGATATAATATATATGATATCTAATTCTTTTTATCAGTATTTTCTTACATGGTGCTAAGATTGCGAGCAATGTTCAAATTCCCATTCTCTAGGACATTAGTAAATCAGTGGGTAAAGAAAGTGAGCCAAAAGTTAAAATGTGGTAAAAAGAAAAATGGCGAAGTGGATAATGGGTCGTGTGTAAAGTTGAGTTATAGTTGCCCATCATAATAAAGTGGTAAACTTTTAGCGATGTTCACCTGAACATCAGGCAGCATCACCCACTTTTCGCCAACTATGAAAGGGGGCGAGCCCTAGCTATAATGGGGTCTTTGTGTCATGAGTACATGTTTACTGTAAGATGGAGGATAGCCTGGGATGAAGAAGACGAAAACCATTAATCCCTTCTTCTTCTTCGAGTCAATGGCTAGATCTGGATTTTTAAATTTGGTCGGCCTAGAACTTGGCCGCAGCAATAGCGTCTTCAGTTGCTCTACAAAGGTCGTCGGTAGTACAAGTGACGGGGCACAGCGAGCAAGAAAGCAAATGCGACATGGACTGGGATTGGACCCCTTAATCCCTTTTACGCCACCCACGAGAAGAGATGAGGGTTGCCCTATTCCGGGAACCAACACAGCAATTACATGGTCAATGAAATTTACTTACTACCCATTAAAATCTACCATTTGATAAGCCAATTTACACCCACCTTCACATCAGGTGCGGTCCGAGGGGGGGGGGGGGGGTCACAGGGACATGACCCCCCCCCCCCCCAAACCATGCACGTCATATTGAAAAGTCCCAGTACGAGGGGAGGGGGGGGGTTAAATTTCTTAAGGAATTTTCGAAGTGCCCCCCCCCCCCCCCCCCCAAACTTCAAGCTGCGACCGCGCCTGCTTCACATACTGTAAGTGGGTAGGTACTTACACATACGAAGGTGTAAATTGGCTACCCGGTGGGTGGTACACCCGGTGGGTTGGTACCTTTTGTCACACCACCATCTCATAATGATATTGTTCACCTCACATCTCAAGAACAAAAACTAATAACCTATTGTTGGAACCTTATACCATTACTTTTATAAAACCTCTAAGGCATCGTAAACTGCTGTAAAGCCAACATTATTGGCACATTTGACATGAGCCATAAAACGACAGATAGCCTATACCGTCCCCCGTTTATTTGACAAGCCATTGAAGGCTATCTAGGGTCTTGCCATAAATTTATTGCGATGTTTAACGTCCATTTTATGACATCATTGAAGATTGGTGATAGGCGCGACCTCCTATTGCGTTGAATTTTATGCATCCCCTTTGTTTTTAGACGCGCCTAGTTACCTGCTATTGTTGTCATCAGAGGGGCCGAGTGTAGGCGGATTTACTAATGAGTATAGGCCCTTTTCATGTCAATAATATTGCTTACTAGCATTGCCCAGCGGTTCCATTCGCATAAGAACTGATTCTGTGAGAATATCTGCATAAAAAGCAGCCTATATTACTGAAGGACAGTAACCTTGATGAAAAGACTTTGGAAATTAGTGCAGTAGTTTTTGAGGTTATCGATTATAAACAATCAAATATATATTTTTTAAGTGGGACGGTAACTTCTGTAATGGCGGACACTATTTTTGAACTGCTCTCCAGCTTATCATCAGGCGGGAAGCAGTCAAATTGACGACCTAAATATAAAAAAAAATCATCCTTCCTTAGTGAATGCTCAAGGTTAAACCTAATGCTAAATGTTTCAAGTGCCAAAATTTCGAGTCTGTAAGTCCAGTTGTTTAGGCTAATTTTTTCAGTCTAGACATGTATTTTCATCCAATCACAGTGTTGTATTATGAAGTTTACTTCTTGAAATAATTGTAATATTTTTACGTTCATATTTGTTCTTTTTGTGCCTATACATAATAAACGAAATTGATTCTTTGATTCATCTTCTTACACTTTGGATCCTGAATCGGCTCTCCTGAATACTTCTCTTTTCAATGATTTGGTTTATCATGAATTTTACGGAAACGACTTCTGTCTAACCCCCAAACCCCCAGAGGAAAACCTTTGGCAGAACCTCGTTCATTTACCAGAAGATGTATCAACTTGCTTGACTTGGCCCTGAAGACTCGCTTGGGCCCATAAATTCTTCTCCCCGTATTAATTTACAGCCAAGCCGCTAAAAAGTAGATACCAAGTCTTCTCGTCCACTTTCATTAGAAATCGCATGCGGTGAGGTTGCCATGCGGAATACAAGCTCACTTCTGAAATCAGGTAAATGCATAAATCTACCAATTCAATATCAATGCAGAAGAATATGCATGGGTATCTTATTTGATTTTAAAATAAAAGAAATCGCCTGGAATAAGAGCTTCCAGCGGCCTTACCACCACCAATCCACCTAATCCACCCAAGTCACAAATCCACTGCAACCTGTTATCACGTAGAACGCATACCTAGTAACCCAACGTACTCGGCATTGGTACGATAAATTCAGCCTCGTAAACTTTTGACATAAAACTCGGTCCGCACTGCGGCTACCGCCAGACTGTGACGTCATTCCACTTGGATCCTGCGATACACTTTATTGTTATACTTAGATAAGAGATAAGCAGAAAAAGTCCAACTAGTCTAACCTATTAATAACTACAGAACTTCGATAGGTATCGTCAATGGCAGTCGCTTCAGTCTTTCCACACATCCATCTATCCATAAATTCGTCAGGAAGAAATAAACTTGCAAATAAAGGGCACTGAAAGTACCACAGGATGTACACAATCACACACACATCACATTGACTTGGTTTTTGCGTAAATGTGGTTGATACCAGCTTAACGAGCTGAGAATATAGACTACACATCCTAGGGGGCTGTCCATTAATCACGTGATGTTTTTTTAGCAATTTTCTAACCTCCCCTCCCTCCCCCATGGTGATACGTGGTGATGTTTTAGACTACTCTCCCCCCTACCCGCCTAGCCAAAATCACGTGTATTTTTTTATTTAATATTTAATGCTACGAAACTAAGAATTGTGAGAAAAATCACCAGTTATAGGAAAAAATAAATACACGTGATATCCCAAAATACCCCTCCCTGCCCCTAGTGATATTTCGTGATGTTTTCTGACCCCCCCCCCCCCCCTGTTTAGCCTCAAGTGAATAATGGACAGCCCCTAGCTGCTACTTCTATACTACGTTATATTATGAATATGAAGGTTAGTGAAGAAGTTTGTTGCTCAATTACGCTCAAACGGCTGAACGTATCTGGCTGAAATTCTACGATATTCGAGTTATCTAGACCTACAGTTACCTAGATACATTTTCTTTTGTAAAAAGATTTTGAATAAAGTACTGTTTGACACCTCTGGTGTTGCATACGTCCATAGGCCACGGTAACCACTTTCCATCAGGTGGGCCGTGTGCTTATCTGCCACCTAAGTGGTATAAAAATATGTCTCACTGTATATTAAACTAGAAATAATAAGTAATAACAACCGCATTACCGCGACACTTTAACCAAGGTGTTTTGCGTTCCATCTCCTCCAAATACATACCTAACTACTATCGTAATCGTATCGTAAATGTAATGAGAACACGGAGTTTTACGATTGGCAGGCTTCACCCGCACACACGCTCCCAGTAGGCAGGCGGCCAATCGCAATGCTACATGCTCTCGTTACGTTAACGATACGATTACGATAGTTGTTCGTGCTCACCCCACAGTACAAGCAAACATAATTCTAATCGAATCCTATACATTCAACATTCTATTCTACAATACAAACGAATTGACACTTGTCTTGTCTAGGGGGCTGTTCATTAATCACGCGAGGCTCAATAGAGGGGGAAGGGAGTCCGGAAAAAATCACGATATATCACGAGGGGGAGGGAGGGGTGTATTGAGATATCACGTGTATTTATTTTTTCTCATAAAGTGCGATTTTTTTGGTCACGGTACTTAATTTTGTAGAATTAAATAATAATTAAAAAATACACGTGATTTTGGTTAGGAGGGGGGGAGGCGGGGGGGGGGGGGGTTTGTAATCTAAAACCTCACCACTCACCACGTATCACCATGGGGGAGGACACGAACTACTGAACGGATTTTGATGCGGATTTTCATTCTAATCAGCAGGCACAAGCTGTAAGAACGTTTCGGACGTTCGAACGAACTCGACAGCTGAACCCGCGGTGAGATATCAATTTCGCATGCTGTAAATTTGGTGACGTGAGCATAAGTCGACAGTGATGTACTTATGTCTATGTGCTCGACAACTTGCGGACTTGAAATCTCACCGTGGATTCAGTGGGGTGAGCACGAACAACTATCGTAATCGTATCGTGAACGTAACGATAGCACGGAGCATTGCGATTGGCAGGCTTCAGGCAGGCGGCCAATCGCAATGCTCCGTGCTCTCGTTACGTTCACGATACGAATACGATAGTTGTTCGTGCTCACCCCACAGTTGTCGAGTGCGTTCGAACGTTCGAAATCTTCTTACAGCATGTGCCTGCAGGTTAGATAGAAACGTAATTAAAAGAAACAGATTCGAAATCGGTTTATCCGTTTGGGAGCTACGATGCCACACTTCAAACTTATAACACCCCTCTTTTTTGTCGGGGGTTAAAAATAGGGTAAGTACAGGTGTTTTCCAACGGTAACCTTTTTTATCTCTCAATCCAGTTTTATACGGAATCCTGAAATCATGAGTCAGACTCGTAATTGACCATACTACGCCATATTGAGAAGTTACTTGTTATACCCACACATAAACATAAATAATCATACAATTCATTCAAGTCTATGAGGAAAGAACCGAACAATAAAAACCAACATCTTTCCAAAGGTAATCATTTATAATTACAATCATTACATCTGCTTGCTTTACCAAGTAAGATAAGTTGACAATATTCTTTGTACCTTTTATCTACCTATCTCCCACTTTTTAACCATGACATATCGACAAATAAGTTTTAAAACTTTACAATAGTTGTAACAAACAATAAGCTGTAAGTAGCCGTACCTATTCAACACACGAGGGGACATTACAACACTATCTTCAGTTTAAAAGCATGAAGAACCATGACCAAGTGTACCTACCACCTCTGAATAGGATTTTTATCGTCTACGGAGCTGTCAGTACAAAGGGAAGCCGTAAAAGACGTAAAAGTCGTAAAACCAAAGTGTCCGCATGATGCACGACCTCCTGGCTTATACTTTATGACACTAGTGTTGTGCCACATCGATTATGATTCTTAATTCTTGTTTATCGTTGGTCGATTGTTCTTTATTGATGTGTTTCGATTTCGTTAGTGTTGTTTCAGTTTTAGATTCGTTACGGTTTCGTTAATGGCTGCAGACTTTGTTGCTTCTTTGTTCTAAAATACGGTTAAGTACAAAAGACTATTTTGTAATGGTGCAAAACCGTGTTATCTTATTCAGAAATCGGTCGTAATGATTTCTCGTAGTGTGTAACCCACAGCAGCAAAAGGCAGGCTTCAAAGGCTTCGTCAATAATATTCTCAGCTTGTATGTACGTTTTTTATAATAAACAGTAATATTTTTGTCAGTTATAACTGGTGTTTGTGTAACCTTTACAAGAGAATTCTTGAATTAAAAGTACCAAAAAAGAACCTAAAAGACGTATTAACCATATTGAGCCGCGGGAACGCGCTGGATGCGAGCCGCTTCCAACCGGTCTTATTGGAGATCTATAGGGGAGGCCTATGTCCAGCAGTGGACTTCCTATGGCTGAAATGATGATGATGATGAACCATATTGGGATAAGCTGAAACAACATCTTTCCTTATACATACATACACAAATATTTTACACGTTAAGTATACATACACATATAAACCTACGAAAAAATCTTATGAATATTATGTTGCCTATGGTATCTTTATAGAGTACGCCTACTCTGTGTTTTGAATGTGGAACGATTTTGGTCGTGGAATGTGGAGTGATATTAATATTTTATTGGTAACTTGAAATGAATATTATTGGCATGACCTAATTAATAAATGCGCCATTGTTGTCATCAGGTCGGAAGTGTTTTAATACCTTCACCCGTAACTACATAACTATGTATGTATGTCAGCGAATATTGAAAGTCTAATGACTGATGATGATGGCATTTCTAGAAGATTACTCACCGTCCTTTGCCTAGACTGCAATACAGTTTTATTAACTAAACTAGCACCCGCCCGCGACTTCGTACGCGTGGAGTTAATTACTTCAAAAACATAAGACTTTCATAAAGATTTCCAACCCCCATTTGAGCATCTTAGGAGCGAAGTTTCGTAAAATATAAAAACCTCATGATGGCGTCACCAGTATAGGAGTACGGACGCCCAAGACCGTGTGATGGTGTAGGAAAAGCCAAAAGGCGGACCCTGAGCTTCGAGTTCATCCCAGCTTTAGGTATAATCAGAAAAATACGTCTCCATGTTGATGATAATGAAATAATTTCTAGAAGATTAGTCATTCTTCTAAAGGCTCATTTAGACGGGAAGAGTTTCTCGCACGTTTCGGTTCGAGAAATCCTACGCGACTAACGCTAGCAATAATCGCCATACCACTATCGTATCAAAGTGTTTACACACAGGCAAACACTAATTTCTCGCCTACGATTATATCATACGAGATTCGCAAGTGACATACCGCCTATGTAAAAATACGATTATTGCTTTAAAGTTCAGTTTAAACGGACACTACCAATAGTTAATTGCGAGGCGATTCTCGCCAGCGTAGACCCGTAGACGAGTGAGCTCGAAAAGTTCTTGCAGGCGAGGAACTCTCTTCGTCTAAATGATCCTTTTTAAACAAATGTCGTAATATTAAGCTTTCGACTTCTCAGTACTTAAAGTTAAACAACAGCGGCACTTCAGTGTTGAATAACATTGTTTATAACATTCACATTATTTGTTATTGTTACATAACGTAAATAAACTGCACTTGATAACATGCTTGACACTTTCGAGTACCGAATAGTTCAGAGAAGCGGTTGTTTAAAACGGTTAAGTTGAATTTTGATAATGCTGTTAGTTCTGGGAAGAATGGGCGTGGGAAATAAAAAAATCCGACTGCTGTTAAAAAATCGAAACATACAAATTAACATATTAACTTATTCACTACATGTACCAATTTATTCTGTTAATTTGGTCTCCAAACCTCCAACACTGGCCGTTATAGTACCTAATGTCATCCGGTGGAAGTAACCGATCATCAAACCTATAAATTACAAGCAGCAACCAGCCGTGGCTGGACACAACCATTGGCTCTGTATGCTGACACTTTAATAAGCACTCCTTTACAAAGGCGCGGGCTAATGACTATAGTTCGAAGTTGCTGATTAAAACACAACCTACGCATACGCACATGATTTCTGTCAAATGTGACAATAATAATTAGTTTGTAGTTGGCGAAATTAGGGGGTTAGTTACATGTCTGTCAGTCCCATTGCTAATTACGGAGATATGTTATTAGTGCCGATATGTTAGTGTCCGAGGGTGTAAGTGCACTTATACAGGTCACCTTTGGTGCCTTTATCAATCTCACCTGCTAGACAGTGTACCTTTTTTATGTGGTACACGTCAATTTGACCACCTCGCCTGATGGTAAGCTGAAGGCAAAGTTTTAGGAAGGTCACCATTACAGACACGTATCATGTTACAATGGTAGCACTCAGCGTGACGACCTCATCGGATGCTTTTTCACGCCCCGCTCAAAGGACCCGGGACCGTAGGAAGAAGGAAACACGTGAGCTGTAAAGCACCGGACAGGATTCTATGTAGAATGTAATAGAATATTTATTTCATTTATTAAAACACTACTTACACTAGTTACTACTGTTGCCCGCGAATCCGCCCGCGTGGATGTCAGTTATCGCGACCAAACATAGTCCATGTGCTTTGGCAAGGTCTAATCTATCTCTATACCAAAATGTCATCAAAGTCGGTTATGTAGTTTAGGCGTGAAAGCGTAACAGACAAGCAGAGTTGCTTTCGTATTTATAATAGGTACTAGCTTTTGCCCGCGGCTTCGTCCGCGTGGATGTCGGTTATCGCGACCAAACATAGCCTATGAGATTAGACCTTGAGAAAGGACTTCTCAAGGTCTAATCTACCCCTATACCAAATTTCATCAAAATCGGTTCAGCGGTTTAGTCGTAAAAGCAAGACAGACAGACAGACAGAGTTACTTTCGCATTTATAATATTAGTAGGGATTGGTGTGAATATTTTTAGACTAACTCAAATTGTTCTCTCCTTGTCTCCAGCGGTGCCCCTGGAAACGTTAGTGGAGAACTGTAACAAGCTCCTGGACAAGTTCCACTACTCCTGGGAGATGATGCCGTTGGTGCTGGTCATCCTCAACTACGCAGGAGACGTGGACGAGGCTTCGAGGAAAATTGATGAAGGTAAGTCGTCAAATCACTGGCTACAGCGATTGTATGGCAAATGCGAAGTATCTTTATTTTATTAAAAATAAATGTGTTGGGTTAACCAGTGTTATTTATTATTATTATTATTTATTTTTCGTATAAATATTAAATTATGTGTTTATTTTTCGAATATAATTAGAATTAAGTGGTAAATAATATGAAATTAATCCTATTTCCACAGTCCTAAAAATAAAGAAGAAGACAGTACTAAAAATAATATTAAATTTGAATTATAAATACTTTATCATAATTTTATATTTATAGATTACCTAATTTATGAGTATAATATAATAATTCACATAGTCCACTATAAAAATATTGAAGCGTAGGCAATAAATATGTAGCGCTACCGGTTATTTTTTTTAAATAATACTAAATTGATAATATTATGTAGATAGGTACCTATTATATAATTATTCATACTTTTTATTAAAATAAATTACGTTTATTCTTCCATTGAATATATCAATAAATTAAATAGGTACCGGATTCATATTTATGTATACTTTATTTAATTATGATAATGATTTATATACTTATGAATATAAATATATCATTATGAGCCTGTATTTAAAGCAGATAATAATAATATTAAAATTAAATGTATCATTTATTATTTATAATTTTAATCAGTGGTTAACCAAACACTAAGTTGATTTAAAAACTATAAATTAAAACTATATAAATTATACATTCAGCATAATTATACAGCCTATCACGTTATTTTTTGTGAATTATAGATATTACATAATGATATAAAAAATATTATAAACCCAATCAACATTATATTAATAGAGAAATAATGCTAAAAATATAATTTATGTTTATAATTCTTGTGTATACTACAGTTTCATATATCATAACGTGATACGATGATATAATAGATAAAACTAACAACTACCAAAGTTGTTTTAATTTATAGTTTTATTTTGTTGCTTAGCGACTTGTTTTAATACAACGAGGATCTTTTACTGCTTAATATTTGAAAAATATATTAAATAACATATTATCAGTTTTTTTTGATGAGAATTTTAATGCAGCAATTTTATTTGATGAGAGAACGAATCATAGGTATTTTCTTGAAAACAGCAAAATATCTTCTTGTATTCTAGAACACTGCATTTGAAAAGTAGGCCTAGAAACATTTATTTACTATTTATTTATATCATTAATTAAATAGACTTCTTAACCTTTTAAAAGTTGTTCAATTTAATCAATTAGCACATTCGAATAGGTACCTATCGAGTCAGAGCCCGTCAACCCTCAATGCTCTCGTTTCGTGCCCATTGACCCCTTATTCATAATGCTTAATTTCATTTTGCAGTTACCGTATAGACTTTACATCAACCTGTTTATTACTCCGATCAATAAATATCAAAAAATATAAATGTAACTGTAAAAAGTTGATATGCCCACAGTCAATATTATGTCGCATTATTCAATGATGCCTTCACGGCTGTCTTAGTTGTCAAACTAGTTGAAAAACGTCTAACAAGTACCACCAGCGTGTACCTTTTTTAACATAGCAAAGATGTAGACTTGATAGAATGGATACCATTTCAGGTACAGTTAATTGTACTGTGAATATTCCCTTCAAAGATTTATCTGTCGTGATTGATTTCAAAATTTCAGAAAAGTGACCAATTAATGGCATTTTCTAACTCGCACTTTTCCTGTAGACACACTAGCAAATATACCTTTTTTACGTGGGGTATCTCCCTTCGCGGTCCGTGGGGATGAATAATTGGTTATGTTAAATTCGAACTGACTAAAACAGCACACAGTCTCGGGTCTCAGATACTAGGGTGTAAGGTGGTCCTAAGTACCTACTTAGCGAATATACCTAGTACGCAATTATGTCTGTATTTTTTGTAAGTTGACCCATGTTGACATTCTGTCTAGAATTCTCGTAATTAAGCATAAAAAAATGTTTGCAATGCCACAATGAAATTTCTGTCTACTGTTTATTTTCACATCCCCGTTGTCCCCTAAGGGAGACAACCCTGTCGCTGTCAATCATTCACTTGACAGTCAACGGTCACGACAGTTGCCTAAGTAAAACCTTCCGCGTGAAGTTCACAACAATCAATTTTGCCAATTACAAAGTATTGTCTCTAATTTCTGTGGTTTATCGACGCCGTCAGAAATAATTAAAGGTCTACAAATAATTTTCTTGACTGTCATTAAAACAATCTAAAACTGATGCCAGTAGCAAAAGGTAATATCTTCAATTGTCTCATTATTATAGATAGTTATATCGTATATTAGATGTGTGGTTGTGTCTCGCAATTTCCAATTTCACATTCAATAGCATTCCCCAAAAACTAGGCTATCAACCAAATTAAGAATTTTTCAAATGGCACTTGTAGCTAACGCATTAAACTAACAAACCACCTTGTTGTATTAGTATAAATTTTCTTCTATTCAAACTATCGATAGATAAAAATTTCTTTGACTACATAATATTGAAATATCATTTTTATCAGTAGCATAACACACAGCCAAAGAAATAGCTGTACAGTTTTTACATGTTTTTTTTGTAAGTATCTTTGACCAGTAATAATGTTTCTAGAAATTTTCGAATGCAGTATTCTGTTTTGTGATTGTGTGCAATGCGACAGTCCACACTACGCGGCATAATTGTCCACAGGGAAGATGATTGTCAACGAGTACGCGCGGAAGCATAATCTGAACGTATTCGACGGTCACGAACTCAGGAACTCGACACGCCAGTACGGACTTTAATAGTAATACATAGTTTTTGCCCAAAAACACACAAATAACACACACGAACTGGCAGTGACAAATTTTGTTCTAGATATTTTTGTTTTTTAGAGTTTGGTACATATTTTTGGGTTCATGTTCGGTTTCAAATATTTTGATTTGGTTTTTTATTCATTTCCAATAAGTTGAAGCGCAGTTCATTTTTTGTGCCTACTATGACAAGAAATTTTAATTTTGGAGCTTGGTTTGTAAGGATATTTTTTTGAAATATTTAAGTGTTTCTCTCTCTTTCTCTTCAGCATCTTAAATTAATGCGTAAATGGTTATATTTTTTTAGGCACAGTCAACATGTCAATAGATTTTTAAAATAATATTCTATTTATACCTTTTTTAATATTTTTCTGCTGTTTTCTAAACAGATTTAAAATATTTCGCGTACAATTTTTCTTTTTTTAATATCATGTGTTTCAAATTAGAATCAAGTTTGTCACTTTCAGCATAATTAGAAAGCAAACATACGCACACTACATGCACAACATGTCACATTAAAATTTATACATATACACTATACGTTATACATGTACACACTATACAATAAATGACTACTAAAACTTATAATGTAGATGCTATGAAAACAATTTCAAAAGCATCTTATAAATCAATAGATATTGTTTAAGATGTCTAATGTGATTATGTTCACTCGCACATTCCAAGTGCTTAAGCATAAACATATCGTATTCAATATCATAATTAACTTGGCGATGACTGACAAAACCGTAATTTAACTACGTCTGAAATGCACGGTGCGCATAATATTAACACTTACATCTACACAAACATCACACATTGTTATGTGTGCACTGTGCACACACGTATGAACATTTACACACATCTACACATATTTATCATACACATCGTGATGTGCACACACACATAAGATAGTAACAAATAAGGATACTTAATAGCAATAACAATTAGTAAACGTTCTATTTAGTTTGGTCAAGCTCAGAATAGACACAAGTTGCGTCTGATCAGGCGCAGACAAAATAATAGTCAGTCAGGTGACTAATCCTCCGGTGTTGTTTAAATAGACAAGACCACTATAACAATATTTAATCTGAAGTTGTCTGCATATTACGTTGTCTGGAGATGGCTTTTGAAGTCATTCGTAACAGTATATTTCTTAAAATGTATCATAATTTGTGTCGTGATTAGTATCGTATAATATTTTCTTTAATAGGTAATTTCCAAATATATAATTTATATAAATTATGAGCAATTATGGTCACATTTGCCCCGGGTACGGTGAGGGGCGGGTTAATAGAATAGTTACGCATTATGTGGACTGTATAATTTTGACTTTGTCATACTTATATTACATGTAATGAAAAAAATGTATTATCTACATTTTTTGTGTATAAACAATTTTCAAAAATCAGTTTTAACTAGCCTAACAGATATTATGCGCTATCTAAAATCGAAGCAAGCCGATCTTGGCCGGATTATCATTCTTCTTCACAACATGATGTCAGATCAAAAGCGGAATAACAATATAGATTATCTATATATTATATAAAATATATAAGTACTATATATAACATGTATAAAACGTTTATGACGACGTATTATAATAGTGCGCGAACAATATGCACAGTATTTTTATTATCATGTTTTGTATGACAAAGACAAATGTCCATCGATTTTGGCACTGACTTAACAAAGCATAACAATAATTATAGGCGTATATTTTAGTCTGTGGATTTTTAGATAGGTACTTGACATTTCTGGAAGCAATAAAAAAAGGAACTAAGAAATGTGTATTCTGAAAATGCGGACATTTTTGGAAAAGGGTATTTTAGGATACTAAAAACTTTTACGATGATATTTTTTGGTTCTAAAAAATAAGTACTGTTTTAATATTATTATAGTTATCGGAAAATTTAACAGTTATCTGTTGCAAATTATACATATTTGGCATGTGCTCGTGATACTATGTTAGTGAAAATTAAACAATTTTTAATAAAATAAATTATTAATTAAAGTCGCCATAATTATTTTGAAATAGATAGATGCACAAAAAGTAACATACATTCAAACACACACACACGCACACACATACAAACACACACACACACACACACACACACACACACACACACACACACACACTTAAAATCATACTCCCCTGTAGTCGGGTAAAAATTATTCAGTGAATCCACTTCTTATAAATACAATTCTATTGAATCTTTAATTTGAAACTCACGTCTCATCAAGCATACTATACATCGAGAAAACTCGTCAAATACAAAACGAAACTGAATTTCAATCTCTGTTTTTTTATTTTATTTTTTTAAAATTAGAGATAGATAATTATGTATTACATCTGCTAAAGCCACTATGACCCAAACTTCATAATTGGCCATCGTTCTTACCTGTGTTGGGAGCATGCGCTGACATACTTTCAGCTTTTATAAAATGACGAAGGTCTGGCGTTCACGGGCTCTTAGTCCCTACAGTTAGGTTTCAAAATTCTTTAACGCATTGTTTAAATTCTGCGTCTTGTTCCAAAATTCCCGCCTCCACCAGGAACCGTGACACAATTTTTTTAAACAGCTGGCAGAGAACGCAATGAATTATGCAATGGAATACTTATCGGTTAATTTGAACCATCTCAGTTGCGAAGTCAGTATTGTGGAAGACGAGATCTGTGCACGCTCGCGGCTAAATCGGCCAATTTACTACATGCAAACGTTCCGTCTGTGTACCAATTCCACGAAACTGTTCTTTAGTTGCAAATTAAATAATTTCTACGTTTATTTAAAAGATTCTAAATATATATCGTAATATAATATACGTTTAAAAAGGGCAGGTCGAAGTACTCGAAACCGGTAGGCTTGCATGAAAGGATTATTGATAGTAGAGGAAGCTCGTGAAGTATGCAAGCATAGAAGCACCATTAAGTCTTGGAATTCCTTACCAGTTCACGTGTTTCCCTCCTCCTACAGTCCCGGGTCCTTTAAGCGGGGCGTGAAAAAGCATCTGATGAGGCCGTCAAGCTGAGTGCCACCATTGTAACACGGTACGTGTCTGTAATGGTGACCCTCTTTTCAGAGACTTTGCCTTCAGCCTACCTTCAGGCGAGGCGAAGTCAAATTGACGTGTCCTATATAAAAAAAAAGAATCAAATGGCGGGCCGCTGTCTCTGCTTACCCCGGAGGGTAATAGGCGTGATCGTATGTATGTATGTATAATTTATGCATTTACATATTTATTACCTAAAACATACTGTGCCGTAATTCAGTCCTAAGTTATCTTCCAATCAATTTACACAATAATTAGTAACTTTTTGCCTTGCATAAAAAATAACAAAGTAACCCAAGAGACGTTTATATTTCAAATAACAACACACATCGTTCATCGAATTTATATTCATTTAATCGATCATTTTTCGTTCTGAAATAGGTACTTATTTGAATTTGAAAATATAGTTATCTGGTAGCATGATTGTCAATTGTTTTTTTATTGAGGCGTCTTATTGTAAATTGTGTTGTGTCGCAATTACAATGAATTTAACTCGAGTAATTTTTCGCTTTATGATTTTTTATTACCAATTATTTACTAAGTATATTCGTTTCGTAAGCCATAGCAAAAATCGTTGAAATAAGTATACTTGCTTGGTTTTAAAATTGAATAAATGAGCGTGGTCTAATTTTTTTACTAATAATATATGTACGTCAATGTTATTAATTTGATATTTGCCCATTTATATGAATGTGAATGACAGAATGAGAAAAAAACATCTTAGGAATGAAACTGTTACAAAGTCTTATTTCTAACACTTTTTTCAATATATTTTAACAATTACAATAGATATTTAATGGTTTATTGACCTTCGAAAATGCATATTCAATAATCAAGCAGATGTCCCTTAGGTTATGAAATTATACATACAGCCTAGTGGTTCAAACTAACATATGGACTAAGATACTAGATACAAAAGAATATATTATGTTCGTTATCCATACAAAAAATACAAAGTAATTATCTAAATTTATGTTCTGACGATAATAGGAGCTGTTACTAGTAAGATTATAATTAAAATACTACTATTGTATATATTCATTTATTCTCAAAATAATTTCTATGGCATGCTTTACAAAAAGGTTGAGGCCACTGAAAAGGCGAGTCTTTATTAATTAAATATTCATGTTGTTTGCAATATCATCTATCTATCTATCTATACTATTAAATAATTGTAAAGTGGTCGTGTCTGTACATTGGAGATATTAAAAAAAAAATACGTGGGTTATGTTATGTTAACGATACTGAACACGAAAATATTTTTTTTGAATTTCCTGTCTGTTTGTCTGTTTGTCCGCGATGGACGCAAAAACTACTAAACAGATTTTGATGCGGTTTTTTTCGTTAGAAAGGGCTTACTCAGACTTAAAATCTTACGTTTGTTTGATCGCAATCGGTTTTTTTTTTTTTATACCACTTAGGTGGCAGACAAGCACACGGCCCACCTGATGGAAAGTGGTTACCGTGGCCTATGGACGTATGCAACACCAGGGGCGTCACAGATATATGAGCAATGGTCGCGTTAACCGAGATGCACGCGGGCGGAGCCGCGGGCGGAAGGCTAGTATCCAAATAATTTTGTGTAAATACGATTCTACAACTTCATCATCCTCCTGCCCTTATCCCAAGTTTATTTGGGTCGGCGCGGCGCAACAATTGTATGCTTTTTCCATTTCCACTTTTGTGTAAATACGAAGTAATACCCGCGATTCTGCCCTTTGGATGTCGGTCGCGATCTTTGGTCATATCTCCGTTTCTACTTAACCAATTATTACAATCAAAGGTCCAAGATCTTTGTAAAAACAAAAATTACATCGATTCGGTAGTTATTGCGTCCATCGCTAATAAATAGACAAGAATTACAAAAAAATTGTTCAACGCTGTTTGTGGGCCGTCGGTTGCCGAAAGTGAGATTAACCTAGACATATCACTCGCTTCTGAGATGGTTCTTAGAGATTTTTTCTGCCGGCAGATGATTAGTTTAACGCTGTTTGTGGGCCGTCGGTTGCCGAAAGTGAGGTTATCCTAGACATCACCCGCTTCTGAGATGGTTCTTAGAGATTTTTTCTGCCGGCAGATGATTAGTTCAACGCTGTTTGTGGGCCGTCGGTTGCCGAAAGTGAGGTTATCCTAGACATCACCCGCTTCTGAGATGTTCTTAGAGATTTTTTCTGTCCGCAGATGACGCTACCATCGATTTTTTTCTAGCCGCTAGTTCTTTTGTATTATTCACACGTCGTTTTCGTGGCCCCGTTTTTATCAAGCCCCGCTTCTTGTGCATTGAGACGTTACGTTGGTGGGGCGATTATTCCATTAAGGTAATTGAGAATCCCTACGGCGATATTTGTGGTGTTGTCTAATAGACAGTAATAGTAGGTAGTGAATTTATTTAATTGTTACAAAATGGCGAGAGGCAGTTTTTTAATTATAGGTTCAGCATAGCCTTGTATTTTTTCTGTTTAATGTATAATGACAAAATTATGTAAAATCGTATTCTTACCAAATAGGTTTAACTTAAAATAAAATATGTATGTTAAATTATTCAATTAAGTATACTTTATAGCGTTTTTAGTCGTATCTGGATTAATTAATAAATGTTAGCTCCAATGTCCTTGCGAATAGTGCCATAACTCGATTTAAAGGCCTGACAGACATCTATAATCAAGGTAAACCATCTGGTAGCGACTTTTTATAAAAACACATATTATACAAATAAACTAAGCTAACTAACTGACTGACTAGTGATTCGATTTCGGATTTTGGTCTTCAAAATAAGTTTCTAAACTGAAAAATATTAATAAACCGAGTCTTTAAATAATAGACACATCAAGATTGTATACGTTTAATTAAGTACCTAACCGAATGGAGTATAGCTGTAATATTATAGAAAATAATACGCATTACAAAATTGCTACGCAATTATTGCTCTTTCAATAAGGGCGGCAAAGTTGCATGTTTACGTTTAATTAAATACCTAACCGAATGGAGTATAGCTGTAATATTATAGAAAATAATACGCATTACAAAATTGCTACGCAATTATTGCTCTTTCAATAAGGGCGGCAAAGTTGCATGTTTACGTTTAATTAAATACCTAACCGAATGGAGTATAGCTGTAATAGTATAGAAAATAATACGCATTACAAAATTGCTACGCAATTATTGCTCTTTCAATAAGGGCGGCAAAGTTGCATGTTTACGTTTAATTAAATACCTAACCGAATGGAGTATAGCTGTAATAGTATAGAAAATAATGCGCATTACAAAATTGCTACGCAATTATTGCTACGCAATTATTGCTCTTTCAATAAGGGCGGCAAAGTTGCATACCTACTCGTACGACAGGTTCTTTAAAAAAAAAAAAGTAAAATAGTTCATGCTTTACAGCAGGATATAAGCTATAAATAAAGCTATCTGCAATTCTAATGCAATTTTTAGCATTTCCCGCTTTCCCGCCATTGAAATGGCGCAAAGCGGGAAATATTTGTTATTCTTACACGCCTCAGTGTATTTACACGTAAACTTAACCCGTGTCACATGCGAAATATGAAATTTAAAGGAAGTAGTCCGCAACCGAAAAAGAGGATATTCGAAATTCAAATGTAGCCATTTAAGAATTATTGGGTAAAATTAAACTAAAAAAAAGTAATCTAAAGACACAAAAAATAACTCTCTAGTCAAATTAGCCTCTAGTCTCAGTAGTTCGGTTGCTAGTCCGGCTGATCGGACTACTGCAACTTTTCAGTAGCAGTAGTCCGGTTGTCAAACGGAAAGTTACTTTTTATTAAACGTCAAACAGTTAGCTCTGATTTGTATGAAATAAAAAAGAATGAGGTCATACTTTTAATTGTCAAATAAATTAATACAAGTTGGGCGGATGATTAAAACTAAATAAAAATGAGAAAATAAAAACAGACGCAACTTTTACCGCTCTTTTAACATTTTTATATTAGAGATAAGCTCAGTTGAATAATAACTTATATTATTTTAGGCAAAATATGTACATAATTCGTTTAATTTTATGAGATGTGACGGACGGCACATCAAAGGTAAAATGTCTTATTTTTAAAAATTTTGTCATTTTCTTGTCCAATTGAATTTATTCATCTGTCGTGTGCGTACTCATTAGAAGGCGGTAGAGAAGTGCGTGGAATATATCATTACGCTACTGAACACGTTTTACTTCGAAGCACAATAGCTCATCGATCAGTCAGTGGGTAATAATAGCTAACAATTATAGGTATTACCCATTACCATAACTTGTATTTTGTTGTTCTAGTGGCGCAGTTTGATATGAAAACCGATAAACTCAATACAAATTCAATTATTATAAAAATACAGTAACATGGTGGTCAGCAACGAAAGTAATTTGACAAATTGAAATTGCAGTACACCTAAACACAAAGTCGAGCCATCAGATGCTGAAATACAACAAAGAATTTAATAGTTTCCGAGCATTATGTTATTTTGAAATAAAAGCTTTTTTAAAATGTTTCTTAATAGTTACTTTTTCGTGTGGTGACGGAGAAAGAATACATGTATCATCACCCCATCTCATCCTAAGGGTGTCGTAAGAGGCGACTAACGGAAAAATACGCAAACGATATCACTGCGAGAGAAGGGAAACTTGAAATAAAACCCTGTACCAATCCGTCTGGCCAGCAGCGTGGGAACAGTAGGCCAAGGCCTCCCAACGTAGGGAGAGGCCACGTCCAGCAGTGGACTGCGATAGCTAATTGATTGATTTTTTCGTTGCTGACCGTACATTGTAATTGTTTTACGTTCCGTATATAGGTAGTATGAGTGGCGTATCACACATTTTATACATTGTGTTACATTGCAAATTCAGTTTCGTTTACACTTTACGCACACATGTCACACAACAAATTTGTTGCACCGATAAGTGAGCAAGTCATCACATCACTTGGTGTATGAAGTATCGCTATTAACCAGTCGTGATTTCAACTTTGCAGTGACCGGACGAGGGTGGCCAAATTCGAAATTTAACCAGTGACATTCGAATTTCCCCATCGTAGTGTTGTGCCAGTGTCGATATTATTTTATTTTTCTTTTTGTAGGAAAATGCTGGAAATTAATAATACTAATATAAGTGGTGTACTATCGTCGTCGATGAAGTTATTTTGCGAATGATACTTTGTTTTACAAGTGCCGTGTTATGTGTGGACGCATGCTGTGCGATGCTGTGCGATACTGTGTTGCTAGCGTCAATGGACATTATTGTTACGACCTACGGTGTACGGGTGAGTTGTTTTTCATTCATTCCGAGCGCTTCAATAGAGCCCAAGATGATTCTAATTCTTTTGAAGTGGCTATTGAATCGATCCTTTATTTTATAAGAATGCTTTTTACTATCGCACTCGTTAGTTTGTTGTTTTTATTGTGTATTTAAAGGTTATAACGAGTTGAAAGTATTTGTGTTGCAATTTGGACGTGTTCTAATTCAATAAATGATAAATGATAACATATCCTAATGATCTAATTCAATAACATAACATATCCAGGTTGAATTGCACTGTTCTCATATTGTAAGTTGCATTTTATGTTAGTGCATAAAATAAAATGCCACTTATAAAACAAGACAATTTGCTTTGCGATGGTACTTTTTATTACGTTAACAGGGAGTCGGATGAATGCAATCCGTCTTGATTCAACTTTATTACGATATTTTTATAATCGTTGCAAGTTGTGAGTTTATATTGTAACTTCGAAGTTTTATTACCACACTATAAAATTGACTTTGACTAGCCTTTTTATACGGGCAAACATAATTTCGACTGTCGGTAAAAATTTGTAAAATTGTATGTGCGGAAATAGTACATTATGGTACAAGTGAGCAACGTTGGTGATTACCGCCGAGGCGCCATTGAGACCCGAGCCGCCAGGCGAGGGTCTTAAGACAGCCGAGGACGGTAATCATCATGCTCACACGTGCCATACGACATTTTACAACACACTTGCGAATAAAATAATACTACAAATACTAAATAAACAATACTACAAATTAATTAGTTTTCCTATGCGCGCGCATTTAACAATGGCGGTCGACCATATTTTAAAAAAAATGAGGTTTGAACTTAACTTTTTTTTACTCTGTTTTTTTTTCAATACTTAGAGAAAAAAAAAAGTTAAATTTGAGTGAAAATTTTGTTTATTACACAAGTATTACAAGTTGAAATTATTTATTTAAATACGAAAATGCATCAAATGACCATACAATAGGCGTATTAATTTATTTGTACTATTAAACACGTTATTTTTTGTATCAAAACTTTTTTAAGAACATAGACAATTATAGACACTTCCTATGAAATTTAAAAAAGAATCTATAACTCACTTTTGTGAATAATAGCAATGAAAAAGTCACAGTTTTATAATAGGTGTCTTTCCGTGCTTAATTGCGGTAAAATAATATCACATTTATGAGCAGGTGTGTTGTAAAATATTTTATACCTATTATTATTCACCTTATTTCAGGTTTTACAATTGACTATATTATAACAACTATAACTACTTTATTAAGTTATAGTGAAACTAATGAATATCAAAATGATTACCATATATTACTTAAACACTGTATACCTAATAATTTTAGGGTTACATCGATATTTTTCTCAAATTAACTTTCTTATTCATCGATATAACTATCGAATACTTGTCACTTAATATGACAGTATTGAACATCACTAATCCAATAAGTCATCAATGTAAAGTACATACATTAATAACATAAGTGTGATAGTTACATTATCTAAATTGCGATGACTAGCTAGATCAAAAGTCGGAAGAATAGTGGATCTCCTGATCAAATTTAATTCTACTTACGTCATAGCAATATTTTTTTTTACTATTGAAACTCGACAAATGGCCCGCGATACTTTTAAAAACAGTGAATAAACCGCTCTTTGTATCACTGAGTGAGTAAAAGACATCATCTCAGCTCTTGTATCCCTTGATCCACTCAGAATTCTATTTAGAATCTCTCGCTACGCTCGGAATTCTACTTTAGAATCCTTCGCTCCTCTCGGGATACAACTAAGTGCCTCGAAAAAAAATCTCCCTTTTTTACTTGCTGGGTAATCTGCTATTACTACATACGTAAGTACATACAGTTAGTCATGCCTCTTTCTTAATGAATGTGACAAAGAAACCACGGCAGGGAGTTCATTCCACAGTTTAAGCGTGCGGGGGATGAAGTTCCTTTCATACCTGACTATTTTTTTTTCCTAAATCAATTCCTACAACACAGACAGTAGTCCTTCTATAAACCATTTTAGCCTGTAGACCCGAAGTCTGAGTCCAGCCTAACGTTTACAGTTTTATAATCTACAATTAGGGACTGTAAAAACGTTAAATGGAAATCTTTTAATGGCCGCGTTGTAAAGGGGCCAGCAGTAATGAGTGGTGTGTAGGCAAATTTTGTATTTATGTCTGTATACCGAGAAAGGACAATAAAAAATTTGCAATTATGTTATAGATGTAGATGGCGGGCGGCGCTGGCGGGCACTGTTAACGTTTTGTTGATGCCTATAAAACGCGGCGTGCCTACTCTGCGTTTTAATTGTTTTATTTAGAGTCGGTATGCTATGAAAGACTTGTTTTTGAGTTTCGATGAGGAATACTTTGTGTTGTGAATTTCTTTGATTTCTGTTTGAATTTGATTAAAGAGTACTCCTTCGCAAAGTTTCAGAGTTGCGTTCTTGTTAGTGAAGTAATCGTTAATTTTCTCTCCTCCGCTAATCCTTTGTAGGTACATACTTGTGACGAAATTACTAGTAATTGCATCTAGTAATATACCCGTTAACCTCTTCAGCTAAGCTGAATTGCTTGTGTTATAAGTGGGTTTATGTCATCACTGTAATGGCCAAGATTCGAACCCGAGCCTTTTCGATAATAAAGTCAACTACTTCACCATTAAACTACTGATGTTTGACATTCTACACAGCTCTATCTAGACTCCTATTCAGACGGTAGTCGGTTCTGTAAAAGCCTAGATAAATCAAATTTACATAATTTCTAGACCCCAGACACTATTGCAAAATTGACTCATACTGTAATGATAATTCATTTACATACTAGTACCTATATCACACTTTTTTCACAGTTAAAAAAAAACTAAAACTACATTGTACATCAATAGTACACCTTACCACCACCACTTTTAAGGTAAACACACAATAGACCGAACTGCAAATACACACTAAGCCCATTCAAGCAATTTCAATTACGCTAGGTGTCGTAAACCGACGCATAATGGCATATCTCCCAATAGAACGCCTCGAAGCAACATTGAAGTACATTATAATTTCTGTTCGCTGGTTTTTTAACCGCAGAACAGATTGCCCGTATCCCCTATGTTAGATAGTGCTAATGTAGAAATAGAATATTGGTTGTGTCGCGTCTTTCCGGACTGCGGTAGGTCGGTTACAAAATTGCACTATCAGTGAAAACTTACCTTTTATTTTTATTTACATTGAATTGCCGAAGTACACGTACCGTATAGTCCGAGAGCTGGTACCATTTTCTGAGTACATTCTTGAGGCAAACTGAAATATTTAGTACACAAATCTCCTGTTATACCCCCAACACGAAGCTGCAAACCTGGTTGGAGTTTATTTAGCCCCTATCCTCAGGGGCTAAATAAACTCCTAATTTTTTTAAATATTAAAAATTAATTCCAAAAAATATGTTTGAGGCAATATGCAATTTTAATAATGTTTGCAATTTTAGAAAAAAGTCAGGCGACTTGGTGGGGGCTTTACCATTGCCAGGCGGGTTATATTTCCACCACCAGCTCTCGGATTAGTGGTTGTAGTAGCCATGTCAATTTAAGTTATTTAAAGCAAAAAAGATTTTTAATATTGACATGCTCACTACGAGTATAAGAATTTATTGTTAGGTTAGTTAATTACGTAATAACTTTCGACAGAAGGCCCCATAAGTTGGGACTGAAAAAAATAACTGACATGGATATCACAATTTTTTATGGTATAAGAACTGAGTGGCGAGGTATTTTTTTTACAAGTGCTGTTTTTTTATGGCATCAGCTTCACAATTTGTAAATGGAAAATATGGTTGAATGAAATTTTGAAGCATTTATTATTATGCTAACTATTCAAATCGATTTAGAAAGAGAAAAGAGAATTAATCTCTGGCGGGACTC
This sequence comes from Eilema depressum, assembly GCA_914767945.1. Lineage (NCBI taxonomy): Eukaryota > Metazoa > Arthropoda > Insecta > Lepidoptera > Erebidae > Eilema > Eilema depressum. The sequence continues at coordinate 13,522,541 of OU612031.1, forward strand.
GAACCCGCGATCTTTCCCTTACAGGGGGAATGCTCTGACTAATAAGCCACCGAGACAGCACAAAGCCAATTTAAATTCCTCTATACTTCCGACTTTGGGGTGACGGTGGAGCCATCTACCGATAAGTACTCGTACGAGCAATCGGAAAATATGCTGTCAGTGGAAAGACCAAACGTTTTGTCCTACTTATCTTTTGCGCTGAAGACACTGAATCTCTCCGTTCTTGCAGGGTCGGCAGCACGAGTGTGACTCCCCTGTTGTTGCACTCGCCCATAGGCCACGGTAACCACTTACCATCAGGAGGGCCGTGTGCTTGTCTGCAACCTAAGTAGTATGTTTTTTAGTAAAAATCGATTTGGTAAAAGATTATAAAACTTGTAGCGTTAACCATTGGACCCGGCTATTGCAATAATGTACTCATACTTACTTTGCCAATAACCTACTCCGATTATTATCTATTCTCTGCCTTCGCACAAGGTCAAGCAAGTGGACAAGATTGATAATGATTTATTGCAATCGATTGAACTATGAACGAAATATGAACCAACATTGGTTTCTTTACATACCATCAAGCATCTATTATCGAAATTCCAATCATTTACTCAATTTTAGTTTAGTTACTTAGTTTATGCAATGCTTCGATATCGCCAAATATCACAATTGGGTTGTGGAGGTCAGATGGCAGTCGCTTCACGAAAAATATCGAGGTCCAGCCAAATTCGCAGTTAAGACTGGTAAAGCGGACCCCAGACTCCGAGGTGAAAGCTTCGGATGCGACTGGGACTTAACGCTAGGATGAAGAAGACTCAATTTTAGTTTATTACTTAATTACGTATCATATATAAACGCAAAATACCAAAAGCAAGTGCACTGATTATTATATTTATTATATTATAAGCGATATATTTCCTGCACATACACAGTAACTGCAAGCTGACTCGTTTATCTCAGGTCGTCAATGAGAGAGGTCGGCCAATTAAGTCGCAGATTGTTATTAATTTGTTATAAACTCGAGATAAGCGGAGATACGGACAGACAAACACGTGTCTGCACGTCATATCTACTTGCGTTGATGTTGCAAGTTAATGGGTTGTATTTATTGGAAGTACGGTTTTATCATTGAAATACCACTTTTAGAAACCACTTTTAACGGATTCTATCGTGATATGGCTGCTGGAAAGTAGGCGAAACGTAGGGCTAGATGTAAATAATAAAATGATATCAAATAAATCGCGATAGATGTCTATTATTTTGTGTCAGTTGCAAATCGTCAACAAGTTTTCTACAAACTAAAGGTCGCGCTGCGGGCTACAGAGCAAGCTATACTTGAATTGAAATTCATTCAAATAGCAAAATTCTTAATGCGATTATTGTCAAAACTAAATTTTCAGTAGGTGGGTAACAACCGCCAAAAACCTGTAGAACTTTATAGCGAGCGAATCTTTGAGGATTTCGGATTGTGATACAGAAGGTGGGAAAGGGCACCCCAGGGCCAAATAGACTGGCGTCCTGGGAGAGACTAAACGCGTAAGGTGAAGAATCAGCTGCGCATATTAGGCTTAAACTGAATAATTCATTGGAAGTAAAGCCACACTTATCTCTGCACAATGCTATGGCGGCTAGAGACCGTTAAAATTGTTTTGCATCGGCAAAAACCATTTCTCCATTCCATTCTCGGCATCGATATCTCGATTATCGTTACAATCATTGTGATCATTGCCCATCATTGTAATTACGAGAATGACCTTGAAGTTTTTTTTGCGAGATTCTTGTCTCATCTCTAATTGCCTTACAGATCTCTCATTAATCTTCCCGTAATGAATAAAGATGTCGAATCCGCACGTGCAACCGTGATGCTCTCGGGTAATTCACTGATAAACGATAATGTTGCCACTACATGCAATAAATAATGATATAATCTCTTTCCTATGAAAATATACAAGCAACTACATAGCCTAATGACAAGATTATCGCGAGAAGTCGTGGCTAGTAATAGGCTATTTCACTTAGTTCAGGAAAATGTCTCAGATTACTTAGTAGTAGCTGTTGCCAATCTGCCAGCGGATTGGTTAACCCTTTCAAGGTAATCTACCCCTGTAGAATTTCATCAGAATCGGTTCAGTAGTTCAGGCGTGTTAGCGTAACTGAAAGACAGGGTTACTTTCACATTCATAAATATTAGTATAGATATAGATACTTTATTGAGTCTGCCACGTAGCGTTTTTCACAATGAGCAGTTTTCCAGTAGGTATTTAAAGGGTTCCTAAAGACGAGCTAGATGGCGCAGCCGGCACTTTTGGTAAGAAGAGTGTGGTGTCACATCTAGTGTAATTTATGGAAAAAATGTTCTTCGGTTTTGTAATGATTTACTTTACTTAAATATTCTGTCATTTTTTCTGATACAATGAAAATACCACTAACAAACCACAGAGTACATTAAAATTACCAAAAGCTATGCTAGCGCCATCTCCTGATGACTTAAAAACCAACTGATTATTATACCTACTGGAAAACTGCTCATTGTATCTAAGATTGTATCTTCACCTCAGAGTGCGGTGCCCGCTTACTCCTCCTCCTTTTGGTTTAGTTTATATGGTTTTTATAGTAGCGACTGCCGGAGCATAGTCCGTTCAGCAGGTCACATTGGCCTGAGTACTGAAAATGTTAACAAGACTTAATACACCTTACGTAAAGACGGCTTTCCACGGCGCTAGATTCTGTGGGTTTTATCCCGCACTGCAAACGACTATGAATGGCCACGCATAGCCCGTCAATTGCTTTCTATAATGCGTGTCAGTCTTTTACAAACCATTGCACCTTGACATACCATTTTATATGAAAAAGTGTACCTATACTTAATAAGTGTGCACAGTTGTACGTAAAGGTGCAACTGTATCTATCTCCTTTGTCGAATATTTATAAATATTATTATTATAATATCCATTGCTAAATAAGATAGCTTCGAAGAAGAATGATGAATGTATGGCAGCACGAGTGTGACGCCCCTGGTGTTGCATACGTCCATAGATCACGGTAACCACTTTCCATCAGGTGGGCCGTGTGCTTGTCTGCCAACTAAGTAGTATAAAAAAAAATGGAATTTGACGTATATGACAGTCGTCAACATATGTCATATAATATAAGTACGTCAAATCCCATACATTCACCATTCTATTCTACAATAAATAAATAAATAATAAATAAATATTGTAGGACATTCTACACAACGCTATCTAGACCCAAAGTAAGCATAGCTTAACTAGCTTGTGTTATGGGTTCTAGAATGCGGATAAACATACTTAGATACATTTTTTTTTGTAAATACATACATATTATACAAACCAATGCAAATATTCATATTCATGCACACAAATGCACTGAGCGGGGATCGAACCAGCGCCTCCTGCGTAGCGGCCGCGGTCACTACCGCTACGCCACAGAGGCAGTCAATTAATTGCTACTTCTTTAGGGGGTAGGATGTCGCTTAGTCGACAGACCCTGATCCGCGTACGTCCGCAGAAGTGCGCACCGTGGAAAGCCGCCTTAACACTGAACTGAGCACAAATAACTTTTCTCAGTAATTACGATAATTAGGTTAGTGTGGCGCAGCATTACAACTATTACTCGCCACTATTATCTGAAACATTTCTACTATCAAGGTGGAGAATTAAATGGTAATATTGCAATTACATTTTTTTTTGTAACCATTTATTAATAATTAACTTTGTTGCGCATTCTACTTTTATGTTATTTAACACGATATTTATCACATTGCACAGTGGTTCGATTGTCCTGATACCTGACAACGTGATTATATTATCGGCATTATTTGTAAACGTGTTTTTAAGAGAGGCAACCTCTACTCCTCTAATTTTCATACAAATGCTCGTAAATGGATTTATGGTGCCCTTAAACTTCAGAGTTCGCAAAATTCCTTAAACTTCAGAATTAAAAGAAATGCTTGTAAAAGAAATGTGAAAAGTATGATGTACGTGGGACTTTGTTGTGACATATCTTTGATTGCTAGCACATGTAATGGAGATTCTAAAATTACAATCATTTGTTTCACAAACTTGTAAGGCTTATTCATAAACTCTGTAAAACATTTTCTATAAAAATTCTTTAAGATAATCGACGGGACGGGCCCTTCTAAGAAGTAAAACTCTTTTTATTATTGTGAGTGACTAGGAAAGTGGATCTGCAAACTTTCCACTGACATATTTCGCTAATGATTTTCAAATTATGGAACTTCATGAAGACATAAAAATCTTTTGAAGAATGCTGTCAGTCCAGCTACAGTCGTAAACCCCAAACATTTCTTTCTCTGCTTAAATGAGAATTTTAATGAATGAATCATGTGAAGTGTGAATGTTCCAGGGTTATTAAAAAATTAGTGCTTCAACAGTGTTCATTAAAAAACTACAGATGAACCTTGACTTAGCAGACTTGTATATAATTAACAGGTATGACATTATAACCACTTTGACCGTAATTAGATTCTTTCTGTATTTTTAGGGTTCTGTATCGGGTAAAAGAAATCTTTAAAGAATCACTTTCACTGTAAAGTTCTAAGTCAACGCAATCCACAGATTAAGCGGGAGTATTTTTTGACACTCGCAATAGATTGGAAATTTATAAGATACTGTTGATTCTGTACTGTTGAAATTTGTACATTGTTATTATGATCACGCCTGTAAATTCCTAAAGGGTATAAAAGTACAAGTGAAAGATAATTTCGTATACTTTGAAAGTGGTAATTACAACAAAAACATCTTACCGGGTTTTCGTAAAAAAAGTATTTGTAAAAAAAATTCAACAAAAATATTTTAAGATCACGTTTTATTTTATCGAAACACTGTGCACTGTGCAGCGCTACATTCAATGGTCGCGTGTTATCTTAATTGATAAATACTCTTCTTTTGTTGTCAAGGTTAATCTTATGAATGAAAGCGTCATTGAAAACATATTATTTTTATTTTATTATTGACAATGATCCCGATGTTTCAGTTGCTTTACAGCAGCCATTTTCACGGGGTCAGTTATATTTCAACCTCTGTGGCGTAGCGGGCGCTACGCAGGAGACGCGAGTTCGATCCCCGCTCGGTGTAAATATTTGTTAACATGAATATGGGTATTGGCATTAGTCTGGTCGTGCTTCGGTGAGCACGTTATGCCGTCGGTCCCGGTTGCTATGAACATCTATGGTAGTCGTAGTTCGCTATCGCCCAATATTGTTATTTGGTTGTGGAGGTCAGATGGCAGTCGCTTCACGGAAAGTATCGAGGTCCAGCCAAATCCAAAGTCATAAGACTGGTAAAGCAGACCCGAGACTCCGAGGTGAAAGTGGTGAAAGCTTCGGATGAGACTGGGAATTAACGCTAGGAGGGATGTCTGCAACCTGAGTAGTATAAAAAACTAATAATAAAGAGAAGTCCGGCTTTATTGACCGGTATAGTAACGCGCCTGTGTGGAAGATGTTTCAAACGTTCGCCATCTTGAAAGTAATGTAAAAAGTTATTCTTTTCAATTGCCACTTAATTAGGCAGATATTCATTGTTAGCAGGTGTATTTACTTCATAAAAACGTACTGACGACTTAAATTAGTTCAATATTCACAAAACATGATGGGTTACGTTACATTCAGGGTTGTCACAAGAAAAAAGATTAACACTACAGTCAAAATAAAGTATAATGTTTTTGAGATTCTCCCTTTGAATTTTTTTCGAGATACCGTGATACATATAACGAATTTGGAATATTTTTAAAGGCATACTTTGTCGTAACGATTTCATCGGTGGCGGCTGCAGTAATCTAGCTACTTTTTTCAACTTGTAGGCATATAACATAAGAATACCCACCTAAGTTGGGTATGTCCAAACAGAGTGACCATTAGCTTCTCTAGCAAGTTCGATTCCCAATCACACACTACTAATTTTACTACTAACTCTAATAGGTATGTTTGGATTGGTGCTACAGGACAAAAGCTTTCGTAAACCTGAAAAAAATTTCAAAATGTTTTTGCTTTTAATCATTACTACCAATGCGGTACACCAAAACAAAGCGCTAAACGATCTCTGGTTCTCATTAGCGTAGGTTTTAGGGCGAGGAGTAGGGCTGTCCGTCCGGTGTCTGGCTCTAGTCCACGACAGCCCCAGACAGCAGGGTAAAGTAAACCTTTCAGCTTCGATAGGTGCCTGAAGATAATCTTCGTAGGATATACCAGGAAAAATGTTTAAAAAATCACAAAGCAAATGGAGTTTCATACTGATTTAAAAAGTGTTGTATTTAACGCGGCCACAAATTATTCCGAAAACCAGGTAGTAAAAATAATAGGTTGGCAGCTATAGTGAAGAATCATTTTATTCAATTTATGGGTGTCAAAATTACTGAATGTGGCGTACAAAAATACTAAGTGAGCCACTATTTATGGATGGTTATAAAAAAATAACAACCTAACCTATCCAAGTTGGGGCGCGCTATATTCGAATCCTCATGACTTCACAATTTAGCAACACACGGGTCACTCAGTATATTAGTCGCCCACTCAGTATTTTAGTCGCCTACTCAGTATTTAAAGTAACTCATTATCAGTCGTCCATTTATTATTTTTGTCGCACGGTTTATTATATCCCATTTACACATTATGGTTGTAGCTCTGTTACGTCACAAGTCCCGTCAGAGGTACAATGCTAGTAAAAGTATTGGACATTGGCCTTGTATATTTTTCTGTTTGGACATAGGAAATTATAATAAATTGTCGTCCATTTACTCCATTTTTCAAAACCCCGCTATCCCAAAATAAATTTCTGGCAACTTTGACTGCAAAAGACTAATTATTTACACTACCGTAAAAATTAAGTACTGTTAGGTGACAACCCTAACAGAATGAAATTCGTATTAAAGTGCACATTGCATCTCTTATTCCGGTATCGACATTTGCTTACAATGTTGCATGCGTATTGCATCTCTGTCACGCACAGTAATTATGCTAACAGAGCGAAAGTGATGTTGAAGTTTACGACTAGATCGTGTATTGCTTCAAGGGCTTAAACAATTTTAATTGCTTATTTTGTTGGGTGACTAATTTTATTCCAACAGCAGGCAGTATTCTGAGAAATTCTAGTACTATTAGTTCTAGTATTAATGTAGAGTTAGCATCAGATCGATTATTGACCAGCAAAGAACTCAAAATGATCTTAATACCTACCTATTAAAGATGCTAATATCATACTGTTTTAATGATTTAAAATTACATCATCGTCCAAATTAAAAGGTTTACTACTCGGGTCATATATCTTGAACCTAAAGTGTGCTCAAAATGTGCTATAAACACTCAGTACACGTTTTTCGGGTGTCTTTTGAGGACAAGTTCAAATTCATCAAGTATAGATTAACACAAAACAAACCGTGCGCTCTGGGGCCTCATTTGTCTCACGATTAGGATCCAAGATACGTGTCCCGAGGTATACCAAATATCAGAACAATCAGTCAACAGAAAGGGGGGAATACTAAGGTATTAAGATAATTTTGAGTACTTCGCTAAGTTATATCTGATGCTGACTGTACAACATTTGTTGCTTGTTATACAAAGCTAACAATAGTCCGTAAAGAATGAAGTAATCATTTATAGCATACTTAGGCGTTTATAATTAAATTTTATTGTTTCATACAGTCGTATTACTACTGTTTATCGAGCCATTATTATCTTATGTTATCGTATTTTAGAGCATTGTATACCATTGTATCATTATACGTAGACCCAAAGTAAGCATAGCTTGACCAACTTGTATGAGGCCCTATGTCGCCCCGTAAAAGCCAAGAGAAAGTCAAGCGAAAGAGCCGAAGACCCTAGGCTTCAAGTGCAAGCTTTAGACGCAGCCCGGACTAACACTATTACCTACAGAGTTAGTGCGGGCTGCGATGATGACGGCAAGTATGCGATGATGATGATGGCTGTAAGGGCCAATGCACATACTCGCGTTGCGGCGCCGCACCGCCAAAATGGGCCGTGCCGCCTGCCGCATTTTAATTCAATTTTAATTAAATCGACGTACTTGCGTAGTATGTGTTTGAGCTCTAAGAGGTGGATGTACTTATTCACCTGTGGAGGTGGAGGTGGCAAGTACCTTATGTGTCAGTGGCAGGGATGTCATCTCTCATAAGAAAGGGGATTGGGTAATCTAGTATGGACAGTGGCGTTCTTAATTTTTTCAGCGGCCATAATTAATTTTGATACCACTTCATTGTACTGTGTTAAACACACGTACAAATGTCATTATTTTCACTGTAAGTAATATCGGAGCTGTGATATACAGGGTGGAACATTTCGACTTTACCTTGAAGGAAAGTACCCTCATACTAAAGATAGCGAATTTTACTTAAAGGAAACTTTACCTTATTTTTTAAAAGAAACAAAACTGCATTTAAAGACTTTTGAAAATGCCACACCCGGTAGTCGAACCGACTAATATTTTACAAAACCTTCTTTTTCATGGACTTCCTTTTATTTAATTTACCAAGTTTGTTAGAGAGATTTGATCCCTATGATCGACCCTATCGATTGATGTAATAAAAATACAGGGCGTTATTTTTTCGAATTGTTGTCGGTTCGATTATAAGGCGTGGCAAACGATTTTTCAGCATTCCTTAAATGCAGTGCTGTTTCTTTTTTAAAAACACACTAAACTGTATTCAAAGTTTTCTGAAAATGCCACACACGGTAGTCGAACCGGGTACGAGTACCTACTCTTACTACCGGAGATAGTTAATTTCATTCAAAGGAAACACTCTCTTATTTAAAAAAGAATACAAAGCTGCATTTAAGGAATTTCGAAAGATCGCTTGCCACGCCCTGTAATCGAACCGGCTAAAATTCTAAAAAATAACACCCTATATTTTTATTGCATCAATCGATAGGGTTGATCATAAGGATCTAATCTCTCTAACAAACTTGGTAAATTAAATGAAAGGAAATCCATGAAATAGAAGATTTAGAAAGATTTTATTAGGTTCGACTACTAGGTGTGGCATTTTCAGAAAACTTTGAACACAGTTTAGTGTGTTTTTGAAAAAGAAACAGCCCTGCATTGAAGGAATGCTGAAAAATCATTTGCGACGCCTCATAATCGAACCGACTACAATTTGAAAAAATAACACCCTGTATTTTTATTGCATCAATCGATAGGTTCAATTATAAGGATCAAATCTCTTTAACAAACTTGGTAAATTAAATAAAAGTAAATCCATGAAATAGAAGATTTAGAAAGATTTTAGTCGGTTCGACTATCGGGTGTGGCATTTTCGGAAAACTTTGAATTCAGTTTAGTATGTTTTTGAAAAAGAAATAGAACTGCATTTAAGGAATGCTGAAAAATCGTTTGCCCCGCCCTATAATCGAACAATTCGAAAAAATAACACCCTATATTTTTATTGCATCAATCGATAGGGTCGATCATAAGGATCAAATCTCTCTAACAAACTTGGTAAATTAAATAAAAGGAAATCCATGAAATAGAAGATTTAAAAAGATTTAGGAAGATTTTAGTCGGTTCGACTACCGGGTGTGGCATTTTCAGAAAACTTTGCATACAGTTTAGTATGTTTTTAAAAAAGAAACAGAACTGCATTTAAGGAATGCTGAAAACTCGTTTACCACGCCTTATAATCGAACCGACTACAATTCGAAAAAATAACACCGTGTATTTTTATTACATCAATCTATAGGGTCGATCATAAGGTTCAAATCTCTCTAACAAACTTGGTAAATTAAGTAAAAGGAAATCTATGAAATAGAAGGTTATAGGAAGATTTTAGTCGGTTCGACTACCGGGTGTGGCATTTTCAGAAAACTATGAATGCAGTTTTAATTCTTTTTAAAAATAAGGGAATGTTTCTTTTCAGTGGAATTCGCTATCTTCAGTATTTAGAGTACTTCCATCTAAGTAAAGTTGAAAAATACCACCCTGTATAGCTAAGTCCCGATATAGTTTAGAGAAGTTTGTCCATAGTAACTTTTGAACACTTTATACTGTACTTTCATATTATACCAATTTCATTGATGGCCGCTCAATTCCGACACGACGACGCCAAGACGCCAACATTACCCAACCCCCTTTCTTCAGACTTTCAGAAAGAACTTTGGTTTTGCTTAGCTTTCTATTGCAATTTGTTTATCCTATGTCATTGCTATCATTAGGATTGTTAAACTGGGTGCATAGTTGTCTCTCTACAATTGCGATTTTCGTAAACAACTGTTTTTATTAATGGTGACCATCTCATTCCAATCCCCTCAAACTGGTACTGACGTATTAATTGAATGTCCAACACATTGTGTGTGGATGTATAGTGTTGCTAGAAACGAAAATAAATATTTTAAAGTCGCTTTCTAGCCAAATTATTTATGTTTAACTATCAGCTATGGCTGCATGAATTTACGGAACAATTTTGATTGACCACACTAATGAACCACCAACAGTGCACAACTTTTTGTTACTGTCATACAAATGACATGAAAAAACGCCAGTAGATAAACTGTTTGGCATTTGGTACAAAAAAAATAGTGTCATAATTTGTGATGAGAGAAACGCCGAGAAAAAACCCTGCATTAAAGCCTCGCCATTTAATCAGCAGGTGTAAAAGCTTGCAGGTGAAGCTTGAGGATGATTTGGGCCCCAAAGATCTTCGTGGGCCCCATATACTTCTCAAAATATATATCTATCTATCACTTGCATCTACTAAACATACTATTAGGCTCTGGCTCAAACTTTCCTCTGAGGATTCAAACTTCCGCTCCCAGAGAAGTCGACAAAACACTTAAGACAATTAGTTGTTCCGCAGGCCCCAAAGTGCAAACTTTGGACGTAAGTAATCGCTGTGAGAATGATGAGGAACAGTTTTTTTTTATATAGGACCCGTCAAGCTGTCTCGGAAAAGAGTGTCACCAATCACCATTAAAGACACGCACCATGTTATAATGGTGGCACTCAGCTTGACGGCCTCATCAGATACTTGTTCACGCTTCGCTTAAAGAGAGATGGGAACAAGTGCACTGATAAGGAATTCCAGGTCTTGCTGATGGGGCATTTGTTTTTGAGTCACATTTTCATTAAGACCCCTGTAAAGTTCGCCAGACATGTTGGCACCGGCAGAGTCCTATCAATTCAAAACTAGGCACACACAACAAAAGTTTCAGCTAACATTTCAATTTCGAATAACAGAAGCAACAGTTGTTAGCAATCGTTTAAACAAGTTCGACATGCGGTTTTGTTCCCAACACTCGGGTAAACTCGGTAATTTTCGGCATATCTTATAGTTCAGTTGAATTTCGACTTTGTTCGAGTAGCATAAGGTTCAATTTCATATGATGGAAGTTTTAAAATCTGTTCAGTTTGTCTGGTGTGTGTGTGGTTGAAAGTTTGTAAAGTGCCGCGGATTGACCGCTGTTTGGAACACAATCAATGGACAATTTAATTTACTTGTCAGTTGTTTTGTGCGTGCGGTCAGGGGACAGTTATAGTTAAGGACGTTAATTATTGTTTAATTTATATTACTGGTGGGTATTCAAATATCGACCTTATTGTTTTTTCCTGAGTTTATATTTTATTGAGGTTGTTTAGTCAAAAATATTGATTTCTGTGTGAACTGCTAGAAAGCTGTTTAGAACAAATATTGGTGTCACTATTCATTTCCGTTATTCCCAGGAACTGTAGAACAGAGGGGTCCCCATAAACCAATTCCTGCCGGCTTGCTCTGCAAAGGCAATCCATAATAGAGATAATTAAATTTTATAGTATGGGCGGTAAAGAAGTGGTAAGACTTTTTCCACCGGTTAGCCTCTTGAAAATGTTCACCCTTCGCTACTGCTGTAGCGTTCATAAATGTTGACACCTTTCTAGATTCTAGCTCTATCTATCGGGTCGTAATCGCGAATGTAAGTTATAATGTTGACAATTGCAATGAACATTCAAACATTAGTATAGGTATTTGCAATACATACCTACGTTGCTAACTTGCTTCTCACTTTTTCATAAGGTAGCAGTCGACAGAAAAGCGATCATTAGTTTCGATATCAAAAGCTGCCGCTTTATTATATACATTACTGTAATAGCTTGAGAGGCTCAAAACGACCGCGCAGTTACCCGTGTAGCCGTGAGCGCTTTAAGGCTCATTTAGACAGCGAGAGTTTCTCGCACGTTTCGGTCCGATAAATCGTACGCGACTATCACTAGCAATAATCGCCATACCATTATCGTATGAAAGTGTTTACACACAGGTAAACGCTAAATTCTCGCCTACGATTATATCATACGAGATTCGCAAGTGACAATCGCTGATGTCAATATACGATTATTGCTTAAAAATTCTGTTTAGACCAACACCACCAATATTCGAGGCAATTCTCGCCAAGCGTGGACGAGCGAGCGGCAATTGTTTTCTGCCCTTTTGATAGTCTTGTCTTACAGCAGGCAAGAAACTCTCTCCCCGTCTAAATTACGCCTTTAGACATCACTCGCGATTCATCAAAAGGCGGCGCGTAGACGCTCCCGGGCAGCAGCTATACTTCACTTCTTCACTGTTCTTCATCCACAGACGGCATAATTGATGGCCGTCCAAATTTCCCATTGTCACCTCAAGTTGGGTAACATGTTTCTTGTTGAATGAATTGTAAATTGGGATCGGCGAATGCCACACGACTCACGACCTCGCTGCGGGCGACCTCGCGTAGCCGCTAGCACTGCAGCATAACGGCTATTTTCTGTTGTTAGGACACTTTCAGCCGCTTCTGACTGCTGTTGTCATGGTATGAATGGAGCCTAAAAGGGGTACAAAGTTTTTTTTTCTTGAAACAATGTAAAGTAAGGAATGATCAGTTGGGCTGAATAGTTGATAGCGCCCGCATTAATTTCGGCATAACTTTTCACATCGTCTCTGCAGTTCCGATTTTGCTGTTGAGTTGTGATAGCTTCGCAGCGTTGGAGAGGCTAAGAAAATATGATATCCGAACGATCTGTTTAACCTGCAACTCCTGTAGATTTTCTATGTTTAGTGCCCGACACCTTAAGCCCTCACCCAGGTGGCTACCATGGAAAATACATCCGATGTTTCGAAATGTTGGTATAATAAAACGCATTCATTCGTCAATCAGTAGACGGCACGTGACTCTTGGCACTGCCTAAAGCATACCAAAAGAAAAGCGAATTACTGCCTTTGATATTTCGTCTTTTGTTCACGTTTCTTAAAGGCGCGAAATTTCAGGAGTGCAGACGGCAAATGAGATAAGTACCTTACATACAATTTTGTGTGAAAAGGTATACTTATCTGCTTTGCCGCGTGTACAGTGAATGTTTACGGTTAGCCTACTGACCAGTGAGTACAATAGCAATCAACGAGTAGTTGAAAGTTTTTTCGCTGTCCGCGCATTCCGAGATACTTAAAATTCCTTCCAAAATTTGTGTCGGTAATTAGCTATAAATATTTCTCTGTATTATGTTGCAATCGCTTGCGAGCATCTATTCTCATCGTTTTGCTTTAAATAGCGACTTGTGGTGCATGTAACAGTAATCCTTTAACATCAAAATATACTAATATTTATACAGTTTTAAGTACAACTAATATTTACTTGATACTGTTGGAAGTTTACGCGAATATCACTCATCGAAATAAAATCACTTTTTATCGGATTCTAACGCGATTTGTTTGGTATTATCCAGGCGATTTATTTGGCATTATTCACATTTAGCCCAACGTTTCGACTACTTAGCAGCCATGGTCCTAGAGTAACATTTCCCAATCTGGATATTAAAGTCGGGACTTCATGGATAGCAGTCGGCCTGCAGCGTCAGTGAGGCAGTAGATTTTATTTGCATTTAGTAGCAATATTCTTGAAAATTTTCAAATCTCATAAAGCAAAGATGGTACACGAAAGGAGCCGGCCGTAAAAAGACGTAACCCCGATATCCTGGATTCCAGAATCCCATCAAAATTTTTATTGTCACAATCTTGCGTCTTTGTCTGTCAACTGAGTTATAAAAGAGACGACGCTATTATTATCTTTTTCAGAAATTCATTGTCATAGTTTTATGTTATTTGAGCATCGCATATTTTTATTGCGTCGTGTGGATTGAAAAGCTCGACTGATTATTATCAAGCTTTTGCGTTATATAAATTAGTTAGGACGCCCCGAAATATCCTATATGTCATCGATTAGAGACATATAGGATATTTCGGAGGGTAGGCTCACAGGGTAGGCAGCATGAACCTCTTGCGTTGAATACGTCCAAAGGCAACTTTAACCTCTTTCCATCAGGTGGGCCGTATGCTTGTTAGCCACCTCAGTGGTATAAAAAACATCTAATTTCGAAGTAGGTTCCACGACACGTGAAGCGACAGCAACTGACCTCCAAAACCCATTGGCGATATCGAAATATTGCAGTCAGTCCAGTTGTTGAACTTTTAGGGCCAACTATCCGTAACGACTGCCATTATACATGTTCGTATGGCAACGTGCTCTCCGAGGCACACGTCCACTTGTCGAGCCCTTTTATAAAATAGAGCCATGCCAAAGAAATAAGGCATTATATATTCAGATTGCACACATTTGCGTCAGCAAAATCTGATAAAAAAATTACCATAATATTTTAAAATTAAAAATCCTTGGTAATATACCAAAAACTACGCTAGTAATCTCGATATTGGTTTTAACAATCTAAAAGATAATGAAAAATACTGCAGTTGAAAAATTTACGTGCAATTCCTGAAAGCGGATTCTCGTAAATTTATTCTCGGTCATAAAACCGGTATCCGGTTATAAGGTTTTTACACCGAACAGCGAACGCCGTAACTTTACAAAACCGTATTACCCGCTTCTGTATGTATTTTCAGTTAAATTAAACAGTAAAAATCAACATTCAACAGTATCCATACTAATATTATAAATGCGAAAGTAACTGTCTGTTACGCTTTCTCGCCTGAACCACTGAACTGATTTTGATGAAATTTGGTATAGGGGTAGCGATCGCGACCAAACATACCATATGTCCTTTCTCAGGGTCTACTTGAGAAAGGACACAGGCTATGTTTAGTCGCGATAACCAACTACTACGCGGGCGGAGCCGCGTGCAACAGATAGTGTATAATGAGGAGAAAAAAATTACTGACTAGCACCACTAGATAAGTGGCAATTCTGTATTGTAGAATAGATTGAGCCAACGAATTTCCACGTGTCTGTAATGGTGACCCTCTTTTCAGAGACTTTGCTTTCAGCTTACCATCAGGCGAGGCGAAGTCAAATTGACGTGTCCAATATTAAAAAAAAAACTTGTGTAGAGGGCAGCACTCTGTTAGATACTTATTGTGGTACAGTGGTAAAAGGTGAACATTTTAAAAAGGGTTAAAAAAACCTAACCTTTATCTAGTTTATCATGCACTATGCTTTCCATTGGGAAGGCAGGAATCAGGTTATACGGATCCCTCACCACTTGTGATGTCAGAAGTATGCCGGTATGTCAAAACCATACGCTTCAATAAACCAGCTAAGCGGTGTGGCACCGCTCGTATGGCCGCCGATTGGCCGAAATATCTGCGGTGCGGCGCCACAACGCATCGTGTGCCCCCGCTCTTACGCCGTGTTGTATCTAAATTACTTTAACACTGCGTTGCTATAACCTTCGAACCTAACTTATCTGTAAGTATCGGGGCACTTGGTACCCACGAACTTGTTACTGCGCTTCCACGGCGTTAATTGAAAGGGTGAGGCGTTTAATTAGGTGACTAGTTAACCTACTAGAAAAAGATATGTGTAGTGAGTTAAGCATGGAGAGTAAAAATACGGATTCTGCTCGAAAATGATTTGTTTACGATTCCCCTCGAAATTTCAAAACTTACAGTGCGTTAATTTGTCTGCAATAGTTTCCGCACTAATAAAAAAAAATGTCACGTTTTTGGTACAATTCTTCTAATAATTTAGAGCACACTTTACATTTGAATACACGGTTGTAATAAGAACTGAATAGCTCGTTAATCGCTCGTGCTTGCTGAATTTACATATTACACATGCATTTTAAATTACCTAACATTCTAGTTAATTATGCATAATGTATTACAGATTGTGCATAATTAACCTATTCGTATATACCTAAGCTTCTCTACTATACTGTTGAGTGCTATTGCTCGCGGCTCCGTCTGCGATCGGTCCGTTATCGCGACCAAACATAGCCTATGTTGTTTCCAAAGATCTAATCTACCTCTGTACCAAATTTGTCGAAAAAAATTATCGTCCCAAAAAAACCAAACATTTGATTAAATTACTGTATAATTTTTTAATACTGACGTTTCCTAGTTAATCTTACAAATACAGGTAACGATATATATCGTTTGCCGAGCTGATGTTCAACGTGAATCATGAAACGAAAAGCTATGAAATGTATATCTAACTAAGCTCGAGCTTTTTAGTCAAAATATCGAGCTCACAAGCGTCCACATTTCGAGTTGAGGCACTTTAATTAAACTAAGGTGTACGTCACGAACGTTAAATGTAGACGAAGGCAGCTATTGTAAATTCCACCAGCGTTTCAGTTTCATAGCTTTAGTTAGAAAACGCCGTCGGACTTTTATGGGCAATTTCGGTTCAGACGTTTTGTTATATTACCAATGCTTTTAAGGTACTGCACCTCGCTCCGGTAAACATATGTGCAATTTTATGAGCCACTAGTTTATGGTAAATGCGTAGTTATGTCTGCGGCAGCGTTAGCTCTTATGTACGAATTGCGCTATTTATCTTGTCTTGACAGATGCGGCCTATTGAAAAGCCGTGCGTTTGTTTCTGCGGGAGCCACACAACAATCGCTTACTTCTCTCACACTTCAGAACGACCAACGTTATTACGTCTGGCTCTAAAATATAATTTTTAAGTGCTTTTATGATTTTATTTTGTTGTTTACGTATAACCGAGACTTGTAAGTTATTTCTGTGAAGTTTAAGTGTTGTTTTGACGCACAAAAGTGTGTCTGAGTTTGCTTTACTCAACTTACACTTGTATTGATATAGTACCTACCTACTATAAAAAGTGAAAAAACTAACTTCAGTACTATCAGGCGATAAAGTTTGTTATTTTTTTAATAGTTTAGTGCTCACACTTGGCACTATATAGTTACCAATTAGTGTTGCAAATAACAAAAGCACACATTGGAGCGAATAAGTCATAAATACGATTTTATGAGTGTCTCAGATAGTGTCTAATAAAGCCCGCCTTTAGTGGTGACTTGGCACATTAAACGCTGAGCCCTGGGAACAATCAACCTGCAACTGAAGTTATTACTGCATCCAGCGTCAGTAATGCGAACGAACACAATTAAACATTTGATGTATAATATAATATAATGCGTTTGTGGGTTATAGAAAATGGAAATTTCGTGTATATGTTGCTTTTGAAGTGAGGTTATATTTGTTGTTTTGCAATCTAGTTATGTTATATTATTATTGATTATGATGTTTGCTTATAAAGGTCGATCATTAATAACTTCAGAGTTTTTCCTCTTTCGATATCGTTCATACTTAGACTAATATACCTACAACCTCGTGAAGGGTTACTTTGTAGGTACTGTATGTCGAAAGGAGAACAGCCTTATCAATAAGTCGCCTTTTCATCACATCTACAGGAAGAGATGAAGTGAACCTATTCTTCTTATTTATGTAGGATATGTCAATTTGACTTCACCTCGCCTGATGGTAAGCTGAAGGCAAAGTCTCAGGAAATAGGGTCACCATTACAGACACGTACCATATTGCAATGGTGGCAACTCAACTTGACGGCATTATATGCTTTTTTTTTTCACACCCGTTTAAAGTTCTTGTGATATCATTCATTGGTTCCGATAGCTCGTACAAGTATCGGTAGATGGCTCCAACCGTCGCCCCAAGACGGACGTATAGAGGAATTTGGATCAGCTTCGTGCGGGCCTCGGTGGCTTAGTGGTCAGAGCATTCCCCCTGTAAGAGAAAGATCACGGGTTCGAGTCCCGCCCGAGGTCGATTCTCTTTTCTCTTTCATAATCTAATTGAATCAATCGTTGTAGAATCCATTGAAATAATTTAACTTCAATGTTCAGCAGTCTTAAGTGTTGCAACAATTTCTGCTCATTACTGCTATTAAGTGCTCTATGATTATAGTGCGCGACTCTAAATGCGGTTACTAGGTAAATCCATCTCGTAATGTGTGTGTGTGCGCGAGTGTGTGTATGTGTTTGTATGTATATTTACATGTGTTTGTGTAAATCTATTTGTGTGTTTATTAAATCGTCACCTTTGATAACCTTTTTACAACAATTTATATCAATGTGTGCAGTATTTAATTATATATTTTATAGTTAAATGAAATAAAACGACATTGAATAGTTTGTAATGCTTCTTTTCCACTAGCACCTAAGAAGCGGTGGTAAACTTAGTTTCTTCTTTTTTTCTTTTTTGTCCTAGCGTTAATCTCAGTCGCATCCGGAGCTTTCATTTCGGAGTCTGAGGTCCACTAGTCTTCGGTATTTTCCGCGAGGCGACTAGCATCTGACCTCCACAACCCATTCGCGATTTTGGCCCATTCTCCACAGGCATTACAGACCAGTTGTTGGACTCTAAGATCTCTGTACATCAGATATCGCCAATAGACACTCTATTGGCGATATCGACGTATTACATTGTTAGATCAGTTGTTGAACTTTTTAGGGCTCCAGCTACTCGTAACGACTGCCATAGATGTTCATATTATGTCAATCTGTTCAGTGGTTTTTACGTCCAAAACAGATAAAAAAAAAAAAAAAAATCCAGAAAAAAATTGGTGTTCAGTACTATTAACATAACCCAAGCATTCTTTTAAAATATATCCAATGTACAGACATAACCACATTACAATTATATAATGATACTAGCTGTCCCGACGAACTTCGTACCGCCATATTTTTTCCCGCCCGCGTGTCCATATTTGCTCACCTTTTAAACCTTCCCTGGACTTTTACAAATAATTCAAAACCAAAATTAGCCAAATCGGTCCAGCCGTTCTCGAGTTTTAGCAAGACTAACGAACAGCAATGGATTTATATATATAAGAGATAGAAGATAGATAGAGATAGATATATGTTGTGTAATGTTAAATAGGCACTTCCTTTTTCGGTCAGGAATGCTCTGCCGCCACACCTGTTTCCTTCTCATAATCCCGGATTCAATCGAAGTATTTTAGGATCGAGAGCATCTGAAATGGCGGCCTATATTTTCTGGACTTCACCCAAGCTTCTTACCATTCAGCGGTGTGAAGTCTTATTGTTAATATGTCAAGGGTTAAATGTATAAAATAAATTATTAAAAAAAAGACGTGTGGCACTCGGGGACTGCCGCGGCAAAGCTATTGCATAGCATTTTTTATCAACTTATGCAAGTATAATTACTTACGTTAAGCGGAGCTACTTCGGAGCAGCTCGGCTCGATTCGTGCGAGCTTCGGGGTGTTAGGTTTTTTTCTTACGGAATTTCTGGATTCGGTCTCCACGCTCAAGGCCCGCGATAGAAGCTATGCAATAGCTTAATAAAATACCCGTCTGTATCCGTTAATTTTCATCCGGCTTATGATTTTAGAATGGGTACCGCCTGCTTTCAAACTTGTTTCGATCTTTTCGGCTTCAGAGCGGTTTTTTAATTACTTGTTTATTTATTTAATATTCATGCACACACAGAAAAATATACATACAATGGAAGTTGAAAATTGGTACATTGGTACTGCTTACTGCAGACCGGCGAGAGGAGATCGTGAGGAACAAGAAAAGAGGTGTAAATGTGTGTATAGTAACGGGAGAGAGAAAAAACACTTAAGTACACACACAAGCATAAAGATATACTTTTATTTGATACTTTTTGGTTACGACACGAATATTTTTTGACAACATACATTTTGGCGCCAAAAGTTCACCATCATACTTATCTATAGCTTTTTTTTTTCACATTTTTTGTACCCAAAAACACTTAAGCAATAAATACTTACCTTTCATTTATGACATCAATAATATTGAAATCCGAAAAGTTCAGAAGACATGATATTAATGATAGATAGAAGGAGATAGGTAATACGAGTATAATAAAACATATTACAAGCATACGTACAAGATACACGCAAAAACATAACTCTTCTAGGTAGTCGGGTAAAAATAATTGCAAAATGTTGATTTGAGAACCTTATTACGGTGAAACCGCCAATAATTACTAAGTACCGTAGAATTTCGACCACCACACAGTCACTACCTCTTATTAATTCCTCCAATTAAACCATATCATGCTTCTTAATTACAAATGCAATCAGCCATTACACGGTCAGCATGTACAAGATGGCTGTCGCTTAAAACCTGTAAGCTTACAACAATTCATATACATTCATTCAAATTATACACATACATTACGTACGTATACGTACATTAATATTCATATAAGTACATTATAAAATTGCAAATTAGTCTTGTCTGTACATTGCAGATATTTAAAAAAAATCTTGGGTTATGTTACATTATTACCTAACAATTCTGAACACAATCCACTCAGATGATCTGCGCAGGTGACTGAGAAATGGCCGAAAATTTTTCTGTTTTCTGGAAGTTTTGTCTGTTTGTTCACAATGGACACTAACACTACTGATCGGATTTTCGTGTGGTTTCATATAACAAAGGTCTTGATTAAATTTAAAATCGTACGTATTTCCTTATCGCAATTAGTTGAGTAAAATCAAAGATATACATACATACATACACTCTCGCCTTTTTACCTTCGGGGTAGAGATAACAGCCTGCCATATGACTCTATCCTTATATACTTCACGGGCTTCCTCTACTGTCATTAATTATTTCATTCAAGCCCGCCGGTTTCGAGTACGTAAAACCAAAGATGTGACCAAAAATCGGGATAGTCACTATCCATACGGGCGGAGCCGCGGCATCAACCAGTATGATAACAATCAAGCTCTTTTTAAGTGTTACGTGTCCTTGGCTGGACAGATGCGCCCTATTAAATACATTATAATTAAGTTGTGAAAAGTTAAAAGCACTGATTATTGTAATTGTAGACGGTCTGATGCAAACGCAGCTTCTTAATGGTGATAAATCATAAAAAGAAACAAATAATGTGAGACTGTCGCTTTTCAAATTGGAGAAATTGGTAAGCAGGTGGAAAATTTAATTTAAAGGCTTGGAATAACTAATTTTGTAATTGTACAACATGAAGTGAAGAGAATAATGGGTTATACGGATGGCATTGTGGTTTAAGTAGTCAGTTTATATTATTGTGGTCCGATTTCTAGGTATAAGGAACATTATTTAACGAGCTTTTGAAAGTTACATCAGAGATCACGCTTTTGATACTCGCTCAGTACAAATATTTCTGCTAGGATTTATCTATGTACATAAGTCTGGGTGTTTATATGTATGTTATACGCATTCTAGAACCCATATTACAAGATAAATTTTGAGGAAAGGCACTAATTATGGAAGTGGTAGGAAAAAATCATATATGCCAAGGAAAATTTGTGGTCTTTGCCTGACTCACTTTGAAAGTCTATGGATGAAATATCAAATTCAAAAATATTTTTTTTAGAAATATTTTGTGATTACAAGAAAAAACAAGTTACTGACATCCCATTAAACAAACAACTAATTCTTGTATCATTTTATTGCGATCAATAACAATAATTCATCTTATTTAATAGCCTCAGATCAATACACAGCCTTCCCCAGGAGACGTTAAAGAAAGCTGGCACTAAATCGAACTATAACAAACTAACCCGACTGGGGAACCAATTAAAACTTATTAATTACCACGCCATTCCTCATAAAACCAACGCTTTCGGCCATAAAAGAAGTTTTCTCTTCAAAACGGTTTTTACGGTCGAAACGCAAAATGTGTTAAACGCCACATTGGAAAAAAATATTATTTAATTCCATTTATACCTATATGCTAAATCAGCTTCGTTGTGGTTTTGTTTGATAGCTATATTTCCCGTTCTCATGGGAACATTGGGATATAAAATATGTACCAATAAACAGTATGGGGTAAAAATAAAACGAACGAAAAAATTTCAAATATTTATTAACTAGGTACTTTTTGAGTTATGCGATCACAAAGGTATGGTTTCTTTTTTAGGTATAAAATGGTAGTGTCTGTTTGTACTATTAAAATAACAGCTTTTTAAACATATATTTTTTGTGTATATATGGTACACTCAAGTTAAACATATTATTTACATTATATGTTTAACTTAAGATTAAAATAAATTATAGTGAACTAGCTAATGCACATGACTCCACCCGCGTTAAATTATGATCCCGTTCCCTCTACCCATGGGAACCTATTCCCGGGATAAATAGTCTGTTCGTTCGTTAGAGCGTGAATGAATAACAAACATCTAAACATTTTCACACTTTTTCATATTTATATAATAGTATGAGGAGTACAATAATATTCTAGGACATAGTACCTATGCAGCGATAGTTAGACTGAAAACGAGGAACCCTGACTTGTATTATGAGTTTTGGAATGCGGATAAACATTCTTACATATTTTTCATTATTTATAAACACATTACACTGTCATTATGCCCATAATGATTCTTAATTAGCTGACAGTCTCTCATAAGTTAAAATTCAACATAATATAACACTAAAGCCATATGCGGATCTTTCCTTTATGCTTCTTCATAAAAATAAGGACAGCTAGTACAGCATTACTGTTGCGCTCGTGACTTCGTCCGCATGTAATTGTAATTATATTCAGGTATTATGTTTGTGCTAAACCTCTTAGCCTAAGAGTATACTCTAGGGTAAACACTTATTATTTTACTAAAATGAAATTAGCTTGGGTTACGTTTTATATTATCAGGTATATGCCAGTGAAAATCTCGTTGAAATAGGTTTATATCTTTCAGATATTAGCCAACTTAGACAGAAGGACAGACGTAAGTCAATTAAAGGTATTGTGTAGTTATTTATTGCAATGCTGTAACTAAGCTTGCAAACGAATACTTTTATTTATTTGTACGAGAACTTTTTTTACTGTCATGACCCTATATTTCCTTCATTTCTGCTTCCCATTTCCATATACATGTATAATTATGTATACTCATGTTATATAATTATGTGAAACTCATGCTAAGGGCTAAAGTAATATTATTAATTTCTTCGTTTAAAGTTTAGATCTTGAGTACTCTAACATGAATTAACTCCACTAACACTTTTTAAAACCCTTCCAAAACCCTTTCTATCGAATGAAAGACATGTTGAAACTCTATGTGTTTTAAAGCGGACATAAAATAATAGCCGTAAAATTGCCACTCTGGCGCTTAAGTCATTTTACTTATCCACCATACCGGCTTAAAAACGAAGCCAGTTTCTGTAAGAAATTCGAATGCTCGCAGTTTACGATGTACACGTGACTTTTTAGGTAATAACACTGCTTGATTGGTTCGTGAAAACGCTGTTCTTAGTACTCTTAGTAGCTGTAAGTACTTTAGTGTTAGAAGAACTGAGCTGAGTTTGTTTTAGCCCATGATTGGGTTGGTAACACTTAAGCTTAAGGTTTAAGACTTAAAGAAAATTGACTTCGTTCTTGGGATTCGATTTTTAAACAATTTTATTATTTATTGTATTTGTTTGGTTGGCGCTTAAGTACTTATGACCATTATTACTTAACAGCCAGTCATTCGTCATTTATGGTATTGTGTAATGACTGGCGGGTGGTCCCGGGTTTGTAACCTCTGGTTTGAATTGTTACTGGGCTTTACTGGTAGGAAATTTTAAATCGCACCATTCAACATATACACATACATACATATATATCCACAGTGGCAAAGGGTTTCTACAACCCTATTCCTGCTGGCTTCCCAATAGGAAGGGTAGCATGTGTTGCATGCGTGACAAACTAAATAGAGATTAGAGTTTTTTCCACCGGCTTCCCCTTTGAAAATTTTCACCCTTCGCAACTGATATCCACACCTATTTGTAAGGAAGGATAGGTAAACCCAGTATAATAGGTCACTACCAGATGCTTTTGAGGCCAAAAACCCGAACGGAAGCCAAGTTCACCTGCAAGCGTGTACGCCTGCTGATAGAAGTCCGTCAGTAAGGAAGTATACCGGCTTGCTGATGAAGCTGACTTATGAAGATGGAGTTACAAAACCACCGAAAATTTGCCACCATTGTAACATTGTACGAGTACGTGTCTATACTGGTGACCCTCTTTTCTGAGACATTGCCTTCAGTTTACTGCCAGGCGAGGTGAAGTGAAATGGAGGTGTTCTATATAAAAAAAAACTTTTTGTAGATTAGAAATTGATCATCTTCATTCAATACTGACCATACGCATCTGTAACGGTATAATTTAGTGGGTACTCAAACACAGAAGTCTGGTAGCGGTCTACATCGAGCGCCATAAACTGTCGGAATGTTTTGCGAATCGATAGGAACCCACTCGGTCACTCTGAGATACATTTAGACATAACAAACAGTTTGCCGCCGATTTTAAGAAATGAGAAAGTTTTTGTGGTTGTAATCCTTGTTACTCGGTCACGCTTGAACAATGAAACCAATCTGAATGAAATTTTCCCCACAAGTGACACAGGTCATTATACTACCAGTCTTTCAGGCTTCCCTTTTACCTACGAAACAGCTGAACTTCGATATTTTGCTTCGAAACTTTGATATAATGTCATAAGCGATTGTTATCTAACTTCCACATGACACTAGCGATATTGATATAATATTCTATAGTTAGACATGTTATCGAACATTTTAGAGCTCCAAGTACCCGTAACGAAGGCTACAGATGGTCGTATGGCAACCGTGATCGACGTGCTTTCTGAGGCACAAAGGAATTCCACGTGTTAAGGAGGAACTGACCTCACAAGTATTGCATACCCTTGCAACGTGAACCTACTCAGCCAATACCTTAACCCGATCTCTTCAAATTGAACACACGCTCAAATTATTCAACAGTTTTTTTATTTAAATAAATTGCAATTTATTTATATCTTTGTTCGCTGAATTCGCACGGCAAACAATATGCTCCAAATTATCAGCGCAGTCGGAATGTTGACTTATTATTTTTTATCGTACAAAGTTGCATTACTTAGCTCGTAAACTTTTGCGTCCGCCATGTTAGTTAAATAGCTGTTTTTATTAGTTCGCTCAAGTAGTATAATAGTACGTGTGTGGTATATTTGTACTTTTCTTGTTGATATTTTAAAACTAATTGGATTGGAGCTTTTATTATTCACTAGCTGTTGATCGCAGTACCGCCCACGTGGAATTCTGATCCCATTCATCACTGGTACCTGATAATGTAGTTTTCTAATAGCGAAAGAATTTTTGAAATTGATTCAGTAGTTTTGATTTATTTACAACATACAAAAATACAAATCTTTCCTGTATTAGTATAGACAAGCTGTTGACCGTGGTACCGCCCGCGCCCGCGTGTGATACTGAGCTCTTTCACACAAACTCTTTCCTACAAAATTTCAAGCAACACATTCTTACACGCAGAATTGCTCAACCATTCTTAAATTATGTCAAAATATGTTAATGTAATGCCAACTATTGTCAGTATTGTCACTAAGTGTTCAATCTACTTGTCAATTATGTAGACATTAGTCGCACGGGCGATTGAGTGGTGATTGTCGGCAGCACGCTCCGTGTGGAGTGGGGATACGTTGAACTATGGAAAATGAGCTTAGGGTTTCCACAATTACAGTACCTACTGAAACAATACTAAGTAGTTTTGTATGTTTTCTAATTAAGCAGTGTAAACACGTAGCGGTAGAACGCAATTAGAGTTTTTTTTTCGCGACCAACCGGTTTGTTTACCGTGGTACCATTAGACAGTACTATTGATGGTACTGTGGTAATTTTATTTGCCGCGGTAAATAAACTGACCAAACGCCGTGATTTTCATGCTTATCGCTTTTTAGGACTTAGAGGTCATTCGCTTCTGTAAAAGGTAACATAGAAATATTAGTCCTGCCAAAATATTTATTTTGACTTAACCGCCATTTTTTGAAACTGAAAATAATACATTTTTGTCAAGAGAAAAAATAACTGCATTTTTGACACATGCATCTGCTAATTTCTTGCATCTTCAAATCAGGAATACGTTTTGAACATTTTGCTTTCTGCTTTATATAGCTTCTTTCCATTCACTTCAGAATGCTCACTCAAGGTGGTTTTGTCATAAAAAGTAAACGACAAACAGTTTAGCTACAAAAATTGGTACAATTTCCCTTTTTTTTTTCGTCAAAAGACTTGGTAATTTTCAAGTCGTTTGTGGATGAAGTTACACCAACCACTGCCTAATTACGTGCACGCGAGCCATTCGTGTCAATAAGTTACATCCACAACCTTGCGGGGGCATTCTATATGCGTATATTCACGCCTTTCTCCCTGCAGGGTAGGCAGAGGCACAACAGCCCACCATCTGCTTCTGTACGTACACGAAGTGTGCTACTTTCTCTGCTGTCTTTAAACTTTTCATACAAGTGATAATCGACTGCATCTGACCTACCATTACCTGCAATATCTGCCTGAAAAATACTCAATATTTTCTCTTTCATCCGATATTTCAATATTTTATTTTCTGGTCATCTTAATGGCGTAGATCTCTATCAATACATACTTAAGTATGTTATTTACACATCATCTCTTCAAAAGCCGCGTGGTCACCAGCAGAGTAGAATTTGATCTACCCCATCTTTACCCATGCGGTGTCGTACAAGACGACTAATCCCTTAGTCGCCTATAGGCCTGTTTATTATCAGACAGATATTTATACAGCCCAGGCTCAGTTATCATATTAGCGGGAAAGGATTATCTGACATTTGGATCCTGTCTTTCACATTTTTGAATGTTCATACTGCAAGAACTTTTTCCGACAAATGTTGATTGAGCAGTATTCTGCCAAACGCCAGCCAAACTCCTTTGCTTCTTTGAAATCGAAAATCTAGAAATTCCAGTGTTTGTCTGGTTCGAACTTCCAGTACCTACAGTTCGATGTAAGTGTCCGAGTGATTTGGATTTGTTACAATGTTATCAATATACTTAGCTGACCCATCACGGTTCGCACGCGAAAATTTGAAAGCCGTTGCACGGTGGTGTCACGACCTAGTGGTCCTGTCCTCTAGACAAGCGACAATTCGTTGTTCGGCGAATTGTGGAAGAGAATGACAAATGTATGGGATTTTGCTATCACCTACAGTAACCTTGGCAGTAACGTAGAGACGTTGCTTCTTTGACAACATTTCTCTGCCTGTTTCATGTAATCTCTTTTATCTCTATCATGAATCTATCATTATATTCTCCTATTTCACCGATGAATATCAACGCGTTTAACTCATATTAAATTACGATTTGTGAATCATACCTTATTATAATCCATACTTCTATATATATAAAAATCAATGCCACTTTTCGTTGTTAGTTTATAACTCAAGAACGGCTGAACCGATTTGGCTAATTTTAGTAGTAGTAGTATTTTAGACCCCGACACCACGCCTTGAACGAAATCGTGAGAAGGGCACTGGTTTCCGCGGGTATCCCTTGCGTCTTGGAGCCCCCTGGCCTCTCACGCACCGACGGGAAGCGGCCGGACGGACTGACTCTAGTCCCGTGGAGGAGAGGCCGCTCCCTGATTTGGGACGCCACGTGCGTTTGCACCTTCGCGTCCTGCCACCTCGCGGCCACCCAGAGGGCGGCTGGGGCAGGGGCTGAGTCGGCGGCCTTGGTGAAACACGGCAAATACGCCGACCTGGAGGCCGCGGGGTACGACTTCGTCCCCTTCGCGGTGGAGACGGCCGGTCCATGGGGCCTCGAGGCCAAGAGGTTTGTGGCCGATTTGGGGTACCGACTGCGGAGGGAGGGGCGGGATCCGCGCTCGGGCCAATACCTGCAACAGAACATCTCCCTAGCTATTCAAAGGGGAAACGCCGCCAGTCTGATGGGCACGTTTGGGCAGGGGGAAGTAGTTTGACGTGATCCTCCGGATCTAATATTAAGATTTGTATTAATATAGACAATTGATATGTAAGTATTTAAATAGAATAAATAATGATATGCCTATTGTATTTTAGTCTTGAAATATTCGTGGATATCCAGGGAAGGTTTAAAGATGAAAAAATAAGTGCAGCCGGAACGGGATCAAAAATTCACGTGGGTTGAAAAAAATATGGCGATACGAAGTTCGCCGGGACAGCTAGTGATATTATAAATGTGAATGTAACTCTGTCTGTCTATCTGTTACGCTTTCACGCTCATACCACCGAACCGATTTGATGAAATTTGGTACAGAGATAGATTAGACCTTGGGAATGGACATAGGCTATGTTTGGTCGCGATAACCAACATCCACGCGGGTCAAGCCGCGGGTAAAAGTTAGTTCTAAATAAAGGTTATTGGGGTTCCATAGTTAATTTACGTGTTATCGTATGATGACTAAAGATTAAAACTGATTTTATACGCCGACAGTACGATGCAAAGTAACTAATTTGACAGGAGATCATTATCTCTTAAGTTTAGTATGATAATATAGTTAATTTCTTGGCCGTTATGTTCGAACATGGTTATAATTTCAAACGGGACTTGGATTGGAATTAATTATCAACACATTCGATTCCATCTGAAGAGTGTATGGAGCTCCACCTATGATCTGCACACCTGTTGTGCGCGGGCCTGTCGTTATGCGCTTCCCATCTTGCACTAATGTGGAGCCGCCATATTTAAATACTTAATACCTTGACTGGTTTTCTCATAGAACATTCATCGGTAAAACCCATGGTTATCTTTTAGATGTCAAAAATTCGAAAGAAAAAAATTCGTAGCGACTTCATTGTAAACGAAATTATACATACTGACCCGTCCCGGCTTCACCCGTATCATATTTCGAAATCCCGTAGCCATATATGCCCGTAATTTATTAATTTTCAAATTATGTAAGGGAATTTGCCGGATTTGTTAACATTCATGGTTATTGCTCCGCTCTCTTGAGTAGTAGCGTGATGATATTTACACCCGTATTCACAAAAGATACTGTGAGGTCTCATAGTATGCTCGAGCGCATAGGGCTGGTAAAATTAAGTCACAAACATCACGGAGCAGTATCTAACGCATTGCGTTCCCTCAACGAAGTAGTTAAGTGTTATCTATACTACCTATTATATAATTGTAAAGTGGTCGTGTCTGTACATTGGAGATATTTTAAAAAAAAAACTTGGGTTATGTTATGTTAACGATACTGAACACGAAAATATTTTTTTTGAATTTCTTGTCTGTTTGTCCGCGATGGACGCAAAAGCTACTGGACGGATTTTGATGCGGTTTTTTTTTGTAAGAAAGGGCTTGCTCAGACTTAAAATCTTACGTTTGTTTGATCGCAATCGGTTGAGTAGAACCGGAGATATGAGCAAAGGTCGCGTTAACCGAGATGCACGCGGGCGGAGCCGCGGGCGGAAGGCTAGTCAATGAATAAAAAGGCTGACCAAAACGAACGCACTGAGAATTTGTCGATCTTTTTACAGTTTTGGTAGTACGCATAGCGAAGTATTGTTTGTGAATACGGGTGTTAGTCTATAACCTTCCTCGATAAACGAGCTATTCAACACAAAAAGATTTTTTAATTCGAACCAGTAGTTCCTGAGATTAGTGCTTTCAACCAAACAAACAAACACACTTCTCAGCTTCATAATATTAGTATAGATTAGTATTCCTAGATAATTCACGCCTGTTAATCCTCCAAGGGGTAGACTGAAGTGTATTAACATTCACATTTCGGCCTGTTGCCGTCATGCGGGCAATTTGTGCGGGCTGTATGTTTATTGTCGGATGGAGAACGAAGTTGTACTTACTCATTGTATACCGGTTCTCACTTCTCGTTTATTAACAAGTCCAAATGTCACTAAAGATTGACACATTGACAAAAAAATATGTTACTTTATAATGATGGTTCCCCACACAGAATATAAAATAAAGAAGCTACAACACTACCACTTGCCTGTCACCATTCTGTAAATATATTATATCCCGTTCATCGCTGAAATATGGCCTATGTGTTATTCTGATGTTTAAGGCTCCGAATCAGATCAGCATCGAAAAATCGGTATTTTCGAAACCGTTTTTCTTTTTAACTATAAAACCTACAGATCTGGAATTCACATGCTTGCATACTACTGGATATACAGAGTAACTTCACCTTTTCATAAATTAAATAAAAAAGGAGTATATAGTTGAAAAGAGGCTCTGAACATCACTCTACTCTTTCTTATGAAACCAAATATTTTCTACAATATGTATCCAAATAATCTAAAATTTCCCATGTATGTTGAATAAGTGTATTAGCATGACGTGACCTTCTTATTTAGTAACCGTCGCCTATAAAGTTATCTATTAAAATTAGTTTTACTGATTTTTACGGTTGAAATATGAGCGAATGACCTTGAGCATTTGTATGGTCAAAGTCATTCGCGTATGTAATCACCTTAAGCTATATTATTGTAGAGTTTCATTAAAATTCATTTTGTAGTTTTTACGTGAAAGACTAACAAATATCACATACATACATCCTACATACATCCTCACATACTTACAAACTTTCTCGTTTATAATATTAGTAGGATTAGTCCGACGTTTCGATTACTTTTCAGCAGCCATGGTCGCGTACACAAATAAACTAGTTTTTTTTATATCACTTAGTTGGCAGACAAGCACACGGCCCACCTGATGGGAAGCGGTCACCGTGGCCTATGCACGATGCAACACCAGGGGCGTCACACTCGCGCTGCCGACCCTGAAGAAACCTTCTAATGCCCTTCTTGAAGAACCCCATATTGTAGTCGCTTGGGAAAACCACCGCAGGGAGTTCATTCCACAGCTTGAGTGTGCGTGGGATGAAGTGCCTTTCAAACCGCACAGTGCGCACCGTTTCCAGACGCAATTTCAACAGCTAGTATTGTCTATTTACGAGAATATCAACTTAGTAATCGCCTCAAATTGTAAGTAACCAAGTGTGTGCGAGCGCGAGTTTTTGCCCCCAATAATGAGTACAGCGTCCCTCACCTACCTGTTATTTTTATTTTTAAATTACCTACCACATTAAGAAGTTGCATAATTGTATGTTATTATGTATTTAGTTGTTGCTGTATGATTATATATTATACTAGCTGTTGCCCGCGGCTCCGCCCGCGTGGATGTCGTTAATCGCGCGGTGTTATAAATTTTGTGCAGAGAATAATAATTACGCGTTGAACGCTGATTAGAGGACCTTTATTTTTTAGAGGAGGTAGGACACGACGGTATATCCGTCCCACCCAATCGAGCAGTCCGACTGGGGAAGTACCTCCGCCCTTCAGAAGATCGTGGCTTAATAACCTCGTGTTATGTTTCCGACGGTGAGTAGGGTAGCCAGAGCTCATTGGAGAGATTTTGTGCTGTCAGTGGGAAAACCAGAGGCTTTGTCCTACTTATCTTCTGCGCTGACGGCACAGAATCTCTCTGTTCTTACGCACAGCACGAGTGTGACGCCCCTGGTGTTGCACTCGCCCATAGGCCACGGTAATCTCTTACCATCAGGTGGGCCGTGTGCTTGTCTGCGACCTAAGTAGTATATTATAAAGAAAGGTTAGATACTGTGCTCGCCTCTCTATTCGGCTGTCTACTTCACTCTGTATTCCACTCTCTACTCGACGTAATACTTCACTCTGTATTCGCCTCTCTACTCGATGCCACTACTCGACTTCACTATTACAGTATGGGATGGGGTACTTCAAGAAAGGCGAGTGTGACGCCCCTGGTGTTGTATACGTCCATAGGCCACAGTAACCACTTTCCATCTGGTGCGCCGTGTGCTTGTTTGCCACTTAAGTGGTATAAAATAATTTTTCTACCTGGATATCTACTTGACTCTCTAGTCTCTAGTCCCCATACCTTAAGAAGGGCAAAGGTATGGCGACTTCTTCCACCCTCTTCTTCTCCTTTCCCGTTGTGTTGTATCTCTTGTCTACTCAACTATAAACTTCACCAAGCTTTTACTTATCTTTGCGTGAAAAATGATTTTGTAACGGATCTTAAGAGGCTAAGACTGTACCGACATCTATTCACAATGACAGATTAGAAATTAAAAAATTAAGTAGAATATACCGGTTCGGGTATATCGGGCGTTTGAAACCAAACGATAGCTTGAATTTAAACGCGAGAACGCCATCTAGTTATGATTCTGGTACTAAATCATTAAAATTCAAATTTGAATTTCATGATTAAAAACGTATTGGTTTACACAATTGTGTATGTAAAAATAAAATCTATAAATTTACATACTTGCCCGGATGTAATAAGCTATAAAAATTGACCAATAATATTATAAAGCGCCATCTATATTCCGTGTAATATCAATATTGTTCACAACTCCGGTTCTACTCAACCGATTGCGATCAAACAAACGTAAGATTTTAAGTCTGAGTAAGCCCTTTCTAACAAAAAAAACCGCATCAAAATCCGTCCAGTAGTTTTTGCGTCCATCGCGGACAAACAGACAAACAGACAAACAGACAAACAGACAAACAGACAGGAAATTCAAAAAAAATATTTTCGTGTTCAGTATCGTTAACATAACATAACCCAAGTATTTTTTTAAAAATATCTCCAATGTACAGACACGACCACTTTACAATTATATAATAGTATAGATTTATGACTTACGCACACTAGACGGGTTATTTTGACTTGTTAAGTCTTGCGGCACTGTTACTGTAAAAACGTATATTTATGTCAAAAATACTATATTTAGATATATACAATATGCCCTCTGTTAAGGTGTTCGGTTGAGGTGGAGCGTTTTAAAGCAAAATGTTTTTGGAATTGCTTGGTCGGGCATCAGCAAAAGTCCGTACACAGTTGAGCGAGCATAAGATTTCATTTGAGATTGTTGATGGGGGGTAATTGCACCCCTTGCCCCGTACGTACATCTTACTACCATTATTAATTATTAAACTACCCGAAAACATTCTTCTCCTATTATTTCTATCCATCCTATGGTTGCCTGTAAAAAAATGCCGCAGTGATAAGGCCGCCATAGTACTTACCACATAACTCGGTTATCTATGTTATATTGTTATATCTATGGTGTACAATAAAGACGTTTCTACTTACTTTTACTTACTTAATGCGAATGTTTGAATGGATGTAAGTTTGATACTCAATTATGACAGAACGGCTGAATGAATGCATCTAAATGAAAAAAGATAGACAATAGTCTCGGATAGCGCCTACAAGTTTTCACTTCCTAGAATAAGTTCCTATGGGTAATACCAAGTATTTCATGTGGGTGAAGCGGCAGGCAACAGCTGATTGTCATAAATAAATGTACAATGAGATAACATACACGAATTATGTACACTGTACATAATGTTGCCGTCTGAAGTCGTATCTGTAACAGTTTTTCACCTATCTTTATAGATGTAACGAAGACTTTGTAGAACAAATAAATTATCTAAATAAATTTGTTAACCTAATCATGCTACACGTTACACGTGTGTATAGTATACAGTCGAATGTACTTATGTCCTTTCGTTTCGTGTGCACTTATATCATTTTGCGAATGTAATTACATTGAACTGATTGACGTTTCGTCAAGAACAGCAGTTATTCAGTTATACTCTGTCCAGCCATTTATTTTCTTTTAGACGTTTCATGTAAGTTATGTCCCAATGAGTGACCTGTACAATTCTATATAACAATCGACTTTGTTTATGAAGAAGTTTCAATCGTTTGTACGATTGAATATTATTGATTTGGTCTAAAGTTTGCGCAAATATTACACTATTGAAATAAAAGTATTTCTAGTGGTTTCAATTCCTACGCCACGAATAGATTTTACATACACATATAAGATAATCTCACCTTCATCAGAGCTCCAATCCTTACACTCTAGACCCTGGGGTCTCCCCTCCCACTCCAAAATTTAGCAATTTACCTGATCGGGTTCAATTACCGCCTGACTCCGAAAGAAAACTCTCGTTCATCGATCAGCAGGTGAACCTAATGACTGGCAGGTGACGTTGTCTTGGACCAAACAGCAAATATAGTCAAACTAGCTTTTGCCCGCGATTCCACCCGCGTGGATGTCGGTTATCGCGGCCAAGCATAGCCTATGTCCTTTCTCAAAGTCTAATCTACCGCTATACCAAATTTCATCAAAATCGGTTCAGTGGTTTAGGCGTGAAAGCGTAACAGAGTTACTTTCGCATTTATAATATTAGTATGAATTGACGTGTCTCCTATGTAAAAAAGATCCTTTTATAACCCAAAATCTGTGCAAAAACATTTTAACAAACATGTTAACCATCGAGTTTAATAGAAATGTGTAACTTGATATAACCTAATGAAAATACTTGTAGCTAGACAGCTATCAAATCCGATGTTCGCACACAACAAGAAAATAACCTATTTTAACAGTACTATAAAACGTTCAATTTATTCCTTCGAAGCCTTTTGCAACATTGTATCACTTATAAATATAATTATATGAGGTTTTTAAACCTAGGTCATCACAATTTTACGACAATACTGCGAATGATGTTAAAATTGGACTGACGTTGTGTTCGAGAAAGGGCTTTGGTCTTTTTACGTATTAAAAGTTGATTGTGTGTTTGCCATGTGCCGATTTTTACGACACAGGTAGGTTCCTGTCGCTTTTAAATATAAGTGGTATGTTATTTGTCATTAAAATAGTTATACCCATATCAGATAATAATATTCTCTTTATTTTACAATCTTTATAATTTGTAACGCAGAGATTGCTAACTTTGCTTTACGCAAATAAATTATTATCAGTAATATGTTCTATTTATAATATCGTAACTGACTATTAAGGTAACTTCATTTTTAGGTCCAAATCATAATATTGTAAGCAATAAATTTAGGTAATAATCTTCCTATACATATCTTCTTCCGTTCTTAATGGAGTGCTACGAATCAACACCTACTTTTAGTATCGTAACTAGATTCCGCATTCTAGATTCCATAACACAAGCTAATTAAGCTTACCATGGGTCTAGATAGCGTTGTGTAGAATGTTGTAGAATATTTATTTATTTATTTATTTATTTATTTTATTTAACTTGATCAATTTTGTCGTGTTGTTATCGTATAATATCGTAACTGCACTTCACCAGTGCAGTTACGATATTATACGTGGGAAGATGGATTTACGTTTACTAACCCGATCATGATGTAGGTATTGAACACACCTTATTTAAAAACTTACAAAATTGACCGTGTTGGCTCCCGGTGGAGTAGATTAGGGCCATCCCATCTCATCCTGTGGGTGTCGTAGAAGGCGACTAAACGATAGGGCTGCTCTCCAACCGACAGTAAACATACAGCCCATGAATAAATGCCCACTTGTCAGCAATAGGCTCGCCCCCTATTAAGTGGGACCGAAAATCATATTTGGCAAAATGTGGATGATAATACACCTCTGCGAAGGGGTACTTCGGGGATTTACAGGATTTACAGTACTTATTAATAGTAAGTATTTCCCACTAAGCCCATTCCACTCAGTAGTCAGTACAGCTCAATTGAACGACTGGATATGTTTAATGCAATACCCGAGGCATAAATGTGAAACACGCTTTAAAATGATGTAAAACAATTCGTTTTAAATCAAGTGAACTAAGACTTGAATTTAATTGGCACTTATGGCATAATTATTTACTCTAAACTTATAGGTACATACATAGTCTTTGTTTATTGAGAAATCACTTTATACGCTTGAACTAAAAAACATTGAGCCATTAAATAGTGATTGCAGTCATCATTAACTGATGATTTTAGTCATAATTAAATGACTCAATATCAAATGGCCCTTTGTCTTCAAAATAGATTTTGTCTATGATGTTCACAAATCATTTAAATTGCTACTCAATTACAAGTAAACTGTTGTATCTGTTTGAATGAAACTTGGCGCACAAACTACTAAATAAACAATTGTCTTCAATTGAAATATTCATTTAAAATATGTGTAAAGTATATTTGCTACTCAATTACGAGTAAACTGTCAAGATTGTAGCCCGCAGTGGTTTAGTCTCGGCGTGAGAATCAGGTAGACAAAATAGTCAGGAGAAAGTTTAAAAAAACATACGGTGCTGTCTTTGGTGACTGCCGATAGAAGTGAAAATGTTTCTTAACTTGTGAAAAAAGTTAAAGGTATTAAAACTTCAACTATCTTAGAACTGCATCGATATTAATCAGAAGTAAATTGTCCACCCAAATGTCGTGATTAATACAAATAATAAATATGCAACACCAAATAAATCGCGATAGAATCCGTTAAAATATTTTTATTTAAAAAAATCGAGAAGTTCCTCTTCAGTCTTTAACAGACAAATAAGCAAAGTACTTATAAAAGAGACAGATCGCTGCATAATTAGATATGTGGCTAAAATTGTCCAGAAATATTCCCAGCAGACGGAAATAGGATAGCTCCCAATTACGTAGCACCAAAAAAATAAACTGGTATTACTATAAAAAATTCTTATTCGTCAGCAAAACGCGTAACTAATAAAAAAAATTAATTTGAATTTACGAAGTACTTACCTTTTAAATGATTAATAAGCCTATTAATACCGTGGCATTTAAGTTATAAATAGAAAAAAATAAAACCTTGTGGCATTATGGATAGTATGGAAACAGCGCAAAACGGTCGCTCCGAGTATGCGTTTCAAGTTGTTGCAACAAAGTTGCAGAGTGTCGACCCCGTAAGATCAGCACGCCTTTGCTTTTTATACCATACGATATTGTGAGCATGTGCTATTTATATTCCTCTGTATTAGGACGGGAGTGTTATGTAAGTTTTTATGCTATTCTATTAATATTATAAAATGTAAAAGTTTTTGAACAGTGATGTTTGTTACTCAATCATGATTATCGGTTGAGAAGATTGGGCAGAAATTTGATGCAGGAATAGATTATAGTCTGGAATAACATTGACTACTTTTTTACAACAATAATTTTCCGTATGTTGCAAAATCGGGACTACAATTCCACACGAGCGGGTTCCACACAGCTAGTAGTATTGAAATAATTGCTCGTGCGAGGCGTCACCCACACGCTGATTATTCCCGTGGATTGTCCAAACTTTTCTTCTTTCATATACCTACCTACTTGTACTTACATGGCAAAAATTAAATCGTCCAAATTGGTGGAGCCGTCCTTAAATTTTGTGCGTAATAACTAATTTGTGATTAATTTTTATTGGTATGTAGGTCTTATAATAAATACACATTTAGATTCATACTCTTATCTTTTTTGGAATGTCTATAACATCAAGCGTCATTATGTCATTAAGTGATTAATCTTTCGAGATAAATAACCACTTAACTGAATCCCCAGAAACACCATCGCAAAAATTTACGATGACTGCTTTTTAAATAATCAGCAGTTCCATTAAACAACTACTCTTTTTTACCTGTTTTTCAATCGTCACGTCTCCGTCCCGTTCCACGAAAACACACCTCCGAACCTGTTTGTTTTCATTACAACGGAATTCCTCAAATTAAGTCGCGCAGTTACAATATACAATGTAGTGTGATTCAGTGTGCTTCAATGTCAAGGTTACAACCTAACGACAATGTATCGTGTTGATGTAACACTCATTGACTGACGTTACGTATACGATGCATCCGGATAGCTGCGCCCGCGCATGTGATCTTATCGTGCTCAATTTGTAACGCGATACTTTCAACATTGTTTAAACATCGTGATTTTAATCGTATTGTATTCTAGACGAGATATTTCCTCTGTCTCTGATGAACGTCTTGTTACTTTACTCGACTCGGGAGTAGAATTTAGAGTACTCACGATTGTAGCAGACACTTCCCTGTTATATTATCGAGGCAGTGATTTAACTGTTGGCGAGTTTATTTTGAGATGCAAGTGTGTATTAGATGCCACCTCGCCACGCCCGAGCCATTTATTTTCAGACTGATTTATTACGAGTGCACAAAGACCTACATTTTTGAAGTAATCGGCATTACATTGACAATTTAATTGTCTCAGGGCGTGTGTATTCCCGGCAGAGTAGAATTTGGGCCACCCCATCTCTTCCCATGTGGTGTCGTACAAGGCGGCTAAGGGCTGTTTTACATCAGACAGACATATACATACAGCCCAGACTCAGCTTCAGATGCATGGCTCGTTGAAAAAAAAATATAACTGCCCGCTACCAATAACCTATTATATATAAATATATAGGGTTAAAAATATAAAAATATAAATATAAAAATATAATATAACCTAGCCTGTGAGTTAGTTCAGACTGTAATCTATTCCTGTACCAAATTTCAGCAAGATCCGTTCAGACGTTAAGCAACTAACATCAAAACATTGTCACACACTCACATTTATTAGAACTTATTATATTTAAAACATAAAAGCTCTTTACTTAATAACTTAAGACAGAAGGTCCCTGAAGTAGAGACTGAATAAATTAACCGACTTGGTATTACAGGGATCTCACAATTTTTTGCAGAAGAAGCACCGAGGGCAGGGCTTGGTATTCTTTTAACAAGTATTGTTTTTGATGGCATAAGTTTATGTAAATATCATTGTCTACCATATCAAGGGAAGGGCACTGCTTATCCTTATCTCAAGCTACTTGTAGCTTATCTAGGAAAGCAGCTGATCACCTACTTTATTGCTGTTTTGAACATTACTAAAGTTGTTGTAACAATATAGGTGTTTATACAAACAACTGATTCCCAGGCGCGCACCGGCCACATCCCCTCCTCGTTGCATATCGAACGACATTACTGTAATCATTCTATTCACGCATACGACACACACCTAAATATTTGTACTTTTTTATTATATTATTAAAACTGTTTCATCAAATATCCAAGTATTCGCTTATTCATCAAGATCCTTAACAATAGGAAATGCTTAGTAGCATCTACAGGTGGTTCATTATACTTCTAACCTTTCAGCTAATGTATACTTATGCTGAGCTATAGTTCTGCATCACGGTACGTACGCTCATGACCCTTGACGCTAGGCAACTTTGAATACAATCGGGCTGTATACTAAGTACCTCAGTTCACTAGTGCACTTGTCGCTATGCAAGTCAGCTACCGATTACATTGTACCCTGTAATGTAATAATCCTATTGTAATGTCGAGTTTGAACGACTCTGAGAATATTATCAATGCTGTCTTTACCATAAAGGTAGCTGTTGAAGCTGACCGCAACTGCAGACGCACGAAACAGATACGTGTAATTCATTGCGGCTTCTCAATGGTCCTCTTTATCCGTATCGGAGTTCAACAAGTAAAAAGCATGTTGTATCTGCTGCATGCTTCTGCAGTTGTCGTATACGGTCGGGGTACCTGTCCAGTGCCCATCCTCAAGAGGCCTCTGAAGGATCTCATAAACAATGTTTTGTGGTCGTATGACATGACAATCACGTCACAAAAGACGAGATATGTCTTTCGGTGATTTTTTCTCTCATGAGCGTTTTTGGTATTTGGGCGTAACATATGCATGAATACTCTGTATTTCTGTCTGTATATACGCTATCATCATCTCAATATTGTTTCTGATTGTATCCGAGGCTTCCAGCTCGGCGCCTTGGGTTACTCAAATCAGCAACTGTCATCTGATTCCCCAACCCTGACAGTAGAACAAGCGCCTGAGCCTCACCCGTTACTCAACAGGTGTACCGTACCGGCTTCAAGATCATAATGGGGTGCTAGAAAAGTACCGATAAGAATGTGTCGTTAATGGTGACACATTAACGACACATTATTATCGATATTTTTCTTCGAATTTCTAATTAAAGTTCAAATGAATAAAAAGTTGCAAATTGAATTAAACAGTTATAAGCTTAGGTCTAGATAGAGGATCGCATCAGCAAGAAACTTGACATGAACCGTCACAAAAAAGAATTGCTTCATCTAACGAACGCAGAGAGACCTACAGCATTCCTCAAAAACCACCATCAAACTGAAAATAAAAAGCCGATAATTTATTTATAAATACGCTAAAAGACGGGTTAATTATATAACGTGAATAACCGGCTCTAGTTTACCGTGTCAAGGTGGAGTGAGCGCAACAAAGTTGCAGTTCCTTGATCTCCTGACTGGCAGTGTTGCAACGCGGAATGGAGCCGGCACGACACGAAGACTTTACGCGGTGGCAAACACCGGAGTTTTTATTTATTAAGAAGAAAAAAAAGAGCTCCGTAGTTATAGCATCGGTTGCTACCGGAAGACTGGTTAGGAGGATGATGTTTATTTAGCAAATAAATACCTAGATAAGATAGAAATAGGAGGAACAAAAATGAGAGATCGGTTTTCTAGGTTTCGTTTTCTATTTTGGAATACTTTATTACATTTTTATTTTATTCGATTTTATATTTTTATATTTATTTTATATTATTAAAAAGACGTGTCTGGACGACTTTGTTTTTGAAAGGAAGAATGTACAAAAAATATTGCATACTTTGTGGTAGAGGTGACGACTGACGACCTGACGACACAATTTAGTTTGATTTGATTATTACTCCCTAGTTTATTTGTTAAAGTTTAAATGAGATACATTCATAAAGGTATATTTTCCAAAGAAAGGAGGATATTACGTAGGCTCTAGTTGCTGGAAGTCTCAAGACCGATTTTTATAACTTACTTAAGAATTCTTTTGCATACAAATGAAGTATCCGAAATACTTTATTTTTTTTTATAATATGTACTTTTTAATATTCAAATATTTTCAAAGATCACTTACATACACACAAATAATCACGCCTCTTTCCCATTTAGGTAGAGAAAACCACATATTTCCACTTGCCCTACCATACACCTTTCGTTACTTCTTGCTACTACAACGCCGGTTGCGGGCACTGCACAGATTTTTCTTTCCATTCTAATACTTTCCATCAGGTGGACCGTGTGCTTGTCTGCGACCTAAGTTGTATAAAAAAGAGATTAAGTTTGACAAAAAAATGGCAACCCTGACAACAGCTGAACTCAACCGCTGCACTGCCGAGTACTCAAGTAGTAACATAATGAATAATAAATCAACTTTGTAAACATTAATTCAAAATTATAAATCCCTCGATTCTACGATGTGTGTGATTCCAGCCCACGAGTCACGATGCTCGAACATAAAATGATGCTATCTCTTGTATAACCACACTTTAGTGGTCTAATTGAATGCGAAAGGAAGGGCTACTGTGTAATCTGTACTGTATTTATGTCTTTTTATCTATTTATTGTACCGTGACATATTGTTGTCTTGTAGGGATGCCCCTTTATTCATTTTACGGAAAGATTTTTTACAAGCTTTTTATTAACTTGCACTGTATGTATTTATGTATGTAATTTGTTCGTGTCAAATCTTGCGTGAACTGAGAACAGAAAACAGAGAGAGAACTTGCGCGACACAAGCTTTTCAAATTAGCACAACCCTTGCATATTATTAGCGATTGCGATTTGAGGGTCTCGAATGTAACCACATTACGTCTACGAAAGAAATTATGTTAAGATGATGATAATATAAATCCTAAAATATTATTCACTACCCGACCCGCCCGGCTTTGCTTGTGGCATATTTTGAAACCTTACCACCCCTGTGACCCCGTAATTAATTAGTAAGTCTTCAAATAAATGTCTGGAAATTACCGGGTTTGTTGATATTGTGATCACTGCTCCGCTACCTTTAGTAGTAGCGTAATGGTTTATAAGCTATAATCTTTGTCGATAAACGGGCTATTCGACACAAAAATAATTTTTCAATTCGAACCAGAACTTCCTGAGATTAGCGCCTTCAAACAAACAAAATCTTCAGCTTCATAATATGTAGAGTACAGATTGTTTAAAATACAAGCGTGTCCTATCGTTGTCCACATAATTACCCACTTACCAACAGGTGATATAGCGATCAAACGCGGGCCTTTAAATGAGGGAAAAAACAAACCATCCCATGATAAATGATGTCGTGGTACCATGGCTATTACACCCTGCTGGATCAAGGACCCGTTACACCTTGTCACTTAAAAAAGCAAGCAAGTAGTGCCGACAATAGTGAGAATTTTACCAATATATGTACGTAC
The DNA here is from genome assembly GCA_914767945.1 of Eilema depressum. NCBI lineage: Eukaryota > Metazoa > Arthropoda > Insecta > Lepidoptera > Erebidae > Eilema > Eilema depressum. The sequence continues at coordinate 13,564,687 of OU612031.1, forward strand.
ATACTTGTGAATTTTTGTTCTGTTGCTCTTCCAATTAGCCCCACCATCTTCTTTCATACACAGGACAACACGTGCAGGACTTAGATGTCACCCGAATACGGTGGAGAATTACCTAAGAACCAAGCGGTTCGGCGGCTTTTTCCTTTGCCGCACCATTAAGACCGGGATTAATTAGCAGCTCACGTGTTTCCTTCCTCTTACAGTCCCGAGTCCTTTAAGCGGGGCGTGAAAAAGCATCTGATGAGGGCGTCAAGCTGAGTGCCTCCATTCGAACAAATGAAATTTATAAATGCTGGACTTGAAATTGATATAACCTTCCTCGATAAATGGACTATTCGACACAAAGATAATTTTTCAATTTGATGATTAGCGCGTTTAACCAAATAAACCAAATTCTTTTTTAATATTACGGATTTAACTGCAGTTCAATATTAATCTACCAAAACGGTTCAAATTTTGGATGCTATCGTCACCAAGCCGACCTCACCTGCTGGCCGGATATACACCTTCTGATTAACGGACCTGGTTCTGGCGCAGGCTCTCTATTCGGGGTTAGATGGCCAGCTCATGATGGGAACTACTAGTAGAAACACCGAGACAGATTCTTGTGACGGCCCTGGGAGTGAGAGTTCTCTTGCTCAGCACATCGCTCACAGTGATGGTGCAGAGCGCGAGCTCGTGGGCTGCTGCCGCCTCCTTCTTCGAGCAAGTAATGCTCGAGAAGGAGGTGGGGAGCGGGTCCGGAGGAGACTCAGTGACGCAATTAGCGCCTCCCAGCGCCAGTTAATCGCAAGTACCTATAGGAGGAGAACCTCATAACCCTTTCATAAAACCGGGAACCTGGATCTTAATGATGATTTTTAATTTATTATCGAAAAAAATGCAATGTCTCGTGCGCTGATCAATTAGTGTATGGACTCTTGTATCATTAACATTAAGCCTTAAACCGTTACAAAGTATAGAACAGATGCATTTCTTTGACATTAGATCAATGGCCTTCCTTCATTTGACTTACAAATTATGAGATAATGAGTGAAACAGACCACCCATTCATTTATCTGTCAATGTCTTGTGGAATTTTTACTTTTTTATCACATCATAATGTTATATTGATAACTGTACTGGCGCATTATTCTACTGGACATTGAATTTCAAACTCTACTGGCGCACCTTTCCACTGGACACGTGAGTTTCAAACGCAGTCGTAACGTGAGGTAACAGGCGATTTGAATTGTTTGACACAGAAGATGCTAATGGTATTAAAATCAGTAGTTTTCGAAATAATGGACTTTTTTAGTTTTTTTCGTATTAACCCATAATTCAGCCTCCAAGTGCAAATAAAAAAGTAAGAAACTATTCATTCTCGGCCATACATATATAAGGGGTTAAAATTGTAGTATTTTGGGTCCTCTAACACCCCCTGTCAGGAATACGTCGAGTTATCAGTAACCCTGTATAACATAGCGGCCGCCCGCAAGTTATTGGACTTCGCGTGGACGGTGGAATTCCTTTTATGCCTTTTATTTTTAGGGGTGGATTTTTTAAACTCCGTTTTTAGCGGATGTTCCCTTAGTTAAAGTATACATTATACATATATAGAGCGCGCGTATCACTCAGGTCTTTGGCGCCGAGCGTAAGCAGATACCGTCAGATACTTTGCGATGTTATAGTGCACCTATAGTGACGTTTCATAAATTACCGAATATGTATATCAATAGTTGCACTTATGAATGTAGTGTAATGTTGACTCCCAAACTGAATTTCGACAATACGATGTTATATAAAATTTTGATTTAACATATCGAAATATTATTTGCGAAGTCACTTTGACTGTACTGTTCATACCGGTGCCAACGTTCATATTTAGTAAGGCGCGCTCTATAGCAATGTATACTCTAAGGATGTCCCCCATCACCAGTTAGTAGTCAAAAGTCAAATAACATAATTTGTTTTGCACAAATATAGGAAAACACATTTTGTACCCATATTTGAGTAATAACCACATTAATATCGCGTACCATGGTATATAATTATGTTGGCGGAAATTAACGCGATCGTTGTGCCACGCTACCTTGGCCTTTGAACACGGTGCAATCTAGAATAAACGTCAGGCAATGAGCAGTTTTCCAGTAGGTATAATAATCAGTTGGTTTTTAAATCATAAAGAGATGGCGCTAGCATAGCTTTTGGTAATTAAATGTACTCTGTGGTTTGTTTGTGCGATGTTGCCAAAGTTTAATTTCATTTACCCATATTACAATTGATAAAATGTGATAAAACGCTTAATTCTTTTCGCGTCACTGTCTGTAATTTAAAATAATATTATATTTAAAATAGTTTTATCAAAAAAAAATGTCAAAACATTTACGTAAAGTAAATCATTACAAAACCGAAGAACATTTTTTCCATAAATTAGGGAACACTAGATGTGAGACCACACTCTTCTTACCAAAAGTGCCGGCTGCGCCATCTAGCTTGACTTTAGGAACCCTATAAATACCTACTGGAAAACTGCTCATTCATATGAATCCATACTAATAAATATAGAAATGTTGGTTCGTTTGTCCTTCAAAAACTTAATCAAGCTCATTTTTTTTTTTTTTTTTTTTTGACAAGACAGATCCACAACAATTTTTATTTGTTCCGCTTTGATGGCAGGCAAGCATACGGCTCATGAAAGGAAAGTGGTTACTGTGGCTTATGGATGTATGCAACGCCAGGGGCGTTGGGGTCGTTGGTTCCCGGACATATCTCTCGGACCCCGACCGACTATTGTGGGACGGAGGTCATTCTACGGCCTCCGACGCCCGACAACCTATAAGGAGCCGAGTACGGTAGATACAGCTAGTCTAAGATAATTCTCAAAATAGGTGTTTTCTTATTGATGAGTTGGCAGTTGTTTTCTCTAGGATGCTGCCAGCTCCTTTTATCTTTGTCGTAGTAATTATCACCTGTGTGTGTGTGTGTGTAATTTGGGTCTAATAATAATTTGTTCTTAGCTTACAAAAGTTTCGGGAAATTAAAATTGATGGTGAGATACTCTTTTAAATCATCATCATCATCATCATCATCTTTGCGTTAGTCCCGGTCGCATCCGTGGCCTTCACCTCGGAGTCCGGAGTCAGCTTCCATATAATGTGGCTTGTTTTTTTGCTACTGATTGAGCCGCGTGGTTCCCGGCAGAGTAGAATTTGGGCCACCCCATCTCCTCCCATACGGTGTCGTACAAGGCGACTAAGGGATAGGGCTGTTTAACGCCAGACAGATATATACAGCCCAGACTCAGCCTATACATGACTCGAAACAACAATAGTGCCCGAAAAACGGCAATAGCCTCACCTCCTATTACGTGGGACCTGATACAATGATTGGTGAAATGTGGGTGTTAATTCACCTCTGCTTAACCCTCCGGGGGTAAAGGCGTGATTGTATGTATGTTGTTTTTTTGTGGCTATATTAGGCGCGACTCCCGTCTGTCTCATTTGTCTTCTTTGAAATGAGTAGGTACCTATAGGGGACGAATCTAAAATCTTACAGCCTCTGTGGCGTAGCGGTAGTGAACGCGGCCGCTACGAAGGAGGCGTGAGTTCGATCCCCGCTCAGTGCAAACATTTGTGTGCATTAAATACGGGTATTTTTTTTTTATACCACTTAGGTGGCAGACAAGCACACGGCCCACCTGATGGAAAGTGGTTACCGTGGCCTATGGACGTATGCAACACCAGGGGCGTCACACTCGTGCTGCCGACCCTGAAGAAACCTTCTAATTGAAGAACCCCATATTGTAGTCGCTTGGGAAAACCACCGCGGGGAGTTCTTTCCACAGCTTGAGTGTGCGTCTCAGGAAAATCACCATTACAGACACACATCATGTTACAATGGTGGCACTCAGCTTGACGGCCTCGTCAGAGCTATTTCACACCCCGCTAAGGACGGGACTGTAGGAAGAAGCAAATAGGAAAGAAGAGAAATCTTCAACGTATATTAGGTATAACCCGCGCCACGTATCTTGGACCTCTGGCGCCTTCAGATTGCTTTGTAATAATCTATGCTTGGTGAATTTAAGGCTGGTTTTAGAGTCACGCTGACCATCGGCGCTGACTGCTCAGCGCGTAGCTTGTCAGACCAACGCACGCACTGATAGCTACGCGTTATTCTAAAACGCCTCCCAAAAGTTCATATGTTTCGGCTATCAGCGCCGACGGTCAGCGTGCGGTCAGCGCGACTCTAAAACCAGCCTTAGTTCGTCAAAAGACACCCAAGATATGTGTACTGCGCGTATAGGGCACATTTTGAGCACATTTTAGGTCCAAGATACGTGGCGCGGGTTATACTTAATCGCAATATGCACATTAAATTTCAATTTATCTATAATATTAGTCGGTGGTCTAGCCGTACCTATACTTGTGCAATAAATATTAATCTACAATAAATTTACTAGAATACCTTCAACAATTTTATATTCGCACGGTTTAACCTAGTAGGTAGGTACATGACCATATAGAGATTAAGTACAAAAAATATTAACCTGACATGCATGTGACAGCAACGGTTACAGGAAAATCACTGTGATCTAATGTATTTAGAACGTTTCTTCCTTAAAAATTCTATGTCGCTTACATCCATTTGCATTTCCACAGGTATAACTATTATAAAATTGACCCATGTACACAAAAACGGAACGGATTTTGTTACGGCTTTTTATAAGGAATTTCTTGCAGTTGGTTGACTAGAACCGGAGATATAACAAAAAATAGTATCATCTAGGTTACTTTTGCTCGTCATAACCGACAAACACGCAGGGTGGAGACGCGGACATGAAGTAGTTTAATAAAATGCTTTTTTTTTTTATATAGGACACGTCAATTTGACTTCGCCTCGCCTGATGGTAAGCTGAAGGCTAAGTCTCTGAAAAGAGGGCCACCATTACAACACGTACCATGTTACAATGGTGGCACTCAGCTTGACGGCCTCATCAGATGCTTTTTCACGCCCCGCTTAAAGGACCCGGGACTATAGGAGGAAGGAAACACGTGAGCTGGCAAGGAATTCCAAGTCTTAATAGTGCGGCAGAAGAAGGAGTCGTCGAATAGCTTGGTTCTTGATGGAATATTCTGCACCGTATGCGGGTTGCATCTAAGTCCTGCACGTGTTGTCCTATATAGGAAAGGAGAGGGTGGGATTACTTGGAAGAGCTCATCAGAACATTCACCATGGTAGAGACGGTAGAAAACCGCCAACGATGCCACATCTCTACGCAACTGCAAAGGCTCGAGGGTGTTAGTGACCTCAGGATTCCCAATAATGCGGACCGCACGTCGCTGCAACCTGTCGAGAGCATCTAGTAAGTACTTTGAGGAGCCATCCCAGAGATGCGAGCAGTATTCCACGCAAGAGCGAATTTGTGTCTTGTAGAGAAGACACCGCTGCTCCGGCGTGAAAAAACGTCTCACTTTGTTCAGGACTCCGAGTTTTCGCGAGGCTGTTTTGATGATGCTCTCAATGTAGTTTTTGTTGTTCAGTTTGCAGCGGATATCCATACCTAAGATGTTGAGATTGTCCTGTAGTGGCAGTGGCGTGCTCTGAAGAGTTGGAAGGGGAAGGAACGAAGATACCTTTGCCGTAAACGCGCATGCCTGCGTCTTCTTGGCATTGAACTCGACCAGGTTTTCAGAGCCCCATTGGGAAACGTGGTTCAGGGTCCGGTCAAGTTCACTGACGAGAAGCTGCCTTTTTTCCGCGATATCAGACTGCTTGGCCGCAGGATGTCCGTGATAACTCCCGTGTAAGGTGCTATCGTCTGCATAGCAGTGAATGCTGCCAGTGGACAACATGTCGTTGATATGCAGAAGAAAGAGAGTGGGTGATAAGACGGACCCCTGCGGCACGCCAGCATTTACCTGCAGGAACTCCGAAGTTCGACCATCACAGAGGACGCGAATACGGCGCCCCTGCAGGAAGCTAGACACCCAGTCGCACAGTCTGGGAGGCAGACCAAAGGCTGGTAACTTGGAAAGAAGCGACTTGTGCCAGACTCTATCGAAAGCTTAAATGATAATGCTTAAGTTGCATTCAGCTTCAGCCAACATGCAAATATTAAATTATCATACAATTATGACGTCATTGAAGAGAGTATTCATAATTTAGTCACGCCACTGACATTTGATCTAATTAATTAAATCCATATCCATACTAATATTATAAATTCGAAAGTAACTCTGTCTGTCTGTAACGCTTTCACACCTAAACCCCTGAACCGATTTCGATAAAATTTGGTACAGAGATAGATAAAACTTTGGGGAAGGACATAGGCTATGTTTGGTCGCGATAACCATCATCCACGCGGGCGGAGCCGCAGGCAACAGATAGTATAAACTACATGAGGCCTCTTAAGACAGACGAAATTGACCCTTCATAAGTCACTCATTCTAAAAGTGCCGACATTTAACCCCACGCGTTATCACCGAACATTGTATAACTTTTTAAAAGGTATTCTTTGTTTACAATTTATGTTTTAACAAGGGATTTATTGTATTAAATGTTTACATTGAAACTTAAATGATAAGGCTTGTAAGAAGAGTTGTACTGTAATGGCTGCCGCCGACATAACTTAAACAGAAAGAGTGATAGAAAGGTTAGATAGGATAATTTGTCATAATTATTTTATTTATCTTTGATTATTATTTATTTTAATAAACATTATAATACGACTTATATTCTTGTAATATTTGAAATTAAAAACTTTTCTAGAACATTTAACACATATCGCAATCTAGACCACATTACAAGCTTGTTGTGAGTTCCAGAAAGCGGATAAAAACGTTTTTTTTTTGTAAATACATAATTATTGTAAAAAGCACCCGGACAAATGCAAATAGTTATTACACCTAATGCGTGTTGCGTGCATGTGTTATATTAGGGATACAAAATAGGCAAATGTGTCATGCATACAATGCATAATTTGCATGTAAATATTTTCACAGCGCGGGAGTTATACTGTGTGACGCCCCTGGTATTTGCACGGCCACGGTACCGTTTCTCATCACGTGGGCCATGTCCTTGCCTGCCACCTAAGTGGTATAAAAAATGTTGACGGGCGTTTGACCACTATATCACCAGTTGAAGGTAGGTAGTGGAACTGAAAAACGATAAGTAGTTGCTGTTATTGGTATAGGAGGTAATTGTGGTATAGGTGTTAATATTGACTCACCTGTGTACCCATTTGGGCACATACCTATGTTATTGAGTAATTATATACTACCGATCACTTAAAAAAAACACAAGTAGCAGGGTTACTTGTGTATTTTTGGTGCACAACTAGTACTAGAACAAAGATAGGACGTTAACAAAATTATTATATAACCCGTAAATCATAGGTAGGTACGTGTCGACAGAAATATGATACATCGTACACGCATAAAATATTTCAGCGCGTACTTATTAAGGAAATGTGATTGAATACATCTCAATAATAACATTTGAAATATACTACTCCATCTTAATAAATGATTTAATAAAATGACATAAATCGATTTATCACCACGTAATTAATGTCAAACCTTGAAATGTAGACAAAGTGATCTATTGATGAAATCGCGTCGAAGCGAACCATTTTCAATTTTTTATTGGTGGATAACTTGACACTGGGTGGTTATGCAATTTTTTTTAAATTAATTTAATAACAAAAGGCATACAATTTCTTATGCACTAGAAGTTTAACAAAAACCAGAAAGGTGTGTGAACGCAGGTAGGGAATAAATCCTACACTCTGCGTTCGTCGTTCAATCGTGCTCGAACATAGTGAAAAATGGTGAAAAGAAAGCGAGTTAATAAAGAACTCAGATTTTATTAAACTTTAGTAGCCATGTTAAAGATTATGTCAATCCCATACATTACTAAGCGTTTCCACTGTCGTTTTCGCCTATAGAATGTCACTTCGTTTGGAGGCCCTTGATGCCTTGACCCAAACAAAACAATAGATGGATATCTGGGCGCCAAGTCAAGCATAGTAGTATCGTATCACGTCACTTTTCTTCAGCATTCTGTATTTTTTACATACATACTCACGCCTGTAAATCCCCGAAGGGGTAGGCAGAGGTGTTTTACCACCCGCATTTCGCCAACTATGATTTTCAGTCCCACGTAATAGGGGGCGAGCCTATTGCCGTCTAGCGGGCACTTCTCATGGCCTGTGTGTTTACTGTCGGATGGAGAACAGCCCTATCCCTTAGTCGCCTTTTACGACACCCACAGGAAGAGATGGGGTGACCCTATTCTACTCCACCGGGAACCAACACGGCGCGGCGTAAAACGCCTTTCTTTTTGAAATATACCCAACCAATACTGTTGGCATTATTTTATTATTACTGTTATTAATATTTTTTCAGTAAAATAAGTGACATAAAAAATATACTAGGTACTACAGGGTTAAGTTAGTAACCGTTTGAAATACAAAATCTATTCACTTAACCCGTAGTCTATCTCTTGTTGTGTCTGGCCCCATCGGTTAATAAGTAATCTATTGATCGATTAACCCTCTACTGTCTGCTGTCTATCACTGACATCACTGTCACTGCACGAGAATAGAACGTAACAGTAAAAGCATTTTTTCAACTACATCTATACCAATAAGTAAAATACTAATATAACAGTTTTTTTATAAAGGCACACGAGGCCTGTAATGAAACAAAACGCAATTTTTAAGAAGTCTTCCGTTTCGGGTAATTTCCGAAATGGCTGACCCAAATTGACGTGATTGATTTTTTTCTGTAGATAGCTGATGTTATAAGGCGTAACTTATGTTGCTTTTATTTCAAAAGAACTATTTTATTAGGGTTCTGCAAAAAAATAAACCCAGATCAAAGTCTACGCGGGGATTCAATTATTTATGTAGTTTCTGCGTCCCGCTCAACATTCGAAATTCAAATAGGTATATCCCGCGAGATCCAGTAACTGTGACACAATTTTTGTTTTGTGACGTAACACTAGTTGTAGCCCGCGGCTTCGCCCACATGGAATTTTGATCTCGTAGCCGCAAACCCTGGGAACCTTTTCCCGGCATAAAAAGTAGCCTCTGTTTTACTTCAGTTAAAAAAAAAGAAATTCGATTTTATTTGTTTAGAAAAATTACTAGTTACCGAAATGAGAAAAATACTATTAACCCTTCCAGCTAATCTAAATTACTTGTTTTAGAAGTGGGGTTCACGTCGTTAGTGAATGGATATAACTCGAACCTGAGACTCTTCGATCGTACAACCGACTCCTTAACCACTAAGATGCTGAGATACAATATTTTATTTGGATGACTCGGGCTACCCACTATTTGGGAAACGCTGGTCTATTTAAACAAAGATAATATCATATATCTCACTGCATGTCCTCGCTTTAGCACCAATCACGTGCCTAGTTGCCATCGACAGGAAACTTCCCGTTTTTCTCATTGTTTCGCAAGGTGAACTAGTCGTAAACAATCGAGCTATTTTTACCCATTCACAGACTGAAGGGTATCAATCACACTATGGAGAATGGCAAGCTATCCGTATTCGTTAAGGTGATATAAATAGCACAGTTGAAATAACTGATAGGATCTCCTCTGTACACTCCTGATTTATATGTCTGATAGTTATTATAATGATTCGGGAGTTTTCGCTTCTTTAACTTCGGATGCTTTTCAGCACCCGTGGTTACGATTTCATTGCCCCCCCCCCCCCTCCCCCCTAGACAAGTGGCCAGTTGTTGGCCGGCGTATTGTAAAATAAAATGAAGAATGTATGGAATTTGACGTTTATGACATACGTTGACGACTGTCATATACGTCAAATCCCATACATTCGTCATTCTATTCTAGTCTTCTTTTTTTCTACGTTTATCCAGCTCTGTTTATCCTGACAACTGGCAACAAGCAATTGCCAGTTGTCAGGTCTGCAAGCGTCAAGAGATGTGCAGGTAGGGTTGCCACCTGTACTATATTATATAGTATTGTACTATATTTTGGCCAATTGTACTATATAATATAGAAAAATAATATAGTACGAAAAGTACTATATTTTCATTCCTAAATCAAATGACGCGCGTTTTTCGAACGAAATTAAAGGTAATATCAGAGGGACCATTCGAGTGATTATTCACTCAGGTGAATGTATAGTTTTTTTTATATTCTATGTTTACATGGCTTGGAAGGAATGATTATAGAAAAGAATATTCATTGTTTTTTTCTTTAAATATGCCGTTGTTTCAGTCGTGCTTCCTACAGTCTCGGATCCTATAATTGGGGCGTGAAAAAGAGCCAAATTACGCCGTCAAGATGAGGGTAACAATTGTAACGTTGCAGGTGTCTGTAATAGTGACTCTCCTTAGACTTTGTCTTCAGCTTACCATCAAGGGAAGTAAAGCCGTATTAATATGTCCAATATATAAAAATTTGTGGTCATGGCTGAACCCAAATAATTGTCCTTTTAGTGTTCTGACCGTTCATTCGGATAGTCAAAGCAAAAATTAATAATAAATACACAATGAATTATAAACAATATACGAAAACATATGAGAAATAAATGTGTACTATATTTTTTCCCTAAATTTCCCAAAAGTACTATATTTTCTTCAAAAAAAGGTGGCAACCCTATGTGCAGGGAACATTATTTGTGCGTCTGCCCTCCATTTCTTATATAATGTATACAAAGTTTCATAATGAATCGCAAAAAGTCCCGAAGTATTATTTTTTTTTTTTTTTTTTTTTTTTTTTTTTTTATTTATACTGTTGATTGATGGCACTTGGTGGAAGTTATTATTATACATTATAGATAACACACTTGTACTTTTCCACAATATTTATTGTTCTCCTAACCGGTTTTACCTCACGGCATTCTCAAAGGATTACATTGATGGTTATGAACATTTGGCTAGTTAAAGATTACGATATACTAATATTTCACATGTAGGTAGTTTTTAAAATGATGTATACCAGTAACAACTTTTTTCCCAAAATTTGGGGAAATAATTTTTAGTTCAGCCTTATATTATTTTTGTAAAATTAACATATTAAACATAACACAATGTCAAAATTACATTGACTTTGACTTTGAAATGTCAAATACAATTGGATCATATAATTATGTCAAATAACAATGTCAAGTTAGTATTATAAAAATAAATTAAATTTAGAGATAAAATAAATTAAAAAATTAATAATGTCAAATAAAAATGGTAATGTCAAATGAAATTCACAATGTCAAATTTATAATATAAGCGATAAGGTTATTACATTTTCAATTAAGTATTAAAATGAATTAAATTAGATAATTGGCTATGTAGATGATATCATCTATTGCAATAACGGTGAGCGACTTAAATCCAACTGCTGGTTCAGTATTATGGTTTTATCTATGTTTAGTAATCTATTTATTTCCAGAGTTTCCAGGGCATTCATTTTTCTACCTTTGTCACAGAGTCGCAGAGCTCTAAAGTTAGCTTTTGGATCAAAAGAGTGATTTTCATTAAGAAGGTGCTCTGCGAAATTAGAATCTGTTTTTTCTAGTCTCCAACCCCTTACATGTTCTGCGATCCTAGTTGCAAAGGATCGGCCTGTTTGTCCAATGTATTTTTTCTTACACGTGGAACATGTTAATTCATATATGCCACTTTTTTGTTCAATAGGGGTTATAGTATCTTTACTGTTACATAATAATTTTTGTAGGTTGTAAGTTGTATAAAAGGCAGCTTTGCTATCAGACAGATGTCTAGCACACTTATAGGAAACTTGGCCAATATAAGGCACCCGAGCCCATCATATTTTTTTTTTTTTTTTTTTTGTCTGTTTTTGGACACTTAGTAGTCCAAAAACAGACAAAAAAAGATGGGTGCCTTATATTGGCCAAGTTTCCTATAAGTGTGCTAGACATCTGTCTGATAGCAAAGCTGCCTTTTATACAACTTACAACCTACAAAAATTATTATGTAACAGTAAAGATATAACCCCTATTGAACAAAAAAGTGGCATATATGAATTAACATGTTCCACGTGTAAGAAAAAATACATTGGACAAACAGGCCGATCCTTTGCAACTAGGATCGCAGAACATGTAAGGGGTTGGAGACTAGAAAAAACAGATTCTAATTTCGCAGAGCACCTTCTTAATGAAAATCACTCTTTTGATCCAAAAGCTAACTTTAGAGCTCTGCGACTCTGTGACAAAGGTAGAAAAATGAATGCCCTGGAAACTCTGGAAATAAATAGATTACTAAACATAGATAAAACCATAATACTGAACCAGCAGTTGGATTTAAGTCGCTCACCGTTATTGCAATAGATGATGTCATCTACATAGCCAATTATCTAATTTAATTCATTTTAATACTTAATTGAAAATGTAATAACCTTATCGCTTATATTATAAATTTGACATTGTGAATTTCATTTGACATTACCATTTTTATTTGACATTATTAATTTTTTAATTTATTTTATCTCTAAATTTAATTTATTTTTATAATACTAACTTGACATTGTTATTTGACATAATTATATGATCCAATTGTATTTGACATTTCAAAGTCAAAGTCAATGTAATTTTGACATTGTGTTATGTTTAATATGTTAATTTTACAAAAATAATATAAGGCTGAACTAAAAATTATTTCCCCAAATTTTGGGAAAAAAGTTGTTACTGGTATACATCATTTTAAAAACTACCTACATGTGAAATATTAGTATATCGTAATCTTTAACTAGCCAAATGTTCATAACCATCAATGTAATCCTTTGAGAATGCCGTGAGGTGAAACCGGTTAGGAGAACAATAAATATTGTGGAAAAGTACAAGTGTGTTATCTATAATGTATCCCGAAGTATTATTATAACATAACATAAACTCACGCCAATATCTATATGTTATTATAACATCAGTTTAAACCGCGATAGTTTAAAAATAACATAGATATCTGAGTCCGTGATTGAGTGAATGGACGTCTACCTGCATCCAGACAGCACTGAGAGCAAAATCTGCAGCAGATACGCGTAATTCATTGCGGCTTCTCAAAGGTCCCCTTTATCCGTATCGGAGTATAACAAGTAATGCGTACGCTTTATCTGCTGCATGCGTCTGCAGTTGTCGTATGCGGTCTGCTTCGGAATCATATTTAACACACACTGTACGATCTTTTAAAAATTGTCAGTTTGCCTGCCCTGCAGCATGTTGGGTATTGCATTTCCTTATTGCCTTTTGACAAACGTTAATTATGTTCTTTGACAATATTTCTATATGGAGTCTATAGCAATAAAGTCCAAAAATTAATGCCATTTTTAGTGTCATGATTTCCTTTAGCAGAATCTAAAAAAAACTTTGTCCAAAATTTGGATGGGCGTTAAAATATTTTCCGTTTAAAATTACAGTTGCGTCGTCATCGGCCATTGCCGAGCTAATGTGCAATGCGGTATGGACGTCAACACAATAACCATTGTAGGGTTAAGCACTTTGTGCTGTCATTACAAGCGGGAAGATTAACAAGAAACAAATATTTTAATGACGAGTGGTCTACAGAAACGGCATTTATTGAGTACGTGGATATTGGAATGTGTTGTTAAAAATTTCGAACGTGCACTAAAGGGGTTAAAAACTTACGGCGCGTGATAATGAGTGCCAGGCGTTTGTAATTAAAATGTGTAAACACGTTCGTAAACAAACCACAAAAAATCCCCTGAGTTTTCTCAGGAGGGGGCCATTTACTAAACATTAGTCTACCTAGTTCTTATAATTTTTCTTGCATTTGTAATTTGTCTATACAAAATTAACACCAATTGAGTTTTACTTAAACTGCATGCTAATTTATAGGTTTACATTACTATCCAAAACGAGAATAACATGTGAAGTTTTTTTTCCTTATTTTATATGCACTAGGCGTAGTCATTAATAACACATTACCTTTGGTAGTACAACTATATCCTAGCTAGTAGTAAACATAGTACTAGTCGCATGCCACAGAATTTGCGACATATTATAGCATATTATCTGCTTCATAAAATTTTCTGTAAAAGATCCTAAAATGTGTTCTTATGATTTTTTTATTCTACCGACAAATTTTTAATCGAAAAGATGCTAGTATATTGATATAGGAAATATAAGCTATTTCCGAATTCAGACAACACACACATACAGTCTAATGAGCAGTTTTCCAGTAGGTATAATAATCAGTTGGTTTTTAAATCTTATAGAGATGGCGCTAGCATAGCTTTTGGTAATTTTAATGTACTCTGTGGTTTGTTTGTGCGATGTTGCCAAAGTTTAATTTCATTTACCCATATTACAATAGATAAAATATGATAAAACGCTTAATTCTTTTCGCGTCACTGTCTGTAATTTAAAATAATATTATATTTATAATAATATTATCAAAAAAAAAATGTCAAAACATTTATGTAAAGTAAATTATTACAAAACCGAAGAACATTTTTTCCATAAATTAGGGAACACTAGATGTGAGACTCTTCTTACCAAAAGTGCCGGCTGCGCCATCTAGCTTGTCACTAGGAACCCTATAAATACCTACTGGAAAACTGCTCATTGCACGTTAACAAGCGAACCGTTCATAATAATTTGTATTAGTAGCAACACTAGGATATTATTAGTACCTAGTGTACCTACTAATATTAATTCCAGCGCGAGTGATGATAAACGCTCGAGTGAAAGTCGTAAGTGTGAGTTAGCGTTAGACAAATGAACGAAGTTAGAATAATTGAGTGCTTTATTGCAGCTCGTGATATGAACAGTGTCTGCACATGCACGAAATTGTTGCGATCAGACTGTACCGTTCAAACTGAATCGATAAATCGATTTGTGTAAAAGAAAATCTAAAAATTCAGTTAAAATAGACGAAATTAAATGATACGCTTACATAAATTCGCATAGAGCTGAAAATTGATGAGGGTTATACCCTAAAATGAAAGAAATATCGAAAGTCCCCATGGATTGGACCTCTTCAATTTGCAATCTATGGGGACTTTTGATATTTCTTTCATTATGGTGTATTTAAGACCGCCAATTTTCAGTTCTAGATATGCGAATTTATGAGTTATTCCGGTTGGATACCCCGTATTTGATACCCTGGGGATCATTTTATTTTTATAATAATGTAAGCTTATCATTCAGCTGTCAACTTTGAATTTTCAACATAGTATCTGTCAAAAAGAAAATTTTAGTCAGTAACCATCACAAATATGTTGTTAAACATTTTCATAGAAATGTAGCACACAATGAGCTATAGGTACTTCTCGTCAATCTAACTAATTGACAAACGAGACAGCCTCTCGTATTTGGGGGTCAAACAGCAGTCGATCCGGTAACTAAATTATGAAATGTCAGGCTCCGTCCCCGGAAACGGCAATAGGCTCGTCACCTTACACGTGGGATTAACGAAGTGAATGCTGAAACGTGGGCGTAACAAGCGCCTCTGTCTACCCCTTCGGGAATAAGGACTTAATGTGTGTCGGTGTCGGACTAGGAGAACCGACGTTGGTTCCAAATTTGATTCAGATGCAACCGGATTGGCGCTTAAATGAAGAAAATTTCATCTTGGTCATAGGTACATAGGTCCTTGATAATGTTAAATCATTTGCAACATAAATAACAACTGTCATAATTACTAAGCCTTTTATGATTGTCTACAATCAAAAGGTGCCTCAGTAATCACATCTTAATAACTTCACACACATATACGTTAAATATTTCAATCTTAATAAATCTTAGAACAATATAGCAGACATATCCTCATATACGGAACACCAGTTTAGATGACCTTCCCCCCCTCCCTTGACTAACACTTTATTGTATTACAGAGATGGTATAAATTGTAATCGGAGGGTTCTAACTATATTGGGAAGTACAGATTTATATTCGTATCTATATAGATACTTTGGCACGTGGTGAGTACGTATATCTAACTTCTTGGCAGTTGTAGCATTGACATCAACACATGCATCCTTATTAACATTATAAAATGACTTATGAACCATTCCATTTTTATTAAAATTATGTTCTAATTGCTAGAATTTAGAGTTTATTTTTCAATGTATATATTTTTTAGTTGTATGTGTGTGTGTTGTGTAATGAAAATAGATATAGGTTGATAGTACCATTATGTGGGAGATTTAAATATGCACTGGCGACATTGTTGCACTCGTTGAGTACGGTTTGTCGCTTTACGATCGTAGGCTTCCTTATTTTGATAGTAACGTTTCTGAGTTATTTTAGTTGAGGAATAAAACGCATGTGTTTGTTAATAAACAGCATCCGATAGGACATCGTGTACTTTCGATGTGTGGCAATAAACGTGGTACTTTAGTCCAGTCTATAAAATATCGTAATTTTGTTATTGTTTTACCATTACTCTTACAAAAAATCGGAAATATCAGTTTCATTTGGAAACTGATATTTCCGATTTTTTGTACTACCTTTTTAAATAGAAAACTTTAGACGAGAATTTCTGATATCCAGAAACTAGATTCAGTAAAAACGAGACGTTTTTAAGACGCGTGATTTGAATTTGGTTACAATAAAATAAAGAATTTCTGATATCCAGAAACTAGATTCAGTAAAAACGAGACGTTTTTGAAACGCGTGATTTCAATTTGGTTACAATAAAATAACAGTTACAGTAAAGATACTTAAATGAGGAAACGGTTCGTAATGCGGCCGTAGTAGAGTCCGGGAAACCTTCAGTAATTGAAATAAAGCTGTTTATAGATAGATAGATATTCATCTTTTTAGTTTATCTTTCTATCTGTGCGTCTTGAATATTCTATGAAACGGCTGGGCCGACTTTGACAGGGAAGATAATATAATAGTAGATAATGTTATTATATAAATCCATAACATAGACTTTTAGTTAGGTAAAGAATTATCCCCACAAACCCATTAAAAGTATAAAAACTCATTTCTATATCATCTTTTGAAGAATAGCCCAGGTTTCTAGAATATAATAAATCGATCAATATATGAGATTGACATACGTCGTCTATGATTGGTGCGTAAAACGAGTAGAATTTGTTCTCATTTTTTGTCGCCCTTTTATAGTGCGGAACGTATCTATAGTCACCAATCTTGCAACTACGCAACAAAAGTAAGATATTGCAGGGTTAATTATTATTGGCTGCGTATTCTGTATGTATGTATGTATGTATGTAGTATAACGCGTGCGTTTGTGGGCGTGTAGCAGTCAAGGTGAGCAGTTCATACATTAACTCTGAGATTTATGTAGGAAATCACCTATTGCACTCGTATTGTGATTGTATGTAATTAATACTTGTAGCTTGCCGTGATCTAATACCATTAAACCAGCAATTCTTTGTATATTCAGGTACTTAGCTGATACCCGCTGTTTCCTTTGCGTAAAATGCTGTTTTTTTTTAAAGTTCTACTCAACCGCGTGGTTCCCGGCAGAGTAGAATTTGGGCCACCCCTTTTCCTCCCATGCGGTGTCCTACAAGGCGACTAAGCGATAGGGCTGTTAAACACCAGACGGATATATACTCAGCCCAGACTCAGCCTCAGATACATGGCTCGATTCAAAAATAGTGCCCGGAATACGGCAATAGTCTCAC
The DNA here is from genome assembly GCA_914767945.1 of Eilema depressum. NCBI lineage: Eukaryota > Metazoa > Arthropoda > Insecta > Lepidoptera > Erebidae > Eilema > Eilema depressum. The sequence continues at coordinate 13,582,277 of OU612031.1, forward strand.
CCCCTATTACGTGGGACCTAATACAATGATTGGTGAAATGTGAGTATTAATTCACCTCTGCCTTAAAACACGGAAATAATAACATTAAAGTGTGGTAGTGTCTGCATTAGTTTAGAACTGTATCGCAGACATTCACGCCACCTCCTGCAGTTAGACCAGTTGTTAGATATTTTTAGGGCTGCAACTACCCGTAACGACTGCCATAGATGTTAAGGCGGCCACCCACTAACAGTTTATCGAACGACAACCGGATGATATCGGTCTGTCAGTTCATCGCAATAGCCCACACACTTACAGTTTCGTATACGATTTTGGACTGACGGCTTATATGTGTGTGGCCGCTTGACGATTTCAGTCAGTAAAGACAGTTAAAGGCCGGACAGTCTATGGCCGTCGGCATTTTATAAGTAATAACATCAGACTGAAAGAATAAAATAATGTTATTATTTTAGTCTGAGGTAATAAAATTATGATGACATAAGGACTGCAGGCCGCCGGACAGACGAAAAACTGCAGGCGGACTGTAAGTGGGTGCCCGCCTTTAGAATGGCGATCGAGACCGACGGCGACGGCTTAACCAATATAAGTAGCCATAGTAACTTTATTACACATCGATAAAATTTGTACCTATCCTCCTATATTACCCAGCTCCTGTGTAAGTCCTTATAGGCAATTGAGTACTATTTGTTCTGTGATTGAGGTTACTTTGTCACTGCGACGAACCCACGTTTAGCTATAAACTGAATTGAATTGGAACCTTGAAAGGTTTTAAGACCATTTAAAGTACCTACTTTGCTAGTCCAGATCGATCTCATGCTGAATGTACCTACATTTTAGTGGTCACTCTAGTTCTAGGTTGGGCCTTATTTGTGTACTAGCTGACCCGGCGAACTACGTACCGCCATATTTTCCGCCCTCGTGGTATTATCTCTAAATTTATCAGTGTTTCTCTACAATATTATACATGTATTATACATATAAACCTTCCTCTTGAATCACTCTATCTATTTAAAAAAACCGCTTCAAAATCCGTTGCGTAGTTTTGAAGATTTAAACATACATAGGGACGGACAGACAGCGACAGCGACTTTATTTTATAATATGTAGTGACGATGATGAAGTGTATTGGTATTTGTTGACTAGAGACATTCTACTGATTCTCACAGATAGTGCTAGTTGTAATTTGTAGGGAAAGTGTTGTACAATACCTAAAATTCCCAAAAAAATAGGAAAAAAGGTTTTGATCGCTATCAAACTTAGATTGAATGATTCTGTTCTATTTGCAGCTTTAATTCAGAAATGTTAACAATAAAATTAAAAAATTAAACGAATTATAGTTTTAGAGTTCCCACTATTAGAGACACGATGCAAATATTTTTTTATAAAAAGGATATGAAAAATAATAAAAAAATAATTTTAAAAAAATTGAGAAAAAATTAAAAAGAATTGTAATGTAAAATGATATATTATGATGATAAATGATAAAAAAATGACAATGATGAATGATGAATGTCCTATTTAGGACATGTTACACCATGTAGACCCAAAATAATCATGACTCGTAATATCGGTTTTAGAATACGGATAAAAATACATAACTTTACCATATGTAGGTACTTAAAACATTCCGACTAACACACACAGCATGTTCATACAACATAATATTTGCATCGACGGGGAATCGAACCCGCACTGCCGCCACGACTTTTTGTACTAAAAACGTGTTTTATACTGTTATTTCTTGCAGAGGATTATTTTATTCTACGCCGCCAGGAATCCAGAGGGGGAAGAACCCATAGTTCTAAACATCATCGGCTGTGGTAATCTACAACTTACTTTTTTATTCTATAAGCATATCAGCTGTTAAGCTAGTTTATAAGTATCTGTGCCAAGCAAAGCGAATAGTCTAATACAATTACTACTAAGTACATAATATAAATAAAATAGCCTAATCAAATATCTCAAAAATGGACAAAAGATATACAATGCCGTGAGGCAAAACCGGTTATTTTCAAAAATTTAAAAAAATGTGGAAAAGTACAAGTACTTTATTCAATACTAGCTTTTGCCCGCGGCTCCGCCCGCGTAGATGACGGTTATCGCGACCAAAAATAGCCTATGTCCTTTCTCAAGGTCTAATCTACCCCTATACCAAATTTCATCAAAATTGGTTCAGTGGTTTAGGCGTGAAAGCGTAACAGACAGACAGAGTTACTTTCACATTTATAAGATTAGTATGGATGGAAGTATGGATGTGTAGCAAGTTCCACCAAGCGCCATCAAGCTCCAGTATAAACGGTCGGACAAAAGAAAAGTTACAATTAATTGAAAAAATGGTCCATGTTTGATAATGATTTTAAAAAATATGTCCAAAGATTAAATGACGACAAATAAATCATTAAATTCTTGAAAAAAAAAAAAGTTATAATAGAAAAAATCTTTCTGTATTTTTTTCTTGCTTTTGATTTGCGCCGGAATATACCTACTTATATTATATTTATTTATACGGTAAAGATACTCGTAGTTTCAGTATATTGTGTCAAAAAACCGTTTGTCGACAATATTGGCGCTTGTTGGGCCAACTTGTAGCCAACTATTTTAACCAATCCAAAAAAAGGAATAGAGAAAATCTGACTGAATGTAGTGTCCATATTTTGACTAGGCTATTTTGTTCTCTTTATTTGAAAAACGCTTGCGCAGCGAACTTTCAATGTAAATTTTATGTGCCATAATGCCGTGAAATAAGTAAATACTACCGAATGAAAATTAGGTACAGTCAGCATCAGAATAATCTTGACCTGCAAAGTACTCAAAATGGTGTTAAGAATGTTAAGATTATTGAGCATCCTATGCCTTGCCAGTCAAGATCGATTTGATGCTGACCTGTCGAGACAATTTCAACAAGCCCAAACACGATGGACACAAAGAGTTCCAATGGTCGCCTCTTTCTCTGCTGTGATAACCTGGATATAGTTACCAGATAGGTATCTCGACCCCAAGTAACAACAGAAATGAGGCCTTGACGTGTGGATTGTTTTGATATAATCTGTGATTCATAGTAATTGGTGTATTTGAGCTCTGCCGCCGCCGTAGCACCCCGTGCTATCTTCTAAAAAGACCTAGAAATCGCGTACTGCGCGTAAAGACTAAATTTTGTGACGTATTTGGGGTCAAGATATATGGCGGTAACTATACAATGCGAAACGTTAAAATACAAACCAAATTTAAAAAAAAAATCAAATTTTAAATTTGGAATGTATTCCGCGCAATTTGAAAAATATTAAGGTATCAACACACTGACTTGCGTTAATTCCACAGCCCACTGGGTGGTGCATCAGTGGCGGTTGTACGAGCGGTCACTGTGTTCGCTACTGGAGCTGCAAGCGCGGAAGGGTGCTTCATACTCCATGTGCTGTTCACCGCGCTACGTCCTGGCGCCGGAGTACGCGCCGCACCTGCTCCCTCTGCCCCTCACGACCCGTGCGTCGCCGCCGCCCGCGCACTTGTAGCGATGCGATCTTGCGCCGTCCCAGGTACTTTATAGTGATAATACATATTTATCTAAAAAAAATGCATCGTCAATTGTATAATATTCGTAAATTAAGAATTACAAATATTAAATTTTTAAATATATGACGTATATTACATTCGAAACTCTGCCTCTTAAGGTGGATGGTCTTAGACCAAATGACATAGAGCTGAAGCTAGAACAAGAGCATTCTTTCTTAATATTTTAGTGTAAATGAAACCTTATTTTCAGTTTACATAAGAAAGAACAACGAACGGATGTTCTGTCACTGTTTACACTAATAGAATTTGACGTAGAATGAGCATTCGCTCGTCTAATATAAATTAACCTTTAAACTAGAACCGACCCCAAGAGACAGATATTAGCCATCAATCTATTTTTATTCTTTACATCATAAATTGTACGCATCAGTGTGTGGTTACCTTTAAAATATTTGTTATTGCAATTTTGCAAAAACAAATATTTGTCACCGAACATGTAATAGCAACAACTGTTATGTTTTTTTTAATTTGTGGAACTGAAAAGCCCAGGGACAAACATAAATTATTTCTGTCTACCTTTAATTGCCTAGCAGGCGTTAACACGAGTAGGTATGTCATCGGGAATTGAGTGTTAATAATGTTCTCGCTAATAAACAACTAGTTTTCTTCACACCAGCAATAATTACTGTTGAAGTAACGATGCCCGTTTTATTTCTCTGTTGAGAGATTATGACATTAATATTCCCTATTCTGCAAATTCAGTACTAGTAGTTATGAACACTTAATATGTATAATATTCTTGCTAAATAGATATAAATACGGTACTTTGAATATAGATGGCAAGCAAGATGGTTGGATAGTACTTTGTTACTCAATCGTGCGAAATCGGTAATAAATAAATAAATAAATACACGGGTTCAGTCATACAATTTATTTTTTCTGTGGGAAACAAAAACAACCCTATTGAAAAATTCATTCACGTGCCTGTACTAAGTATATACGCATGTAATTATCGCAATCACATCAATTGCACGCGCGGATAATCGATCAACACGATGCATTTATACACTGCAATCAATGATCTCATAAGAAAGCTCAAGCGCTTAAGGTGTTAATTATACAGAAAAAGCATGTAGGCTCATTGAGATGAGGAGAGCTCCTCACCTACAAGCTACGATTATTGAAAGGACCAAAAAAAAAGAAAGTTGCTTCGTCTAAACATGCGGCGCGAATTTTCGAACCAGTATTTTTAAATTCAATTTTAATGGTCTCTATACAGATTAAATGATTTTTGACTTTGACTTTGTCTAGCTCAAAGAAAAAGAAGATCTAAAATTCTTATCTTGTAGTACTATAGTTAGATTTGTTTGAATACCCAAAACACACAAGCGAATATTAAAACCAAGTACCAAATCACCAACTTAAACCAATTTTGTAGCCTCGTTAAGGACAAGCTACACTATTCACACAACATTTAATATCGCTCACCTTCCTCAAACTTGCCTTTAAAACCTGTTAACTAGCCATATTCTTGTAGACTAAGCTTAAGTGCCCATCAGCCGAGAACGCCGTGAATAGGCCCGTAAATGTGCTGTCAAATGTGTAAAATAAACGTGTTGTCCACTGTCCAACAGTTATGGCCTATAAAGTGGCCAAACAATGCCCACAGTGGGCACTAAAACTTGTTACGTCGATGACACAAATAAATATGATGTAAACATAGAAATGTCTTATTTACTTAATAAGCAGTTGTGTGGAGCTAGATTTAATAGTGGACCTGGGTTTACGTACCTTCACCCTGTATTTTTATATAAGCAAAAACAGAGCGCCATTCTATCCAAATATGTTGAAATTAGTACGAAAGTCTATTTAATACTATACCATAGGTATAATTATTTGTAAAGTGGTCCTGTCTGTACATTGGATATTTAAAAAAATACTATAAATAAAAAAATACCATTTTTAAAATAAAAATAGTATGTATATGTTATATTAACGAAACTGAACACGAAAATCTATTTTTTAGATTTCTTGTCTGTTTGTCCCCGATGGACGCAAAAATAACTGAACGGATTTAAATGTGGCCTAAATGTCAGGTACTTGAATATCGTTTTTGACATTTAGGAGATTAAGATTAGGTCAAGACTCATTTTTGAACAGATTTTTATTACCAGAATTTGAGAACAGTAGTGGTGTGATATGAATACAGAATATGCCATCCTACTAATATTATAAATGTGAAAGTTTGTGAGAATGGATGTGTGGATGTTTGTTACTCTTTCACGCATAAACGGCTGGACCGATTTGGTTGAAATTTGGTATGTATATAGGTTATACCCTGGATTAACATATAGGCTATATATCAGCGATGAACGGGATCAGAATTCCACGCGGGCGGAGCCGCGGGCAACAGCTAGTTTATGATAAATCTAAGATGTAATATTTTAGGTATGTCTCAAGGGCCCAAGCAAACCTGTAAGCGGATGCACCTGATAGATGAGGTTCTAGCGCAGACTTTCCTCTCATTCATATGGCCGTCGCTCCCAGAAAAGTCAATCTACCATTTGGAAACAACAAGTGGATCTCTGATGAATGAATGAATGTATGGTATTTGACGTATATGCCACGTATTTTGACGTTTATGACATATACGTCAAATCTCATACATTCTAATCGGCTCCAAAGGGCAATTGGATGCAATTGCGTCAAATTTTGGAATATCGCTGTAAGGATCATGATGACAGTTTTACTTTTTTAGAATGTACAGACAGTAAGTCTCAAAATTATCTTAATACCAAAATGTCAAGAGCATGTCAAACAGTTCTTTATTAATTTTAATTTATTATCATCCAAATTAAACCTCAAAAAAAAAACTAAAACGTTCGGTGTATCAAATATCAGAACAATCAGTCAACAGGAAGGGGGGAATACATACCAAGGTATTAAGATCATTTTGAGTACTTTGCTAGTCAAGATAGATCTGATGCTGACTGTACATAGTATAAATTGATAACACTCAAGATAATGTGTTATCATGCCAATGGATACCGTTGCCAAAATATCCATATTACATTGTGCGCGTCTATTTGATTACTATTCATAGATAGCATAGCTTATAATTAGTATCACCAAATTGTATTTATTAATAAAGGCTCATTTAGACGGGAAGAGTTTCTCGCACGATTTGGTTCGAGAAATCGTTCGCGACATAACAATAATCGCCATACCCATTATCGTATCAAAATGTTTACACACAGGCAAACATTAAATTCTCGCTTACAATTATATCACACAAGATTCGCAAAACTGATTGCTTGAAAATTCTGTTTAGACCAAGGGTGCCCAACCCTAGGCACGCGGGCCACATAGTGGCCCGCGGACGAATTTCGGGTGGCACGCGCAAGCCACTGCGAGAGGAGCAAAAAAAAAGCTTATACAAAAGCAATTGCATTAGTCGCAGTCGCAAATGCTATGCTATTTTTTCTTTTCACTCAAATCTATCGAGTATTCATCAAAATGATATTATCTCTTCATATCATAACTAAAAAGTTTAAAATAATTTTATTTTATTTTATTTTTATGATTTTGATTGTATTGATAGTTTGGTATTATAATAAACTTAATATTGTACTAGTGCACTTTGTTATTATACTAATTTTTGTAGTCACATTCCATATTATTGAGTTATAATTTATACGCGTAAAAATGTAGTAAAATAGGAGCTGTCACTGGCGTGGAACGGATCCAGTGGCTGGGTCTGAGAGGTGACTCTGTACAAAACTGAGGCCATGTTCTCTCATAGGCCTCGGCGTGCACCACCGGAGGGATCCAACCTCACAGTGGGAGACACTCTCATCGGCATCAGGCCCCAGATGACATATCTGGGGCTCGTGTTCGACGGCCCAGATATCGGGGAGCGTCTCCGAAGTCTGGCTCCCAAATTAAGATGCACAGCTAACGCTCTGGCGTGGCTGCTGTTCAACATGAGGGAGCCAGAGCAGAGCAGGAGGCAGATGCTGCGGGAATCGTACGTTCCATTGCCCTATACGGGTGTCCCGTGTGAGCGGATGCCCTGAAGTCTAGGCACGTGCACCTACCGCGTGCACAGCAAGAGACGATGGCCATCAAGGCCATCAGGGGTTACTGCACGATATCCTATGACGCGGCGAGCTTTCTTACCGGATCTCGGAGAGCGAGGCTATGGACAAACATGGCGAGTCACCGGCAATTAATCTTGACATCGCCAAAGCTTTTATAGAGTCTGCCACAAATCGCTTCTTTCCAAGCTACCAGCCTTTGGTTTGCCTCTCAGACAGTGCGACTGGGTGGTTAGCTTCCTGCAGGAGCGCCAACTTCGTAGTTCTTGCAGGTAAATGCTGGCGTGCCGCAGTGGTCTCTCTTATCACCCATTTTCTCTCTTCTACATATCAACGATATTCTGACCACCCGGCAGCATTCATTGCTATGCAGACGATAGCATCTTACACGGGAGTTATCATGGGCATACTGCGGCCGAGCAGTCTAATATATAGTTTGAGCTGGTCGAGTTCAATGCCAACAAGACACAGGCATGTGCATTTACAGCAAAGGTATCTTTTTTCCTTCCCTCTGTGGCGTGGGCACTGCCACTGCGGGACAATCTCAGTATTCTCGGTATGGATGCTCGCTGCCTACTGAACAACAAAAATTATATTGAGAGTATCATCAAAACAGCCTCGCGTAAACTTGGAGTCCTGAACAAAGTGAGATGTTTTAACACGCCGGAGCAGCGGTGTCTTCTGTCTCCTGCGTGGAATACTGCTCGCATCTCTGGGATGGCTTCGCAAAGTACTTACTTGATACACTCGACAGGTTCCAGTGTCGTGCAGTCTGCATTATTGGGAATCCTGAGATCACGAACACCCTCGAGCCTCTGCAGATGCGTAGAGTTGTGCATACTTGGCAGTATTTTAATTTTACCGTCTCTGCTATGGTGAATGTTCTAATGAGCTTTTCCAATTAATCTCACCCTATCCTTTCCTACACAGAACAACGCGTGCAGGACATAAATGTCACCCGCATACGGTGCAAAATATTCGGTGACTCCTTCCTCTGCCGTACCATTAACTCCTGGAATTCCTTACCAGTTTCCCTCTTCCTACAAGTCCCGGATCCTTTAAGCGGGGTGAAAAAGCATCTAATGAGGCCGACAAGCTGAGTGCCACCATTGTAACACGATACTTACGTGTCTATAATGGTGACCCTCTTTTCCGAGACTGCATCCAGCTTACCAGCAGGCGAGGTGAAGTCCAATTGACGTTATAAAAAAAGTTCTTTCGGTGCCATATCGTTACCGAAAAAAGGCGCGGGAACGGGGACACGAACCCGAGCCGTGAAGGGCACACCGTAGTAGCGGCGATAAGACCCATCATGGGGGAAAGCTAGAGAGGCCGCCATGTAGCCTCTCTAGCCACTCCTCCATCCTGCAGGTTATCACCGGGCACGGATGCTTCGGGGTTTTTCTGCGTCGGATCCGGTAAGAGCCAACCACCGAATGCTATCGTTATAACGCGGGAGACGCCATCACCGTAGGAGTGAGAGTTCTCTCGCTTGCCATCTTGCTCACGGCAATAGAACGCTGCGCGAGCGCGTGGGCTGCTGCCCCTCCTTTTGTGAGCAAGTTATATTCCAAAAGGAGACGACGGGGTAGGAACGGAGGGGATTCGCAGCCCGCACAGCCCGTGACGAGCGTAGGGGACGCGGGCGTCGGAGGTGCAGAACAGGCCTCTGTCCCTCATGAGCATGGGCCTGAGGGTGGTGACGGGTGGAGCCGCCTGCACCTCCCCATTCCCAGGGGCTAGATGGGGATGCGATGGTCCCAATACCCGAAGAAAGCCGGCTCGAGGGAGATGGGCAAGAGATCAGCCAATTTCATTTTCCGAAACCTGGGGGGGGGGGGGGGGGGGGGGTTGTGGATGTAGTAAAAAGATGTACTGGCCCGCCAAAAATGTCCAAATCGTAAGTTTGGCCCGACAGCTAAAAAGGTTGGGCACCCTTGGTTTAGACGAACACTACCAATATTCAATTGCGAGGTAATTCTCGCCAGGCGTGGACGAGCGAGCGGCAATTGTTTACGGCTAATTTTTAGACGATGCAACTTTTACTGTCCTTTAATTAGTCATATATCTTGCAGGCCAGAAACTCTCCGCCTAAAGTCGAGTGGCAACAAAGCTGCGAACTAGTTTAATGACATTTCATTCGATAGCGCTAATTAACGACTTCTCAGAAAAATACGGTTACTTTATTGTTAGATTCATATTTTGATTTCGTTTTTTTTTTTTTTTTTTTTTCAATACATATTTCATAAAAACTGTTTGACGATTAATAAAAAGAACTACTTTAACTTCACCGTCTATTCGATAACAATTCGATTCGAATAAAAGTCGATTCTGATTCACTTTCCTTACAGTTTTAGAGGAGAGTTTATAAAATATTCAAAAAGAGGAAATCGATATCACTGTCGCCGGTCGTCAAACGTCTATCGTTGCTCGAAATCATATAAAACTGAAAATTGAATATCGAAAACTAACTTTCAAGCGGTTTTATTCGAAAAACGTTCTAAAATTATAAAAAGAAACGGTTTTTGATGACAAATAATTTCTATTCTTGGTCGTTTATGTATTATTTACAAGCCTTTTGCAGAAAAATATCTTAATGACAGTGTTATCCATTATAAAAAATCCAATCCAAAAAAAAGCAAAGGAAGAATTAGACGCGTTAAAAGTGTGAGGGAGTAGCAGCATTTTTGCAGAATCATATTTATGACGTCATACTTCGCTATTTCATATCTTAGTGCAAGGTATGGTTGCATTCAGATCTTGCACTTGAATCCCGGGCCTGCTCTTCGCTGAAGGATTTAACTAGTTTATCATGCCTTTTACAATAGAGTCATATTTGGAACACATAAATTATAAGGCTGTTTAAAATATGAAAAATAAAAATATAATCAAATACATTATTTCACTGCAAAATTTTAGGCACAATCCTACCGATTCTACTGTTTGACAATCAAATTTTAAAAATAATAAAAATACATTTTATTCTTTTTAAATTTGAAAACGACGTTAATCACAAAGTTTAAGAAATCTAAAATTCAAATATAATATAATCTCTTTATAGTTTAATTTAATCCGGTGCGAAATAGAGCTTTCTATAAAAAAAAAATATTTTAGCCTAAGTTTAGTGCGATGCTCAATAGGAATAGAATCAGTGACAACAATCTCAGATTTTTGTTTATTCGTGTGTTTGCTTGCTTTACGTAGGTAGGTACTAAAGGTAGTATAAAAATGCTCCAGTTAAATAAGGCTAAAACACTGTTTTAGGTACCTAACATATTATATTATCATCGCTCTTGCTCATGACGTCATTTCAATAACATTGTATTTTCAATGTCTGAAATTTTTATTGAGGTATGACGTCACCATACCCTTGCCGTCTGTTTTCGACATCACGACGACGCCACGCCACGCCAGCGTCAAACCTTTTCAGATTTACTTAGAAAAATAATATAATTTATTAGTTCCTCGTCAGCAGCTTTATTACTTGTTGTAATTATTATGACTTAAACTTCCTTGATTAGTTGTAAGGTCGCGGATATTATAATAAAAGATACATGCGTACAATTACGCCGTTATCCCGGGCGGGTTAGGCAAAGGCAAACTAATACCCACATTTCACTAATCATTATATTATTAGGTCGATTATATTATTAGGTCAATTATCATTATACATATTACATATCTAGTACTAGTACCGATACTAGTATCGGTAGATGGCTCCACTCCACCGTCACCCCAAAACGGAAGTATAGAGGAATTTGAATTGGCTTCGTACGGTCTCGGTGGCTTAGTGGTCAGAGCGCGCGATCTTTCCCTTACAGGGGGAATCCCCTGTAAGGGAAAGATCGCGAGTTCGAGTCCCGCCCGAGGTCGATTCTCTGTTCTCTTTCTAAATCGATTTGAATAGTCAGCATAATAAATGCTTCAAAATTTCATTCAATTATAATTAGGTCCCACGTAATAGAGGGAGAGCCTATTCCCGTATTCCGGGCACTATTGTTAACTAGAGCCATGTATCTGAGGCTGAGTATGGGCTATATAAACTGTCTGATGTTAAACAGCCCTAACCCTCAGTCGCCTTGTACGACACCGCATGGGAGGTGATGGGGTGGCCCAAATTTTAATCTGCCGGGCAAGCGGCAATAATAAAACAAATATTTAAAAAACATAAGACTCAACATATTGTTTGCAAGCTTCCTAGCTGCTGTATATAAGTTCACATCGCTTGCATCGCATACCCGGTAATAAAACTACCGGTACGATATACCTATCTCGCGTTTTCACGCTCGTAAACTCAATGTGGAAAGGGACAGCAAACTTTTATAGCGCGCCGTCGCTTTTCGCAACAAAAACTTTTATTACCGGCCACTCGTAAATTACGTAGTCTTAACGTCTGGTAGGGGAAATTTAAAAAAGGAATCGATTTTAAAGTAGGGCTTTGGAGTAGGAAATCACCAAATAAAGTTAAAAAATATATTATAATACAGCTCTTCTATGGGCGCATGCGCGATCAGCAAATGAATTTTGGCGCTCAACGTTTCTGCCATTTTACACAAATTGTATTAATTATTTCATGAGATTAGATAAATTATGAAACTGCACATTACACTCGTGTAATACTATAAAAAACTCGCCTACAGCTCGTTTTTTCAACTCACAGTCGTATTTTAAGAACCCTTATTATGCAACAGTTTCATAAACTACTATTATCATAAATAATATTTTAAACAAATCTGCCATATTGGCAAACAATTATTCTTTATCCAATGACCTACCACAAGCAGACCCATTTAAAAATGGAACACGGGAACGAGACGGTCGTAAAAAGATCTTACGAGTGACGTTCCACGTTGATACTCAACCTTGTCGATTAAAAGGTTGAAATTAAAATATACTACCACATTCTGATTGCCAAAGATGAATTAATTAGTACCTACCTACTTACTTTTTTGATTAATGAATTCATATTTTACGTGACTTGATTCCTGAACGCATCAGACAAGGTTTTAATTTATCGCCATTTATTATGTTAGCAACTACTTACACATTTTTTCCACTTATGCAATCAATATTGGATAATCTTTTATAGTTAATCTTAATTGTATAATATCTCAGGAATAAGGCAAGTAAATCATAATATTGAATACAATTCAACAGAAACATCGACATATTGACACAGTAGCAAATTGCATCTCTCTTCGCTTGACGCGTCGTCGTCGTCTGTGGATCGTAAAACTTTTCGCGCGTAAACGTCACCGTTGACATTGGTTAGCAGATGCAGCGCTGTGCAGCACTCCTTTGTGCTGTTACCATCTAGTAACAATATTGATTTACAGCTTACCGGTATATTGTTCCTAAAATTTTAATATCGTGTTCTTGTGTTGGGTCATTGACCTTCCGGGGCTTATGAATTTTAAAATGTTATGGTTACAAAATGGTGCTGCAAATAAGGTTATGAATGTAAAATAATGTGATTTTAAACAAAGGATTTTATTCGAAACGATACGAAACGATATTTAAGGATAATCTAAAGCAAACTGACTCTATTGTGTGAATACTTTGTAAAGCTTTTCAAGAAGAAGACACCTATTGTGCCTATTGTGTTATTAAACTAGCTGATAAATAAATCCATGGAGAATTAATCAAGATAATAAGCAATAAATCAAATAACATAAAGGTCCTTACGAGTAAGACACACAGGTAATTTTGACCATTATAACGAGTTGGCACTACACAAGAATATAATAAAACAGTCGTCAAATATTTCAACAAATGCTCTGAACTCTAGAACATTCCTGTATGTAGCTATCATAAAATCTAGACAGACATTCATCCCGGTCTCGTCTCTCGTCGTAAACCGTACCTAAAATAAGCCATAAAATATTGTCTCAGTATTTAAATTTATCTATATTACTGACAGTTAAATTGGAACGTCTAGTAGGCTATGGACCTTCGCTACACGCAATCAATACTCGATATTGCGTGTAAAACGTTGTATGAGAAAAAGTATTTACATATTTGAATAACGAATTAGTAACGTTTATCGTTATTTCGGACAGTTATTATGACTACCTATTACCTAACCTTCTCCACAGTGAAACGATTTTAATATTTTTTTTTTTTTAAGAATGAGGATGAAAAATACACACTGTATTTGAATTACGTTTTCTTTTGGACAATTAGTTCTGTATGTCAAATGTCTTAGTAGACCTTTGACATACTGAACCAATACTCGAATGATTTGATAATAATCTGTGACACAAAACTGAGAAACCGTTTATTTGAGCAACGTTTTTTAGTGTCATCCCTATTATCGAAATAGTGCAGTCTGACGAACATAAAGGAGGTAACGATTTTTATAGGACGATGGAGGTTTTTTGTTCAGCGTTTGTTCATGTAACTCATGTAATATTGATATCAAAACTTAGGTACATGTGTTTTGTTTGCTGCTCCGATGGCTGGTCTTGGCTACCGCGTTACGGTAATCTTTTTAGACTATGTACTTATACGACCTCAAAGTTTGACTTGACATTTTGGGATATGGACACTTTGGGACATGGTCATTCTGGGATATGGACATTTTGGAATATGGACATTTCGGCCGGGGTGCGAGGGATATGGCTACGACAATCTCACCTCCGGCAACCGACGGCCCACAGTCGGCGTGCGTTTTAGTCGGTTCGAGTCCGACATAACCTTCTCCTCCGGCTCCGGCGGGGGAGGTATACGTGGGGATTTTTCGCACGATAAAAAAAAGGGATATGGACATTTTGGGATATGGACAATTAGACATTCTGTGATATGGACATTCTGGGATATGGATATTGTGGGATATGGACATTCTGGGATATGGACGTTTTGCAACCTTCCAGAGGTTGCAAACGGCAAATTTTTGGGATTTGGGCATTATGAACCTAAACGCTTTGATCTATAAATGAGCTTTAATCGAAGTTGTCCAGGTGTTTTTGTGAAAGAGAACATTGAGGTCGTATGGGTAGTTTTCCCTTTTTTTCAACTTCGATTGAGAAATGCCTATGTACAGCAGTGGACTGTGAAAGACTAATTGATTGATCGATATATTCAGTTCTACAGACGCAAGCAGCAGATACAGCGTACCCATACTTGTTAACGATACGAGATAAAGGGGACCATTGAGGAAGCCCCAATGAATTACGCGTTTATACTTTATACTGCGTGCGTCTGCAGTCGTATGCGGTCATCCTCAGCCGCGCCACGTATCTTGGACCTGAAATGTGCTCAAAATGCGCCCTATACGCGCAGTGCACATTTCTTGGGGGTCTTTTAAGGATAGCACGCGATGCTACTGCGGTAGACGAACTGAAATTGACCAAGCATAGACTATTACAAAGCAATCCGCGGGCGCCAGAGCCTCGTACGTGGCGCGGGTTATACCTTCATGATATCAAGATTTATATTTAGAATCTAATAATTACTAAGTGTAGTGTGAATATGTCGCGAACATTCGCATTGTTGCCACTTGTAATACTGACATTAGTCGTAAATGTCATATCTTGCACATTACGGTTGCAAGTCGTTGTACCGTCATAATCTTTTAATTTATACTGATGGTAACATTGCGACAATTAATGAGGAGTAAATTTTTTTGACGAATATCTACGTATCGTTAGAGTTGGCGAATAAAAATTTATGACGGCCATCTTATGAGTAACTGCTGTCATGGTGCACTGGTTAAAATGGATACGTTTTGTTGCCTGGTGGAATTCTGATCTCATTGCCACAAGCTATAGAAACCTAACCCTGGAATAAAAAGTAGCCTTTACCACCCCACAATCTATCTCTGTGCAAAATGTCATCTAGATTAGTTCGGCCGTTTTTACTTTAACTAATGCAACTTTTTAACATAACAACTTCTGCAAGCCGTTTCTCTCACTAATCCTGGTGACGCCCCTGGTGTTGCATACGTCCATAGACCACGGTGACCGCTTCCCATCAGGTGGGCCGTGTGCTTGTCTGCCAAGTGGTATAAAAAAAAAAAATCCGTAATCCTAGGCGCCGAGGAATAAATGAGTTCGATAACGCATTCTGTATGGTTTTGTTCTTTCTGGAACTCCATTATTGTTTTGATAATTTTTTTTCGCCGGCCTAATAAGGTATTCCATTCCACCTTATCTTATCATCCTTAAAGATTTAGTCATTACTTGTGACAAACCATGCCTAAATAATGTTTGTCGACGAATTCTTATTTGGTGAACGATTCTGTCGTCGATTCACTCATGAATTAATCGTCCTGTCGGCGAAACGTTCGTAGTTGAAAGGTTGTGTTGGTGAAAAACTCATAATCGAAACGTTCTGTCGGCGGCTCATTCGGCAGAGAAACGTCTGTCGGAGGCATGTTTCAGAAGATGTAGGTGTGTCTGATGCTGTAAGACGTAACCTAGCCTTATCTCTCTATCTGGCTCTTATCCGGTGGGTCCCCACACACTACTTTGATTTTAAAAAGACTATTAAGTTTCCGTGCAAAAATATAAAACCCCTATCGAAATCCTCGCGAACTTACTAACTAATTAAGCCTACTTGGTAACATGGTGTTTAAACGAATTGAGCATTAATATAAGTAGAAGGTACCCTGCAGGGCTCGTCAACAGTAGTCGACAGCCGACGACTGAACGCGCAAGCATAATACACTCAATTTAAAACATCTCTTGTCATGTTTACGAGAGATCCCGCAGCGCTGCTGTGCGCCAGTGTACAGTCTTAAAGGTTCCGTTTTCACTTTTTTTAATGTAGATTTTCAGTGTTCTTCGTACCGCCATATTTTCTGATCCTGCTTTCCCGCTTCATATCTCTAAATTTATCAGTGTTTCTCTACAATATTATGCATGTATTATACATATAAACCTTCGTCTTGAATCATTCTATCTATTAAAATCGAAACCCGCTTCAAAATCCGTTGCGTAATTTTTAAGTTTTAAGCATACATAGGGACGGACAGACAGCGACAGCGACTTTGTTTTATAATATGTAGTGAAAAGGCTGATAAACAGCTGAAGTTTTTATTGAGTATGTCTTCCAGTGGCGAGGAGTTAGACTCTTTCAGTTACCCAATGGGTCGCGTGGTAGGTACATGACAAACTTTATCGATA
Source organism: Eilema depressum (assembly GCA_914767945.1). NCBI lineage: Eukaryota > Metazoa > Arthropoda > Insecta > Lepidoptera > Erebidae > Eilema > Eilema depressum. The sequence goes on from OU612031.1 coordinate 13,599,009, forward strand.
GAAATTCTTTTATCAACCTGATTATGAAAATTTTCATTTTCGTGTCCTTTATAAATGTCTATTTAAAATGTTAGAAATAAGCGTAATTATCGTAATAAATTTTAGTGAAAAGTTTCTTCGTCTAAAGCTAAACATTCGCACAAACAATTGCCGCACGTTCATCCACGCCTGGCGAGAATCGCCTCGCAATTGAATATTGATAGTGTCCATCTAAACAGAATTGTAAAGCAATAATTGTTTTTTGACATAAGGCGATATTATCACTTGCGAATCTCGTATGATATAATCGTAGGCGAGAATTTAGTGTTTGCCTGTGTGTAAACATTTTCAGACCATACGAGTACCTACGGCGATTATTGCTAGTGATAGTCGCGTACGATGTCTAGAACCGAAACGTGCGAGAAATTCTCCCCGTCTAAATGAGCCTTAAAGCAAATATATCCGTTTTGTAAAGATGGCTATCAATTTTACTCTTCTGCCAAAATGTATACAACAAAGGGATATTGTTCGGCATGAAGACAAAGGAATTTACAAGGATCTAAGATTTCTTCTGTTTTATGAACAAAACGCAGTGATGAAGTGGTTTTATTAACTTTTGTACTAATGTTATGAGTCGACCGCATACGACAACTGCAGACGCATGCAGCACATACAGCGAACCTATTACTTGTTAAACTCCGATATGGATAAAGGAGACCATTGAGAAGCTGCAATGAATTACGCGCATCTGCTGCGTGCGTCTGCAGTTGTCATATGCGGTCACCTTCGGAATCATAACTTTTAATCTGAATTTTGACAGCACTACAAAACAGTATTCTACTTTAACATTTCGAGCAAAGCAATTTTTATATAATAACTGCCCTCATCATCATCCTACCGTTAATCACGGTCGCATCCGAACCTTCACCTCGGAGTCCGTCTGCTTTTTCCAGTCTAACTGCGTAGCGACTGAACTTGAAGCGAGTTTTAGCGAAACAGACACGTCTTTATTTATTTGCATAGAAAAGCTAGAGAGCTAGATATATTTATATAGCTTAGACTGTATAAAACTCTATCGACGCAGTAGTGTCACTCTACGCGCACTCCAGCAATAATATAGCTACTACTTTGGTACAAGTGGACACATACATTCATCCGAACAGGCACACATTGTCAGTTTAAAGAACAATATCTGTGACAATATTGATATACGCGTTATGTGTGAGACACACATACGCGTAATTCCCGCCGCTTTTTTTTTTGCGATGAATTTGGTTAGCAATACAGCTTGGAGTTTACTTAGCTACATATTTGTATGGTCGTATATATTCACACTTTTCTTCCTCTAAGCAGGCAGAGACAGCACTTCTTTGCCTAAATATGTCTGTCTTCACTTCTACTTCGCTTCAGGAAACTATATAAAAATAAAGCTGGTGAAACGAATGTGTAATAAATTACAAGGAGTGTACACTATACGGCAATAAAGGTGTAATCTGATCGTAATCGAGACATCAACAATATTTTACGTTCAGTGCCAAACATGATTGAAACCCGTCCCCTGTAATTTTATCATGAATCTTAATGTGAGCTAAATAATTATGTCGAACACTTTAGATAACCTCATAACGAAAATATATTCTTAAGACTTAAGCGACATCGATAATTTATAGCAAAAAGGTTTTCAAATGTGGAATATTAAGAGTGAAATTGCTATCAATAGGGGTTAATAAATTTTGGTTTAAGTACAATTTTGAGACTTTTACGATGAATTAATTATTATACCTCTTTTTATTTTAAGATTAAATCATATCAAACAAGCACAACTAATGGAGAGCGAACCCTTGAACATGAACAGGACCCCACCAATATCTTTGAGGTCCAAGTAAACCTCACCAGCTAGCAAGTGACTGACAGAGGAGGCCGTGGCGAAGTTTCTTTTCAGGGTTGGAGGGAAAGACGATAGCACAGAATAAGTAATAGTACTACGTACAGAAGTTGCACTCCTTTATTATTGACGAAAGCCGCCTTTATATTAACCTACGATATTTTCTTGGAATCGCCCATTGTTCCGAATATCCAACGCCGCCAACTTGAGTGTTAGGGTTGTCACCTTGTCAGAGATTAAATTAAAACAATCCGATAAAATGTTTACAATCACTATTCATTTTGTAACCCCCGACGCAAAAATGGCTGGGTGTTATAATAATAATAAAAATAATGATAATTGTTCGCGTCAAAATGCAGTGATGAGTGTGGGTGACTGAGGTAGGTACGAGTACAGCCGAACCTAGTCGAACACAGCCCAGCACACGTTCGCTGTGCCTTTTTTTTTATCGTGCGAAAAATCCCCACGGAGCCGCACGCCGGAGCCGGAGGAGGAGGTTATGTCGGACTCGAACCGACTATAACGCACGCCGCCTGTGGGCCGTCAGTTGCCGGAGGTGAGATTGTCATAGCCATATCCCTCGCACCCCGGCCGACCCAGGACCATATCTCTTGATCTGGCCAACTTCCGGTGTGGGGACCACAGAGTCCCCAACTCGCCCCGGGCACGGGGAGGCACACAAGGCGTGCCACCGCCGCGGCCTGCTTCTGCTAGGGTGACAGGCGGCCCCACCCGTCACCCCCAGGCCCGCGCTCATGGGGGACGGAGGTCATTCTGCGACCTCCGACGCCCGAGTTGCCACCGCTCGTCGCGGGCCGCGCGGTTTGCGATTCTCCTCCGCTCTTCGCGGGCCGCAAGGACTGCTAATCTCCTTCGCTCCCGCTCCGCCGCCTCCTTCATTACTTGCTCGCAGAAGGAGGCGTCGGCGGCGACGTTCACTGTGCCTTGACCTTGGTTGAAACGAAACTTTGAATGAAACGATGAAATAAGTACATTTTATGCAAGTTAATAGCTTTTTGCAATAGTATCATGTTCAGTGAATTGTCTACGGCGTTCACCGATATAAATCTTTCGATGATCATCATTCATCATGTAGTAGGTGCGGTACTAATACAAATTAAATAAACTAGGTAGTCATTAAAATACCAGCACGACATAAATACATACTTGTTTCAAAATAAGTACCTACAGAACAATTTTTAATTCTTACGAACTCATTATTATAGGTAGGCCTATAATAGGTAAGTACCAATGTCGTAGGTTCACGACGATTTAGTTATTTAACTACCTACATACATAAATAATACGAAGGTGTCAACTAGAACGTAATGGCTTTGGTACTAATTCATCAAAAAGTAATCTGTGCATAAAAATAGTAAAAACTTACATTTTACGCTCTTCTAATTTAAAAAAAGAGAATTTAGAGTTTTTTGTTTGTAAATTTCGACATATTTGTATTGCAATCCCAATATGATGCGATCACAATACGCAAATTACGTCACGCGTGTGCTCGCCGTCGCGCGCCGGCCCCCACTGCTATAACAACTCAGGGGTTTGGCGCATTGTAGGTGCTTATCTCCGCAGCTACGGGCGAGTGACGGTGGCCTGACGATAGTCAGATTTTCTTTGTAAAATCATTCAAGCTTTGCCGCTGTTAAGCGCACACTTACGCGTAAAAAAAAAAAAAAAAAAAAAAATAAATGAATGACAGATTTCAAAATGTTATCATTAACTAGCCTTTCGCCCGCAGCTCCGCCCGCGTGCATCTCGGGTAACGCGACTTTTGCTCATATCTTCAGTTCTACTCAACCGATTGCGATCAAACAAACGTAAGACTTTAAGTCTGATCAAGCCTTTTCTAACAAAAAAAACCGCATCAAAATCCATCCAGTAGTTTTTGCGTCCATCGCGAACAAACAGACAAACAGACAGGAAATTAAAAAAAAATATTTTCGTGTTCAGTATCGTTAACATAACATAACCCAAGTATTTTTTTTTTAAATATCTCCAATGTACAGACACGACCACTTTACAATTATATAATTACTTATCATTAATTAAATTAGTCAAATCTTAGGCTACATTTCCACCACAGAGATGTGCTGTGCTAATTTGCTTTAGATGCGTTTAATATCCACCAATCATATGCATTAGTCCACATAGCATAGCACTGGTGGAAAAGGGTTTAGCTACTAAGCTGTTTTGATATAGAAAGATGCGTGCTATGGATGGAGAATAGATTCGAATTTTGAATATTTATAGGCGGTTTCATAGCACATCTTACTTGTAACGCTACATAGCCTGCATAGCTCAGTGGAAACGGTCTCATAGTTTCATAGCTTAGCTTTTGATGACATGACAACCTCCGTGGCGTAGCGGTAGTGAACGCGGCCGCTACGCAGGAGGCGTGGGTTCGATCCCCGCTCAGTGCAAATATTTGTGTTCATAAAATATGGGTATTTGCATTGGTCTGGTCGTGCGTCGGAGAGCACGTTAAGCCGTCGGTCCCGGTTTCCACAATAACATCTATGGCAGTCGTTACGGGTAGTTGGAGCCCAAAAAGTCCAAAAACAACGATCTAGCTGCAAAGCTTCGATATCTCCTAATGTTACCATTGGGTCGTGGAGGTCAGATGGCAATCGCTTCACGGAAAATATCGAAGTCTAGCCAAATCTGTAGTTAAGACTGGTAAAGCGGACCCCAGACTCCGAGCTGAAAGCTTCGGATGCGACTGGGAATTAACGCTAGGATGAAAAAGTTTCATAGCATAGCTTTTACATCCTCGTCGCATAGCTGCATACTCTGGTGGAAAGGCAGCCTTAAACATGCGGAAGTGAATTAAGCCTATGATGCAAAGACGATGATGCTGACTTGTCATGTACTGTGCTGAAGATAATGAGCTGTCCCTCAGAAGTTTCTGAACACTAATCTTCTATAATATAATAAAATCGGCCAAGTGCGAGTCGGACTCGCCCATGAAGGGTTCCGTAGTAGCAAAGGCGAAAACTGCGGTTTATGACGTATTAAAAAAAAATTACTGACTGGATCTCGTTCGAACCAATTTTTAGTGGTAGTTTTCATGGCAATTTACATCATATATTTTTTTTAGATTTATCATTCTCTTAGTTTAGAAGTTAGAAGGGGGGGGGACACACATTTTTCCACTTTGGAAGTGTCTCTCGCGCAAACTATTCAGTTTAGAAAAAAAATATGTTAGAAACCTCAATAGCATTTTAAAAGACCTATCTATAGATACCCCACACGTATGGGTTTGATGAAAAAAAAAATTTTGAGTTTCAGTTCGAAGTATGGGGACCCCTAAAACTTAATAATTTTTTTCTATTTTTGTGTAAAATTCTTAATGCGGTTCACAGAATACATCTACTTACCAAGTTTCAACAGCATAGGCCTTATAGTTTCGGATAAAAGTGGCTGTGACATACGGACGGACGGACAGACAGACAGACAGACGGACGGACAGACATGACGAATCTATAAGGGTTCCGTTTTTTGCCATTTGGCTACGGAACCCTAAAAATGAATCGCTAAATGTGTTGACTCCCAAACTGAACTCCGACAAATCCTTCTACGACAAGATTTTACTTCGACAACATGAAACTCCGATACGACTCAATTTCGACAATATTTTTGATCGAAACAACTCAATCCCGACACAACTGTACTCTGACAAAGCGTTTCTTCGACATGACTTTAATAAGAAACGACGTGAGTTCGACGACATTCTTCTTAGACAATAACGCTTGTCCGAAATAAGTCAAATTCGACATACCCTACTCTGAAATATTGTAGCTCGATAATATCTTGAATCGACGTGACATATTTATGACACGATGTTACTGCGAAATTATTAGATAAGTACCTTTAAAAGAGATCCGATTCTCAGCACTCCATGGATTCACCGTGCGGTCGTCGGGTCCATAGCGTGATACAGAGAGGAACACCGTGACGGCGACTGGGACTTGCGACCCAGATGTAGGTTTAGGTTGTGATGCATCAGTGCTCACCTCCACCGTCAGTAGTGTACCCCCCCCCCCCCCCCCTCCCGCTACCTATCCAAAATTTGATAAGATGCCGCTTTTGATATTCGATTTAGTAAAGAGCTTACTGAAGCTCTTGGCAATCCGAGGTCTTTAAGTAAGTTGTACAAGGATTTAGCTGGAATTCCCCTTGCTCCTACTTCTACAGCGTAGAGCTTAACCACGTAGCCGTTTTTTGGTTGACTCGTTAGTCAATTTAAAGTATTTGTTTGTCTTTATAGCGTTGGTCTTTAGGTATATTAGTTTCCCACAGTACTGGGAGTTCTACAAGCACTGCACGCCTATGCGATCGTGAAAAAAGGAATATGTCGGGTCTGGATATGAGGCACAGATATCCTCCGATATTTTATAGTGCTTCTCATACGTGTCTACGAGTATTGTCCAGTCAACGGCAGCTGTCAAAATTGAATATGGCTTTTGAAGTGATTTCTTTGAGCAGCCTTTCTTTACAAACGCACTGTCATTTCTTTGGTTTGTGGTTAACCCTTTTTTCGCTCTAGCTACCGCCAACTTACAGCCTCACGTATGATTTCTAATACCTTGTCATGTCGGCGCGAGTTATGACCCCGATCTAACACGATGAGTACCGTGGGAAACTAATATACCTAAAGACCACGCTATAAAGACAAACAAATACTTTAACTTGACTAACGAGCCAACCAAAAAACGGCTACGTGGTTGAACTCTACGCCGTAGAAGTAGGAGCAAGGGGAATTCCAGCTAAATCCCTGTACAACTTACTTAAAGACCTCGGGTTGCCAAGAGCTTCAGTAAGCTATTTACTAAATCGAATATCAAAAGCGGTATCTTATAAAATTTGGATAGGTAGGGGGGGAACACTACTGACGGTGGAGGTGAGCGCTGATGCATCACAAGGTGGCCACCCTAAACCTACATCTGGGTCGCAAGTCCCAGTCGCCGTCGTGGTGTTCCTCTCTGTATCACGCTATGACCCGGCGACCGCACGGTGAATCCATGGAGTGCTGAGAATCGGATCTCTTTTAAAGGTACTTATCTAATAATTTCGCAGTAACATCGTGTCATAAATATGTCACGTCGATTCAAGATATTATCGAGCTACAATATTTCAGAGTGGGGTATGTCGAATTTGACTTATTTCGGACAAGCGTTATTGTCTAAGAAGAATGTCGTCGAACTCACGTCGTTTCTTATTTAAGTCATGTCGAAGAAACGCTTTGTCAGAGTACAGTTGTGTCGGGATTGAGTTGTTTCGATCAAAAATTTTGTCGAAATTGAGTCGTTTCGGAGTTTCGTGTTGTCGAAGTAAAATCTTTTCGTAGAAGGATTTGTCGGAGTTCAGTTTGGGAGTCAAATGTGTTGCTAAGCGCAAATCTCGCGACCGATTTCGCTAATTCTTAAGAGTATAGTCAAGTTAAGGCGGTACGAAGTTCGCGGGGTCAGCTAGTAATTACTATCATCACTACATAATTATAAAACAAAGTCGCTGTCGCTGTCTGTCAGTGATTCAAGAGGAAGGTTTATATGTATAATACATGCAGAAAATTGTAGACAAACACTGATAAATCGGGATCAGAATACCACGCGGGCGGAAAATATGGCGGTACGAAGTTCGCCGGGTCAGCTAGTAATTATAATATCAGCATCATCTGAGTGCTACTGTACTACCGCACCTTAAATATTTTTAATACACTTTCTGTAAGATAAATTAATGATAGCCATTAATGCGTGGACCAGGTCCCAGTAAATGTAATGATTATATGAATGTAAGAGTTATTTTAAATCTGTCATTCATTTAAGTCATTCGTATAAATTATATGGATGCGCAAAATTGCGCATACCCAAAAATAAACGCAAGAAGGTTGAATGATTTAAATGAAAGACCAACAAGATATGTAGGTACAGTCGACAAGAGATACGGTTGCACCTTTCCATACAATCTCTGTAATGGTGACCCTACTTTCCAAGACTTTGCCTTCAGCTTTCCATCAGGCGAGGTGAAGTCAAATTGACGTGTCTTTATATGCATAAAAATACTTTATATAAAAACGTGCAACCGTATCTCTTTTGCCAACTGTACATTAAGTACAGTTCATCACTTATATTATATTCTAGGAATCATTTATATTATATTATACTAGCTGTTGCCCGCGGCTCCGCCCGCGTGGAATTCTGATCCCGTTCATCGCTGATATATAGCCTATATGTTAATCCAGGGTATAACCTATATACATACCAAATTTCAACCAAATCGGTCCAGCCGTTTATGCGTGAAAGAATAACAAACATCCACACATCCATTCTCACAAACTTTCACATTTATAATATTAGTAGGATTAGTAGGATTCTGTGGCGTGGTGGTAGTGAACGCGACCGCTACGCAGCAGGCGCGGGTTCCATCCCTTGCAAATATTTGTATGCATGAATATGGGTATTTGCATTGGTCTGGTCGTTTCTCAGAGTGCACGTTAAGCTGTCGGTCCCGGTTGCCATACAAACTTCTATGGCAGTCGATATGGTTAGTTGCAGCCCTAAAAAGTTCAACAACTGGTTTGGTTGGAACAACTGGTTTAACTGCAATGCTTCGATATCACCAGTGGGTTTGGAGGTCAGATGACAGTTGTGGAAAATACTGAAGATCAGCCAAACCTGCAGTTAGACTGGAAAAAGCAGACCCTAGATTCTGAGCTGAATACTTCGGATGCGACTAGAATTTAATGCTAGGATGAAGAGAGCTGTTACCTGTGGCTCCTTCCGCGTAGAATTCTGACCCTGTTCCAGCTTGATGAAAAGCTTTATATCTTATTCTAGACAGATCTATCTGTATGCCAATGTTTATCCAGATCCGTTCAGCTGTTTTAATTCTTCCTTGCCATATCACTTTTTTTTCGATCCCATCCATCTTTTCTTGGACCTACCTTTTGTTTACATAAGGCGATTTATACCTACCTACTCAATAATTTTTAATCATATCTCAAAGCCCACGGAATAAATTTATATATGGTTTCAACAAAATACTCGTACTTGCTCAAATATTCACAGGATGTTCAGAATGTATAACTGAACATGTATCAATGAATTTAAATTGGCACTTGTCAACATCTAGTTGGAAGGCGATTTGAACTCGGACCTGTTCCTTTCTAGGGAACTGAGTAATTTGGATCTGTCCTGAATATTTTGAAGGTTACAGTAGGTATTCTCTCCATGTGATGTCCCTCTTTTAATAGTTCCTTCCTGTAATTGTGACCCTCCTTTCTGAGCCTGCCTTTAGCTTACTATCAAGGGATGTGATGTCGTATTGACTTGTCCTATACCTACATCAAAAATATAGTAACATTGAGACGTCTTTCTACCCATTTCTGATAGTTGTAAAAATTGATCTTTGGAAACCCGTTCAACACTGTTAACCAGTAGAACAAAATATTCCCAGTAGTTAACAGTATGGACCACGGGGTGTTGACCAACGGGAATAACCCCTTTCTAAGTGCTCGATCGATCTAATTTTCAATTCTACATCATCATTTAGTCGATACTTGTATGGGAATTGGGTCTTTCCTTCCAACCAAACCCATCCAACCATTTTTGTAAGAGAAACATTAAAAAAAACCAACACTTTTTATGCTTTGACGAGGTTACATATGAAGGTAATTAATGTTTAAAGTTAACAAATTAAAAGTTACAACAAGTTTAACTGTATACATTTGTAGCGGGCATATCCACGTGGTGATATAATGTACGCACCCTGTAGATATTGCCATATTGATTAAGCGCAACATTCGTGTCCAGTGACATTCCACGTCGCCGTATTGGGCTGTCTGGATACGTTTGCAACAAAGTTGCAAGTAAACAATGAAGGTTAAGCTATAAACTGCAAGCGATTTCAGTAATTTCAACATTATGCTCAAAATTATTGGTTCATAATCTTCACTAGGATTACTTTTTGCTTTTTGCATTACCCACGGTAATGCAGAAATAAAACAAATAGAATCACAATATTTATTCGCAATGAAGTCAATAATGTTTCATGTTGTGCATCAAATACCTATTATTTACATAGGAACTAACTTTCCATTAAGGAAGTTACAGTTTATGAACCATCTATTTCGTGTTCACCTTATTAGTTTTAACAATAGATAAATGAATCTACTACCTGTAAATTACAACGTAACTCTGTGAATTTTCAGTATTCACGAACATGCAATATATTTGGGTTGCAAATTCGCAATACGGTAATAAAATACTGTATTTATTTACTTAATATGATTTACCAATATTGAGTAGGTACTTATTTAACTACAAAAATTCCATTATTTTACTACTAAATCCAGTGTAATAAATAATTATAAGCAAATACAGTATGCCATATTAAGTTAAATTTCTATGTATGTGCAAACTTTAAATATTTTAGAATAGTCCAATGAAATGCACCCTGAAATGTTATTTTTATCTACAAAATTATTGAAATAAAACTACTTTTTAACGGATTCTATCGAGATTTATTTGTTATTATTTACTTTTAGTCTTTTTTTAAATGAAATGTGTGCCTATAGTCTACTATATAATTTTGGAGGTGGCGATTCGCACACCAATAAATTAACTTAGTGCGAATCGCCTACAGAAATAAAATAAAAAATTAAAGGAGTCGATTCGCACGTTTTGTGCGAGTTCAATTCGTGCGAATCGTCCAATAACCCCTAAAAAGAACATGGCTGCTGAAAAGTGACCGAAACGTCGGACTAAAAGTAAATAATAACAAATAAATCGCGATAGAATCCGTTAAAAAGAAGTTTTATTTCAATGAGTGATATTCGCGTAAATTTCATAAAATATATACCTAGAATTATTCTTTCATTAATTGCTTACTCGCTACCTCTCATGACTTGTTCAAACAGGGCGTAGCACATTAAAAGTCACATCATTATCTACAGGTGGCTGTTTCTTACTGCCTTACTTGTTTAATTCATTGAAAGTTAACAAGCCAACGGCGGATGGAGATCAGAATGCTCGACATGGAATCGAAAAACTAAGGGGTGTTATCAGTTTGACGATCAATTTATATCTGTCTTTGACTTTGCAGATCTTAAATAGATGGATCGAATACATTGTAATTTATCTAAGAAACAAAACAAGATAAATTGTTATATACAGGGTGTCCGAAAATTCGAGGATAAGCCGGCAACGCAGGGTGGCCCTACTTATATGGCTGCTCTGAAAAAAAAAATGAAAAAAATACATCTCTATTTTTTTTTAATTACTCTACCTTTTTTCTTTTCCGCCGTTTATTGTTCATCCGTTTTCAAGATCGAGACTTTTTTTAGATATATTTCAAGAAAATCAGACATTTGTAAAATGAACAAAGATAGGCTTTGTGATGTGTAAAACCTTACGAATTTTAATATGATAATGGGATTCCAAGAATTCTACTAGTTGCTTTTGACCTACTCATTGAACATATCGCACATCACTAATTTGGTCGGTGTAATTCATGCCAGTTTCGACCTTGACCGACTTGTCAACTTGCATTATCATTCGTTCAGTAAGTATTCATTCGTTCGTGCCCCAACGTCCTCGATTTTTGCTACAGGTAGGTAGGTACCCATCTATCAACTTACGTCATTATATCACAATATTTTTTATGTATACCCCTAGAATAAGTCATCTTCCTCCTACCCTCCTACCCTACATCATAGACAAGTAGGACCTGACGGTATATCCGTCCCAATCGACCTTGTGTTTTGTTTCCAACGATGAATAGGGTAGCCAGAGCTCACTGGAGAGGTATTGTGCTGTCAGTGGGAAAACCAAAGGCTTTGTCCTAACCATCTTTTGCGCTGACGGCAAAGAATCTCTCTGTTCTCACAGAGTCGGCAGCATGAGTGTAAATCCCCTGGTGTCATAGGCCACTGTAACCTCTTACCATTAGGAGGGCCGTGTGCTTGTCTGCGACCTAAGTAGCATACAAAAAAAATACCCTTCGGGTCAGCGCAACATGTGTCCTATTTCCATTTATCTCCGGTGGCAGTCATATATCATCTTTCACACAGTTCATCCATCTCCTCTTAGATCTTCGTCTCACCACAAGGCTACAAAGCCGTTCACTTCCATAGAGCTCCAGGAACTAGGTTATTGCTAAAATATTTTTTTCAAATCGTATATGAAGTTTCAGAGATTCCTTACCAGACATTTTAGAGACCAGACCACTCAGAGAAGACCTGGCATTCCTTACAAGTTCACCTGTTTCCTTCTTCCTACAGTCCTGGCCGGCCCGGGTCTTTTGAACGGGGTGTGAAAAAGCATCTAATTAGGCCGTCAAGCTGAGTGCCACCATTGTGACATGGTACGTGTCTATAATGGTAACCCTCTTTCCTGATACAACCTTCAGCTTATCATCAGGCGAGGTGAAGTCAGATTGACGTGTCCTATAAGAAAAGATAAAGAATAAAAAAAGATGAACCTGTTCCAACAAACAAACTCTTCAGCTTTCTTATTAGTACGCTCGTAGATGCGCACGCGCGATTAAACGGTACAGCAAACACGCCTAGCGGGTCCCTTGATCTTTACCCTGGTAGCGGGAAATGGGACCCTTGGATAGTTAGTGATGTTTGTTTGAAATACGTATTCTAGAGGAGGTACGACACGACGGTATTCCTGTCCCAATTCAGCAGTTCGACTGGGGAAGTACAGAATACCGCGTGTATAATAACCTCGTGTTGTGTTCCTGGCGATGAGTAGGATAGACAGGGCTCATTAGAGAGGTACTGTGCTGTCAGCTGACGGCACAGAATTTCTCTGTTCTTAGAGGGTCGGCTCACTAGTGTGACTGCCCTGTTATTGCACTCGTCCATGGGCTACAGTAACCAATTTTCCATCAGATGGGCCAGTGCTTGCCTGACACCTAAGTGGCACTTTGGAGGGCAAGTGAAGTCGGTCTTAGCTGTCAAAAGTCTTTATGGACATCCTGAAAAACTGTCAGTGGTTGGCCACTTACTACAACTCAGGCTTAAGATAATGACTCCGTAACCGAAAGCATACGTAAACTGCCGACGTAAGCAGCAGAAGCGTGTAGTTCATTGCGGCTTCTCAATGGTCCCTTTAATTCGTATCGGAGTTTAACAAGAAATGGGTTCGCTGTATCTGCTACATGCGTCGGCAGTTGTCGTATGCGGTCGACAACCGAATCACACCTTAAGAGGCAATCGCTTCTAAAGCTGAAAAACCAAGCCACTTCATATTTAAGCATACGCCGGACTCTGAAGTGAAGGCCTCAATTCCACCAAGACTAATGCAATTATGATGATTGATCAGGCGCGGTCCGAGGGTGGGGGGGTCACAGGGGACATGACCCCCCCCCCCCAAACCATGCACTTCATATTGAAAAGTCCCAGTACGAGGGGAGGTGGGATTAAATTTCTTAAGGAATTTCCGAAGTGACCCCCCCCCCCCCCCCCCCCAAAACTTCCAGCTGCGACCGGCCCTGTGATTGATGACATTATATCGCTAGTTCCAAAACGGAGCAGGGATTAACAACTAACAAACGAACCGAACAGTTCCCCTGTCAATAGTTCCCCTGTCAATAAAATGCCGAAGACCACCTCCGACATAATACGAGAACAATTCTCACGTGTTAACGATGTACTTACGTTACGAGTTTCCTGTTCGTCACAGCTGCCCTGTCATTGACAGGACAAAGTTTAGTTTTATTACTTTACGCTTGATTCTTTAGCACTTAAATGTTTAGTTTGATTTCATTTCCTTTATTAGTGTAGGACTAGGTATACCTCGGAACATATGTCTTGGACCTAAATCTCGAGACAAGTGAGGCCCTGGCGCACGCGGATTGTTTTGTAATAATCTAATTCTAATTAAACTCGTCTACCAACACAGCATCCCGTGCTATTCTCAAAAACACAGTGGAGTCACACTCGTGCTGCTGACCCTGTAAGAATACTCTGTGCCGTCGGTGCAGAAGACAAAGCAGGACCCTTATCCCTTAGTCGCCTTCAACGACATCCACGGGAAGAGATGAGGCTGCTGTCACAGGTTCAAGTCCTAGTTGTGAACTTTTTCGATTTCGTTCTTATAAGTTAGTAATAGATACTTCTGACATGAGTCTGCCGACCAGACTTATTTTGGACAACTACTGATGCATGAAATTGTGTAATCAGTTGGAAAAAAAATTGCTGAACCAAAAAAGTCTGTATAGACTAACAATGTAGGTTTTTAGGGTACATAGGTCCAATGAAAAAACCGAAAACTAAAAATATTTTGTTCGAGATTTATATTTATTAAGTCAACATTCAGGACGGAATTTAAAACTGCGACAGTCTCTTTCTAATGCTTATTTTCCAGACAGTAAAATCTATTTCTATTTTAAATTTCATCCAGATTTCGTTCAGCTGTTTTGGCGTGATACTCAAGGCATGATAGGATGGATATCCTTCCATACAAAAGCCTTGACTAAGATGTCAACTATGAATTCAAATTCCGAACGTCACTTAATCATTTGACATACCTACGTCAAAATTTTTACTGACATCTCGAAATGACATTACTTTTTTATAGCTTTAGACGCAAAGGTTTAATCCTATGACCAGATTTATTATCTAAAGAGAATTTATAGATCATTTTCAACACGTGTTATGAAAACCCTTAGAATATCCTCTTCGTTACAGCTGTCCTGTAATTGACAGGCACAAACTTGAGCTTTACAACTTAACGCCTAATCTTTTAGCACTAAAACATTTTTATTTCATTTTTTGTTCGTGTATTTTAAAAGCGCTACGAGGTTTTCTATCGCTATGGTTGTTATAAGTATATTAAATATTACAATGTTCCCTTTGACGACCGTTTTGCTTAGGACATTTTATGAGCGTTCATAATATGGTGAGGCGAGAACGCTCCCGATATTCTCCACTAATAAATGTTGCTATAGCTTTGATCATGCTTACCTTGTAACAATTTTTGGGAAAGGAAATGTGGAAATATATTTTTGGTGCTCAAGATCTGCCACCAAATTTTGGAACCCAAAAAATGGTCGATGGTACAGAAATAGATTACTTTTCAGAAACTTTGCCTTCAGCTTACCATCAGGCGAGGCCAAGTCAAATTGACGTGTCCTATATAAAGAAAAAAGACCTTGGGAAATGACATAGGGTTTGTTTTTTCGTGATAACATGGTGATAACTGACATACACGCGGGCGGAGCCACGGACAATAGCTAGTTAAAAATGAAATTAAATCGATACGGACGTGATATTGATGATGGATCGAGTCATCACAACATCACTGTTTCCCGTAGAGAACTTGCTCTGAAAACCTACAAAATACTATCTTCCTCTGCATCAAAAATTATGATGATTTATTATTAAATTATGAGCATTTTGGGTACAATCCCGATATGGGCATCATATTATTGGGTTGTTTGCCAAAGAAATGATCGGTGACAGCACGTAGATGATAAACGTGGCTTGAACACGCTAACAAGCTCACCTTTCTTTTCGGTTGCGATAAAAAAAATGTCAAGCGCGAAACGAACTTGCGCACTGCGGATTCCGTACAAAACTGAATTGAGGGAAGTTATTTTTACCTTTAGAAAATGATTGTAATTGTACTCATACATCGCATGGACCGCGGTCAGCTTGCCATGTGTTATAGTCAATCCTCAAAGCTCCAGCGCTTCTAGGTTTGACTAGTCAATCCTAAGGTCTGATTTAAAACAGATTACTTATTTACTTTCGACGTTTGACTGAAAAATTAGGAACTTCTAGGTTTGACGAAAAATACTGTAATCAAAGGCCGAAATTGAAATTTATTTTGGGCTTAGCCCGAAGGCGTTTTTCAAATCTAGGACAAACCAGTCATTCCGCAAAGAGACTGCATAACGACCTTTGACTATAACACATAATATACTCTTGTTCTTTTCCTTTGCGTCTTCCTAGTATTGGGGGTCGGCTCTCTTCGTTACTCGGCGCCAAAATGCTCCATCCTGGGTTGTCTGGTTGTCAATATGGGTTATGCGCACTTCGTCCCATTCGCACTTCGTCCTCCGTTCGCAAATGGTCCCATTCGCGGTTAGTCCCATTCGCAGTTGGTCCCATTCGCGGTTAGTCCCATTCGCAGTCGGTCCCATTCGCAGTTCGTCCCATTCGCAGTTGGTCCCATTCGCAGTTCGTCCCATGCATGTACTGTCAATGGGTCAATATGGAGGGTCTTCAAGTCACGGGTCACAGTAGAGAGCCATGTGATGCGTGATCGACTTCGGCTGCGCTTTTATTCGGGTATGGATTATCTCAGTTCACAGGATGATCGGATTATCTTCGCTTTATGTGGCCGTACCATCTTAGGCGACTTTCTCGGAGCTTATCTGTACTGGTGTCTTGTTATGACTTCAGCGTTCTTCCCACTTGACAACCTATTGGCTTTATACCCCCCACTCACATAGATACAACCAACGACGCAAAATCAATGGTGAGCAGTATCTATAGTGTAAAAGCTCAATCAATGCAGAACTGTTTGAATTTTGGAAGCATACACAAACCAACTTTTCAGTTATCATTGCATAAGGTCACAAGTAATGGGGGTGAGCCTATTTGCCGTATTTCGGACACTATTGTTGACTCGTGCCATGTATCTTTCGGATGTTGAACAGCCCTATCCCTTAGTGGCCTTGTACAACACTGCATGTGAAGTGATGGGATGGCCCAAATTCTGTCTGGCAACCCACGCGGCATTTGTGAGTAGCAGGAAGAATTCCGCAAGAAAAAAAGTCGTGACAGGCAAACAGACAGGCAACGAAGTTATCCATAAGTTATTTTACGTTTTTAGGATACGGAACCCCAAAATATGAGTAGCAATGACAGGGTGGTCGGTATACCACAAAAAGTTGCTGTTTATTTATGACTCGAGCATTCGTACAAGAAATGCTCAGCTTGTTCGAGCACAAGCCCGGGAGGCAGTTACAAATGCTAAACTTATTATGTAACCATTCAATGATAATTTACATCAGAAACGCGTTCCAAACTGCGCGATAAATGCATTTTATTTTAAAATTATGATGCTCATTAAGCCATTTTGTATGTAACTCGAGTGAGAGATGCTCCGATATTCGGCTGGTACGCAAGGGACGCGAGTTCGATTCCCGCTCAGTGATATTCGCTAAACATGGATTTTACTTAACCACTAAGGGAGAACATAAACCGAACTCAACGCGTAAGAAGTCGCTTGTAGGATTAATATGGCGCTTATTATAACATCAAGTTTCAAATATTTTTTCTTGAAGATCCCCGTTCGCGAGCCTATTCGGGAAACAGCTACCGGCATATATCTTGGCCCCGAGTAGTGAGGGAAACGTGACCTGGGAAACGCGCGGATTGGTGTGATAATAATTATGCTGCCCTCATACTCATAAGACATCCAAAAAACGCGTACCATGTATTTTTTGGGTGTCGTTGCAAGCGTTAACTACGCGCACAGCAGCGCAATGAGTTGATACCATGTTGTGGATGGGGTCAGGATATATGCCGGCAACTATACGAGAAATATTCCAAGTATTTCAATATCTTCAATAAGTAAAAGTTAGTATCAAACAGCCAGAAAGACCGGCATTTGAACTATAAAACGTGAGTCTTGTTCCCCCATCATTCCAGTTATTAGAACTATCGTCAAACATTCCAGTTATTAGAACTATCGTTATTCTAATGTTTCACGGTCTACCACCACTCTATAAAATAGTCGAAAACATTCATAAAATCACAAAATGCGCACAAAAATCTCACGACTGGAAGTATATCAATTAGACATTTATGTCTTTATTCTTTCAAATATCTACCACTTTACATAATTGACCCCTTTTCTACACTATTAAACAACAGACAAACAAGTCCTCTCCCTTTATCGTGTATGTTTATAGAAATGTAAACACGTAATACTGCTTAGTGAATTATTTTCTATTTAAGTCTTCAGAAGGTACCCTTGGTAGTACGCTCGTAAAAGCAAATGGCCGTAAGTTTTATTGCCGTCTGCTCTACCCCTTTGTGGCTGAGTCGTGCTAATAAAAGGTGAAAAAGTTATAATAATTGTGAAATGGACGGGCTTGAACAAAATACTGTTTAGCTTTTATTTCGTTTTAGTTCTGACTTTCTGGCTAGAGGCACAAATTATTATTAAGAATTAGAGGTTTTCCTGGAACACTTACTCGTTTTAGACCTATTTTTGTATTATACTGTTAGGAAAATAAAATGCAATGTTTTATTATTCAAAAACAAGAAAGAAAATAAATATATTTTGGCTATTGCAAGTAGATAGTTATGTTCACGCTTAGCTGCGAAACGGCATACCGACTACAATATGGGGTTCTTCAAGAAGGGCATTAGAAGGTTTCTTCAGGGTCGGCAGCGCAAGTGTGACGCTCCTGGTGTTGCACGTCCATAGGCCACGTGATCACTGTGGTATAAAAAAAAATACCGGGATTGAGCTCGCAGCGCATACACTGATTTAATAATTACTAATTAAACTATATTTGTAGGCAAGTGAAAATATTAGGCTAAATAACTTAGTATCTACTTGGTTACAACAATTGTTGTAACTTTAGAACTCATCTCTGCTGCGGTCAGGACTGCGAATACAACAGTATATTGCAAAATGAGCTTTACTATCGTTGTAATATGGTTGTATTTCGATCGAACGTTCAACTTTTAGTAATTGATTCTTAACCGCAGAAATGTGCAGTCTAGTTTTGTTAGTAAGAATTTCGTTGTCTGTTCACGTTTGTCTGTCCTTGATGAGATTAGATGAGATAGAGATGGGGTTTAGGGGCCATTGTGGGTCAACCTCAACCCAGAAGCTTCGGTAGCTTAGTGGTTAGGGAGTCGGCCTTACGATCGAGAGGTCCCGGGTTCGAATCTTGGGCATTACACTACCAACGTGAACCCACACCTAGCACAAGCAATTTTGCTTAGTTGGAAGGGTTAACGGGAATATTAGTAATTTCGGTTGCTAATATTGTTAATTTCCAACCGGTCTTATTGGAGATCTATAGGGGAGGCCTATGTCCAGCAGCGGACTTCCTATGGCTGAAATGATGAATGATGATATTCTTATACATATAATTATATTTAAAAAAACATACGAGGTTCTGGCGCAGGTTTTCTTTTTGGATTTGGGGGTCAAACGCCAAAATAAACCAAAGCCTAGAAGAGTGGGAGAGCAGAGCCAGGGCTCAAAGTATAACTTTGGCTTTGTGTGCCTCGTGGAGCACGTTAAGCCGTTGATCCCGGTTGCCACACGAACATGGCAGTCGTGGAGCCCTAAGCGCATTCGCTATGTTTAGCGGGAGCACGGCGCGGACGTCCGCTTTGCGTGCTTGTTTCATGTTATTTCAAGAGCAGCGCTTCGTGAGGCGGGTACCTGTCACACGCGACGGACAGGCGGACGCACTGCGCGCGCATCCGCGACCCGCACCCGCTAAACGCAGCGAAGGCGCTAAAAGTCTAAGAACTGGTCTAGCTGCAATGCTTCAATATCGCCATTGGGTTGTGGAGGTCAGATGGCAGTCCACAGTTAGACTGGTAAAGCGGAACCTAGACTCCGAAGTGAAAGCTTCGGAAGCTACTGGGATTAACGCTAGGATGAAGAAGAAGAATCGAATCAAGAGCTTCCTTTTTACAATCGATTAAAACACACTTGTTGTATGACTATGTATGAGAGTCATTAACACAAGCCATCCATATAACTTTTTGTCATACTCCATTAATTCTTTAACACATAATAAGAGGCATACTCAACAAAATCTTGATCGAGCACCTTCACTCGTTAAAATTGTTTTATTTAACAACAATATTATGAAAATAATTGAAGTTTCATACATAATGTATGTATACCTCGGGACAAATATCTTGGACCTAAATCGCGAGATAAACGAGGCACTGGCGGGCGCGGATTGATCATCATCACTACATATTATAAAACAAAGTCGCTGTCGCTGTCTGTCCGTCCCTATGTATGCTTAAATCTTCAAAACTACGCAACAGATTTTGAAGCGGTTTTTTTTAATAGATAGAGTGATTCAAGAGGAAGGTTTATATGTATAATACATGCATAATATTGTAGAGAAACACTGATAAATTTAAAGATAATACCACGCGGGCGGAAAATATGGCGGTGCGTAGTTCGCCGGGTCAGCTAGTTTGTAATAATATAATCTATGCTTGGTGAATTTGAGCTCGTCCACCACAGTAGCACCCCGTGCTATCCTCAAAAGACAACCAAGAAACGTGTACTGTTCGTATAGGGAGCACATTTTGAGCACATTTTTGGTTCAAGATATATTTCCCGAATAATAGACAGGTGTAGCCAGACGTTGGTGGTCAGGTGATGATTAAATCACCTGGACCCAATGACGTATTAATTTATACGTCATACAAGAACATGGTGCAAATAACTAAGTACAAAAAAATATATATTAGTAATAATACGTCAATGTAATTGATTTATATGAATTACTAGCTTCCGCCCGCGGCTTCGCCCGCGTTGACTGAGATAAAAAGTAGCATAAATGTTAATCCAGGGTATAACCTATATACATACCAAATTTCAACCAAATCGGTCCAGCCGTTTATGCGTGAAAGAGTAACAAACATCCACACATCCATTCTCACAAACTTTCACATTCATAATATTAGTAGGATATTATTACTAGCTTTTGCCAGCGGCTCCGCCCGCGTGGATGTCGGTTATCGCGACCAAACATAGCCCATGTCCTTTCCCAAGGTCTAATCTAATCTAGCCCTATGCCAAATTTCATCACAATCGGTTCAGTGGTTTAGGCGTGAAAGCTTAACAGACAGGCAGTTACTTTCGCATTTATAATATAAGTATGGATAACAATTGCCATGTTGGTCCCCGGTGGAGTAGAATAGACCCACCCCATCCCCATCTCTCTCTCACCTCATCTCATTTTAGAGTGTGGAGAACATATCTATAGTTTATAATATATCATTTCTTGGACCCTGATTCGGCTAATTGTCAATTAGTTCAATTACTTACATATGGGATTACAAAGTTACTTTAGCATTTACCAACCGCAAAGGTAACTTTGTAATCTGATATCTTTATGAAGGATTACAAAGTTACATTTGCAGTTGGTAGTATGACTGCCGTTCAATTATTGACCTGTTTTAAGAGTTCATGGTCATGGTAACCACTGTCACGCCATTGAGACTGCAAAAAATGCTTATTAATTTTAGACTTTACTTCATCGCAATTAGTCTAAAATTAAACAAATTATTGACCTATTTTAAGATGATATGGTAGGCCTGCTGATTCTTTGACAGGTTTTTATTACCTATTTGAGAAATAACAACCGTGTTTGTTTTTACAAGTCCAAGTAAATTAATTACCTGTGTTAACTTTACATGAATGGCCAGGAGAGGGAGGCAGGGGAGATTAAATTAGTATTGTACGACGTGTTTTACGGCGCACCGTAGAGCTAAACTATAATCTGATAGAAATAATTAGGTTTACTACATACCTACATTTTAAATACATGTTATACAAAGTGAGTAGGTTATACAGCCCCGCCCCTCTAAGACCTTTGGAGCCATGTCAAACACACCTGCAAGCCGGTATACCTTCTGATTAACGGACGAGGCTTCCTTGCTTTTCTCTCAGGTTTAGGAGGTCAGACATCAGTAGCTCCAAAAATTCGAATAAGTCAGAACAATGGAGAAGGTGTAAGCGAATCCTGGGCTCCAAGGTGAAAGCTTCGAATGAAACTCAGCCTTAGGAAGGGTACAGTCATCTTTCCGTGGGTGTCGTAGAACGCAACTCAGGAATAGAGCTGTTCTTCATTCGACAGCTAGCATACATAGAACCCATGGTAAGGTGCCCGATTGACGGCAAAAGGCTCGCCCTACATTTGGCGAAATGTGGGTGTTAATACACTTCTGCCTACCCCTTCGGGGATTTGCAGGCGTGACTATATACCATGTCGCTAAAACAGTAGTCGTAGTATATGAGTTTTTCTTGTCTCCGAGGACTGGTAAGTGTCTTCGTTCTCAAACGAAGACACTTACCTATAATACTGACTGTCTTTTATGGCTCCTCTACACGTAGACAGATTCATCCGCAGATGTCATCGGCGGACGCGTCTGCTGACGTGCAAACGGGGAAGACTAGTGCCTTCATTTGAGAATCTGTCTCTTATGGCTCCTCTACACGTAGACAGATTCATCCGCAGATGTCATCGTCGGACGCGTCTGCCGACGTGCAGACGGGGAAAACTTGTAAGTGTCGTCATTTGAGTAACTGTCTCTAATGGCAGTAATGGCTCCTTTAAACGTGGACAGATTAGTCCGCAGATATCATCGGCGGACGCGTCTGCCGACGTGCAGCCGGGAAACCCATCCACGTCCGCCGCTAACATCCGTCTACGTGTAGAGGAGCCTTTAAACGATATTTAAAGAGCACTTCCTACATACTTTATACTTTTTGATCGATCATAATGTTACCAAACAAACACATACAGTCGTACCTCGTCTATATTACATAGCTGATTAATGAAATATTAACAAGTGTATTTATAAAGCCCTCGCTACATTGCAATCGTCGTAAATAAAGCCCAGATCGCATGCGCCCAGGAAACTATCTAACAAACACAACTTTAAATCAACGGGAAACGACTGGGTTGTAAAGGTTAGTGCACACTGCATGTGGAATATCTTGACTTACAATCTAATTATTAATATGTGGAGCAAAAACATGTAACTTACATGCAATCAGTAGGTATTTATGTGTGTGCAGCAAAAATTTTGGTGCACATACATAAATAAATAAATTGTAAAGGACACTCTACACAGCGCTATCTATATCCAAAGAACGTATAGTAATCTTGTGTTGTGTTTCCGGCGCGGCGGTGAGAACGGTAGCCAAAGCTTACTGAAGAGGTTTTGTGCTGTCAGTGGAAAGACCAAAGGTTTGTCTTACTTGTCTTCTTCGCAGACAGCACAGAGTCTCTGTTCTGAAAAGACAGCACAAGTGTGACTCCCATGGTGTTACACTCGTCCATAGGCCGCGGTAACCGCTTTCCATCAGGTGGGCCATATGCTTGTCTGAGGCCTAAGTGGTACAAACGAGTAGGTATAGATTAACTAGCCTGTGTTATCGAGTTTTAGAATGCAGATATCTTACCTAAATGCATTTTTAATACATACATCACCTAGACTAATTCAACCATACAAATATTTGCACTGAGCGGGAATAAACCTTAGGCGTAGTCAAACGCTCTACTGCTACGAGAGGTCGTGAGTTCGTGACGTGTACAAACATGCATATCCTCACGACTTTTCCCTCCAAGGTAGTCAGAGACAACAGCCCGCCATTAGCCTATGTCCTTACACAATTCCTCTACTGTTAATAAACCTTTTATACTGGGTGGCGCAAAAGTAGTGGCACTAAAGAAAATACCTTTATTTTTTTTATATGAAATTTTCTGTCATTCTGTTGTTGAAAATTGTGTAGTGAACAAATGTAAAATACACTGAAAATAAACATGGACCGTTTTACTCCCCAAGAACGTGGAATAATTGTGTCAAACGCTTTTCCAGGCCGAGTTATCTCTCGTTTTGGCGATTTGCCTTGGCCTGCAAGATCACCCGATCTGACCAGTCCAGACTTCTTTCTTTGGGGTTTTTTGAAATCTCGGGTGTATGTGAACAAGCCACAGACTCTCGCAGCTCTAAAAGAAAACATTCGTCAAGAAATAACGAACATATCGCAGGAAGTGTTACGGCAAGTTATGCAAAATGTCATAAATAGGGCTCAAATGTGTATCTATCTGGAGGTCACCATTTAAAAGACATCATCTTTAAATCCTAATGGTACGAAATTTAATGGTACAAATATACATTTAAAAAAACCTAAATCTAGTTTTCTAATTTAGAAAAAATGTTATAGCCGAACCAAATAGGGTCTTTACTTTTGCGCCACCCAGTATAAGCCCGCCAGGTTCGAGAGCTTTTAATTTTTTTTTGCGCTCCTGTCCTGGTACACCTATAAATTGAAATCGGCAATGTCAAAAACCAAAACGGCTTGCTAACAATCTTGTATCGGTTTTTTTTTTGGGCATTGATATTATTATAAGCTAGTCTAAGCTAAGGACACTTGGGTTTTTAACTTTTAAAGACGAATCTATCGATTTCTCAATAATCAGTATCCATTCAGGCATTCGGAAGATATCCGTTAATAACAAGTTCACACACACAAAATACGCGCGAATTAAGAAAATCATTACCTATACGTTCCCACAGCCAATGTCGAATTGGCAAATGCCTAATGTCCCAATGCATAATGTCCCAAAGTGTCACAACTGATATATAAAACAAAAAATGACGTCGACGGGGTCATTGCGGGGCCTCTTATTTTTTCGTGTACACAACAGTAACTTAACCCGAAGAATTTCTTCTAACTTATATCTATCCGTGTCGGAGCGCGCGGTGTCATATTGTGCAGACAATAGTCGATAAATTTGGCGGCAGATCTACCATTTACCATTACGCGTAAAGATCGCGTACGGAACTCTCGCATCCGCGGCAGCCTCCATGTCCGTGACATCGCGGATAAAATGCAAGAGAGCCGCCTTCGCTGGTGCGGCCACGTCTTGTGGCAACCGCCAGACTACGTGGGGAACAAATGCCTGGCAATGGTACTCCCGCCGGGTCCAGGTAAAAGGGGTAGGCCAAAGAAGTCCTGGCTTGACGTCGTGGAGGGTGATATGCGTGCTAATGGTCTCACTACCATGGACGCCCAAGATCGTGCGAAGTGGAGAAGGAAGAGCCGGAAGGCGGACCCTGAGCTTCGAGGTCATCTTGGCCACGGATGCAATCAGGAGAATACGTCTATATGCAGATGATGATCTACCATATCTGGTAGATGACAAAATATAAACTTTGCTGACAAAAATATATTTCCCTTTAGCGACAAAAATGACACAGCTCATAATTGCATTGTAACTTTATTCTACCCATACGTCAATTTATACATTCACAAAAATATCGAAAACAGTACCCACAGAGAACAGAGAATTAACACAAAGTATTTCTGTCTCATAAAACCCTTTAGAAGGTGAAATCCATTTGTCAATACGAATAATGTGGGCCGGCGGCACAAGAGCCACGAAAGTCGAGTCCCGGACGGTGTAGTGATTGTTTTTGAAATAAACGCCGTAGTCCGGTCACGCGCGCGTGATTTTAACGTAAACACTGGTCCCGTGCGCCCGCGCGTCTGCCCGTGTGCACTCCGCTTAGCAACGGCGAGAATATTGTCGCCGGTGAAAGATTATGCGTTGAGCAGATGTTTTATGCGACTATTTTTGTCGCGTGGTGTTGGATTGTTGTTCGAACTTATGTTATATGATTAACAGCTTAAATTAGTAATACATCTAGTAATACTAGCGAATATAGTAAGTGTATGCTGGTTAGTTATTGCTCGTGTCAGTATTGCTAGTAGCAGGGTAGCATTGGCAGTAGGGCATTCAATCAATCAATTAGCCTACTGCAGTCCACTGCTGGACATAGGCCTCTCCCAATGTGCGCCACGTTTGCCGATCCTCCGCCTTCCGCATCCAGTCCGTCCCAGCCACCTTTCGCAGGTCGTCGGTCCACCTGGCTAGGGGATGTCCCACCTTCCGTTTTTATTGCTAGTAGCAGGGTAGCATTGGCAGTAGGGCATTCAATCAATCAATTAGCCTACTGCAGTCCACTGCTGGACATAGGCCTTTCCCAATGTGCGCCACGTTTGCCGATCCTCCGCCTTCCGCATCCAGTCCGTCCCAGCCACCTTTCGCAGGTCGTCGGTCCACCTGACTAGGGGATGTCCCACCTTCCGTTTTAATACGCGTGGTCTCCACTCTAGGACTCGTTTGCTCCAACGGCCATCGGTCCTGCATCCATCCTTCTGCGAGCTATGTCGGTAACTTTGGTTCTATGTCGGATAACCTCGTTGCGAATTCTATCCTTTAAAGAAACTCTAAGCATAGCTTGCTCCATAGTCCGCTGCGCGACTTTTAGGTCACGGGCTAACCCCACCGTCATTGGCCACGTTTCGGCACCGTAGGTCATAACAGGCAGGACACACTGGTCAAAGGCCTTTGTTTTGAGGCACTGCGGCAGGGGGGAGGAGAAGACCCGACGCAATTTGTCAAGACATTACCCGGGGTCTAATTGCGGACTTCATGGTCCCCGAAGAGGGCTAGATAAGGAGATACGGTCAGTCGGGTCGGTCGGGGTGCGAAGAATGTGTCTGAAATAATCTCACCTCCGGTAACCGAGACGGCCCACAGACGGCGTGCATTTTAGTCGGTCCGAATCAGACATAACCTCCCCCACCGGCTCCGGCGGGGAAGGTACACGTGGGGATTTTTCGCACGTTAAAAAAAAGAAACAAAGGCAGTAGGACCCCAACTACCCTTAACGACTGCCAATGATGTTCATGAGCATTTATGTTCATGATGGTGTTGTATGGCAACCGTGACTGACGATGACGGCTTAACGTCCTTACCGATACACGACCAGACCAATGCAAATAACATTCATTCATACATAAATATATTTGCACTTGGGAATCGAAGCCGCGCGCCCTCCTGCGTAGCGGTCTCGTTCACTACCTACTGCCTCGTCACAGAGGCTGTCAGCCATCACCATAATCATCATCATCATCATTTCAGCCATAGGAAGTCCACAGCTGGACATAGGCCTCCCCTATAGATCTCCAATAAGACCGGTTGGAAGCATCCAACCACCATAATGCTGTGAAGAAAATATTTTAGAGTTTATTCAGTTTTTTGTAGTGAGATGAACAACATAATTAGCACCATTGTGTGAATTTAGTAGGTAGCGAGTCTGAGGTAGCGAGTGAATCATTTGTTTTAAGTTCTTACATTTTTTATATTTGCCCGCAATTTTGAGTGTCAACATACGACTTTGTGTGTTCATTATTTTTGAAACTGACGCAATAATTTTGGCTCTCTGTAGAATCATTTACATTTGACACTTTAAGTGTTATGTTCATTAAGTTTTGACGTCTGTACATTTTTCATGTATAAATAATCACACCTACTAAGTGGACAGTAAGTCTTTGCTAAGCACTTACCATGGTGACTCAATGGTATTAAATGTGAAGTGTAATGTTTGAAATGCATTCCGTCTTATGTTTGTCAATTTGATTTGATGACATTCGGAACATAAATCAAAACTCGACATGTACAGCAAACATAGCGTAATAGCCGTGACTATTCATAGTAAAAGACATAAAACACATTTAATAGAACGTACACAGATGTGTACTTGGGTGTAGATGAATATTTCCGTGCCTCGGAGAGCACGTTAAGACGTCGGTCCTGGTTGTCATACGAACATCTCTAGCAGTCGTTACGGGTAGTTGGAGCCCTGAAAAGTCCAACAACAGGTCTAACTGCATTACTTCGATATCGCCAATGGGTTGGGAAGGTCAGGTGGCAGTTGCTACACGGAAAATATTGCACGAGCTTGGGCATCCATGGTAGTGAAGACTATTGGCACGCATGTCACCCCCTACTACGTCAAGCCAGCACTTCTTGGGTCAACCACTCCTAACTAGCCCCTCTGGGGGATCACCATTGCCAGATATACCGAAGCATCCCCACGGATACCTCCCCCGCCAAAGCCGGTTTACGAGGTTATGTCGGACTCGAACCGACTAAAACGCACGCCGTCTGGGGGTCGTCGGTTGCCGGAGGTAAGATCATCGTAGACATATCCCGCGCACCCCGGCCGTCCCAGGGTGATATGTCTCGATTTACGATCTCGATTTATGTAGGGTCTACAAAGTCCCCAACTTGCCCCATAACCTGGTCTTTACACTATAACCGTTGCATTGATACCTATTAGTAACAAACCGATAGCAAAGAATTGCTATCTTAAGCAGGCGCGGTCGCAGCTTGAAGTTTTGGAGGGGGGGGGGGGGGGTCACCCTCCCCTCGTACTGGGACTTTTCAATATGACGTGCATGGTTGGGGGGCGGGGGGGGGGGGGGGGTCATGTCCCCTGTGACCCCCGCCTCCTCGGACCGCGCCTGATCTTAAGACTGTGCCGATAGACATTACAAAAATAATATATCCTAACACTATTTTAATTACGTGTAACCAAACTCTAAATTACAAGATACAAGCCATTACTGCCTGATAATACCATTTCATTACAAAAATGATGGCGTAAAACTGGAAGCCGCGAGTCAAACCAGTTTGGCTCAATAGTTCAATAAAGGAGCTATGGCCAGTAAAACGTTAGTACATAGTTGGCTAGTGTACGACAAGTGGACGCTAACCCTTCACGGCTCCTGGTCATTACATATTATAGGCTTTAAAAACACAACTACACAACTATAAAGCGGCGATTTAGGGTTAGAGCCGGTGTTTGTTGAAGATAAATGGGAAACCCGATTGCTATATAAACTTAATGATGATACTACAAATCTCGTGTCTAAGTGGTATCAATATTGCAGTCCACTGCTGGACATAGGCCTCTCCCAATGTGCCCTAACCTCTTTATTCAGGTCGTAAGTCCATCTGACTAGGGGGCGTCCCACCTTCCATTTTCCTTCTCGCGGTCTCCACTCTAGGAAATGTGTGTAAATACTGTAAATACACAAAATTAGGGTTCCCTGAAAAAACAATAAACCCATGAAAACTTGGAACAAAATAAGTATCACGTGGGCGAAGTCGCGATAACAACTAGTACAAACTATAACAACTGTCTTGAGAACAGACCGTGACCCCGTTTATTTACAATCAAAATTCAACCAAAACGCACTGAAAAGTAAGTTTACTTTCGCATTTGCGGTGTCAGGTTCAATGCGTTTGAGTGGATGTCGTTGGTCTCAAGTGGTATCTGATTAATAGATAAGCTAGTGCTGATATTGTGGTAGTATCGATATCGATAGAAGCGATAGATAGGGGGGTGGATAGTGGCGGTGGCGAATATCGATATCGCTAATCGCCACCATTAGCCATAAATATCCTGATATTGTATTGATATCGATATAGTTTCTGAGGTTAAAGTTATGGATGTTGATACAAATACTTCTGTTTATTATATACCTCTTGTCGCAGACAAGCACACGGTCCACCTAATGGAAATAGTTACCGTGGCCTATGGACGAGTGTAAAACAAGGAGAGTCACGCTCGTGCTGCCGACCCTGTGAGTAGGGTTGCCAACCATACTGTTTAAAACAGTATTATACTGTTTTACACCCAATTATACTGTTTACTGTTCAACAAAAAAACAGTATCCAAAATACTGTTTTCAGCATCAAAATGCATAACAATACAAAAATGTGAAGCAATTGATACAATTTTAATTAGTTGGGCACCAATTTGCAATTATTTTATAAGTTTAGGTGTTGATTGTCCCATGATAATCCAAAATTTATTAATGATAAATCATAATATAGAAAATAATACAGTTCACAGCTATCTTCTATTTGCCAGCCATATATTAAATCTTTTAATTTATCCACCGGTGGCACACACCAATGACTTTTCGATGCTTTTCGAAGTTATGTGTGTATTTATCGCAAGTTTATAAGTGCCCGGTTAATGGCAATAGGCTCGCCACCTATTACATTGGGACCTAAACATAAACGGCGAAATGTGGGTGCTAGCACCTCTGCCTACCCCTTTGGGGATATAGGCGTGAGTTTATGTTATGTTATGTTTAATTTATCCATAAAAAAATTAATGGGAACCATATTACCATTTTAGATGTTTACGAAACCATGCTTTCTTTTAAGACAGACATACCTAAGGGGGCAAAATAGGTGACGAACCGTTGTATGTAAAACCTGTATTTTGTGAAACGGATTTATAAGATCTTTGTTTTGTTGGAGAGAGAAAGTTGGTTCAGGGAGCCAGAATCGGATGACAGGATTGGATAACAGGATCTAGGGAAATCCTCAAAATGATGGCAAAACACTGTTTCTGCTGTTTTAACATAATTTAATTTCAGTATTTGCATTTAAAAATTATCTGCTCGTGATTTTAAGCTGCTGATGATAGGAACCTAAGCAAAGGATGGACGATGGATCGATTATAACTCACTAAAAAGAGAAAAATAAATTAAAAGCCTCTCGGGCTAGGCTCCGCAGTTATTTTTCACTTTTTAGTGCCTCTTTTTCGTTTCTTGCAGTCGGTTAAACTTTTTTGTTAAAATTAATTTATGTAATTGTAAAATACTGTTCTATTTTCTAGAATACTGTTCAATTTTCTTCTCAGACCTAAATATACTTTTTTTCTCGAAAAAAGAGTTGGCAACCCTACCTGTGAGAACAGAGAAATTCTATGCCGTCAGCGCAGAAGACAAGCAGGATAAGCAAGCAGGCAAAAATTATGAGTGGAAAAAACATACAATACATGTTCAAATAAATCTATAATAAGTACAGGAGAGTGCAGGAAGAAATCACAAAATAAGTCGTTACAATATTACTTACACTTATGATATTTTTATTTTGTACGCATGATCTTTTGAAAATATCATCTATTCCGCAACTGAACCAATGTTACAAATCACAGTATTTAGTATTCCAATATTGAGTGCATTTTGACTCCACTATACAACTCATCCTGTACCTTTATCAATCAAAATTTATCTCTATTTCTAAGGCAATAGAGGTCATTATCACGTGTTCTTATCTGATCAGATAAAGCTATTTGTCCTCTGTCAGTCGTTTGATTACATTGTCTTCATTAATATACTGGTTGGTGAAGTGCATTGTCTGACAGAAAACCATAAAGTGAAATTAGGGTAACGATGAGTTCGGGTGTCCACGATTACTAAATGTCTAGCCTAATAATGGTGAAACCTGAACCTGATACTGACCTGAATATTAGCAATAACTTCATTTAAATACTAGATAAACTATTTAGAACAATGATTATGGCACGGGTCTACTTGGGTATAGCGGGAATGAATTTAGAATTTCGAATTTCGAACGCGACGCAGAAACGGCTACGTACCCAGTCACACCAGTGTGGCAATTTGGTGCGACTACAGATCGGTCGTCCCCTTACGACCTTCTAATTTGGACTCTATCACTAAAACACCCGTTCGACCTCATCAAAGGGGGTCTTAAACCCCTCATGTATAGATGAGGTCCAATTTTTGAGTTCATACAAAAAAGTAGCTGCAGACCTGCAGACATTAGATAAATGAGTTAATGAAGTTTGGTGCCTATCTTCATTTTTTGTTTTTTGTTATGTAATCTATGGACAACGACAAAAAGTCTGGTGTTGGTCACCGTGGTCCAAGGTCTTACAAGATACCAATTTCTAGTCAGCATAGTACCTCTACAGACATAAGAAATTGAAAATTGGACTAATTAGAGCACTTACAATGATTTTACCAACCATTTTCAGAACAAACTAACAAACTGTCCTAGTAGAATCCGGACATCTGGGTGCTAACATTGAATTAAACGATCATCCGATGGTTGAAATCGAAACCAAACTCGCATTCATCTCGAGGCAATATGCAAATCGAGACTATCCTTACAGAATTCTGATATGTGGTAACTGTGGTAACCTTTATCGATTATCGGTTGTTGTCAAAAATCGGGGCTACAATTGGTCGACGGGACACGGGGCTATATTATTGAAATTACAA
The DNA here is from genome assembly GCA_914767945.1 of Eilema depressum. Classification (NCBI taxonomy): domain Eukaryota; kingdom Metazoa; phylum Arthropoda; class Insecta; order Lepidoptera; family Erebidae; genus Eilema; species Eilema depressum. The sequence goes on from OU612031.1 coordinate 13,630,596, forward strand.
CATTGTGCGAGTATCGTTACGATTGAAGTGATTCTGATTACGATAAGTACTCGTAATCGCTCTCAGACGTCATGAAAATGCACGCTTGGTCATCAGGTCATCACACCTTTTTATGGTTGCCTGTAAGAAATTGCCACAGAGCGATAAGGCCGCCATCTGTACTTACCACAAACTTGTAACTCTCATGTAATAATGTAAAATCCTTGGTGTACAATGAAGATGTTTTTAGGGTTCCGTAGTTTATTTTTGTTTTTTATTTTATTTTTATGCATACGTAGTAGATATAACTAAGGGGTTTCTCTCGGTCTCTGTTCCTAGGGGGGTGGGGGGATACTCCATTGATTCAATAATTTTATATTATTTTTTCTCCCACGTGATTGAAAAGTTTAGGGTAGATTAGTAGTTAATGAACTCTAAATAAACAAAGATCACAACTCGTACAATAAGCTGGTGCTTATTTAGATTTCCTCAATTGTTTTATTTATTTTTATTATTATGCACATAAAAATTGTACAAAGGCGGACTTAATGCCAAAGGTATTATCTACCAGTCAACCTTAGGGTGATGCAGAGATACATTGAGGTAGGTGCAGGCAAAAGATGGATTACTATTATGATTTATACACATTTACCTTATTTAATACAATTATGAGTCTATAAAGATTTAGAACCGATTAAAAGGAATCGATGCTGCTTGCGTCAATTCAGCATTCACAGCGCCAATCTCGGAGAATCCAATTTCCCTGACCTATCTATTGGTATCAGACTTAGAGTGTACATTAACTATAGAGTGTGCCTATTGAGTAAAAATCGTAAGCACGAGTATTGTTCATACCTGGGCTCCTAGCTCAACCCCAATCAGTAGCAAATTATACCCGTCAAAGTGTCTTCGTAAATGATATTTAATTGGAAATTTTAAATCAGTGTTTTATAATATACTAGCTGACCCGCCAAACTTCGTACCGCCATATTTTCCGCCCGCGTGGTATTCTGATCACGATTTATCAGTGTTTCTCTAAAGTATTATGCATGTATTATACATAATAAACTTTCCTCTTGAATCACTCTATCTATTAAAAAAAACCGCTTCAAAATCCATTGCGTAGTTATTTGAAGATTTAAGCATACATAGGGATGTACAGACAGCGACAGCGACTTTGTGATGATATCGTACATTTATAGTAGGTATTTATTGTTTTCGTAATACGTAGAATGCTACCATTATTTTGTATCTTGCGAAACTAAAAAAAAATATTCTCTGAGTTCTCATCACTGTGATCACTGATCAGTGATCACACTGATCACGTATATGACAATCGTCAACGTATATCATAAACGTCAAATTCCATACATTTGTCATTCAACCGGCAAACGAATTGCCATTAATCTAGGCGGCAGTTCTTCTCTACGGTGATAGCCGCTGAAACTTTCCTTCTATCCATCCATTAATCAGATTTTTGTTTCGTTTATTCATTGCACTAATCTAGTTGCATGCGCATAATGGTTGTGATTACCACCGTGTAAAGTATTAATTAAGTGAAGCGTGTAAACGCAGTTTTCTTTTCTTCATTACCGTTTAGAGTTAGCGGACCGTATCCCCGACTGCGTGTGTTAACAGTCTTTGTATGTTGGTTCCTTTGTGGCGTCTACAGACGAAACGGATGACACGATTTTTATGATTTTTACGTCAATCGATTTCTGTGAATTTCGCCTAGACCAAACAATCATAGAGCTAGAACAAGAGCATTCTAATATTTTAGTGTAAATGAAACCTTATTTTCAGTTAACATAAGAAAGAACAAGGAACGAATGTTCTGTCACTGTTCACACTAATAGAATTTGACGTAAAGGGGATAGAATGAGCATTCGCTCGTCTGATACCGACGCGATATTGTGACAGACAAGAAGTTACTGAAGTATGTCAAATACATAGTCTTAACCGCCCCATACACTCACAGTTTCGTATACGGTTTTGGACTGACGGCTAATATGTGTGTGGCCGCTTGACGATTCCGGTCAGCAAAGACAGTAACAGGCCGGACAGTCTATGGCCGTCGGCATTTATTACGTAATAACATCAGACTAAAAGAATAAAATAATGTTCTGAGGCACTAAAATTATGATGACATTGATGACATAAGGACTGCAGGCCGCCCGATACGACCAGAAACTGCAGGCGGACTGTTAGTGGGTGGCCGCCTTTACGGTAGTTCCCAAAAACCTATCTATCGCCAGTTTTGACATTAGAAAGGATAAAAACGTCATCAATCTCTAATAACAATAGGATTTGACAAAGGAACTCTTTACCTTAAACTGTAGATAGGTTATTGGGAACGGCCGTTAATGAATTAAGAGCGACAAATTAGAGCACTTATATAGTGATATATAGTGATACCAAATCGTATCGTTATTACCCCTTCATGGTCAACTGAGCCCACAACTTTATAGTTTTTATTTATTTTTATGCCCCACCCAACGGTACACTTTCAACATGGCGTTGAATAAAAAGAAATTGATTTGACGTGTCTGACAAGTATCCAATTACAACGCATCACTCTGTTTGTCAGCACAATTTACTTTACCACTTCAAAAGTTATTTCCATAGGGACATATTATATTATTCAAGCAACAATTGATTTGTTCACAATCACAATATATTATGTCTTTATCGAATTTGTCAAGTATAAGAAGCCTTATCGGTCCCCAACCATAAAACGGGAAACGTGGGTGTAACGTGGGTAGTCACGGATTGAAACAGTTTTTTTTTAAAGACGCATATTCGGTTAAGAAGCCCTTTTGCGTTCTTACCTAGGTATGTTTAATTAATAAGAAATTATTATTCAAAAGTGTACCTAACTGATTGACATATTCAACTAAAAACTCACAACGAATCTAATTGAATAATTGGAAATGGTTACATTAATTAAGAGAAGACCTACTAATTATATAAATTTAAAAAAATAAATTCTTATATTCAGTCTGTCAATTAACCGCTCCCCTAAATGGTATCCTTACCACCCAGGAGTACCTCTATAGCGCGTAATTATTAACACCAATTTATATACGACTGTGTGGTAACATGTGTGGCCTTTGGATTACATAATTAACTAGCTGTCCCGGCGAACTTCGTACCGCCATATTTTTCCCGTTCCCGCTGCACCTATTTTCTCATCCTTTAAACCTTCCCTGGACACCCACGAATATTTCAAGACTAAAATTGTCAAATCGGTTCAGCCGTTCTTGAGTTATAAAATAACAACGAAAAGTGGCATTGATTTTTATATATTTGATTTTAACATCTGTATAGGCAAAGCGGAGGCGAAAGGGGGATGAAGGTCGTTCTGCGACCTCCGACGCCCGTGTCGCCTCCGCTCCGAGTGCGGGCCTGGGGGTGATGGTGGAGGTGACAGGTGGAGCCACCTATCACCTTAGCAGTCGGGGCTTTATATTTTTAATAATTAATTTATTATTGGTTCTATCTCCTTCGGCCAGATTGGAAACTAAGGTTTGAAAACCGGTTTCCATAACAGAATTATTTTTCTTTTAACGAAACCTGGTTTCCAAGAAAGAATAATAATTCTGTTTTCGAAACTGATTTTCAAGACAGAAAGTTGGATCTTCGTTCGAAACTCAAACAGAAAGATCTAATGTGTATCTATTCTTTATTATCTCTATGGCGGCGGTAACCGCCAGTTTATGTGGGTAACGAATGTCTTGCAACGGTGCCCTCGTCGTCGGATCCAGATGAAGTTAGACCCAAATGCTGGCTTGACTCACTGCTTGGTCTCACTATCATGGATGGACTAAGACCCTGCGTAGTAGAGGACAAAAAGGCAGAAGTTGGACACCCAAGAAGTGCTGACTTGACCTTGTAGAGGGTGACATGCGGGCTAGTGGTCTCCCTGCCATGAATGGTCTAAGACCCTGCGAAGCCAAAGTGGAAACCTTGCACTCCGAGATGAGGGGTTCGGATGTGATCAGGACTTAGCGCCTTTATGATGATGACTTTTTATTAGGTTCATATAACTAAGGCGACTCTTTGTTATCGCACACAAAAGTATGTCACATTTGGACGGGTGCAGTAGTGCAGTTAACCCAATTTATTCTCTGTCGTAAAACTGCATTTAATCCCGGCTCTGTACGCGAAGCTCATAAATTATGGAATTAATGTGCATAGATTGGATGATGCATCTTTTTAAACGTACCTAAACGTGTATTATGTTCGTGAACGAGGCTGGGTTTCACCAGTGTAAATTTGTTGGTTTGGTATAATCTGTGATTGGTGGATTTGAACTCCTCCGCCGCCGTAGCACCCCGTGCTATCCTCAAGAGACTCTTAAAAAACGCGACTAGAGTAGGTACATTATGTGATGTGACTGGGGTCATGCATGATATAATTCAGTATCTAATTATAACTTTAATAAAATTATATAACAAAGTCGCTGTCGCTGTCTGTCCGTCCCTATGTATGCTTAAATCTTCAAAACTACGCATCGTATTTTGAAGCGGTTTTTTTTTTTCAATGGATAGAGTGATTCAAGAGGAAGGTTTATATGTATAATACATGCATAATACTGTAGAGAAAGACTGATAAATTTAGAGATATGCAGCGGGAACGTGATAAGAAAATATGGCGGTACGAAGTTCGCCGGGTCAGCTAGTCATACCTAAATAAATTAAACAAACCTAAGCTGTTCAACAATTTGAACACTTCGAACCATTTAAACATGTCGGAAACTTTAATGTGACATTTACAACATTTCTACTTAACATGCCCACTATAATTAATCACTTGTTTTCGAAGCGAGCAACACTAATCCGATATTTCGCGACAGGCAACACTGGTTCGTCGAAATACCCACCACTTCAGTCCGTGGCGCGTATTATTACGTTTATAACTCTATATGCAGAAAGTTTAATGGCTACAGTTATGGCCGGCAGATTTCAAATAATGCAATGCTATGAAGGCTGCCTTTAAACCAGAGATGTGCCGTGCTAAGTTGCTATGCCTGTGATTGATATTCACCAATCATATTCATTGGTCAACATTGCATAGCACTGGTGGAAACGGATTCAGTTAAGCTATGTTTTTTTGTATAGAAAGATGTGTGCTATTGATGTATGCTGTGGATGCGTGCTATAGATGCAAGCTGTAGTTAATCATTCATGTGACTGATACATCGCATACGCATTTGGGGTCAATTAAGAATGGGATCAATCGTTGTGGGATCAATACGGAACAACCCCATGGCTCGAGCCGCGCATCTTCATAGGACATCTTACTAGCTACGCTACTTATCATAGCACAGTGGAAACGGTCACATAGTTTCATAGCTTAGCTTTTACATCCTCGTAGCTCTGGTAGAAAGGCAGCATTACATTTTTAAAGGTGATTCTGAACCATGTGAGTTGAAAATGAATAATGAAAAATATTTATTACTGCAAAATGTTACATAGATACACAATTTTATAACAGAACAAATACAGTGATTTTGTTAACTCTGACCAGATTTTGTGTAATATGTATTGTTATGATGGAATGAGAAACACTCTGCAGAGACCTAATTTAAAAAACTAGATCTAGATCTGGATAGGCATAATATGTAGTGATAGTGATGATTTAAAGTAACTTAAAAGACGATTGTTCTGAATTTATTTTGGGTAGTAGGGCCTTTCCTCACTGGGTTCTCATTTCTGACGGCAGTCGCTCTCATAAAAGTTGTATTAAGCCAAGCCAAAAGGACAAGCAGGAGTTAGCAGACCCCTGACTAAACAATGGGTAAAAAATGTCTGGCAATAGCGTTTCTGCCAGGTAGGAGTGGATAGGCCCAAGAAATCCTGGCTTGACGTTATGCCAATGGCCTCACCACACCACTGTGATTGCTCAAGACCGTACGAAGTGGGGAAAGGAAAACCCGGAAGGAGGACACTGAGCTCGAATACAATCAGGAAAATACGTCTTCTACGAGACAAAATCGCATAGTAGACCATTTTCAGTCTTCCTATCTGGAAACTTATTCCAGACAACACTGGTAGCCGGTAATAAAACTAAGTGGATGCCGCGTTTATGCCAGTTTTATGTCCCTTCGTAAAATTACGATATCCTCTGCCATGATTAAACTATGCCCTGTATAATCTTGCTAAATTAAATTTCAAACGAATCTTGGTCCGTTCGTAAAAGTTTTTCTACTTATCTGGTACTTATATGGTAGGGTTATAGATTGTTGTGATTATATCAAAATGATGGCTATAGGGAAATTGCACAAGATTTGTGCACTTCAAATTCATGCTATAATAAATTTACTATCGATCAATAAATCAATTAGTCTATTACAGTCCAGTGAAGTCAAAGTCAAAGTCAAAGTCTTTATTTCTCAAAATAGTGCAACATTGTTACAGCTTTTTGACGTCAAAAACTCCTTAAAACTAAGTTTACCACCGCTTCCTAGGCGCTAATGGAGAAGAAACGGCGCAACAAACTCCACTGCGGCATTTTAAGGACGTCAGTTTACAAAAAATAAAAGGGTTTCTTAAGACTAAATATGAACGGACATAGGCCTCTCCCAATGTGCGCTAGTACTGCTCCTGACCCACCTTCCGCATCCAGGCTGTCCTAGCCACCTTTTTAGGTAGATACCTTATCTAGACTTATATAATATGAATCTCATCAACTCCTCGTGACCCAAGCCAACCGCTTCTGCTGCTGTTCGGTACCTTATTTGTATCTGCGATGGGGACATTGAAGACCCCTGATAATTTTCCTTTACCTTACCATCAGGCGAGGTGGAGTCATATCGATATGCTCGTCATATATAAACAAGGATGGCCTTTACCTCCCCAGCTGACCAACCTCTTTCAATTCGACTGACTTTACCCCCTTTTTTGTCTTTTTATCAAAACGACTTTTCCTTGAACCAGCTAATAGCTACCTAAGTATTTACTCCGAAAGCCCATAAATCGCTAAATTATTAAAAAAAAGCTCTAAATACATACCGTGGAAGATCACCGTCTCGTAAAACTCACAAAAGTCGTTTAAAAATTGTAATTTGCTCTCGTAAAATTTATATATTGCCAAATGACAGATTTTAAGTTTCTGAGAACGTTACGCGGATGGCCGTTCAGGGATTTTATTATAATACTAGCTGTTGCTGTACCCGCGGCTCCGCCCGCATGGATGTCAGTTATCGCGACCAAACATAGTCTATGTGCTCTATAAGGATCCAATCTATCTCTGTACCAAATTTCATCAAAGGTTTCGGCGTGAAAGCGTAACAACAGACGGACATACAGACAGATGAGACAGACAGAGAGAGAGACAGAGTTACTTTCGCATTTATAATATTAGGAGAGGCCTCACAGAACAGATAATGTAGTAGCATCACAGAACAGATAATGTATTTTTTTCTATACTACTTAGGTCGCAGACAAGCACACGGCCCTCCTGATGGTAAGAGGTTACCGTGTCCTATGGGCGAGTGCAACACCAGGGGAGTCACACTTGTGCTGTCGTGTGTGTGCGCGCAGCGGAATGTTGTTGAATTTAAAGATTTTAATTATGCAGATATTTAGCACATGACGTCGTTTTTTTTTTTTTTTTTAAATCTTTATTTATTTACAGGACTTTTATCTTACGACATGACAGTCCTATTGTAACAAAATAACATTAACAATAAACAAAACTTAAACTAGGTTAGCAAATGCTATTAATTTGGGTCTAAGGCTTTGAGCGTTCCATTGCAAAATATTAATAAATAACGTACTTCTACTAATACTATCCATGACTGCTACCAAAGTAAATGCTTATGGTAAAAAAAAATTTGTGCATGCAGCCATTGTGGAGAAATTCGCTAAAAACAGATTCCGCTGGGCGAACGTTGTCCTGGCGGCACTTTTTTTGAATTCATGGACTTAGAAGAAAAAAATGTGTCCAAAAATTAGCGTGTATTTGCGTGTAATTGTGTATGTATGAATAAAATTAATGAATGCATAAACTTCGGAGAAATTCAAGTTTCCGCCACGCGAACGTTTGGCCATTAGCTAGTTTTCATATAAAGCGCTTATATAGAGAGCTGTAGATTTTTACATACGTTGTTTTGAATTTGCTTATATTTGTTTAATAAAAAGATTTAGAAAAAATCGAAGGGTTTAACAGATAAAAATATAAACGTAAAATACGCTTATTAGGTCTTAGTTCGTAAAGTATGCACTTTGGGGTCTAGATTTTTACGTTTATACAAACCTTGTTAGTGTCTGCAACATGTTGCCAAGTATCAATGATGTTCCGCTAGTAATTAAAGAGCAATAGGACAATTTACCATGTATAGACCACTGTTTACAAAGCAGTCAAATATCACGACGTTCTAAAGGAATTGCATAGTAAAATATATTCCAATAATTAGCTTACTGATTCAACTATTCACATGCAAAATTTCATCTCATTATATTCAGTAATTAAAGATAAACAATGAAAATACTGACAAAGCATCGAAACCCTACATAACCCGACCAAGTTCGGATGGCTACAAAAAAGCGGCCGTGCAATATATTTAGGTATTTAGGTATTCATGGACTTCATGAATTCAAAAAAAGTGCCGCCAGGACAACGTTCGCCCAGCGGAATCTGTTTTTAGCGAATTTCTCCACAATGGCTGCATGCACAAATTTTTTTTTACCATAAGCATTTACACGACGTCATGTGCTAAATATCTGCATAATTAAAATCTTTAAATTCAACAACATTCCGCTGCGCGAACACACACTGTGCTGTCGACCCTGTAAGAACAGAGAGTCTGTGCCGTCAGCGCAAAAGATAATTAGGACAAAGCCTGTAGGGTAAAAAAGAGTAAATCACTTAAAATCGAGTACTTACTACGAAGTGCTTAAGCGCTAATATCCTCTAAAATCATCAAAATGGAGTATAAAGTATCACAAACTCCTCATTATGTAAATGTAAACTTTACGTTAAACTCGAGTTTGTAGCCGAGCAGATCACACGCCGTATAAACATTTGGTAATATTCTCAAGAATGTTTACCTAATCAATCAAACATTAACTGGGTTTAATGTAAATGGATGAACCTCCTCCACGAATATTATTAAACATTATCATCGCAGTTATTTGAAACAGCGTAATATTTGTAGGACAATTGGAGAAAACTGTGGAAACACGGTGATGTTATTATGAACATTGTAAAACAATGGAATCTTGTGAACTACAGGTTATTGGTTGCGTAATGTTAAATATATACCTAGACAATCCAATGCGTCTAGGATGAGATAGAGATCTACCAAATTATAGTTTTATACCAATGTCCTGGGGTGGTTGAAAGTAGCACCGCTCACGGAGAAGCTTCGAGGAAATCGTTTGTCTTGGTGTAATGTAATGCGTAGGGATGAAAGTAATGTCGTAAGGAAGGCATTACCTATGGAAGTGGATGGCTACAAGGGGAGAGGAAGACCTAAAAGGAGGTGGATGGACTGTGTGAAAGATGATATGGTTAAGAAAGGAGTGAATGTTGAGATGACTGCAAATAGAGATGAATGGAAAAAGCACACATGTTGCGCCGACCCCAAATAAACTTGGAATAAGGGTAGGAGGATGATGACCTGGGGTCCTAGACAAAGTGACATTCTATTGATGGAATCGTGTTTAAGTGAACCGTTTTAACACTGGATTACGTGACACTGCGGTAGTTATAGTAATAATGATATGTGAAATAATGTATTTCGAGTTACAAAGACTCAAACACCATCATCGTCATAATATATAGAGTCACGTCTCTTTCTCAGTGGGGTAGGCAGAGACCACAGTTTTCCACTTGCTACGATTCTGGCATACATCTTTCGCATCTTCTACTTTCGTGATTGTTTTCATACATGTTCGCCGGTTTCGGGTACTCTTGACATGTCCTTTCTTTAATATGTGTCTTCGATTTATCTCACATACGTATGTCTAGGTCGACCCCTACCGGGTTGCCCATTCACCCTCGCTTCATAAATCTGTTTATTCAGTCTTCTTTCGTCCAGAAAGAAAAAGCATTGCAGCTAGACCGTTGTTATTGGAATTTCATCATCATCGTCATATTAATGATTTATGTCAATTTTAAACTACAATAGCGATTCCAGTGGCGTTCTCCAATAGAATGTCCCTTTGTTTAGGGCTGCTTCTTCGAGTCAATGACTAGATCTTGTAACGTAGAGTCTAGGCTGGCCAATCCCATCACCACAATGTTTCGATCATTTTCTGGTAATGGTCATCTCCCCACAACGGTCTTGCTGCAGTGCTTCGATATCGCCTAATGTCACTATTGGGTTGTGGAGGTCAGATGGCAGTCGCTTCACGGAAAATATCGAGGTCCAGCCATATCCGCAGTTAAGACTGGTGAAGTGGACCCCAGACTTCGGATGCGACTGGGAATTAACGGTAGGATGAAGAATGAAGAAGGTCATCTCCCCACTACAACAAAACATGTCCTGGTTCGGACATGTAATTCGTGGGGATAAAAGTATTGTCTAGCGATGGCGAGCTTATATAACCCGTTTCCTACCGGCCGTGGAAGAATGTTTAAATAATATAGGAAATCTAAAATTCCAGTAACTGAAATGTTTCAATTTCTTTACAGCTAGGCTAGAAGTACACATAGACATAGAATAACTTGGATTTGTGTACAGATGCGACCACTTCACAATTATATAATAGTATAGACGGCTACCATCGTAGACGTCAACAATGAGATCATTTCAAAGTTGAACTATCAATAAAATGCTGATATAATTAATTCCGAAGTCGATAAGCAATGATGGCGTGGCGCTCGTAAAGACTTCGGATGTTAAAACTTCGCCGATCAAAGTCACTTCTATAGGAAACGCTCGTAAATTGAAACTAATGCAGGGTTACGATGCACTTTTCTAAGTACCTACCCGCTATTGTAAAAATGTTGAACGTATAAAGCACCTACTATTTGTTTTCGCGACGACTGTTTTCACAATTTTTTTATACTACTTAGGTAGCAGACAAAAACACTGCCCACCTGATGGTAAGTAGTTTCCGTGGCCTATGAGCGAGTGCAACACCAGGGGAGTCACACTCGTGCTGCCGACCCTGTAAGAACACAGATATTCTGTGCCGTTAGCGCAGGGACAAGCCTGGTCTTCTCACTGATAGCACAAAGCCTCTCCAGTGGGCTCTGGCTACTCTACTCCTTGCCCTCTGGCTCTGACTACCTCTGGTGGAAGAGGTTATGTCGGACTCGAACCGACTAAAACGCACGCCGTCTGTGGGCCGTCGGTTGCCGGAGGTGAGATTATCGTAGACATATCCCATGCACCCCGGCCGGCCCAAGGCCATATCTCTTGATCTGGCCTACTGCCGGTATGGGAATATAATTTAATTAATTTATACCCCAAAAAGACATCAATTTGAATTTTCAGTTTTTATGATTCATTAGAAATTACCCAATTTTGTTATGATTCATTTCAAATAACAAGTAAGTATTGCCAATTATATCACAACGGTTTCCCGATATTAAAAGAAATTTTGTTTGATATAATTTGACTAATGTTTGTAATAAGAGACCGCTTCCAATAATATTATGTGATACGGAACGTCCAACTTTACACTACGAAAATCTAACATACTGGTGGGAACACAAATACTTGTTACGTACAGACTGTATTTATGATAATATTCGTACATAATATTAGTGTTAGTCGTCTTGCGGCAACCGCCAGGCTATGTGGGTAGCAAATGCCTGGCAATGGCACCCTCGCCGGGTCCAGGTAGAAGGGGTAGGCCCAAGAAGTCCTGGCTTGACGTCGTGGAGAGTGACATGCGTGCAAATGGTCTCACTACCGTGGACGCCCAAGATCGCGTGATGTGGAGGAGAAAGAGCCGGAAGGCGGACCCAAGGTCATCTTGACCACGGATGCAATCGGGGAAATACGTCTCCATGAAGTAGTTTGTTTAAGATCAAGATTATAACATACTAGCTCTCCGATCCAGATATTTACTCGTATCTTCGGTCCTACTTAACCTGTTGCGATCAAACAAACCAAAGATTTTAAGTCTGACCAAGATCTTTCAAACAAAAAACCGTACTGAAATCCGTTCAATAGTTTTTGCTGTCTATCGCGGATATCATACACATTAACACATAACATACACACATATCGTTAATACAAAAATAAAGTAAGTATTTTTGTATTTCGTTAATACAAATTTTGCCAATTTTGCCATTTATTTTATTTTATTTTATGCATTTGGGGTCAATTAAGAATGGGATTAATCGTTGTGGGATCAATACGGAACAACCCCAATAAAGTTTACTTCTATTCTATTCTACAAAAATAATCCAAGTATTTTTTTAAACATCTCCAATTTGCAGACAGAACTACATTACAATAATTATATAGTAGTAGCACCAGATAAGAATATATACTTTTTTAACTATAGTGGCAGACAAGCACACGGCCCAAATGATAAGAAGTGATTATCGTGGCCTATGCCGCCTATGGACGTGTGCAACACCAGCCCCTCTAGACAAGTGGCAATTCGTTGCTCGGCGTATGATGGAATAGAATGCCAAATGTATGGGATTTGACGTATATGATAGGCGTTAACGAATGTCAAAAACGTCAAATCCTATACATTTGTCATTCTATTCCATCATACGCCGAGCAACGAATTGCCACTTGTCTTGGGGGGCAGGGGCATCACATTCGTGCTGCCGACTCCTTATGGACCTTCTGTTGCCCTTTTTAGAACCTCATATTGTATTCACTTGGGAAAACCACCGTTTTAGTCTCACGTCCGATATACCCACCTCTTCATTAGCTCCGGCGAGGGGGTTACCCCAATAAAAAGGGCGAGTCAACCATAACTACGAATTACCGGTAGACAAATTATGTCGTTCGCTTGTCTATGCACTGCCAATTCTGTATTATCTATGCAACGATTTATTTGTTGTGTAGTTACCTATTAATTAAGCAGTCAATTACGGAGGCAGCCATTATTAGCTATTCCACTTCAATAATAATTTACTATGCGCTTTGATACAGAAACACGCAAATATTTTCTATTCTAATTAATAGTTTGGATCGGCCATGATTATGGTGATTTCAGATTGTTCCCTACCCAAAGGGTGAAAACAGAATCTTAACACTTCGGAACACGTATATTGTACCTAAATCGCGAGACAAACCCTAAATTACACGTGGGGATATTTCGCAATTTAAAAAAGGTCTTGAATGTTCCATCAAGTGCCGTCGATCAACAATATAAACTGTATTTCTTGTTATTAAATGTTAAAACGGTAACTTTAATGCTGCTCGCATTAATACATGCATAAAATAACTAGTTATCACTTATCAGTGACGAGGGGTCCCTATAATCCGATTCCTGCTGGCTAAAAGTAAATAATCACTACATATTATAAAACAAAGTCGCTGTTTGTCCGTCCCTAGAGTGATTCAAGAGGAAGGTTTATATGTATAATACATGCATAATATTGTAGAGAAACACTGATAAATCTAAATTAGAATATCACGCGGGCGGAAAATATGGCGGTACGAAGTTCGCCGGGTCAGCTAGTAACAAATATATCGCGATAGAATCCGTTAAAAATAGTTTTATTTCAATAATTTGCATATTTTTGAACATCCATTAATTAAGCAAATGAATGGGTGTATTTAGCATACATGTCTCAACCTTTTTCATTACATTTGCATAAATTACTTAAAAGTAGTAGGCGGTTGCCGTTGCCTTCACATCAAGCCGTATCATATTGAACTCCACTGATCAATAACTCAATCCATGTTGATTGATGGTGAAATTGATGAGTTTCAACACAAAACGCCGCTTCACTATAAAGATACTATCACGGCGTGTTATTGCGCTTGAATGCTATTAAAACGTTTAATTGAACTTCGATCACTTTTTTTTGCAGGTGTTATTCATATTTAATAATAAAATGTGTTCTTGTACAAGAAGACGATGATGAACATAATATAGCTGATATGTTTATGTGATTATCATCTATCACTATCTTAGCGTGATGCCCGATTGTTTCTCAGGTTCTCCTTCAATGTACGCTAAAATGTTGCAAGCGATTTATAGGTTCCATTGAGATACATGTAGAAAATAGTACAGCGGGTGATTTTACACTTTTACAGCGAAGTGCGATCTCTTGTAGACCATCAGAAGTGACGGTGTTCATGTACTTGACTAAACTGACTACAGAACAAAAAAAAATCGGTTTGCCATTGTCACGCCATCAACTTGCTCTCGTGCAACAGTTTTTTTTAATAAGAATACTGTTGCTCACGGCTCTGCCCGCGTGGAATTCTGATTCTGTTCCTCGCATAAAGTAGTTTGATGATGCCTTTATTGGTACCTGATAACGTACACTTTCTAATAGCGAAAGAATTTTAGAAATCGGACCAGTTGTTTTAGTGTTAATTCGTACATACAAAAACACAATCTTTCCTCTTTATAATATTACTAGCTGACCCGGCGAACTTCGTACTGCTATATTTTCCGCCCGTGTGTGTGATCCCGATTTATCAGTGTTTCTCTACAATATTATGCATGTATTATACATATAAACCTTCCTCTTGAATCACTCTATCTACTAAAACCGCTTCAAAATCCGTTGCGTAGTTTTGAAGATTTAAGCACATATAGGGACGGACAGACAGCGACAGCGACTTTGTTTTATAATTATGTAGTGATGATTAAGTAAAAATTAGTAACCGAAATGAATATGGTGAAATCATGTTGTCGTGACCAAAGACAATAGAAATACGTTTTAATTAACTCATTTATACTCTCTGCATCCCGTACCCGTGCCCCATTCTCCATTGAACCCCGAAACCGCAACACAATTGTTGGGGTTCTAAAGACAGGAAACCTCATTATTATCAAGTTCCTTTTCACACTTGGTTACACGGGACTCACTTGCCATTGTTCGCCGTGACCTTGTTTGCCACCGAATTGGTTCAAAAACCGCAGATTTGTGCTCCGCCGTTTACCGAAGTATTCGATGCAGGAATTTGATTTTTGACGTGTGTCGTGCGTGCCACAGGCTTTGGTTTACAGTGACGGATTTAGACCTCATTTTTACGGTTATGCACAGATAATAATAATAGTAGCGGTAGTGTCCGTCTAAACAGATGTTTGGATATTGTTACTGGATCACGCTATAACAGCTAAACGGATCTGGGTGAAATTTGACACAGGGATAGATTACAGTCTGGAATAACTTTTTATCCCGGGAATAGGTTCCAACGGGTAGCGGGAACGGAAAAAATACACACGGATTGTGATATAATTATTAGTTGTAAGTTGGATTCACACTTTTACTTTTTATTCTTTTTTGAATACGTTTAGAACTATTTATTCAACTATAAGAATGAAACCAATTTGCCATTTTTTTTTATTGATCAGTTGGCAAATATGTACCTACGTTGGTTAAATAAAATAGAAGCGCGGAAAGTCGTGGCATGCTTCAACACGCACCGGCAAAACTGATGGCCAGTGGTGGATGACTGAGGGCATCTAACCTTTTCGCTGTAGCTATGTAGATAGGTGCTATTGTGCTATTCAATCAATAAAAACTATTCTAGGCTTTACAGCTGTCTTTAGTACAGGGACGTATTTAGAAACATGAGTATTAACTTTGTAGTTACTAAGCAATCTTAATTCGACAGGTGTGTATTATTTGATAATTTTTTACTATTATTATTGTATATCGAAGACGAAGACTTCGAAGACACAAATTAGGCTTATTCAGGTTACAATAAAGGCCTTATATCACGCTACTATCAGTGATGAACAGGATCTGAATTCCACACCAAGCGAGCAACAGCAACAACCTGTATATATTTAGATTGCATATAATAAACTTGTGATCGGCTCATGATGGAGTACAAAACATAATGTTCATACACACAGGCGTTTGTCAATTTCTCCGTAAACTATAAAATGAAAATACAAATTTATTTTCAGTTCCCTTCCACAGAATCAATAACAAAACACGTGTTAGAGACTTACTCCAAGTTTTCTGTTCGTAGAAATTGTTCGTTCTGTCACACCGTATAATGGATTAGAAATTTGCTTCTAAAAATACATGTAATCACCCCTTTAGGCAAGGCAGAGTTTCACCAATCATTGTATTCGGTCCCACGTAAAAGGGGGTGAGCCTATTGCCGTATTCCGGGCACTATTATGATTAGAGCCATGCATCTGAGGCTGAGTCTGGGCTGTATATATCTTTCTGATGTTAAACAGCCCTATCCCTTAGTTGCCTTGTACGACACCGCATGGGAAGAGATGGGGTGGCCCAAATTCTAAGCTAGGAACCAAACGGCTAGGCTTGCTCCTGAAATTTAGATATAGTATGGCGTTTTAAAAGGCCGAGGGTGTGTGATAGACGGCCGTGTTCGTTGAATATTTTATAGAACACAGCAGGTATCCTATTACCCTGGTATACCATATTTATGTGACACTTCTTGCTAACAGTACAATAAAGTATAAACTACTGCCTGCTTTAAATAATTTCACTAATATCGGAGTTGAATCACATGGTAACTATATCGTTCGTACATAGTCTTTCAAATTGGTCTTACATGTATTTTTTATACCACTTAAGTCGCAGACAAGCATACGGTCCACCTGATTGAAAGTGGTTACCATAGCCTATGGACGAGTGCAATGCTAGGGGAGTCACACTCGTGCTACCCTGAAAGAACAGAGAGATTCTGTGCCGTCAGCGCAGAAGACATGCAGCACGAGGTTTTGATCGTCATACTGACAGCACAAAACCTCTCCAGTGAGCTCTGGCTACCCTACTTTACCGCCGGTTTCTCACTCACATTACGTGAAGTGAAATCTATAACGTTTATACTATTTCACTACAACTGGCCAATGAAACATTCGTGCAATGAAAATTCATTTATGTAATTCCATCAATTAGTATTTTTATTTTTTATTACAACTGTATCACATTGTACTTACGTGTATCAATGTTTGCAGCATTCCGTAAGTCATGAATAAAGCGATTGGTAGTTATGAAAGAATACTGTTATTTTTTTCCAATATGGAAGACGTTGCGCTACTTGTAGTCTAGTTGCATGAAACGCACTAAACTGGTTTTTTATTATTGTTATATTATTTATTGTATTTTTATTTAATAACACGTAAATTATTACACGTATTTATTTAATAACATTTTTCAAATAGGGTCTTAATGAAATATAAGTTTAAATAAATATACCTAGGTAAGAATTTTATAATTACGATTTGATAACTGACTGACTGAGAAATTTGGTACAGGGATCGAGAAATTTAGTCGCAATAACTGACATCCACGCGGGCGGAGCCGCGGGCAACAGCTAGTTTTCGCTAAAAAGAATATTCAAGTGAATCACAGAATCTCTATTTATCAATGATTTTGCTCTGATAGTACAATGACAAAGGTACCTATAAGACGTTTTTCTTCAATGAAACCCATTAAGTAATAACTCAGTTTAGTATGAATTGATGGCTCTTAGTCTTTTGTGCGTTTTTTATTGTAATGAGTTATGACTATGACTATATCATCGCAGCAGGTTGCATGCAAATCATGCAATGTTTACTTAATTCTTGCTCGCATGCAGCGCAAAAAATAATTAAAACGCATCACTATAATATTCCAAACGTGTTACTACAATAAAATTGCAATAAAATATATTTTTATACACAACAAATTGTAAATTTAATCGGTTATTTTGAAGTGTCGAATGCGGCCCTGGCTGCCGACGGGTTTGCAACAATGTTGCGGTCGTGCTTGTAATTGTTTTATTTGTTTATTTTTATCAAGCTTACTATAAAATGTGATCCGGTTTTGTGTAGTAGCGATGATGTATATTGGCCTACTGACCGATATCGTTTTGTACGTTAGTTTGTAGTGTTAAAGAACGTACTGATTAGAATACCCTTTTTTATATCACTTAGGTGACAGACAAGCATACAGCCCACCTCATGGAAAGTTGTTACCGTGGCGTATGGTCGTACACGTTACACGGCCTCGAGACTATTTAAAAAAAAACAATCAATTATAGCCTATTACTGACAAAGGCCCCAATTTACTCCATAGCTTCCGACCTTTCTTCCTTCGCAACTAGTCGAAATTTTTCAGAATGTCACAGGCTAAGGACGTCCACATTTCGTTAACCGATTCAAAGCCAACACTGATCACCACACTAGGATTTGATGGTTCAGTCAGTTCAGTCTCCATCAGTTCATCGATAGGACTGGTCACGGTTTTAAGTTCCATGTTAGATTTTGGCTTTTTGCGATCTAAATCTATAACGACATTAAGGTTGTCTCTCAATCCAGTTTTGTATGGAACTCCAAGCGCGCAATTCACACTTGACCAGTTTTAAAATCTAACAAAATTTAGGCCAATCTTTTGCGAGCCTATAATATTTAAAGTGAGCAAAGACAGCGGAGCGTAAATGTTGACAAAAAGCTTACAAACACGTGTGGTTGTGTGTGCAAGAATAAGTGTGTGTGAACATGTGTGTGAACATGTGTGTGTGAGTACCAATGTGTGTGTGTGTAAAATCAAATGTGTGTGTGCGATTCTTTCTGAGAACGTTGCCGTCTAGAAGCTACCTTTTTTACGCCAATGAAGAAGCAGTCATGCGTGAGATGGATGTCTTATTTGCTCTCTAGGTGATGACGTCAGCGGACTAGCCGCGGCAGTGGCCAATGAGCGAGCAGTACGCTGGAGTAGTGCTACCGTGGCGGTGATTAATGACTAGAATCACCCAGTGGCCGATATTGGACCACTTTCACTCTCAGCTGTGTTCCGCTGCATGTATTGTATGTATTAGGTAATAGGTACCATACTTGGCGAAATGTGGGTGTTAATACACCTCTGCCTACCCCTTCAGGGATTCACTACCTACACTACTAATGTATGTAATACCAAAAAAAGATACGTCATCATCATCATCTTAGCGTGGTCCCTGGTTGAATTTCTACTCCTTTCGATCTAGCGACTGCCGGCTGCTCTCACAGCCTCAAGAAAAGTCAGTGCCAAGCCAAGGCTTAAGTATACTCTGTTCAACCATTTAGTTAACATTAGCCCGCGGTTCCACCCGCGTGGATATCGGATAACGCGACCAAAAAATAGATAAGTAAATAAGCTTGTCACTTCCCTTCAATGTCATTATAAGCGGAATCGAATATTTTTGCCCGATATTTTATATTTTTATATAAACATAATTTACTTCTTTATTTAACTAAAATACTCGTAATATCTATGGGGATTTCCGCACAATAAAAAATAAATAAAAGAAAGAGTCCATAATTAAAACCACATGAGTAGATAAGCCGAACAGAGACAAAGCTTCTTAAGAACGTGCAAAAATGATACCTAGTTTGGTAGGGTTGTCACAATAGGTTAAGGTAAAAAAAAACAAAACATTTGTTAAATAGTTTTATTATTCAGTATGATAGGATATGAATACCCGGCTTTACTTATTAAAAATTGTATTTTCGTTATAAATAATGTATAAGTACATTCATATGCAATCATTAAAAATCTGTTATTTTAATATTACAAACAGACATTTCAATTTTATTTATTTGTATAGATGTAGGTAGGTACATAGCATCTGTAGATTACTGGCTGTTTTTTTTTTGTACCTATTTTTACTATGGTGTGGCTGTAGTAGTTTATAAGATTACTAGCCGACCCGCCCCGGCTTCGCCCGCGCCACATTTCTAAGTCCCGTTACCCGTATCACCCCTTTCAGTCATCTATAGGCCCGCAAAGTATGAAAATCTGCCGGATTTCTTGACATTTATGATTACTGCTCCCCTCCCTTAAGTAGTAGCGTAATTTTTCTCTGCGTAAGAACCATCCTCGTACCTCAAGGAATATTCTAAAAAAAGAATTATCGAAATTGGTCCAGCCGTTTTCATGCTATGTCGTGACAACGGAAAACGGGTTTCATTTTCATATATATAGATAAGCTTTTTTTGTCAAGAAGGGAATATGTGCTTGGCGTCACGGAATGTCGATAGCGCTACGTTCAAGCGTCAGACGGCTGTCAAGCCCGGACGTTCAAGTGGTATACTATACTTTTTTGTAAATACATACTTATAATACGTAGAAAAACACCCAGACTAAGACAAACACCCATGCCAATCACACAAATGTTTGACTTGAGCGGGAATCGAACCTGCGACCTTAAGCGTGACAGGTAGATGTTATACCTACTACGCCACACGGTCGCCAACTGGTCGTCAACAATCAAAATAAAGATACACTTACATGAAAAAGTAATAATCAAATATTTACTTACCTCTTGTACTCTTTGGGATAGTTAAAGTATGATATATTTTTATTTTTTCTAGTATTATTCATACACACAGTACCTACAATAAACAACCATTATTAAATATTTAAACTTGCAACTAACAAAACAAAAAACTTCAAAACTGACAAAACCAACAACGTGCGTCGCACTGTGACAACCCTTTGATTGTCAACTGGCTGTGCCAGCGCAAACCAGTTTTTTCCAGTGTCACCGCGTACGCGACAAGCGGCCAGTGGACACGCACACCATGCCCCGCGTGCTTGTATTAGTGCAACCGAATCGCGCGGTTCTATGAAGCTTTGTCTCTGTACCTATTATCTACTCATGTGATTAAAACTGCCAGGCTATATAGTCGACGTAAATGCAATTAGTGTACTGTAACGAATACTTGCGAGTTAGGACCAATTGACCCTAGAGCATTCCATTAATTAGCCGCAGATACATTTCGATTCCTTATACTAGATACGATAGGATGTAACTGTTTACGTTGCGTGACTGAATTATTTCGTGTGAATTTAATGAGACATTTACAGCATTTTAGTGTTAATGTGTCTACGCGGTCTATAATCCACAAAGGGTTATAAAAAGGGTAGATACACTTGATACAGTATGATTAGGCAGTTTATTATACTAGGTGCTTATTTTTCCGTGAATTTCAAAGTTTACTTACCTAACTTGTAATATAAAAGTTACGTTCTAAAGCCGCTGTCAAAAGTTGAATAATGATTGCGTTGCTACTTCTTCTTTTTGTGACTAGTTTGGCTTTCATGGGAGCAATTGCTGTTTGACTCTACCGAAGCCATGGGGTTAATTCTCACTGGTGCTTCAGCTGCCGGAATTTGTGACTAGAAATAATTGCGAGAAGTTTCGTGCAGCCCACGACGTCTTGAGGCTCGGCGCTGCCTATAGGACTATACATTTTTGTCCCATAGATAAGATTCAAAATGGTTTGTAATATTTTGCCACAAAAGGTAGTTGCCCACTGCTACTGTTTCATTGTAGATTAGAGGATATCTAACATTATCAATGTACAGTGTACCGTGTGTACCTACATTGGTATATCGGAATCGAAATATCGAAAACTCAAAATCAAAATAATAACTATTTTGTTGCTAACATACTTAGATCAACATAACATACATACGATATAATGATGAATGTCGAAGTCTAGCCAAATCCGCAGTTGGTAAAGTGGACCCCAGACTCCGAGGTGAAACCTTCAGATACGACTTGGATTAACGCTAGGGTGAAGAAGAATAAAATGATGAATGTATGGGATTTGACGTTTAAGACACGTATTTTGACGTTCTTAACATACGTTAACAACTGTCTTATACGTCATATCCCATAAATTTGTCATTCTATTCTACAATATGCACCGCAATAGTATTTTGTCATAAATTATTTGTCCAAGTATAAGTTATGGCACGTATATTGCGTGTTAATTATCGCTTTAACATTACTTGATTACACTTAAACACATCATTAGGGCGCTAAAAACATCTTACACCGGAGGAACGTGTCAAGTCTCACCCGCAGCGCAGGTGTGTGTGCGCATCCCCTTATGACTTTTATAATGTAACCTTTAAATGGTTCTGGCGTAAATGTTACTTTTTTTACCGGCCTTAGAAAGGAGGGTCCCAGTCTCAGGTCCTTTAAACAGGGTGTGAAAAAGTATCTCATCAGCCGTCAAGTTAGGGACCACCAGTCTAAGGTCAAAAGCATCGGAAAAGGTGGTCGGTATCTTCTGAACTGCACCTCAGCTTTTTACCATGTAACAGGGTGCAGTGAACTGACGGTCAAATATACAAAAAAAAGGTGTGCTTATCTGCAATTCCCTTGTATTTTTTTAGAACTTTTTAATGGTAGGAGCAGACGGCAAAAGAGATCATCACTACATATTATATAAAACAAAGTCACTGTCTGTCCGTCCCTATGTATGCTTAAATCTTCAAAACTACACAACGGATTTTGAAGCGTTTTTTTTTAATAGATAGAGTGATTCAAGAGGAAGGTCTATAGGTATAATACATGCATAATACTGTAGAGAAACACTGATAAATTTAGAGATAATAACACGCGGGCGGAAAATATGGCGGTACGAAGTTCGCCGGGTCAGCTAGTAAGTAATAAACCTTTATTGAAATGAAAAGTCGTATACTTATATCCTTTGCCGTGTGTACTTTAAATTCTGTGAAAACATTCAAGTATCAAAATCTGTTGGCAGCAAAACCTGTAGACATAAATTAGCTTTATTTTTATGATAATGAAGGATATTCATGCGATTTCGTCCGCCTGGAATTAGATCTGAATTTTATTATTTTTGCGTGGCACCCTTACATTTTTATAGAAGCTAAATATAGCATTACACCTTATATCACCTATCTGCCAATGAAAATCCAAATGGACCCAGTCACTTCCGAGATTAAAAGGCACAAACAAACAGAAAGATAGACAGACAAAAGTTTAATTTTTTTAAATGTTTCTGTACATTAATTTGCATTGATTAAAGTTGTTATTATGACATTATAATTCAACTCAATTATACTTATGATATTATAGCTGAGTACGTAATCATTTTTAATTGTTAGACCGTCGTGGGAGAAACACGCAATGATGACATTATATTGCAACTGTCAGTACGCCTCTTGCTGAGAGTAGTTACTTCAAATTCATCACTGCATTTTAAATAAATACTATAAAAGCAATGCATATGTCACAGTTAACTAACTTAATCAGCCGTTCAATTAATTGCCTAGGCTGTTAAATAAACGGCGCCATTCAATTAACAGCCTGAATGATACTCAGCCATTTGATCAAACAACTAGGCAAATGGCTTAGATCGATGACATTTAATTATTAGCCAAGCCATTTGATCAAAAAGCTAGGCAAATAACTTGTTCCCAAGTCGGATTGTGCAGCTTTTCTCAACATACTCATTACTTAATTTCTGTCTTATTTCGGGGTGGTGTCCTATCGTACAAATGGCTTAAGCATTAACCAGTCAGTTTATTAAATATTGTAATAAATACTAAGACTGATTATCATTCATGCCGTTTAAGTAGTTAAGAAGCTAGACGGAATGCCTGGCTGTTGCGGAATTCTAATCCAGTTCCCGTATCTTACAAGAGCCTATTTGAGGGTTAATTAGTAGCCCCTATAGAATAAATATTCCAGACTATAATTTATCTCTGTATTCACCCAGATCCGATTAGCCGTTTCGGCGTGATTGAGCAACAAACATCTTTGCAAACATTTATAATCTTAGTAGTATTTTAAGATAGGAAGATAGGTTCAGAATTCCTAAAAACCATATAATACAGCTTCACAGCAGTAAGGCTCGCCCCTATTACATGCGCCTTAAAATCATAGTTTATGAAATGTGGGTGTTAATACAACTCTACCTACACCGTCGGAGGTTTACAGGCGTGAATATATAATGTATTGCTATTTAACATCAGTATTAAGTCATCATCATTTGAAAATACACCTGCAAGCCGCAACCACCTGCTGATTGAAACTTCTGTGCCTACCCGAAATCTGAAGAACAGATAAGCTTGACATTTGAAAACCTGTTCAAGAACCCAGGGGCTACATTTACTTACTCAAGTAAATGCGATCCTGGTAATTTTATACCAATTTCCATATTACTTCCATTAGGATGATTTCAAAAAAAATACTGCAGAAATGGAATCTTTATAGCAGATATGTTTCCGTCAATCTGTATAATGCAAGCATTCTATAGAATACCGGATTATACACATTGCTGGTAACAGATATAAAATATCTATGACTATCATTATATTTGTTCTGTGATAGTGAGTACCTACTTTAGTTTCATAATTGTATACGAGTACAATTATTTATCATATGCGTGTCCCATAATGTCTATGTCTATAGCAAAATTTGCCTTGGCCCCGAAGGTCTTGACTGGGCCCGTTTACCCCCTCAACTTAGGTTATGATGAGTATATTTGCTTTTTCATACATTTGCTGGTCAAAGAAACACGAGTTTTTTGTACTTCGTACCAGTTAAGATACCTTTGTGTGATAAAAACCCCAAAGGTCTTGAATGGGTCCGTTCACCCCCTCAAGGGTGATTATGATGAATATAATATTTGCTTTATCTTAAAAGTATTTGCTGGTCAAAGGAACAAGAGTTTGCAGTACCGTGCTACAAAATACTTTTAGCGAGCCTAAGATACTTTTGTGTGATAAAAACTAAACAGTGTCCACAATCGGCAAACAGAATTTTATATCGGTGCAATTTGAACGGTACAATGCTATGACAACGATTTTTCGTAGCATGTGTGCCTCCAGTAGTGAGTAATGTCGCAGTTCCTCAAGTATCAAAACTAATATGGACATTATTATGATTTCAGACGGCGCAAGAGTCAGCAGGCCCGGCACCTTCATCGTCGGCGGGCTCAGCCGACAGCTCGTAAACCAGTGGGGACTGTGTACAGGACAATAGTGCTCATTCTGTATAGTACGCGAAACACGCCCACGCGATTATGTACCTTATGTTATGTTGTTTTAAGACTTATCGTTGCACACTGACATGTGAACATTTGTATCATAGTTTTATATCATACATTTTTTTAACGGCTAGAACATTGGAATGTGTGAACTGTGAAACTGTTACGCCAGGAATTACGTTTTGATGGAAAACATGGAATTATAGATGTTAAAATGTTAATGAAAACAATTGAGTCCAATTATAGGGGTCTCGGACCCACTGGTCCCTTGTTGTCTAACGAGGGCCCATTCATCCCTTTTGAATATTTTTGGAAGTTCCACTAAATTCTAAAATTTAAGGGGTCTAAATTCTAAAATTCATCAAGGTCAGTGGGTCTACCGGCAAAGTTTTAAGGGCCCAGTGAGTCTGAGACTATTAACGATATTATACATTTATATGCTCCACTTTTTGAAACTCCTCCGCCCATGTATTAAGTACTACTCCCAGTGATACTTTGATAAGAAGCACAAAATGCATAGACGCAGAGAGGTAGCTCCATTTAATATGATGGCTCCTCCACACGTAGACAGATTTTGTCGCAGACCTCATAATATTTAACGTTAAATACTACAGACGAGCAAATAACCCCGTCTACACGTCAACATCCGCAGATAAATCTGTTTACGTGTAGTGGCTCCTTAGAGTGAACGCAGACCTAGCCGCACCGCACTCACCGCAGTCGCTGCAGTCATCGCTTTTGTATTCGACCGCTTCGGGTACTGCGGCGCGGATAGGTGTGCGAGGTTGGGGGCTGTCCATTAATCACGTGAGGCTCAAGAGGGAGGGGGGGGGGGGGTTTCGGAAAACATCACGAAATATCACCAGGGGGGAGGGAGGGGTATATTGGGATATCACGTGTATTTATTTTTTCTTATAACTGGTGATTTTTGTCACGATTTTTAATTTTTTAGGATTAAATAATAAATAAAAAAATACACGTGATTTTGGCTAGGGGGGAGGGGTAGTCTAAAACCTCACCACACATCACCATGGGGGAGGGGGAGGGGGGGTTATAAATTGCTAAAAAAACATCACGTGTTTAATGGACAGCCCCTTGCATAGAACTTCATATAAAGAATTCGGAATGCGGGGACTGCGGTGAGTGCGGTGCGGCTAGGTCTGCGTTCACCTTTAATGAGTGAAAACGCACGCTCACTCACACACTTTTAAGTGGAGCGTGAAAAGGCATTAATTTCAAGCTGTCAGCCCAGATACTTTTACTAGTATGTCAGCATTGATGGTATCTATAGTGATATCTGTTAAGGTGGGGTGAAGTCAGCTGAGGTGATGATGTGCAATAAAAAAGGAAACAAAAAACTCTGCATGTACGCGTGTGCCACGCTACAAAAACGCTAGTCGTTACTTGCGCTGAATAATCGCACTGTAGACGCTCTTAGAAATATCGCTGAGTATGTTTCCCAATGACTGGGACTATATTACCGCCTTCAAGTCACAAGATCGTGTCTTCACTTAGTATCTTGTGATATAAACGCCTTCAAGTCACTAGATCGTGTCTTTACTTAATATTTTGTGATACAAACGCCTTCAAGTCATTAGATCGTGTCATCACTTAATATTTTGTGATATAAACGCCTTCAAGTCACTAGATCGTGTCTTCACTTAATATTTTGTGATACAAACGCCTTCAAGTCACTAGATCGTGTCATCACTTAGTATCTTGTGATATAAACGCCTTCAAGTCACTAGATCGTGTCTTCACTTAATATTTTGTGATACAAACGCCTTCAAGTCATTAGATCGTGTCATCACTTAGTATCTTGTGATATAAACGCCTTCAAGTCACTAGATCGCGTCGTCACTTAATATTTTGTGATACAAACGCCTTCAAGTCACTAGATCGCGTCGTCACTTAGTATTTTGTGATACAAACGCCTTCAAGTCCCTAGATCGCAACTTCGATTAACATCTTCTGTGTCAACAAACAGACGTAGCCTATCACCAAAATAAAGCTACAAGTTTTAAAGAACAACCTTCCTTAATAAGATTACAACCCTGATAAATCGCGAATATTCACAATGCTCTACCACTGAGCTTCAAAAGCTTCATTCTTATTTAACCTACCAACTTATAGTGATCTTCAGAATGGTATTGTACCACCTACGACTTTAAATCCCAGTTCTATACTATCTAAAGCCGAACCATTGCAAAGAGATTTATTTATTTAAAATACTTATGACCTATCCATAATCAAAGTATTTAACAAATTAGTAATTTTGTACTGAAACCTGTACAGTCAGCGACAAAAAATTATTACTTATCACAAAAATATTTACAAACCTTTTTTTACATTGAAATACATGTATCAACAACTGATGTATAATAATAGTTTTGTAATACCCAGTGGAAAACAAAATATTGTGTTTATTATTTTACAAAAGATTTATGAGCCAAGTTCATCTTTAAATCATAGATAACTAGCTGTTGCCCGCGGCTCCGCCCGCGTGGAATTCTGATCCCGTTCATCGCTGATATATAGCCTATATGTTAATCCAGGGTCTAACCTATATACATACCAAATTTCAACCAAATCGGTCCAGCCGTTTATGCGTGAAAGAGTAACAAACATCCACACATCCACACATCCATTCTCACAAACTTTCACATTTATAATATTAGTAGGAAGTAGGATATACCTAGCTATAGTCGGATTTTTAATTAGACGAAGCTATCTGACGTTTACTGTGTTGCAAGTTTTTTATGAAATAAAAATAGTGTTGTGACAAAGTGAACTATATTATGATGAATGATATTATCATGATGAATGTGAATCCAATCAAAACAGACGAAATTAAATGGTAAGCTCACATGAATTCGCATAGAGTTGAAAATTGGTGGGAGTCTTAGATACACCATAATGAAAGAAATATCAAAAGTCCCCATCGATTTGAACCTTGCATTTATTTTTTCGAGGTTAAAGGTCAAATATAACGGATTCTCGCATTTTTCTCGTAAACAACAAATGCTATCGTAAAATTAGGGTAGACAAAGTTGTAGATCATGTAATTACCTACAAAATTGGTGTTCATTTTTTTATTGTGCGGATCACCATTTCGGAGATATCGTGATTTAAAAATTGAAAGAAATCAATTATGTATTTTATATGAAATTTCATTCACCATAGTAGGATTCATAAACGCAGAACCTGAACCGCTGGCCCTATGTACTTGAAGTTTTGGCAGTAGATGCTTATCATGTTGCTAGTATCCACTAAGAAAGGAATTTTTTGAAATTTCATTGCTAAGGATGTAAAATATTAAAGTTTGTCTTGAAGTCCATTTCCGTTCCTCCCTATTTTAGCCCCTTAGTAACAAAATTTCTAAAAATACTTTCTTGGTGGATACACGCAAAATGAAAAACATCTACTGCCAAAATTTCAAGTTCAGATGACTAGCGGTTGAGGCTCTGCGTTGTTGAATCATACTATGGGAACGACTAACTTTGAATATAAGAGATTTAACTTCTTCCAATTTTGCGATCGCGATATTTCTGAAATGGTGATCCGTACAAAAACAAAATGGATACTAATTTTATAGGTAATTTCATGATCTACAACTTTGTCCAACCTACTTTTACCCTAATATTTGCTGTTTACGAGAAAAATGCGGGCATCCGGTATATTTGACCTTGAATAAAAAATGCAGAAGTGCAATCGATGGGGACTTTTGATATTTCTATAATTATGGTATATTTAAGACCTTCACCTATTTTCAGCTGTATGCGAATATATGCAAGCTGAAACCTTTATTTTATCTGGATTATGTATGAAGTAGCAAACAAAATGGAAACTGACTTTTTTTGGTCATTATATTATAATGACCTGACCTGAATGGCGAATAATACGCGCGGCATTGACAAGTGTTGACACTAGTGTTATCGCCGCGCTTTGAAATAGGCCGGTAAAAAAACTGATTCTAATTACATACAGAGCACTTTAACACAATTTTATTGTAAAATAGAAATAGTTCTTTTTTGTATAGTAAGAAAATATTAACAATCCCTCATCATTCATTTCATATCTCCACGCACAATGGCCCAAAAAAGGAGGCTAAGTGCGGACAAAAGAGTCTCCTTTCCATTCCATTCCATTCATTTCATATGAGTGAACTGGAACTGAATGCATCAGTTGCATCACTAATACTGAATATAGCAACATTATTTTACGAAGTGACATTAGCTAATGTCAGTGGATATCGTCTAATTAAAAATCCGACTATAGGTACTTTTTTGTTGACTTCACTTGTTTCGACACAAAATCAATCACCGGCAGTTAGGTACAAAAACATTTTTTTCTTGATACCGTAACTGAAAAACATTACAATTTTTTTCCGTTTTCGTAACTTGCATATTTTTTTGTTACTTTTCCCAAATTATTTATTGCCGTCAATGTCATAATAATATACAAAAATATCAAGTAGCCAGCCAAGCTTTTGTCATGTAGATAACCCGCCACGGATCGTATCTGGTGCAAAGGAGCCCCGAACACTGGCCGCATTTTCCTCGCTGGATTGCAATGGCTAGCCTTTGCACCAGGTACGAGCCGGAGCAGTTACTTTTTGTAATTGATACTACGGTACCTCTATTACATAGGGTAGATATAATCCACGCAGGCGTCGGGCGGGGCTAGTTTAGCGCCGCCCTTTGGCCTACATTCCGCTAACGACTAAATAATAGCTTGTGCTCTTATCTGTGTTAGTAGGCTTACTAACGTACTGACTATGTCAGATTTAATGGCGGTGGGAACCAATGCTTGGTACACACCAACTGGTACACGTTAACGAATGGTACCTATTCGTTGATCGAATGCTGTTAAACGACACGGATTAATTAAATGATTAATTAAATTACTACTTCATAAATGAAGACTGTAAAAATAGTGCCACAACTTACAAAAGCACCCCTAATAACTCCTGGTTCAAAATTTTCTGCAATACCAAAAGTGGACTGCAGCAGGCTAATTGATAACGTCTATGATTTGTAGAATATACGATCGGCTCCATCTCAAAACTGTGAAACGATGTTTTTCTAAATTAAAATGTACGCGATATTTAATGTGAAAGTGAAATAATTCTAACAATTTTATGCAACTCGCTCGGCGTTTGATGTCGTCATGACATGTACGGTCGGTAAAAATAATTTAGAAATAAAAATACAATAGTAAAATTAATGCAAATAAATATATTTGATTGCAATGTTTCAGTTAAATGATAGTGTCATTATTTTACAGATCCAGGGCAAGATATAGAACAAAATTAAAACCATAAACTTTGTAATGCGAAATATTTTTTTCAAGAGGTTTTTTTATACCACTTAGGTGGCAGACAAGCAGGTTTTCTTGCAAATAAACAATTAGGAAAATGGAATAGTATTGCTTTTATCTCAATGAGCAGTTTTCTAGTAAGTATTTATAGGGTTCCTAAAGACGCGCTAGATGGCGCAGCCGGCACTTTTGGTAAGAAGAGTGTGGTGTCACATCTAGTGTTCCCTAATTTATGGAAACATGTTCTTCGGTTTTGTAATGATTTACTTTACATAAATATTTTGTCATTTTTTCAGATACAATTATTTTAAATATAATATTAGATATTATTTTAAATTACAGACATTGACTCGAAAAGAATTAAGCGTTTTATTATATTTTATCTATTATAATATGGGTAAATGAAATTAAACTTTGGCAACATCGCAAATGTCATGAAAACATACTACAAATAAACCACAGAGTACATTAAAATTACCAAAAGCTATGCTAGCGCCATCTCCTGATGATTTAAAAACCAACCGATTATTATACCTACTGGAAAACTGCTAATTGCAGCTATATTATTCTATATCCTTGTTATTTCTTTTTCGTCAAAACTATTTAGTTATAACATTTTTGTAACAACAGAATTTGCGCCCTTATCAAATTAAATGCAGGAGATATTTTATACAGTGCTGTAATCCGAAAATGTGGCAACTGTGGTTTTACGCGATGCAGGCTTTATTTTAGATAAGGCAGGCCTAGCTTTACATAATAGTAGGCCTTGATTTACGTAATGCAGGCCTTGTATTACACAAAGAAGGCCTTGTTTTACATAATTAAATGTAAGCCTTATATGAACATCCCTGCATAATTTTCTATAGCCATGTTTTCACAAGAAGAAAAAGCGCGGCTAGCTGAAGTTTGACTTATAGAGTTGGAAGACTTTACATGGCTGTTACATACACTCACGTTTGTATATTCAAAGGCGTAAGCAGAGTAATGCCATACGCTCACACCTCGCAATTGCAATTTTTTATTCGCATATTATACTGCAATAATTTGAAACATATCAGATTTTGATCGCATTTTAGTTAGTCTGGCACCTAGTCAACCCAGATTTGAATTTGTTTCATATCTCTCCTGAAAGCTAAGGTTCCTTCTTATTAAATTCCGTGTGATTCTACAAAAACTAAATTGAAAATAAATTTAATTCCTATTCAACCCAACTTATTTGTTAGTAGTAATAGTGTAAGAAGTTGCAGTTATAACAGAACAGAATGCTACATTATTCATTTAAATTTCATTCACATTTGTTAGTTTTTTAAATAAAATTATAAATACATGATTCTCTCTTTTATTAAAAAAAACTATGATATTAGATATTATATTAGGTTGTGTTGCCCATTTCTTAAAACGAAATAATTGTAACATTCATTTATATATCGATTGTAACTTGTATTCATTCCATTATTAAAATCTGTATTTACACAGAGCTTGTCGACGATATGATAACATTGATAACCCATTATTGTGATTTTGATGAGATCTCCAAATTATTAATAAATTAAACATGTGTTACTTTAAATTTTAAATTTAACTTTACACTTGAATTAATAAACGAAACTTACACTTGATTAAAAAATGTAAATTTAATTTAAATGTAAACTAAGGAGTTAAACTCAGTGCTGTATTTTGATATTAAAATATTGCTAGTCAAGATGAACGAACAGATTAAAATTTCTGAATATTTGATTCTCTTACTTAATTATATACTTGACAAGGCCAGTCATCTTGTAATGTTATATGTACATAGCGAACATATAAGCAGCGAGGATTGCACCATTTTAATGTAATTTACTTTTAGTTATGAATTTTTTTTTTTTGTTTTAAAAAGTATTGTAAGTCACAAAATTGTTAACAATTCACGAAATAATCTTTTTAATACTAAGAGAATTAGAACGTCCATGACTAAATTCAACCGTACCTATAATACGTCCTTTTGCATACAAAAGCCGTCTGAAATTAGTTATTTCATATTTTTCATATTCAGCTTGAGTATATTCAAGATATTAATTAGTATATCCACATCAAAGATTTCTATGTAGTGCTAGACCGAGTGTATGAAACAAAAAATTGTTTTGTGATCTCACTTCAGTTTTTTTCTTTACCTGTCATTAAATGATGGAAAAACAAATTAACAGTTGTTTTGCAAATTTTATATAAACGTGAAAATTATTGTCTCAAAAAGTTTCACCCTAATTTAAGAAATACGTCCATATCCGTACATATTTTATGAAATTTATAATTAATTTGTGTACAGCATGTTTATATGTAACACTTTTATTCAACAGTTTTTGCGTGTTTATTGTATATATTTACAATATTTACCACTCCTCATTCTTAAAATGCGGTACAATTTTTGTTCTAAAGCTAGTCTAGCAGTATAAAATAGAAATCTTTGTTGCATATAATTATGTCATTTAAATTACGATATGTAAATATTTTGTAAATATATAATACTTGTAGCAGTCGGCATACATTTTAAGTAGGTATATTAAGGAAAGCTCCACTGGAGCGGTTACCTAAACCGTTATAAATCCTCTGATTACAATTCGTTTATAATGATAAAAAATGTGAAGTTTTTGATCTAGAAAATTAAGAAACTAAAGTTAATATGTAACCTATTCTAATGTACGTAGTTGTAAATTGTGAATGGATCCTAGTAATTTTTAAGATCTTGTAATTATTAAGGTAGTTGTAATTGTCATTACTTATTTATGATTATTGTTGTAACTTTTAGATTGTAATTGTAATTTAAAATTTCCGCCCAGCGAATCGAGGCATCACAATTTTGTGATATTCAAAATAAAAAAATGTAATATTGAAATAAAGTTTTTTTGTAATTTTATCCAATTCGTGAGTCCACTAAGATTTTAAGTAGACAAAAAAATTAAGTAGATTTTTTAACTTAAAGCAATTTTAAAAAAGCCAAAGTTTTTAATGTCTAGCTGCTTTTGTTGATGAGATAGAAAAAAATAAATGATGTAAAGTACCTACCCGATCGTCCTTAATGTCTGGTGCTTACGTCACAATTTTCTAAAAATAATTATATAAAGTTTTTCTCTTTTACATAGTAGTAAGGAGTCAGTAACAGCACATTTAATGTAAGCGACAGTCCATCACACTAGTTTATCTAACAAATTAACGATTTACATATTTAAGATAGGCTTAAAATGAAAGAAAGAGGTGGTTTGGGTCGTATCTCATAAAGGTAGTGGCGCCATCTTTCGCAGAACAAAGGAAACGTTTAGTTGAAATTATTTTCTTCATTTCTGACTATTTTACAGCATGTATAGTATCTACCAGCTCGAATCTTGGTAATAAACGTGAAATATTGTATAAAATTCTTAAACATTTAAAAAGAAAAATCGGGCCTTTTGATAACTTAATAATAAAATAAAACAACCTATATAAAAAGTCAAGCCAAGAGAGAAAATACGCTCATTTTCACGTTATATGAAGGCACATTCTCTTTTTTTTATGCTCGAATATTTCAAATAAATTTTACACATAAAGGACTGTCCTTTTGTGTTTAAGTATTGTGTAAAATATTGCGTTATTACTAGGATTCATGGCTTTGGTAGAAAACAAAGTGAGACGTCATGAAGAATTTTCAAGGATGGTTAGTTCGTTCGAGTACTTACAGATTTCATATTAATATGTATGCCTACTTTTTCATCGAATTTGAAAAATACTGGCTGATTTCTAAAAAAAATTAACTACTGGTATAAGGCATATACCTACCTGATGAAGAAGGCGTGGACTTTGGACTTTTTTAAATTTATTATTATTTTGTATTAAAAAAAAAAACAATTTTTCAAATTTTCCAGAGGGATCTAATTGCTATAGATTGTTATTAAAAAAAATCCAAAAATTCTAGTGTACTTAAGCTCTGTACGGTGTTAAAGAATGTGGGGTTGGGCCCATTATGTCCAGCGGCTGGCTAGGCAGGCAGGCCAGACTAGTCCTCAAGACACATGAGAGCCCAGATTACCCTGAATTGTCAGTTTTCAAAAGCTAATTTTAGAAAATCTTTTTCTATTATTTTAATCCCCTATCCGGCTTAAAAAAAAGTAGTTAAAAATATTATGCACAAAAATTGTTCATAATATTTTTATACTCATGTTTTAATTTTTGCTCACGATACATATTTTTTCAATAATATGTATTATTTAATTGATTCTCATTTTATTAAATATTTCTTTCGGTTTCTACAACTCTTCTTCTTCATTTATTGGGTACTATTGGGTATCTAAATTGCAGTAATATTTCCAAATATATATTTTATATCTATTCCTATTTAAGACTAAATTTTACATCATATGAAATCTGTACATACTAACGAGTCTGCTCCACTTTGTAGAACACTGTCTTTTGCACAACTTGTTGAATTATTATTATTATTATATATATTTTATCTTATTGTCATTTAGTCCGAAAACGTGTAGGTACTAAGCTCATTATCACAACATTTATTATTTTCTTATCCAAGGCAATGTACTACCAAAAATAAAATAGTTATATTCTACCAATATTGCTCATAAAAGGCCTGCAAGACTGCAGGAAATACTATGGGTATGGGTATCGATAGTTAGGCCGTTGATGCATTCAAGTTCGAGTTAAATTAAAAGTAATCATCAGACAAAATAAAGATTTGAGCTTGCATAAATTCGCATAGAGCTGAAAATTGGTAGGGGTCTTAAATGGTGTATTTAAATTGAATTATACATAAATTATTAATGAAAGAAATATCTAAAGTCCCCACCGATTGGACTTCTGCATTTTTTATGGGATTTTTTATATTTTTATTTTATTTTATTTTGGCGCATTTCAGACCCCACCAATTTTCAGATTTTTGCGAAGTTAATCAGATTTATTGGAAGTTAAGCTTATCATTTTATTTCTTCTATTTTGACTGGATTATAAATGTTTGGTTCGAACCCCTTCTAAGGGCTTTCCTATCAATAAAATAATTGAAGTATACAGCATAAAATAAAATTTTGCGTGATTATTATTTTCAGCCTTTTTTGTTTCATAATAGCACAATACAATTTTCTCATTAAAAAAAGTTTAATAAGTGTGTAAATATATTTCTGTAATTCGCGCGTTTTCGGACTTAAAAAAAATAGATTATTCCTTGTAATTATCATCTTTCATTCTGTATTATGGTACCTATATAATTATAAAATATTTTTCTAAGTTTGCTGATTTTCTAATGTGAAAAGTGATATTTAAACTATTTCTTGTCAAATAAACGATTTCCGAGATCGTTCACGTGGTGTTTGATTTTTAATTACCCCTTTTTTTTAAAATAAACTCGTTCACCTTCTGGCTTCACCCACTGGTAGGTGTAAAAGGAATTTCTACCGGCAAGGCCCTAACTTTTACACTCTATGCAGCAAAGGAAAGGACTTAAGACCTAGGCCTTGCTTCTGCTTCTGCTAAAGCAAATTCACTGTCATAGCACGGACTGAGAAAATGTATACCAGTATTTGGTACAGTAGGGAGTTGTTCATCAAGTCTCGGGTTCGATTCGCTGAGCACTGTTACTAGAATTTTACCCAAAAAGAGGTGTAAGTAACGTATTCAGAATTCCTTTGCGTATATGAAAAAGATACAAATTTATTTCACTACTAGCAGTAGGTTTCTGGCGTAGGTTTTCTTCCAGGTATTGGAGATTGGAGGCCAGGCAGCAGTCGCTACCGTAAAAGTCAATATAAACGAAATTATGGACAAGAGGAGTAGGAGAACCTTGGGCTCCAAAGTACGAGATTTGTATGCAAGCGCATTGGTGATAAGGGTCGCACAAGTCTCTTTGAGCAAGAAAAAAAACATACAGACGAATTGAGAACCTCCTCCTTTTTGAAGTCAGTTAAAAAGTGTGTGTTCGCGCAGCGGAATGTTGTTGAATTTAAAGATTTTAATTATGCAGATATTTAGCACATGACGTCGTGTAAATGCTTATGGTAAAAAAAAATTTGTGCATGCAGCCATTGTGGAGAAATTCGCTAAAAACAGATTCCGCTGGGCGTACGTTGTCCTGGCGGCACTTTTTTTGAATTCATGGACTTAGAAGAAAAAAAATGTGTCCAAAAATTAGCGTGTATTTGCGTGTAATTGTGTATGTATGAATAAAATTAATGAATGCATAAACTTCGGAGAAATTCAAGTTTCCGCCACGCGAACGTTTGGCCATTAGCTAGTTTTCATATAAAGCGCTTATATAGAGAGCTGTAGATTTTTACATACGTTGTTTTGAATTTGCTTATATTTGTTTAATAAAAAGATTTAGAAAAAATCGAAGGGTTTAACAGATAAAAATATAAACGTAAAATACGCTTATTAGGTCTTAGTTCGTAAAGTATGCACTTTGGGGTCTAGATTTTTACGTTTATACAAACCTTGTAAGTGTCTGCAACATGTTGCCAAGTATCAATGATGTTCCGCTAGTAATTAAAGAGCAATAGGACAATTTACCATGTATAGACCACTGTTTACAAAGCAGTCAAATATCACGACGTTCTAAAGGAATTGCATAGTGAAATATATTCCAATAATTAGCTTACTGATTCAACTATTCACATGCAAAATTTCATCTCATTATATTCAGTAATTAAAGATAAAC
Organism: Eilema depressum; assembly: GCA_914767945.1. NCBI lineage: Eukaryota > Metazoa > Arthropoda > Insecta > Lepidoptera > Erebidae > Eilema > Eilema depressum. The sequence continues at coordinate 13,667,427 of OU612031.1, forward strand.
AATGAAAATACTGACAAAGCATCGAAACCCTACATAACCCGACCAAGTTCCGATGGCTACAAAAAAGCGGCCGTACCATATATCTAAGTAACGTTCTTAACCTTCCAGTATAGTATTCATTAATATGGTACAGTTGCGTACACAAGCGTTAGGAAAAATAAAACAATAAATTGCATTTCTTGAATGAAAAATATTTTTTTATTAATAACGCCACTATCTACGATAAAAATAAATCTTCAATTAACAAGTAGGTGGGTACTTCTCTAATGAAATATCCGTCTACAATTTATTTCTCGCCACCTGTTACGTAGAAACCCAAAAATTGGCAAAATGTGGAAACGTAGAAACGTAGAAACGTAGAAACCCAAAAATTGGCAAATTATCTATTTTTTCTCTCTAGCTTAATATTTTTGATCAATTCATATCTACTATACTTAGACTATTTAACCAAAGGTCTAGCCTTAAGCGTACCGCTTCGAACAAAATAATTCTGCATATTTTGGTGGGGTGCACGGGAACACGCTCACATACATAAGTCACTGCCGTACCAGTAGGTACAACGCTAACATCATATACTGAGACTGACGCAAGTCTCAAGCGCTTACTTAAATAAAGTACCTACCGCCTACGTAAATAGTACTTACTAATCTTAGTCAAATACAATTAAAAAAGTAGGTGTAGAAAAAATAAATGATCTATAAATTAAATCGAAATAACAATTGTGTTATCACCTGTACCAATTCAATACCGGTATTATACTGTAAATTTTAGAATGTTACCTAAATATATTGCACGGCCGCTTTTTTGTAGCCATCCGAACTTGGTCGGGTTATGTAGGGTTTCGATGCTTTGTCAGTATTTTCATTGTTTATCTTTAATTACTGAATATAATGAGATGAAATTTTGAATGTGAATAGTTGAATCAGTAAGCTAATTATTGGAATATATTTTACTATGCAATTCCTTTAGAACGTCGTGATATTTGACTGCTTTGTAAACAGTGGTCTATACATGGTAAATTGTCCTATTGCTCTTTAATTACTAGCGGAACATCATTGATACTTGGCAACATGTTGCAGACACTTACAAGGTTTGTATAAACGTAAAAATCTAGACCCCAAAGTGCATACTTTACGAACTAAGACCTAATAAGCGTATTTTACGTTTATATTTTTATCTGTTAAACCCTTCGATTTTTTCTAAATCTTTTTATTAAACAAATATAAGCAAATTCAAAACAACGTATGTAAAAATCTACAGCTCTCTATATAAGCGCTTTATATGAAAACTAGCTAATGGCCAAACGTTCGCGTGGCGGAAACTTGAATTTCTCCGAAGTTTATGCATTCATTAATTTTATTCATACATACACAATTACACGCAAATACACGCTAATTTTTGGACACATTTTTTTTCTTCTAAGTCCATGAATTCAAAAAAAGTGCCGCCAGGACAACGTACGCCCAGCGGAATCTGTTTTTAGCGAATTTCTCCACAATGGCTGCATGCACAAATTTTTTTTTACCATAAGCATTTACACGACGTCATGTGCTAAATATCTGCATAATTAAAATCTTTAAATTCAACAACATTCCGCTGCGCGAACACACACGTTAAAAAAGGTGCAGGTTAGTATTTCAAAGTAAAACGCCATCTCTTGGTTTAATTTTGAATTCATACAGTACGTGGTTACTTGAATAAGTATGAAGTATAAAACTTCCAGGTTTCATTAACAGATGGCGCACACTCATGAAAACCTTGATAGTTTCATTAAAATACAAAAGATGGCGCTTATCAAAGTAGCATTTGTGAAAGTAGCTTTAATAGAAAATTATAAAATTGCTACAATTAATTTACCGATCTAAGCAACCGAGTGAATAATATAAAAGGCTAATATACTTTTGGTAAAATAGGCACTATTAAAGTAAACTAATTAATTATTGTTTTGCAAAATAATGAACAAAAATTTTAGGATCGACTGTAACAAGATTCATAAACTTGATGTTGTTGACATTGACAGTACTGACTTTGGCACCGGTCACCTGTCTGTCTATTGCAAAAGTTTTTGTTTTTACTTTTTACTTACACTTTTTTTCATTGCAAATAAGAATAATTTGTTTCTCTGTTGCACAATATCAAACAAGTGACAATTATGAAATAATTTGTAACATTATCACGCTAAATTTCCCGCATCAACATGTCTCAAAATATAGACGAAACAATCTCAAAATACGAACATTTTATCAACGACGTTCTCAAAGAAAACCTTCGTCACCTGGAATTGAAACTACAACAAGTGAACGCAGAGATTTCAGACCTAATTCAACAGAAACACACATTGAAAGTTGTCACTGACAAGACTGTTCACCCTGATGGCTTCAAAACACAAGTGAATATTGGTTCTAATTTCTTCATGGAAGCTGCAGTAGCCGACACATCGTCATTATTAATGAATATAGGCTTAAATCATTACTTGGAATTCACAATAGATGAGGCAAATAAATATCTAGATGTGAGAATAAAGGCTTTTGAGCAGATGGCTGAGGAGTTACATACGAAATCTGCAGAGACCAAGGCGCATATAAAATTAATGTTGTTTGGTATAGGAGAGTTGCAAGATAAAGTTGTATATAACAGTTGATAGTACTAAGAAGTTGTTTTGTTAATAAATAGTAAGTATCTGTATCAATTTGATAGGTTTTTAAGAGTTCAATATATTTTTTGTTTATATAAGCCATATTAGTATGGCTTCACTCCACCATACCATTAGAAGCTGTAAGTTAATTTTTTTTTATACCACATGAGTGGCAGACAAGCACACATGGCCCACCTGATGGAAAGTGGTTACCGTAGCCTTTTGATGTATGCAACACCAGGGGTATTACACTTGTGTTGTTGATCCTGAAGAGTTTTCATAATGAAGGCCACTATAAACGATACTAAAATATGGCCCTTATTGTAATATGCATGTGATTACATACTTTTTCTAATTATTTTTAGTGTTGTGTAACCAATGGGTTAAGTATAATGAAACCTTATTTTTAAACTCTGTTATCCGTCTGTCTGACATTTACACCAGGCTGTACATGTCTTGACTCTTGAGCATTCCAAATTCTCTCATACTACCATTTTAGGGCGATGGTGGGAGTCACTTCATGGAAAAAATCAAATTCCAGTCAAATCCGCAGTTAAGACTGGTAAAGCGGTCCCTAGACTCCGAGGTGAAAGCTTCGGATGCGACTGGGAATTAATGCTAGGAGGAAGGTGGGAGCCATCTACCATTTTTAAATGTTGATTTTTGATTACTTTGCTCAAAAACAATGTACTGTTTTAAAGCAACTGGTATTTCAAGTGTTCGTGAATTTATTTGATTTAGTTACATGCCTTAAATTATATTGTAAGAATCTTATTTTTGTAGTCTTATATTGTTCACAAAGTGAGGTCACATGACATGTGTTTGTTTTCTTAATTCTCTATTCATAAGTATTCAAATTTTTCAATAAAATTTAAATTGGACACAATTTTTTATTCAGCCTATTGATTTTATGAGTGTAATAAAAGTGTTACAGCCTCTGATGTAAACTTATTGTGTTATCAAATTTGGCTCAGCCACTCCGGAGATTATAATCCGTGAGCTGGTAGGAATTTTTGAGTACATTCTTGAGGCAAGCTGGAAACTTGTCGGACAACTCTCCTGTTATACTTCAACACGAAGGTGCAGACCTGGCTGATGGGAATGGGGGCTAAATCAACCCCCAAATATTCGATCGGCAACGCGAGTGTGACGTTGCATACATCCATAGGCCATGGTTACCACTTTCCATCAGGTGGACCGTGTGCTTGCCGGCCAAAAAAAATAGACATATTCATGCATACAAATATTTGCACTGGGCGAGAATCGAACCCACGATCTTAGCAGTCACTAGTCGAGAGGTTCATGTCGGTAGTGTAATGGCCTTGATCGTTAGGTCACTTTGGTTGACTTCTACCATACAAATATTTACCTTATCACTTCCACTTACCTTTACTTCTCACACCTTCAAGCGTCCCTTACCCTTGCTTTTCTTCCCGTGCGGAAAATCCCCCGGATACCATCTCCACCGGTTAACAGGGTGGTCATGTTGGCCCCGAACCGACTAAAACCGCACGCCGTCTCGGGCCTCAATTAGCGGAGTTTATGGTTAGTACTGCATACGTACGTAGTTAGGTAAGTACGTAAGTAAGCACAGGTTCGGCCCCACATGGAGTACTGCTGTCACCTTTTTGCCGGAGCGCCTGCGTGCCAGCTTGACCCTTTGACCTCGGTACAAAGACGGGCGTTGAGGCTCGTCGGCAATCCCATACTCACAGGCGATGTGGAACCTCTGTCTCAGGAGAGACTTTGCTTCACTTTGTGTGTTTTACCGCCTATACAATGGTTTATGCTCAGATGAATTGTTTGACATGATGCCCACAGCTACTTTCTATCATCGCACTTCTCGCCATAGGCGGGGAATTCATCCTCACACATTGCGACCGGAAATGGTGCGCACTGTACGGTATGAAAGGAACTTCATCCCTCGCACACTCAAGCTGTGGAATGAACTCCCCGCGATGGTTTTCCCAAGCGACTACAATATGGGGTTCTTCAAGAAGGGCATTAGAAGGTTTCTTCAGGGTCGGCAGCACGAGTGTGACGCCCCTGGTGTTGCATACGTCCATAGGCCATGGTAACCACTTTCCATCAGGTGGTCCGTGTGCTTGTCTGCCACCTAAGTGGTATAAAAAAAAAAGTACCGGTGGGCGAAGGGTCCCTATAAGCCACACCGGAAGAGGGCCAGATCGAGAGTTATGGCTATGGCCCTGTGTCGGCCAGGGTGCGAGGGATATGACTACGACTACCGACGGCCCACAGACGGCGTGCGTTTTAGTCGGTTCGAGTCCGACATAACCTCCTCCTCTGGCGCCGGCGGGGGAGGTATCCGTGGGGATTTTTCGCACGATCGGTCCCTCTAAGCTGATTTCCGGCTTCCCAATGATACACATGATGCATGACAAACTAGAACGAAGTAAGTTACTGTTTTCCACCGGCTTCCTGTTTGAAAATAGTTACCCCTTAGTCCCTTACCTATTTACAAAGGTTTTCTCTTCAGTAAGTAGTCCATTTTTTTAATATATTCTACTTACGAGTACCTACCTACTTAATATTGCAATTAAAAATCAAGTGACTCCTTGAGACTTATTAATTGTCTTACTGGCAATCAGCTCCAAAGTTGCTGCTCTAAGCGATTGGCAGGAAATTAGGGTCAATTTGCATATTTGATAGCTACGAGATGCAGGGGTGTTATATTTGGTACTCATTGGTTTGGAAACTACTTGAATTATATTAGCATTATGATTGATTTCTATATAGGTAGGTACCTACTTACCTCTCTGTCACCCTCAATAGTCGCTGAAGAGTGTACCTACAAAAATTATCTGTAAATATAATACTTATACCTATACTCCACTCGGTTAAGTACCTACATAATTAAAGGTTAACAACTTTGTAGATAGGTACTTTTTATACTTAAAAACACATATTAAACAAATATGTACCTAGGTACACTAATTAGTGGTCCAATTTCGGTTTTAGTCTTGAAAATGATTGATCATGATGATGAATGATGAGATGATACATCAAGATTGTGAACGTTTAGTTAAGAAGAACCTAACCGAATGGAGTATACCTACCTACATACTTAAATCAATAAAGTAATTAATGCTTAAGTCCTAAGTTTTTTGGTAATATTAAGACATATTTAATATGTAATGAGCAGTTTTCCAGTAGGTATAATAATCAGTTGGTTTTTAAATCATAAAGAGATGGCGCTAGCATAGCTTTTGGTAATTAAAATGTACTCTGTGGTTTGTTTGTGCGATGTTGCCAAAGTTTAATTTCATTTACCCATATTACAATTGATAAAATGTGATAAACGCTTAATTCTTTTCGCGTCACTGTCTGTAATTTAAAATAATATTATATTTAAAATAGTTTTATCAAAAAAAATATGTCAAAACATTTACGTAAAGTAAATCATTACAAAACCGAAGAACATTTTTTCCATAAATTAGGGAACACTAGATGTGAGACCACACTCTTCTTACCAAAAGTGCCGGCTGCGCCATCTAGCTTGACTTTAGGAACCCTATAAATACCTACTGGAAAACTGCTCAATCTTTTCCCAACTTCCCTACTTTACCTTATTCCCAACGACCACCAACCGGTTGAGACAATATTTTAAAAATTGTTTCAACCGCCCGGGGGGGGGGGGAGGTGAGGGGGGGGCATTGGGATCAGAATATATATATATTTATTTTCTTTAACTTATTATAACGATTACATCAATATCAATAGAGTATAGCTACTTTTGAATCTTTCTTTTAGCGACATCTATCAGCTAGCATCAAAACAATTTAGGAAGTTGTAAAAGTAGTGTTAAAACAACGCCATCTAGTAGATAGTTTTGTTACCACGTAGCTAAGCGTATTATAAAAAGTTCCTACGAAATCAGTTTTTTTGAACCAGTGACATGACATGACATCGACTTTTGATACTTAGATATTTCAAGATAATAATATAATATATGTTTGTTTTGTTGTACCTATCGAAGAACTAGAGAATGCTGAAGATCGTGCGGAGTAGAGAAGCAAAAATGAATCGTGAGCTTCAAGGAAGCATCGGAAGCAACAGTGACACTCGCTAGCTAGAAGAATAATTATTGTAAGTACCTAATCATAACTCAGTAATCCACTAAAGTAGCAAACAACGGTTCAACGATTCTCGTGATTGTAGGCGTGATTCCTGAAGGTAAGTTTAAATTTACTTACATAGAGGAAAAGGGAGGTACCTAGGTATAAACTCTTCAGCACTCTCATAAACTCTACGATTATCTATCCACTATATCCTCACCTCATTTAAATTACAATCCTCCAAGGGCATTCTGCTTGTTGCACTCTTCATGTGTATCATAATGAGTTGTGACTCAAATTTAATAATTTTGTGAATTAAACTCAAATGCAACTCAAATAATTTTATTAAAAAATGTAGGTATTTAAATTTATCTTGGATTTATTGCACAGTGGGCAGTGTTAACAAATTACGTGAACTTGGAACATATTTTGAAAAAGGAAGTAAGGTAGGGATGGTTTGTGGTTAATAAAATAAAAGGCTCCATTCAAATAAAAGCTTAGCTTTATTACTCGTTATATTCACGAAGAAACATCCCTCACTGGTATCAACAAGTCTTCATGCTGACATTGTAAGTAGAGATACAACTTATGTTTCACCATATTTCAAATATTCAATCGATTAATTTTGATAATTTTGATCAACAGATTTTAGAACCGCCAATTTTATACCAATAAACGAACGCAATTTGCGACGAGCCGCCGGCATTTCTACCGACGGACTCAATTTAGTTACAATTTAATTTTCTTTCACAATAATCCACTTTATGTCTAATACACCGAACAGTGGTTAGATCCTAAACATTCACGGACAAAGACACACGCTCGTAAATTATAAGCATTATGACAATGTGATATTATATTAATGTATAAGTATTGTTGTAGTATTAAGAACCGTAATAATTAATGCATAGTTAGGTTAGGTTAGTTTTCGTGACATTAGGTATGACTTGTCTGAGGCCCACAGATTACAATAGTGACCCGCTAGCAGCCATTCTAACACAAATACCGAAGAATCGTTTACAATTTTCCACATTTTTTTTTTCACCTTAAAATTGCTTTAAATTTATCTTTTTTACATCCAGAACCATATAAACATCTTTGAGTTATTTATATATTTTTTTACCTATATAACAGGCCGGTCGCGCCCCCGCCCTCAGCCGCGCCGATCAACTTTTTATTTACAAATGGTTAATGCTCCTAAACGTTTTATATCCGACACTATTCTTAAAATTAAATACAAAAAACGCATGACACTCTAAATTTATCTAAAGTTCCATTTTGTCATCGCTATAATTTATGAATTTTGACCATTACACCAACTTTAGAAATATTCAATACAAAAATACTCTTTTTGAATAAAATTTTATACACGACTCATTTATATCGTAGGCGCGTGCTGGGGGCGGGTGCGCGGGCGCCTCAAAAGAAAAGCTTTGAGCCTCGTAACCTTAACATCATGAAATTTGTACTAAATATATCAAAACCAGCGGACGCGGGCACTTATACTTAGCCGAAATGCGAGGATACCGAAAAGACGCCTAAACACTAGTCAAAATTTCAATTTCATTAATGGCACGTCACCGTTTGTCCGGAACACGAGCACACTGTGTCGGAATCGGTCGTGATCGGAACAAAAAACATCGTGTCACTATCAAAAATAATTTTGTATTTTTTAAATTTTGTCACTAATTTTATCACTGGCGTCCGCGTCCGCTCGCTATAGTTTACAAATATATTATAAAAAATGACCACAATTATGGACTGTGGCTCGCCGAAGTAACTAAACAAACTCATTGCATACGAACACACAATACCGAACAGAACGTGTATCGCTGTTACCAATGAAGACCACAAGGATATTTAAAACATTAAACTTACTACAGTTAATATCGAATATAAAATTATGAACGCTTTGAGAGCCCTGTGCAGGGTCTAGTACTGTATGTCGACATAGGTTTACTTGCTTCAATACGGGCGCTTGAGCTTATCTCACTAAACATTATAAGCGTCGGCAGTATTTTGTTTCAAGACATCCTAATAGTATATCCGTGCTCAATTTTTGTCTTTTTTATGAGATAATAATATATATATTAAGAATGATACTTATTTTCATAACTACCTAATTTTCAGCTTTTTTCTTATTGAATTTTCACGTATAGAAAAGTTGATACAGCTATTTGGTACATCTAAATGTCCTAACCTCCAAAAAATGAAATGCTACATACAATAGAGTCTATTACAATTTCGAAAATTTAGGAACCATAATACCCAAACGTGAAACCAAATACTTTCTACATATATTGTTTTTTTTTTATTTATAATTAATTTTGAAAATAATTTAATATTTTATTCCATTTTACATTGATAATCCAAACGTTTTTATAGACGGACTTCCAAATACAAGAAGTGTAAAGCAAAATTTTTCGATAAAGTACATTTTAGTGAAACATAAATAAACTATCATCTAGATAAATAAATAATATTAAAACAATGAGAAATGACGCCGAAACGGGCAATTTCAATAAATCTACATACATATTAGATACAAACATGAGATTTATAAGTCAACACCGAATTTTGTACTTTTTCTGCGGGATAGCCCCCAAGATCACTGTGGACTATAATATTTCGATGTTTCAAACTTGAGTCTTTATTTTTTCAATTAAATTTAGAAAAATTGTCAACCGATAACTTATAATTTTAAATATCGAACATCGAATTAATTTTAAAAAATCAGCTCGATCGCATGTTATATCCATTGTGGTCTTGTTATATTGCACAGTGAGTCACTCAAGTAAAAAATCCGGACAAAAATTGTATTTTAATTACAAAATGTATACATATTAATAATATTGATCGTGAACCTATATCTTAAAACATTTAACGGCTCCAAGTATCTGCAAATTACGGCATGTCGGTTGATAACTGTTGATGGGAAACCAATACATTTCTATTGTAATATGTGTCGTGTAGCCTGCGTAACACATCTATTAGATATGAAGAAATCTATGAAGAGATCGGAATAACGAATTCATTACTTACTATACAAGGAATTAAACGGTAATTGCCAGTTTAGAGCTAACAAGAGATTAGGTAGGTAATAATTAAATAGTTTCCATATTCCATAACCTATTGTGTTTAGAAATTATTTGCGATCAATTCCGCTCGTGAACAATATAGAGAATCGTGCACTTATCAGCTCTAAAACGCCAGTGCCTATGTTTACGGAAGAAACAAACAACTTGTAACAAAATTCAATCGTAAACGTAACATGGAACGTTGCTCGATCTGGAATAAGCCCAGCGACGACTGCGCACCCGACGTACGGTGCAAATCGTATATAGAAACGTAATCCGGGCTATTGCTTACAAGAGTGGGTGGTTGTGATGTAGCACTGAACATAATCTGGCGTCAGGAGAGACCCCGCCTAGATGTAGTCCAGCACTGTCTAGGAAGTAAATTTTGAACAAAAAACCGGTCATCCGAAAAAGGGGGGAGGCTGCGTGTTAATCTATGTATGTGTCGATGTCATAAAAACGTCAGTATCTCTAATTGTCACCTAACCTGAGCTACTAAGCGCACCAGTCGACGCCTGGTCCATCCTAAACTGAGGTACTCTTATATTATCGTAATAGTTTAAAATGGTTACAAATAAAACGATAACAAACATGTAATATCAAATGAAAAATGCTTACTTGCTTAGCTATGGCCGGTCGCCCGCCAGCGCGGTTACATACCGAGAAATCAGGATGGTTTAAACACTTTGTACAATTCAGCAAAACAATAGATATTCCAGTTTTGTTCTATTGTTTTCTTAATTAAAATATCATTACCGCTAAGATAGTTATCGATAATCATTTCATCTGTATTAAAACTATCGTATATGTACAAGTTGCTATACATTACTGTACAACTATCTAGCTTACCGTTTTATTATCTATCTGAAAAGCGAAATAATTCATCTGTTTGTCCTGTTAACTTAGGATGTGAAATTAAAGTGTTACCGCACAGCGGGCTGGCGACCGGCAACTACATGATATAACAAATACATCGAGATCAGCGGCGCTCTCGGACTCGCAACCCAACCGACGTAGGCTCAAGTCCCCAGTCTATTGCTTCTGAGGAAAATCGTGACCACTATCGACGGTTGGGAGACTGTATCGAGACCACCGCGCTACATATATCTACGAATCAAACTAATTATTCTTCTATAGTATAATAGTAAGTGTATGTATACTGAATGTTCGATATGGGCGAACTGGGTGTTGCGCGGGTAGGCGGTGTGTGGACGCAGCGCAGTGGCTTCGGGTGGGCGGCTGGTGCTATTGAGGGCCCTTTTGTATTTAATTTGTTTTTGTAAAAATCAAAAATCTTTTGAAGGCACTTCTGTTCGGACGAGGTGGCCCAGTGTGCGTGAGTGACTTTCAGATGCCAAAAATGGAACTGTGTTTTCTAGGTTTCAGATATTTTTGTGAATATTCGATTTATTGTATTGCCTTCATCTATTGCTGCTGTTTGGGTATGGTTAAAATTGTCTATGTGTTTGATAGCCACTGCGGAGCGCCCAATCGCCGAGCATGGGCGTCACTGTGGGGAAAGTCGACTGAGTCGTGGACTAAATAATATTAATACTGTCTTAGAAATAATAATAAGTGTTATAGTAGAATGCCTTATTATTATCGGATATATGGTGTATATTGTATGGATAACATCGGAAATGAATAGGTATAGTGAGAAATCTTCAGAGGAGTGACGCCTTGTGCTCGCTTTAAAATAGTATGCCCGCGCAAATTTTCGGAAAATAGTATTACCTACCAAATAAACTTAACCCTAATCCGGAGCGGTGTGGAACATCGCAACATTCCGGACGAACTGAACTTGCGATCCGAACTCTGCCGAAATATTGTAAATACAAATAAGGATGTTTAATAGTAAACTTGACATAAGATGTGTAACTTTTTTCGAATTTTTCGACTGCATTATTGTTATGTTATTGATAAATTCTCTGCATGAACATAAAACCGGTTATCAGTATAAAAATAATCTTTAAATTCTTTATTTGTGTTTCGAAAAATAACCCTGCTCTATTGTACTAATGTCTATGGTTAACTTTAATTAATTACTCCTAAAATAAATATGACGAGGTAAAGGTTGACAATTTTCGGCCGCACGTGGCGTGCCAACAACGTAAATACTACTAGGGTAAATCAACTTAAATTGGCTCCAAAGGACAAGGAAACGAAGGATAAAACAAAAATAAAAACAACAAAAATTCAAAACTTAAGCAGTTAATATATTAATCGTTTTTTTCCTTAAAGAATAAATCAATAAATGATTTTCAGATATACACAACTATAAAACCATTTTAAGATAATACTTAATAATAATATAATAATAATTATATATAGCGAAATATATTATGTGCAGAAATAAAATTCTAGGTGACTTAAATTTTCTCTTACTCGTATAACCTAATGAATTTCCTAGTAGAGCGCGGGCTGTGGCATGGCGTCGCCACGCCACTCGACGTCCAACGTACAAATTCAAAATTTCTTTTAATAATTTAATTTAACTTTTTTTATCAATAATTTTGAATCTGAAGGCCTAAATGCGAGTGTCGTAAAATTTTGGTGTGCGAAACAATCGTCCAATGATTTGTTTAACTTTTTTTATAATTTTAATATTTTGCCGAAAGGTGTGCGTCGCGTCGATGTCGCGCTCACTCCAGTTGCTCGAGGAAGTTCGGCGACTTGAAGTACTCGGGAACGGGGTCGTCGAGCCGAGAGATCACCTTGTAGATGGATTTCTTCCAGCTCTGTTCCGCGTCTTTACCGCCTTGGATGGCGCGGAAGAACTCTCTCAATGTCTGCTCAACCACGTATCTGAAGTTTGGTGGAACCTGGAAAACAGACAAAGAGTATATTTAGTAAAATTCCATGTGTCGTAAAATGGCTGCTAATAATAATGACGTTTACTCATATTTAGTAATTCAATTTATTATTTCTGGTTATTATATATGTTGATCCTCACCTCAATGTGGTTATTTCTGTTGTAATGTAGATTGAGCACTCTGTACAATTCTGAATCGCCAGCGACGTGAATGTCTTCAGCCGTTTTCAGACCTTCGCTGATTCCTTGCCGAGCGTATTTTTCCATTTGAATGTAATAGAATTCTCTGTAAAAAAAGAAAATTACAATGTTAATCCATATTCATCTATAGCATTAATACACCGTTGTATTTGGGGTGTAAATATAAGTGGATGCAAAATTATATTCCAAAACTGTGGGAATCTGTTTCTCCTTTGTTTGTCTAGAGATTTTTTGTTTAGTAGTTATCGAGGAGTTTTAATGTCATCCATAAAAAATGAATAACAGTTTTTGCGTCACCTTGACTCATGGTTTTATCAAATTTTCGAGAATTATAGTAACAGTCCGTGTATGGGTGGACACTTCATGATTAAAATGCTTAAGAGTACATGATAGTAGGTATGTTATAAATCTTCTCTAAATACAATTTCTTTCAAAATATTGACAGTATTAATCAGTGAAGTCATATACTATGTAGGTGTACTATACCGCGACAGTTCACGGCACAATGAAAATAAAAAGCCCTCGAATACCGTTGAGAGCGGGTAAGGATTTGATTAGCCATTTTTGCTCTCTCGTCGCATCGCATCGCTATCTTCGCTCCGGTTCGCTTACGAGAGCGAGTTGAGCGAATCGAGAGTCTCGCGAGGCTAATTACTTACGAGTTCGCATTCAGACAAGCTAATTCGGTTTTTCACATTCCTGCAAGTGACGAACTAGTTGCAGGGGGTAATTTTATGAGACTTTAGGGTCATGTTTCTTACAACGTTGAATCAAATTAAAAAAATATCAAAATTTCGAACAATGACAGATTTTTTTATATTGAAAACATAGAGATCCGATTCTCAGCACTCCATGGATTCACCGTGCGGTTGCTGGGTCCATAGCGTGATACAGAGAGGAACAGCGTGGCGGCGACTGGGACTTGCGACCCAGATGTAGGTTTAGGGTAATTATAAAAATAATTACGAAAGAAAATGTACGAAATAAAATTGTTATTCATACTTTTAATTGTCTGTAAGAAAAGCATGTAATGTTTTAAAATACGAAACGAAGACACTCATATGTGAATGAGTGCGAATCATCTCTAAGCCTCTTGTGACAGCCCTCCCGAACCGGAGGCTTCTATTATTTTTTAATTGGCACTCTGCACGATATCGCAGCCTTACTAATTGAATAAGTAAATGAAGTGTCTAAATAATTAGATGTCTTTTTGGTTGGTGTGCGAGGTGACATGACGCACTGTGCACTTATACAGTCCATAACTTTCAATGTAATTAACACTCATGAACCGTTTTCCTTTGGTTTTAAATATGAAAGTGTAGGTTAATTCAAGTATTTTTATGTAACCTAATATTTAAATTATATTTGAATTCCAAATTATCATTACAGCGTTAGTCCTGGTTGTTTTTTTTATACCACTTAAGTGGCAGAAAAGCACACGGTCCACCTGATGGGAAGTGGTCACCGTGGCCTATGGACGTGTGCAACACCAGGGGCGTCACACTCGCGCTGCCGACCCTGAAGAAACCTTCTAATGCCCTTCTTAAAGAACCCCATATTGTAGTCACCCTGTATTGGTTGTATCCTAAGCTTTGTATTTTGGAGCCCAGGGCCGACCTTCCTACTCTTGATCTGGCTTATTTTAGTTTTTGGGGGGTGACTGTCAGACCCAACTCCGAGAGGGAACTCTGTACCAGAGCCTCTAATAATCAGTGGGTATACCTTGTTGACTTCGACCCTGAAGACTTTGGGAGGCTCCAAAATTTGAGTTCCAAATTCAAATAAATAAAAAGAAAGTGAAGTACATTTATGAGTAAGACTTTAGTCATATCTGTTACTCATGATATTCGTCATGTGATATTTAACTATTGATTACCCGTCAATGGGACACACATTTTTTATCATGGCAATTAGAGACATGTGGTCTGTCAACACATTTGTTTTTGTGAGTGTTTTTTTAAAGTGGGTGGTATTAATGAACTGTCTTTATATAGATGTTATTTGAATCTTGACAACTTGTGTGGCGTGGTTGTAGAGTCAACTGCTGAGTCAGAGGTCACAGTTTCGACTCCCGCGTATTACAAAAAAATATTCGCTTGGTTGCGGTGTTTCTATGTAACATGTATGCAGATATACAAAACATCTGTCTAAGTATGTTTATCCACATTTAAGAACCCATATTATAAGCTTAATATCCTGAGTTTACGTCTACATTGTGTTTTATAATAATCTAAAATACTATATTTATTTTATCATCAAAATAATATCAAAATTTTATCAGTACAAATTAAAAATTGATATGAGAAAGTTTGCACAGTCGGCCTTGTTGAGGATAGATTCGGCCAAAATATTTTTCGAAGATTTTTTTTTTTAGAAATGTCTTGTTTTATTTCAGAGTATTGTGTTGCCAACCTATTTATCCACGTAGAAAGATAACAATCGACGTAAAATGTGACGTATTTGTAAGCGGTGAACGTACTGACACTTCGGTTATGGTAATCACTATGCGGGCTAGATGTTGCAAAAAGAAAAAGTGTGCCTTCAGCGAAAACATATGCTGTAAACCTACATCTAAGAATGACAAGCTGATTGCGAAAATATGTAAAAAATGACAAAAAAATATACCTACGATTTTTTTTGCCATAACCTGAGAACTATTTCTTTAGTATTTTTTAATTAATTTTAAGTTTTTGTCAAGTTGAAAATGAGTAAATTTCGCAAAAAAATATTTTTTTTTTGAAAATTTAACGGTTATTTCTGTATTCCTACGAGCTACAGCTAGTTTAATTTTAAGTTAAAAATGAGTAAATTTCGCAAAAAAAATATTTTTTTTTTTAATATTTAACGGTTATTTCTGTATTCCTACGAGCAACAGCTAGTTTGATAGAAAGTATTTTTTTCTGTTGACAATGAGCATTTTAAAGAGAAGCTCCTAAAGTCGTAAGAGAACTTGTATTTGAATAAAACCGTTACGTGTGGGAATCAGCTGTTCTATTATTCACACAGCTTACCCTTATACGATTTGGCAAAACGTCTTACGAACGGATATCGATTCTATTTCTTGCTTCTTAGAGCACAAAACCACTCTTGCATTATTTCAGATTACAATAGGTGAAGTTTTAAACAGGTAATAAATTGTTGTATTACAATTTGAACTTTATGCCTTGACATTATAGCTTACATTACAATGTTTATTGCGTTACTATTATTATTTTCTTAAGATTTCGCATCTTACGATTACCTGAACCCAACGACTTTCGTATTTTTTTAAAGAAGTTCAATTTAAATGATTTGTAATCGAATGCTGACCAGAAATTGGAATTCTATTAGATATGGCCACGATTAAAAAATCATTTTCTGGATTCAATTAAATTTAATTTGATTACAGTATGTATCGCTCGTCCTATTTTTTCAAATTGCAAATTAAATATGAAATGTAGGTACCTATGTAGAGTCGAGTAAAAATGTATTTCTGAGAACTTCTCTTTTGTATTTTAATATTATAATATAAGTAGGTAGAAATACCTACCTATAGTATTAGGGAAACTAAAATCACACCTTTTCCGCAAGTAGGTAACAGTTTCGGAGAAGATTGTACCAACAAGTTTGCACTGTGTTCAGTGTCTACTTCGAGTAAGGCTAGAACCCCTCAAGAAAAGATTTGATTCCCGTGTGAAACGCAAGAACAACCCTGTCATAGACGAAAGAATGTAATAGAAGGGCCGCTGAGAGTAATAGAATAGAAAAATGTAGGTATGTAATATTAAGATAGAAGATTTTATTGTGTGGGTTTTTGTAGGTTATTCTCTTTGAGTTCTATCCAAATTATTTTCCGATTATTTTGAACAGTTAGAAGAATATTTCAGAATAAGTCTACCTATATTTCATAATTTTTTATATTTGACTGTGGTAATTAATAAGGTGAAAGTATTTTTCCTGTTCGCGACCATTTATAGTAGTATACCGTAGTTAATAGCATATACCTACCTATATAGTAGATAAAATTGTTTTTATTTTAATGAGTAACAGTGTCTTAATTAGGTAAAATTCCAACACATACGTCAATGTTGTGTAAGGTAGGTAAGCTTCTTTTTGTTTCTGGAGTAATTTTCCTTAAAACTGTAGCATAATTATGGGTTTTGCCTAAATTTGGTTCAAGTTTCGTATTATCATTAATTCATGACACAACAGCTGACGTAAGTATTACAACTCATAGCCGGTATACATTCAAACGAATGTTTTGACCGAATAATGACTTTGCCGCGTCTTAAACTTCCAAAGACTACGGCCAAGACGTAAGTCTGGGGTCACACTATTGTTAATTTTTTCTGGTTTCTTTTCATCCCTGTTCATTGTTACATACGGCAAATGTGTGGATTTTTTGTCAACTCAAAGACGAATATTTCGTTTATCGGTTGTGGAACTATGAAATATTCCGTTGGGATGTCTTGACTTTATAGAAAATGTGCCAATGGGGTAACTTTGCCAGAAAGATAAAACAATTTTTACGTTATTAACAATGATTTAGTAGTTATAACTTGCTGGTATGTTTTTACTCTACAGAATTTTCAATGTTATCGAAATGAAAAGTGTTTAGTAAGGTTAAACTTGGTTGTTGATCTTCTAGTGTCTTCATAGTTTCGATATCATTATCATCATCATCACAACGTTAGTTCCGTCCCGTTGCCTTCAGAGTTTACACTTTAAATCAGTGGTTCAAGTGAAATAAGGAGAAAGAGTCGCAGAGTGCTCCGACTTTTTCTCCTTATTTGGTTTATCTTGACTTTTGCCTGAGCGACTACTATCTCAACCTTCTAACGCCTAGAGGAAAGCCTGCAAGCCTCGACCTTCATCATGTTGATTAGATCTAGAAGATTGTAACCCCCATAACCCGGTATCTGTTCTATATTATGTTTATTTAAAAAAAAGTAGGTTAGGTATAGCAAAAATACGAATTAAAGAAACATAGTCATGTAGTTGATTAGCAAAACATTCAAGTATGTAGGCCAGAGTGTATGGCGATCTTTATTTCCATAGCTTACGGTGCTTTGCGATGCGGGTGACATACCGCTATACCGATAGTGTAGTAAGAACCCGAATAATAAGAGACATTGCTGTTATATCAGACTTTCATGAACTATACGGTTCTCCCTTGTTTGGTATAACAACGTTTGGTCGAATGTTACTAATTCGAACAACGTTTGAGAAAATAATTGCTTTGCATAATATCGATTGACATAATTTTCATTTCATCGAATATTTATTTGCGATAACAACCTTTGCGCTATTGATCAAAAAGTATAATGCTCATTTCATGTAATGTTCAGTTGATATTATTATGTATTTCATCGAATATTCAATTGGTATAATGTTAATGTAGTGTAGAAATTTATTTATCTGGCCCTCGGCGGCCGCTGCCGATTTCTGTGATGTAAGAAAACCACTAAGAGTATGTTTCATGAAAAACAATACAAGTAAAATTGAAAAACTCTCAGTGCAATCGGCAGGGTTAGGTTAGGTTAGAACTTTACTGTGACCACAACAAGGTATGATCTCTCGACTAAATCATTATTAGTCTAATGAAGCATTAGTTTAAATAAAATTAGTGCAAATGAAAATTCGGTGAAATGATATTATTCCAACTAAATAATTATGCTAAATAAAATTCTACCAATTAAATATTCGGTCAAAAGAATAATTATGTGAAATGACTTTATTGTAACTGAAATTAGTTCAAGTGATATTCGACCAAACGTTGTTATACCAAACAAGGGAGAACCGAACTATACAGCCGATTGGAAAATGTTATGGGTTCGATTCCCTTGGAATAATGTCTAGTAAACTTTGTTTGTGTGTTTCAGGAATGGCCGTTGTGATTATGTTTTTTAACGTGTTTAAATTTAAAAAAAAAGGTCATTATAGGCTTGTTAATAAAATAGACAGATCAATAAATAAAATAAATACCAAAGTAAGAAATAGATAAGTAACCCTATATCTTTTAACATTATCATGTAACAGTATATCTGCATGTTTTTCTGTATATGTAAAATTACTAAATGTCAAGAAAATATATAAATAATGAATTCATTTATTAATATTAAAATGTTCACCAGTATCAATTTCCTTCAATTAAAATTAATTCAATTAGTTAGTAAATGTGCGCAATTAATCAAGTTATGCGTAGTTGCATGTAGGTAGGTAGGTATATTTGTCGTGTCGACTTATAACGTTTCTACAAGGAGTTGCTGATACAAGCGGCTTAAGGAAATGATAAAACATAATATAATGATGTAAAATATGTGCACAATATATAAATATGCGATTGGTTTCCTTTGTTAACTGTAAGTATATCGCACTATATTTAGGTTCCATTTATTAAAGTTATAATGAAAAATTGTCCTCATTCAAATGATGCATTACAAGATTTTATCATTTTAATTAGAAACATAGCTCCTTTTATGAAAACGGAAAAACCATTTATATATCGATACCTATATAAACATGTTTAGCTACAAAATCTTGCGAAAAATAACCTAATCTGTAAGTATATCAATTTAAATGACTGTATTAGTGGTTAAATGTACGCTAACAAACATGTTAATCAATTAGGTATTTGTTTGTGATTAAACTTTTGTAATGACTAAAATAATGATAAACACTTTTGTGTGTTGGGGAAATTGTTAAAGTGGAAAAGGACAATTTCAGTTACTAGTCTTTCGTAGACTGGGAATTCGTTATGTCCTGCCGCGAAAGTCGGGCAAGTTATCGCGATTAGATTAATGGAAAAACAGTGATAAATATGAAAAACGCACTGAATGAATATTCCCCCTACATGTAAAAACGCATAAGTGACACCACCTATGATAATGCAAGCGTGCATAGACCATGGGTCAGCCGTAGACTTGTTTGCTGCTTGAGTCGTATCAAAAACTGTTTATAAAGAGATGGTAACATCATGACAAAATCAATAGTTACGGTACAACCGATATCGATATGAACCTAACGCAAGCATTTATGAAGAGTGCCATACGAGTACCATGTCATAAAAAAACCAATAGTTGGTATCAAATGCTAAACGATTATCCCAATTTTAAAATCGCCCGTAAAATTTCATCAAAAACTACGCACTCTCAAAAAAAAATAGTTTCCAGCTATTCTCCCAACGACTGCATAAAACGTGCTCATTTCGATCGTTTCCAAATACAATAGTTATTAAAAACCCGTAGGTACTTACTAACGGAACAGGTATATTCTATACATACTGTGCTCTGTGTACTTACGTGTTTGTATTCGAATGTGAGGTACGTGTGTGTGTGTTAGGTGTACATGTGTGTGTGAGTGGACGGCGTCCAGGTTTCGAGGAGCACGGGAGAATGAGCCGACAGACTGCATTTTACAGAGCACTGCGATTATAGACACTGCATTATTTGTTTCGGAAAAATATTATTTTGGTTTTTTATGACTTTAGTTTTTTCTAAAATGAGCTGTAGGCAATTTATATGCATCTACCACGTAGTTTTTATGTGATATTTTTTTGTGAAATGTTTATTAATAACTCCAAAATCGTTTTTTGGTTTATTTGTATTCCTTCGCGTTAACTGACGATGTAAATTCCTTATCAAATAATGTAGGTACCTTAGCAACAGGATAATGTATGCGTTTTGTGTATTATGAATTAGGTGCTAACAAAACTTAAAGCCCCAAAGCCTTATAACGTCAATCAGTCTACTCTACCCACTAATTAATGGGCCTATTTAAAATGCCGCATCTGCATATTGTACGCTCTATGGAAAAAAGTTGGTCGGCATCGCACACATGCATAATACACACACAAGTAAAAGCGAGTAAACTAATACCAGGCCGGATTAATGCTTCAGTTAGTGAAAAAACTTTTTTTCAGACTGCGCCGTCCGGTACAGGGCCGCACTCGGACAGGGAAATTATGACACAATGAGTTTTTCTCGATATTGTTTAGATAGATCTTAGACAATATACTGTATAGACACAGCAGTACTAACAAAATGTATCGCTAAAAACGGTGTGAAATACGCCTCTTATAAGTGAGTAAGCTTATGTAAATATTGTTGTTTTTTAAACTTTCAATATATGCATGTTATGGCATGTAATGAATATATCAACTTGTAACTATTTTTTACGTTGCGTTGGACTGACACTTACTGCGTCTATAAAGTTTGTATATAGTCTACGAAATAGGTATAAACTTGAACAATCGCGTGTCAATGAAGTGTCCTTCATTAAACTACTTCAATTATATTATTGTAATATTTTGCTCGCAATTTTGAAATGCAATAATTATAGACAATTTAAACGTCTACCATGCGTAGTTACACTACACGTATTTTTCATTCTATCCATGTCTCAACGCATGCGGGTGGCAGACGATTATCTGCGCTACGAGCGGGCAACTTTCTCGCGAATGTTTGACGTTATCTTGCTAGTTGCTAAACCCAATAGGCCCACTATGTCACTAGCTAGCGGTGTTTTATAAGTACTTCCAAATTTAAATTTAGTTTTATAGCCAAAAATACTTAAAATATAAAGTAACTTAATTGAAGTGGCAATGACATGAGTAAAACTGAAGCGTAAGGAAAAAATATGATGGTCTTAATTTACGTATTTAGGCATTTATGCTTAATTAGGTAGTCATTGGATAATTAAATAACATTTACTACCCTGTTTAAACGTATGTAGTTATTTAATTAGTAATAATCTAATAACTACATGGCTTTACCTACACTGTTGAAATATTTTTGATGTGCCTACGTGATAATCGAAAATAATTGAGAGTGAATCATTAAATTCGCATGATTTATCCTCGCAATAAATGATTACACCGAGCATGTTTATACATATTCTCCAAATAACCACCTTAGGTATAATTTGCCATGTTATTTGATTTTTTCAACTGTTATAACTGGAGTTATACCGCATTTGTATTTTAACATTTAAGCTATTAGGTTGGCGAGTTCGGAAGTACTTCGAATTTTAAATCTTGTCACCCTATTATTTAATCTAACACCCAAGTATGCTCTACATGATGTGTATAATATACCTATTTAAGTAGGTACATAATTAAACACGATTATAAGTTTCAGTCCGGCCCTGTGCCCGACTCCCTCGCTGACCCGTCTGTCTTGTACCGTAGGCTTCAAAAGTTCAGCTCATTTGAGAGCTCGCCGAGATTTTATTACCCCCAACTACTCAGTTCGCTCTGGTATTAATTTTTTTTTGAAAAAGGAAGGGTTAAACGTACGCGTAGCCTTTTAAGGGTTACATAAAGCTGACCATTCACGGTAACTTGATCGTTGAATTAGTTCGTTAATTACAGTTGGGAGACAGTTTTCAAAAGTTTTTTTTCACTGTCATTTTATTATGATATTTCGTGGTATTCCGTTTGTGAATTTTTTGCATGTTTTTTATCAAAGTATTTTACTGACGTGTACTTTTGATGAGTGACAGTACAAACTATAGAAACATTTACTTGCATACCTATTATATTTGTGTCTGTTTACCATTTGTGCCCAAATTCCAATATAAGTGTCACCAAATGGTACGAGCTCTTGCTGAGACGAGTCTGATAAAGCTCTAATTAAGGATCCTGATCCATAATTAGAGCTCGTGGTCGTTCAGAGTATTCAGACAATAAAAGATATTCAATATCACATTCTTAGTACCGCAGTATCGAACTAAATATTATTTCATAAGCATCAACACGATATTAATATGGCGGGTGTGCCTAATGATAATTACTTTAATGTGACTAGATATAAACTTGCTTGCGTCGTTACTTACGTTATTTCCCCAGGGTGGCTATCATTGCCACTCTTCAAGATTTTACAACGATATTAACTGTGGTTGGCAGAAGTCATAATATTGTTAACAGAATGGCATAATCTTAATCTTTTATAGATTTATGGTGAAAATACTGGTACGTATTGAAAAATAGAATCGATTATTATTACTCTCGGTTATGGCAATCTTTACTGTGTGCCAAAGTTAATGATTAAAAAAAAACTAATTTGTCTACCAAAGTTCCGCGTCAACCAAATTCGAAATTCAAATATTTTCCCGCCTTATCCAGGAGCCCATTACATTTTTTTTAATATGCTTTTTTTTTGGTAAGTAGTACCTATTTCAAGAAGTAATTGATTGTACTTAATTACTAGTAATAGAAACATGAGTTATAATAAAACGAACTACATAATCCTCGTAAAAATAAGGGTAGGTACACACACCTTAATTAATTACGTCTTAGGGCGGGTCGCGACGACTTGTCGCACTTTCCTAATTTCCCATGTGTATACTGCCTACCACACTTTTTTACTATTCAATGCACATTCCTTACACCTTGATATAGCTTTTCGTATATTAATAGTTAAGTAAATACATTTAATTCTGATAAAATAATTTCACGGAGTTGAATGTGCTTTTTAGTGGAACATTATTTTCGAATTCGATAGTCTTTTTATCGATATCTATCGTCGAAATCGATAGTCTGTATCGATAGTCGAAATCAATAGAAGGGTGTTAGATGTTTTTATAACACTTGACATTTTTCAAGTTTTAATTCAAAAAGTTATCTTTATATACTTATTTTTTCGGGATTCATAAAAATAGGGCCTGTATATGGTTTATGGAGTATTCATAGCTATAAATAATACAGATTAATAACTGGTTTTTCTTATGTATGTGGAAATATCTTTATATACCTACTACAATTGTATCTTTGTTTTCCTGCCATTGATATGAGAAGAAACAATACATTTAATAAATAATAAGACTACGTATTAATAAGAACGTACAATTTTATCAAACTATTCTCCTACCTACTTACAATACAATAAAATACTGAAAACAGAGCCGTTATTAAATAATTGTTAAAAATACACTGCATTGGGAGCCTGTACTTGAAACGATACCGATATCGATATCTATCTATAGATATAGATAGGATATTAAAAAGAAACGCGAGAACTTTCGTTCAGGCAAGTCAATCTCATTCTTTTTTAAAGGCATATTATTTGTCCGATTAATGTGTTCTGAATTTAAATTTCGATTACAAAATATGTACTGTTATGACAATCATGGCAGCTAGTCTTGCTGTGCCAGATAAGAATGAACTGGTCGACTTCCGTTGGCCCCGATAGTGGCCACAGTACCTAAGGATACAATAAGGACAAAACAATGCTACAGATAATGTATATTAAACATCAACTAAGAAATATTAAACATCAATGTAGTTATGTATAATTATTTTATGGAAATATTCTGTTATAATCAATTGAAGTCACAAGTCTTAAACATTTGACAATGGAACGGAATTTCTATTTCGAATATCTGTCAATTGAAAAATATTTTTTTTTTAAATTTCGAACTACAAATTTCTTTTTTTATTAGCATAGACAATAAAAGTTCTATAGCATAACTAGATAAGTATCTACAAACTCATATTCTGTCCTCGTAAAATAATCGCGTGACTTTACCGCCCAAAAACTCATGTCATTATACTGTAAGGTGCAGAGGCTAATGAAAGAAGCGCCCGCTCCTTCGAGACCAAGCAAGGCGTGGACGACCTCGCATGACAAAACACCAGTTACTCATAGCAAAAATTCATATGTTTTTAATTTTTCGTTCCTATAATAGGAACTCAACATGAAAAAAAAAACTTCTAATTATAATCGTTGCTTCAAAACATAAACTATGATTAATATTATGGATTTTTTTATCAGTCAGACTATTAGAGTACGCGGTGATTGGCCCACTCAAGGGTGTAATAATTAAAAAGCTGCCCCACAAAAGACAAGATAAGGTCGGTTGTCGGAAGAAACCGGCACTTTTCTAATTACTCTCTCATTAGCTGATGGATGGTAGTACATTTTGTGTTACATTGGCCGTTTGCTTGCGTTCGCGGCTACTATGCGGTGAGCCATTTTCAAAGTATACGCTTTCTAATGGTCATGACAGTAAAGGAATTGGCCATGTTGCCAGGCTAAAAAATATAGGCTATAATTATACGTAATGGAGTATTATGCTCATCATAAAACTGTCTAAAATGTACGCGAATAAGTATCTATTAGATACCTACTTCATCAAATAAATCAATCAATTAGCCTATTGCAGTCTATTGGTGCAGATAAGACTCTCCCAATATGTGCTATATTTTATTTAGTGCTATTTTTTTATTCTAACAGGAAAATACATGAACAATAGCACTTAATAGCAGTAGAAGTTATTTGTAACATATGGATTGCTTTTCATCAGTAATTACGGGGAGACTAAGATGGTGGTTGTCTCATATGTATAATAGAAAGTTTAAAGTCTCTCCAAGTACCCGAAATTTATTTGACACTCGCACAGTGTCTAGAATTTATGCTCTCATCAGATATGAACAGTGTTGTACGACATGATGTTTTGAAGGTTATGTTAAACCCCCTTCTACACGACTCACTCCTTGATCGCAGCGATAAGTAAGACCGCGCCTTCGCGTGTTTTAATTATATTATTAACGACGATGGCTACGAAAGGCTAATATTTTATAATAGCCAACGTATCGCAATGATATGTAAATATAAGGCCGCACCCTACACCTATTACGTACGTCGTTGCGTGCGTGTGAACTTTAATTCGGAAGTAAAGACACGTTAGCGAGAATTTAGTACTAAGGCGTGACGTTCTTTTTCGCTTGTGTATATGGGGCTTTGACGAATTCTTATGCTAAATAAACTAGCCTACTAATGGGATTGGCGGCTGAGTGGCCGGGCGCTCCTAGCGACAATTTCCACAGAAGTAAAAACTTATTGCGTGTAATTAGCAGGTTTTGAAGGAAAACTACTCATAAGCTTCCTCGAAAGGGTCCTATTAATTACTGGAGGTGCTCGTATGAGCGTGGTGCGATATAAATGGCCGGCCACTTGGCGCCCTAGCATCGCCGGGCCTTATTAAAAATGTTAACACGTAAATTAGACTCTACACGGGAGCACTGTATTAGCCAACCAATTAAATTTTACAGTTTCCGTATACAATGGAGTGCGAGGCGACTGCAAGGCGGCGACTGAATTAGTGACACTAACTAGGCTCGTCTGAACACTCCCTTATGTCAAACTTCATTTTTTTACATGCTGCTGTTCACGGCATTTCTTTTTCCTTTGCCTGGTAATTTAGAGTTTATCAAAGCGTATAATGTTCCGATAAAATTGTA
The DNA here is from genome assembly GCA_914767945.1 of Eilema depressum. NCBI lineage: Eukaryota > Metazoa > Arthropoda > Insecta > Lepidoptera > Erebidae > Eilema > Eilema depressum. Next base: position 13,693,447 of record OU612031.1, read on the forward strand.
CACTTAAGTTTTTAATTACAATTTAAATATTGAAATAAATATAGCTTGAGCCAGTTAACGCGGTAAGTTAAATAGGCATGTGGAAATTGCGACGTAAGGCTGGCAACATTTCCGTATACCGAGCGTAAGAGTCCTTACAGGTAGAGGGATTAAAATCTCAGTTATAATATTTCGCGACCGATAATATTGCTGAAAAATTTATCCGTTGTTATTTTTTTTACTATTTATATCTAAATCGAGATAAATAATGTTATTATTACACTAAAATAAAATTTATAATGATTATTATAGTTATACAAAATAAATTATTCATACTTCAAATAAAATTAGTATTTATAAAAGACCTAACAGACATTTTATTGCTACACTTTACACTATGTCAAATTTACGCGGGAGGAAGTTCGCGCGGGCATGCACTATGCACGCTTATGTGTAAACCGCTTAAAAGGTTTTTTAGCTTGACTTGCGTAAGTGCACGCCCTCGTGCGACTAGTTGGATGTGTAAAAAGATTAATTGGAGTGTTGCCCGTGTTTCTAACAATTTACGACGCCTTCTCCGGCCCGGCCAGCCGCAGACCACTTCTGCGCAACTTAATTAAGTGAAATAACTTAAACGAGTCACCGTTGCTAATTAGTGCTATCGTCGCGCCCGCAACGGCTAATTCTACGAGTGACTCTTTGTTTACAAGCCCGCGCATTTCTTTGAGTTTGCGCGCCAAAAGAATTTGTCTTTGCATCGACTTTGAGCAAAGGATGTTTGTTTTGCCCCCCTCGGGAGAGTTTCTACGAAGACTTTTGTGTTTGTTTGAACTTTTCCAGCGTTATTGAATGAAGACAACCAGTGAATTTGTTTAGAAAAGTTGACGCGATGTACCTACCTATCTGCTTTTTTTTTTAAATACCATTAAAACCTACTTTTGAATAAAAAAAATGCAACGTCATAAATGTAAGGCAATTTATAAAAAAAATTGACATTAGGGCTACCGTTCTAATTTTAAAATAAATTGTTAGCTTATATTCTTGCAAGTTGTAAGTAATTTGCAGTGGGTTAACAGAGATAATAATGTCTGTTTTGAAGCTAAACACTAAAGGAAAATCTTAAAAGCAGCTTAGGAACGAGGCGTCTAAAAGACACAACGAGCTCTCACCAGTTAGAGCACTCACTCAAGGTGTCCTACACGTCAACAAGTGGCCGGTCTTGTATGGGGTTTAGAGAGATGTCTTCAAACGTCGAACAAGCTAAGAATTTTTTTTTTGGAACTTGGACGTCAATATTTTAAAATTAAACCTTATTTTTATTTGTTTTGCTAACATTTTATTGGTTTAGTGCCTCAACGTTTAAAATAAGATCTTGAAGTTTTTTAATACAGTCAAGTGTTTTGTTTTTATAATTTTATAATCTGTGTTAGTCATGCTGACTGAACAAATACAATACAAATTAATTCTAATTACTTTTTATCGAATCACATTTATTTATAACACTATCAAAACGTTTATTAATCAACTAGATTAGTTTGTTCCTATTAAATCTCATTAGAATTATTTTTACGATTACAAAATTGCTTATTTCAATGGGTGGGCCTGATTATGGTTAATTAAAAAAAACTCCCTTTAATCATTGTGAAGTTAAAGTTGACGATAGCCTTTTAGCACGCAGATAAGTTTAATTATGGTAAATCCGATAAAAATAATAATATTGCCATGTTAATTATTACAATAAAAATGTTCGTGTGAACATAAATAAAGTGACAGCTGTGAAAGAAGTATAAATAATACTCTATCAACTCTATGGGTGACTATCACTATCGATAAGTTGGAAAACGGACACAAGTATAGTGACTAATATTGCCTTAACGATTCAAGGCGGTTTTTAAATTTACCTAATCGATGTCCCTTTAAAAAAGCATTTGCCGGACACCTTAGTAATTGCGTTCCGTGTAGAACTACCCCTCACCCTTTCAGTCCTTTCAGAGATGTTTATCGCGAAGGAAATGGCCGTTTTCCGTTGTCCACAATGCAACCATTAAGGGGACAATGCTAATGGACTAAGTTGTACTAAGTCGTGGAAGGAAGATTTCCACGTGTTTTGATTTTAGAGATAATGTTTGTTTGTCGTTGCGTTCGATAATTTAAAAAAAAAGTGACATAACCTTAAAAATTTGCGCGCGAAAAATATTTTCCGAAAATAAAAGTTATTGTAAAATGTTCTGTATAGAAGTGTTGTATGTTTTATCAAAGCTTTCACTCAGTTACGTTTTATCTATTTAGATAATGATAATACAAGCAAGTTTGAGATAGCGATAGAAAGCTTTAATATGAAAGTCGATATATCAACATCGTTCAAGTGTTTGTACACATAGCGACACCGGGCGTATTCTGCGAGCGGCGTACAACCAATACAATATTAAAACGATATGAAATCGATCGTATGGCATTGAATAAGAGTGTTGTAAGCAAATTGGAGTGTCTATTACAGTTCTATAATTGCTTTTTATGGGCCATTATGTACCTACAACATGTTATTTTCATTTTTACTTCTAGAGTTTATTGCAAGAAATTGTGTCAAAATTCGGTGAATATTTTTATACATTTGTTTTACCCTTACTTTACTTAACGTAAGTGACTAATTTATTATCTTATTCTAAATTTAGATTATTTTTTCAGTCTAACCCGACTCCTCTGTTTGTAAAGGCTGTGTGTAGGTAGGTACCAATAACAGAGAGGCTTTAAAAACATTGACTATTCATTTATCAATCGCAAATATTTCGCTGGATCTAACAGGCAGATAAAACGTAGAGCTTAAACTATTTCGCGTGTACACATATTACAAGATTCGATAAAAACGTGTACGATATGCGTTATCGATAGATATCGAATCGAATGTATCGGAATAATCAGCAAGCGTAAAAGAAGGGGGAAGGTGTTTATCATAGAAACACGCAGCTTATGGCAGGTGCCTCTTATCAATGGACTTAGATAACGTGAAAAATTAGTCGAGTAGAAATCAATACTGGGGCGGATTTTTCCGTTACTTGTAGCAAGCAACGTGATCGACGATATTACTCTTTGCGTATGAAAATTTTCGACATGATTCTCAATGGACAGATTTTTTTAAAGCTCTAGTGCTAGAGAAAAAAGTATTAATAGATTATGTACCTACCTTTTTTCAATTATTGCTTAAGGTACTTATAGTTAAAGTAAGTAGGTACTATATAATTTCAAGAATTTTAACAGATCTTATGTTTAAATTAATTATAGGTACGGATGTTAATTTAGCAGAAAAGTACGATATTACGGTTAAAAAGTGGTGATGAGGAAAATACTTTGAAAAATTGATTCAGTTTTAGATACCAGTACTTTATCGAAAATGTAGAAAAATATCAAGAGCTTTCTGGAAATTCATAGCCCGCTCTTAATGTTTAACTGATAGCAACTTAGAGAAAATAATTAATAAAATTGTTTTATCGATTGCACTCAAATTAATAGTATTTATCGATACAATATTGGTAAATATGACAGGTCTGTTATTCCCTATACCTTTTTACTTTTTCCCCTATTCCTCTTACCTATATTATTATCTTCCCCCTTGTCTAGGAAGTGTTTTGATTTTTCTAGAATGTTATTTTGTAATATTAGGTTATTAGCTCAATTGAAGGGCATGTTCCCCCATGCCTAATTCTTTATTATAAATTCTGCTTGTTGTTTATGCCTAATAAGCTATTTAAAAAGAAAACAACCTCATTACAGTGTTACCTGCATTCTTATTTCTTCAAAACGATTTATTGAATAATTATTTAAGTAAGTACGTTTTGATTTTATTGAATAAAAATTCGTTAAATATGTCGTCAAAGTAAACGATTCTAAATTGTTTATTTGTTTATGGTGGTTGTCGTTCGACATTTAGTTAAGGGTGCCACCCCAACTGTGAATATTTGATAATTAGGAAATAGTGAATTCAAAACCCTTTACTGTAAAGGAAGATGTTGGAAATTGCTATTAATCGCTTTTACCCTATTATGAGGGTTTAATAGATTTATATAAGACGCGATTGAGAATCTAAAATAATCGATAAAGTATTTTAAACCTTTTAAGAGATGGCTACATACAGTTTATAAAAATAATATATTGAAAAAAAAAATAGTACCAACATAATGATAGGCAACTTTTGGCGTGCATCGATATTTAAAAATAAAATCTTACTATAAACTAGTTACTGAGTATAGTGACAATAATGTAGGTACTATTATTAGTACCTATCAGTAACAGGTATTAGGTACTAGATATTAATATTATATTAATATCAGATATCTAATTTAATGTTTACTGAAAACTTTCCTCATAAAGTTGAAAATAACAATAGGTCAATATAACTTTAGTTAATTATACAGTTTAGATGAAGTAAAACGGTAAATTATATACCTTACTGTAAATAGGGATGTATTATGATTATTAAATATGTAGGTAAATGGACAAACGGTCATTTAATTTTATCTTCCCGTGTTTATTTACTATTGAATTTATTATCAGACTTGTTTTTCGCCCTAAATGAGTACACATTATCTAAAACGTATTTACCGCATTGTTATGTAACCGTTTAAATGCTAAGCTCTACTGCGAATTCTTTAATCAATTCAATATTATCATTTATTTATTTATTATCCGAACCAGCATAATAAATAGGTATATTTTATGGAATAACAAACTTAGTGGTTAATGAAACAACTTTATCTTCCTAATATTTGCACAAAAACATCCTTAGTATTGTATTCTTTAAATACTAGGTATATGTATCTTTTATAGTAATATTTAATTTTGATTAGTAGCTGGTATACCACACTAACTCTATCTGTTATTCCATATAACAACAGATTATTTTTTTAAATTAGGAACGGTCTTGGCTGTTGTTATAAAATGTTTATGAAAAAATTAAATGGAATTCTGCAACCGCATAAACTGATTTTGGTTTAAATGGCGTTCAGTATGACGGGGTGAATAGAAATTGCCGGGTGAATAGAACTAGATAAATTTTGCAGTGTAAAGATGTGCAAAATTGTCATAAATCAAGGTAGAGCTACTTGATATTCAGTAAAATTAATTATTGAAAATTTTCTGATTAACATTTTTTTGCATTGTACACGTCAATTGAATTCGCCTCGCCTGATAAGCTGGAGGCAAAGTCTCGGAAAAGAGGGTCACCATTTTTATTCATCCTTTAATTTTTATTCACCCTTACCCTCTTTATACCGATACATTGATAGCTCAATCGAAATTACCAACGTACTTTACAAATAAATGTCAGTACAGTGAAATTATTTCATAATTAAAAAATAAAAACTAGAGTAAAACTATGATAGAATTAAAAAGTATAAAATAGTGTTGTGAACTTACCGGAAGTTAGAGAACCACTTGACAAGTTGTGCCGTGTTATTCTTGTTGAACTTGATATCTGGGAAGTACATCTTGAGGACGGCCGAGCTGGGGTACCGCACCCAGAAGAACATCAGCTTTGCCTTGCGTAGGTGCATCGGCGTCAGTGTTGAGGAGTGCAACGGAGTTAAGGGCAAATTGGATACAGATTACAGAAGTACACAGTCAATAAAAGTAATGGGAATCTGGGTTAAAGGAACCTATGGACTGGAGACTTGGTCCAGTGAACAGTTTCCTTTTAGGCAAGCTTGTATCATCATAGACTGCTAAATCACTTATTACGAGTAGAAGGCGAGATAGTGGTCAAAATAGAGCATATCAATTTTCAAAAAAATGTTGTACAGACTTTGGAAAAATTACGGGGCAATAAAGTTGGACATATTTACATAATTCGAGTCTGATGACCTATAATGCTTTCTTAATTAGTGAGTATAATAGGGTATCAATAGCCCTCAAGATACTCTGTTTAAAGATATATAAAATCTGATTAGATCGTGAACACAACACGAAGCACCACAAATACTTAATCCGTTTGCATTTTCTAATCTTATAACGTGCCTTAGCCACTGTCTGCTCTTCATACCTACGTATCTACTTATATCAACTGTGATTTTAATTTTATTATGTTGGTATGAATATTTAAAAAAAAAGTCTTTGATTACAGTGTTAACAAGAAGTGAGGAGAGAATTGTTTTCGAATTCAGAACTCTGTTTGAAATTATGTAAGTGTTGATGGATTTTTGCAATTATTTTAAAACTTGTTTATTTCAACATTGCGGTATGATTGCAAGGAATATCTAGTGAATAGAAATATAACCACTTCGTAATTATGCGATGGGCCTGGGATCGTGGAAAACGCAGAAACCACATCATTTGTGAGGCTTCCACACTCGTAATACCTAACCAGTAAGTAGGAAGTAGGCGGCGGCAGTCGTAAGGTTAAACACTACAGAAATAAGATATGAGTGGGCGTTTTGCGGTGAAGGATTTGTAGACTAAGCTCAGATTTCAACGTCGAAGTTGACCTCGATTTAATAATCTCTGTGAAGGTAATATTAGTAGTAGTTTTCTATTTGAAAAGGATATAGTAGGCTGAACTCCGTCGTAAGGCAGATCCGTGGAGTTGCAGTCCGAATGCGGGTCCTGTGCGTCCATGTGTGGGTGGTGCTGCGGGCCAGCATGGTGGCCTACGCTCGGGTGATGGTGGCGTAGGTAGTCCGGCGAGGCGTGGTGCGCAGCCGCTAGCAGTGCGGGGTGCAGCAGCGCTGGCGCGTGAGGCAAAGGCGGAGATTCCCGCTCGGGCACCGCCGGAGGTGACCGCGCTAAACCCGCCCCGAAAAAAGGAGAATACGGCGAGAACACTTGGCTCTCGTGGAGTGACGGATTTGGAATCGCTACCGTCGTCGACAGCCCCGTGAGCCCCGTGAAGGGCCTCGGTGAAGGTGACTCGGGAAATTTACTCTCCGGTGAGTGTCCCACACCCTCTCCGCCTAGGATCCGGCTGACCGTGCGAGGTGTTATTCTCGTGTCCGTCACCTTATGCCGCTTCTTCTTCGGTGTGGATACCAGGTTGAGGGCCTCATTCTGCTCGCAGTTCGGCTCTCGGTCGAAGTGTCCATTCATGTGGCCGTAGAGGGGTGCAAGTGGTTTCGGCGGGGCCTGGAACATGCCTGTTGGAGGTCGTATGTGAGCACCGTGGCCAGGCCCGCTCGCCTCGGCGTGCAGCGGAAACGTTGCACCGCCCGGCGCGCGGGGGCCATTCAGCTGAGGCATCAGCATTGGATTATGTGACATAAATGACGGGACGCCGTTTGGCGCACTTGGGTGATGGACGGGTTGATTACCTGACATCTGCATCGACGGTCTCTCTGGTTGCTTTAGGTTCGGTGACTTTCTCTCGGCGAGTATCCTTTGGGCCCTCATAAAGTCCATGTTGAGTTTATCGACCGCTGCTGCCGCTATTTCAGACTGCTTTCCCATATAACGTCGTTGATGCACGAAGCGTGTCACGATGGAGTCTATTAGGCTCGCAAGCGATGCAGTGATTTCATTTTTAAGCACCTCTGCCAGTCCTTCGAGATCAGCTCCAGTGACGGGTCCCACAGAGCCCGTATTACTTCGGAGGGCATCAAGTCGTTCAGCCAACTCCGACGATTGTGGAGGCTTTGGCGTTTGACCCATCTGTCGTTGTTGCGGTGAATGTTGGTTCGACTGTGGCTTTTGTTGTTGACTATTCTGTTGTTGTTGCTGCTGCTGCTCAGCAGCTTCTTTCATACGAGCCTCCTGCTCTAGGAACAATTTTTGACTTACATTTAGGTACATGGCTGCTGCATTGTTGAGGTGTTGGTGCGGATGTGGTGGGTGCATGTGGTCACCCGGTTGTAAGTGTGGGAGCATCGGTAGTGAACCGTTGAGCCCAGGCACAGGTAGGTGTGGGTGACCCACCGCGTGCGCATGCATCTTAGACGTCATCATCTTGTGCATCACTTGCGTAAGCATGTTCGGCGCAACACTATTTGGTATAGGCGGGGGCACTTCCTTAGCTGGTGACGCGGGCTCCGACTTAGGTACTGGGTCCTCTGTCTGTTCTACATCACTAGAAGCACCATCGTTATCGATTGTCTCTGACTCCTGTCCCATTCGATTACACAATTGCACGTATTTTTCTTGCATTTCCGCTAGTTGCTCTTGCATAGTTCTAAGTTGTGACTTCAGAGCGTTTTTCTCTACTAATTTACGTTCAATAGGGGGCCGCTCACCGTCATCCTCGGAGTCGTCCGACACTGTCTGTGCACTGCTGCCGTGGCTGGTCCCATAGCGCTCCGCAGCTCCGTCGTGTTGCTGCGGATGGTATAATTTCCTTTTCTTGCAGCCATTCACTTGTGGTTGTTGTGGTGCGGGACTGGAACGCATAGTCGACACTATATTTTCCACACGGGCACGTTTCACATCGAGTGGTCGCGGGGAGGAACGTTGAGCGTCACTATCACGGTCTTCAGGTTCAGATTTAGGCGCTAGAAGTGCGTCAGATCCATTGGACTGATGTGTCATGGGCGGAGGAGTGCGTGACTCGCCAGCGCTATCGAGCGCCAGCAATGCGTCGTCCAGGTCTGGACGAGAGTCTCGCGACAGCGGCCGCTCCAGAGACATCTTAGAGTCCTTGGGTTCGTCGTTGTTATTATTGGCGAGCACATTATTGTTGTCCGGTGAGAGGCGGAGGAGCTCCTTCTTGCGGCTCTGCAACATATCGCGCAGCACTCGGTGCGCTATGTCGCCACCGGACGCCTCATCACCGGTGTCTTCATGCTTGGGTGCACGCCCAAGCAGTTCGTTGATCATCTCGGCCGGAGGATAGCCCGGTCCGAAGAGGCCGAAGTGTTGGCGGCCCTCGAAGATGGCGCCGTAAAGTCCGCCACTCATGAGTGCGGCGCGCGCGGGCGCGAGTCCGTTCGTCGTGAGAGTCGAGTAAGAATTGCGCGGCTCACCGGCGTCCACGCGCTGTCTGGCACGTTTCTGTTTCCTTAGCAGTTTATCCGAGTAGGGCGCGTGTGAGTCTGCCTCCTCCTCCGATGACATCATAGGCGAAACGCGCCGGGATTGGCCGAGCGGGCGGCGGGTAGAGCCCCACCGCGCTACTTGCGCCGCATCGCCCGCTCTGGAACAAGGAGGGGAGCGTCACGGCGAGCACACCTGCTCGCGCGCTGCGGCGCGGGCGCGTGCGCTCGGGCCGATGTATTACTTACAAGTCGACGCATTATGATTCTCATCATAATACAATACATTACAATACAACGAACCATTCCAATTTTACTAGCAACTTTCTTGTTCTTAAGAAAAAAAATATGAAACATTTCATTTTAAAAGTGAAGTAACATTGGAACCAACCAGTCTATTTTTGTACTTTATTAGAATACCTGTCTAGATTCTTATCAAGAAATCGATCACCTATTATTTGACGGCCAGATATTGATACGCGGTCTATAAAAGTTATACTATCATACTAACATCAGGATAATTTCTCATAATGATCAGTCGTAAAACAAAAGCACATATTGTTACAAAGTATAAGGAAAACATGATTGACTGATAAAACATGTCAGTATTGACAGACTTAATAATAGGCGTACCTAATTCATGGTGATCTAAAATAAGTGGACAACATAAATATTAATTGTTTTTTTACTATAAAAAGTTTAGTAATTCGTTGTCTATGATTTAAAAAATAGAGAGGCTATAGACAATATCCATAGACTAGGTAGGTAGATAGATTGTTATGTTGGTATCAAAATACCGTATCGTGTGGACATGACGGCAGCAGCATTAATTTCTTTTGAAGCGTGATTCCTCATTCAAAGTACAATGAAACTAAAATATCAGAAATTATTCTGTGAGACACGATTTTGACTGTATCCATTGTTGATACGACACGCGTTTGTCAATTTTTTTAAACGAAATAAATCAAATCATTATCAGACAATCACAGTTTGAATTGTCCTTCTTCCTTTTCCAATTAGTTTTCAGAACTGTCTTATAAGATTTTTCTGTAAGAATTTTTGAATTTTTCAAGGTATTTATTTTCGATAATTATTATTGTAACATCTGGTAGGTAGTTTGTCATATTATAAGTCCCCTAAGCAAGAAATAAAAATTAAAAAAAATGTAGGTATAATATGTAATTGCTTGAATCTAATCTTAATCTTATGTACCGAAATCTTATCAAAATTTTGAAATTTTTAACATGTTGTAGGTTAGAGTCTTCTGGTGTTTTTGTGATCTCTTTTACTTTAAGGAATACTTTTAGTCACTATCAGAAGTTGTTGAACACTTGAGACTAACGATCTTTGTATTGAAATACATATTTTCCGAGGACAAATTTAACATTTTTTCATATTTTTATTGATAATTTTATAAGCCAAGTAATTTGGTTATTATCGATCACCTTCGTCGGTAACTTAGCCTGTATGACGTATGACGTATATTATGACGACTGTATGTAGAAGTAACCAACCGAGAAAGAATGAGAAGAAGGATCTACAGATCCTCACCAGTTCCAAGATCGCTAAAAATTTTCTAAGACATTTCCATCATAATTAGACCTACACATTTTCTGGTATGTAAAGTGTATGGGGGGTCTATTGTGGCTGGATGGGAGGTACATCCGGCGGCAATTTGCTCACACAATGAGATGGTATCAATGGCGGATGACTTCCGATGGTGGCGTGTCCACTTGCGACCGGCGTCACGGCTCGCGGCCTGCTTGTGTGGCTGCTAGACTGGGCCATAAGGATTAGGAACAACTGGCTGGTTATTTGAATTTTTGAATTAGGAATTTAGTTTTGGGAAAAAAATATTGTTTTTTTTATTCAGACAAATATTTTTTATAGTTTTGCAGTTATAAATTTCCAAACTGGTAGGTAAACGTATGCTTATTTGGGGAAATGTGGATGTGATTCCTCCACATTATGGTTCTCAGTTCGGTCATTTTTGATCCCACGTAAATAATAGTGGCCTAAAATGTATGCTGTAACTAAGAATTTTCTTGAAGAAAATCCTTTTAACATTAAATTAATTTAATTTAATTTAACACTTTACCCAACCCGGAAATTTAACTCAGGATCAGATTTTATTAAATGTATTACGTTTCTCGTCATGACGATACTATTAGGTATGTGATCATAAAACGTTTCTTGCCATCTAATTTAAAAAAAAAAACAATAATAATTTTCCATTAAAATTCCAACAAAAAATTGCCAATTTTCCAAAAAGTCTATATTCAATTATTACCTATCATTCCGTTACCTACATCTCGACGTCGCACACACGGACAGCTTTTTATGTGTTTTCCTATACAGAACACAGTTCCAATTAGACTGTACATAATGTACTTAGATTATATAGAACGTGTATTGTGTTCGTACACAGTGAACCGAAGTAGATACTAGTTAGTTAAGGTCTTTGTAAAATATATGATGATGTTTTTTTAAATGTTCAGCTATTATTGAACAACATGATTTAAAAAAAAATAGTAGGTATGTCTAACAACGTCTGAATGTCATTACTTTAGAATTAAATATAATTTAAATTAAGAATAACATGACGAAGACAATGGACTACCCGGTTTCTTATAAGAAAATCGTATACGATTATCTTAAACTTAATAATTGGTTGCCTATTGACCATGGATCATCTTCAACCAATGAGCGTACAGTATTTAGTGTGTAAAGTTGACATGAACTGAACAAACGTACAGTACCTACCTATGGGATTCTTCAAGAAGGGCATTAGAAGGTTTCTTCAGGGCAGTACGAGTGTAACGCCCTTGGTGTTGCATACGTCCATAGGCCACGGTAACTACTTTTCATCAGGTGGGCCGTGTGCCACTGTGTGCTTGTCTGCCACTAAGTGTTATGAAAAATCGACAAACCGGAGGTTGGTGTGAATTTCAGAGCCGATTTGACCAGGAAAAGCACTTAATATTAGACTTAAGAATTTTATATGAGAATATCGATGGCTTACTAACGTAAGTTGACTTTTCTAAAAGATAGGGCAATAGGGTTTCCCCTTAGTACCTACATGGCACAGAAAACCATAGTTGACGAAATGTGTACCTATCTAATTATTTTACTCTTACGAAAATATTCAGTATGAAAAATAAATTAAGGAAATAATTTTAGCACCACTCTTACATTTAAATAATAACAACATCCTGTACTTACCCTATGTCATCCACATATGCAGGTAAGTAGGTATGTCAGAAACGTCCACCATTACTGACTTTGGTCATTGTACTATGGTAATTTGCGCTCATTTTGGTACGTTTTCCATACAAGAGATTGCGAGATGTGTACGGTCAACCACGCAAGTTCTATATCAACATTCATTACGATTTTGAACCATATGCCTTAGGAATTAAAGGTGTTTTTTGAGTGTTGATAGTATGTGAGTCGGTGGACCATCTCGAAATGGTTCCGGTACTTCCTGTTCTTTATAATTGTTTTATTTTGTGAACAGGTCGATATACTTTGGTGGGAAGATATAATAGCTAGGTTTTGTTGCGAAATTTTTTGAATAATATTTTTTTTTAACAATAGAATGGACTTCAAATAATACGGTTGAAGTGATGTGCCAGTGTGTGAAGTGTTGGAAAATTCTAATTCCGATGTGGACTGAGATTCTGGCGACCCTAGATAGAAAGTGTCAGAAGTACTCGTAGTGAAAATGCACTTTTCAAATATTTATTAGCTGTTGTTTGTCCCAAAATAATAGAAACAAATAAATAAACGAAACTAAAACCCGACCAAAAATGCTTTAAAAAGCGAATAACCACCTTATGCCACTTTTCCCTAGAATGTCTTGTAAGTTTTGCGTTGACAAATCATTCAAGCAGGACAAGTGATTATTTCGTTTTCAATAGATTAATATAGGCATAAGTACAATGGCAATACATATAAGTATTTTTTACGTTATTACATCCTACTAATATTATAAATGTGAAAGTTTGTGAGAATGGATGTGTGGATGTGTGGATGTTTGTTACTCTTTCACGCATAAACGGCGGGATCAGAATTCCACGCGGGCGGAGCCGCGGGCAACAGCTAGTAATATATATTATAATTAAATTTTCAGCTGCATGTGAAAATAATACAATAATTGTTTGCCCCATATTCCCAAACGATGCTACGCTTGGGCTAAAACAATTTCGGTAATAATTAATCTCATGAATAGGCAATGAGATGTCAAATTGTGATCGGTTATGAGGGTTTTTTACATGTGACGACATTTCGGTTTGTGCACACTTTTGTTAACAGGCGTCCAAAAAAGGCGCGCAAAAAGTAGACTTTTTTTGTTTATGGTTAGGTTTTCGAAACTAAAGTAGGTATCCTAACCAGTATTATAAGTGTGAAAGTATTTATTTATTTATATTACTTACAGAAAGTGAAAGGGGTTTAATCTAGAATTTAAAACTCTAAAACTATGAGTATTAAAATATTTTTGGGTTTATTGGACGAATTTTTTTTTTTTTTTTTTTTTTTTTTATATAGGACACGTCAATTTGACTTTGCCTCGCCTGATGGTAAGCTAAAGGCAAAGTCTCTGAAAAGAGGGTCACCATTACAGACATGTACCATGTTACAATGGTGGCACTCAGCTTGACGGCCTCATCAGATGCTTTTTCACGCCCCGCTTAAAGGACCCGGGACTATAGGAGGAGGGAAACACGTGAGCTGGTAAGGAATTTCAAGTCTTAATAGTGCGGCAGAAGAAGGAGTCGCCGAATCGCTTGGTTCTTGATGGAATATTTTGCACCGTATGCGGGTGGCATCTGAGTCCTGCACGTGTTGTCCTATATAGGAAAGGAGAGGGTGGGATTACTTGGAAGAGCTCATCAGAACATTCACCATGGTAGAGACGGTAAAATACCGCCAAAGATGCCACATCTCTACGCAACTGCAAAGGCTCAAGGGTGTAAGTGATCTCAGGATTCCCAATAATGCGGACCGCACGTCGCTGCAACCTGTCGAGAGCATCTAGTAAGTACTTTGCGGAGCCATCCCAGAGATGCTTTACCTATAGCAGACTAATACCACAGAACAGAATAATAGTACTAGTGTACTAATACTAATAATAATCTTAACCCTTTAATGCGTTTAGTACAATCTTTGATAATAAGCCAGTGTTTCTTAGTCGTGTGGTGTAAACAGGGTGCAAGTATGCAGTGAGACCTGTTGATATCCATCCACTACGCACGGCAGGGGCACAATAGTGTTGGACGCACCCAGGTAAAACGTCAACGGTATCGATGGTAAAAATTACATAATGAAAACTGTATGTAGGCTGATTTTACTGGTGTAATATAAGTACGTAAAAACTAGGTTTTTAATTCGATTTATTTAGTGTAAAAATGAATAAAACTTAGTGTTTATTACACTCATGCCGATATATTAAAAGACTGATGAGTCGTTAATTGGAAAAAAAGGTAATGTAAAATATTTTTTTGGCAACAGAAAAATCCTAAGTAAAATTAAGTAAATCTAGACAAATATTATAAAAGCGAAAGTGATTTTATCAATTCGTTGACTCGATTTTGTTAAGTTAGATGGTACCTAGTCTCTCCCGTTAGGGTCATGATTAGACAAATCAAGAGACAAACAAACAAGTAACAAGAGATGAAACCCAGGTCACAAAGTATTTATGTAAATTTTTAATGCAACCGTGGTAGTAAAACTTATTCACCACAATGTTATTACAATTAGTCATCGTGGTGAATAATTTTACTAACACAAAAAAATCACCTCACGATAAAATAACTGCAGCTGTAACTTCTTCAGTGGATAAAATAATTAATGTAACTTCCCATAATAATATATTTATCGATAGGGGTACATCACTAGTGTTTCAACCCGGGCGTGCTTAATTTGGCGTGACCCGGCAACGTCTAATTTTTACGGAAACATTTATTTTCCTTTCCACACTCTTTATGAGAACTGAAAACGATTCCTGAATGTTTTGTATTAGATAATCAATGTACCTAGACTTCAAAACATGTATGTAATGTTTTCTATGCCTAGGTATTTTTTTATACCACATAGGTGGCAGAAAAGTACACGGCCCACCTGATGGGAAGTGGTCACCGTGGTCCATGGACGTATGCAACACCAGGGGCGTCACACTCACGCTGCCGACCCTGAAGAAACCTTCAAATGTCCTTCTTGAGGAGGAGTTCATTTCACAGCTTGAGTGTGCGTGGGATGAAGTTCCTTTCATACCGCACAGTGCGCACCGTTTCCGGACGCAATGTGTGAGGATGATTTCCCTGCTTTGTGGCGAGAGGTGCGATGATAGAATGTAGCTGTAGGCATCATGTCAAACAGTTCTTCTGAGCACAAACCTAGGTATACTAGATATACCTAGACTGTGTAGAGCTAAAATTGTGTCGCGTTTTGAGAACATCAGAGTCTATATTATGAGTGAATGAATTTTGGTCGGTTTGCCGCTGTAGCATAGCTGTAGAGTGTAGAGCATGCGAGTGCTATGCAAGAAGCTCGGGTTCGATTCCCGCCTAGTTCAAATATTTGTATGCATGAATATGGATATATATTTGTGTTAGCCTGGGTGTTTCTATGTATTTTACTGTATATAATGTATATACTTATTTAGCAAAAAATTATCTAAGTACATGTTGTCCAATGGAAGTGTTTACCCTACACCTACCCTTCTCGTGTGTATATTTCGTATATTTTTTTTAAAATTAGCATTACCACAAAAATTACATAGGTTGTACAAATGTACACGTCCTACACTTAGTACTGTGTGTTAAAAAATAATTGTCCAATGTGGGGGTCGAATCCACAACACTCGTTACGACGACAGTTGGCCAGGACCACTTATTCCATTATGCCATCCGTACAATCGTTATATTTAGAGTATCTCGTACATTACCGGCCGCCTGCGATTTCGTACGTGTGGAGTTCGTTTTACCTACCTCTACGGGGAGGGGTGGCGTTTCGTAAAATCCATCCTTAGCGGATGTCTACACCCTATAAGGAACCTACCTGCCACTAACTGCCCTATCCCAGTTGCCTTCTACGACACTCATGGGAAGAAATGGGGTGGTCCTACTCTACTCTACCGGGTACCAACAATTCCTTATATGTAATAGAGTAAAAAACCGTGAGAACCCAGTTTAGTTAGAAACTAATTAAGTATACCAATACAGTGTTAAACATTTTTATTATAACAACAAGTATTTTAAAATTTAAAATATCAATTAAATTCTTATCAAAAATAAAACATAAACAACATCGGAGAACTTCTTATCAAAAACATATTAATGAAGGAACAAAATTTCCTTATGGCGAACTATAAAAATAATATATTTCCGATAAGATCGTGGGCCATATGGCACAGTGTACGTGGGTTGTATGGGAATGTGTGGGAACACTTTCTACCCTTCACAATTACCCATTATCTGTCTTTGTTCACCTTATTTCGCTTGTGACTTATGGTCATTTGACCATATGCGTGCTGTCACGCAACGTTGGAAACAAGGAAGTTCGGTTTCGTTATAAATAATAATAGATTATTATTGAGTATGTAGAATTGTAATTTTTAATTGGGAAAAGTCAATATGTGTACTAGACTAGGCTTGGGAACGTGAGAATATTGTATTTGACAAGATTCGGGTGCCAAGAGAGCTAGCGCGAAAGAGGTGGCCCCGGGTCGGCCGGGGTACAAGGGATTTGTTTCAGACAATCTCACCTCTGGCAACCAACGACGCACAGACGGCTTGGGTTCTTAGTCGGTTCAAGTCCGACATAACATCCCCTGCCGGCTCCGAATTACTTTACTACTGATTGATGGACAATGCACTAGCAAAAGTTTTCTTCTTGGGGTTGGGGGTCACATGGCTGTCCGTAAAAGGCGTAAAGCAAATGAGATGAGTAGTTGCGAAGACTTCAAAGTGCAGGCTTTAAACGCATCATCAAGAAATAGTCCGATTAAAATAGGCTAGCTTTAGTTTTGTATCTCTATCTCTTTTTGTACCTAAGTATTATTATAAACCCAGAATAAATAATAGTACTGACGTAGGTAGTTAAGCTTTGCTGCAGTCAATAAAAATGCCAAAATTTAGTTTTTCCCCAACTTTTATACACAGGACAACGCGTGTAGGACTTAAGACTCTCCTTTCTAAGACTGCCTTCAGCTTAACACCAGGCGAGCTGAAGTCAAATTGACGTGTCCTATATACAAAAAAAAAACTTTGACTAATGTTTTCCTGAAATTTTCAATAGCGATTATGGTCGATTCCTGACCAATGTGCGAGTTACTAGTTATAAAACGTCCTTGAACAACCAACTCAACGATTAAAATTTCTACATTACCTACATTATAACTTCCTTATCTAGTTACATAGAACTGTTCACGGACGTACAGACATGTAGATAATTACTAGTAAATACTGACAAATCACAAGCAACACGCGAGACCGACCCATTTCATACTCATATGTGTCATTTTCAGCCTTCGCTGACATATTTCTCTGGCGAAATTAAGGCTAATTATTTTAACAGTAAGTTATTATGACTTAGTTTGTGCTAATGTTTACGGACAAACATACAGTTCTATGTTCATTTTCGAGCTCGAAAATACCGCAGTGGAATTTGTTACGCCGTTTCTTCTCTCTTCTTGTAGGAAGCGGTGGTAAGCTTAGGTTAAGTAGAATTGACGTCAATAGGTAAGTTATAACTGTTTTAAGTGAATTAAGAGAATGGAATGTTTTTTTTCCTTTTTTTTTATGGAGGACACTTCAATTTGATTTCACCTCGCTTGATGGTAAGCTAGACTCTCGGTTTCGCTTATTCTTTCTCGTCCTTTTGAGTTCACTTATAGGGCTTTTATGGGAGTGACTGCCATCTGACCAAAGACTGCGCCAGAGCCTTATCTGAATCAAGTAGGTGTACTGGATTGCAATTGAGATTGGCTGTGCTTTAATCATTTGTTTATACTACTTAGGTCGTAGACAAGCACACGGCCAACATGATGGAGAGTGGTCACCGTGGCCTATAGGCGAGTGTAACACCAGGGGAGTAACACTCGTGTTGCCGACTCTGTAAGAACAGAGAGATTCTGTGCCGTCAACGCAAAAGATAAGTAGGACAAATCTTCCCACTGATAGCACAAAACCTCTTCAGTGAGCTCTGGCTACTCACCGAGACCTTAAAAACACTATCCCACATAACATTTATGAATAATTTTATTCAAAAACTCATTGATGCTCGGTACGGAAGTAGTCTATTAACAATAATATGAGTTCTTTGCGGTTTGATGTTATAAATAAATATTGTTTTGTAATTGTTTAGTTATTCTCAAAAAGTGTATGTAAGCGACTGGATGTCACAATAATAGGACTTCATTATCATCATAATAGTAGTACTATATCTATCTATTCCCACAGAATATAAAACCAAGGGAAAGAGTTTTTATATCCTGTTTATATGGAAATTAATGTCACCTAACTCAAATGTTTTACTGTAGACATTTTTTCATCTTATTTAACTCGCAGTATTATTAATTACCTCAGAATTCTCTGATACAGAAATGAAACTCATGCAAAGAGAATGAAAAGACACTCAAAACTGTCTTGTCTCGAAAATTTCTAAGTTGCTTACCAATATAACATTTCATATCCTCAGTACATCTCTTAGCTCTTGGAAATACACAGTTTTCCTACTCACGTCTTCCGGGTTCAGGGTAGACACCCTTTCTGGTTCGAGAATCGAATCTTAAAACCCACTTTGGTATGTAAATCGCATCTTTATATCCTAAGACAAATTAGTAATTTCGTCTTCTTTAACATCTTTATCCTAGCGTTAATCCAAGTAGCATCCGAAGCTTTCACCTCGAAATCTGGAACCGCTTACCTGTCTAACTGTACATTTGGCTGGATTACGATATTTTTATGACTAATTTCCAAACTGATTAAAAATTAAAATCAATTTAGAGATCCCAAGATAGATATCGTTGTTCGGAGACAAAAAACAAATACGGTACATGGCCAGCAAAGGGTGGAAGTGTAGCAATCACCATGCATAAGTTATAAGCATGGATGGCGTGCTTTCTGGGCCATTACTGTGCTTCTATGAAAAAGGACATTTCAGCCTTATCGCTGGATATCACGAGAATAAAAACCGAGCGATAAGATCGCGTGTAGTGTTGGGAAAATGCTGGTATCGATATCGAGTGCTGACTTTGTTGATTTGTGATACCTATCGATTGCGATTTGTCATTTTTGATAGATAAGTTTACGAATATATTATGTAAAAATAAATTACTCTTACTAAGATACAACTATGACGCTACTTAATATTTACATTATAAAAAAAAACGAAATGATTCTTGTGTGTCAGTTTGATTGTTATATTTTCCAAAACCAAAATCGAAAAAAATACCTGACGAAATCGAAAATGAAAGCCGGATAGTATCGCTGAAAATCGCGATATTGGATATAATATAACTAATAAATTTTAAAAGAGAACAAGCTTAAAATAAAATTAAATGCTATTTAGCAACCAATCGCTTTACGAATCAATTTGAAATCTACACAGCATTGTGGCACACTGGCTATAACTGTGGAGCTCATTCTGAATTTAAAATAATTATGCTATAGTTTTACAGCACAAAACACATGACCAATAACTTCAACGTTTTTTATATCGATAGTGTCCCACCACTACGATGGTGTGTTGGAAGACAGGCACTTATTAGCTGTCATTATCTACGGCGGTATCGCCTGTGACATATGGCTAATATCGGACACGACCGCCCGTACATGCGAGAGCTCCACGCCATACTCCTTTGTGTTCAGAAATATGCTTTAATTACTTATTTGTATGATAAAATGTGGCCATTGGATGTTATCTATCAGTTTAGGGGCGTGTCGGAATAGTGTTCTTTTTTTAAATTTCGCGACATGATTTTTTTTTTAAGCAAGTGAAAAGTGGTCACTGTGGCCTATGAAAGAGTGCAACACCAGGGGAGTCACACTCGTGCTGCTGACCCTGTAAGAACAGAGAGATTCTGTACCGTCAGCACAGAAGATAAGTAGAGCAAGCCTTTGATCTTTCCACTGACAGTACAAAACTTCTCCTGTGAGCTATGGCTACCCTACTCACCGCAAGGAACACAATACGATGTTATTTAGCCGCGGTATTCTGTAGGGCGTAGGTACTTCCCAAGTCGGACTGCTCGATTGGGACGGAAATGCCGTCTTGTCCTACCTCCTACAGAAAGAAAAAGGTACAGGTACATATCAAATAGATACAAATCTATTACCGAATGAACAGGCATCACCTGACGGTTTCAAATTTAGGATTTCTTCAGGAGTAGGTTGTGGTTAAATACACAGGCTCGAATGTCAGGGAGAGGTCAAACTGGTCTTGAAGACTGTGACCTCTCTTAACATACTTACACGTAGTATGAATAGGTTTATATTTTTATACTACTTAGATGGCAGACCAGCACACAGCCTACCTGATGAGAAATTGTTATCGCAACCTTTGGTCGTGTACAACACCGGTTAAGTCAACTGGAAATTTATGTCGCATTTCCTATTGATAGTGGGAGTTTTAGAGGTTTTTTGTCATTCTCCTTCTTAAGGTGTAAGTGACACCCCTATTGGAATCAGCGTTCATGGTAACCGCTTACCATAAAGAAGGCCACTTGTTTGCTGGTTTAATCGTATACCGATAATTTTCTCAAATAAATCCAAAATAAACATTCTAATCAGTGTAACTTGAGCTGTAATATAACAAATTTCAACGGACCATTACAATGATACAGATTGCGAAACGCGAACGACCATGCCTCACACTCATACTTCTTATCATCTGTCCGTCTGTCCTGCACAGAAAAATGATAAAACATATCTGGTTACAATTTAATATTTGCACCGCAAGTTGTGGGCGGGAGCGGGGGCTCTAAAAGTTAGACTGTTCGATTTTTCAAGACTCTCTGTATAAGTGACGGTTAAGTTAAAACATTTAAGTTTACTGGCATAAAATCTTATAGACTATCCTAATACCAGACAAAGAAGTCTGGAAAGCAAAGTGCTGCAAGACTTTGTCTATAGTGATTATGATAAGGACATATCATTGGATAATTTCTCATCGCTCTGCGTTAATCCCGGTGGTATTTTGTTGCGCTTTGGAGCCCAGGTTTCGTCTCCTACACTTTCCTTTATTTATGTGGCTTATCCTGACTTCTACGGAAACAACGGCCGACTCATCTCCCAATTTTGACAGGAAAGATTGCGACAGAGTCTTGTCCATTAATCAACAGCAATTTGCAGTAGTCAGGATAGCCGAAACTGTGGTTATACAATCTTGCCCTACACAAAGATTTAGCTTCTGAAAAGAGCTTTTTATTTTAGTATACTGGATGATATGGCTGTTCGGGTCTTTCACCAGTTTTCTCTCAAAGAAGTGGGCCTCTGACACCACCATCTTACATTCCACAATGACGTTCTCAACACGCCTATCGTCTGTCGCTTGTGCCTCTCATACATTGTGTGAATCGTTGGTATATTGAGCCCGACCACATCTGGTTGGTTTCTTATCAAGCAGAAACACCAGTTATTGTGTTTTTGAAGGAAAACATAGCGTTTATCGCGTCCACCATTACTCACACATCCGCCATCCTTAAGTTTTTTGCTGTCATTTGGGAGCTAATAACAATGTTATGCTCTTAGAAAGGTTATTGCTACTTTTGTGATTATGCTCAATGAATGAAGTCTTATTTTATTGTTGGGATTTTATAATTTCCGGGTCAGTGTAAAATAACGTTAAATAGGTCAAGAAGAAGGTCATATTTTGTTTATAATTTCTATTATTTTCGTGTTATATTTATACCTAACAACGGATTGAGTCCGTACTGTGTTTTAAAAAGGTCAAATCAAGAGCGTCAATGAGCATGTGTGAAAAGAACAAAGCGAAAGGTATACACCAGGATTGTACCAAGAGGAAACTCCTTCCTTCTTTTTTTGAATTTGTGACAACCCAATGGGTTAAGATTAGCAACTTTTTTTTAATGTCCTGCCCATAGAGTATCAGTTAATTATTCTTCAGGCTAATGTTTAATCCCATGAGACGTCCAAAGTCAAAATATGTATATTTATTTTACAAGGAGACAAGTGTCATTGATAATAATCGATTGTTTATTTAGGATTCTTGTAAAAACTCTTTAGAAACAGCAACTGATAGTGCATTGTTGTTTTAAAAGTTATGATAGGCAATGAAACTATTTGAATGATTTGTGAGAATATTTTTGTTTGTTGTTTTAATTCTGCTAAAGGCATGTGTCATATATTAGGAGTATCTACTAGTTTTTGCCCAAAACTTGCACTTTTGTTTACCTCTTCTTTCTTTCCATAATATGTTTTAGTGACTTTTATGGGGTTGGCACCCAATCTTAAAAGGAAAGTCTTGCCGAGAATAACCGACTTTTAGATGAGGTTGACTTAACCACTAAGGTCTTCATGAAGGCCCGTATACTCCCTATACTTCTATGGAAGTTAATTTAAAGATGTATTTGTTTAAAATATAGGGCTGTTTAATCTCAGACAGATGTATACAGCCCAGAACCAGCCTCAGATGCATGTCTCGAGTCAAGAATAGTTCCCGGAATACGGATACGGACCTAATACAATGCATGGTGAAATGTGGATGTTAATTCACCTCTTCAAAGCGTGATTCTATGTACGTATTTGTTTCAAAACATCAGCTGTATTATTTGCTACCTTATTGTCATAAATATAACGCTGTACTTGAGTGATTAATATAGTTAGTACATTGGGGTTCCGCGCACAAGGAGCCGTTCAAACGGAACCATCTCAATTGACCAGTTAACGAGGAAACAATCTTGTACGCGCACCGCTTGCGACGGAACTCCAGTCAATCTCGGCGATAAATGGGACTGGATAATGTATAGACATGGCTTTGGAGTCATAGTTAGGTTTCAATAAACCCTAGCGGCATAGGCCAAGACTATCTCTGTACATTGGTAAGAGCATGCTACGATTACTGGGTTCGGGCAAATTTCTTTGTGGAGTTATGTTAAAAAAATCTGAAATGTACAGGTTATAAAAGACTGAAATACAGTTAGATAAATGTGAGTGTTAGTGCACTTCTGCTTGCCCTTTGGAGAATATATTGGCGTGTGAATGTACCTATACAAAAATCTGTAGTCAGGTTAGAAAAATAAAAAAAAAATTAAAATAATTATTGATATTTAAGTATATTTCAGTAAAATATTTTCTTAAATTGGTTCATAAACGAATTCGTTCAAGTAAAAGCTTAACAGAATTTTCTTTGACAGTGGAGAAAAATATAAGCGTCACCGTTAGATTTCGTTTTGCTTGATAACGCTCAACAATCATCAAATTCCTTCACACCATACCCTTCAACCTCGTCTATAATTTCTTAACTCTACATGTTGTTTGAGAGGAAGAGACAATTTCGTTGAACACATGTGGAAGTATCTAAGTGCAAGTTGTTATAACCAATGGGTTATGGATGTTTTGACATGCGATGCTCGCTAGGATGTCTCTATTAAACCAATTGTAGAGTCGGCTAGTAGAGACGCTTTCTGTCTTTGTCATAATATATTAAATAGTTGATAGTTTTGTGGGTATTTAACGATTAATAAGAATGAGATTGATTTGAAATTAATTGTTAATTTAACTATTGTTCTCATATAAGTATAGTTCAATGATATTTCAGAACCCTGGGAACGACCTTCAATGGTGAGGGGTGAAAATTTTGAAAAGGGAGGCCGGTGGAAAATATCATCGCCCTATAGAACAACTACAGCAATTTTATATACTTAGAATTCTACCTCGGAATCGGGTTATGAGACTCTTCGCCACTAATGAGTGATGACCTTACCATCTTCGTTGAAGCTCAAGCTAACCTTGTCTGTAGGCTGCAAGTTATTACACTCGCTAAATAACGGATGAGGCTCTGGCGTTTTCTCTTAGGGTTGGGAGGTCAGATGACAGTCCGGGCTCCAAAGCGCAGACTTTAATTGAAAAATAAATTTGAGGTTCTACCTTTTTAGTGTCAACATCTTGCGATGAGAAGCAGCACACTATATCTTGTAAGTAAATGAATTCTCAAATAACTATCTAAATGCTAAAACTTCTACACTCAAAATGAGAACAGCAAACTTCAACAATATTTAAAATAAAGCTGTTTGTAAGTTTGTACAGACAATGCCGCTACGGCTCACAAAACACATATTCCTCAGTATTAGCGAAGTTGGTAAGCACATCTTGAGGCCAAAAAGACTCCTGGCTCACTTCCAAAGTAGGTATGCTGTATTAAAATGGGGATGCCCGGACAGAGACAGTGGGTGGAACAACGGAATTATTTGAATTTTGAATTTGGAAACATTGATTACTACGTCACTTCTAGATACGCTGTTTAGAGAAAAAAGACGTGTGGCACTCGTAGACTGCCGCGGTAAAGCTATTGCATAGCATTTTTTATCAACTTATGCAATTATAATTACTTACGTTTCCGATTTCGGAGCAGCTCGGCTCGATTGGTGCGAGCTCGGAGTGGTTGGTGTTAGGTTTTTTTCGTTACGGAATTTCTGGATTCGGTCTCCACGCTCAAGGCCCGCGATAGAAGCTATGCAATAGCTTAAAAAAAGTCTGTCATGGTTCCAGCAATTTCAGCATAGCAGACATCAACAAAATCGTAATATCTCTTCGACCAAAGAAATAGCTGAAAAAAGGTGTCACGTGACCGAAACGTCATGATTATATACATATCTCTAGGACTTCATTGGTCAAAGAGAAGCGAAGAGAAATGTCTACGTCGTCGTCATGCTAAACCTGCTGGTTGGGAATACATTTTGAATTTGGAATTTTTAACGGGACGCAGAAACTGGGTTATTGAGTAAAATAATTTTGACACCTTGGTGTATAGAAATAAGCAAGAGTGTCTTTTCGTAAAGCCAGTGGTCAGCTTTTGGTCATAAATGGATATGAAAATTTTGGAAAAATAATCTGGGGGAGTTGGGGACCATTTTCTGACCTGATGAGGAGAGCCTGCACCAGAGCCCCATCCATTGTTTAACAAGGTTGGCCTCAAGGATGTTGTTAAGACCCTCTACACCTTATCACGAGTACAATAATTATATAGCATCTTATTAGGGCTTCTAAGTAAACATACCTATCAATATAAACGGTATATTCGTTGTTTAGCCAGCCCTACTCACGAATGACCGAGACACATACATATTAACGATACAAGTTCGCTTGCAGTCTAATGGCGATTGTTCCTAAGTGTAATATCGGCGTAATATCCTAAGCTGTACTGCAGAACGTTTACAGTGCCGTTCACTTGTTCGAGAATAATTCCAAGGATTTTGTACTGAAATATTGGAATATGTTTTACTTAGAAGTTTGTAGGGATTAGTTATTTATTTGATAGGTTATATAGGTTACGTTATTGGATGTGTAGGCTCCCCTTGTTTTCCTTGGGGCCCTCTCTCATCCTAGCGTTAATTCCTAGTCGCATCCGAAGCTTTTCAGCTCGGAGTCTGGGGTCCGCTTTACCGTCTTAACTACAGATTTGGCTAGACCTCGATATTTTTTCGTGAAGCGATTGCCATCTGACCTCCACAGCCCAATGATAACATTGGGCGATATCGAAGCTTTGCAGCTAGACCGTTGTTTTTTTTTGGATTTTTAGGGCTCCAACTACCCGTAACGACTGCCATAGATGTTCTTATGGCAACCGGGGCCGACGGCTTAACGTGCTCTCTGAGGCACGACCAGACCAAATGCAAATACCCATATTTCATGAACACAAATATTTGCACTGAGCGGGGATCGAACCCGCGCCTCCTGTGTAGCGGCCGCGTTCACTACCGCTACGCCACGGAGGCTGTCAAAGAGGCTTCCTTGGGGCCCTAGGGAAACTTACTTGACGCTGGCTTACTTCCGGCCTAAGACTGGAAAAGAGTGATAAAGACTGACCGTAAAGCAGGAAATGTCATTTAAACTGACTCCAAAATAATTAGGACAAGGACATGCTGCCAAAAACAAAGTTAACAGTATTGCCATAAAAGATCAAAAAATAGTTTTAATATTCACAAAAATATACGAAAGTGTAGCAAAAGACGTTAATTGGTAAATTAACGTGAATGAGTCCAATTGAAGTAATGTACGTATGAATTAAACGCGTGCGCATCTTGTAAACACGTGTTAACGACACCGCACCTAGTCTATTTGCGCGGCGGATGCGCCCGCGCAGACCGTAATTGGGCCGTCTGCTAACCTGTCACAATTCTATTTAATATTAAGGTCACATTCTTTAATAAGTTATGTAACCAAAATATTATGAGGCCGTCAAGCTGAATGCCACCATTGTAACATGGTACGTGTCTGTAATGGTGACCCTCTTGCCTGAGACTTTGCTTTCAGCTTACCATCAGGCGTGCTGAAACCAAATTGAAGTGTATGTCCTACATAAAAAAATATAATTTCACTAGCTATTGGCCCGTGGTTACACTTGCGTAATTTGAGATTGTATCATAAAGAATATGGAATAGTCCTTTTCGGGATGAGGGTCCCCTTAATCAAAGATTACCTAAATAGTTGGGTTGCCTTTATGTCCCTTTCTGTTACCCTGAAGGTGCTATTTTTCGGACTAGAAAAAATATGAAGCTACCAAACTTAATCTAATTTCTTATTTAAATAATCAAGTCAGCATTGTACATTTGTAATCCCTAGCAATGGCGAAGGGAGAATTTTTTTCCAAAGGGCTTCATTTCCCGGTGGGAAAAAATATTATCCTACTAATATTATAAATGTGAAAGTTTGTGAGAATGGATGTGTGGATGTGTGGATGTTTGTTACTCTTTCACGCATAAACGGCTGGACCGATTTGGTTGAAATTTGGTATGTATATAGGTTATACCCTGGATTATCATATAGGCTATATATCAGCGATGAACGGGATCAGAATTCCACGCGGGCAGAGCCGCGGGCAACAGCTAGTCTGTTATAAAACGACCACAGTACTTTTGTATGGAATTCTCACAATTTTAGATACAGAATTTCAGATACACTCAGTTTCAGTTAATGCACTAAGTGTATTATTTACTAGAGTATAAAAAATATGTCTATCACGGCTTCCCTCTGCAGAGCAAACCGGAAGGAATCGGGTTATAGGGACCTCTCGCCACTGAATCCTAGGACAACTTATCTCTGGTGGAGTAACGTAACGATACTCATCTATGACACACATCATCATCATTTCAGTGATCAACATCTGTATCAGGACTACAGCACTTGTCTAAATCCAAATCTCTATTATCTTGTCTATCTTAGTCACACACATAAAAAAAAATATTAATCATACATACTCCCGAAATGACTCACAAAAATATGCTAGACACAAACGTCTACATTACAAAACTATTATATTGTGACAATGAGCATCACTATAAAGAGGTCAAGCAATCCGTCAAGAAGACTGCCGGGCCGTCACAACAGTGAGTCAGTAATTAACCCTGGAGCTGCTTGTCCCATATTATCTGTTACAAGACGATTTAGGATGTGGCAAAGGTTAAATCTATCGTCACATCCTCGCGCATTTCCTGTTTAAGTATGAAGAGCTAATTGTCTGTGGTTGTACGTATATTGTTGTTGGTTGCGCCACAGTGTAGGAATAGAAGAAGTGGAATTGGCTATTTTGGTAGATAAATTTTGGCAACCTATCATAAAAGATGTAGAAAATTTTCCTTCTGTATCTGTGGTCAGATAGCATTGTTAGATCAGTATAACCACGTCCACTCTTTTGTGTCCTTTGTCAGATCAGTCTAACCACGTCCACTTCTTTGTGTCCTTGGTCAGATTTCAATATGTAGGTACATTGTCAGATCAGTAAGTATAACCTATTTTTTTTTATCTTTCCCGGTCTATTTGGTATAGTATAGCTGTAGTAATAGATACTTATTAATTGGATGTTTTTTATCTTGTTTTAGCTTGATTATTGTAATATTATGATTTCAATACAATGTAATATTGTTCCAGAAATAAATAAATACAAATATAAAACCACATCCACTATACCTATAATAATTAATCAGATTCACCCACAGATGCGTGGCTCGAGTCAAGAATAGTGCCCGGAATACGGCAATAGACCCACCCCCTATTACGGGGGACCTAATAAAATGATTGGTGAAATGGTGAGTGAAAACCTACACGGATGAAGGCGTGATTAATGTATGTATATACAATTAATCTTTTTCCCGTAATATCTCATTACGGGCAAAATCACTTTCGATCAGGTGGGCCGTGTGCTACTCTCCCACCTAAGTAGTATTAAAAAAAGTTCTGTGGTTAACTAAATAATAGACCACCGATATTTCTACACTGTGACAATAAAAGATAGTGGTCCATATACGTGCGCGCGCAAAACTAATTCGGTAGCGTGAATTGAGCGCGCGGATTAATTGCTAAAGAGGATATATCCTTAATGAGTGATTAAGCCGCAAGATTGTACTCCCGAGGAAGTGAGTTTGTCACTCTTTGGGTGCCAACGGACGGACAGGAAGTACCTACTGTATGCTTTGTGTATTTCATTCGTAAGCCTATAAAAGATTGACAACTTTCAGGTATGCAGGATATTGGCATTCATCATTCTTTGAAGCTTTTCCCAAATCAGTTGAGGTCGGTTCAGCTAAACTTCGATATTTTCCGTGAAGCGACTGCTATCTGACCTCTACCGTAGAATAAAAAAATAATAATAGTACTACTGTCTCTACGATAACGAAGTTCTGTAGTCAGACTAGTCGGACTTTTTTAGTCAGACTAGTCGAATATTTACATTGAGCGGCAATCGAACTCACGCCCTTTGCGTACCAGTCAAAGGGACTACCGCAGACCACCACTACCACAGAGACCATCACTTATTTGTGTTACAAATATCCTTCAAAGGAAAACCATGATAACTTTTTTTTTAAGGTTCTAAGTTTGCGAACGCGTGTTTGATGAAGGCTATAATAAACTCCTCCTTGAGTGAAATCGCGTGGTTCCCTCCTTATCGGGAGTACTAAAAAGTACTAGTTTTGATCAGCGATAGCTCGTACACAAAGTTTCGTTTGGTACCTGCCTACTTCACGAAATGCGTTTCTGTTTGCGAATGCGAGTACTCGAGCCAAGGAGTTTAAATTTCAAGTTAAACTGTTTTTCTGACGGTGAAAATAAATAGTAAATTACATATTACACATAGAAATATCAAGACGTGAGCAAGAATAGAATTAGTTATTTCTGAGTCAGCAGTCGCTACTCTACCGCCACATCATACCAATTGTCTAGTATGAATAATCTAACGTACCCTTTAAGTTTATTATATTCTACTTTATTAAGCTAAAGTTTGCTGGAAGAAACTAGAACTAATCTGACCTTTCTATACCCAGGGACACGCATCTTGTAACTAAATCGCGAGACACACGAGGTCCTGAATTGCGAGGCACGGATTTTTTTGTAATAGCTATGCTTGGTGAATTTGAGCTGATCCACCGCAGAAGCACCCCGTGCTATTCTCAAAAAACACCCAAAGAAACGTGCACTGCACATATAGAGCACATTTTTTGCAATAGAGAACATGAAAACATATTGTTCATATTCACGTGGTCGCTAACCTACTAAGTATCTCAACTTACAGGACCTATCTCAATAACCTTTTATGTCTCCATCCTATCTGGGACAAAGTGCACATTTCCCTATTAACTTAACGGGCAAACATATAACAGACTCCGGACAACTTACAAGAAGTTCGACCCTTAAGATTAAGATTCGCGATCTTGGCGTCCAAGTTTTGTTCAATGTTATAATTGTCTTTATCGAGGTTTCAACTATTGCCTTGTAGGTTGATTTTATTGCTTTATAGCAAAACATTTCAACTAATATTAACTGACATTTTTCGTTGTGGCTTTCTTTAATATAAATTACGAGTAGATTTTCTCGTTTCTGTAACTCTGAAAAGATGCAACGACTTGTCAAATTGTTTTGGATTCGAAATCCAGGTCTATTTTTATTTAGACTTTACTAGCAAATAAACTCTTTGGAAAAAACCAAATGGTTAAACCAAATACATAAAAAAGGAAAAAGAAACTCTTGCCTTACTCACATATAAAAGAAAAACTATTTAAAATTACTCAAGTATCAAAAAATCCAGAAACTTCGCCAAAAAGATTCTTATTTCCTCATTTACGCGCAGTTCTTATAATTACCACTTAGGATTGCAAAACTTAACAAACACTCTTCGCTTACAAAGATGAGTAAAAGAATCTGAGGTCAATAGGCGAGGCAGTAAGCTCGAGAATGCCTCGGGCCGAGGCAAGAGGCCGAGGCGAGGCGCGAGGCAGACTCAAAGAGCGAAGAATTCAGTTCATTACCGTCTTACAAGCTCCTTCGTTCTAGTGATGTGACACGGTAGCGTTGAACTGTCGATATTTTTTTAATAATAAGTTTAATTAATTATGATGATTAATAGAAGATAATTTACGTATATTTTAATAAACAATTGGTTAATTTAAACTAACGGGAGACATACACATTAAAGTCGAATTTCACCAGTATTAAAAAGATGAATTCAAAACTATACACCCCAGGATTCGCTTCCTTAAACTTTCTTCTCCTGATATAGCTTATCTTTTATGAGAGAGACTACCGTCAGCCTTCCGAATTCCGAGAGGAGAGGAGACCTGCACCAGAACCTCGTTGGTTGTTGAGGTTGGTTTGTACCTCCAAATTGTTGATAGGACACACCCCACCTACATTTCTCTTGAATATTATCAATTAATAGGTATTTGTACACCTATTTCCTTCTGCCGTTGGTTGCTAACCGCTAACGTTAGGTTACCTTCTAAATTCCTAGAGGATAATTACTATCAGTGGCAAAAATTAACTATTCCATTTATGTTTTTTTTTTAATTACTGGCATGCGGCATTAATGGTGTTGTAACCTCATACAGGGAAATGAGTAGATGCCCATTAAACTTATCTCTCTGGTTCTAGCACCAGGAAGGCAATAGTAACTATTTGCTTTCGATTTTCCTCTATAACGCAGATTTTTTTCCTCTATTCTACAACGGAAATCACTTTCAATGCTAATAATAGTCAAAAATTGCCATCGAAACAGGAAACTCGGACTAAACTAAACAGTTTTAGGTACTTATTCAACGGAAAGTTAAGGAAATGACTGCTAACAACGTAACGCAAACATAAAACTAGAACAAATCTTTAATTAAACAAGTTCTGAAGTGAAGTTGAGAAAAAATAAATCAACGAAATTACTGTTCGCCGTCGTCAAAAGCCGAAAGTCACTCGAACTATCATCGTTGCAGCGAGCGGAACAAACTACACCCAAGTGTGTCGATTTCCAGCATCGTTGAGTAGTGTAGAAAAAAAAATATTCTCGAGTCGCAAGTTCAGGGGGGTGGTCCCACCCTACCCTTCCTACAGACCTCCTTAACTGCTGCTAGCGGACAAAAAGAATGAATGGATCCGCCCCTTAACGAACACACCGACCGGCATAATTCATACTTAGGAAACTGCAAGGAGTTGACATGGATTTTTTATATTTTTTTACGTTTTAATTACGATAGCATAGCGTCGCCAATGAGGTTAGGTTTTGCTTCAATGTTTTTGTTTTTGTTATTTTTTTTTGTTACGTTGGTAGGTATTCTTTTTTTGAAATGCGTTACGCTGGTCTGGAATATTTTTGTAAGTATTTTTTCATAATTTTTTGTGAATTTGTTTTGCGTATATATATGACTGTTCTATTGTATTTATTTGAGAAATAGACATTATCTTGTTTAAGAATACCTAGACTACAAGTATTTATTATACAAGCAAGCCAAAAAATAGTCATCCAATATGATGTTAGAACGAAAGTACTGTATTTGACTCTGAAGTCTTATAATTTTCATTTTATTGACGTCAAAATGATTTTTTATTTATTTATAGGCAAATACGCAATTCGTTAAATTTTCTACTACAAATGCTACTCCATATCTATGATCTTAATTAAAATATCTTATGCATCATTTAAACTGTTTCTACAAGTGGAGTGCATTCTAGTGCTCGCATGCCAATTGATTGCTCGCTCTGTCTTGACAGTCGGTCTTTAGACAAGCACTGTTCATAGTAACTGTACTTCCATTTAGCCTTCTAAGTTAACTGCTAAGTAAGAAGAGTTACGTATATTTCTAATGATAAGGTGTGTTACATCGGGAAAGTAGGTTTGTACTTTTTTTTGTCATTTATTAGTAATTTTAGCTATATTTTTCATTGTTTACTTATTTCCATTAGTTCCTACTAGTTATAAGGAATTTTTTTGAGGAAATGTTAAAACCAGTAATTTTGTTTATTTTAAAACATTCCTCATTATTTAACATTTAACACAAACATTTTGTACCCATGTAGAACCACACTCACATTTGACATAGGTGCACGACGAGATCCTCTTCATCCCAATATCATTACATCTTAAAATTGTATGTACCGTAACTTTAATTAAGCATCATCATCATCATCATCATCATCATTTGAGCCATAGGAAGTCCACTGCTGGACATAGGCCTCCCCTATAGATCTCCAATAAGACCGGTTGGAAGCGGCTCGTAATTAAGCACAAGTACTATAAGAAAATGTGTTTGGTCCTCGTTCTCAAGATAACACATTCAAGTCGAGTGCTCCGTCCAAACGCTCCTCGGATGGCAACCTCGGAAGTTAAGATGCGTCGGTTGCCACGTATAATTTTTTCCACTCTCTTTCAATCCCCCCCTATCGCCCCCCGCCCCCCTCTCAACCCTTCCGTCTGTCAATCTTAACTACAAGGCGGGAAGGCTCCGTGTAACACAGTTCAGTACTGGGCCTACATTTTTTTATTTTTTTGCTACGATGGTTTTAATGGGACTGACTAGGAATTGCTCAGAATCGATGATTCGTTCGAAGTAAAGCCGGATTTGTGAGCTTTGTAATAGTTTTAAGGGTGAGTTTTGGTTGGATTTTTGGGGGATGAAACGTATTTTGGTGGTTTAATTGAAAATCTGATGGTACTTCATAATAAATAATAATAATAACTTTAGTAGTTTTTTATGTACTAGCTCACAATTAAGTTTCTTTTTGTAGTACTTTACTGATGCTTAATTATTTTTTAAATAGTTTGTAATTTACATTAGGTTGCACTGACAGTGTGGTCACATGCTAACTCTTTTTAACTCTATTTAAGGTTATAACCATTTCAATATTCCTGTTAACTGCATTAAACATTATATTGTGATATATAACAGAACAAAAGCGATTAAAAGTTTAACATTTTACAACAAATCTCTCAAAATATATTTTTTTCTGTATTCTCAAAAGACTAAATAAAACACCAAACAATATTTTAATCTAAATTCACACTCGTCTTAAATTTTAACCCTTACATTGCGAAAAGAACTTAAAATTCTTTTTTCAAAAAACATTCTTTAATCAACACAAGTTACTCTACGACAAAGACAACGATCGGTCATTTATTTGTACGTAGAACCAAAAAGGCTATATTCTTACTATACTTCGTCGTCCGGGCACTAATCAGTGGTATTGTGGTGCTGTTTGAAGTCTCCGTAATGGAAGACCAGACAGGGCAAGGGGGAGAAGAAAATAAAAAAAAATACTCAACGCACGCATAAGTAGGCGGATGTCGCAGGCAGTAAGAAAATAAAGTCTAGTCTAGACGATTGAATGACATTCTGAAAATGTACTACATAGTGTCAAGTGTCAACGTTTAGTCTATTGTTAGTAAATTAAAGATTGTTTAGCGAATCAGATTTATTTGCTTGTTTATTTTGTTGTAGGTATATTTTATAAATATATTTTTGTATACTTTTAAGGTTACTTCAACTACTACTTTAACTACTTCGGATACTTTGGTAATGATTTACTTCAAGCTCAATTTTTATCTTTTCAATTACGTTTTTAATGTTAGTTTTCTTAGATTTAGTAATATTCAATCAATTGGTTATAGTAAATAATCACATTTATTTTTCTACAATATTTAATACGTACTCATTGGTTCTATTATATTTCTTTAAAACATCTAAATCCATAGTTCACTTTCACCGTAACGTGAGACTCAAGATACATCACCAAAGGGGGTCCCCTACGATCCACTACACTGTACAAACTTACAACAGATAAGGGCCTCAAGTACCCCCCAAAAGGGGTAAGACAGGCTCCCCAAGTCTGCCTAGACGTTAGTGGAAGAAAAAATAATATGGCACCGAGAGGGTTGACATCGATGGCGGACGGCGGCGGTTTAAATTTCGTCATCATGTTTTTAGTTTATCCTGTGCAACGATAGTCTGTAGAATTTGTTTTACTTTTTTGACAATATATTAAGTGGTTCATTAATTGAAAAGCAGGCTGAAATGATAAAGTATAGTAGTTAAATAGACTGATAGTCGATCATTTTAGATGAGGAATGAAACTAAATTTCTAAGTAAAAGAACTCCAAACTGAAGGATCTAACATATAAAATCTATTTAAAAAAAGAAAACGATATGACTTGCAGGTCCATTACCGTAGAGAAATATGCAGTACGTAGCTATATTTGATTGCTTTTTATTATTTGTCTTTCAAAAAACAATAATAAAATCACTTACGTCACTTTACAAACGCTTTCAGAGTAAGATACGCATACTGAATTTTTTATTCACATTTAATTTTAGAGGTCGAAAAGATAATGTGTCACTAAAAAGAAAAACTTGTTTTTAAAAGTGACCTTACGAAAATCTTTTGTTCTTATTAACAAAAGATTCTTTGTCTAGAAGCCTGAGAAAGCAGCGATGCTCTAATTATTCCCACAGTGGCTAAAATATTGTATTACATTCTTATTGTCCTTCGCCACAGTATGCCGTTTCTAAATCTTATACGTAAGGAATCAATTTCAGGTACAGTTTGTGACACAAATATGAAATTAGAACGTATTGTTCTTCAATGTTGACAGTGTTTTTTCTTGAATGTGTGTTCTTTGTTCTTTATTGTAGACAGTTTATTTTTGAATTTATAAAATTGGAGGGTTGAACTTTTTTTTGTGTTACCTTGTTTAAAGAGAGTAAATTTTAAAAATCGGTAAAGGTAGAGTTGATTTTTATTTTTGCGAAACACTAATCCATGGTGACAAGTGACAACGTTTGCGGTGTTAAAAAAAATTTAAGACGTTTAACATGAAAATGATATCTTGTATATTATTTAAAATGAATTCAACAAAAAATCAGGTTATAAGCGGTAGGTGTAGAAGTAAGTAATTTATAGAATGCGTAATAAACTTAATGAATCATAATATAGTAATAATACATTTTCATAATTTAATTAATACAATAACAGTAACGTAATGCCATATTTGTATGTGCAATCATTCCATTCAAATTGTTCATTATATAACGTACCCATAGAACTCTGAATCATAATTGTCGCATTGAACGTACCTACTATGACCGTACCTAATATCCTATCAACTTTTGGAGAAGCAGGCCAAAAATATCCTGAAATAAAGCATCCAACTCGTAACTCGCAGGTATATATCAAGCGAACTGTACCTTCTGAAGCGGTGGCGGGACCCACGTGAACTTGATACATGACATTGTCTGCCCTCTTCACGCACGAAAAGAAGCCCTTTGTTCTTTCGCATCCAGTTCTGCAGTTTTCTTAGTAGAGTGTTGTTTAAGAGTTTTTAGACAGGATTGTACTAGCATGATCTACAATTTATCATTGCTCGGAACATAAGTAGGTCCTAAAATGTGCTCTATAAGCGCAGTACACGTTTCGTGGGTGTCTTTTGAGTACGGAGTGCTACTGTGGTGGACGATTTCAAATTCATCTAGTATAGATTATTACAAAACAATCCGAGGACGCCAGAGCCTCGTTTGTTTCGAGATTTAGGTCCAAGATACGTGTCCCGAGGTATACGTAGGTTTGGATGATACACAATTGAGGAAGAATTGTTTGATTGGTAACAGGTAGAATAAGTAATGTTGACCGCAAAACGTATGTTAGTAAGTTATTCATATAATGCTGATTAATAGAATAATTTCTATTACCTTAATAGGTACCTATAACAGGAAAACCCCGAACATATTATAAGAAAATTTAATGACAGTACGCACCTATGACGTAGTTTAATCATGTTACCTACCATGAAATAATTGGGTAATTTAGTTGGGTAATTGTAAATACAGGAAAGTTACAATAATTTTTTTTTATCAAATAAAGAGCATAAAAAACAGTCAGGACTATCACCGTTCTTAATTTTTAATCACCCTTACACCAACATTTAAGGTGATAATCATCACTTCAATGGTAAAGTTGTGAATCTGTATTTTTTCAATTTAGATTTAGGAGAGTAAAAATATCCATTTTTTCTTATTTTTTGAATAGTGCACTTCATTAATTCGGCATTTTCTTCCTATTGCTGTTTATACACCGAAAAAAATGAAATAAAAAGACACGTTACTTTCTTATTTTGTAAAAAAAATTGCTTACGAGCTCTTTTGTAAAATTGTAAGAATACAGATTCGCAACTTTGCCATTGAGGTGACAAGTAGCATGCAACATATTGTCAAATAAACCTCATACCTTATAGTTTCGTATTTTCCATAGAACATGCCTACTATTTTGTACCTACCATACCGCAAGTGGAAAGATTTTATATCTACCTACCTCGGTGAGGAAAAGACGTGACTGTAACATATATGTATCAGAAACAGCAGACTAGTTGAACCACAACCTTTCCCATATATAGTAATGAACTCAGTCAGAATCCAAGAATTTTTAGGTCAAGAAAACCACTAAATATTCTTAAACATTAGTAAAATCCTATATTGCACATAATCATGTGTAATTGGATTTTACATTGCCATGTTTTAGAATACAAACATAAGCGGAAAATTTTGTACGTTCAAATATGAACTTTATATTGATGGTATACACGGTAAAGTATGCTATGTGCATTTTGTACTTAGTATGTTTTGCGTTTTAGAATCTCGATTTAGTCTTCTACCTAAAATATTGGCCCTTGACAAGTTTGCGTCAATACCTTACATGGCAGTGATAATTAAATAGTGAAACGATGAGCTGGTTCCTGAACCTTTTTCCTCTTAAGACACGTCAATTTGACTTCACCTCTTCTGACGGTAAGCTGAAGGCAAAATCTCAGGAAAGAGCGTCATCATTGCAGACACGGACCCTGTTGAATTGCTGGTTAAAGGATCCGGAACTGCGGCCTTACCATAAACTCTCATTGTAATTCTACCAACTGCAAATGTCAGTTTGTAATGTCTTGCAGTTGGTAGAATGACAGCAGTTCAATAATTGACCTGTTTTAAGAGTTCATGGTATGGGCCCAGTAGGAAGAAAGAAACACGTGAGCCTTAAGGAATATACGAAAGAATAGCCGAATTGATCTCGATCAATTCGGCTATTCTCGCTCGCTGTTTTAGCCGAGTTTTACGCTTAGCATCATTCATTTTTATTTATTAGAAGATAATTACGTAATTGAAGACCTCGTTATTCTTGGTAAATTAATTAATAACGTAGGTATATGTACTTAAATCATTAGGTAATATGTACATGATGTGTATGTGTGTGTGTTTGTCGTTTCTGAAGAATAGGCTAAGATTGTCTTTCTTACTGACTATAAACAGCAATCTGAATCTTGTTTATTGCGTTTTATTCTTTTATAAAGACCAAGAAAAATATCATAGACAAATAAGTATATTTAAGCAGCAATAATCTTCCCTTTACATAAACAAAAATATTTTACTTTTGAAGTGAAATATTGAAATGACAAAGCAACCCTCCAGTGCTCGGGCCCTTTGAGAAACAACACTTTTTAAGTATCTCCACGAAAAGTTTCACGCGACGCTTTCTTTCAACGAAAACCACATCATTAGACTGTCTCAGAATTTCAAGTTAAATTGAAAATGTTTATTGTTTTTAATATATAAACTAAGCTATGGAAAGGGTTTGCTCAATGAATTTCATTAAATTTTGTAGTTAATTTCTTATTCTGAGGAGTAGAATAAATAAACGTTATTTAATAATGAAGAGTGAAAAGAAATAATTAATGTTTTCAATAAATATGTAGTGCGCTTTAAAAATGAATGTTTTCAAAAAAATATTTAAAAACGCGCACACAATTTATAGCTCTCAATATTTCTTACCTCAGCTATCATTTTACCCGTAATTTAACATTCTACGCAGCGAGGGAAGGAAGGTGGAAGATGGGGGAGCACTT
The DNA here is from genome assembly GCA_914767945.1 of Eilema depressum. Taxonomy (NCBI): domain Eukaryota; kingdom Metazoa; phylum Arthropoda; class Insecta; order Lepidoptera; family Erebidae; genus Eilema; species Eilema depressum. The sequence continues at coordinate 13,731,738 of OU612031.1, forward strand.
GACCACCCAACCCTTCATCGCCTCAAGAACAACATTGGGATTTTAATATAGTCTCGTTTTACTCCGCGATAGCTGTTAACGATAGTGAAGGTAGATTTATGCATTTTTTAGTTCTTGTTTTTAATTGCAAATTTTTGGAGGAGTTATTAGAACTTGGATATAGTTGCGGTGTATATTGTAAAACTAGTTGATAATGAAGTGACTTAATAACACGTATGTACAACATGTATGATTGAGTTTTTAAGGTGTAGCTATTAGCCAGGACTTCTTTTAAGCATAATTTTATGTTTTTTATAAATATTACCAAATATTTAAATGGCTATTCTGTTATGTAACAGAAGACGCTTGAAGAAGCAATTTCATGGATGAAACCATAAAAACGAAAAATTTAGGAATATTTACATATCTCTACTGTCTACAGGAGGATAAAAGAAGGAAAATAGGTGTAGGTACCTATAGGGGTTTTGGCACTTCTTCAAGCCATTATTGGTACAATAAGCTGATATTTTCCGGGAAAAGCATGACTGGTAGAGTCCTAGACCTACAAGCAATATATATTTATATAAGTTTTAAGGTTTTCATAAAAAAAATTGTGTGTGCTATTTTTATAATGACTAGAAACGATCCCCTAGTACCAGTAAATAATAATGCAAATCTACGATTCTCGATAAAATACCGCGAAAAAAAAAATAAGCTCCTATTAGAAAAATAGTAGGGCTCTCATATGTTTAACCGGCGTCTCTCAAGTCTGCGCCAAATGAGGGTGAGCAGAGTTAATGAATAATTAATGTGCACACTGTTCTCGCCAATTATAATTACGTAAGGAAAGCAATTATGCCCGCCACCCTGTTTGTGATTTGCACATAGTTAGGAAAAACTATGCGCGATCGCGAACTTGGGCCTAATAAGTTGGTGGCTTGAATATGTTCTGATTTATTTTTATTTAGCTAACAGAAGTAAACATACTACATTTTTTTTCGTTATGTGCGATTTTTTTTCTGTGCTCTTACGTATAAGCGTTGAGTATTTGGTTGGCTATCTTAAGTTGATTTCGCCCTACTGTCATACAATTATTATTATAATCCTAGTTTAAATGATAAAATAAAATAAATATGAGGACGTCAAAAAAAAAAAACAGCAATTTCAATATGTGTTCATGTGTAAGGTTCTCTCGGTACTATTGCTGATTATAAATCCTCATCCAATTATAAATATTCAAGTAATAGTATGCTAATTATAGTCATAAGGATAACGACTTCAACACTCCAACAAATGGCCTTAAGGTAGTATAGTTAAGTATAACTAATCCCTACTAATATTATAAATGCGAAAGTAACTCTGTCTGTCTGTCTGTCTGTCTCACTATTACGACTAAACCGCTGAACCGATTTTGATGAAATTTGGTATAGAGGTAGGTTAGACCTTGAGAAAGGACATAGGCTATGTTTGGTCGCGATAACCGATATCCACGCGGGCGAAGCCGCGGGCAAAAGCTAGTTAACTATATGGCCAGTTCAGTGATATTCATACGGTCTACATTTTTGCCGAAAAGTTATAAAAAGAATAAATAAAATATCTGCACACAATCAACAGAAACTTCAAGTATAGTTTACATATAAACATAGTACTAAGTAAATCTCATTTAAATCTATTAAAATTAGTTAAAAGCAGAACCTTAATTTCAAAATTTGTATCAGAACCAGAAAAACTATCACTGAAAGACAAAGCAATCACTGAAAAAACAAAACAATAATCTTTAAATATCGAACAAAGAGCGATTCAATGGCTACGAAAATATATTGTTCTTACCTTTGTTTACGGTTATTTCTATCTGAAAAACTCCCGCGGTCATCCCAGAATCGGATCGCGGCGGGTGTCTTCACCAATATCAGAAATAATTCAGTCTCCGCTTTATAAAGGGTTTCAGAACGAATACTAAGTCATTATACCTTTGTCAAGTGTTACAGATAGTGTGTAAGACCGTGATAAATTATTATTGTTTAGTAAATTTAATATTTTTTCAAGTCCTTCGGTAGGCGAAGGGTTAATTTTAGTATTTTGTTTTTATTTTTGTGTAATTTTTGTATATAGATTTTTTTTATTTGATTGATTAAATAATTTGTACTTAATTAAAATAAGTAAAGTTTAAATAAACGAAATTATTCTTTTAATTCTTAATAATAACCACCAACTCATCGTGCTATTAAGATGGGAAATCAAGTAAGTTTTTCGAAAACATTTCTAAATATCAAAAAATCAATCACGAAATTTAAGAAATTCTTATAAAAAAAAATGTTACGTTTTTTTTATGAAATATCTCATTTTATATCCAGTTAAAATACCATAGTTCACCCAACAACAGTTACCGTATAATTACAACCGGAAGGCACATTTTTCACTAAAATTGTCTGTTGCAAGTAAATCAGTGCCACGTATCTAATTAACAACAATGGCTGCGCACGCGCAGGTCACGGCGCGCGCGCGTCACGCCTTGCCGGGCCGGAAGTGGGCCCATGACGCCGGACGTCGAGATTGTGGCCCCAGCCCCTGATTCCTTCCGGTGGATCCCGATGGGCCCTTGCGCGTGAAGAGTTGAGTCAGGAGCGACAGAGGTATAGACAGATGAGTAATTTTGATTGTCTCAGTTTGTATATTGTTTTATAATATTTGTGTTTTATAGTGTTTGTTAGAAAAGAAAATTAACATGATAATTTGATTTAATTGTTATTATACATGATAATTTGATTTAATTGTCTTATTGTTATTTTATACAATTTTAAAATAATATTGAGAAAAAGATGTAAAGACAATATTATTGCAATATTAAACCTAATATTAATGCATGTGTAGATGTGATAATATATTTTTTTAATCTGAGTAACTAATGAAAGCTTTATGTAAGTTAATACTAAGATGTTTATGGATTAGTAGCTATAATAATACGTCTAGTCCTAAGGAGGAAGGTAGATAGATGGATAGTTAATTCTTTATTGTACACCAATAGATTTACCTACAGCATGTCAAGTGGATTCATTATATTTCCAGCTCTCCAATCATTAGATTGGAGAGCTGAACAGTCCAGTTTATTTTTTCCTGAAACTGTCCGAATGTCATTACTCAGTTCGTTCGTAATAAACTGTTCTTAATCCAGGACTTAGGATCGTATTCTAGAACGATACTCAGTCCTGAATCAAAATTTATCAGAGTACGGATTGTATAGACAGATTGACAGATTAGACAGTTTTCTATACTCCCTGTCCTTATATAAAAATCTAAATTCAGAACGAGTACCTACCTTTCTAGAATACGGACTTCACAGTGTATTTTTTAAATTGAATGTCTAAAATCGCTACCTCTTATGTCTCGGTCCGTGCATAAGGTCGTCGCTCTCAATCTTCGGTCCGGAGCGATGGCTGGTTCTTTTTTTATTATGGAGCTCGTCATGTCCTGACTCACTCGATTCATCTCGCCGGGATGTGTTGTGACCTCTTTGCCTCGCGTTTAGTGTTCGTAAGTTCATATAGTGCTGGTGTGTAGTGTATATAGATTTTACGGTATGGGACCAGTTAGTACCATGTGGTAAAGTCTCATGGTATATGTTTGCACTTATTTAAACGTGCGATCGTAAGGTTCTAAGTTTGAATTCGAATCGTGCATATTTTTCCGTGAAGGGTATTTTTGATATCCATCCTTTCGGCTTTTATATTTCACTAGTAAAGTATGTAAGGGCAGAAACTGATAGCAGGCCGTTGTCTCTACCTACCTGAGTATAAAAAATCATACCTCACACTGTGTAGGTAATAATAATGAGTTCATACCTCCCGTTTCCCATATTTCTACAATTATACCTTTCATCATAACTTTGATTTGTAACATTCCATTCTGAACATTCTCTCTCCGTAGACCCTAACTTTTTATCCCAAAATGCCCAGTTAGCAAACAAGATCGTCCTTCATATATTTTCGCGTGGTGACGCGAGAAAGAATACAAGTATCACCACCTCATCTTATCCGAAGGGTGCTGTAAGAGGCGACTAACGGAATACGCAGACGATATCACTGCGAGAGAGGGAAAACTTGTAATAAAACTTGAACCAACCCGTCTGGCCAACGTGAGAACAGTTAGTAGACCTCCCAGCATTGGGAGAAGCCTATGTCCAGCAGTGGACTGCGATAGGCTAATTGATTTATTGATTGATTTACTTAAAACACTTCTGCTTATTCCATAAACCGTGTTCGATAACCTGTATAACGATAATAAGGTACGAAACCACAAGTTACACAAATCATTGAACTACTCGGTAGACCGCAAGAGGGCGCGGCGTAGAACAGGTGACTCCGTACGTTCACACGATGCGCGCGCGCTTCTCACGCGCTCGCCTTACGCTTCCTTCCTGTCTGCGTCTGCGCTGTGATCGGATACTCGAGCTAGGGCTGCGTCTTTGTCATTTTCAGTGTCGTTTTCGTTTTTCCATAATTTCAATACAAACTTGATGACCTCCGACCAATTTCGGCCATGGCGACCACTTATAAGTCCTCCTGATTGATACGGCGCTAGTGCGCCAGCAAATGGCTAATATAGCCAATCTTGGCGGTGAACCTACTGTTCACGTGAACATAATATAGCGCACTTAAAATGGTGTAAGAAGCCTCACCATGATCTACGCGGCCCAAGCTACCCGCTATCAGGGCCTCGATTCTGCTAAAGCACAACCACTGTCACACCACAGAGACTGCGAAAAAAATCCATTTGATTTTAGCCTTTAAAGAAACGCAGTTAAAGTTTAAAATTAAATGGATTTTTGTAGAGTGGACGAAAGCGTGTAATGAAAATATTGTCATTGAATTTTGGACCTTAATGCTAAAGTAATAAAGTCTAAAATTTAATGCCAATTTTTGCAGAGACTGTTGCACGACAGTGGTTTTGCTTTAGCAGAATCGAGGGCCAGGTGTGGTTGACACCTGCTAGCTGGTACACCCAACTGCTGATACGTCATTTGGCTATGTACCCTCACGACCTCCTCGTTTGAACCCTGTCACATGCTGTTTGAGACCTCACAGACTCCTTTATAGATGAAGACCAAACTTTTCATGTGTTTTATGTTTACTTTTTTTTTTAATACTGTCGAGAGACAGCCCTATCCCTTAATCGCCTTGTACGATACCTAGGGAAAAAGATGGGGTGACCGGTTGTACTTTATGGGGAACCACAAGGTATTAATTCGTTTTCAATACCCAAATAAAAAAATAACTTTATTATCACAAAAAGTGTTAATCAATATTAACACTTTTTAACATATTTACTGAAAAATCACATCAGAAACAGGTAGTAACGAGAACTATAAATAGTAAGTACTAGTAAAAACCATAGTCCATATGCTTTCGTTTCTGATCAAGCGCAACACGTTCCTTAGCTTCAAATCATCATCGTCGTCATCATCATCATAATAATCATGCTTTGTCTACCCTTGTCCCAATTATTTGGTATAACTCGGGACATATAAATATCTTGAACCTAAATATGCTCTATACGCGCAGCACACGTTTCTTGGGTGTCTTTTGAGGATAGCACGGGGTGCTACTGCGGTGGACGAGCTCAAATTCACCAAGCATAGATTATTATAAAAAAAAAACCGCGCACCAGTGCCTCGTTTTTCTCGCGATTTAGGTCCAAGATACGTGTCCCGAGGTATATCAACTCATATCATTATCTTCCATACATTCTTATCAGATGTCATTTCTTCAGACTTTCATTACCATATTTCACACATTCCATTCATATTTAGTCTACTTTTGTTCTTTAAAGCCCCCTATACTTTGGCCCTATGTAGAAACATTACTTACATCTCAATATTAATAGATATAATATTCATGCATACAAATATTTGCATTTAGCGGGCATTGAACCCACGACCTCTAACGTCGGAGGATACTCTATCACCACGTCGTATCATTTTATTAAACTTAGTTATACTCTTTGCTCTGTGTATATGTATATTCTATCTCTATATAAAAATATATATTACGTTATACGTTATATATTAAGTTATGTTACGTTATAGTTAAGTTATATATATTAAGTTACGGTCTTTATAACATTTGGACGCTATGCCTTCTTGGACATTATGACACTTGGCCCAACACACCCCGTACTCGTATTAATCACTGAGCCAGTGTGGGAGCGTAATATTTGACACTTTGAAGAAAAAAAAGCAGCCAATTTACCCATTATCGTATAGTATGTTCTTAAGGGTCATTGTGCACCCTTTGGCGACAAAGGGCCACCGTGTCCTGGGAACCTTGGCTTCCGTCCACAAGTGACAAATCTTTTTTTGATTGAAGCTACTATATCCGGAGGAAGTGATTGAGGGAACAGACTCTAAGTAGCTTGAGAGGGTCGGAGGAAGGTGTTAAGTGATAATAACGTTTTTATTCAATACTAGCCTTCTGCCCGCGGCTCCGCCCGCGTGCATCTCGGTTAACGCGACCTTTGCTGATATCTTCGGTTCCACTCAACCGATTGCGATCAAACAAACGTAAGATTTTAAATCTGAGTAAGCCCTTTCTAACAAAAAAAACCGCATCAAAATCCGTCCAGTAGTTTTTGCGTCCATCGCGGACAAACAGACAAACAGACAGGAAAGTAAAAAAAAAAATTTTCGTGTTCAGTATCGTTAACATAACATAACCCAAGTATTTTTTTTAAATATCTCCAATGTACAGACACGACCACTTTACAATTATATAATAGTATAGATATGAAGTGTGGAGTGGCTCATTGGACTTGTGGAATAAGTTTATGTTTGTTGGTATTGAGGTTTTGGGTTCGATTTCCGATTCAGGTCAAGTTTTATTTTTCATTGTTTATTTAGATATTTACGTGTTTATCCACATAGTGATGTGTAAAGTTAAGATTTTCTTGTGATTTCGAGATGTAATCGGTCGGGAATCTAATTCTGGTCATTACATAACTGGCGTTAATTCACTTCTAAAGTAAACTACTAGTGTTGCTGAAATATTAGTAACTAGCTGTTGAACGTGGCTCTGCCCGCGTGGATGTCGGTTATCGCGAACAAACCTTTTAAACATAGTCTATGTCCTTTGTCAAGTTCTAATACCAAATTTCATCAAAATCGGTTCAGTGGTTTAGGCGTGAAAGCATAACAGAGTTACTTTCGCATTTCTAATATTAGTATAGATTACGGTTACTAGTAATTCTTATAAATAAAATTATTTAGGAGATTATAAATCGTGTCATAGTGAGAAGGGTTTAATAAGCGAATAAATATCGCCCGTCCTCAAGAAATTCCTTTTCCCTTAGTTCACAGTCGTTTGCCTCCTTCTTCTTGACAGTTAACCCTTTTGTCGCTGCGGTTAAGGAGCTATTGTTTCGAGCGGTCTCACGGGCCCCCGTCTCAAGCAAACAGGTCAGGATACTGCTTTGTTTCTCTGTTACATTGTTTAAATAGGCTAATATTCCCATGGGAGTGGAGGGTTAAGGTACTGTGTCATGTTTGATGAGTTAATGTTTTTTTGAGGGTTAATTTTATTTTAGTGTAAGATGAGACGGAACTCATTAACTGAATGAAATCTATTCCTGATGTTTAATTTTTTTTCCTGAGATTTGTAGAAATCACTAAAAAACTTTTTTTTACTAAGTAATTGAGATATAGGATTTTTTTCGATATTTTCCCGTGAATAGACTTGTCGAAATGAAATTTCGTAAAAAAATTCTGTAACCTGATTGCAGTACCACTTGGGAGTTGGTGGACCAAAGGGGTTTTGGTTGTTTCACTTATTCGCTTCCAAACCCCGACTAATCTCGTGCGCAATTATTTGTAGAGATTTTGAGGTATTCTTTGTTGTATATTGCAGAAGGTACATACTTCATATGTGAAATCTTATAACATTTTACTGTATACTTCATTATAACAGAATAATTAAAAAGTAATTATTAATTTTTTGTCTGGCGTATTCGGTATCGTGACGTCACTTGTACGCGATAACGAGTGTCGAGTCTTACTGTTTCTTGATATCATTTGGTCGGCATGCCTTCGCCATTCTATGCCTTTCCCCACGTCTACTTTATAAGACACTGGGCCTGTTTTCTTTTTTACCGATGCCTCGGCCCACTTTATGAACTACATCATTTAATGGTGGTTATATAAGTTTTATATTAATAAAGTAGATATCCGTGTCTTAAGATTATGATCATTGCGTGCGAGCATGTCATTAGGGCGAGTCTCAACTGGCATATTGTCCAACGGAAGGTATTTGAGGGTTAAGACCAAGGGTTGGGTAGCATTCATTAATACAACTGTTAATAACATTCAAAAGCTGTTTGATATTTTTGATATTCTTGTAATGATAAAGCGTTTAAAAATGTGATAAGGCTTATTTCATTATGTTTTGAGAATTTGATGTATAGATTCTAGGTTCTAAAGACGACAATTGTGCTGTCAGCCTTTTTTAAAAGTGGTTCGATCACACTCTTCTCCGCATGTAAGTCTATTCACATGTCAACATCTCATTTAATATGGAGTTTGAGTTGGTACACACATGCTGAGAAAAGAACGGCACTGCCGTCCTATCTTTTACATAGTCCATCCATATTTTCTTAAGTCCACCTTACCCCTTATAACGGTCTTCCATGCTTTAACCTCCATAGCGACTGTCTTTCATCTCTACGGATCACATGTCCGAATCATCAGAAAATTTCCTTTCACGAAAAAATAATACGATCGACTATGGACTCCAATAGAACTATTTCTTCTTTCCACACTACTTGCACAATACTCAAACTTCATTAGAAACCCACACCGTATATGTCCAATCATTCGTGCGTCAAGCTGTCCGCCTTACATTTAGCGTATAATTAGGGCACAACGGTCGCACAAGCTGTCGTGGCATACCGGTCGCGGCGCATCTGGTCTGTAAGTCTGCACACGTCCTTATGACACGGAACTGTAAACGTTTTTATACAACTTATTGTTTTAGTATTGTTTTGCAAGAATTAATTCCTGAGGGTTGTTTTTTTTAAAGACGGTACTCAGTCGCATTCCAGGGTTAATTGCGGGTCATGCGCTTTTTTAATTTGGAATGAAAGTATCTTATCCAAAAAGTTTCTGAGCTACTATGCTAATTTAATATGTCGCTTACATAATATGTTTAACTGTTACATTTAAGAAGAAGAAACAGGTATTAAACAGACACACTTGTCTAGTTACAAACTTTTCCATTAGTGTTCACTCTTCTCTCGGATCAGATCGGATCCGTATCCGAAAAAAAAACGGAGCTTCACTCGGAAAATGCAGTTGTTAAATAAAGAATATAATATTTATAACCCATTCTAACAAAGTAGTAATCTCACCATAGGAAAACAAAACCGCGTAGTACAACTAGTTATTCGTATGCCGACTGTAAAAAATATTACAATTGATTGTTCGTAACATACCGTGAACATCGAAAGGGTTAACAAAATCCTCAAACTTTGTATTCCTTTGCCGTTTAATTAAGAAGAATTGAGTTCTTTAATTAACCTAGTATTTTAAATTTGGAACATATGTTATCGGCCAGTATTTATAGTGACGTGGCAAGAAACTACCCTCACGTGAAGTGAACCATCAAATATAAACCTTATCTTCGAAGGATAAGAGTTAATTTGCTCTGTACTGTAGAGTTACCGCATGATTTGGTTTTATTTTACGGTCTTCTAAATTGAACTGAATGAACAATGAGGTTTGAAGAACTTTGTCTTAAGTCAAATAAAAAATAGAGTAAAAAGTGAAAGAATCTTCGTAGCCCTAAGGCACTAAGGTCTCGGACTTTTTATCAAAAGGTCGCGCATTCAAAACCCGACTAGGCATTACATATTAAGTAATTTAGCTTAGCTAAAGAGATTTTTTAGTCCCTACCGTACCACGGGCCTAGTATGTACAAAAGACTTTCATGTCATGTATCAGAACAATAAATTAATGACAATGGTAGGTATAATTGTAAGATTTCACATAGATACGTCACACAATTATTTTAGTACCTTTTAGTGCCAGAATTTAGATGAATCTGTTGGCTTGATAACATAGATAGCGAATTTTGTATTTAACTAGCCTTGATAATGTCGTCTTTTCTGAAGAAAGTGCTGAAGGAAAGAAAAAGAGATATTTTTAAATCACAAAAGATTTATAATAACTTGAGATTACTAGCAATTTCGTCATTGTAGCGATGGATGACCGATAATAGACCGGTAGTAGATATTTAATGCTTTGTCTCCGGAAGCGGATGAAACATACTTCAAGTAAATAGAATTTATAAATTGTGTTCAACTTCATTTGCTAGGAGAAGTGCCCGCCATGTTGCGAAGGAACTATGACTGGACAAGTTTCAATTTCGAATTCGGAAGTCTTGGGTTGATTAGTGAAGTTTTTGTGACGCACAAAGCGCACTTCCGGCTTGTCACGTTCCATATACGAATTTTGGAAATGACGTTGATGCGCTCCAACGGTTTATTAGAAATTGATATTTGGAATCTTAGATGGCCATTACACCGTCTGTCTTCCGGTTGTCTACACAGGGGCGCGTGCCGACTTAATTGCTTCATTTGTGTCTATAATGCGGGATCAATATTGTTTTTTTTCTATTCTGAAGTGTTCTACACCACTGATTATTGAAATTTATTCATCTAAAACCATGTAATGAACATCCATTTGGCCGTAACAAACAAAATATATCAATTGTCATCACAATCAACGTGTTCGTAAACAGAATTGGATAAAACTCATCATTTTACACCTAAACGAATTATCTCATAGCAAATTTTAAGCGTGCCGTGTACAGTGCGTCCGCTTATACAAACAAAATACCAACCAATCACGATTTTGTGAATTTGAAATTTGTTAAAGCCCAACGGTTGTACAGAAAACCAATACTGTGTACATGTATGTACATGGTAAAACTACGCACGGGCTAAGCAAACTGCGAATTTGCGTGGGTGTGTGTGTATAGGGTACGCACACATAGGCGCGCAGGGCTGGCGTACACTCACTCACACAATGCGATATTGCAAATGGGCTAGTCGAATGTATTCGTTCGCCCGCCGGCCGGTGGGGGTGGGCTGAGCTGGGCTGAAGGGGGGAAGATGCGTTTTTGTGCAGTACTCTCCGCTTTAGCTACGTTTATGAGTAAATATAAGTGCGTAACCGATAACGGCCTTAATACGAGTCGCGTCATTGTGTGAGTTACGCCGCTTTTGGACTCAATTATGTTATGACTGTCCGTGGACGTGACATGTAGACTTTCTTAATTATAGGGTTGTCACGTTACTCGATGTACACTGAAGTATTATTTCAGTAGAATATCGAATGAACGTAGCATTATGAATGAATTCGTAAAACGTTTTTGTCCTAAAAAGCCTTGAATATACTAACTTGCCCTGCCCCTTAGATAGGTGGCACATCGTTAGTAGAACAGAATTATCAATGTATGGGATTCACATATATTTCGACGTTTATGACGTTTAGGTCGTAAACATATGTCAATCCCATACATTGATTATTCTATTCTATATATTTTGTATCAGTAACTTACATAATTTTGCTATTTGCTTCTTGCTTATTTCGTTGTAAATAATCACACCTATTAATTAAACTATTAGAATAAAAATATGGATGACCATCAATAAACTACATACTACTTTCATATTATGGTCTCCACGGAGTGTAATCGATAAATTTCCTAAATCAAATTCTAAACTCAAAAACAAATTATTCAGTACACCGCTGAGCGACTTCCAAACACAAACCGTCTGTTTGCGACTGTACCGTGATTTAAAAGTTTAGTACATTCGGTTGCGGCCCTGTAGTCCTACCCAGCCAGAACGGTAGGCTTTTAAAAATAAACCGGTTGTCTATTTTAGTGACAGAAATAAACTAAGTGACTGCTCCCGAGGGAAGTCCATCGTTTTCAGAAAGTTAACCACACCTGAATGGCGATGCTTACGGCCCGATTCACACTTCTTTCAGCGCTCTGAACCATCCGAACGGAAAGCTTATGAAAGGCCTGTTACATGGCTCTTATAAAAACGCCCGAAAAATACTCAGAAATATGCGAATTCTTACTATTTAGGCACAATGGTAGACACCTTGAGAGTTAAAAAGCCAGAGAGAGGCAGGCAGCATGACGATGCCGCCATAGTGTTTTATTTCAATATTCTATAGGCACGATAGCTACTCTATTTTCAAACGCATTCTATATTGTCAATTGTCAACTGCATACCTACTCGCTAACAAAGTGTTAACTGAAATAATTTCAATTTATTTTCTCTTTACAATATTTGAATATAGAACAATATAGAAGAATAGTAAATAATATTTATGGCTATCACAAACAAGTGTCAAAATCAGAAGCTTTAGTAAAATATTTTTTATTTGTCGTGTGGCCAGTAGGTACGTTTATACGGAGCTTGCGGTTAACCGGAAAACAATTTCATTAGTAACCTCACGTCAATAAACGGTGGTGTGTCTAATATAAAATTTATTTTGACTAATTCGTTACACTCTGTATCTTCGGTAGGCTCGAAACCATTTCCGTAGGTACACGACACGTATACAAAAGCGATACTGGACACTGTCCACTCCTCTTATGGGACGAACACGAATTTTCGCACACACACAAACGTCTATTTCAGTTTTACCGCACACTGCTGCTTGTATAAAATTTATGGTGCACACTTTTGCATTGGAGCGCTATAGCAACATAGATCTGTTGGGGGGATGGTGCTGGTCAGCCATTTCGTGTCGACGAGATTTATATCCTCTCTGTGCGTTCGCGCTAACTTTAGTAAGATGCGCGTGTGTTTGACGTCATGTTTAGCACTGGCTTTATTACAGGAACGTATATAGACGTATAAATATGACCGCTAGTGCAATAACGGCCTAAGCAAAATTTAATAAAAGAGATATATTGAGATGACCTTTTTAGGCATTTGAGAATGGATTACTGTAGTCATCATGTTATTTATAACATCAAGAGATTGCATTACATTACAAAAAAAATACAGTTTTGGTTAGTCTGTTCTTGTATCCGCGGACTCAAATAATGTATTCGTTGTTCAAATTAAGGACATTCGAAGTTTGAAATTTGGCGCGCAATAAAATTGTAAAATGGCGCGATGGGCAACAGAACAGTTCGGAGCATTATTTCAAAATGTACGGTTAGGTGGGAGGTGAGGGGAGAGGTGCGGGGTCAGCCCGGCTGTTTGTCTATCGCCGCGCTTTCCCATTCACCGGGTGAATTTTCCGAAGCCCATTGCGCTTCCGACCACCCTGCCCCCTAGGGCTTCCTCACTGTATTTTTATTAACAGAATTTTATTATGGCGTCTGAATGAGTATTTACCTACTTATTGATTAGGGCATAATATATATCGGCGTGTACCGTGTTTTATATTCCTTTGTGATACGCCTCTAATTTCTTTTTAAATATTTGTTTCAGTGTACAAAGCTGTACAATGTAGGCTATTTACTTATTAACAAACCTGCAGAGGTATCAGTCGGATTTAGCTTACATAAACGCATGCTTTACTAATATAACCAGTCATAGCCAATTGCCTAAAAGCCGTTGTATCATGTTGTGATTAAAAATTTACACACGAAACACAATGCCAAATTCAGTTTTGAAAATAGAATTGGCATTTGTTTATGTAGCCTGTGGCGGTGTGTGATTGCAAAATGCAAGGTTCTGATCAGAAACTCGTAACGGACACGTTATGTCTTATCTGTGGCGAAATGTTGGGCCATAAAAAACGCAAATATATTTTTTTTTAAATTTATCGTTAAGAATATTAATTAATTTATCGTTATTAGTAATTAATGAATCGAATTTTATATCTTGGAATTTTGAATTCAGGATTTGAAATCATCGCAAGTTACTTTGATTAACTGAGGCTCTTTTACCATAAATGCCTGTATCTCGAAAAATAATAGGGAAAATTATACATTTAATGGAATTTACGCAGATAATAATAATGTAATGATTAAATGAATACTGTTAAGAATTTACCGTGATGTATTTATTTAATTGGGTTTAACATATCGATGTTGTGTGTGAATAGGTATTAAAATCATTATTTTTGTTACCGCATTGGCACCTGATTAGGTTGTTAGGGAGGTAGATAACGTGAATTATGTCACCCACTCTCTGTTTTTGTTGTCAGTTAATTAATATTACACCTACCTACATATACTAATACGAAAACAATAGTTTTTAGCTGAACATAACAACTGTACCTACCTATAAATTACAGGAATTCAGATCAGGACTCTACCGTATTTTTTAAGTTAAAGTATATCGGGAGATTTTTCATAAGCACAACGCCCCTGAAAAAGGTCCACATGTACTGTTCGATGAATTTTGTCTGAGTCTACTTAGTTACTTAGCTGAATATCGAGATCTCGAGAAAGAAATTAAATTATACTTTTTTTTTCACATTTAATGAATGAATGAAAGTGCTTTTTAACCGACTTCAAAAAAGGAGGTTCTCAATTCGTACGCAATTTTTTTTTTTTTTTTTTTTTTGTATGTTTGTTACGCGATTGTGAAGCCAATTCTTGACGGATTTTGAAAATTCTTTTTCTGTTCGTAAGTAGATTATTCCGAAGTGGTCCCATTTAAATTTCGTAAAGATCTGATGATGGGTTTCCGAGATTAGACCAAGGAACTCTTCAAAAAGTACCAGGAAATCAGCCGCGATTGCTGCAATGGCATATTATTGCAATGTTTCTGCCATTACACATCATAACATCACGCCTGAGTCCTTTGAAGGGGTACGCAGAGGTGTTCAGAATATTCAGCTATATTTCCGGTGCTTTGCTTTTAATAAATTTTCAAAAATAAAAAAATATTTTTGAATAATGCTTTAATATTTTTTTTTATTTTAGCGTGGCCGGTTCGATCTGTAGTGTAGCGTCAGCAGCGCATGTACAGTCAGGTCACTATACATGCGATGTACAGTCGTACTTAATTTTACAAATTTACTTAATTATACAAACTTAATTGTACAAACTCACTAAAAAGAGAAAAATAAATTCATTTTTAACAAAAAAGTTTAACCGACTTCAAGACACGAAAAAGAGGCACTGAAAAGCGAAAAATAACTTAATTTACAGACTTACTGATTTATTAGAAGTCGGTGCCAGCCAACTTTGTTTGTTGTGTCTGAACTACATTACTATGATGCAATCAATTGAAATATTGCCTCCCTTGGGTTAGGCACCGACTTCTAATAAATCAGTAAGTCTGTAAATTAAGTTATTTTTCGCTTTTCAGTGCCTCTTTTTCGTGTCTTGAAGTCGGTTAAACTTTTTTGTTAAAAATGAATTTATACATGTGAGTGTGTGCGAGTCATTAAAAAAATCTCCTAAATTGCATCCCGCTACTTTCCTAGCCCACTTCGAGGTTCGATTCGCGATGACTGCACAATGATATCGCGTCGATAGCTTAAATCGTTGGTTTCGATGTTCAAAACTGTTCCGTTGATTAATGTTCCGGTTTATCGGTTCGTTCGTAAATTATCGGTTTTTGAGGCAAAGGCCGTAGGTTGTAGGTACTAGGTAGACTTTCGATTCTTCCTTATAATGTAAGACAATAATGTGTGAAATTGACTTCTGAGAAATAAAGATTATAGGGAGGTCGTGTTCATCTTAGCGTTGCTTCTGGTCGCACCTTGGAGCTACCTCCGCTGTTCTGTGCGGTTTTAGTCGGTTCGAGCCTGACATACCAATCTCATCGTTGCTTCCGGTGAGATAAAGCCCGAGTGGGGTTCCGTAAGAAAACAAAAAAAATATTTAATGCCTTCTTATTTGGCTTATTTTCTTTATAATGCCACGAAACCAAACATAGCGAATAAAAACCTCAGAAAAGTTAATTTAGCTATCTAAAATAACATAACTTTATACAAAAATCTGATATTTTTCACAAGGAAACTAAGCTTTTAGTCACAGAACAGAATATCTACGACTTTTACATACAGTTTTTTTACTCTTTTTAGTCACAAAAAGTGTCACAAGTGTCTATAAAAGTAACATAATGTACGCGACTGTCCACGACTGTAGGTAGTTCCGCGGCGTACAGTCCGCAACGAAAACTCACTCTGTTCAAATATTCAAAACTTTTCTGAAAGGGGAGGCCGGATAAAAACTGTCAGACGTACGCGTATGCCCACTAAGTAACTAATGTCAGTTAATTTGATCATTTTCAGCATCAAGTTGATAGGGGATGGATATTACCACTACGTTACTTATCTAGAGATAGATCTAGATAGATAGGCAATCAAATGTAGCAGTAATGTGAACCTTTTAAAAAAGGAAGCTCTACGGTCCATTTTTAATCGTTCGATAATTAGGTATATAGGAAAATTGTGTCCGAAATTAATATCTTATATTAATTACGCATATATTTAGTCCAATCGTAAGTTTGATTACCGGGTCAAGCAAAGCTCGAAAATATCCCAAATATATTTTGCGACCTTGCAGTCCGCAAGGACGTCAAAATATTTTGTTCCAATAATACATAACATAGTCTTATTTAGACAATTTCTTTAGAGGAATAATTGTACATAGATAATTATATACCTACTAAACTTAATTGAAGTAAAAGGTAACTATGTAATTTCAAAACATCTGAAGTCTCTACATAATTTCAATACATTTCACCAAGAAACGAATTCAATTTCCCAATTCTATACCCGGTTGTAATGAATATAAGTCTATACCAGTAACTGTTGGCATATAACTACAGCACGTTTGATTATTCGAAAATTCATGCGCTGTCCACCCCTGTCAGGCCGCAGACAAAATACGGGCATATACGAAATTCGAACGGTTTTATGCCGGTGCCGGTGCTATCCGGCTAAAACTGCGTGCGGCACAAAGGAATTATAAAACACCCGGCCTGGTGAAGTCGGCATCGAAATTAACTTTATTACCTGACTGTACATTGCTATTGCGTGTGCGTTTTCGTATTGTAGGTCTATTGCAATTTGTTCGGACGCTTATATCTGAAGTTTTGTTATTATTAAATATTCAGTGTAGTTTGATTTTTAATCCCATAGGCGTACCAAAAATAGGTTTTTTCTGAGCTGTAAGAAAGTTTTTCCTACAAAATTTTGAAAGTAGAAGCTGCATGCAAGGGTTTAGTACAACCGTAGCAGCGTAGTGGAAAAAAGATGTTTCTGTCTGTTTGGTGTGATTATATGTATGTATAATGTCGTTATATTAGTATCTCTTGCTCAAGTGTTATTGGATAGATACATATAAAAATTTTAAAATATCAGAACTGCAGGTTTTTGTTGTCAAACGCATGTTGTCGAAAAGTGCTACAGTTGAATTTTTAGTTTCTCTTATTTCATCCCTCTTCATATATCTAAATTTATCAGTGTTTCTCTACAATATTATGCATGTATTACACATATAAACCTTCCTCTTGAATCACTCTATCTATTAAAAAAACCGCTTCAAAATCCGTTGCGTAGTTTTGAAGATTTAAGCATACATAGGGACGGACAGACAGCGACAGCTACTTTGTTTTTATAATATGTAGTGATAAATAAACAAGATAGACACACAGAGAGCCAAAACATATAAAAATGATGATTATCGTTATGAGTATTTTTTAATGATATTAAGAATATTTCTTTTTATAATGGATAGATTAATGTTGAATTTCGTGTCTGGTTGGCTCTACTTAGTTTATTTCAGAAAGTTGCTAGTAACATACATACCATTAAACTAACATATAATCTTACCATTAATATGATTTTGAACACTTATCCGCTGCGAAATATGCCCGTGGCCTCCGATGGATCTGAAACAACAAAAAAAAAACATTTGAAAACCTATACTTCGAGATTTTTTTTGTTTTTTGGTCTTCTACCATTTTCTTTGTTTAGAGGATTAAATTATCGTCAATTATATCAATAAAAAAATTAGAAACAATTTTTTTCCACCCTTGCGAGTTGAGTTTTGTTGGCTTACTGTTTGCTACCTTAGTAGTGTTAAAACCAAGTAACTATTACCAAAACTAATTTAACACTTTTTGTCCTCTGTCAAATCGATAAGAAAGAACAACACTACTTATCGATATCGATCGGATAGGGGTGGGCACGTGCGCGACCACCCGGCGCGTGCGCGTGCGCCGTCCTACACCAGATCTATGGAGTTTTTTTGTTTCTTCCGATAAAGCCAATCTTGCGATAACCCCTATCGAAGTTTATAAAAATATTGAAGTTGAATATGAGACTTCTGGGGATGAAAGACAAATCAATTTAAGCTTTTTTTTAATGTAGAGCAGATGTCCGTTCGGATTTTTGCCAATGGTTTTTGAGTGTTTAAGTTTATAGACAAACTAGCTTTTATCCGCGTGGATTTCGGTTAACGCAACCAAACATAGCCTATGTCCTTTTTCAAGGTCTAATCTATCTCTATACCAAATTTCATCACGATCGGTTCAGTGGTTTAGGCGTGAAAGCGTAACAGACAGAGTTACTTTCGCATTTATAACATTAGTATGGATATGGATCACATTTAGCTGTTATGGGAGTGACTACTGTCTTACCCTCTACTTCTCTAGAGAGAATCCAGATCCTCACCTACGACTCATTTTTTCATATCACTTAGGTGGCAGACAGCACACCTGATGGAAAGTGGCTACTATGCCCTATGGACGTGCGTAACTCCAGGGGATTCACACTCTTGCTGCTGACTCTGTAAGAACAGAGTTTCTGTGCCATCGCAAAAACTCTTCAGTGTGCTCTGGCTACCCTACTCACCGCCGGGAACACAACACGAGGTTATTATTACACGTGGTATTCTGCAGGCTAACCTAACCTAACTAAACGTTAGTAACTATAGTTACTGCGCCCATAGCCAAGAGGCAATTCGTTGCTCGGCGTACGATGGAATAGAATGACAAATGTATAGGATTTGACGTTTTTGACATTCGTTGACGGCTGTCATATATGTCAAATCCAATACATTTGGCATTCTATTCCGTCATACGCCGAGCAACGAATTGCCACTTGTCTAGAGGGGCTGTTACGTAAGCATAGTAACCATCCGAGGCTTATGGACACTTCTCTTTAATTTTGTATTCCATGCTTTCTTCAACGAAATTAGCTGAACAGCTGAGAAATTTTAAAATCTGTCCATCAATTGTTACATCGTGTGTACAATGTATCATAACTTACAAGTACCGAAAGATGTTTACTGCCGCCAGGTGTAGTAGGGCGTATGCGCGTACGCACCTATTGTCATTTTATGGGCTATTAAGGGCTCGTTGAAGTACCTAATTGTCAGGTAGGAGGCTTTTGAGGACGGGAAGCAATTTGTTATTATAATCGGAGATGTGGGTGATTTATTGATTAATAGCTAATATTATCAAAATACGAAAGGTGAAATGTGGGTGTTAATACGCCTCTGCCTACCCCGTCAGCGATTTACAGGCGTGATTATATGTATGTATTATCAAAAGATAAGCAAGATAAACATAAAAAAAAAAAATTTTGAATTTTATCTATTACTAGGTGTACCTGCGGCGCGAAGGAGAATCGCAGACCTTGCGGCCCGCGAGGAGCGCAGGAGAATCGCTAACCGCGCAGCCCGCAACGGCGGCGGCAACTCGGGCGTCGGAGGTCGCAGAATGGCCTCCCCATACCCGTGGGCGAGTTGGGGACTCCGTGGTCCCCACACCGGAAGAGGGCCAGATCGAGAGATATGGCCCTGGGTCGGCCGGGGTGCGAGGGATATGGCTACGACAATCTCACCTCTGGCAACTGACGGCCCACAGATGGCGTGCGTTTTAGTCGGTTCGAGTCCGACATAACCTCCTCCTCCGGCTCCGCCGGGGAGGTATCCGTGGGGATTTTTCGCACGATAAAAAAAAAGGTGTACCTGCGGCTCCGTTTGTGTGTAGGTATATCGGTTCTTGCGACCAAACATAGTCTATGTTGTTACCCAAGGTCTTATCTACCGCTATACTAAATTTCATCAAAATCGGTTCAGTGGCATGTAGCTTAGGGGTTAAAATGTTAGCCTTAGACCCTACTCTTTACAATCAATTAGCTTAGCTGGAGGAGTTAGATGGAAAATAAGTAATATCGGTTACTAATATACTTTATCAGAAAAAATATACTCGCAAACTCAAGCAAGGTAATCTTACAAAACATCTGTTTCTTTAAATGCTATCAACACCAGCGTAGATTTATGACACTCCACATTGCACAATGGCAACACCGTGTCAATTTAGCTGTATAAAGGATCAATATTTAGCACAAATTGGGCAAAAACACGCAGATGGCGACTTAACTTTACTTTGGAAGCGGTTTTATTGAATTACTTTCGATTTCTGTGGCATTTTTTTAATTGTTATGTGTCGCCGCTAAAGTCTTGTTAATGGCGGCCGTGTAGAACATGAAATGAATGGTGTCTTACACAATACTGTGGAGAAGTTCAATACAATTCGTACCGCGAAAGCATACTAACTAATGCATACATACATATAATCACGCCGTTATCTCAAGAGGGTTAGGCAGAGGTGAATTAACACTCACATTTCTCCAATCATTATATTAGATCCCACGTAATAAGGGTGAGACTATTGCCGTATTCCGGCCACTATTGTTGACTCGAGCCATGCATCTGAGGCTGAGTCTGGGCTGTATATATCTGTCTGATGTTAAACAGCCCTATCCCTTAGTCGCCTTGTACGACATCGCATGGGAAGAGATGGGTTGGCCCAAATTCTACTCTGCCAGGAACCACGCGGAATATGGAATGATGATATCAATTATGTTAAACATATAAACGACCGAAAAAAGTCTTTCCAAGGTCGCTATTAATCGTCAAGACCCCAAAACTCGACAGACACTTCAATCAACATTAATATTTATTCGCGGGATGCGGGCGTTCGCAAGGAACTATTCTCGGGCCCGTCTACACAATGGCTTGAAATTGGCCTACTTGGGCCACATTCCCACAATAGGAACATTGGGATACTTAGACTAAATTACCAGTATCGTCCCGCATCCTTAGACCAATAGAACCCTGCTGAGAATTAAATTTTAAATGTTCCCTTTTTTTGCAAGTTTGCCGGAAGTTGTATTTTGTATTTTCAATTGGCAATAAATAAAAATTAAAAATGTGTGAAGATCTATACTTGGCTTGGTTAAATACTTAACCAAAAGTAAACAATCTTGATGATATTATTTTCACACAAACACATAATAAACAAATAATTCTGCTGCTTACACTAGTGGGTCGATTTCGGTTTTCAGTCGCGTTATACTCGTAGTTTGAAAGTTAGTTTAAAAAAAAAGATGATTAAATTGAGTTTTTAAATAAAGAATATTAAAAGACACAATCATAACCAAACGGAGTACATTTATATCAGTTACACTGGCTGATTTTAAAAAGAAATAGGCGTGTTCCATAAAGTGATAGGGTGTTATACAAACTTGTAATACGATGCGCATAACTTATAAAAAAGTTACAATTCCAAATTCAAACTCAATAAGAAAGTCACGTGAAAATTACATGTTACAGTGTTACCAACATAACCCTTCACTTATCTCGTCAAATTGTCAAAACACATCACTAGTTAGGGACGCGTTCACACGGCTATTTGTAAGACCTGTGACGTCACCGGATGCGACGTAAGGAGGCCCGTCTTGAATGGGCACGCACACATACGCATCTGTAAACATAGGTGATGTCTTAGTTACCATGTGTGTGTGAATGAACGTACGGACTGTTTACGTAGAGATTGTACTCAATATTGACGGCTAGACTGCCACACAAATACAGGAATAGACCCGACATAAGACTAATTGAAATACGTCCGTTGCAAACAGTTCTGAAAAAAACTTTCTAATGAGCAGTTTTCCATTATAAATTCATACTTGAATTGCGACGATTCGAGACGATTAAAACTGTATCGTCATTTCCGAATTTTAATAGCGCACGTTATTTTGAATGACGGGGGCATTGGACCTTGTGCCAAAACCATAATACACACTAAAAGTTATAATACTACAGTCCAATAAATAACCTACAAAGTAAAACGAGTTCTAACAGCAGGTAATAAAGTTCAAAAATAAATAATAAAGAGTTAATATTAAAATTGTATTTCTAGTATCGGTATGAATGTATGAGGGGTAAACTCGCGAGCTTAGGCAGGTGTGCGGCCAGATGTCTTGAACAAATTGCTGTGCCATAAGGTACGTGTGGACACACCCTTAGTTCTGGTGGCGTGGCGTGTGCCAAGTTTTAATTTTATGCTTGATTAAGACCCCAATACCCGGTGCGACTAATTAATGGACAGGAGATCGACTGTGCGGACTTTCGAGTGTGCTGCGGCACTAGTTCTTTGGTATTTGGTGTAATTCAGGTCACGAACAAGGTTTATGAATAATTGGGTTGGTAGGAAATGAACGAGGTATCGGTTGCACTGGAGCGGAGATGAGTGGAGCGTTTACGAACTGCAAATGCGGGTGACTCTCGTGTTAAGAAACTTGTATCAGTAAATATTTTTTAATATTTCTTATTTAGTCTCGCAGTTCACTGCTAGACATAGACTTTTCCCAATGTACTCGCAAAGTACCTATACGTAAATAATTTATTTTAATTTATTATTGATACCATTGCATCGATCTCTAGAACTGGATTCCATAATGGATAATCATTTGAACTAATCAATCAATCAATCAATTAGCCTATTGCAGTCCACTGCTGGACATAGGCCTCTCCCAATATGCGCCACGTTTGCCGATCCTCCGCCTTCCGCATCCAGTCCGTCCTGAACTAAACTGAGATTTAGCGTTCTGCTCAATGAAATTAATTGATTAAAATCTAATATCGCAGTTCATTGGTGAAATCCGTTCTAAAGCTGCTCTGCATATTATCTAGATAGAGCTATACGACTAGAAAATTGTCTGTAAACACTTCTTTTCACATAAAGCTCTGAACATTCTCTTCAAAGTAAAATGAACGCTATACCTACACGTTATCTTTTTTTTATTACGGTTTACTGAGCAATATACTTTCAGCCTATGGGTGCAAAAATCTCAACCGTATTGAAAAAATAAAAGTGGAGCTAGACTATATTATATACTACTAGATGACCAGCCTCGGTTTCACCCGTGGCATATTTCGAAATCACCATAAGCCACATGATTTGCTCTGCATTTTCTGCAATGCTTCGATATCGCCTAATGCCACCATTGTTGTGGAGGTCAGATGGCAGTCGCTTCACGGAAAATATCTAGGTCCAGCAAAATCCGCAGCTATGACTGGTAAAGCGGACCCCAGACTCTGAGGTGAAAGCTTCGGATGCGACTGGGAATTAACGCTAGGATGAAGAAGATGCTCCGCATTTTATTACTTTTCAAAAAATGTATACAAATCTGTCGGATTTGTTGAAGTACCGTGATAATACATATTTCTCGATAAACGGGCTATTCAACGCAACAATATTTTTTCAATTCGAACCCATAGTTTCTGAGATTAGTGCGTTTAACCAAACAATAAAAAAACTCTTCAGCTTGGTATAGAATAATATTAGTGAATGTGTAAATGCGAAAGTAACTCTGTCTGTCTGTTACGCTTTCACCCCTAAACCACTGAACCGATCTTGATGAAATTTGGTATAGAGATAGATTAGGCCTTGAGAAAGGACGTAGGCTATGTTTGATCGTGATAACCGGCATCCACGCGGGCGGAGCTGCGGGCATCAGCTAGTAGAAATTATCTTCAAAATGATATTATGTACCTATATTGTAAAATGTATAATTTATTCAACATGTAAATATAAAGTGCATATTATATGAGATATTCCAAAAATGGCGTCGGCTAGGTAACGGAAGTGACGATGACCGCAACGCTCATAATTATTTTACTACACGGAAGTCATAGTCATTGACTCCCTATTCGTAACAGTATGGCGATTTCATTTAAGTGGACTTTATTCCCTTTTACGGTACAATTTTAAAACGAAAAGAGTTACAATATTGATAAGGAGTATAGAAAAAAGTGCATTGCAGTCGACTGCAATAATAGGCTAATTGATTGATTGAGAGATAAAACATTGCCTTTTAATTATACACGGAATACCTTTTAATGTTACTTTTTAATTCACGTATTAGTAACTAAATTTTATTTTATCATTATATCGGATATCGCCCATTTTATTTCAGAAATGAAAATGATTCCAAATTTAAAATTAGATCGCTCATTCGGATTTGATCGAATGAAATGGAAATCTTCGATTCCAAATTTAAAATTGTAAATACAATAGTGATGTCTGTGATGGCTGTCAATGTATCGTTTCAATCGATTGATTGTAAAGACCCTCTTATTACAGTTTCTAGGGTCGAGGCATAGATAGTGAATAAAGGAAAGGAGAAAGGGGTCGGCTGCACCTTTCCTATCCGGGATAAATGTCGCGTGCCCGGTGCAACGGGTATTGAGATACACTGCAGAAGAAATGTGCTTCTTACACCTTGTCATAACTGTATAGATTTATTTGCAAATCATTTTGAACTATTAGTGTCACACTTCTCGAAACCATACAGCATGTTCAGATGCGTTATTTTTTTTATAACAGACAATGTATTTTCAATGTGTACCTACTCAGAGTTAGCTCTAACTTATCTTCACATAATATAACATAGCTTAGCACATAATATTACAATTATTTTGCATAATTTGCTAATTGTACACGGGTATGAAAAACTGCACAACTACTGCCAGTTAAGCAAAGCCAAGTTAACTTAGTTTTTGGTCCTCAATATTGTACTCGTATTAACTTACTTCAAATAAGCACGAATGGCAGACGTCTGTTAATAATTTTCATACTTACGTAAAGAATTTGCATTACTTTTATATTAATATATGATCCTAAATTATAAGGGTACACAAAAATCAAGTTGCCATTGACCGAATTTGGGATGTAAGCTGCAAACGCATCTGGGGGGCGCGTGCGTTGCCAAAAGATGTTTCGCGTATGATGGATGACTGTCTTCTTTTGTGGCAAAACATATCGAATTACGAGAATCGATTCGATTGTCTTGTTAGAAATAATCGAATAGGTAATTAATGATCTTTTGATAAGACTGCAATGTGTTGACCTGGATCAATCGATTGCAAAAAATCGATGAATGTGTTAGAAACGATTGCTTCTTTTCGATGGTTTGATTGACAGATGGTTTCATGCTACTGCCCTATTCAATATACCTGTATTTTATTGTTTGTTTTTCTAAAAGGTGTATTTTCTAAAATCTATTGCACTTGTGGAGGGTATTTAATTTTCTTAACCATAAAATCAAGAAGGGTATGGGAAAATGCATACCTATAATGCAGGTATTGTATTATGTGAATATACTTACCTAATACGATTCCAGTTGTTGCCTAAAATTAAATAATGATAATTCAGTCGTTGTTTTGAAAGTAGATAGATAATGATAATCGTACCTAGGTATTCGAAGACTTTGTGATTTGTGATACAAGTGTTACAACGTTAGTGAGTTTGCTGGCAATCAATGTGGATCAATAGAATTTAAACTCTTTTGATCTTCTATTTTCTTTCGAAATTTAATTTATGCCGTTGATTTTTTTTATTTACCTTTCTACGTTTTCATCTTTTACTCTTCTTCGATGAAATAGGCTCTCCTTATATCACATGGAGCTGAAGATTATATAGCTGGCTAAATTTGAGTGCATATCACAACCCTCAAGCATGAGTATATGGATTCAAAATTCGAACTACTTCATCGATTCGCCAGCAGAACTTTATCGATCGCGATGCGCGCGCACCCCTCACGTCGCCATCTTTCTGCGCAGCTGCGCTTGCGCCGGGTCAAAGGTGCGAGGGGTAAGTAGCTATTGTAGTGTAGTGGGCGCTGAGTACGCTGTCTGTACTCGGTACTAGCAGGATTACTGATACTAGGGGTGCTTACTTACGATTTTAGGAGATAAGTCGATATTATTAATAATATTTTTAACTGTTTTTATTTATTATATTAATATAGAAATAAAAAAAAGTAAATTTATCTTCAAGACATGTTGAGTAGGTTAGGACAGGACTTACTTATAAAGCTTATCGAGCATGTGTTATGGGTTTTAAAATGCGGATAAACTTACTTATTTTTTTGTGAACACATAACTACTTACAGATTTTGCAAGTATATTGTACAGTCAGCGTCAGAGAAAACAGATTTTTCATGACGATGTCATTATCAAGGGGGGTCCCTTTTCTCTGAAGCTTACTGTACATAGAAACACTTAATTTATACTACTTTGGTAGCAAACAAGTACACGGCAACTAAATTGCAGGAAATCTGTCACGTAACCAAATCATCTCATATCGTTTCGGCCTGACTAAGATCGGGTTACTTCGGTTTTCTAGACTTCTAGAGTATTTCCTCGGTGTCTGTCACTCCTCTTCCTACTTCTTTAAGTACCTACCTTAGCACCTTCAATTATTGGATTCTTGCATCTTAATTGCATATAAAACAATCTCTGACTCACTTTTACTTCCAAATAAACACATGGAAGACGATGGGCAAACAGAGACCATAACACCTGGTCCTTTGATTGTTTTAGGCGCCATCACATGTCGGTACCGTGAAGATATTTGATACACCCACAAAACACATTAAGTGCCGGATCAAGCATGTGTATTGATGCTATCTTTTTACACACGTGCCTAACAGCACCAATCAAAAAACTACCATAACACCAAGCAGAAAAGTTTAGAATTGCTTAGCTAAAATCGTAAGTCGAAGACGAGCACCTTACAAGGCGATGGTCTTTCAAGCTGATTTCAACTTTGGATCTACTGAATAGAGTTAGAAATTAATTGAAGGAGTTTTACTACAAATATTTGTAGTAAGGTGCGGGCGTAAAATCAGCTGTTCGGATATCTTTGAATGAATTTTTGTTGTCAGATATTCAACCTTAAACCGTCTTTATAAGAAGATACCTTTGCCTATTTTTTTTCTTTAGAAGCAGTCAGTGACTTTCTGATTGAATAATATGAAAATTTACGATTTTGAACCTTATTTTCTTGGTCTTAAGACATGAGTATACTGATTAAGAATAGATAGTAGAGCTTACGTAGTTATAATATAGAACCTCATGTGTGATTTGTTAATGCCGGATGACGTTTCTTGCATTTTTTGCGCATGCGCTCCTTGAATTAAAAGATCGACAAGGTGCAATTATGAACAATAAATTGTACATTATAAATACTGTAAGGTTGGAAATTTTGTGAGTACTCATTATAGCACAAACCAAAGAATTAATATCAATACTCAAATAATAATAATACGAAACTTATCAACCACTAATGATAATCAGTAATCCAGTAACAATAAAACGAAACTAGTAAGAGCATTACACGCAGCATTTCTATTTAGGGTCGCTCTTAGGGGCATGTGCGCACGCGCCGCACAATCACAGTAATAATAACTAAAAAATAATAATAAAATCGGGTGAAGAATAAAGAAAATCACCCCTGCACCCCTTGGATACATACAGGCTGCTTTATCTTGCAAACAGACTTGGAAATGTTAAAGATAATAGGGGCTGTGGTCCCCCTTGCTATGCGCTTGCACACCTTTCGCGGGGGTTCTGACGTAGGGCGTTGTGACGCGTGCGCTGAGGCGGTTACATTTAAATTTTGGAATGCGTCTTTAGAGTTAGAAATTATTAAATATAAAACATAAATAAA
Organism: Eilema depressum; assembly: GCA_914767945.1. Lineage (NCBI taxonomy): Eukaryota > Metazoa > Arthropoda > Insecta > Lepidoptera > Erebidae > Eilema > Eilema depressum. The sequence continues at coordinate 13,759,509 of OU612031.1, forward strand.
GATTGAAGTAAATAAATAACAGTTAATAACACCTGTGTGTACCTACCTGATTCAATGATTTAAAATTTAGATTAAAATAATATTAATAAAAATGGCGCCTATAAAGAACTGTATAAAAAGTGTGTAATGATTACAGGGTTTATAATGTAAGTTACATTATTCCACCATAACAAAAAAACTACAAACAAACAACTTGCAAACCGTTTTAATTTTTAAACAGACATCTTTGATTTAAAAAAAAACATCAATACAAATCAAAAACCAATTACTGAGATATGAATGAAACGAGAGGCCGACACGAGGCAAAGGACGCACGTTCAAAAAGCCAGAGATAGGCTTTGTGTCCACCTTTGATTACCTGTGGACGGGCAGAACGTCGGCCAAAGACAATATGAATGCGAATGGAAGGAGGAATTAGTTTTTGTTGTGAAGTTTTTTATTTCGCGATTTATGTTGGCATGATTTTGCTAGTTATTGAATGAATATTGTTTTTTTTTTATGTCGAAAATGTTTGTTCTTTTACCGGTTGCACATCCAAAACTTGCACTTTTACGTCACAATGCTACAATGTAGAGTGAATACATGCGATTACTCGATTTATGGTTGAACGTATAAAGAAAACAGATTTTATCTGTAAGCCGGTACAGGCCCATTATAGTTTGTAAATACAATGCGGATTGTGTCGTTAATGCTTTTTATATAATGATGGGAAAATTGGCATAATGTAATAAATAGGTAAATACTCGTATATACTTATTTTTATGCAGAGATATTTGCTGCTAATTTGTCTTCTTATTACTAACACGCTAAGAAAAAACTTCGAGGACAGATTTCTCCTCTGTTAGCTTATCAGGGAGTTTCTTTATTTAACTAAACATAACATAAACTCACGCCTATATCCCCGAAGGGGTAGGCAGAGGTGCTAGCACCCACATTTCGCCGTTTATATTTAGGTCCCAATGTAATAGGTGGCGAGCCTATTGCCATTAACCGGGCGCTTATAAACGAAACGAGCGAGCAAACCAAGTTTACTTCATTAATTTGTAAATCAAATTTTGTCCAAAGAGTGAATAATAATACATATTGCTTCTCAAGACCTATGTTTTTATATCCAACGCATACAGTAACTTTTTTGATGCTACTTAGATCGCAGACAAGCACACGACCCACCCGATGGAAAGCGGTAACTTTTCCCTTCTTCAGGCTTTCCTCTAAACTTCTAAACAACACAGAGTGATACTTTACCGTTTGTATTAGGTAAAACAAGACTCTACCATAGACTAAAATTGAATTTTCGAATGTCATTCATTCACTGATCTACTTCACATGCTTGCAAAAAAGTTGGTGGGCCATGCGGGCCGTCACATGTCAGCAAGGTGTTCTTTCAAAGGAGAAGAACTCTTTCGGCGAAAGGTGCAAATTTTGAAAAAGGTCACGTCTTCTTGAATATTTTTTGCGGTCATGTCATTTCTTATAGATACTCTATTGTGATGTGCTTATACCTGATTGCACGTGTGGATATCTTAAGGATAAAATGCAAGTAATATGTGATCTCAAGAAGAAATTGAATATGTATTGACATACATTGAATAATAATACATTACATTGAAATAATACCAGTTTTTAACGGATTCTATCGCGATTTATTTCTTATTATTTACTTTTAGTCCGACGTTTTGACCACTTTTCAGCAGCCATGTTCGCGGGGTGACTGTAATTGTGGAATTGTGGAAGAATTTTGAAATCATGAGAATAATCATTGCATTCAAATTACAAAAGCGTTCATGGTAATTGGTTCAGTAATGTTTGTGTGACTGTATGACAACAAACAGATATTTTCTGTTCTATTACGAGTACTAAACTAATTGCTTTAAAAAGCATTAAAAATTTCAGTTCAAACGTTATTTTATTTTTTCATCACGCTTATGAGCACCTAAACACTTGAACCGCAGTTAGATCCCACCCATCAAGTAATTAAATAAATATTAAACCACCCTAAATTATTAAAATCAAAATTCATAGACAATCCGAACGATTTGGTACGCTCACTGAGGTTGGTAGTACAATTATCTATGTTAGTGTGCCACAATCTGTTATAATCGATAGCATTTAACACGGCACCCTATACACATCACTATTTATACAAAGCAATCAAAACTCAACTTTAATTGCTTCGAAATAAAGTCTATTATCTAATGTGTCTAGGTATAGTTCTTAATAACAACCAATATAAATTGATCTATCGGAATATCTTCAATAGGAATGTGATCTATTAGCTAAGGGGTTACATCAGAGGTCTAGTAGTTTTGGATTAATCCCCTGTGGGTGTTTCATAGCACATCTGTTTACAAGTTCTTGTACGGGATAGCCGTGACATTTGGTTAATAGTTACTTGAAGGTTTTTAAATTGAAATTCGTGTGTATGGTGATATATTATACACGAATTTACAGCTCTTTGAATGTGGGTAAAAACATATTTCGCATTTCGAATGTAGAAGTTTTTCTTCTTAGCGTTAATTCCCAGTCGCATCCGAGGCTTTTAGCTCGGAGTCTGGGGTCCGCTTTACCAGTCTTAACTGCGAATTCGGCTAGACCTCGATAGAATAAAAAAAGATAAAGAAATATTGAGAAAATATTGTTTGTCTTTCATTTTATGGCTGATTCTGACTAGCTTTCTGAATAATAAAATTCTGTTAAGATCCAATTGTAGTTAAGCACCTCTAAATCATTTATAAGATCTAGAAAACAGTTAAATACACAGTTCCATAGTTCAAAAGATGGTGCCCTTTAAAAACCATAAACAAACATTGTAGATGAAAACAAAGAAACTCCTTGCCTATGATTTGTCACAGACAAGTTATGGAAATGAGAAGTTAACATCAATAAAATTATTTAAATCACATCGCCCCTTTCAATTAAAGTGCATACATCTATTACGTTATAGTACAAGTTATAAGCGACTAGCGTTTTGAAAATACATCTAGCCTGTTTGGTTAATTATATCGCTGGAACGCTTTCTAACAGTTTTAAGAACACTGACATTTTTACTTAGTTGACTTAGAAAAATGTTTTAAAAAACCTATACAGTATGCTTTGCATTACAAGGAAATAGGTATATATGTTCAATTATTTACTTTTCATTGACTAACCATAAAATTATAACTGCTCTACTTACAATAGTTTTCAAGTGAATTCCGATATCAAGTAGGTACGTAAGTCAACAGAATAAAAGCCTTTATAATTTAGGTGCCCACAATTGTTTAGAATGCATCTGAACTGTAGCTTTTCTAACTCTAAATTAAAAATTTATAAAGCATACAAATTCGCGTAAATTCTCAGCATTTTACTTCGGACCGCAAATTAATCGATATTAGATAGACATTGCTCGTAGTATTCTTATTACAGTAAACTTAAAGTTTATAATAGTAGGCTTATTTTAAATAATATTATACCTACTCGCATTGTCTCATCACTTGAGCCATCCTCATTCTCGCACGAGACAGGAAACGGTGAGCATACAAGCACGCCACAAAAGAGATGAGCGCGGAACATATAATTATGATATCGCGCAACGGAACAGATACCTAGGAACAAGAAAATAGCGGCAAGTGGCTCACTTGTCATTTCCCTTGCATTGAATGGAACACGTTTAAAAATTATATGCTATCGTGTTGCTTGATGAAAAATATTTACAAAATGGCTTGCGTCTTTGTGACAGGTTGGTTATGGTTTTGTGATTGATATTTTAGTTGATTTTTTTTTTCTGTTTGCTAGGTTATTGATATAATTTTTAAGTGAGTTTTTGTGTTTAATAAACGTATTTTCTATCTTTCTTAAATAAAGGTTTTTGATCCGTCTTTTTTGTTTATAATTATGTATGTATTTTTTCTTTTCTTTCTTTTTTATATTTAAAGGCAACTCTTTATGACGTGGTCCTCATCAATGATTCTCTTTTTTATTTTATTTAAATCAGTTAATGGAATCATGAGAAAGTCATCTTTACTCTTAAATTATTAAGCAACTTTCATATGTCAAATGGATTGGACCTGAAATGAGCTGGTTTTACCTTAATTTGGAAAAGAAAATCCTTATCCTTATTATTAGTTAGAACTCCGTTAAAAATAATGTAACTGAAAGATTATTAATTTTATTGGTATTATGAAATGCACAGGTTTTTAAATAACTACGTGAATCTACTTTCAGAATAGTAAGATTTATTTATGCCACACAATTACTAATGAGTTAATATAAATTTACATTAAACACCTAAAAATTATACCCTATAAAGTTTTCACTTCCGATTAACAGGTGTGTAGGAAATTTACATGATGTAAAAGAATTTACGAATAAAAAATGTGAGTATTGTATGAGTATGTCGGCACATTCCCACAGGCCACTTCCCCTTTTGTTATACCGTAATGTAATTATTACACCTGATTGTACCGACAGAATATACATTTCATTCTAATTTACGTGGTATTTACTTTTTAGTGACGTATAAAGGGAGTTTAGAAGTACTATATTCTTTTGTTTTTTTTTTCTACTATTAAACTAATAGCATAGTCGTATTAGAAATTATGTAACATTGAATAGGAGAGAACCAAACGCTAGGTAGAAATATTCTTGGAGTACCTATAACTTAATATTATAGGAGGACATTTTGACAAAAGTAATAATAAATAATTGAATGAAATTTTCAAAGCCTTATACAAATTGATTAAGCCAGAAAAAAGCGAATATAGCTCAGACGTGACTAGAACCCGCGATCTTTCCCTTACAGGGGTGAAGGCTCTGACTTTCTATTTCTCTGATTCTTTCTGATTTATGAATTTCTATTTTAATCGATTTGAGTAATAAATAATATTATCAAAAAATGAAAGTCTAACTTTCTCGTGGTCAGTACTGCCGTCGGTGCGTGACTCCGGCCGGAAGCGGGGCGGGCGCCATTGTGACATTGCTTCCGTGCAGTACCGGTGTTTCCGCTCCCGCGCGTCGCTTGCACTATCGCGATCTTGTTAGATCGTCACCTTGTAACTTGTAGTAGGCAAGATTTATTAGTTGCTTATTTGTTCATTGTAATTAGGTGCTGTTTTATTTCTTTGAGCATTTTGTAGACTCCGAATCTTAAGTAATATTACTGTAATGAGATACTAGTTAGATGGAGGATGGTCTCACTATCATGAACGCCCAAGATCGTACGAAGTTGAGGAGGAAGAGCCGGAAGGCGGACCCTGAGCTCCAAGGTCATCTTGGCCCCGGATGCAATCAGGAAAATACATCTTCATGAAGATGACGATGAGATTCTAGTTAGATGATGTGCTTATTGGAAATATTTTTTACATTTTCACAGTAACAACAATGTGTATAATGACTATAGTGGTAGGTACCTACTACAATTTAGGAATTAAATTATGGAAGAATATGAACTTAGTTAGGCTCGAATTTACTCTACTGATTATATTCAATATTGAAACAAAAAAATAAACATAGAATTTACTAAAAATGTTTGCGAAAAAAAGTATCTTTACCATCCAGACAGAATAAAATGACATATACAATACATAATGAGACGTATAAACAAACGATCTAGAATATGGCAATGTATGACATTAAAAAAAATACAAATTTGGAATTTAAAAAACGAATTATGGAAAAGAAGGAATGGATGTTGGGCGCCAATTAGGAATCGAATGCTTTTGTGCGTAAGTACTTCGTATTTCGAATGTTTAGATGTTACAATATGAAAAAAATGTTTTCTTGATTAATTGTTTTGAAAATTAACACATTTTGGACGCTAACTCGAGTAGTTTATACGTAGTTGTCCTATTAGAATATGCGCTCGAACTATCTCTTACAAATAACTAGTAGGATTATTATAATAAAAAATAAAATGCACAATGATTACAGACATCTTTAGTTAATTAAGTCTCTCATCGCGGTAAAAGCGTAATCTAAACCGAAATAGGTTAAACAAAGGCAGTGTAGTCGCGAACTCGGCTCAAGCGATCCGTGGAGCTGCAAGCGTGCTCGGGCCGGGCTCGGCGCTCGCTCGCTCAGCCGGCTCGGCTCGGTGCTCAAACGAACCAACCGGCTAATCCCGCCGCATCTGCGCCGTAATGAGCTACTCAAGTACACCCTAACCTGTTTACATTGTATCTTTATTGTGTTTTTTGCTCGACTCTTTCTTTCCTATGTAACGAAATGATTTTTTTTTCTACCCACAGCCCGTAATAAAACGAAATCTCGCGTCGGTACGTCCTTTGTCTTTTAAGCGATTTATTTTTAATTACGGGTGTACCTAGTTTGTGGGATTATACTTGGAATAGAAAGAAATACGCTGCAGGGTGTTTTGAATGTGCAGAAAATGATTTTTAAATTTAAATGTCGTCGTTTCTTCATAAATCTGGTAGAAGGCTTTAAAAATGTTTAGAGTAGGTATTTTTAATTACCTAGTTATCTGTCTAAATTATGTACTTAAATTGTAAACTTAGAATGTGCCTGCAATAGAGCAATCATTTGAGATTAAGACTTGTTTGAAGTTTAAAGAAAAATCCAATAAGACTTGGAATTTAGGGAGCAAAAAGGTACCAACTTAACAAAAAAACTACCTAAGCGACAAATTCAGTACTACTCAAGTATCTTACACTCTGTTACTGAAATTACACGTTCATAAATTTATTATAAAAAAAGAACAAAACCAGGCATTCCACATTCAAATAAAACATTGATAAAAAACGAGCAAATTACTCATAACGGCATACTTCGCGCCAAAGTTGCCAGTAACAAAAGTAGCCGGTACAAAGCGACTAATCATCATGGCGTATATGCGTGGCCCCGTTTCACACAATGTCTGTTCACTGATTAAGAGGATTGTCTTCCTCGGATATTAAAAGCCTGTCTTATATGCTAGATGCGTGCTAGAAAGTTTAGCCACTGTTTTGTTTTAGTTTTTTTTCCGTTTTTGCATTTATTTGCGAGCTTTTGTTTTTTTTGTGAGACCGTATGTGATAAATGTGGAACTTTCTATCAGTCATTTTTTGTTTTGCGATGATTTTTACATCGCGTGCCGCCATTATAGGTATATAATATATAGATAGATGAACCAACGATTCCGTGAAATGGCTAAAAATAGAACTACGTTTGCCACTGTGAAATTCATACTGTTTCATTGCAAATCAAAGATAATTTAGCACGATTTGACATTATTGAAGTGACGACATATTTCCGGCATGTTTGTTCCTCAGTATCAACTATGAGAATATAATTTCTAATAAGATTCCTATCATGCATTAAGCGATGACTCAGCAGAGAATTTTCAAGCTTCCCTCCGAGAGGGAGAGGTTAGAAAGTTTGGTTAATTTTATCCTCCCAGCGATAAGGACTTTCTCCGGAAGTGAATTTAATAAATATCTATTGTTATTTTTCTCCTTATTTCATTTTAAATAGTCTTAATCACAGGCTATTATTGAAAAAATCTTACTACCGTGGGATTCTAAATTCAATCTATAGATAGACTAATAATAGATCATATTATAATATTATGTCTGTTTTCACCCACTTCTAGATACTAGTGTGACATTACTACTATTCTCGTTAACCCTTCTTATTAAACTAACCAACTTGCGTAGTATTAATTTTCAACCCACAACCACCTAATTCCTAGTCATTACTCTACTGCATTGCTGTTAAATTAAAAAAATAAAATAATTAAAACGACATTCAGTCAACAGACTAACTGTACTTAACCTTAAAGTACTCAGTGGTACTAACCCTTCAAATAACCACACGTGTAAATAAACCTCCCTATCTTTAAATAGTAAAAAGTCTAAAGTTCGAGTCCATCCCGTTGGTAGATCCAACGTGTTCCTGTTTGTTCTGTCAATAAATATTACTTTCCAAACGGCCATTCATGCTAGTTTTTATTGTCTCTTTATTAAAGTTGTACATACCTACTGGTTGTACGTAGGAGCTATGTAGCTATAGGATTGCTTGCTATCAATTTAAACCCGTATTTTCGAGTGATATGAAGAGTTAGATAGAGCTATAATTGCTCCCAAATTTTGCCAGTTATTATTTGGTTTCACGTATTAGGTAATCTCTGATGATTTTTTTGGTTAAATAATTATTGTTTTTGTTATAAATATTTGACTTAGGTATTACATATTCACGAGTACATGAAAATAGCTCACAAAGATTTAGATATAGGTAACTTTAGAAACTATTCACGTTGGAAACTCTTAATAATAATTTTGCGTCAGATTCACTTTAATATTACTAAAGAAGTATCTAATCTGCAAGCTACATCATCAGGAACAAAGAGAACAGTAGGTAGTATATATCCTCACAAATGTCAGAAAAGGTGTTCGATTTTATGCGCACGCGTCGATGTAACATATGTTTGGTGGCGTGGCAAAATGTAAACCAAATAATGTGGAAAAAAAACTGATGAGCCCGTCAAGGTGCAGCTTTAGTGAGGTTTACGAACTTTGCATTATCATTTTTTTGCATTTTGTTGCGTATTTTTTTGCTATCGGAAGTTGAAGGGTTAACATCCGATAAAGTAAGGCAATATTTGGACTTTTTTTGTAAGTGATATAAAGCGTGTTTCGGTTTTTTTGTTTCTTTTAATAGTATGCTTCATTTTATGCATTATGAAGTAAGCGATGGGTTCTGCTTTTGCAACACATTAGAAACGTATGTTTGTTGGCATATGTTAATAATTATTGTATTTAAAGTCTTGTTAGGGTAGTAAAACTTACAATTGATTAAAGAGAAGTGTTAGAGAGTGATCGTCGGATGTCCCAAAGTAAATCATTGCGAGAGTCGATTATACAATTTTATATGAGAGCAAATTAATATAACTAAATAGTAACAATAGGCACTGCAGGGAAAAATACTGCAGGGAATAATCATTCGGCAATAGTGAACATTTCGATTGCCAATATTTTCGATAACCTACTAGCATATAAGTAAAAAATATAGGAGGAATAGGAATATTATTACTGGTACTATATCAATTATTTGATTATAATTAAAATCATACAAAAAAAAATGTATCTATGTATGTTTATCCGCATTCTAGAACCCATAACACAAGCTAGTTAAGCTATGCTTACTTTGGGTCTAGATAGCGTTGTGTAGATTGTCGTACAATATTTATTTATTTATTTATTTATACAAATCAATGAGCAGTTTAAACAAATAACACATATTTCGTCTACAATCTATAAAAATTAATGGGTGATTCACAAATCAGACATGATCGTAACCCTCCCACGACTTAAGTGTAAGGAGCATGTGTTGCGCTCCCCCAAGCATGAAACATCGTTTAAGTGTTGGTGTGTGGTGCCAGTGCCCGCGGCTATGAAGTAAAAATGTCTTATAGATTTAGGTTTCGGAGTTTGTGTGTTGTTCGGAGGTTTAATTTGTTTGAAAATGTTCTTAAAGTCACTCTAAAATTACATTGGAAAGACATGACTTTTAGATAGATAGATAGATAGATAGATAGATAGATAATTCTTTATTGTACACCAATAGATTTACAAAGACTTTTAAACATTTTTTTTTGTTAAAAAAGAGACTCAACAAATAATTTCATTGTAAGTAAAGTTAATTATATTATACTGATGTGAATCTTTTGAACCATAGACCACGGTAACCACTTTCCATCAGGTGAGTCGTGTGCTTGTCTGCCAACTAAGTGGTATAAAAAAAAGAAAGAAAAAAATACAACAAACTCTTAAATAAAATCACGTGACTGCTATAAAAAAATGAAAGGGCTACACTACGACGATGTTTATTTAAACCGAGTTCCTAGTTAAGGTTAATAATAGCACTGATAAATGCTTCTCGGTGCAGTAGCAAAATGTTTTCTTGACGGCAATGGGCTCGCTCCTTTTTACGTTGAACCGAAAATCATAGTTGATGAAATACGTTATGTTAATACACATCTGCCTACCCCTCCGGGGGTTTAAAGACGCGAATATATATCTTATCAATCCATATAAGAATAAAACGAAATCAAAATCTATTTCATTGCACATTTAAATTGCCCGCTCCTCGTATAACCCCGCTGTAACTACAACCGCACAACTTAAGCGTTTCAAAACGGTGTTTACACCGTCTTGAGACGGCAAACGGAGGGTTAAGAAGATAGCGTATCGCAGGGGTGTCGAACAATACTGTTACGTATTTACACGCAAAGCAAACATGGGGTTTCTTTGATTGCCTATTAAGCAGACAATTTTGTGGTTTTTGCGTGGTTTGCGGTTGTTGAAATGTGTTGCAATAAAACTTACGTACCTAGGCGTAGGTAATTGTACCTACCTACTACTTTTTGAGATTAGAATCACTATAAAGGCTGATAAGCAACTCTTATTTTGCGATGTAATAATAATTTGTGTGTTTTACAATATTAGTAATATTCGAGGATACTATACTACCCAGCGCTATCTAGTGTACTCCTAAGTCCTTATACTTATAGGTTTTAGAAGACAAATATAGGTCTAGGTATACTATACACTTTTTTATGGATATATATTTTTACAAAAAAATTGCCAGTTGCAAAAAGACATATCCAAGCATACGAACGAATAATTACATTGAACGGGAAGAAAACGCTACGCCCGCCACACAGGTTGTTATTTATATGTAACTTAATACTTCATTTATGTCTAACTAGCTGTTGCCCGCGGCTCCGCCCGCGTAGAATTCTGATCCCGTGCATCGCTTATATATATCCTATATGTTAATCCAGGGTATAACCTATATACATACCAAATTTCAACCAAATCGGTCCAGCCGTTTATGCGTGAAAGAGTAACAAACATCCACACATCCATACATCCACACATCCATTCTCACAAACTTTCACATTTATAATATTAGTAGGATTTAACATTTTTATTTTGTGGCAACCCTGGTTGAAGACATAATCTCACGGTCGTAAGATGTTCGAGGGTGCTTACTGCTTAGTCTTGTGGGGTCGCACTCTTGTGTTTATTGCTCTTTTACAAGATTTACATTTAAGGAATGAACTTATTACGCTTTATAAGCTGTTCAAAGTTCAGTCTCGATCTAATCATAATCTAAAAATGACAAAAACGATCAAGATGTTTTTCTTCTTTCTTAAAAATTGTGTTACGTGATTAACGTTTGTATCATTAGGGGCTCGACATTAGATCAAGACTGGATTTTAAACACATGATTATTAAGAGAAATTAACTTTTATTTGATATGTTATGGTTGTCTATTGTTTAACCGAAGATTATATGCCATAATCATCATATTCCCGAATTTCATTTACCCGAATTTCATTTGCCCGAATGTTTTGTTTGACCTAAAAGACATATGACATACTTTTAATTGCCCGAAACTTAGATACCATAACATACGAGTGCCATACGTATTGTTTTACATATTTTTATTTGCCATAATAATTATTAGACATAATATTTAAACGCCGTAATGATTATTAGACATAATATTTATACGCCATAATGATTATTAGACATAATATTTAAACGCCATAATGATTATTAGACATAATATTTTCTTCTTGCTCTTTCTGGCTGTCGATGTCGATGGGGTGATGGGTGGATGGGTTAATGGTCACAGTTCTAACCTAACTTAAATGGCACCTAACCAAACTACTTCTGGGTGGTTTATAAAAAAATAACCACGAAGGGGATAGCGGGGTCTATTCGCTCGCTTCGCTCGCTCAAACGACCCCGCCATCCCCTTCTAACCTAACCTATCCGAGTCAGGGTGCCCTAAAGTCCCGATTGCATCCAGTTTCACCTGATATAACCGTTACACACTGTCACTGTTACACAATGTCGATGGCAGTTGATGTTATGGCATATGATAATAAAATTATGACATGTGATAATTATGGCATGTGAAAATTATGGCATGTGATAGTTAGGGCATGTGATAATTATGGCATGTGATAATTATGGCATGTGATAATTAGGGCTTACAATGATTCTGACAAATGATGTTATGGTAAGTGATTTTATGGGAAACAAAGATTCTAGCACGTGATTAATATAGCAAATAAGAGTAGGGCAAATGAATATTATGTCTGTTAATATTATGGCTGTTGACTATTATGGCTAATGATATTAGGGTAAATAAAATTCGGGCAAACGGCGGTATACCGATATGTTATATCACATTTCTATAACTATGTATATTTTTGAGTCACAGTGAGCGATAGTGTATAAACTTTATTAATTAAAAATGCCTATGGAATTGAGAACCTCCACCTTTTTAAAGTCGGTTAAAGGTTATACAAAGGCATAGGAATAGCTTCAATAGAAAATTCCAATAGTTCTTCATACGACCCGGCAAACATTACAATTTAAATAATTATAACTTACATGTACACATACATATTATAATCACGCCTTTATCCCCGCAGGCTTAGGCAGAGTTGAATTAACGCTCACATTTCACCAATTCGGTCGCACGTAATAGCGGGTGAATTTATAACTTAAAACTTTTTAATTTGTTTGGGTATATGTCTATTTGAATTGCCTTATGACCAGCTTGGTTCTATTAGTAACCAGATCTGTGTTACCAGCTACGAATTCAAGAAGCCCCCACACTTAACCATCTGCTGCGATGCGTAGATGTTATAATGATATACGGAATGATTCATAATGACCTTAATGGTGGCAAATAAACCAAGAGATAATAGTGTGTCACAAGCAACACTACAAACTCTTGTCATTTCCGAATAGTTACATCCTAAAAAATTCTAAAACTCGACTGCACTACCGAAAATCAACTGTGTGATATTTTTTTGGTCATATTTAAATCGGTTCAGACATTTAAAAGTTACAGTAGAACATAGAAACTTAAACCATACACCTTAAAAACATTACACATCTTTTTGGCTTGTCGGGTAAAAGTTACTAATTTGAAACAGATTGATTTCAATCACAAACACGTCTCCAATCGTAGTCACAAAATTCCTTTCACTAAGAAACCGCTAATTTAAAGTTAAGTTTTCAACGAAAATCAATTAGAACTCCGTTCGAAATATGCGAGTAGGTCCTGCGTCACCAATCTTGTGTGGTGAATGTGGCAATACCGGATGTGATCATGCGGTGAGGTTGGCATCCTCTAATTTAACTTGGACAAATCTTAAGATACCCTACGTGTAACTACATTGAACTATTTTTGAATTTCGAATAATAGAGGTAGGAATCTGTTTTTAAAATTGGTTTTTGCTAGAAATATTTTTACATTGCCTAGATTTATTTGTAAAATAAAAAAAATGTAAACAAATCTTCTACTATTATTTAACAATCACAAGGCAGCTATGTAATAATATTATTATTAGTTGAATAAACCAATGAAACGTAATCTTACTAGAGGCACGCGTACGCATTTAAAAAGGCGTATACGAAACAATACCCCGCCATTAAAGTGGAACAAAAGGCAAAAAGCCAAGTCTGCAGAACAATTAAAACAAGAAATAATAAGGAGTTTGTGATAATAAGTATTATTATAACGATGACAGAGGGGTGGCAACACCTGGCACGCGACCCTTCAACTTATTATTATTTATTTTCCCTTTTTTGAAGATGGCAATGCATTTCTAATTGGAAAGAAGAGGAAACAAGATGATTTTTAATTCTTTGCGATCTGATTTGTATTGTTTATGTTCTAGAATTATTAACTTAATTAGGAATAATAAGATTTAAAAAATCAAAGTTGACTGTGGCAATGCAATACAAAAGATAGAGTTGACATTTTCTACTGATTTAACCCTAAAAGCACCTAAAGTTATTCATAAGATTAAAAATATCAAATCACTTGTTTATGTATATATCAACATAAATTAAAATATTTGAAATTGGAAGATGAGTCGCCCCATTTACATGTGACGTACAACACTAAGTTGGTACATCTGTCAGTAGCACCTGGTCAAGTACTGCACACGCGTAGGCATTGTTCGGCGTTTAAATTTAGGGGAAAAGGAAATGTAAAGAAAATAATATTCTTTATTCAAATGGACAGCATTGGACACAGCGCAGTTACTGTTTATGGGGTAGCAAGGATTAAAATTAAAAAGTACTTTAGTTTTTTTTTTAAATATTGAAATTTCTTCAGAGGCTGGTTGATTTATTTATTCATTTATCAAATTTCGATATACTTAGATGGTTATTTTAATGTGTTTTTTAGCTTCCGAAAAACGGTAAGTAAATGACAATACAATATTTAAAAAAAATACTACTACCTTGCTAAAGAAAACGTGTCAATTAGTCATTGTCATTCATAGTGTCTAACGATACCTGATACATTCAAAACTCCAGTGGAATTAAAGTGAAAAGCCAAATGTTACAGTAAAATAAAGAAATTCATAGAAATAATACCTACAAGAGCTCAGAAACTTTACACTCCTTTTTGGGTAGTTGCATAAAAAACCAGGTTACATGACCAACGATAAACATGAATCACAAACTTCACCGTGATTATACACAATAAAATTCTACCAATTTAATTCTCACATCCTTATGTACAGGTGTGCCAACCTTTAAAGAGTAATTGGCGTGACTTCAGGAAACGGAAGTGCGTCTGACCAATGGCGGGCCGTCACGGAATGCGCGCCAATGCCAAGCGAGTATACAGAATTATTAAGCAAGATGATCTGCTGATTGTAATCAGTTAATGTTATTTAGTTAATATGCCGAAGTACGGACACTTTTTTGTGTTAAAGAAATATATAAATTTATGATAAGAGCAGAAAGAAGTGGAGTCCTTAGTAAATTATTGATGAAGATAAGATACTTGAAACTAATATGGACGAGTTTAGTTTGTATTTCTATTCGATTTTTAGACTATTGCCCGATGTTTCAATTATCTCGTGTAGCAATATTGAAGGCTTAAATTTATCTCTAAGTACTCTTAGGCAGCCATCAGTATCGATATAATCTTCGGGTCTTTTTAAAAACCTTTAGCTAATGGTTAAGTAACGCTTTATGAAATGACAGATTACTTTTGAAAGTTCGTACACTCGTTCTAATTTCAAAAGCATAGTGTTGCCAACTAACAATACATGAAGTTCTAAAGACGCTTTAATTACTTTTTCTCGTGGCGTGGGTTTAATGTGAAAACTTTTAAATTCTTGAACGGAGTCCCTATACGCGGGTGCTGACGCGTGGGCCGTTGGCACCCAAGTTACCGTGTAAATGTGTGTTCACACTTGATAGAGTACATATGGAAGGGTATTGTGGGCACGCACGCCTATCAGAATGCACTTGCGTAAATGAATTTTTAAAATATCTCCCTGTAAGTTTCAATATAAATAAAATTGTGGAAAATACAGAAGGGGAAATATCAGTTTTTTTCTTCACATTGTATGTAAGGAAACTGGAGACAGAAGACCTAGACTATTAGACCTAGGCTATTAAGATGCTATCAAATAGAATCTGGCTTTATATAAATATTTTTTTAAAAATTAAGAAACTGCAATGTCAGTGTCAGAACTGTCTTTTTCTGTATACAAACCGCAAGACACCGTCTCACCGAGGCAGGGCAAAATGAAGTAGTTATGTCGAAGTACAATCATTTTTCACAGTGGTTTTCTTGTTTCAGCTCTAAAGAGTCACCGTTCTTGATCATTGGTTAGGGTTTATCCACTCACCTGGGTTAATTTGTAATACATTGATGATTTAATTCTTTCACGGAAAACGCATCAGCAATCGTGCGTTTCTGAGACAAGATTAGTCCCCGTGTATTTCCACTTCACACCTCGGTATTCAATTTGCGACGCGTCTCGCGAGTAATTTGCGACTTGCGGCAACTTGCTCATTGTGGTGTCGCATCTTTTGTAAAAACGCACACTCATCGCGCGCGTGTGGACGTGCCCTTACGTCGCGAATATCTTAAATAGTTGGTGAAACGTTTTTGAGATAATAATTTTAGAATGTTCACACATTTTAAGGACGAGTTTATAGTTGGCAGAACTTGTATAGAAATATTATCATACGTTTTAAAACTATACATTTTTGAAACATAATTTCACAGAATTGGGTCGCAGATCAGACCATTGTGTCTATTTACTACCATAACAATAAAAAATACCTAATTAGAAATGCCTTTATTTTGCTTTAATAAGGCAATCAGTAAGATTGTTCTCTTGAAATAAGTCTTTTATTTAATTTAAAAATACATTCCTACTACCTACTTATTTTTGTGGCAATATTACCTACACTACGCATTTATAATTAATAGTTTAGCTATATTAAAAATATAAAAAAAAACGTTATGAAAAAGTTATGTAAATCTCTATGACGACAAGATAATGTTCAATTCCAATTTTAAAACGCTTTTCACTTTACGGATTCCATCACCGCGCCACAGCACTCTATATCTTAAGTAAGAAGGTAAGTACTGAACGTTTCAACTCATCTTCACTCGTTCCATCTCAGCTTCACTCCGCTCTCGGTTAATGGAGAAGCCTCTTCGTTCGGTCTTTAGCCGTTTGTGCTCGGAAATGTCTTTTTGTGACGTAAAACCATCATAATTGTAGAACTTGAGCAGTTAGGTAGGTAGGGAAATCGGTGTGATATTTTTTTAAATTTCTTTTTATTTGTGATATAGCAAGCTGCGAATTTTGTAGTCTTTATTAGATCTATTAACTTTATTTCAGGTATTTACCTAAATTTTTACGCCATTTTATGCTCTATTAAAAATAAAAAACAATTATTGGAAACCAGGTCTTAGGAAGTTTAGTTGATAGAGTATCCCAAAAATGGGTGTCTGTCGTAAGGCACATTCCAGTTGAAATGTGTAGAATTTACTATTGCAAAAAAAACTCTAAATACGAATTCACGTTCTATTTTCAAAAAAAAAAAAAAAAAAACAAGACCAGCATTCTTTCTTACAACTAACATGACCTACATACATAAAAAGAGCGGGAAATAAAATAAAATATCCGCCATGACACCCGCCCCGTTCCACGTAATGATCGCTAAGATTCGCGCTATCAGATCGCGAACGTTCCCTTAATGAGATCCACCTTCAGCGTGACTGCGTACAATGGAACGTGATGCGTGTGCTTTCTTTTTTTAAGCACAAGGGTGGTGTCTATTCAGCCTTTCTAGGTGACGTTTAAAAAGATGGCGGTCTAAGTAATGATTCTGCATATGAGGTTTTAATTTTGTTAGTGGTTCAATTGTTTGGAAGAGGATAAAATGTTAAGTGTTGTACTGTTTAGGATAATTTTAATATAATTAAAACTTAGTAGGTAGACTCCGTGTGGTAGAAAGAATACAAGTATCACCACTCCATCTCATCCGAAGGGTGTCGTAAGAGGCGACTAACAACAATCGCGTAACAAACATGAAAAAAAAAAAAAAAAAATTGGGTACGCATTGAGAACCTCCTTTTTTGAAGTCGGTTAAAAAATACGCAGACGATATCACTGCGAGAGAAGGAAAACTCGAAATAAAACCCTGGATCTACCCGTCTGACCAGCGTGGAAACAGTAGGCCAAAGCCTCTCGATGTTGGGAAAGGCCTATGTCCAGTAGTGGACTGCGATAGGCTAATTGATTGAGGTAGATTAGCGGTAGCCTAGTGGTATGGGTAATGAACTGCTAAGACGAGGTCTCGGGTTCGATCCCAGGTTTTACCATGGCACACACCAATGACTTTTCGATGCTTTTCGAATTTATGTGTGTATTTATCGTAGGTTTATAAGTGCCCGGTTAATGGCAAGAGGCTCGCCACCTATTACATTGGGACCTAAACATAAACTGCGAAATGTGGGTGCTAGCACCTCTGCCTACCCCTTCGGGGATATAGGCGTGAGTTTATGTTATGTTATGTAGATTAGTAACTAAAATTACTAGTATAGTTATCGATATATCTTGACCTCAGTCTCGTCCCAAAATGTAATAGCATAGTACGTGTTTTTGGGTGTCTTTTGAGCATAGCACGGAGTTCTATGTCAAAAATCCGACTTATAGAGCGACCATAGCCATTTTGTATGGCGTTCTTGGCGTACTGAGAACAGACACAAAATTTCAGAATTATGTCTTACTAGGCTTCCCTTAGCAGAGCAAGCCGGCAGGAATCGAGTTATTGGGACCCCTCGCTACGGGGTAGATAATGCCTTTTGCATTAGGTCCGATCCACCTTAGTACAATTATGTGTATAAAGTTTTAAACAAACACGATACGATATCGTGTCGTGCTACGAGGTCGATTCGTAGCACGATGCTACGCCGTAGCGTGTAGCCCTTAGGACTGGGTTCAGTTCGGTAATGGCCAGGATTCGAACTCGGACATTTTGATTGTAAATTATCCCACGATTAAATTATCAGATTTTCTCAAAAGTTTGTGAAAATTTTATAAATTTACTTACCTACTTAGCTGTATTTAAATAATAAAAGGGTTGAAAAACGAAGTAAAAATTATAAGGTAACTTGTGAACCTTTTAGGTCTAGGTAAATTTATATTTTTAGTAAATACCTACCTAGGTAAGTATTGGGTATCTAAGCCTAAAATGAATTGGAACCATCGAGGCGTACTTAATACATCTAGACATGTAGGCACACAATATAAGTACCTGCCTACGGATCGCTCCTAATAATACATTCTTATAAGTAGGTTATGTTTATAAGTAAAGAAAATTCTCACCTAAATTTTTTCCTGATGACGTCACCGAGAAGCGTCGGATGTTCTACTGGAGATGTTTATGAAGTCTGCAAAAAAAAAATACAAGGTTAGCACTTTTTAAAATCGTAGGACGCAGAACATAGAACCTACCTAGGTCTTATCGTAGACTAGCTGACCCGGCGAACTTCGTACCGCCATATTTTCCGCCCGCGTGTTATTATCTCTAAATTTATCAGTGTTTCTCTACAATACTATGCATGTATTATACATAGAAACCTTCCTCTTGAATAATTCTATCTATTAAAAAAAGCCGCTTCAAAATCTGTTGCGTAGTTTTGAAGATTTAAGCATACCTAGGGATAGACAGACAGCGACAGCGACTTTGTTTTCTATACTAATATTATAAAGAGGAAAGATTTGTACCTATTTTTGTATGTTTGTATGTTTGTAATGAATAGGCTCCGGAACTACTGTACCGATTTCAATAATTCTTTCACCTATAGAAAGCTACACTATCTGGGAGTAACATAGACTATATAACATCACGCTACTACTAAAGGGAGCGGAGCAGTGAGCATAAATGTCAGTAAATCGGGCAGATTTCCATACATTAAAGTTGTACCGGAATCCGAATTCCACGCGGGCGGCTCCGCCCGCGTGGAATTCGGATTAGCGCGGGCAACAGTTAGCATAATATGTAGTAATGATGATAGTGATAAGTCCCGGCATTTATATTTTGATCTCAAGTCGCGAGAACAACAAGGCCCTGGCGAGCTAGGTTTGTTTTGATAGAATCTATGATTGGTGGTTTTACGACCGTTCCCAATACATATAACATACATAACATAAACTCAAGCCTATATCCCCGAAGGGGTAGGCAGATGTACTAGTACCCACATTTCGCCGTTTATGTTTAGGTCCCAATGTAATAGGTGGCGAGCCTATTGCCATTAACCGGGCACTTATAAACCTGCGATAAATATACACATAACTTCGAAAAGCATCGAAAAGTCATTGGTGTGTGCCATGGTAAAACCTGGGATCGAACCCGAGATCTCGTCTTAGCAGTCCATTACCCATACCACTAGGCTACCGCGGTCCCAATAACATATCTACAGATAAAGGTAAAGGTAGAGTAGTTCCTTTGTCAAATCCTATTGTTTTTTTTTTTTTGCTACCATGAATTGCGTTGAGTTTGATGACGTTTTTATCCTTTCTAATGTCAAAACTGGCGATAGATAGATTATTGGGAATGGCCGTTAAGCTCTTCCGTCGTCGTGGCACCCCTCGCTATCCTCAAAAGACATCAAACGCGCACTGCACATAAGTATAGGCCCTATTTTATTTGAAGACAGCAGCCTCAGCATTGTGGAAATCGTCAAAATCAAGACATTTCTTCGACCAATGAAATCGCTGAAAAAAGGTGTCACGTGACTTTAACGTCATGATGTAGATATATCATGGACCTTCTGACTCGGAGGGATCTCATCATTGGTCGAAAAGAAGCGAAGAAATATGTTTACACCACCATGCTAGGCTAATTTAACAGATTGTTTATGCAAACTGTCTTCAGATAAATCAAGATTTAGAACTGAGTACCATTCTAAAAAACAGGCGTATAAAGTACCTACATTTTGTGACGTAACTTTAAGATATATGGCGGGAACTAAAATATGAATACTGTAAGACTTCTGCCTATAACTTGTTCTAAGTTCCTTCTAAGTTAGCAAGTGAAACTTAAGCCCCGCCCCCTAACGTCTTGCGCAGCCCCCTGCCCTGCTGCCTCCCCCGCTATGCTCCTAACGCACATACGCCTACTTTCTTATGACGCCTTGGTACATACGCCCTAGTAGAGCGGTTAAGATAGTTAGTTTCCCGCGGTTTTATTTAGATACTATGATCTATTGTTAATTTAGACAGGACTAAATTGTATTCCGAACTATTTTATGAGGCAAGACAAAGCTGAGATTATATTCAGACCTACACTGTCAAACTGCTTACTTTGAGCTACTCAGGTAACACTTTTTTATAATATTTGGTCTGTTTATTTAAATAATGCGTAGGTTAGTTCAGACAACAGTGGCTCCCGTGAAAGCCAAAACAAACCAATTTACAGAATTGAGGAGACTGGATGCAACCAAAATTGGCGCTCAGATCCTACCTAATCTTGTTAATGTTACAAAATGCTGTTTGTGAAGATGTTTGTATGTTTGTTACTCAATTATGTTAAACGGCTGAACGGATCTGGCCGAATTTGGTACAGGCATAGATAATAGTTGTTGAATAGCTTGGAAAAATACTTAGGCTAGCATTTATCCCTGGTAGGTATGACAGTACGGGTTGTAGGAACGGTAGATGTCAAAATTTCATGCGAGCGAAGCCTTTGCATTGCTATTATTCATGCCATACCTATCTAAACTTATTTTCTCTCGTGTCGTTCGTTACCTATTCCTCAATGAAACACATTAAAAAAAATCGTGTTGATCTACTGTAGTTTGAGCTCATGGCAGTGATTTCCATCATTGGTTAAACCCGCTTTAAAACTTAAAAGAATAAAACATTGTTATACGAAATAGTGATAATGAACTAGTAATAAACATACAAATAACTATTTCTTGAAACAGGTAATCAATTAAAGAGCTGAGAATCTTGGACCAATTGCGTCGAAGCACCGCCCGCGTCTTGCCACTCCCAATTTCTTAGAAGTTTAGTTTAACTCCACCTATCGGCGAGTAGTCAAACGCCTACCCAATAAGAAATAAGACGGTTACAATATGTGTACAAGAAACTATACATTTTATTGCCCTATTGGATCATGCTTCACTAGTTAGCGGTATTTATAGATTGGAATAGGCCAAACGGAGAATTCTGTGTCATATAAACATTACCTTCATGTATCTTACACTTAATTGTACCTAACCCATAAAGCGATTTCTCAATTGTCGAGGTCCGAGCATTGATTTTGATTGGTATGTCGGGTGTACTCGTAGGGACTGCCATCTGACCTCCGAGCCGTTAGTAGGTGCACCCGACTTGTACCTACTTGAGGTTGGCTTGCGCCTCTAAGATGTTAGTACGACCCTACACCTAATGAATTGAATTAGTAAGCTCAACATGTGACATTTTTAAGATTTTCAACGTGCATCATATTATGATTCTAATATGATTCCACTAAAGTAGCCTTTTTAGACCCGCTGGTCAGCCGAATGGCATATAAATTATAAATCCCGCTACTGTAAAATCTTCTTTATTTCAATAAGCATGCAAATGTAATAAATCGAGCTTAAGCTAATATTTACATGCCTTGGAATAGTATAAGTGCTTTACTCTAATAACTTTAAATAACATCATGTACCTATGAGCACATTTATGCAAATAAATGCATAGAAAATACAGACAGGTACCTATCTTAGTACCTATTCTCGAGATCCAAAAGTAGTATACACAAATCAAGTCTTTTTATAAATTTTCGACATAAGTATCTAAAGATATATCAAACCATGCAATTTTTGTTCTCTTAAATCGCCTGATTTTAAAACGCCACATAACTAAAATCTGAGTAAGTAGGTACATTATCTAATGTTATTTTAGGTGCGGCACGGATAATTATATTATAATACATACCTACTAGTACTAGTTGCGGTTTTCTAATAGCACGAATCTACAAACATGGTTATTCTCATTGTGACGGTGCGCCTAACATCGTATCCAGCACAGTATACTACACTCTGTGGTATGGATTTAGTGATTTGAGTGACATCTATTAGTAAATTACATACTTAGCGTTGATTTTGCAATTTGACGTATAGATGGCGTTTATTTAAGTTTAGTTTTAACTTTGACGGATAGATGGCAGTTCTTAATATTGGAATTGACTAGATACTGTAAACTATTACTATTTTTTAACATTGGCATAAGTTATTTAAAATTAAATATTGTTGAAATCGTTATTAATTACAAAGTTTGCTGAAATATTTTTTTTTAACCGACTTAAAAAAAGGAGGAGGTGCTCGATTCGTCAGTATGTTTTTTTTATCAGTTATAACGATCTTTATTTCTGGTTAAGGTCTGTTTTTTACAAAGTAATGAACACACAAATATAATTCCCATACTTTGAGAGCTCAAAAAATTAAAACCAATGTTAACTACCTTTAAATTGTCCAATCACTAGTGACATCTATGCGTCAACTAAAACATGACAACGTTGAACATGCGCAGGCGACTCTGCTTGCAGCGCCATCTATATATTGTACCTGTAACTTACTGCAAAGCGCTCTGGTGGTTATCAAGGTAAACTATTTGAATTTTAAACTAATGCCAGAGTTCATAAATAGATGTCGTTAATAAATTTATTTTGAAAATGTCTGTGATCTTTAAATTTATTTTATTGAAGCGTTTTAATAATTTGAAATTTATAGGTGGGAAGTGAAAAGGAATTTATCTATTATTAATAATAAGAAATGATGTAATTTTTCGAAGGATCTGCTTCCAGAAGACTTTACCTTCAACTATAATTAGGTAGTGATAATTATAATTAATAAAAAGACTTCCAAAAAAGATTTAGATCGGCTTAGTGTATGACTAGGGTATTTTTTCTCTATTAAAAGATGTTCTTTCAATACCTACATCTTGTAATCGTGGTGCTTGGAGCAGTGTAACATCCATAGAATGAAATAATTAAAAGTATCGTAGAGTCCCTCCGTCAATCCGCATTTTGGCGGCAGATCTATTTTGCTGATAACCCTATTATTTAGGCAACAGATAAAATACGCCCCAATTATAATAATTATAAATCACATGTGTAACTTTGTTACTATTGAGCATGCTCTACGCGTTAAAAAATTATGTGAAAATTTCATACGCCGCTGTTCAAAATACAGTTCTAAAAGTAATGATGGTATGGTGAAGGCTTCTCTTGTACCTTTATATGACTGTGAAATTCTAAAAAGCTTATGATGATAAAATTATGTAGGAACTGTTTGTTACTGCTGTGAAGATCGTGACTCCGCCCGCGTGGAATTCTGATCCCGTTCTCGTGGTCCTTAAGATATAAAATAGCATAATGCCAGTCGTACTCTAGGTATCTATGTGCTAAATTTCAACCAAATTCATCTGGCTGCTTAGGCGTGAATTAGTTACAAATATCCAAATCCATATTAAGCAATAATTAACATCCCCTTATCATTTCATCCACGGAGGTTCAGCTCCAATAGGAATATCGGGAACAAACCGTTATATCCAAAATGGTTGTTATAGCCATGGGAAGGCGGTAGGAAATGTGTATTTTTTCCCGGCGCGGCGTGAGAGTCTATCTGTCCTTGAAAACACCTGGCTCGACAATCCATAAGAAATGTCTCCTACAAAAATATAACGAGAAGATTCCACAGTTTACAGAGAAAGAGAAAGTAAGTAAAGACATGGACCCTGAATTTAAACTTATTATGATTATGATAGGTCGAATAAAATTTAGATTTAATCTTCCTTTCTTAAGGAATAACAAGAGCTTTGTAGGGATTACACCTTTACTTTTTGAGCTTACTCATAGGTACATTCACCAATCTCTATCATCAAGGATTATCTTTTGCTATACTCTCAATTTCATTTATCTTTTCATGTCAAAGTAACAGGCTCGTCCATTACATGCGTGGCACTAAAAAGTGTGTTGAAATATGGATGTTTAATGCTTCTTTAGCTTTAAACACTTCTGCTTAAACTGTCGAAGATTTACAGGTGAGAGGTATGGATGTTATGTTTTAGTTCAATTTTGTACAGAGCAGAGTTACCTACTTGCTTAGTATTTTTTTGTAATAAGCCTACTGTATCTATATTAGGATGGGTATATTCGATTTGAGTGGACATGCCACCTTTATCTAAACAATGTTGTCTTTTTATATATTTTAGAAAGATTATTTGTTTTGGTTTTGGTACTGTGTATAATCGTATGGACCTGGATTTAATTCCAGGGTCACGCAAAAGGTTATTGCGTATTTCTGTTTTTAAGTAATAGTACGCAGAAATGAAGGAATAAAAATAATTGAATTCAAAATTGACAATGAAAATAATTCAGCAACGTTAATTGAAAAAATTATAGGCAATATATTTTCATCATTTTTGACATATAAATCTAAATCAATGATGATATACATATAATTTATACGTTCTGAATATTTTCAAAATACTAATTTAAAAAGCCAACGTCAAAAAATTTTAATTACGCCACTACATATTCATATATTTATATAGGAATCGAAGAATGTGGTATGGAATGTCAAACAATATAAAACCATATTCTGACCAGAGAATCTTCTCCATTCAGGTGCCATACATCTTGTATGCTCAGTTTTTCAACAGTGTTCTACTTATAAGCAGGGATTTCAATTTCAATTTATTCAATAATTACCATGATTGGTTCATATTTTCTATCTTAGAGTTAACATTACATATTATATTTCTTTTAATCGTCTCTAAAAGCTATTTTTATTTATGTAAAACAGCATCGAAAAAAAAATCTTAACTTTTGAGTTATAAATACTTACCTTTGCATTTCAGAATATAGTGCCAGTAAATACTGTCTGATTAATTAAGTAAAAGATGCCAAAATATTGCAATCAAATGCAAATCTTTGAATAATAGCAGCTACTCAATATGACTACTTTAAACCTGTAAAAAATAGGTCAAAATAAAAAAAATAAACAAAAAAAACATATTTATTAAAATAAAATCAAATTAACAAAAAAGTCTTAGCGAGTTCTACAACAAAACCGATTTCAAAAATGTTTTTAAAAATATACAGCTACTCATTGTAGATCTAATAAAAAGTATACAAAAAACACATTTTTGAAATCATACTACATACAAAAACAAAATGTAAAAATAAAATACGCTAGTAAATCTGTCCGTGAGGTTCACTGGCTCTACAAATAGACGGTCGCAAGCCGTCGGGTCAGTTAACAATATAAACAGAGCAATCTCGAAACTGAACAGATTTAAATCACAACAGAAGATACGGTTGTCATTGAAATATATTCTTCATTGAAACAAAAGAAAACAAAGAAAATAACAAAAATAAAGATACTACGTAACAATCATGTCACTAGCTACTGTAAAACATTTCAAAAACCACCTTGGTCCGTGTGAAGAATTCTTGAATTTCACAAAAAATTCTAGTCCTTGATAACCACAATAATTATAGTCCAAATACTATTAACGAAGTACAATAGTTGTGGCAGTCAATGTATCAGTATAATTACAACTTAATACTTATTTATTAATGTAACGCTTACGATTAATTATTATTCAATCATCGCTCACACTAGATGTCGTACGTTAAAAAAAATAAAATTTTGAAATAAAAATATTCTCATCAACGGCCAAAAGTTAATCTCTTTACAAATGTAACCGACGTAAATATTAAAAATTTCGCAAAAAACTTTTTCGCCACTGCCAACAGTTCATGTCAAAAAAGTGAGGGTCGAGGGGATTTTAGCCTAAAAATATTTTCGATTAGACGCGGTTAAATTTTTTAATGTTAATTTTTTTTGGAATTTTGTATTTATTAAAATTTATAATCACAAGAGCACGAGGAACGTGTATTACGCCGCGCGGCCCGGCCGGCCGGCGCGACTCCAGACGGACGACTGAGACGTAGCAGCGGCCCGCCGCGCCACCACCCCGAGCTCGCGCCTGCCCCCGCGCGCCCCGCGTGCCCGGCGCGCCCTCCCCCTCCCGCCCCGGGGCCGACTTCGTTACGAGCCACTTGTAATCGCCGCGCGATTTTTCCGCCTAAGACAAATTAGGCGGTCCCGCCCGCGCGCTCGACTCGACTTACGTTAGGGCGGTTTCTTACATCTAAGACATTTCGTACACGCCTTGTACTTTTCTTAGCAGCGAGTTGGGAAACTAGAACGTGAAGGGCGTTTCTTTTTTTCTTTGCTGTATCAGTCAAGCAATGACGACACATACCATACTTAGCATCACAATAGTCAAAACTGAAATTTCGTCATTCGTCAACACAGTCGGTCACTCAACTATTATTATGAACGTATAAATTATTGGCCTTTCAATGTTATGGCGGCAGCTGTTTTATTTTTAAATGGCATTTAATCGTCACTCTCGCTTTCAACGATGCCGAGGCCGAGTTAATTGTAAATAAAATTCAATCAGTCGCAAAAAATCCCCGGTAATCGGCACCCGACAATATCAATGAGAGATACGTATTCAGCGATTGTACTTTTAATGCATTATGGGTGTGACGTCACGCACACTTTTTGTTCGGCACTCGGCTCGTGGTCTATGAGTCGGTATTAACACAATGAGTGACTATTGATTAGCTATATGTGTTAGAATCTAGCTATGGTTCGGTTTCTGAATTTGATTTGTGCTATTTTAGGCATGTTTTTAGACTATTTCTCATCTCTCAATCGAATGTACAAATGTATTAAAGTCCCTAATGCTGGCAGTGAAACCGATCAGGCAATAAAAATAAAATAATTGTGGAAAAGTACAAGTGCTTTATTCAATATGTGTAACAAGTTCTACCAAGTGTCATCAATCTCCAGTATAAACAGTCAATAAAAAAATAACCTCAAAACATCGAGCAAAAAACGAGAGACTGTTGAGGACACAATAATAGGAAGGTTCATATTAATAAGTTCTGAACAGTCTAATTAAGTTTACTTATCGACTGTCAATATTTAATACATACATGAATCGAAATGGAGGATGCTATTAATACACTGCGTCCTAATGGAATAGACATGTCACAACGGCAGTATAATTTTAAATGCTTAAGTGAATGTTTTCTTTTGTAAAATTATTTGATATTCAAAAATTACACTACTTATTTTATCTTTGACAGTTTTAACGGGTATGTTGTTCAAACTTGAATCAGTAAATAAAAAATCGTTTGTCTAGTATATTTTTACATTGTTTTTTACTATCCATTTCGTGCTTACAATTTTTTTCACAACAGTAATAAACCCAAATGGGTTTAAGGGTTTTACACATATGCAGATATGTCCTTATTCTTTATTTTTTACTTCAGATAAAAGGGATATTTTTGGGTGCGAATAAAGATTTTAATTACCTATAATAAACATTTTGATGCGTCAAATTATAATATAAAATAATATACTTTTAACTCATAATGTAATTCATTTTTTTAAATATTCCAAATCTAACTTCAGGAAAATTAATGTCATATCTACAATAACACCACTTCTTAATTTTCAAACTAATATAAATATTTTTTGCCTCCATAGCATAATTTCCCCAACAGTGTTAAGATACCTTTCAAAATGAGAACATACTATAAGTGATTTAAAACATACTTATTTTTGTTTTTTTTTTTTAACAATTTTTAAATTCAGAACTTAACATAAACTATTGACTAATAATAATATTGACTAATAAATATTGAACGACTATTAAAATTTAAAATTCGAATCGAAACGGTGGTTGCCATAAAAACACTGCGTTCCAAAAATAAAAATAAACAGATATAGTGACGTCACAATGCCAGCGTGTTTAAAATGCGGCGTAAGTGAATGTTCTCGTTGTAAAATTGTAAACAGCTGAACGAGTATGAATTAATATTATTCTTTTATCAGAGAGCGGTCCAGCGGGGTCGCTGAACCCGCTCTGTCCAACGAAAATAATCTCTTTAGATATTATTCACGGCACTTGATCGGGGATCGGGTGTTGGATATGGATAATTAAAATTTTGTTATTTTGGATTAATTTGAAGTATTTTTTTTTTGGTAACTGTTTTTTTTTTCATCTTTGTAATATGGGCATTTTTTTTTACTTTTGACGCTATTGTTGTTTAACGACGTAATGCATTAGATTTTAGAAATTGAGTTTTATTTTTATTTTCTTTAATTGCTATATCGTGTTTTTTTTCTTACATAATATGACCAGCCACAAATAAGTATTCCGTGACGCAATATAATAGTTTCATTTTTTTGTTAAATTACGAAAATTATAATAAGAACAAGCAAATTGAGATTTTATTCGAAAGATATGTACCGAAGCATTTAAAAATCTAACCAACTATCGAACGATTCTGTCACTCAAAATATAAAATGATAGAGAAAATAGTTAGGTATTTATTAAAATTGAGATGAGATGATAATTAGGATGAAAACAAAACAAATTTGAATTTTTTAAGCTAACAGAACTTGCCAAAGGCATAAAAATTGATATAAGGCTGTTTTATTAGAATTTCTAATTATTTTTTCAATATAAATTAAAATGATTTAAAAACAATAATTGGTTCAAATGCGATTAATTTTATCGGTGTCGGATTTTGTAAGGTTGCGTTGATGAGAATATTTAATTTAAAATGAAAAATAACAACATAAAAATCTTTTCAAAAAATAACAAAAAATAAACGAAAAACACACTGGAAGCACTTCGAGTTTCACACTTTTTCATAAATTAGGTACCTGGTTCTGTGGAATACATAACATTTTCGAAATTCTTCAGAGTCTTCAATATTTTCTGTCGCTTTTTGAAATTTTCCAATATATCGCCAGCACCACTAAACCAGTTCAAAAGTCCAACAAACTTAACTTCTATTTCGTACAATGATATTATTTTACAAAAGAATGCAGCCACAAAGCCGACTTCGTTTCACTAGGAAAAAATTACACTAATTAAAAAGTACTTAACACTGCCAAAGTCAAATTTCGAACGTCCACTAATTAACTAGTAAATAAAAAAAAATCGAACGCGGCGAAGGAACTTATTACCACTTATAGACTATGCGGCAAAAACGAGCCGAATATTTACATTGGAGAAAAAAAAATGAGGTCATTCGGAGGTTACGGGCAACGCAGCCGGTCGGCGCGGGCCGCGACGGGATGTGGCCCTCGCGTCCTCCGGCTTCCCGCGTCCCTCCCTCGCACTGGACACCCGAATCGAGACTACCGAAAACCACGTGTGCGCACCCACGACAGAGACGCACATATCCCGAGCCAACTCGACAGACAGGAATAGCACTATACTTTTTTCAATTTACTATATTTGCTGATTTTTATTATTTTTTCACATTTCGATATTTTATTTTTTAGTTGATGCGCTTCGCAACTCACCTGTTGTGCTTGACCCGGTTCGATCTGCTGACCGATCATGTGATAGACGGTTTTCGATACTTTTTTGACGAATTGATTTTATTTATTGGTTTCTTTGAGCTTGCACGGGTACATCACTAACACTTCAGAGAAACATTATTGACAATCGCTGTTGAAAAATATATAGACTGCGAGCACAATTTATTTTTTTAATCCAGTCAAATAAACTTTGATAGGTTAACTATGCTGATAATAAAATCGCAGAGTTCTTAATACATAAAAAATAGAAATAAAATCTTTTGATTTAATTTATGTTTTTACTTGATTTAAAACAATTTTAAAATCATTTAATTTAATCCCAAATGCTTGTCTAACAAGACGGGTATAGTGCTGCCAATATATGCTGTGTCGGATAGCTGAACTAAACACATTCCAATAAGCATCCTCCGCTAGCGCCACCTCTGTGTTTGGCGTCAATAAGAACTATTAGCCGATGGTTCATTTCTATCGCGCGTTTATTTTTTCAATTTTATTTTTTAATCGTGAAAGTGCAACGTTCACTTCGCCGGGCATTCAACGGCCATTTTCGTTTGCAGTTTCTTTTTCGTTTTCATCGGTTTTTACAGACGTTTTGATCATGTCGCCGGATCTCGGTCGTTTTGAATACACTACCTTTACATGTGACATGTCCGATGCAGTTAGACTTACTTAGCTAACACGTAGTATTTAGTTCAATTCCCAGTTGAAACTATTTCCAGATTTTGTTTTTTGTAAACTAAATTTTCAATGAGTTCATAATGGGCTGTTTCTAAAGTAATTACAATAGATGGCGCTACTAGTTCTTAAACACGGTATTTCGCTTTTTATAATTTGATATTTAAACTTTATTCATGCTATAATTGTCACGGATATAATTCGTTAGTGCTTTCAGACCTAAAAAAAAATATTTTTAAATATTACTTTAAAGCCCAACTTGCATTTTAAGCAATTATTATTATGCTAAATTCTCAGATGTCTTACTATTTTTTGAATGAACTTTTTTAGTTTTATTTATTTACTGAAATCTTCAACTTCAAGTCCTAATGAAAGTAGGTTCTATGCGAGCTGATTTTTCTTGACTTTTAGTATCTAATATAGGGTAAGCACTAAGCCGGTGGGTTTCACGCGTAGGGTGGGGAAACTCATGGGGTAGGGGTAGGATATGGCTTCGTCCATTTTCGTAACTGTCATTTTCATAACCAGCTACGAACGTGGAATTTTTTCTTGTATAGCAAAGAGTTTATAGTAAGAATATGGGCGGGTATAAATCTAATTATTATACTACTAAAGTGTGAAGTAAGTATACGGCCCATTTATTGGTTATGCGGGGTACCGTGACCTTTCTATTTTACAAGACCTATACCTACGCTTGAGACACCAAGAGATGTTAAAAGCACCTCTCACAACTTTTTTATTTTATTTTTATTTTATTTATTAGGGACCAAAAAACAGTTATGGGTTACAGAAAATTCTTAAAAAGTAGGTATGAACTTACACCACGTAGGTACAACTTTTACCTAGTACACAAGGCAAGGTACACAATATAAGTACCAACGTTCTTTACGTTACTTTCCAACTATCTTTCCTAAAAAAGCGGCGAAGAGTGTCAATTTTCAAAAGGGAGGCCAGTGGAAAATAAAAGTTCGACTAGTTGACCATGCACCATGCGACCTATTCGCAAGCCGGCAGGAATCGGGTAACCGTCCCGTACACCTTCTAAGAGAATCATGACATCGTTTTTCCTATCCTGATTCAGTCTCAACTTTTTTTTACCTGCCTATAAGGTACTTTAAAAACCCATCTTGCCTGTTATTGAAGTCATGTCGTAAAATTGTTCAGGAAATGACTTAATCTAAACAAATTGCTGTAACGGCCGATTTTTCTCAGAACAACTATGGAGGTATTCTCGTTTATGTCAGTGTGTTGGGTTCAATATTTCTTATGTCATACTTTGTCTCATGGTTAGGTAGGGTATATGAGGCCCACTGAGATCTTCGGGAGTCCAACCGACCTCACCTACTAGCCTGTACAATTGCTGACTAACACACAAGTCTAAAAGTAAAACTGTGCTAGAATTTTCACTTTTAGGTCCGTATTCTAAAAGTCACGTTGTTACCGGCAGAGTAGAATTTGGGCCACCCCATCTCTTCCCATGCGGTGTCGTACAAGGCGAGGGATAGGGCTGTTTAACAACAGACAGATATATACTGCCCATACTCAGCTTCAGGTGAATGGCTCGATGCAACAATAGTGCCCAGAATACGGCAACAGGCTCACCTCCTATTACGTGGGACCTAATATAATGATTGGTGAAATGTGGGTCTACATGCGCCTTAAAGTCACTTTTTCACATCCGTGATGGAACGAGTATAATATCATAATCTAACGAAGTGTAATAATACTTTAATGGTAAAATATAGTTAAGTGACCACACACTATTAATTTATTTAACCCACTAATACCATCTGCTAGCTGCCGATCAACGGACGAGGTTGTGGTGCAGGTTTTCCTGTCGAGGTTACGGGAAAAACAGTCGCTTCCGTAAAACTACATCAGCCCCTTTAAACAAGTATCAATTCGTTGGCCAGTATTATTGAATAGAATGATTTGACGTAACGTCATAAACGTCAAAACACGTGTCTAATACGTCAAATCCCATACATTCACATTTTATCGACAATACTCTGGTCATCGAATTGCCACTTGTCCAAGGGAACAGGCCCCTAGACAAGTGACAATTCTTTGCTCGGCATATGATGGAACAGAATGACAAATGTGTATATATAATATATTAATGTTTTTGACATTCGTTGACGCCTGTCATATACGTCAAACGAAACGAATTGCCACTTGTCTAGAGGGGCAGGAAAGAAGGCGTAATAGAGCGGCAAAATTAAGTATCAGCAAAGCAAAATCAATCAACATTTACAATCACTTTTTTCTTTTCAAAAACACACTTACTCAATAACCATTTTTTAAGAGCGTCGACTCTGGTTGCCTTACCGCGAGTGTAGCCACTCATAAACTGTCACCCCGGTAATTTTATGTGCGTGCGTCGTAAAAGTGTCGTGAATTCGTTCTTAACTCGAACGAGATTGACTGCGAGATGGGTTACCGCTAAGAATTGAGTATCAAACTTATTTGTTTATACAAGCTGCTGTTTACTGCTTTGTTTGTGGTTTAAAGATAGAGTTTTTTTGCGTCGTGAGATCCTCGGTTTGATTCCAGTTGGGCTATTGGGTATTTTCATTAGTTTTTAATTTTTATTAGTAGCTCAAATTAGTCTCACCTGCTAAACAGTGACTACAATTCCCTTTCCAGGGTATCCACAACGAGGGGGCATCTCGAAACCGTGGCCCTGGGCCATAGGCAGCCTATGAGGGATATGTCTTAAGCAATCTCGCACGGTATCTGAACATCCAAGACTGCGTGCGGTTTTAGTCAGTTTCAATCGGATATAACTCGATATAACCGCTTCCGTGGTTAGAGGTGTCAGCTGGCATTTCCGTACGAAAAAATAACTTTGGCGCAGGCTTTCCTGTAAAGTACGGAGGTCAGATGGCAGTTCCAAATAGAGGTGAAGATTTATTAACGCTTAGAACATCAGTGATGTCTTAGCTGTAAAGTATCCGCGAAAGTATTTAAATCGGGAAAATAGGTCGTGGAAAATGTTTACAAGAGAAAACAAGCGTGAACACACAATAATGTGTTATTTTGTTTTCATGTGTGTTTTTATGTGTAGATGATATGTAAGAAATTGTATGAGAAATTATGACAACCACTGTAACTTTGACTGTACCTAACCATGGAATTCCAATGTTCTGATTCTATTATTATTATTATTATATAATAATACAAACTGATGTTTTCTATACAGGTAGTATTTATTCAGCTATATGCTATACAATTACCGAGGCATTCATTACTGTAGATCACTAATGAGTTATATTGTGCCCAATTGGATGCGTCGTCATAGTATGAATGCTGAACAATTCCCCGGATTCCCGGGAAGACAACTTCCCATATCCCTTTTCGGGTGTTCTACAAGTCGACTAAGGGAAAAGTCTGCGAGTAGAGAACGCTCAAAAATTGAAAGAAGGCGATTACAATTTTTTTTATACCTACCAGTTAGGTGGCAGACAAGCACACGGCCCACCTGATGGGAAGTGGTTACCGTGGCCTATGGACGTATGCAACACCGGGGCGTCACACTCGCGGTGCCGACCCTGAAGAAACCTTCTATTGCCCTTCTTGAAGAACCCCTTATTGTAGTCGCTTGGGAAAACCACCGCGGGGAGTTCTTTCCACAGCTTGAGTGTGCGTGGGATGAAGTTCCTTTCATACCGCACAGTGCACACTGTGCAACGAACCTGTGACCTCTGACGTAGCAGTGGAACATTCTATCGCCGTGACACGGAGGTTATCGAGTTAGGTATATGATGAACTTTCTATGTATACTAGACAAGCTGATTAAAACAAAAAATATGTCAAGGAAGCCTCGCCTCACCCATACTTGGTGTTGCATACGCCTCTGGTGTTGCATACGTCCATAGGCCACGGTAACCACTTCCCATCAGGTGGGCCGTGTGCTTGTCTGCCGCCTAAGTGCTATAAAAAAAAACTTGGGGATGGGCTTAGAATTTAGAACGGGCGTTGACTAGATAAAATGATAATGGTGTTCAAATGCCGGCGTGTGAGATTGCTTGACACAATATCCCTCGCTGTCTTGGTTGGTCCAGGGTCATACAGACTGTATAGCTTGGGACACATGTCTATCTGTAATCTACCAAGAAATTATTGGATAAACTCGTAGGGCGGCAATACCTATAATTTCCTGCCTCAATTAAATTCTCTCAAGTCTCGATTAAATCCTGTCGTCAGATACTAAGTTGACTTAAAAATAAAAGTGATGACCAAGACAAAACTCGTTTCCGTTTTCCTCTAACACCGCACTTTTATGATTGCAACAAAATAAGAAATAAAATTCAAAATGGCGGCCACGGGACCTATATCCCGCGTTACGGCACCTAACGTAAGAAGCTAACTTCTTTTTTATTGGCACACCTTTAACGTTTTAGCATTTCGAATAACTTTGAATTTGGAACGGTTTTATTGTTGCTTGTCAAATCACTACGCAAAAATAAACTTTACCTTCCTCACGTAAGGTTCAAACTTCTTTAAATAAAACAAGAATGAAGTGTTGAAGCGATAAATAAAAACTTTTTCATTTGTTTTGTTATACGTCATACGTGTGAACATTTGTTATTCTAAAACATACCTTAGCAATATCAAAAGACAGTTGATTTTCCTTTGAAATAGAATACTAACTTTGCGATAACATTATTATAAAGACCTTTACTCACGTTTAGATTTTGCTTCCAACAAGTCAGGACGATCTGCACGGATCCAATTTCTTTGAATAAAATGAGACTGCCGATTCGGACATTCGGTGACCAACATATCGGGTCCCTGGTTATCGTGTTGGCTGTATACCGTGAGTGGGGTCTTTAAACCAATATTGAAGTCTCACAATTACAGAATATTGTCATCCGTTTTGATGTTACGGGTTAGACCATTCCCTCTTATAATGTTCGGGAGGAGTTTAAGTCTTTTTTATTCAAGCTTACGATGAAACAAATCTAACTTTTTATTTCTTTATTTAAACACCTGATAATAAAAAGGTTGGATGGAGATTTTGTTATCGTAACGTGGACTTTTACGGTTGAGGATTATTGTGGGAGGTGGGCAGAGACTTTACGTTATTATTGTGATCATCATTTACGATTTATCGGTTGTGTAATAGCGATAGATAGTAATTAAGATATCGACAGCCTCTGTGGTGTGGCAACGGGACCGCTATGCAGGAGGCACGGGTTCAATTCCCGCTCATTGCAAATATTAGTACCTATTCATGAATATATTTTATTTGCATAGGTTTGGGAAGCCATTGGTCCCGGTTGCCATACGAACATCTATTATAGCAGTCGTTACGGGTAATTGGAACCCTAAAAAGTCCGCCCCTTAGAGTATACATTATAATATATAGAGCGCGCCTATCACTCAGGTCTTTGGCGCCGAGTGTTAGCAGATACTTTGCGATGGTACAGCGCACCTATAGTGGCGTTTCATGCATTACCGAAAATATCAATAGATGCACTTATTAATGTAGTTTGTTGTTATTTTGACGGGTATTGTTTTGCTACTGATTGAGGTTGAGCCAGGAGCCTCGGTTCCCCGTGATAGCAGTTCATACTTGTAAGGCGCGCTCTATAGCAATGTAGGTATACTCTAAGGTCCGACCAGTCTAACTTCAGAACTTCGATATCGCCCTATTGCTTGTGGAGGTCAGATCAGAGGCAGTCGTTCAAGAATATCGATGACGATTTTATGCTGATTGTTCAAATCGATTTACGATCGATCGATCGAGGTTGATTCTCTTTTCTTTTTGTTAATCGATTTGAATTTTACAAGTAGGTAGTTAAACTTTTCAAATTGATGTTGGTATCGATCCTTTATGCTGTATAATTCTTCTGCATGAGTTTACGCATAAATCAAACTCTTGAATGCCTATGCCTTCGACATCCTTAAAAGTCATAAAAGCAACCGTTACACCAATTTATTTTATCGTAAGTACCTACTCTCAATATTGTCGGAGTTGCCAAGATTTTTATTCAAATTTGTAAAGGGCAATACAATAGAAGAAAGGGGTAGTAATCCTTAAAATGGGGATAAAGCATTGGTGTCATTGTCAGCGATTTGACCACATATAATTTTTTTTAGAATATAAAATATTGTGGAGCTACATAATATTTTATTTCATCCGTTGTCTGTCTGTCTGTATGGCAGTCACCTACGTAGTACTATTACTTAATTCTGTGCCTATGGAGCTCGACCAAGATAGTTAGAACCCAAGTAAATTTTACCTAAAAGCGTACACCTACTATACTGACTAATGGGTCTTGCCCAGGCTTTCGTATCTGGGTTTGAGGGGTCAGACGGTAGTCTTTTACGTAAATACGGGTTTTTGCTGTCAATGGGAAGACCAAAGGCTTGCTTATCTTCTGCGCTGACGTAACCCCTCTGTTCTTACAGGGTCGGTAGCACGAGTGTGACTCCCCTGGTGTTAGTGGTATTGCACTCGTCCATAGGCCACGGTAACCACTTTCCAACAGATGGGCCGTGTGTTTGTCTGCGACCTAAGTAGTTTATAAAAAGCGCTAAGATTAACCAAATTTTGAAAGGGAAGACAGTTTTGAAGTGCCAGATTTGGACTCTAACCGCAATCGCTATTATCTCCGCTCTAAAGTAAACCGCTGTCGATGGGACTGATTCTTTACTACCAGGTACTTTATAACGAAATAAGTTTTATAAAAGAAGTTCCGAAAGGCTTGTGGTTCTTTTGGTTTGGGTTCCTTTAATATTGGTAAAATTTAATGAGAAATATAATGCAGTTTTAACAAAGGACTTAATAAAAGTTGCTTATTTTGTTATAAGTTATAACAAAAATAAGTAGTAGATCGTAGACAGATAAAATAATTTTTTTTCGGGTTCGATTCCCGCACAGTGAAAATTTTTGTAGGTATGCATGAATTTGAATGTGTAGGTGTATAATTTGCATTGGCATTGAAAAAAAAAACAAATTTTATATTGTACTAGCTTTTGCCCGCGGCTCCGCCCGCGTGGATGTCGGTTATCGCGACCAAACATAGCCTATGTCCTTTCTCAAGGTCTAATCTACCCCTGTACCAAATTTCATCAAAATCGGTTCAGTGGTTTAGGCGTGAAAGCGTAACAGACAGACAGATAGACAGAGTTACTTTCGCATTTATAATATTAGTATTAGTATGGATTATATGTTCATCCGCATTATAGAATTCACTACACAAGCTCGTTCAACTTTGTATCGTGATAGCCCTGTGTCTTAGAATATTTACTTTATCTGTTTACTAGCTGCCCCGGCGAACTTCGTACCGCCATATTTTCGGCCCGCGTGGTATTCAAATCCCGTTCCCGCTGCAACCTTATCACTTAGGGGGATGAAAATAGATGTTGGCCGATTCTCATAGATACCGGATAAGCACAAAAAATTTCATCAAAATCGGTCGAGCCGTTTCGGAGGAGTTCGATTGAGCACCCCGTGACAGAAGAATTTTTTATATTAGATTTATTATTTTTAAAGCATGGTAACACATTAAGAATAGTTCCAGAGCACATTTTATTTTTACAATAAAAAAAAATCGATAATGAAAAACGCTTAAAGCTTAATTAGATGTCACATTATAGAGTCTATTACCATCGATTTAACCCTCAAATTTTAATCAAGCAGATGTATTATCTGTGTCCAAGTGTCCGGTCTGTGAGACCGCAGCGGTCGCAAGGAGTTGTTAATTGTTCTCGAGATTTACGGGTTAGGAGCGTGTTAGCCAAATTGAAAGTTGCCCATAAATTTTGCAGGGGACAGACAGTGGGACTATGAGTCGAAGATTTAAGGGTTATAGTTAATACAGTGATCGTTTTAAAATAAGAATTATTTGTGGAACATTGTTGGATTCTAAAAATTATGACAAAACAATTAAGAAGAAACTAGACACTTTATAACTTTTAAGTTTGAATTTATCAAGCACTTTTTGTGATTTAGAATTTAAAAAAAGACAAGAATAATAATAAACTTGACCGCAAAAACTAATAACTAAACTAACCCATCTTATGGTAAGTGGGTTATGAATGTTGCAACACCAGTCATGTCAGTTGCTCTTTAAAAACTTACTTATTATCTAGTCTGTCTGTCTGCCAGTGCCACCTGTTGACCTGTTGACGAAAAGAGGGGTAGGAAAAGAATAGAATTAGAAAGAGGAAAAGAGCTCATGTACCGTAAAACGCGTCATTCTGCTATTTAAAGTCAATGAAAGAAAAGGTGCAACTATGATACTTACTTTTCTAGAGATGGTTTAGTTGAGCGTGTAAAATAAACCCACCTGCTAAGTTTTATAATTTGGAAGTAGATTTAAAATCTCTAGATTTTAGCTATAATTAAATTTATGATAATTACTTAATCATTGTTACATTTTGGAGTAAGTATCTAGTATCTACTAAAAGATCTTCTCTTCTCTCGTGTCGATAGCACATCAAATTTTGTTTGCCCACTGTGTCGCTGCCTTAATGCATCTTGCTTATGAACAAAGTTCCTATAAACAAACCGCACAATATCAACCACCATGAAATAATAAAATTCCGATTCACAACTGCGTTCAATGTTACCCCACATGCAAAAAAAAACAACGAGCATTAAAAATCAACGAGTGAATGAATGAACGAACTACAAATAAAAAAAAAAAATTAAATGGTAATGCGTCACGTGATTCTGGCGCCATAATGGCCATCAGCGACCGATACGTAATCGACGCGGTGAGAGCGCGCGAAAAAACACGTTATTTTTAAATGTTAAACGAAATAAAAAAGTAATGAGTTATTGATTCCGCCGTTCATTGGCTGACCTTGACATTGGTTGTATTACAGCGGGTCAAGGACGTATTTATTTTTCTTCTTTCAGTATTTAAAAGTTTCATGAATATTTACGGGTTTCAGAGTCTTTGACATCGATAAAGATGGATTTAGACCAAACGAACATAGAGCTGGAGCTAGAACAAGAGCATGCTTCTCAATATTTTAGACGAAACCTTGTTTTCAGCGTTTACATAAAAAAAGAACAACGAACGAATGTTCTGTTACTGTTTACACTAATAGAATTTGACGTAGAAGGGATAGATCTTAGAGTATACATTGCTATAGAGCGCGCCTTACAAGTATGAACTGCTATCACGGGTATGAACAATCAAAATTTCATACAAAATCGTATATTTGTAGTAATAATGACGCAAAAATAACGCAAAATGACGCCATTTTTTTGTGTTTTGGCTTTAATTTTATCCATGCATATTAAATCGAACAAAAAACTTCATAACAACAATCTACATTAATAAGTGCATCTATTGATATTTTCGGTAATGCATGAAACGTCCCAATAGGTGCGCTATACCATCGCAAAGTATCTGCTAACACTCGGCGCCAAAGACCTGAGTGATACGCGCGCTCTATATATAATGTATACTCTAAGGGATAGATTAAGCATTCGCTCGTCTGATGTACAGCAACCTAGTGAATCAAGGGTAGAGTTTTACCGAAAGCTTCAAGTTATACTTACTTGTCAGATGGTATATTAGCTGGTTGACTGACGAGGCTCTAGATATAGACTTCTCTCGAGGTTGAGGTTGGCTTAGTGTCTTGGCACTCACGATCAAGATTATCGCGAATTCGAACCCTGACCAAGGTACGAACCTCGCAAGTGAGTGTAATGACAGCACTGCCTCCCCCTAGACAAGTGGAAATTCGTTGGCCGGCGTATTGTAGAATAGAATGATGAATGTATGGGGTTTGACGTCATATGACACGTATTTTGACGTTAATGACATTACATTGACGGCTGTCACATACGCGATACGTCAAATCCCATATATATTCATCATTTTAACTACAATACACTGAATTGCCACTGTCAATGAGGGGGGAGGGGGGGACTGATGTCAATTCAATTCAATTCAATTTATTTTTTAGTTATAAGATTATTAGAATTTTTTTTATAAAATAAGGACGTAGCAATATACAGTAAACGATGTGCATCTTGCAGAGTAGCAGACAAACTAAGAGTTTAGGTTAGGTACCTACTAGCTTTCTTTATAAAGCGGCTTTGGGACGGCGCGCCGGGGCTAACGCATAGATGATGACGAATGTCTTTTCTTTAAAGACATACTTGTATGTATACACACCTTCAAGAAGATCCTTAATGTCAATTCCCACTAAAAGGGCAGTAGTGTAGAAGAAATTGGTCGCCAGCAGGCTATTTTCGCTACCCTTCCTTCACCTTCAAATGACTATGAACTTTTTATCCCGTAGATAAATTTCAAAATAGTTTGTCAAAAAGCCGCTGCTGGTCAGTGCTCTTTCTATGGTATAAATGAAATTGTCCCCTAAGGTGACTAATTTAAGGGTCAATTTCGAGTACATGGTAAAAGATAATACATACCTACAGAGTAAAGGACGTCAAAGAAAATCACTAGGTACGTTTATGATATCCTTATAGGTACAAACCTGTTAACTATAGTTAACAGGTTTGTACCTATAAGGATATCATAAACCTGTTAACTATAGTTAACAGGTTTGTACCTATAAGGATATCATAAACGTACCTAGTGATTTTCTTTGACGTCCTTTACTCTGTAGGTATGTATTATCTTTTACCATGTACTCGAAATTGACCCTTAAATTAGTCACCTTAGGGGACAATTTCATTTATACCATAGAAAGAGCACTGACCAGCAGCGGCTTTTTGACAAAAGCTGTTGGCTAGCCCGGGGTCTTGTACTGAACTTCGGATACTTTAACAGTATTTCTCCCTTGATACAAATATCGACTTTCAATTCATAGATATTAAGTTCACATTAAGTTATCCGGATAAAAATACTTACATTTCTTTTTTTGTATATGAATATACAGAACAGACACCCAGCACCGCATGAAATCAGCTGATTGACCAGTGTGTCAATCAGCTGATTTCGCGCGTTAAGTGAACAGCTGTCATTGACCTATAATAGGTGCAACCATAACAATACAATACAACTTATAGTCATGTATTACGAGTATATCGTATCTAGCAGGGCAAGTTAAAAAAAAAAGAAATTGTGCCACAATTCCGCGGAAATCAATTTTTAATTTCGAATTTGGAACGTGACGCAATCAGTCTTGAACTAATGTCAGTCTCCCAAATGTCAAAGTGCCCGCTTGACGGAAATAGTCTTGCCCCCTATTACGTAGGACCGAAAATATAGGACCGAAAAATAGTTGGCGAAATGTGGGTCAAATAATCAAAGAAGAGGAGTAGGAGAGTGACTTCGGGTTAAAAGTGTAAGCTTTGGAAGTGATTGGTGCTCGGATGATGAATGTGGAAAGTATGAGTACTAGTGTCGCCATGACAACAAACATTACATCACAAAAAAAGCCGTTATGTGTTATAATTTTCTTAATTCTTATTCTTAATTCTTTATGTACAGTAAGCTGCAGAGAAAAGGGACCCCCCTTGTTAATGATATGAAACCATGAGGGGGTCTGTTTTCTCTGACGCTGACTGTACACTGAAAACAACACATTCAGAATTATAACAGTTTCAACATAAAACAAGCCTAAAAGTAAATAGCAGTGTAAGTAGATAATCGCATGGCATGCAGAATACAGTTACGAGGCACTTCTTCATTTAAAATTGCCTCAATATTATGTAAATTTAAAAAAAAAATCTTTAAAGCTCACCTCAGCTTCAGAAATCCTTGATATTCAAATAAATTATCCTTTAAGTATAAATAAGGCACGTAAATCAGACTATTATTATTTCACATATATTGCACAATACAAAAATATTATTTTATTTATTTAAAAATAGCACCCTTAAATTAATACTTGCGTCTAAAATATCACTGGCATAAAAAAACCACAGCACTTTTAAAAAACAAAACTTTTTAAATAAAGCAAATATTGGAACGATCAATTCCTTCTATTTTTGAATTTGAATGGTCTAATTTGAATTTGGCGGGTGAGCAGGGGTGGCGCGCGCCCGGCCCGCTCGTGCGGCGGTCGACAAGGAACTCGTCTTGGAACCAAAAGACGTTACGTTCGGACCCTTCAATCTCCCCTTAGTTGATCTTGATAATAGCGAGTGCTCTTTATAGGCCGCCCTACAAAAAATTAACAGCTGTTTGAATAAATTCGTTGTAATATTTTTCATACAATTTTAGTTTTGTTTAAATGAATATTAGGTAGTGTTTTTAGTTAAATATACTTTTTATCATTGACATTATTATACATTTTCTGCCAAGTATATATATTAAATTATTAAAAGCTGAGCATTGGTACATTTTCGAAATTAAGTTAGGAGAGATAAATAATTAGGTACATATAAATTATTAAAAGTGATAATAATTATTAATTATATATGGTCTACATTGTGCATGTGTATGCATTTTAACATTGTTTTAGTATCCAATCTGAATTTTCCTAACAGTAACTAATTCTACATCAAAAGAGGCGACGGTCCTAATTCCAGCACGTCACAATATTAAAAGCAACCAGTTAAGGTATAGAACTAAAAGATCGGGAATAGCTAGCGTAAAATGGCATTTATAATTTAGGCCATAAAGTCCAAACGTTATTAAAGCCAGGTGTGCACATAAAAAAGGTTTATTTTGAGGGTGAGCTTTCGTCGCGATTACTACTGTTGTTCATACACACATAAAAGACGACAATAACTCCAGAGACGGATTAGGAGTTAACAATATTATCTTAATGAAAGTAATATTATTGTTTTGAATGTAAATGTTTAGAGATGTACTTATCTCATGTAGGTACCCCACATTATATGGCCATGTTTCCATAGATGAGCCATATTTGTTGCATTCGACGTTTAAACAATGTTAAACTACAGTCGACTCTCGTTAATTCGAAACTCGAGGGACCCTTAAAATATTAAGAATTATGTACCTCACTTTTTAAGCTTATATTCTTTGGCTGTCTAAAGGTATAACGGTTAATTTTTTGATTGATTTTCTAATACTTTTAAAAACGTAAATATTTCTCAGAATTTTTTCACCAGGAATTACGACGACGGTTCAGTAAATTAACGTTTGTACAAATTAACTGTGTTAGAAATGTGTGTTAAATTCGTCCCTGTCTTAGGAAGTATTGCACGGTGACTTATTTTAACGGTCGTTCGTCGCGCGCGCCCTTACGATATGGAGGAAAAACCATATTTTCACTAACTATTGGACTGGTCAGAAGAGCCGAACTTCCTAGAAATCAATCCCTTTCTTACTTACCTTTCAATGTCGGTACTCCCAATAGTCCTAATTTTCTCATCTAATAATTAGAAACTAATTAATAAAAATAGTTAACAGCAATAGACTCGCGCCTATTCGTAAAATACGTGGAACTAAAACGAGCTTTATAGGGTCATAGGTAGGTATTGATTGAAAAAAAAAAAGACGTGTGGCACTCGGGGACTGCCGCGGTAAAGCTATTGCATAGCATTTTTTATCAACTTATGCAATTATAATTACTTACGTTAAAAAGTGTGTTAGGTTTTTTTCGTTACGGAATTTCTGGAATCGGTCTCCACGCTCAAGGCCCGCGATAGAAGCTATGCAATAGCTTAAAATACCTATAGTAATACCGAAAAGAAATTAAATGAAAATTACCGAAGTTTTTGTAGCAACCCGCGTTGATGTTGCCTGCCCACTGTACGTTATGGTCGAACGTTATGCGTCTTCGAAATTCAAAAACTAGCGCCCAAGCGAAACGGGGTAACGTCTTTAGCATAATAAGAACAAAGTGGGCCATAATGAACTTGAATTTATTTTTTGAAG
The DNA here is from genome assembly GCA_914767945.1 of Eilema depressum. Taxonomy (NCBI): domain Eukaryota; kingdom Metazoa; phylum Arthropoda; class Insecta; order Lepidoptera; family Erebidae; genus Eilema; species Eilema depressum. The sequence continues at coordinate 13,803,719 of OU612031.1, forward strand.
TTATATTTTAAGGGTTTTTTTAGCAGCAAAGTTTATATTTGGTCATCAAATATTAGTAGGTATTCAATTGGTAGATCTATCGCCGAATATATTGATTATTAGCGACCACTCAAGATGATGATAAGATTGACGAAACGGGCCCGTTCGATGTCGCTCGAGACTGCATTTTGGCGACAAATCTACTATTTGGCGGACAAACACAATTTTTTGGACCCCTAAAGCTGACCCTATATCTACAATAATGTTACGCGGGTAGGTTTAATAAACCACGGGACCTAAACGCGATACAAATGAGGCCCTAGTTGCGCGCGGATTGTTTTGTTAATCGACTTCAAAAAAGGAGGTTTTCAATTCGTACGCATTTTTTTTTTTTTTGTATGTTTGTTACGCGATTGTGAAGCCAATTCTAGACGGATTTTGAAAATTCTTTTTCTGTTCGTAAGTAAGTAGATTGTTCCGAAGTGGTCCCATTTAAATTTCGTAAAGATCTGATGATGGGTTTCCGAGATTAGACCAAGGAACTCTTCAAAAAGTACTAGGAAATCAGCCGCGATTGCTGCAATGGCATATTATTGCAATATTTCTGCCATCACACATCATAACATGACGCCTGAGTCCTTTGCAGGGGTATGCAGAAGTGTTCAGAATATTCAGCTATATTTCCGTTGTATATGCATTGATTATAAAAATTATTTTTGAATAATGCTTTAATATTTTTTTTAATTAGCGTGGCCGGTTCGATCTGTAGTGTAGCGTCAACAGCGCATTCGCTTTTCAGTGCCTCTTTTTCGTTTCTTGAAGTCGGTTAAACTTTTTTATTAAAAAATAATTTATAGTAATCTATGCTTGGTGAATTTGAGCTATTGAATTTGTACCTACTGCCCGTATAGAGTACATTTTTAGGTCTAAGATATATATCCAGTCCCGAGCAATAGGTACCTTCCCATCAAGATTTACGGAGAACAAGTCAACCTACAATAGCGGGGAAACCTACTAATTGACAGAGGAGGTACCGGCGCAGCCTTAAAGCTGCTATTGGGGTCAGATGTTCCCGTAAAAGTCAAAATTAATGGAAAGGAACTGATCATGGGTTTGGAGCTCGGACACTGATAGTTAGTACTGTTTGCATAATAGTACTGATTGCATAGAGAAAGAATACAAGTAAAACCACCCCATCTCATCCGAAGGGTGTCGTAAGAGGCGACTACAGAAAAATACGAAGACCAGATAAATCACTGCGTGAGAAGGAAAACTCGAAATAAAACCAAACCGTCTGACCAGCGTGGAAACAGTAGGCAAAAGCCTCCCAACATTCGAAGATACCTATACCTAGCAGTGGACTGCGCTGCGATAGACTAATTGATTGAATTTTGCCCATATCCCATAGTTATTTGGGATCAGCAGACAATATTTGTGTGTTTTGTGGCACTAAAATTAGTGTTATGTTAATATTATTATATTTTTTTTACAATCTACATCAACCATCAAAATACGTTACAACCAGGTGGGCGCACGCGCATATCGTCACAAACCAAGACGCGTGGCGAGCACACGAGCGGAAGTCTCCAATCTTAACAAACTATATCATATAACTTGTAATATCGACCATATTTCACGGTGATAAGGTTGGTTTTCATTCGGCTGAGGTGCCACGTGCCATAAGCCGCGTATTGTAAGAAAGCAGGATGTTCGCAAAAGGGTGGTCACCCTCTAAGACGTTGGTAAGGAAGCGTTACAACATATGGTTGATGTGGTCTAGTGGGCACTAGACCTCTGAAGATGTCTGTATTGCCTACTTGAAAAATAGTTCCCGCTGTATAACAAACTAGCCTTCCGCCCGCGTGCATCTCGGTTAACGCGACCTTTGCTCATATCTTCGGTTCTACTCAACCGATTGCGATCAAATTAACGTAAGATTTTAAGTCTGAGTAAGCCCTTTCTTACAAAAAAAACCGCATCAAAATCCGTCCAGTAGTTTTTGCGTCCATCGCGGACAAACAGACAAACAGACAAACAGACAAACAGACAAACAGACAAACAGACAAACAGACAAACAGACAAACAGACAAACAGACAAACAGACAAACAGACAAACAGACAAACAGACAAACAGACAAACAGACAAACAGACAAACAGACAAACAGACAAACAGACAAACAGACAAACAGACAAACAGACAAACAGACAAACAGACAAACAGACAAACAGACAAACAGACAAACAGACAAACAGACAAACAGACAAACAGACAAACAGACAAACAGACAAACAGACAAACAGACAAACAGACAAACAGACAAACAGACAAACAGACAAACAGACAAACAGACAAACAGACAAACAGACAAACAGACAAACAGACAAACAGACAAACAGACAAACAGACAAACAGACAAACAGACAAACAGACAAACAGACAAACAGACAAACAGACAAACAGACAAACAGACAAACAGACAAACAGACAAACAGACAAACAGACAAACAGACAAACAGACAAACAGACAAACAGACAAACAGACAAACAGACAAACAGACAAACAGACAAACAGACAAACAGACAAACAGACAAACAGACAAACAGACAAACAGACAAACAGACAAACAGACAAACAGACAAACAGACAAACAGACAAACAGACAAACAGACAAACAGACAAACAGACAAACAGACAAACAGACAAACAGACAAACAGACAAACAGACAAACAGACAAACAGACAAACAGACAAACAGACAAACAGACAAACAGACAAACAGACAAACAGACAAACAGACAAACAGACAAACAGACAAACAGACAAACAGACAAACAGACAAACAGACAAACAGACAAACAGACAAACAGACAAACAGACAAACAGACAAACAGACAAACAGACAAACAGACAAACAGACAAACAGACAAACAGACAAACAGACAAACAGACAAACAGACAAACAGACAAACAGACAAACAGACAAACAGACAAACAGACAAACAGACAAACAGACAAACAGACAAACAGACAAACAGACAAACAGACAAACAGACAAACAGACAAACAGACAAACAGACAAACAGACAAACAGACAAACAGACAAACAGACAAACAGACAAACAGACAAACAGACAAACAGACAAACAGACAAACAGACAAACAGACAAACAGACAAACAGACAAACAGACAAACAGACAAACAGACAAACAGACAAACAGACAAACAGACAAACAGACAAACAGACAAACAGACAAACAGACAAACAGACAAACAGACAAACAGACAAACAGACAAACAGACAAACAGACAAACAGACAAACAGACAAACAGACAAACAGACAAACAGACAAACAGACAAACAGACAAACAGACAGGAAATTCAAAAAAAAATTTTCGTATTCAGTATCGTTAACTTAACATAACCCAAGTATTTTTTTTTAAATATCTCCAATGTACAGACACGACCACTTTACAATTATATAATGGTATAGATAGATAGATAGATATAGATTTATGGTGCGTACCTACGTAAATGCTACTTCTTTCGTTAGTGACCGCGCCCGCCCGAAGTTTCGGACCTTCGTCTCATGATAGACCCCCAGTAATTGAGCCAATCACTGCAAAGTTAACCAAGACACAATCAATTACAGCGGGCCGGTATTCAGGGTTGCCAGTTGCCATCAAACAATTTACCCAACACTATCTTGTCAGGCACAACTTAGTTAGGGTAAGTTTCGATGCCGTTCAGATTTGCCACTTAAGCTTAGAGTAATTAGACTTGACTAATTCAATAATTGAGCTGTATTTTGAACTTGTTTCGACTTTGAATCGTACTTTTGACAGTTCTGACGACTGTATTGGAATTAGAATATGATAATACATAGTTTGTAACGTTGTGGATTTTATTCGAAATTTAATTAAATTATTCCCACAACGTACTCGATAATTTTAATATTTTTGTCACTAATCGACTAAATAAATAAATTATCTATGGTCGCGCGAGCGAGACTGGGCTTACAGCCACACTTTATTTAACTTCATTTTAGGTTTCACCAAAACCTACATATAAACCTTTTTTTCGTTACAAGTTATGACTCTTTTTGATGTAGATGGAAATTGTTACCGTGGCCTATAGACGAGTGCATCATCAGGGGAGTCTCACTTGTGCTACCAATAATAATATCAGAGAGATTCTGTGCCGTCAGCGCAGAAAACAAGCAGGGAACCTCTCGCCACGGGCAGGGAATTCATCCTCACACATTGCGTCCGGAAATGGTGCGCACTGTGCGGTTTGAAGGGCACTTCATCCCACGCACACTCAAGCTGTGGAATGAACTCCCAGCGGTGGTTTTCCCAAGTAGCTACAATATGGGGTTCTTCAAGAAGGGCATTAGAAGGTTTCTTCAGGGTCGGCAGCGCGAGTGTGACGCCCCTGGTGTTGCATACGTCCATAGGCCACGGTGACCGCTTCCCATCAGTAGGGCCGTGTGCTTTTGACTACTAAGTGGTATAAAAAAAAAGCAGGACAAGACTTCGGTCTTCCCAATGAAAGCACAATTCCTCTCTAGTGAGCTCTGGCTACCCTACTCATACTCATACCGCATATTTTCACTTGCTGCGATTCTTTCGCGTCTTTTACTTAATAAAACTAAATGCTTACCGGCAAGGTATGATCTGTGGTATGATTCCAAAGCCAACCGCATACGACAACTGTCGATGCATGCAGCACATACAGCGTATAATACTATTACTTGTTAAACTCCGATACAGATAAAGGGGACCATTGAGAAGCCGTAATGAAATTACGCTCATCTGCTGCGTGCGTCGGCAGTTGTTGTATGCGGTCGTGTACGGAATCAAACCTTTATTGATACTTTTTAGCTGGCCTTTTTTGGTATATTCCAAACAGTCTGAGTCTCCGATGGTTCTGTCGTTAACTAAATCCTCTAAATACAATACTTACTGGCGAATTCATGGCTAGGCTATCGGTTGCTGATATGATAAATGGGTCGAGTATTTGGTCTCACTAATACTTCAAATCACCCTCGTATGCCGTGACTATGCTTTAGGTAGTTTAGATAAAGTAATGGCAAAGAAATCTTTTAAAATTATTTTTATTTCAATATTTACGGCACAGGGAATTTTCTAACTGAAGTTATTCGAGGTCTTAAACCTTAAAAAAAAAAGAACTCAAGTAAACAATTGAGTCATTATTGCCCTTACAAAAAAAAAATATCATAAAATTGTCTATTAGCAACATGTTACGGAACGATATAATTGAAAATTTAAAAAAAGAACTTCGCTTCTTTCTTAATTTGAAATGACGGTCGATACAAAAGTTCGTACTAATAGTAACCTTAGGTCATACGCGATAAGTTTGAAAATCGCTTGTTGTATTAGCTAAATATAGAAGTTATAAGTGATTAGTTCTGCTGCAGGTTGATGATTGGTTTATGACAGCAACGGCTTTTTAAATAGAAGCGATTTGGTTGCTGACAACCCCTTATTATAAAACAGACGAAGCTGTTTGTTTTAAAGAAATTTAAAACGAAACGTCGTCCTAATTGCTGTTTGGGGCAATCTTGGACCTAAAATACCTAAGAGATGTTTTCAAATAACAAAGTAGTATACCTAATATATCTATTAAGATAGGAAAAAACGAAATCAGGTCAGGCAGGTCTCGAACCCGCGATCTTCTCTTACAGGAGGAATGAGCTGTTTTGGTTTTTCCCTATAATAATCGATGTATTAAGGTAAACTACTTTGTTCTTTGAAAACATCCGTGAAGTCATTAATATACCTTAGTCGCACGAAGTCACTCTTGGCTTACGATTTTCTATGGATGTTCGGGCGGTTCAAGAAATTGAATTTTCAAAAGCAAATATTTTTAAAACTATTGATTGTAATAAATTTTCGCTTTAGCAGTTCATTACATTATTGTGTACTGGTGATTTTTCGAGAAAAAAAGAATAGTCATCATCCCTGTTCAGTCGCGAATTTAGATCCTCTACCAATAAACACAGCGACTACGATGACCAGTGTATCGCAAGTCGCAACATACCGTGGTACGGGACCCGCGACATGTGTTCACCTGAACCGTCTTCATTAACGTTAAGTGGTATCAGGTGTTACACTATTAATGCTATTCTCCTCGCTTGACGTGCGAGGTCTGACGTCACAGCTTCGCAAATATTGCCGCAAATGTTGTGTTCTCGAGGTTTCTGTGCTGATTTTTGAAATGAGAGCGCGTTGGGCATTTTTTGAGGTGGGAAGAAAGAATTGATCGACACTGTTACGTTACCGACACCTCTGTAAATAAGGATCTACATACATTATGCTAACTATTCAAATTGATTATGATAGGAAAGGTGAAACGACTCAGGCGGGACTCGAACCCTTACAGGGGGAATGCTTTGACCACTGAGCTACCGACGACGTTCGAGTCCCATTTGAGACGTTTCACTTTTTCCTGTCTTTTTTATTTTGATTTATTCAGGAAACAAACAGTCATATAAAATTTTATCTTATCACTTCGGCTCTCACTCCCAGAGTGCAACTATTATTTTTACATATTCTCACCTTGTACTTACAGGTAGGTATGGATTAGGTAGTTAGAATCCAAATTTAGATTGTTTGTATAGACGAACCAACAATTCCGTGAGCCGAAGGAAGGCAACACTGTCCCTTCAATATTGTTAAATCCTGCTAAATTGTCTTTGATGTGCAATAAAAAGATGTTCAAGTGCGAATCGTATTCATGCACTAAGGGTTCTGTATAAAATGTGACTTAGGGATGAATTTATGTTACATAAACTGCAATATATTTCTTCACAGTTTCAAGACGTTACAGTACTGAGTACATACTTATATGGTATGAATTTGATGTGTCTACGCATTTCTGAGAAGAAGTCATGATAGATGGATAGACAGACGGACAACGAAGTGATCCTGTAAAGGTTCCGTTTTTTTCCTTTTGAGGCACGGAACCTTAAAAACAATATGCATTAGACAGTGAGTGACAACCGTCAATCCGATTCTAGCTATTTCACGGAATCGTTGGTTCATCTATAGTTTGTCTATTTAGAAGTCATTGTTATAAATTACTAGCTGTCCCGGCGAACTTCGTACCGCCATATTTTCCCCGTTCCCGCTGCACCTATTTTCTCATCCTTTAAACCTTCCCTGGACACCCACGAATATTTCAAGACTAAAATTAGCCAAATCGGTTCAGCCGTTCTTGAGTTATAAAATAACAACGAAAAGTGGCATTGATTTTTATATATTAGAAGATTAATTGAATTTTTTGAAGTCTTAACAGACGCAGTGCCAATGCTGGTTGAGGTCTCTGCAGGTGCAGCAACCACGTCGATTGAGGTCTCTGCAGCAGATCCGCTGATTCCTCACCCTCGGAGTTTTTTATCAACTCAGTTGAGATGTGTCGGTGAGATGTCAGACTCAAACCGACTAAATCCGCACACTCCAGTCTCCATAAGGTATATCGCACGCCGGCTCCAGTTTCGAGATGGCAACATACCTATTGAGAGTATAGAACCAAATTAAATAGACCAAATATTTTTTTACCAAACACCCTCTGCTTACTCAAGTTGGTAATAAAAGTGGATAATGAAAGTGACATAGGAGACAGACGGACCATCGGAGGGATGTTTTACGAGCGAAGACCTCCGAACGATGTTTGTCAGCCTCTCCAAACAATTGGCCCAATCTTTACCTGTATCAACCAATATTTGTATGTTGGACAAACATTTAAGGGTTTTGGCATAAGTGTTGGTTGATTGGTGATAAAATATAAGAGGAAGATATAATGTTACTTGTGTGTTATGCTGCTTTCAGTCGCTCCCGGAAAAGCTGATAGAAGAACTCCATGGCGAAGCGGTAGAGCGGTCGACTGCTAAGTCGGAAGTCAGAGATTTGATTCCCGCTCAATGCAGATCTTTCTATAATGCATTGGTCTGGGAGATGCACCCAGACCAATGCATAATAGGTATGTATTTACAAAAGAAAATGTATATAAGTAAGGTACGAGTATTAGATGGGTTTCAGAATTGAATATACATATTCACATTCTTTTTTTTATGTAGGACACGTCAATTTGACTTCACCTTGCCTGATGGTAAGCTGAAGGCAAAGTTTCGGAAAAGATGGTCACCGTTATAGACACGTACCATGTTACAATGGTGCCACTCAGCTTGACGGCCTCATCAGATGCTTTTTCACGTTCCGCATAAAAGACCCGGGACTAGTTCTCCATCCGTCATGGCAAAGTACCTCACCACCTTTTACGTGGGATAGAAAATCATATGTGGATGTTAGTATTTCTGCCTACCCCTTCATGGACTTACAGGCGTGAATATATCACTACATATTATAAAACAAAGTCGCTGTCGCTATCTGTCCGTCCCTATGTATGCTTAAATCTTCAAAACTACGCGACGGATTTTGGAGCGGTTTTTTTAATAGATAGAGTGATTCAAGAGGAAGGTTTATATGTATAATATATGCATAATATTGTAGGGAAACATGGATAAATTTAGAGATATGCAGCGGGAACGGGATCAGAAGTTATGGCGGTACGAAGTGCGCCGGGTCAGCTAGTGTAAAAACCCATCGCCATATCGACGGTTAAAAGGCGACTTGATTCAAGCGCCATTTTGAGAACTTTACAGGAGAGCATTTTAAAGTTTATTTTTTAAGAAAAAAAATCACTGTTCCTAAAGTATACAATGAAAATGTACAAATCGCCCCAACTAAAAAGCGGTATATTTTATGCTAATTTATGATTATATTATAACAAATACAAGGTGTTTTTAAAGCAAGTTAGATGTAACTTGAGCCATTTTGCACAATTCTTTGATCAGGGCAGAAAGGTCTATGTACACGATAACGATTTATGTATTCAAAGCAAAATAGTTTATGTGTTCCTTGCTTCTTGAACAGATCAAGGATAAATGATTTAAATCACTTACCCATTTGTCAACTGTTCATGGATACATGATTTAAATCACTTACCTATTTGTCCATTGTTCATGGATAAATGAGTTAAACCGCTCATCTAGTTGTAACTGTTCAAGGAGGAATGACTCAAATTACACAGTGTTATAATAACTATTTATAGCAAATTGCTTTAATCGCAAGATTTATTTGAATCTGAATTGAGGAAAATAGCTCAAAGGTAATAAAATAAATTTCACGATGTAGGGAAAGCGAATGAAATGACTCATCAATTTTAAGAAAAGTAACTTAAATAGGATAGAAGCGAAGGTTTATGAGGGCGATTTGAGAGGTGCCGTCCGCCTTGTGGTGTCGGACGATTCCTTCGCACAGCGGGATTCCGGTACATTTGCTGCCTAACAGGATAAGCATCCTGCTCCTTCGCGTCCGCCCAGTTTCCCACCAGATCCGGGCTTACCCCTTACAGCAGTGAATGCCGCAATCCACGCCACCCGAGCGTTCTTTATGGTTATTTATCTTTTTTCTTTATATCTCTAAACTCATCCTCTCAAATGTGGGAGCCCAACAGGGAGATCCACTCGGTCCTCTGGTGTTTAGCCTGGCTATCCATAAGGCGATCCGTGACCTCAAATCCACCCTTAACATATTATGGTAATTGGATGATGGCACTATCGGGGCCAAACCAGAAGACGTATTCCAGGACTTGGAGGCCTTAGTCCCCAGTTTTAGAAACCTGGGTTTGGAGGTCAACCCCTCGAAGTGCGAGTTCTTTCCCTGTGGCACCGAGGCTCGAACACACTTTTCACACTTTAATTCCCTTCTCCCCGGCCTCAAGGAACTTTCATTCTCTAACTTCAGCCTTTTGGGATATCCAATATTTCTCACTGCTGTTCCTGACGCCATCACTACTCGGAAGCCCTGATATCGGCGAACGTTCCCTGCGTGCTTGAGCCTCCGGGTCTTAGTAGGTCGGACGGGAAGAGGCCAGACGGGCTGACTTTGGTGCCCTGGATGAACGGCAAGTGCCTAATTTGGGACGCAACCTGCGTCAGCACAGTAGCCGTCAGTCACCTTAGTCGCACCGTTAACGCCCCGTGGCGGCCGCGGAAGAGGTTAGCTTAAGGAAGAGGCTTAAGTACGCCGACCTGGAGCCGCTTTACAACTTCATACACTACCAGTGGCCGTGGAGACTCTGGGGAGTTGGGGCAAGGGGGCCAGGGCCTAAAGAAATTGGACAAAGACTGAATAATGCAACAGGAGACTATCGATCCGGGTCGTTCCTGGTGCAAAGACTGGCCATCGAAATCCAACGTGGAAACGTGGCGAGTGTGATGGGCACTTTTCCACCGGGAACAGTCAGGAACAGGCTATGTTATTAGACATCTAAATATAATAATATATAACTCAAAGGTGACTGACTGACTGACATAGTGATCTATCAACGCACAGCCCGGACGACTGGACGAATCGGGCTGAAATTTGGCATACAGGTAGATGTTATGACGTAAGCTTCCGCTAAGAAAGGATTTTAAATAATTCTACCCCCAAGGGGATAAAATAGGGGATGAAAATTTGTATGAAACTTTGTCAATTTTAAACCGATCGGGCTGAGACTTTGCATGCATAAAGCTACTATAACGTAGGCATCCATTAAGAAAGGATTTTGATTAATTCTACCCCCAAGGAGATAAAATAGGGGATGAAAGTTTGTATGAAACTTTGTTAATTTTAAACCGACCGGGCTGAGACTTTGCATGCATAAAGCTACTATGATGTAGGCATCCCCTAAGAAAGGGTTTTGATTAATTCTACCCCCAAGGGGATAAAATAGGGGATGAAAGTTTGTATGAAACTTTGTCAATTTTAAACCGATCGGGCTGAGACTTTGCATGTACAAAGCTACTATGACGTAGGCATCCGCTAAGAAAGGATTTTGATTAATTCTACCCCCAAGGGGATAAAATAGGGGATGAAAGTTTGTATGAAACTTTGTCAATTTTAAACCGATCGGGCTGAGACTTTGCATGCATAAAGCTACTATGACGTAGGCATTCGCTAAGAAAGGATTTTGATTAATTCTACCCCCAAGGGGATAAAATAGGGGATGAAAGTTTGTATGAAACTTTGTCAATTTTAAAGCGATCGGGTTGAGACTTTGTATGCATAAAGCTACTATGAGGTAGGCATCCGCTAAGAAAGGATTTTGATTAATTCTACCCCCAAGGGATAAACAACAATCCGAACTTAACGCGGACGAAGTCACGGGCAACAGTTAGTATTATATATTTTAAATATATTCTTATAATGCATTATACAAAAAGTAAATTTCGGTCACATAAATAGATAAAATTGGCATCCGACTTATCTGGCATCGCGCAGTAGACTGAACCGACCTCGAATCCACGCGCGACACGCGTGTTGTGGGTCCAAGTACCTACCCGCGTTGGTTTGTGTTCTGTTGCTTGAGATAATAAATGCCATTTTTAATGCGAGGTGGAAGAAGTAAACTGATTTAAGTATGACATAAGTTTAATTATTAAATTAATATAAAGGAATCAAACGTGCAGATATTTATTTTATGCATAGGGAAAATTGATCTAAATGGCATAAACACTAAAAACTGGTCAAGGATAATTAGCACAAGTCATATACTTCCATTATACTTATTCAGGTAAGATTGATTCAAGCGACAGAGATAATGTTCAAATGTTCAAGGCAAAATGATTTAAGTTGCATACATTAATAAATCTGGTTGAAGCAAAATGAATTAACATCCATGTTAAATTATTTATGATCAAGTAAAAACAATTCATACGTCAAAACTATTTTATTTCATCCATGGATTAATGGTTTAAAGTACAGATAGTAAGAAAAAACGTTTTTTTTGATGGGTCTATATACATGCTTTGAAAAAAACAACCAAAATTGCTACACTTGATACCTCGTAAATAAAAAAGATACCCAAATTCGTAATGGAGCCAAGCGCCAAAAAAGTGCTCAGATTAACCTCAAACCCGGCTCAAACGACGCAGAAAAATTCCACGATTCCAATGATGTATATAACTCAATATCGCCCAAGGTGGCGCTTGAATCAATTCGCCTTTTAACCGTCGATATTGAAAAATCGTTAGTACATCAATCAATGGTTTCTTCCTTTCATCGCAATTTATTAATAACAATGTTTAAAAATATTAAACCTTAGCAAAATTTCATAGAGACGGACATCTTTTGTTTGAAGACACTTTTTTTCGGGACTCGGATATTGGGGCACAAAAATAGGAGATACTATTTGTTAACTTTAAAGAACCTCGTGGGTAAGTGGTAAGCACAATGCAAGGTTAAGCAATACTAGCTAGGTTAGTGTTAGGATGGGTGATAATTATTTGCAATTATTTACATACCTACTAGCTGTAGCCCACGGTTCCACTCGCGTGAAATTTTGATCCCATTCTCGCAACCCATGGGAACCTAAACGCGGGATGAAAAGTAGTTCTATGAATGCCTATCTGTTATTCCAGGCTATAATCTATCCTTGTACCAAATTTCAGACAGATCCATTCAGCCGTTAGAGCATGAATTAATAAAAAACATACAAACATCTCATCTTCACAAACTTTTTATTTTAGGATAGGATTGAGCCAAATGTTTTTTATATTTTAATTTCATAACTTAGTGCCCCGGATAGTCCACAATCACTAAGGCATTAGTATGTCTATACTATTATATAATTGTAAAGTGGTCGTGTCTGTACATTGGAGATATTTAAAAAAAAATACTTGGGCTATGTTATGTTAACGATACTGAACAAGAAAATATTTTTTTTTTAATTTCCTGTCTGTTTGTCTGTTTGTTCGCGATGGACGCAAAAACTACTGGACGGATTTTGATGCGGTTTTTTGTGTTAGAAAGGGCTTACTCAGACTTAAAATCTTACGTTTGTTTGATCGCAATCGGTTGAGTAGAACCGAAGATATGAGCAAAGGTCGCGTTAACCGAGATGCACGCGAGCGGAGCCGCGGGCGGAAGGCTAGTAATCTATATAAATAAAAATGAAACTCCCCAAATATATGTACGCGCATAACTTCCGAACGACTGCACCAAATTGGATAATTCTTTTTGTTTTGGGTTTGTTATTGTAGGGCCAGGGTTGGTATGAAAAAATAATAAAAGGTGCAGCGGGAACGGGATCAGAATCTAACATAGAAATTTGAATAGAAGGTACAACGGGAACGGGATCTGAATACCACGCGAGCGGATACGGCGGTACGAAGTTCTCCGGGTCAGTTAGTTTAATACAAATATTCTTTCTTTCAGTTCAATAAGTCACCGAATCTATCCAGTGCTGCAGGGATTGACCGCGTGTACTTCTCTGCCAAACCAAAATACTTCAAAATGATACAGGGACATCCAAGTGATTTTGCTCAGAAGATATTTTGTACTATAAATAACTCTATAACACAAGAGAGAACTTGAGTAACCTAGGATATAGAAGCAGATAACGACGGGACGAGACCAGCTGCTGTTCGACAGCCTCCGTGGCGTAGCGGTAGTGAACGCGGCCGCTACGCAGGAGGCGCGGGTTCGATCCCCGCTCAGTGCAAATATTTGTGTTCATGAAATATGGGTATTTGCATTGGTCTGGTCGTGCCTCGGAGAGCACGTTAAGCCGTCGGTCCCGGTTGCCATAAGAACATCTATGGCAGTCGTTACGGGTAGTTGGGAGCCCTAAAAAATCAAAAAACAACGGTCTAGCTGCAAAGCTTCGATATCGCCTAATGTTCCCATTGGGCTGTGGAGGTCAGATGGCAATCGTTTCACGAAAAAATATCGAGGTCTAGCCAAATCTGTAGTTAAGACTGGTAAAAGCGGACCCCAGACTCCGAGCTAAAAAGCTTCGGATGCGACTGGGAATTAACGTTAGGATGAGAGAGAACGACGGGACGAGACCAGCATGCTGCTGTCCCACCTGTCCGCCGAGAGCCGAGCTGCTGCCGGGAGACGAATCGCTGAGCCAGCGAGTGGTCCGGGGTCTGGTCCTGGAACGCCTGACCGAGGCCGAATGTCCCGAGTTAAGTGGTTAGCCGGATCTCTCTGGCAACAGCACTAGGCACTGACGAATACTACACTAAGACTCTAATTGAGGGGCGGGGAATAAATAGATTGTAAGAACCGTATCTTCTTTTATTTTCCCTGGCCTATGTGATCTACCTAGGTTAAAGAAGAGAAGAGAAGAACTGTCAATTTCATAGCCTAGAATACATGATGGGTTTGTTAACTAGAAGAAGAAGGGATTAAAGAACAAAAGGGAGACATTTGAAAGTCAGCTCAATAATATAGTAGGTTTTTATTATTAAGAAAAATAAATTAAAAAAGGAATATAAGTACAAAGAAATGACCAGTAGGCCTTCTTCTGAAGGACCATTTATTTTAATACATATTAAACATCATATTTTAAAGTAAATGTTTTATTTAATACTATCCGTATACTATGATTAACGTAGGTTATGAGAAAAAAAAGTTCCAAAATCATAGTGTTAATACACTTCTGTATATCCTTTTTGGGGATTTACAGGCGTTAATATAAGTATGTATTGTGTATAAATATTTGCACTGAGCGCGAATCGAACCCGCGACGTAGCAAGGAATTAATTTAATCTAAAGAAATAGGAAATCTGATTCCAGTAGACAGATATGTAGATAGATAGATAGATAATTCTTAATTCAATATTTTACAGATTCTTGTACATAGTAGATATAGTTATAGTTAAATGCACAATGGGCGGCCTTATCACTAGTTCATCAATGATTCATTATTCTAAAACCTAGTAGACTTTAGTAGTGGCGAGGGGGTCTATAACCCGATTCCTGGCGGCTTCCCTTTGCATAGAAGGTAGAGTTTTAATTTGACAAATTAAATCGAGGTATGAAATTTTTGCCAACGGTTTCCATTTTGAACATTTTTACCATTCGCCACTGCTGCAATGAGCAGTTTTCTAGTAGGTATTCATAGGATTCCTAAAGACGCGCTAGATGGCGCAGCCGGCACTTTTGGTAAGAAGAGTGTGGTGTCACATCTAGTGTTCCCTAATTTATGGAAAAAAAAATCTTCGGTTTTGTAATGATTTACCTTACATAAATAATGTTTTGTAATTTTTTCTGATAAAATTATTTTAAATATAATATTATTATTTTAAGTTACAGACAGTGACGCGAAAAGAATTAAGCGTTTTATTATATTTTAGCTATTATAATATGGGTAAATGAAATTAAACTTTGGCAACATCGCAAATTCATGAAAAAATACTACAAACAAACCACAGAGTACAATAAAATTACCAAAAGCTATACTAGCGCCATCTCCTGATGACTAAAAAACCAACTGATTATTATACTTACTGGAAAACTGCTCATTATTGTAAGAAGAAAGAAAAATAGAAGAAAGAAAAAAAAGAAACTAAAGACTGTGTCAATAATGAAATTAATGATAGATGTACCCATTACTTGTTAAACTCCGATACGGATAAACGGGACCATTGAGAAGCCGCAATGAATTACGCGCATCTGCTGCGTGCGTCTGCAGTTGTCGTATGCGGTCACCTTAAGGTACGATGGGGTTGACAATATCCTTACTGGATTAAAACCCAATAATAAATACAGATTAAAAAAGAAAAGAAACAAAAGGAAATCGGAAATGTTTAGAGATTTTTTTTAATGCAACGCATGATAGAGTCAGCCCCTCTAGACAAGTGGCAATTCGTTGCCCGGCGTATTGTAGAATAAAATGATGGATGTATGGGATTTGACGTTTATTAAATTTCTTTGACGACTGTCATATACGTCAAATCCCATACAATACGACGACCACTTTCTACTTTCGACAGCTCTTCAATTCGTGAACCCCAGTGTGTGTAAACACTGACGTTTTTATGGCGAAAAAAAACCATTACTTTCTTAATGATGTGTCCCACGGGGCTCACTGCAGGACCCAGGACTGACAAATTATCCACTGATCAACGTAACAGTTGGAGAATCAGTTTAAAAAAAAAACAAACAACTTTTTTAAATGGGTTGTTGTCATTTTTACCCGACTGCGTCAGCGAGGGTTATGTTTTAAGAGTGTGTGTATGTAGTTTTGTTTGTTTTCCTCTTGTAAGGTCTGGACTTTCCATGATTGTTGTCTCAAACCATACTCCATTCGGTTAGGTACTTAACTATAGGTAAGTACATACTTAATATTATAAATGCGAAAGTAACTCTATCTGTCTGTCTGTTACGGTTTCGCGCCTAAATCACTGAACCGATTTGATGAAATTTGGTATGGGGGTAGATTAGACATTGAGAAAGGACATAGGCTATGTTTGGTCGCGATAACCGACGTCCACGCGGGCGGAGCCGCGGGCAACAGCTAGTATCTTATAAGCGACTTATTATAAATAAAATCGGCCAAGTGCGAGTCGGACTCGCCCATGAAGGGTTCCGTAGTAGCAAAGGCGAAAATTGCGGTTTATGACGTATTAAAAAAAAACTACTGACTGGATCTCGTTCGAACTAATTTTTAGTGGAAGTTTGCATGGCAATTTACTTCAAATATTTTTTTTAGATTTATCCTTCTCTTATTTTAGAAGTTAGAGGGGAGGGGGGGAGACGCACATTTTTCCACTTTGGAAGTGTATCTCGCGCAAACTATTCAGTTTAGAAAAAAAATATGTTAGGAACCTCAATAGCATTTTTAAAGACCTACCTATAGATACCCCACACGTATGGGTTTGATGAAAAAAAAAATTTTGAGTTTCAGTTCTAAGTATGGCCCCAAAATTTATTGCTTTTTTTATTTTTGTGTGAA
Source organism: Eilema depressum (assembly GCA_914767945.1). Classification (NCBI taxonomy): domain Eukaryota; kingdom Metazoa; phylum Arthropoda; class Insecta; order Lepidoptera; family Erebidae; genus Eilema; species Eilema depressum. The sequence continues at coordinate 13,820,515 of OU612031.1, forward strand.
ATTCTTAACGTAGTTCACAGAATACATCTTCTTACCAAGTTTCAAAGGCCTTATAGTTTCGGAGAAAAGTGGCTGTGACATACGGACGGACAGACAGACAGACAGACATGGTGAATCTATAAGGGTTCCGTTTTTTGTCAAACAACTAAACTAGGCTAAATAACTGAGCTTCAAAAATATTTTATAAACGGAGTTTTTAGATAAAACATATTAAATAATTATGTAGATACATCAAGCTTGTTACGTTTAGATAAGTAGGTACCTAACCGAATGAAGTATAAAATGAGTTTACTTATAAAAATCCGATCCGATCCGATCCGAAGCTGAAAAGACCAAAACAAGTCAATATAAGAAAATTGTTGAATTAAACTGTCAAACTTGTTTCGGTCTTTTCGACAGTAGTCGGTTTTTTTTGTCATTTTCAGTCGCTTCAGTTAGACTACCCGGCTAACTACAAAACTTGGATGTCATTGTCAAAACTTGGATGGGTTTTAGAGGTCAGATGGTATTTAGTAAACGGCTCAAAGGATTGTGTAAATATTTGCGCTGAGCGGGAATCGAACCCGCGATTTCAAACTTAACAGTCGAACACATGCAATGTACACCTGTATTGAGATAAATAAATAAGTACGTTATTCTCTTGTACCTTTTTTTTTTTTTTTATCGTGCGCAAAATCCCCACGGATACTTCCCCCACCGTAGCCGGAGGAGGAGATTATGTCGGACTCGAACCGACTAAAACGCACGCCGTCTGTGGGCCAACGCACGCCGTCTGTGGGCCATATTCTCTTGTACCTAGCTACTCCATTTTGCACTACGCGTCATCGAGCGGTGACGTCCGTCACCACGTGGCATGATAATGTCTTTTACAACACACCTGCTCATAAAAGTGCTATTATTTCACCGCAAATAGGCACGTAATAACACCTATTATCAAACTGTGACTTATTCATTGCTATTATTCACAAGTGAGTTATAGATTCTTTTTTAATTTTTATAGGTTAAGTTTCTATGTTCTTATAAAAGTTTCGATACAAAAAAGAACGTATTTAATAGTACGAATAAATTAATATGCCTATCGTATGTTCATTTGATGCATTTTTGTATTTAAATAAATAATTTCAACTTGTAATACTTGTTTCATAAACAAAATTTTCACTCAAATTTAACTTTTTTTTTCTCTAAGTATAGAAAAAAAAACAGTAAAAAAAAGTTACATTCAAACCTCTTTTATTTTTTAAATATGGCCGACCGCCATTTTTAGATTCTCGCATATAGGAATTGTTTATTTAGTATATTTAGTATTTTTTTACTCGCAAGTGTGTTGTAAAACGTCGTATGGCACGCGTGAGTATGATGATTACCGTCCTCGGTCCTCAATGGTGCCTCGGTGGTAATCACCAACTTTGCTCACTTGTACCATAATGTACTATAAAACTATTTGTCATAGGAATACTTCACTTTAACAGCTCATTATAGGACCTATTGCAAAATGTACATACTTACATTATAATCACGCCTTTATTCCCGGAGGATTAGGCTGAGGTGAATTAACACCCACATTTCACCAGAAAGAAAAGAAAGAAAGAAAGAAAATACGTTTATTAAACACACACATAAAAATATAAAATAACACCCACAAAAATAAAACACAAAAACATACATAACAATAATACATCGTTAAAAAAAAAACGCTCGCACACAAGTAGCAGTAGGTACGCTGCGCACCGCCATGACTCATCATTTTCGTAATCATTGTATTAGGTCACCAATCATTGTATTAAGTCCCACGTAATAGGGGGTGAGCCTATTGCCGTATTACGGGCACTATTTGTTGTAAAATGTATTGTGCAGTTTACGATAGGGGCTGTCCATTAATCACGTGATGTTTTTTTAGCAATTTTTTAATCAGGGGGGGTTAAAAAATTGCTAAAAAAACCCCCATGGTGATACGTGGTGACGGTTTAGACTAATCCCCTCCCCCCCCCCCAGCCAAAATCAAGTGTATTTTTTATTTATTAACTTAATGCTAGAAAATTAAGCACCGTGACAAAAAATCGCTCTATGTGAAAAATAAATACACGTGATATCTCAAGATATCCCTCCCTCCCCTCTGTTGATATTTCGTGATTTTTTGGAGACCCTCCCCCACTGTTGACCCTCACGTAATTAATGGACAGCCGATACTTAAAAAAATAGGACACAACAGCCTATGTGTAATTCTTATGTACATATAAGCTACTAGCCTTCCGCCTGCGGCTCCGCCCGCGTGCATCTCGGATAACGCGACCTTTGCTCATATCTTCGGTTCTACTGAACCGATTGCGATCAAACAAACGTAAGATTTTAAGTCTGATCAAGCTCTTTCTAACAAAAAAAACCGCATCAAAATCCGTCCATTAGTTTTTGCGTCCATCGCGAACAAACAGACAAACAGACAGGAAATTAAAAATAAATATTTTCGTGTTCAGTATCGATAACATAACATAACCCAAGCATTTTTTTTTAAATATCTCCAATGTACAGAAACGACCACTTTACAATTACAAAATAGTATAGATAGATTTATTGTAAAGTTTTATTAAAATCCATTCAGAAGTTTTTACGTGAAAGAGTAACGAACACCCATAACATACATCGTTTCTTCCAAACTTTCGCGTTTACAATATTAGTGGGATTATCTAAATTCAGTTCTCGGTAATAGGGCTGTTAACCCCTAAACGATCGGGTCTAAGATAAGCCCGTCTTCATCTTATCCCTTCTTAATCTTCTCTCAGCACTAAGGGTCGCTATTGACTTGACATTTGCATAAGAATATAACACCAATTTCCTTTTAAAGGGTTCCTTTAAAGCAATTGTTTATGATATGATTAAGGTTCTATTGAATAATACTGCTAATTAAGTGAGATGTAGATTGTGAGACCATTATGGTGTAATGATTTCTATGGTCTCTGTCGTGTGGTGGTGGTGCACCCGACTGCTAGGCAATTGACGCGGGTTTGGTTCCCGCTCAGCCCCCCTAGACAAGTGGCAATTCGTTGCTCGGCGTATGATGGAATAGAATGACAAATGTATAGGATTTGACGTTTTTGTCATTCGTTAACACCTGTCATATATGTACGTCAAATCCCATACATTTGGCATTCTATTCCATCATACGCCGAGCAACGAATTGCCACTTGTCTAGAGGGGCAGTGCATAATAATTTATTATCCTTCATCCTATTAATATTGTAAATATGAAAGTTTGTGCAATTTTTTGGATATTTGTTATTCAATCTAATGAAATTTTGAAGCATTCATTATGCTAACTATTCAAATCTATTAAGAGCCATTTCACAAAATGATTGCGCTTGAGTTTAGGTAAAATACTGTATAATTGTTTATGTGTGCGTAGCTACGCACACAAACGTAACATAAACAGTGTAACGCGAGAGACGAGACGGACGAAGCATTCTTGAGCCGTAATGTGATTTTATATGAGATTTATAAAAAGTTATATATTTTATTTAGTCTAACGAAATTTTCGAGTTAGGTAAATAGAAAAACAAGAAGTTAGGTATGTAAAATAATATTATGTAATAACAATTAAGATAAAAACAATCACATATTATTGTCGATTCAATAATAGTACATCATGGTACAAGTGAGCAAAGTTGGTGATTACCGCCGAGGCGCTATTGAGGACGGTAATCATTATGCTCACGCGTGGCATACGACGTTTTACAACACACTTGCGAATAAAATAACATTACGAATACTAAATAAATAATACTACAAATGAATTCGTTTTCCTATGCGCGCGCACCTAACAATGGCGATCGGCCATTTTTAAAAGAATGAGGTTTGACCAATGATAATTTCATAACATAGATATGTCATATGCTTACAAATCAACGTAGAAATAGCAATAACACATCTATTTATATTTAATATCATTGGGTTTGACTTTAACTTTTTTTTACTGTTTTTTTCCGTACTTAGAGGAAAAAAAAGATAATTTGGTTTATTATACAAGTATTACAAGTTGAAATTATTTATTTAAATACGAAAATGCATCAAATGACCGTACAATAGGCATATTAATTTATTCGTACTATTAAACACGTTCTTTTTTGTATCGAACCTTTTTTGAGAACATAGAAATTGTAAATAAAAATACCTAAATAGGTATTTACCTCGCTTCTGTTGCTTTCTCTAATGCCGGCCACACACGTTGCGGTATACTTGCGCAAGTCTAGACTTGTACAAGTATACTTGAACGTGTGTTGGAAGATAACTGCGCAAGTTTCAGACTTGTACAAGTCTCAAAAAAGTTCCAACTTTGGATTCCAAACTTGCGCAAGTCTAGACTTGTACAAGTATACATGAACGTGTGTGCCCGCTGCCAGCGTTGCGTTCAAGTCTCAGTTAGCGTACTAGGCGCGCGCCTATACGTACGTATGTTCTGTGATCGATTTCCCTCCAAAATGAGTGAGATTTTCTTCATAATAAATTCATTATCCAGACCTACAGACGCAATTGTTATAGCTATTTGTTTTTTTATATAGGACTCATCAATTTGACATCGCCTCGCCTGATGGTAAGCCGAAGGCAGTCTTGGAAAGAGGAAAGAGTATGTATGCATGTATGATGTATGTATGTTTTTTTTTTGTATATAGGTTCCGTCAATTTGAATTTGCCTCGCCTGATGGTAAGCAGAGGGCGAAGTCTTGTAAAGAGGAAAGAGGATGTATGTATGTGTGATGTACCTATCTATGTATGATATATGTATGTTTTTTTTTTGTACATAGGTTCCGTCAATTTGACTTTGCCTCGCCTGATGGTAAGCAGAGGGCAGTCTCGGAAAGAGGAAAGAGTATGTATGTATGGATATGAAAGTATGTGCCTACCTATGTTTTTTTTTGTATATAGGTTTCGTCAATTTGTCTTCGCCTCGCCTGATGGTCAATCTGTACATTCCAATCTTTGAATGCAACATTCAATTTATATAATAAACTAGCTTTTGCCCGCGGCTCCGCCCGCATGGATGTCGGTTATCGTGACCAAACATAGCCTATGTCCTTTCTCAAGGTCTAATCTACCTCTATATCAAATTTCATCAAAATCGGTTCAGCGGTGTAGTCGTAAAAGTGAGACAGACAGACAGACAGACAGACAGACAGAGTTACTTTCGCATTTATAATATTAGTAGGGATTGATGCGCGAATACTCACGTTTTTTATACATTCCAACCAATGACATTTCATAACATAGACATGTCATATGCTTACAAATCAACGTAGAAAAATGTGCCGAACTCACACACACACATTTTTAATTCATCTACACTTTTGGTGTATTAACTTTAGAGTAATAGTTCGTGCAGTGTCTATAAACATACAATGGCATTTTCGTTATTTTTTTAAGTCACTAATGCTTCCGCTCAACGTCCGACCGGCGCCGCTCGGCACGCGGTACTAGAGGCAAACGTTCCAATTGACTCGTTTTCGGATCTTCACGATTTTCGCGCAATGACATATCTACTTCTTTTTATATAATATCTTTGATTCCAACATACATATATACTCACGCCTGTAAATCCCCGAATGGGTAGGCAGAGGTGTATTAACTTTTTTTTAACCATTCTTTAATCCACACAGTTCGTTTTGTATCTAACTTTTAATTTTTACCCGACTACCGAAGAAAGGAGGGTAATGGCGGTTTTCTGGCGCCAAAACCGATGTTATAAAAAAAAATTACTCGATCTTATCGAGTAGGGTATCTTAATGCAGGAAAATAGAAGGAGATTACAAAAAGTTATATCATAACGAAAAAGTATAAAATAAGACAAATGATTAAAAATAAAAAAAAAACCGACTGCTACTGAAAAGATTGAAATATGTAAGTTTGATAGCAGGCGGTACCCATTAATTTTCTTTCGGTTTATGATTGGTAAATGGATACCGCCTGCTACTAGACTTATTTCAATCTTTTCAGTAGCAGTCGGGTTTTTTATTTTTTGACTGTTTAGACTGGAGATTGATGGCACTTGGTGGAACTTGCTACACATATTGAATAAATCACTTGTACTTTTCCACAATTATTTATTTATTTGAACCTTACCGGTTTCACCACGGCCATTATCAAAGGTTTACAATGGTTTAAACTAAAAACTACAATATTTTATGTGTGGGTACTTTTAAAAAAGAATATACCAGCTTCAACTTTTTTCCCCAAAATTTGGGGATTTTTTTTAAATTTCATAAATTTTTTCCCCAAATTTTGGGGAAAAAGTTGAAGCTGGCATACTCTTTTTTAAAAGTACCCACACATAAAATATTGTAGTTTTAGTTTTGGGGAAATTTTTTAAATTTCATAAATTTTTCCCCAAATTTTGGGGAAAAAAGTTGAAGCTGGCATACTCGTGTGTGACCGGCATAAGGCTGCAGAATTATCACGTTTCCTTTTTTTAACACAACGGTATACACAATCCTTGCGCCCCATTGCTAAAACTAATAAAACAAAAATATAATATATATATTTATTCTACAAACAATGAAAATCATACAGTATACTTGATAATAAACCAAACTTTACCTTGTGAAAAAAATACAAAGCGAATCAAAGCTATTTGGTCGCAGTACAATAATGCTTTCTCTCTACGAACGCTCGATAATCGGGACGCGGGACAAAATGAGTCAGGTCCTTCTCCAATGGGCGCTCGCGCCGTACTAAACGGTGCCCACTTGTGTATCGTAATTTATTGTTATTTAGATTGAAGTTATATCAATATTTTGACAAAGTAATATGCAAGAATTTCCTATATTACTGCAGAAATCGGTTCTCTAATAGACGTAGTTTATTTTGGAATAATTTTATTTTTGTAATTACTGTGTATTTAAACCAAAAATCACGATCAAATTTCGATGTTAAACGGAAAAATTGGCCGAATGGTTTATTTTTTAACTAAATAATTATAATACAATTCAATCATCTGTTACATTAAATGACAATTAAAATATATATCCAATGTTTTATGTATTTTTTTAAGCTCAATTTATAAGTATTTTTAATTGAAATTCGACTTTGAAATCAACTCTGCGCCCGTTTTTCAATAAAATGCTTGTGGGAAATTGATTACTATAGAACAAAAAATTTTTTTTTAGAAAATGTGTTACATTAAACGTCAACACGAAAGCTTGGCCTATTTTTTGCGCATTTTCAATAACTTCTAGATATTACAGACTAGGGTAATTTAGGAGCTCAAAATATTAGAAATTCGTGCGAAAACGTGAAATGGCTCTTAAGAAAGAGAAATGAGGATCTACCTAATTATTTATTTTTTATTCAAATTCAAACTCAAATTAACAGACGTCAGTCCATATAGGTAGTTAAGGCGGCCACCCACTTACAGTCCGCCTGCAGTTTTTCTTCTGTCCGGCGCGGCGGCCTGAGCAGTCCTTATGTCATCATAATTTTATTACCTCAGACTAAAATAATAACATTATTTTATTCTTTTAGTCTGATGTTATTACGTATAAAATGCCGACGGCCATAGACTGTCCAGCCTTTAACTGTCTTTGCTGACCGGAATCGTCAAGCGGCCACAAACATTTATCCGTCAGTCCAAAATCATATACGAAACTGTAAGTGTATGGGCTATTGCGATGAACTGACAGACCGATATCATCCGGTTGTCGTTCGATAAACTGTAAGTGGGTGGCCGCCTTTAGTTAGCGTAGCCGCACACGGGCCACACGCGTCCGCCACAAACAAACGCCGCGCCGCCGCCACAAAAAGCTCGAAGATACATGGTTCGAGTCAACAATTTAGTGCCCGGAATACGCATCTACGCTAATGCATCTTACTAGTGGGAATAATGATTTTGTATAGAGCGTTTTTGGGTGGCTCGAGAAATGGAATAATGGAAATCAAATATCTTTAAAACTATTTGCTATAAGAATATTTTACTTTAGCAGTTCATTATAATTATTATATGGTGATCATTTTTCAAGACTATAAAAAGTAGTCAACATCCTTTCGAATAATTTATTATGTGCCTACTTAAATATGACTACTGCTATGTATGAAAAACAAAAAAGTATCAAGATTGTTTACTATAGTTTCCCCAGTATTGCACTTTACAAATTTCTATTTTTCAATTTGTCATGAGTTACTGGTACACCTCTATACGATTTTTTGAGTACGTTCTTGAGGCAAGTTGGAAACTTGTCCGACAACTCCCCTGTTATACATCAACACGAAGTTCCTTTTTTTTTGGAAATTACCTTTGAACCCGCCTGGCAATGGTAAAGCCCCCACCAAATTGTCTGTCTTTTTATGTATTCCTTAAACATTAAACTACAACATTATAATTATTGCATATGCCCTCAAACAATTATTTTTGGATTTTTTATAATATTTTTAAAAATTTGGGGCTTAATTTAGACCCCGGTCCCACCAGGACCACCAGGTCTGCACCTTCGTGTTGAGGTATAACAGGAGAGTTGCCTGACAAGTTTCCAGCTTGCCTCAAGAACGTACTCAAAAAATTGTACCAGCTCTCAGATTAAAACGGGATGCAGAAACTAAATAACTGGATTGTTCAATTCTGCTGCCTCCTGACATAGTGCAACAAAGAGGTCGGAGGTTGATGGTCTTTTCGTGGGGTGAGGCCCTTAACATTGATAGGGCCCCATATCATGATATTTACGTGATGTTCGCAGTAATTAAGACTTCGTACCGATTCAAACACAACAGCTGTACAAACACGAGTTCATGATTACGGTATTGATATATCATATAGAAGTTATAGAACAAGTTACCAATAGCTCTGTAATATTACGTTATGTAACTAATATACTGCTTGGGATATATATTTTGGACCTAAAATGTGCTCAAAATGTGTTCTGTGCGCGCTGTAGGTGCCTACACGTTTCTTGGGTGTCTTTTGATGATAGCACGGGTTGCTACTGCGGTGGACGAGCTCAAATTAACTAAATATGGATCATTACAAAGCAATCTGCAGGTGCCCGAAGCCTCATTTGTCTCGCGTTTTAGGTCCAAGATACTTGTCCTGAGGTATATTTACTTGTGACTACATCAAAATTTAACAACAAAAAATAAACTCGAAAAACTGAAAACAAAACTTAAGAATCTTTAAAACAGTTCAGGACCCCTATTAATAATTCTTCTAATTGTCAACCACTGTCATACCCATGGAGAACAGAATATGATTATTCATGCCACTTATAAAGCAAAAAATCTATTAAATTTTAGACCTTGTGAATAAAGACTAAAATTAAATGAAAAAGAGTTCATTATATTTTCCATACTTAATATTATAAAATGTGAAAGTAATTCTGTCTGTCTGTCTATTACGCTTTCACACCTAAACCACTGAACCGATTTTAATGAAATTTGATATAAGGGTAGATTAGACCTTGAGAAAGAAAGGCTATGTTTGGTCGCGATATCCGACATCTACGCGGGCGAAAGCTAGTACCAATTAGTTTTAGACTTCAACGATATAGCAATAAAATCCATGGTTGTACTGTACCCACACTGGGGCAAGGCGGGGCGCTCAGCCGCTCACCCCCACTCTACTCTCTAACCCCAAGTACATTTTTTTAAGATAATGAAATCATTAATAAATGAGATTAGGAAAACGATCAGTAGACGATCAGCCCCTTACCCACCTGAACACCTCCCTCCCCATATCCACCTATACTTCTGCCTCATCCCTTAAAGAAAGCTGTGTCCAGCTTTCCATGGTAAAATTCCATAACTATTGTTATTATTTATTTTTAAACTATATGCACATAAAAATTGCCATTAACGCCAACGGCATTATCTAACAGTCAACCTAGGGTGATGGAGAGATACGTTTCGAACGTTCGAACGAACTCGACGGCTGAATCCGCGGTGAGAATTCAATTTCGCATTGAGTATAAGTCGACAGTGATGTAATGTCTATGTGATCGACAACGTGACGTCACCAAATTTACAGCACGCAAGATTGAAATCTCACCACGAATTCAGCTGCAGCAGGCACATGCTGTAACAAACATCTCGAATGATCGAAGTGAGCTCGATAGCTGAATCCGCGGTGAGATGTCAATTTGTATGCGAAATTGACAGCTCACCGCGGATTCAGCTATCGAGCTCACTTCGATCATTCGAGATGCAAGTTACAGCATGTGCCTACAGAGTTCGTTCGATCGTTCGAAATGTTCTTACAGCTTGTGCCTACAGCCCCCCTAGACAAGTGGCAATTCGTTGCTCGGCGTATGATGGAATAGAATGACAAATGTATAGGATTTGACGTTTTTGACATTCGTTGACGCCTGTCATATACGTCAAATCCATAGTCAAATCCACAGGGGGGCCCCGTTCAACATATAGAAATTCTAGTTATACAAATATGAGGCAAACATGAATTGAACCTTGATTATATCACTTGGTCTCTTTTTTTCCAATATACAGTTGTGTCTGCTAAAAAGAGACAAAAAATTTAAGTTATTGCTCACTTAGGAAAATGAGTATGAGAATTTGACAGCGTGCCGACGGTGCCAACATTTATGAATGATTTGCGCCAACATTATGAATGATTTGCGACAGCCATTGTTGAGTTTTTCTAGACCATACTACTACAAGCATAATAGTGATGTACTCCAATAAATGATTTGACGACGAAACTATTTTTTTTTTACAAAAATGTACTCTTTTGAAGAAATACGAATTGACAAAATTGTAATGTCTTCTGTTTTTCCGTATTAGAACTGGGTAATTGTGGTATTGTTAGAAACGTCTTGATCATCCGCTGGTTATAGGCAATGTGACGTGTGAATGACTCACTGAAACTCTGACTATAATGAAAAAAAAACTTGAGATATCTAGACCGTGCTTGGTATGAAATTAAAGGGCTCAATTAGCACATTAAAAACATGTATACATTATTGGGTGTTGCTTGCACCAAAATAATACAAATAAAAATCAAATTTAAAACTAAAATCCGACTACTGCAAATCACGCTCTAAGAAGTAGTATCAAGCAAGAATATATCAAGAATAACTGTGGTCGCATACCATTTACTCTAACAAAACAATACATTATAGGGATTCGTGATTCTGCAGTAGTCGGGTTTTAGTTTTATAGTTGCGCCACGTATCTTGAACCTAAATCATAAGACATACGAGGCTCTGGCTGGCGCCCGCGGATTGCTTTGTAATATTCTATGCTGGGTGAATTTGAGTTCGTCTACCGCAGTAGCATCCCGTGCTATCCTCAATAGACACCCAAGAAATGTGTACTGCGCGTATAGGATACGTTTTGAGCACATTTTATGTCCAAGATACGTGGCGCGGGTTATAGTATAGATAGATATCGACAAATATTACGATAGTAGAAGGTGCATCCCTAGCATAGTAACCGTCGTCAAACGTTCATTCATAAAAATGGAACATAGGTATACACGTCAATTCTGTAGGTATACCCCGTCTGTTATCTTAATCTAAGTCTATGGTCAAATCTTGGCATTCTATTCCATTATACGCCGAGCAACGAATTGCCACTTGTCTAGAGGGGCAGCTGTGCAATTTTCTAAGCGTTCAGCGTCGAGCACAACGTTGCGACAACCTTAATCGAGATTGTCATTGGGCGATCACCAGTGACGTCACCCTGTCTGACCAATGACAATCTCGTTAAAGGTTGTCGCAACGTTGTGCTCGACGCTGAGCGCTTAGAGAATTTCACAGCAGTTTTTGCATAGCATTCTCCCAGAGTCTTCATCTTCTTCATCCTAGCGTTGATCCCAGTCGCATCCTAAGCTTTTCACTTTGGAGTCTGGGGTCCGCTTTACCAACCTAAATGCGGATTTGGCAGGACTTCGATATTTTTCGTGAAGCGACTGCCATCTGACCTCCACAACCCAATGACGATACTGGGCGATATCGAAGCATTGCAGCTAGACCACTTATTATACTTTTTAGGGCTTCAACTGCCCGTTACGACTGCCATAGATGTTCGAATGGCACAGGACCGATCGGCTTAACGTGCTCTCCGAGGCTCTGCAGACTAATGCAAATACCCATATTAATGCGTACAAATATTTGCACTGAACGGGGATCGAACGCAACATTCTCCAAGAGTATCGAGAGATCATCATGCTAACTATAACATGTTTAGTTTTTATACCACTTAGGTGGCAGACAAGCCGCAAGCAACCTGATGTAACGTGGTTACTGCGCTCTATGGACGTGTGCACCATCAAGGGGCCGTGAGCCACCTGATGTAACGTGGTTACTGCGCTCCATGGACGTGTGCACCATCAAGGGGCCACGAGCCACCTGAAGTAACGTGGTTACTGCGCTCTATGGACGTGTGAACCATCAAGGGGCCGTGAGCCACCTGATGTAACGTGGTTACTGCGCTCTATGGACGTGTGCACCATCAAGGGGCCGTGAGCCACCTGATGTAACGTGGTTACTGCGCTCCATGGACGTGTGCACCATCAAGGGGCCACGAGCCACCTGAAGTAACGTGGTTACTGCGCTCTATGGACGTGTGCACCATCAAGGGGCCGTGAGCCACCTGATGTAACGTGGTTACTGCGCTCCATGGACGTGTGCACCATCAAGGGGCCACGAGCCACCTGAAGTAACGTGGTTACTGCGCTCTATGGACGTGTGAACCATCAAGGGGCCGTGAGCCACCTGATGTAACGTGGTTACTGCGCTCTATGGACGTGTGCACCATCAAGGGGCCGTGAGCCACCTGATGTAACGTGGTTACTGCGCTCTATGGACGTGTGCACCATCAAGGGGCCACGAACCACCTGATGTAACGTGTTTACTGCGCTCTATGGACGTGTGCACCATCAAGGGGCCGTGAGCCACCTGATGTAACGTGGTTACTGCGCTCTATGGACGTGTGCACCATCAAGGGGCCGTGAGCCACCTGATGTAACGTGGTTATTGCGGTCTAGACGTGTGCACCACCAAGGGAGTCACACTCGTGCTGTCGCCCCTGTTGGAACCTTTTAAAGCCCTTCTTGAAGATCTAAGGTTTTCCTGAGAACTGAGTTTAGAGAAATTAATTTATTACTTTCTTCTTCCTGTCTCCTGAGTGTGGTTAAGGACCGGTGGGTGTTGGGCACACAACTAGTTCATCGATTCATCCGATCGTCCAAAGTTCGCGACTTTGGACGATCGGATGAACTATTTGGGAGTTACTCGAAGGGCTTGACTTAAATAAAACCACAACTGTACTCTGATCTTGATCGACATTATATTTGCAGTAAAATGAGCTTATATAATACGGTTGGTAACGAAACCGTATCGCGATGTAGACAATGGCACAACGCCATCTATCGAAGTTCTACGAAGTTACGAGTATATGTAATGCGATGTCAACAAGTTATTAAGCGCCATCTATTGCAGACACAAACTTACTACATTAAATATAATATTATTAAAAGTAATAGATATTATTTAGTTTATTCACCATAATTTATTCAGCATATTTATATCATATTGAACAGTGGGACTCCCCACCTGTTGCGGCACTGGATGACGCTCCACACGTGTCACAGGTAGTGGAATATTATTGTTTTATTGAATTTATTATTAACATTAGTTCTTAAGTTAAATTGTTACTAACACTATGGAAAGAATAAATATTTTTTTAATTTAATTTAATACTAAAGAGTTTGTTTTTTTGTTCGGTTGGTTGAACTACAATTCTCAGGAACTACAATTTGAAATAAAAAAAAAATTGAGGTTGACAATCGGACCGTTTATCGAGAAATACCTACTTATATCATCACGCTACTACTCAAGGGAATGGAGCAGTAATCATAAATGTTAACAAATCCGGTAGTTTCCCCTAAGAAATTTGAAAATTAATCGCGTTCATAAAGGGGTGATTCGGGTCTCGAAGTAGGTTTGCCATGAGCGAAGTTGGGGCTGGCTAATTAATTTTATTGTAACGGCTCCATGCATAGTTATAAAGGTACCGATGATTCTCTCAGCATCTGTGGAGAGTAGATTCAGACGATTATAGAGGTCTCTGCGTATTTATTTATGAGACAGTAACTCAATAATTTTTAATTTTGCCGATCACTGAAAGTTATCTATACAGGGTGTCCCAAAATTCAAGGATAAGCGGGCACCAGATATTATGGCGGCTTGACCTACATACTATTTTTAAAACCTTCGATTTTCGATACCTCTATGATATTTTCAACTACCAGGGCCCACAATTTTTCAAATATTGTTGAACTTTCTTCTGTATTAGCAAGCTAAGAACTATACTCGTAGCTATCCATCACAACCGTAATCACAAAAAATCTGTAGTAATTTTACAAAAATAAGTCAAAAATATTTATTATTCAAAAAATTTCATAGATTTTTACTTTCGACCCACTTCATCTCATTTCAGTGAAATAGAAGGTATAGACTCCTTTTTCAAAAATTCTAAATGGTGTGATTTAGGTATGATACTCTAATAAAATACTCACATTTTTTTTTGGAAATTTCTAATTTCCAAAAAAAAAAATTATATTTATCTAGCTGACCCCGCGAACTTCGTACCGTCTTTTTTTAATTTTTTTCTCGCCGTAAGAACCATCCTCGTATTTCAGGGAATATTCTAAAAAAAGAATTAGCGAAAACAGTTCAGCCGTTCTCGAGATTTGCGCTTAGCAACACATTTAGGGATTCATTTTTATATAATAGATTTCATTTTTATTGAAAATCACTTGATTTGTTTTGTACACAATGCATTCATCATCAATAAAAAAACATTGAAGGGATCGTGACAAGTAACCCAGCAGGTTAGTTAACACATTATGAGGTTAAGCCAGGTTGGTTTTCGGATGGGTGACCATTCTTTAGACATTGAGACGTCGTGGTTCCTCACAGAGTACGTTAGGCTGTCGATCCCGGTGGCCATACGAGCGTCTATTAACAGTTGTTACGGCTAGTAGGAGCCCTAAAAGTTCAACAACTGGTCTAACAACATGACTTATGTACCTATCCAACACACATTGCGTCCGGAAACGGTGCGCACTGTGCGGCATGAAAGGCACTTCATCCCACGCACACTCAAGCTGTGGAATGAACTCCCTGCGGTGCTTTTCTCAAGCGACTACAATATGGGGTTCTTCAAGAAGGTCATTAGAAGGTTTCTTCAGGGTCGGCAGCGCGAGTGTGACGCCCCTGGTGTTGCATACGGTCCATAGGCCACGGTGAATACTTCCCATCAGGTGGGCCGTGTGCTTGTCTGCCACCTAAGTGGTATAAAAAAATACAACCCTCTTTGTCGTAGGGATGGTTAGATACTATAAGCTCGAAGTGAGACGTAAGCTGGCGCTGGCTAAATACGTTTTTTTGGTAGGCATTCCGCGGAAAATTGACTAACCCGCAAATGGAATCGTTGAGATTGCCTGTTCCCAATACGAGGCTGCGACAGTTGTCGAGGGGAAGAACCTTCGATGTGCCAGTACCTCGGACAAAACGAGAGGAGAACTCTGAACACGGTCTCGCGTGATATTGATGTTTTATTTTATGTACTTTTCTGTTTTTTGTATGTACATTAGCTTAGTTCCAAAGAGTGACGCTTATATTGGTTTCACTATATTATGCACAATAGTTGTAAGAGCATTGTCGCATTGATTATTTACTTGAAAGGCGACGTATCTAAATAAATAAATAAACTTCAATATCGCCAGTGGGTTGTGGAGGTTGGATGGCAGTCACTCTCCGGAAAATTTCGATGTTCAGCTGTTTCACAGTTAACCCTAATTCGACTCTGATTAAACAGACATAATGGTATAACTTTACGATTATTGCATTAATGTCAATTACTTAATGATTAGGTAATTATAATACATGTTCAAATTGTTTGCCACAAATGTTTGTCATATTTTTCCTCGAACCGCCATAAGCAGGTCCACTATCTGGTGCCCGCTTATTCATGAATTTTGGGACATTCTTTAATATATAAAAAGCCATACTTTTAAACCACTTGGTGTCAGACACGTGAGCTTATCTGCCCACTTGATGGAAAGTATTTACCGTGCCCTACAGGAGCGAAAGGTAAAAATTTTCAAAAGGGAAGCCGGTGGAGAAAATATCCATGTCTAGCACCATGCGACTCATTGGAAGCCGGCAGGAATCGGGTTACAGAGACACCTCGCTCCTAGGGGCCTATGAACGTGTGCAACATCAGAAGAGAAACAATCGTGCTGCCGACCCTGTAAACCCTATAAGAACCTTCTAATGCCTTTCTTGAAGAACCCCATATTGTAGTCGCTTGGAAAAACAAGATTTCATTCCACAGCTTATGCGTGCGTGGAATGAAGTTCTTTTCATGCCGCACAGTGCGCACCGTTTCCGGTTATAATATGTGAGGATGGAGTCCCCGCGTATGGCGAGCGGTGCGATTTTAGAATTTAGCTGTGGACATCATGTCAAACGATTAGGTACTCTCAACACAAGCCATTGTGGGTATCATCATCATCACTTCATCATCACTACTCAGTACCTACTCACTACATATTATAAAACTAAGTCGTTGTCGCTGTCTGTCCGTCCCTATGTATGCTTAAATCTTTAAAACTACGCAACGGATTTTGAAGCGGTTTTTTTAATAGATAGAGTGATTCAAGAGGAACGTTTATATGTATAATACATGCATAATATTGTAGAGAAACACTGCTAAATTTAGAGGTTTCAAATGTCATGTCGTAAATAAGCACATTTTTTTTGCGCTTACATTGCAAACGCTGGCTGAACCCCAAGAGATAAATCAAAATAATGTACTATAGTATTGTACACCTTAAAAAGGTCTACATAAAAGTTCGCAATAGCATATGTCTATCTAATATGGGTAGCCCACAGTAACCATTTTTATCTTTTACAAATTATAAAAATTTTATGTGTCATTTTGGAAGCTATTTTTAACAATATATTGTTATTCCTTATCCAATTAAATACTTTAGATACGTTGTACATTTAATGTAGATCAAAATTGCCATTCACACTATATAATTATAATGAATAATTTGGGAGCTATCGCAATATGGAAGTAACGCACGGCAAAATAAATTCAAGCAGAAATCCCGATCAAAGTCAGACCACGGCATGTAGGTATACAGTACGATTAAAATCAGTTGAACATTCGGTCAAGCTCGGTAATTGTCGTGGATCCCTCGTCTCTCACATAGAGTTATCAATTTACAGATATTACCTTTAATTATATTACATTTAAATTTAAAGCGTGGTAAAATAATTGTTGCTCAGTCTCGTGAAATTGTAAATAATGTATGTATATGTAACTATTTTAATAAAGAATATAATTTTAAGAGACCAACATCTTAAGAGGCTCGCGTTAGATAGTTGGATCAAGGGCCTGATGCAGAAGGCGGTACTCCTTGACACGGCACGTATTGTGAGGAGGTTCCTCTCCCTGGAGCCCTTACCACCGGCAGCTTGGTCCCTGTACCCGATGCCGGTGGGCACTATTTTTTATATTTTTAAATATATGCTTTTTCTTTTAGATAATAATGTATTTAAAAATGTAATTTATAGGTTTTAAAAAATGAATAAAGAGAATATAATTTATTTAAAAAAGAAGAAAATTTACTTTCTACTTTTTTAATTGATAAATTATCAGCAAACATCGGTAGAAGTCGGTTTCTTAATTTTTTAATTTGGTGATTATTATCAATTATTATTAATCCGATGTAATATTGTACTGTTACTTATGTACATCAAACAGTAAAATATTGACTTGCATCTGTTACGGCTAAAGGTAGGTGTGAACATAAACTTAAGATTAGCCGGCTGAACTTAGGTTTATCTTCGAGAAGCAGCTAAAGTTCGATAACATGTAAGTTTGCGTCGGGATATTCCATCTTTAGCCGGTTAATGTGCACACTAACCGAAACCAAACGGCTAAAAATGTATTCGTTCTACTTTTCAGTTCAAATGATTGATTAGGCAACGCCTGCTGCCGGTCTATATTTAATTGCGTATGGCTTTGCGAGACTTCAATTTCTTGATGGTCATAAAAAAAAAATAACCACGAAGGCCTAATGCGCAATGAGCTCCGCTCCCGCATTACCCTTCTAACCTAATCTATCCAAGTCTGATTGGGCGGAGTGGACACTTTGCTGTTTGCACTATTGGCGGCATAGAAAAGCTGAAATGAGAGTGATTATTCCTTTCCCATTTCCTTCTACATTTTTAGCCAAGGGCCTGCGATTAGACTTAAGTTTAGCCGGCTAAAGATAGAAGAAACTAACATTAACACCTCGTCGAAGATAAATCTAAGTTTAGCCGGCTAATCTTAAGTTTATGTTCACACCTACCTTTAGCCGTAACATATCTATGTATTTTTTTATTTAATGTATACAAGTATAGCTATACCTGTATACATTAAATAAAAAATATCGCGTACATTACCGCGATTTCTTATATGTAGCATTCAATTTGAAGCTTCAATAAATAATGAATTTTGAAATTCATGTCGCTTCTGCATAATTTTCTTAGGTCTGCGGTTAGTAATGTTATCTTGGCAGATGGTATACATTGAAATAAAATGAAATGAAATGAAAATTTATTCGTAAGAGACACGGTAAAGATAAGATGTTACATTTTTCAGTGTAGATAGTACAGCATATCTCGCCAGCATTAGGCATACGAATTTTTATTTGTTCAATGTCACTAAATTATAATGCAATCACTAAATTAAGATGTCAATACAAATACCAATGCAATCACTAAATTAAGATGTCAATACAAATTACAATGCAATCACTAAATTAATATGTCAATCTACACTAATATTATAAAGAGGAAAGATTTGTTTTTTTGTTTTTTTTTTGTTTTTTTGTTTGTTTGTAACGAATAGGCTCCGAAACTACTGGACCGATTTCAATCATTCTTTCACCTATAAAAAGCTACAATATCTGGGAGTAACATAGGCTATATAACATCACGCTACTACAAAAGGGAGCGGAGCAGTGAGCATAAATGTCAATCAATTCGGCAGATTTCCAAACATCTTTACTTATTTGTATTTTTGTATACGAGTAAACTCAAGAACTACTGAACCGATTTCAAAAATTCTTTTACCATTAAAAAGCTGCACTATTACTGACTAACATAGGCTATTTCTTTTTTCTTTTTAAATTAGAGATCTTTACTAAAATTTCAATAATGTAACCCAAGGTGTAAAAAAAAAACCTAAAAAATTCCTTACATCGCGTGCGCTGCGAAAACTATTGAATATATAACAAAATAATGTACTGTGGAAATGTACAACTTGAAAAGGTCTATATAAAAGTCCACAATAGCATATGTCTATCTAATAAGGGTAGCCCACAGTAACCATTTTTATCTTTTACAAATTACAAAAAAAAAATATATCATTTTCGAAGCTATTTTTAACAATACAGTGTTATTCCTTATCCAATTAAATACTTTAGATACGTTGTATGTTTAATGTAGATCAAAATTGCCATTTACACTATATAATTGCAATGAATATTTTAAGAGTTATCGCAATATGAAAAAAAAAAACGCAGCGAAATAAATTCAAGCTGAAATGCCGATCAAAGTCAGACCACGGAATCTATACCTTTGTATTAATTCTTATCTAACTAAATTGTTTGGTATTAAAGATTGTTTCGATACCTATTGATAACTTTTTGAATTATTGAAATCGGACGTTTAATTCAAAAGATATTACGAAATTATAAATGGCATTAAATCCGGTACATTCCCATACATTATAATATGTATATGAAAACTATTTAATTTTATTACGGGCATGGGCTAAAAGGGTGCAACGGGCGTTCGAAGTATCTATGCCACGAGTACTCAGCGATCGAGGACGGGGAGGGTCAGCTGAACAGAAGATACAACGGGAACGGGATCCGAATGCGGGGTCGGAACCTCCATACGATACATCATGGGCAACGGAGGCGGTAGCACCTCTCACCTACGGGAGGCGCTGCCGCCTACGGCAAATACCACCCGTAACGGGAGCAGCTCTGTAGAGGGCTGCTCAGAGGCTTCCCACAAGCCTCTCTGACTACTGAGGGCACAGTGGAGAGCAGGCAATGGGAGGACTGGTCACCGAGCGTAGGCGTGAGGTTTCCAGGTTTCCGGGATTCAATAGGGACACCGATCTTACCACTCCTGCCTGAGGGGGCTATCTTAAAATTGTAGATGGCCCAGGGTGTGCCGGGGAGCGCGCAATATGCCCTTGGCAATCTTACACCCTAGCCACTGAAGATAGGCGACGGCATGCGTTTTAGTGCGTCCGAGTCCGACATAATCACTCCTGATGGCCGACGTGGGTGGTGTCCGAACTTTAGCACGAAATAAAAGTTGGAACGGAATCCGAATTCCACGCGGGCGGAGCCGCGGGCAACAGCTAGTACAATATAAATTGGGAATGTCAATAATAATAAATATTTATATATTTTAGTCATTTGCAATTAAAAATTCTTGCAGATCATAAAAGCATTTATCTATTAGCCATTGCTTTAGTTTCGACCTAAATTGAGTCCTGGGCAGTTCCCTGATTACCTTAGGAATGTGATTGTAAATCTTAATGGTCATTATGAAGCAGTTTTTTTGGTAAAACCTAGTCTGCACATCTCAAATTTTATTTTAGTGGGGTCTCGAGATTCGAACCTACATGTTGCACTTGCTTTGAGAAACAAGTGACCCTGGTTTCTCACGAACATGCCCACCTCCAATATGTATACAGACACCAAGGTCAGCACCCCCAGTCTCTTAAAGAGACTAGACTAGACTACATGTTTCTAGGGGCCCTACCCCGCATATTGCCCTTATGCACTTTTTTTGCTTTAAGAACGCTGTATATCAGTTCAATTGCCCCACAACAGCATACCATAGCCTAATATCGAGGCAACGTGACCGTAGTACGCTATGAGAGCTGTATTTTCATCAGTTGTGTTTCTAAGCTGGCGCAGGGCAAATACAAATCTATTTACTCTCTTGCATACTGCATCTATATGCAGCTTCCAGTTACAGTGCTCGTCTAATATGAGAACTAGAAAGCGAATGTGATTGTCCCTGCCTATTGCAACACCGTTCAACGTCAGATTAAGATTTTGAGGTTTTTGTTTATAGTTTCTGAATTCAATGTAATGTGTTTTCGATAAGTTTACTTTTAGGTCATTTGAACCAAGCCAATTCAAAATGTCTCTCATTGTTAAGTGCACAATTTCATCATGATCGTGATTAGGATTGCTAGGTATAACAATTGATACGTCGTCAGCAAAGAGAACACATTTTTGGGAAGTGATACCCGGCAGATCATTTATGTACAGTAGGAATAGCAGAGGGCCCAGAATGCTACCTTGGGGGACTCCCGAGCTCTTAATTTGAAATTGAGATCTGTATTGTGTTAGTGTTCGATTCTCGTTTAAACGGGCTATTTCTACACATTGATTTCTATCGTAAAGATAGCTCCGGAGCCAGTCCAGAGCTGGGCCTCGAATGCCGTATCGTTCGCACTTATCATTGCGTTTATGATACTGCAAATTGAATGCTACATAAAAGAAATCGCGGTAATGTATGTCGTGTCATTTCCGTCTCCAAATTTAGGCGATTATACCCGAAAAAAAACCGAATGTTCAACTGATTTTAATTGTACTGTACCTATAAGCATACCTTTGTATTAATTCTTATCTAAATAAATTGTTTGTTATTCAAGATTGTTTTAATACTGAATGAGTTATTGAAATCGGACGTTGTATTCAAAAGATTATTAATAAATGTCAATAAATCCGGTAGATTCCGATATCCAGATCAGTGGAGAGCAGGCACGGAGAGAGCTGGTCACTACTCACTGAGTGCAGGCGTGACGATCACACTGGTGCGGCCGCCTGTCACCCCTTCACGCACACCTCGCCCTCTTTCCGGGCAACTGAAGACCCGCGACGGCATGCAATTTTAGTGGGTTCGAGTCTGGCTGACGGGATTAGTGTCCGAGTGAACTTTATCACAAAAAAAAAAAGTTGGAACGGAATCCGAATTCCACGCGGGTGAAGCCGCGGGCAACAGCTAGTAGGTGATAAAACACATAGTTTGGGAACTTAATGGAGGGGCCACAACGACAGATGCATGCAGCACATACAGCATACCTACCATATTCATGCACACAAATATTGGCACTGAGCGGGGATCGAACCCGCGCCTCCTGCGTAGCAGCCGCGTTCACTACCGCTACGCCACAGAGGCAGTTGAATGAACAAAAACTGGGACGAGAGATGGGGGATGTTCAAAATAATAGCAAGATGGATGGCATGTATAGGTTAGCTTATAATTACGTCGTTGTACACATTTTCGTAATATTCGTACTCGTATAAGCAAACAAAATGGAAAACTACAATAGTTTAGTTCACAATAGCTCAATCAACTTATAATTATCTGATATTGTTCAAAATCTCGAGGTAACTGATATATTGTTATAATTTTCTAAAGATGTGCTTTCTTTGTATATTTGTCAATATTTGTTTAAATTCTTTTGTTTCGTACGCGGCTGTACGTCATTTTTCAGTGAGATTTGCAGTATAAATACACCAAAAATCGTTCAGTCGATATCAGTCCGGTGTTACCTCTCACCAATATGAGGGGAATAACCTTCGTGATCCTGTGCTGCGCTTTGCAGGTGAGTAAGCTTTCATATATTCAAAAATCGAATTATAAATTAAATGTTCTATCATCTGTAAATGTACGAATTCCAACATAGACTTAACTAGAAATTTATTAGATCGCTATTTCTTTGTAATATTTGTACTTTCTGAATCACGATATTGTCTACAGTTCCATCAGGAAATACCAATATTAAAATATTTTTATATTATATTCTACAAAATTCTACACAGCGCCATCTAGACCTAAAATAGCTTAACTAGCTAGTTATGGAATCTAGAAGGCGGAGAAACAAACTTCGATACATTTTTTTGCAAATACGTGTACATAGAAATACCCAGACCTATAATATACAAATTCATGCATACAAATATTTGCATGAGCGGGAATCGAACCCGCGCCCTCTGGGTAACGCTCTACCGCTAGCTATACTACAGAAGCCTATCATTTGACAAAAAACAAATGACAAATTTTCATTTTAAAAACAACGTTTGACAAAATTATACCTGATAAATGTATCACTTTCACTTGATAAACTTTTGTTTAATAAACTACTCATTACACAAAATACTTGGAAAAATTCATTAAATAAGGCATCATTTCACAAATTGATTATTTTAAAAACATGTTAGTTGACAAACAGAAGTTTTATTGATTTTGAGAAAGCTACTCATTCCGACTTGGATAGATTAGGTTAGAAGATAATTTTTTTTATAACCATGCAGAACTTTATTTAATCAAATGAACATTTTTAACATAAAATTTTAACAACTGAAATGTTTTCTAAGTAATTAATACATTGACGAAACCTGTATTAAGGTAAACGCTTCTAATTCCGTGGTATTTTCACCAAATCTCGAAAGAACCTCAAAAATTAAGTATTCATTGTAACTTTTTCTACATAAGGCTATTTTTATTAGAAGTGTAATCTATCTTATTTTTGAAAAATACCATCAATTTGACTCTAAAAGTGCATTAAAACTGTTAAATTAATAAAAAAATCAAAAAAGTCCGATGCGACTAATTCCGTGGTAAATATTCTAATTCCGTGGTATTTGGTTTCTAATTCCGTGTGTAAACAGTATGAACGTAATGACGTGGAGAGAATGATACATGGTGTTCAAAAATGGAATGTATTTATTTTAGCTTTGTATTTCAAATCAGTCTCTATCATTTATGTCTAACAAAATAGAATCACAATTGGCCAGCATATTTATTTGTATTAACAATAATATAATATATATAGAACATTAGAATTATAGAATATTAGAATAAGAAGAATTATAATAAGGCGGTACTCCTCGACACGGCACGTATTGTGAGGAGGTTCCTCTCCCTGGAGCCCTAACCACCGGTAGCTTGGTCCCTGTACCCGTAGCCGGTGGGACACTATTTTTTATATTTATAAATATATGTTTTTATGAGATAATAATATTTATGTATTTAAAATTGTAATTTATAGGCTTTTAAAATGAATAAAGAGGGGATAATAATAAAATATAGATATATTTTTTTAATTCATATTTTTAAGTATATATATTTTTTAGATAATAATATGTATTTAAAAACGTTATTTATAGGTATTTAAAATGAATAAAGAGGGAACCATAATAAATAAACTTTTATATTTTCATATTTTTAAATATAATGTTTTTTGTATTTATATGTATTTAAAAGGGCCTTAGTAGGTCTGACGGCAGGAGACCGGACGGTATGACGTTGGTGCCGTGGAAGAATGGCAGGTGCTTGCTGTGGGACGCCACGTGCGTCAGCACGGTAGCTCCAAGCCACCTGGGTCGTACGGTCCGGTGGAGGATATATAATATAGAAACGGTAGCTTATCCAAGTCTATACTTAGGTAAGCTACCGTTTTAAATACCCACTAGCCACCGCTAGTGGTAGTAATATCTTTACAATTTACTAATAATACTAACACGTCGAGTAAAATAATGAACAGGCTGTATATAACAGGTGTCAATACCACGGAATTGGTCCCCATGTAGTCTTATTACCGTTGTAAATACCACGGAATTAGTTTTTATGACACAAAATCAAGTTTTCTAATTCCGAGGTATAAAAACTAGAAGATTTTTTAATATTATACATCTAAGTTAACGTTTAATTGTGATATCATCGACATAATATATAAAACATACTCAAGGAAATATCAGAACACATCAAAAATCTCGTTTTCTGTAGATACTTAGTTCCTCCATACAAGAAATTAAGAAAGTACCTAAGTATACAATGTTTAACCGGCTATAATTAGTAAATGCGACTTCAAAGTATGCCACGGAATTAGTTTTTTGTATTTATTGGTTATTCAAGTTATCAGAACTGAAATATGAAGTTTGTAATAGAAAAACTACCACTAAAATTTTCAAATAAGAATAACTCTATAAAATTGTAATTCCATGGTATACAACGGTAATTAGAAACACACAAAAATATTTGACACCTAATGCCGTGGTATTTTTAACACTTATTTTCTCCTCAATTTGTTAATAGAATACTCCAATGTTAAGTGTATTCGATACAACGTATTACCCTTTCAATATTTTACCCAAAACCGAATCTCTTGTAGTATAAAAATATCGTTTAAAATGCTATTTAGCAAATGGTAGTACTTACGCGCATAAGGTCCGAAATGTATGGAGCGTGTGCTCGACTCAGGTGGCAGTGGCAAACTAATCGATTATTTTAAAATATACACACACCAAGGTACTTTTGTCTTCACATAAATATGAACAGATAAATTATTATTTGATTAATGGGTCTTGCAGTCAAAAATAATTAGTAATTTGCTTTAGAAAGCTGTTTTTCTAAATACCACGGAATTAGTAGCGGATTTCTGCACCCCACGGAATTAGACGCGTTTACCTTATAACAAATGATTCTTTTTAAAATAATATGCTTGCGAAATGAAAGTTCAAAAGTGGTTTGTAAAATGATGTTTTATCATACGTGTTTTGTCAAACTAGGGTGAACCCTTAGAGTATAGGGTGAACCGCAGGGGCCGTCAATAACTAAACTTAGCTTACTTCTAAACAGGTGCTTTAAAGCTTTTTGTAAAATCAAATGCGAAGAAATATTTAATGAATACAAAATGGACTCTGAATTAAAGTTTTATACTCGGCGCCTGGGTACCAGCATCGCCAGACAAAAGCCATTCTTGAAGCATGCGGTCTCTCAATGGTCCCGTATCGGATTATAACAAGTAATGGGTGCGCTGTATCTGCTGCATGCATATTGCGTATATCGTTGTCGTATGCGATCTGCAGTACTTTACACGGCTTCACACGCGAGTTGTAGTTATTAGAGTGCAGTTGATTAGTAATGCGACTTTTATCTCTTTTTTGTACAGTATGTCGCCGCAAACTGGGGAGGAAATTACTACGGGGGTGGAGGAGCTGCCAGTAGTAGCAGCAGTAGCAACAGTGGCGGAGGTGCTGATTATTGGAACACATTGGAACCGAACTGGGCGAACAACGGTCAAGCATCAAACGTGAAAAATACTGACGTTATTACAACGGATCAGTATGGAAACAAGGTTGAAAAAATTACTCATGAATTGAAGAGGAACGCAACGGGACATCATGGCAAGCATGCTTCTGTGAAGACGATTACATATATTAATAATGATGATGGAACTGAGACGGTTTTCGAGGAGGAAACAATCATTTTGGATAAAAGTGACGCAGCATCTTCATCAGCTGCATCATCGTCAGCCTCATCATCGGCAAGTTCCGGCTACGGATCAGGCCAAAGCTATGGCGGCGGTAGAGGATATGGTGGTGGTTCTGGACCAGGTCCAAACGGATCTGGTGCCAGTGCAGCAGCAGGAGCAGGGACCGGCAGTGGACCCGGAGGCTATGGACCTGGAGGTTATGGTCCAGGTGGCAGACAAGGTCAAGGCAGTTCATCATCTTTTACTTCGACATATGGCAGTGGCACGTCAGGTGGACGCGGTGAGGAAGTATACATCATCCAAAGTGGTGATGGTATAAGCTCAACATCTACTTCATCATCAGTATCCACAGGTACAGGGTCAGGATCAGGATATGGTTCTGGATATGGTCAAGGAGGCTACGGTGGTCAAGGAGGATATGGAGGTGATAGCAGTGCAGCAGCAGCGGCAGCAGCGGCCGCCGCAGGAGGCGCTGGGGGTGCAGGTAGATACGGTCAAGGAGGTCAAGGAGGATATGGAGGTGCTGGAGGTTTTGGCAGTGCAGCAGCAGCAGCAGCGGCAGCCGCAGGAGGCGCAGGAGGTGCTGATGGATACGGAGGCGGCTATGGAGGTCAAGGGGGATACGGAGGTGCTGGTGGTTCTGGCAGTGCAGCAGCAGCAGCAGCAGCAGCAGCGGCCGCCGCAGGAGGCGCAGGAGGTGCTGATGGATACGGAGGTGGCTATGGAGGTCAAGGGGGATATGGAGGTGCTGGTGGTTCTAGCAGTGCAGCAGCAGCAGCAGCAGCAGCGGTAGCCGCAGGAGGCGCAGAAGGTGCTGATGGATACGGAGGAGGCTATGGAGGTCAAGGGGGATATGGAGGTGCTGGTGGTTCTGGCAGTGCAGCAGCAGCAGCAGCAGCAGCAGCGGCCGCCGCAGGAGGTGCAGGCAGATACGGTCAAGGAGGTCAAGGAGAATATGGAGGTGCTGGAGGTGCTAGCAGTGCAGCGGCAGCAGCAGCAGCAGCTGCAGGAGGCGCAGGAGGTGCTGATGGATACGGAGGCGGCTATGGAGGTCAAGGGGGATATGGAGGTGCTGGTAGTTCTAGCAGTGCAGCAGCAGCAGCAGCAGCAGCGGCAGCCGCAGGAGGCGCAGGAGGTGAAGGCGGATACGGTCGAGGAGGTCAAGGAGGGTATGGAGGTTCTAGCAGTGCAGCGGCAGCAGCAGCAGCAGCTGCAGGAGGCGCAGGAGGTGCTGATGGATACGGAGGTGGCTATGGAGGTCAAGGGGGATATGGAGGTGCTGGTGGTTCTAGCAGTGCAGCAGCAGCAGCAGCGGTAGCCGCAGGAGGCGCAGGAGGTGCTGATGGATATGGAGGAGGCTATGGAGGTCAAGGGGGATATGGAGGTGCTGGTGGTTCTGGCAGTGCAGCAGCAGCAGCAGCAGCAGCAGCGGCCGCCGCAGGAGGTGCAGGCAGATACGGTCAAGGAGGTCAAGGAGGATATGGAGGTGCTGGAGGTGCTAGCAGTGCAGCGGCAGCAGCAGCAGCAGCTGCAGGAGGCGCAGGAGGTGCTGATGGATACGGAGGTGGCTATGGAGGTCAAGGGGGATATGGAGGTGCTGGTGGTTCTAGCAGTGCAGCAGCAGCAGCAGCAGCAGCGGTAGCCGCAGGAGGCGCAGGAGGTGCTGATGGATACGGAGGAGGCTATGGAGGTCAAGGGGGATATGGAGGTGCTGGTGGTTCTGGCAGTGCAGCAGCAGCAGCAGCGGCCGCCGCAGGAGGTGCAGGCAGATACGGTCAAGGAGGTCAAGGAGGATATGGAGGTGCTGGAGGTGCTAGCAGTGCAGCGGCAGCAGCAGCAGCAGCAGCTGCAGGAGGCGCAGGAGGTGCTGATGGATACGGAGGCGGCTATGGAGGTCAAGGGGGATATGGAGGTGCTGGTAGTTCTAGCAGTGCAGCAGCAGCAGCAGCAGCAGCGGCAGCCGCAGGAGGCGCAGGAGGTGAAGGCGGATACGGTCGAGGAGGTCAAGGAGGGTATGGAGGTTCTAGCAGTGCAGCGGCAGCAGCAGCAGCAGCTGCAGGAGGCGCAGGAGGTGCTGATGGATACGGAGGCGGCTATGGAGGTCAAGGGGGATACGGAGATGCTGGAGGTTCTAGCAGTGCAGCAGCAGCAGCAGCAGCGGCAGCCGCAGGAGGCGCTGGAGGTGCAGGCGGATATGGTCGAGGAGGTCAAGGAGGATATGGAGGTGCTGGAGGTTCCAGCAGTGCAGCAGCAGCAGCAGCAGCGGCAGCCGCAGGAGGCGCAGGTGCTGATGGAAACAGAGGAGGCTATGGAGGTCAAGGCTACAGAGGTATTGGTAGCGCAGGCTATGATAACGATGGTGAATATGGACAGGACGGAAGATACGGACCATGGGGATCTGGAGGAAGATATGGCCCAGGCAGTAGTTCATCTTCATCCGCAACATCATCCGCCTCTAATAATTACGTTGGACGTGGTACAGAAATTATAATTATTGAAGGCAATAATGGATCAGGTGCTTCATCTAGCTCTGCCGCTTCAGCATCAGCGGCAGGCGCAGGATCTGGTACTGGTTCTGGTGATGGATACGGTCAAGGAAGCTATGGAGGTCAAAGCGGCTATGGAGGTCAAGGAGGCTCTGGCAGTGCTGGTGGTGCTAGCAGTGCAGCAGCAGCAGCAGCGGTTGCAGCAGCTTACGGACCTGGAGGAATATTTGGCCCTGGAGGAATATATGGCCCTGGATCAAGAGCACAAGGATCTGCAGCAGCAGCAGCAGCAGCGGCGGCAGCAGCTGGTGGCTCTGGAGCTTACGCACCTGGGGGATTGTTTGGACCTGGAGGAAGATATGGCCCTGAATCAGGTGCACATGGATCTGCAGCAGCGCAAGCAGAAGCAGCAAGATTATTTGGACCTGGAGGATTATATGGCCCAGGTACTTACTCATCTACATCTTCAACAACAACCACAACTACGTCTTCTAGTGGCTCAGGATCTGGTTATGGCACAGGATATGGAACGTATGGATCATCTTCTGGATCATCAGCAGCAGCAGCAGCAGCAGCAGCAGCAGCAGCAGGTGGCTCAGGATCTGGCTCTGGTGATGGATACGGTCAAGGAGGCTATGGAGGTCAAGGAGGCTACGGAGGACAAGGTGTATATGGAGCTGCAGATGATGGAAGTTCAGCGGCAGCAGCAGCAGCGGCAGCCGCTGGAGGTGCAGGATCTGGCTCTGGTGATGGATACGGTCAAGGAGGCTATGGAGGTCAAGGAGGCTATGGAGGTCGAGGTGGATATGGAGCAGGAGGTGCTGGAAGTTCAGCGGCAGCAGCAGCAGCGGCAGCCGCTGGAGGTGCAGGATCTGGCTCTGGTGATGGGTACGGTCAAGGAGGCTATGGAGCTCAAGGAGGCTATGGAGGTCGAGGTGGATATGGAGCTGGAGGTGCTGGAAGTTCAGCGGCAGCAGCAGCAGCGGCAGCCGCTGGCGGTGCAGGATCTGGCTCTGGTGATGGATACGGTCAAGGAGGCTATGGAGATCAAGGAGGCTATGGAGGTCAAGGTGGATATGGAGCAGGAGGTGCTGGAAGTTCAGCGGCAGCAGCAGCAGCAGCCACTGGAGGTGCAGGATCTGGCTCTGGTGATGGATACGGTCAAGGAGGCTATGGAGGTCAAGGAGGCTCCAGAGGTGCCGGTGGTGCTAGCAGTGCAGCAGCAGCAGCAGCGTCTGCCGCAGCTTACGGACCAGGAGGAATATTTGGCCCTGGGGGAATATATGGCCCTGGATCAAGTGCACAAGGATCTGCAGCAGCAGCAGCGGCAGCAGCGGCGGCAGCTGGTGGCTCTGGAGCCTACGGCCCTGGAGGATTATTTGGACCTGGAGGAAGATATGGCCCTGAATCAGGTGCACATGGATCTGCAGCAGCACAAGCAGAAGCAGCAAGATTATTTGGACCTGGAGGATTATATGGCCCCAGTACTTACTCATCGACATCTTCAGCCACAACCACATCCGCGTCTTCCAGTGGTTCAAGATCTGGTTACGGCGCAGGATATGGTGGTGATGGTGGATATGGACCGTTTGGATCATCTTCTGGATCATCATCAGCAGCAGCAGCAGCAGCAGCAGCAGCAGGTGGCTCAGGATCGGGTTCTGGTGATGGATACGGTCAAGGAGGCTATGGAGGTCAAGGAGTCTACGGAGGACAAGGCGGATATGGAGGTGGAGGTGCTGGCAGTTCAGCGGCAGCCGCAGCAGCGGCAGCCGCTGGAGGTGCAGGATCTGGCTCTGGTGACGGATACGGTCAAGGAGGCTTTGGAGGTCAAGGAGGCTATGGAGGTCAAGGTGGATATGGAGCAGGAGGTGCTGGAAGTTCAGCAGCAGCAGCAGCAGTGGCAGCCGCTGGAGGTGCAGGATCTGGTTCGGGTGATGGATACGGTCAAGGAGGCTATGGAGGTCAAGGTGGATATGGAGCAGGAGGTGCTGGAAGTTCAGCGGCAGCAGCAGCAGCGGCAGCCGCTGGCGGTGCAGGATCTGGCTCTGGTGATGGATACGGTCAAGGAGGCTATGGAGATCAAGGAGGCTATGGAGGTCAAGGTGGATATGGAGCAGGAGGTGCTGGAAGTTCAGCGGCAGCAGCAGCAGCAGCCACTGGAGGTGCAGGATCTGGCTCTGGTGATGGATACGGTCAAGGAGGCTATGGAGGTCAAGGAGGCTCCAGAGGTGCCGGTGGTGCTAGCAGTGCAGCAGCAGCAGCAGCGTCTGCCGCAGCTTACGGACCAGGAGGAATATTTGGCCCTGGGGGAATATATGGCCCTGGATCAAGTGCACAAGGATCTGCAGCAGCAGCAGCGGCAGCAGCGGCGGCAGCTGGTGGCTCTGGAGCCTACGGCCCTGGAGGATTATTTGGACCTGGAGGAAGATATGGCCCTGAATCAGGTGCACATGGATCTGCAGCAGCGCAAGCAGAAGCAGCAAGATTATTTGGACCTGGAGGATTATATGGCCCCAGTACTTACTCATCGACATCTTCAGCCACAACCACATCCGCGTCTTCCAGTGGTTCAAGATCTGGTTACGGCGCAGGATATGGTGGTGATGGTGGATATGGACCGTTTGGATCATCTTCTGGATCATCATCAGCAGCAGCAGCAGCAGCAGCAGCAGCAGGTGGCTCAGGATCGGGTTCTGGTGATGGATACGGTCAAGGAGGCTATGGAGGTCAAGGAGTCTACGGAGGACAAGGCGGATATGGAGGTGGAGGTGCTGGCAGTGCAGCGGCAGCCGCAGCAGCGGCAGCCACTGGAGGTGCAGGATCTGGCTCTGGTGATGGATACGGTCAAGGAGGCTTTGGAGGTCAAGGAGGCTATGGAGGTCAAGGTAGATATGGAGCAGGAGGTGCTGGAAGTTCAGCGGCAGCAGCAGCAGCAGCCACTGGAGGTGCAGGATCTGGCTCTGGTGATGGATACGGTCAAGGAGGCTATGGAGGTCAAGGAGGCTCCAGAGGTGCCGGTGGTGCTAGCAGTGCAGCAGCAGCAGCAGCGTCTGCCGCAGCTTACGGACCAGGAGGAATATTTGGCCCTGGGGGAATATATGGCCCTGGATCAAGTGCACAAGGATCTGCAGCAGCAGCAGCGGCAGCAGCGGCGGCAGCTGGTGGCTCTGGAGCCTACGGCCCTGGAGGATTATTTGGACCTGGAGGAAGATATGGCCCTGAATCAGGTGCACATGGATCTGCAGCAGCGCAAGCAGAAGCAGCAAGATTATTTGGACCTGGAGGATTATATGGCCCCAGTACTTACTCATCGACATCTTCAGCCACAACCACATCCGCGTCTTCCAGTGGTTCAAGATCTGGTTACGGTGCAGGATATGGTGGTGATGGTGGATATGGACCGTTTGGATCATCTTCTGGATCATCATCAGCAGCAGCAGCAGCAGCAGCAGCAGCAGGTGGCTCAGGATCTGGCTTTGGTGATGAATACGGTCAAGGAGGCTATGGAGGTCAAGGAGGCTATGGAGGTCAAGGTGGATATGGAGGTGCTGGCAGTGCAGCAGCTGCAGCAGCAGCAGCAGCTGCAGGAAGTGCAGGATCTGGCTCTGGTGATGGATACGGTCAAGGAGGCTATGGAGGTCAAGGTGGATATGGAGCAGGAGGTGCTGGAAGTTCAGCGGCAGCAGCAGCAGCGGCAGCCGCTGGAGGTGCAGGATCTGGCTCTGGTGATGGATACGGTCAAAGAGGCTATGGAGGTCAAGGAGGCTATGGAGGTCAAGATGGATATGGAGGTGGAGGTGCTGGCAGTTCAGCGGCAGCCGCAGCAGCGGCAGCCGCTGGAGGTGCAGGATCTGGCTCTGGTGATGGATACGGTCAAGGAGGCTATGGAGGTCAAGGAGGCTACGGAGGTCAAGATGGATATGGAGGTGCTGGCAGTGCAGCAGCTGCAGCAGCAGCAGCAGCTGCAGGAAGCGCAGGATCTGGCTCTGGTGATGGATACGATCAAGGAGGCTATGGAGGTCAAGGAGCCTACGGAGGACAAGGTGGATATGGAGCTGGAGGTGCCGGAAGTTCAGCGGCTGCAGCAGCAGCGGCAGCTGCAGGAGGCGCAGGTTTTGGCTCCGGTGATAGATACGGTCAAGGAGGCTATGGAGGTCAAGGAGCCTACGGAAATCAAGATGGATATGGTGATGCTGGAGGTGCTGGCAGTTCAGCGGCAGCCGCAGCAGCCGCTGGAGGTGCAGGATCTGGCTCTGGTGATAGATACGGTCAAGGAGGCTCCAGAGGTGCTGGTGGTGCTAGCAGTGCAGCAGCAGCAGCAGCTACTGCAGCAGCTTACGGACCTGGAGGAATATTTGGCCCTGGAGGAATATATGGCCCTGGATCAAGTGCACAAGGATCTGCAGCAGCAGCAGCGGCAGCGGCAGCGGCAGCTGCTGGCTCTGGAGCTTACGGACCTGGAGAATTATTCGGACCTGGAGGAAGATATGGCCCTGAATCAGGTGCACATGGATCTGCAGCAGCGCAAGCAGAAGCAGCAAGATTATTTGGACCTGGAGGATTATATGGCCCCAGTACTTACTCATCGACATCTTCAGCCACAACCACATCCGCGTCTTCCAGTGGTTCAAGATCTGGTTACGGCGCAGGATATGGTGGTGATGGTGGATATGGACCGTTTGGATCATCTTCTGGATCATCATCAGCAGCAGCAGCAGCAGCAGCAGCAGGTGGCTCAGGATCGGGTTCTGGTGATGGATACGGTCAAGGAGGCTATGGAGGTCAAGGAGTCTACGGAGGACAAGGCGGATATGGAGGTGGAGGTGCTGGCAGTGCAGCGGCAGCCGCAGCAGCGGCAGCCGCTGGAGGTGCAGGATCTGGCTCTGGTGATGGATACGGTCAAGGAGGCTTTGGAGGTCAAGGAGGCTATGGAGGTCAAGGTGGATATGGAGCAGGAGGTGCTGGAAGTTCAGCGGCAGCAGCAGCGGCAGCTGCAGGAGGCGCAGGGTCTGGCTCTGGTGATGGATACGGTCAAGGAGGCTATGGAGGTCAAGGAGGCTCCAGAGGTGCTGGTGGTGCTAGCAGTGCAGCAGCAGCAGCAGCTACTGCAGCAGCTTACGGACCTGGAGGAATATTTGGCCCTGGGGGAATATATGGCCCTGGATCAAGTGCACAAGGATCTGCAGCAGCAGCAGCGGCAGCAGCGGCGGCAGCTGGTGGCTCTGGAGCCTACGGCCCTGGAGGATTATTCGGACCTGGAGGAAGATATGGCCCTGAATCAGGTGCACATGGATCTGCAGCAGCGCAAGCAGAAGCAGCAAGATTATTTGGACCTGGAGGATTATATGGCCCAGGTACTTACTCATCGACATCTTCAGAAACAACCATAACGACGTCTTCTAGTGGTTCAGGATCTGGTTACGGCGCAGGATATGGTGGTGATGGTGGATATGGACCGTTTGGATCATCTTCTGGATCATCATCAGCAGCAGCAGCAGCAGCAGCAGCAGCAGCAGGTGGCTCAGGATCTGGCTCTGGTGATGGATACGGTCAAGGAGGCTATGGAGGTCAAGGAGGCTATGGAGGTCAAGGTGGATATGGAGCAGGAGGTGCTGGAAGTTCCGCGGCAGCAGCAGCAGCAGCAGCCGCTGGAGGTGCAGGATCTGGCTCTGGTGATGGATACGGTCAAGGAGGCTATGGAGGTCAAGGAGGCTACGGAGGTCAAGATGGATATGGAGGTGCTGGCAGTGCAGCAGCTGCAGCAGCAGCAGCAGCTGCAGGAAGCGCAGGATCTGGCTCTGGTGATGGATACGATCAAGGAGGCTATGGAGGTCAAGGAGCCTACGGAGGACAAGGTGGATATGGAGCTGGAGGTGCCGGAAGTTCAGCAGCTGCAGCAGCAGCGGCAGCTGCAGGAGGCGCAGGTTTTGGCTCCGGTGATAGATACGGTCAAGGAGGCTATGGAGGTCAAGGAGCCTACGGAAATCAAGATGGATATGGTGATGCTGGAGGTGCTGGCAGTTCAGCGGCAGTCGCAGCAGCCGCTGGAGGTGCAGGATCTGGCTCTGGTGATAGATACGGTCAAGGAGGCTCCAGAGGTGCTGGTGGTGCTAGCAGTGCAGCAGCAGCAGCAGCTACTGCAGCAGCTTACGGACCTGGAGGAATATTTGGCCCTGGAGGAATATATGGCCCTGGATCAAGTGCACAAGGATCTGCAGCAGCAGCAGCGGCAGCGGCAGCGGCAGCTGCTGGCTCTGGAGCTTACGGACCTGGAGGATTATTCGGACCTGGAGGAAGATATGGCCCTGAATCAGGTGCACATGGATCTGCAGCAGCGCAAGCAGAAGCAGCAAGATTATTTGGACCTGGAGGATTATATGGCCCCAGTACTTACTCATCGACATCTTCAGCCACAACCACATCCGCGTCTTCCAGTGGTTCAAGATCTGGTTACGGCGCAGGATATGGTGGTGATGGTGGATATGGACCGTTTGGATCATCTTCTGGATCATCATCAGCAGCAGCAGCAGCAGCAGCAGCAGCAGGTGGCTCAGGATCGGGTTCTGGTGATGGATACGGTCAAGGAGGCTATGGAGGTCAAGGAGTCTACGGAGGACAAGGCGGATATGGAGGTGGAGGTGCTGGCAGTGCAGTGGCAGCCGCAGCAGCGGCAGCCGCTGGAGGTGCAGGATCTGGCTCTGGTGATGGATACGGTCAAGGAGGCTTTGGAGGTCAAGGAGGCTATGGAGGTCAAGGTGGATATGGAGCAGGAGGTGCTGGAAGTTCAGCGGCAGCAGCAGCGGCAGCTGCAGGAGGCGCAGGGTCTGGCTCTGGTGATGGATACGGTCAAGGAGGCTATGGAGGTCAAGGAGGCTCCAGAGGTGCTGGTGGTGCTAGCAGTGCAGCAGCAGCAGCAGCTACTGCAGCAGCTTACGGACCTGGAGGAATATTTGGCCCTGGGGGAATATATGGCCCTGGATCAAGTGCACAAGGATCTGCAGCAGCAGCAGCGGCAGCAGCGGCGGCAGCTGGTGGCTCTGGAGCCTACGGCCCTGGAGGATTATTCGGACCTGGAGGAAGATATGGCCCTGAATCAGGTGCACATGGATCTGCAGCAGCGCAAGCAGAAGCAGCAAGATTATTTGGACCTGGAGGATTATATGGCCCAGGTACTTACTCATCGACATCTTCAGAAACAACCATAACGACGTCTTCTAGTGGTTCAGGATCTGGTTACGGCGCAGGATATGGTGGTGATGGTGGATATGGACCGTTTGGATCATCTTCTGGATCATCATCAGCAGCAGCAGCAGCAGCAGCAGCAGCAGCAGGTGGCTCAGGATCTGGCTCTGGTGATGGATACGGTCAAGGAGGCTATGGAGGTCAAGGAGGCTATGGAGGTCAAGGTGGATATGGAGCAGGAGGTGCTGGAAGTTCAGTGGCAGCAGCAGCAGCGGCAGCCGCTGGAGGTGCAGGATCTGGCTCTGGAGATGGATACGGTCAAGGAGGCTATGGAGGTCAAGGTGGATATGGAGCAGGAGGTGCTGGAAGTTCAGCGGCAGCAGCAGCAGCGGCAGCCGCTGGAGGTGCAGGATCTGGCTCTGGTGATGGATACGGTCAAGGAGGCTATGGAGGTCAAGGAGGCTATGGAGGTCAAGATGGATATGGAGGTGGAGGTGCTGGCAGTTCAGCGGCAGCCGCAGCAGCGGCAGCCGCTGGAGGTGCAGGATCTGGCTCTGGCGATGGATACGGTCAAGGAGGCTATGGAGGTCAAGGAGGCTACGGAGGTCAAGATGGATATGGAGGTGCTGGCAGTGCAGCAGCTGCAGCAGCAGCAGCAGCTGCAGGAAGCGCAGGATCTGGCTCTGGTGATGGATACGATCAAGGAGGCTATGGAGGTCAAGGAGCCTACGGAGGACAAGGTGGATATGGAGCTGGAGGTGCCGGAAGTTCAGCGGCTGCAGCAGCAGCGGCAGCTGCAGGAGGCGCAGGTTTTGGCTCCGGTGATAGATACGGTCAAGGAGGCTATGGAGGTCAAGGAGCCTACGGAAATCAAGATGGATATGGTGATGCTGGAGGTGCTGGCAGTTCAGCGGCAGCCGCAGCAGCCGCTGGAGGTGCAGGATCTGGCTCTGGTGATAGATACGGTCAAGGAGGCTCCAGAGGTGCTGGTGGTGCTAGCAGTGCAGCAGCAGCAGCAGCTACTGCAGCAGCTTACGGACCTGGAGGAATATTTGGCTCTGGAGGAATATATGGCCCTGGATCAAGTGCACAAGGATCTGCAGCAGCAGCAGCGGCAGCAGCGGCAGCAGTTGGTGGCTCGGGAGCCTACGGCCCTGGAGGATTATTCGGACCTGGAGGTAGATATGGCCCTGAATCAGGTGCACATGGATCTGCAGCAGCGCAAGCAGAAGCAGCAAGATTATTTGGACCCGGAGGATTATATGGCCCAGGTACTTACTCATCGACGACTTCAACCACAACCACGTCTTCTAGTGGTGCAGGATATGGTTATGGTGCAGGATCTGGTGGTGATGGAGAATTTGGACCATATGGGTCAGGTTCTGGAGCATCAGCAGCAGCAGCAGCAGCAGCAGCAGCAGGTGGCTCAGGATCGGGTTCTGGTGATGGATACGGTCAAGGAGGCTATGGAAGTCAAGGAGCCTACGGAGGACAAGGATCTGGCTACGGACCAACGATCATTGTGATTGACGAAAGTGGGTCTCCTTCGTCATCTTCATATTCTAGCTCGTCATCTTTATCAGGATCATCATACGATGGATACGGATCATATGGTGGAGCAGATGGATCAGCCGGTGGATCTTCATCATCATCTAGTAGCTCAGCTGGCGGATCTGGATCTTCTTATAGAAGTCAGCAAGGTGGTGGAGTGAGAGGTAGCAGGAACTGTCCGATTACTCGCAAACAATTTGTCGTGAGAATCGGTACACGTCGCAATTGCCCCACTTGCTAGATTTCTTATAAATATTTCTTATTTTATTATTATTTCTCTGGATACATCTTTTACTTTAAATGTGAATAAACCTTGGCATTTTATTTTGTGTTTCAATTTGGTTATATTCAAAATAATTAATTCAAACAATTATTCCTCAATAAATAATTATTCGTCGATAAACAGACTAGATAGATAGATAGATACATAATTATTTATTGTACACCAACAGATTTACAACTATTGCAAATAGGTAGCATGTATTGTAGTATAATGTACAATGGGCGGCCTTATCGCTGGGAGCGATTTCTTCCAGGCAACCTTGCGATGGACAGTAGAGATAAAAACAAAAGATATGGTGTAGTTATCGAATAAACTAGATACGAGATGTAAAACAAAAATAGAAAGCGAGACAGTAAGAGAGAGAGGTGCAAATCAAGTAAGATAGAATAAATATACGACTTTACATAAAATATTATAAACATAATATACAACTATCATACATCAACATATTATAATATAATATAATATAAAGTGAATCAAGCCGGCTTTTCGCTACGAGATATAATAAAAAATATATAGGCTGATCAATCCAAATGGGTCAGTAGGGAGAAGTCAGAAACTATGAGTGATAGCAAGATTTTGTTCTTAGGAACCATGGCTTCGATTTTAGATTTAATAATAATGACATTCAAACTTTTCCTCAAACTCTCATACATAACCGGGGATCGAACCTGGGTCGAAGTGTCTGTGAACAAATTATTTTTTTTACGGAAACCAACAGGGAGAACCTGATTCATTTGGTGAAACAGATTGGGACGAAAATCGGTATGAAACTTGACGAACGCGATATATTGAGTGCCGAGCGAGTAGGGGGTCGACACATTGTTGCTACGGAGTCGACGGGACCCGAATCTTCTTCCCTGGTGTCCCGATCTCGACCCATCAGCGTACGTCTGGCGCGGCGCGATCTCCGGGACGAAATGCTTAGAAGTGCCCGAGTGCGCCGTGGTGCAACAACGGCTGACATGGACATCGGGGGGCCGCCCAAACCATTTTATATAAATGAACGTTTAACGAAGTATAACCGTCAGTTATTTCGTGTGGTGCGGGAAGCCAGTCAGCGTCATAAGTGGAAGTTCGTCTGGTGTAAGCGAGGACGAATACTCGCCCGAGAAAAACCCGGTGGCCAAGTATACACACTGCGTAGTATCGCGGACATTGAACGTGTATTTGGCTCATAGAAGAGAAACTCATCCGTTATTATGCTCAGTGTTCTGTCTATATAGATTTGTTATGTCACTGTTCTATCTATATAAATTTTTTATGTCACTTTTCAGTCTGTATATTATGTGTGCACTACATACTATGCACCTGTACATATTGCACTCATCCATACTTGCTTTTGCTTATTACGATTGCGACCAACTATGTACGATATAACTAATATTATTCACTTATATTGTATGCAGTATATATTGAAATACCACACTGCAAACATTCTTCATTTTAAACATTATGTGTGTCTCATACCGTCGCATTACAGGTCGCTCGTAGTTGCTACAATACAATATCAATTCAAAGAACGATTACCTACATTCATCGATATATATATTAACATCCTACATTATTTACGCGCTCACTTGTGTTGTAGAAAAAAACGCTTGCACTTGTTTCCTATTATTATAACTGTGAACTATTTCTATTATATCCAAGTAACTTCACAAACACGAATGTTTTCATATTACATATTCAATGACTGAGAATAACATTAGGATTGGTCTCTTTAACGCTGGGTCTTTGGGTACAGACCATGATGATTTTATCGCCATGGTCGTAAGACACAAATTTGATGATATAGCAATAAATGAAACCTGGCTCCGCCCGGGGGAGGAGTGGCGTGCGCCGACTGTGCCGGGCTATCGACTGCGTCATGAGCCGAGACCGACAAGCGTCCGCGCAACAAGGGGAGGAGGAGTGGGGTTCTACTTGCGCCGTGGTATCACTGCGCGTACGCTGGCACCACTCGCCGATCCTACCTATGACTCGGTCGAGCAAATGTGGCTAAGCCTCACGCTAAGTGGGAAAAAAGTTATAATTGGCACCGCGTACCGTCCTCCCCGTTTCGATCTTAACCTCTTCCTGGATGCTGTGACCGATGCGGTGGCAGCGATGGGTAACACTGACCACTGCATTTTGCTGGGAGATTTCAATGCTGACTTGTTAGACCCGACCAATAGTAAAGCTAAGAGAGTTGCCGAATTTATTACTAGTTTGGGCTTGTCACAGCTAGTCACCTCGGCAACTCACTTCAGGGACACAAGCGCTACTTTACTAGATTTGGTCTGCACAGATCTCCGGGCTAGGCATTTAACGGTGGAACCTTTTAAGTCAATAAATGGTCACTCGGTTATTGTATGCGATTTCCGGATTAGGCGTGATAAACTGAAACCATACCAGGTTCAATATAGGCCGTTGAAACATGTATGCAGGGAAAGCCTTAATAACGATCTATCTAAGATAGACTGGGATGGCATTTCACAGTTGAGTACGGTGAATGAAATGGTCGAGGCACTGCGCACTTGTATTGTTGCGTTATTTGATGTACATGCACCGCTTAGGAGTTGTATCATTAGAGAGCATACACCTCCGTGGATAACGGATACAATTAGGCTCATGATGCAAATTCGGGACAGGGCATTGGCTAGGTATCGTAGTGAAAAATCAGAATCAAAAAGGGAATACTATCTACAGATGAAGGCACTTGTAATTATCTCATTGCACAATGAAAAGGTCGCCTATTTCAAGCATAATATTAATAATAAAATAAAAAACCCTCATCTGTTATGGAAAAACCTAAAAACTACTTTATTACCCAATAATAGTCATCGAGATCTTCCTTCCCACCTCTCTGACCCAAATCAAATAAATTTACATTTCTTAAATGTGCCTGGCAGCACCAGAATTGATTTTCCAACCATATTGTTTTACGAATGTAACCGATTCAACAAGACCTGTTTTTCTATTTCTTCTGTAAATCAAGAAGACGTTTTGAAGTGTTTATTAGGCTTGAAGTCAAATGCTGAAGGTAATGATAGGATTAGTTTGAATATGGTGCTGCTGACCTTACCTTACACGCTACAAATAATAACTGACATTATCAATAAATCTCTTCAGACATCTGTATTCCCTGACTCATGGAAAATAGCTACGGTGAGGCCATTACCAAAGAATTCGAACCCAGTAGTTATGAAGGACCTCCGGCCAATAAGTATTTTGCCATGTCTGTCGAAGGTGTTGGAAAAGATCATCTGTAATCAACTAACTGCTTATCTTGAAGATAATGCAATATTGCCTGAACTACAATCTGGCTTTAGGAAGCAACGTAGCACCAGTACAGCATTACTGGACGTAACTGATAATATATTGCACGCACAAGATCAAGGTATGTGCACGCTGCTGGTGCTGCTAGACTATTCCCGCGCTTTTGATAGCAAAAGTATTTCGCTTCTTATTTCGAAGCTAAATTATTATGGATTTGACACCAACACCATTAGGTGGTTTCATAGCTATTTAGAAAACCGTCAGCAACGCGTGGAACTGCGGATGACTAATGGTATCCTCCTTCACTCAGAACTCACCCCTGTCCGCAGAGGAGTGCCCCAGGGATCAATTCTTGGGCCAATTCTGTTTTTACTATACTGCGCAGATATAATAAATAATATACAAATGTGCCGTTACCATATTTATGCTGATGACGTACAAATCTACATTTCTTTTAAGCCGGGTGACCAGGCAGAAGCAGTTAGGGCTTTAAATGAGGACCTCCAGAGGGTTGTTACGTGGACCGATAACAACTCGTTAGAGCTCAACCCCACGAAAACAAAATATTTGATATTGGGTACAAAAAATCAAATCAAATGCATTCCTGCGCTTAACGTAACACTCATGGGCAAAGCAATTGAAAGAGTTTACGAAGCGCGAAACCTAGGTGTAATAATGGACCCAAATCTGGGTTATGTGAAGCATATTACTGAATCGGTTCGCAATTGCTTTTATCGACTAAAGGTGCTGATGATGGCGTAGTGATATATGTAAAAAGCAACATGCAATGTCAAATTGAATGCCCTACATTTAATGAAGGTTCGGTCTTAGTGTGCAAATTTAAAAGCGATCTTGCTGTTGTGGCAATTTACCGTTCACCATCTTTTTCTAGCACAGATGTGTTTACAAATTGTTTGTATGAAGTTTTATGTAATTTATCATCATTTAAAACTGTGTCTATTCTTGGCGATATTAATATTGACATCTTACCGGGGATAGACTCTCCAGCTGCTGATCAATACCTGCAGATGCTGGCGGAACAGGGCTACCTCTCTAAGCATTTTTTTGCTACTCACGACAAAACTTGCTATGACCATGTTATTTTAAAATCCAAGCTTAGCACTAAAACGTTAGTAGTTACATCAACAATAACAGACCATTATTCAACCATTCTGTGCATTGATTACCCTAAATGTAACATGAATTCTTCGTCATACACAAAGCGGACATTGAAGCGGCACTAAGTGAACTTGAACAATTAGATTTTAGTGAACTAACGAACATGACTGACCCAAACACT
Source organism: Eilema depressum (assembly GCA_914767945.1). Classification (NCBI taxonomy): domain Eukaryota; kingdom Metazoa; phylum Arthropoda; class Insecta; order Lepidoptera; family Erebidae; genus Eilema; species Eilema depressum. The sequence continues at coordinate 13,862,947 of OU612031.1, forward strand.
TACACCGACGTACTGATCTCTAGGATAAGAAAGACCATAAAAAATTGTACCAAAACAAAACTAGCATCTAAAAAAAAATACGCCATTAAACCATGGATAACCCCAGGTCTCTTAAAGTGTATAAGAAACCGCGATAGATTGCATCTAAAAAGCAGAAGCGATCCAAATAATGTGACCTTAAAAATAACCTATACGCGATACCGGAATTTTTGCTGTAGATTATTAAATAAATTAAAGCGAGTGCACGAAGCTGGACAGTTTGCAAAGGCGGGAAAAGATCCAAAGGCTACTTGGAAGACTATAAAGATGGTTGCAAATATGTCTGTTAAATCCACCGGGTCCACCAGTTTGTTACTAGCTGCTGAGAATCCAAAAATCTCTGCCAACTTGATAAACACTTACTTTGCGACTGTCGGGCAAATGCTGGCTAGTGATATCACCAATAAAACTATCCCTATGGCTTTGCCACCTAACTTTTTTCCCCTTACCAGCTACTCAAACTCGATTGCCATTCTAGAAACAGACAACAGGGAGATAGAGAACTTGATCCTTTCACTCAAAAACGACTGCGCCTCGGGGTGGGACAATATCTCAGTATCCTTTGTAAAAAATGTAAGACATATTCTGGTGCCCCTTCTAACTCAACTATGTAACCTCTGCATTAGTGCAGGGGTATTTCCAAGAGCCCTTAAACAAGCAATTGTGCACCCCATCTATAAAGGTGCAGGGGATAAAGCCAAAGCTGAAAACTACCGACCTATATCTGTACTGAATATCTTCTCTAAAATTTTGGAAAAAGTTTTGAATAAAAGGTTATTAGATTTCCTTGAAAAAGAAAACATACTTTCAAATAATCAGTATGGTTTTCGAAAAAATAGATCCACGGAAGACGCTGTTCTCCACTTGACTGAAACCGTCTCGAAAGCACTAGATAAAAAACTAAAATGTGTTGGTATATTCCTTGACCTGAAAAAAGCATTTGACACGGTTTCGATTCCTGTTCTCTTAAATAAACTAGAGAACATTGGAATTAGAGGATTGGCACTCAAACTTTTCCATGATTACTTGAGTGACCGGACACAGTGTATAAGAGTCGATGATGTCACTAGCGAGTATGCTCAACTATCCTTTGGTGTTCCGCAGGGAAGCGTTCTGGGACCTACACTCTTCCTGATTTACATAAATCAGCTATGCCAGCTTTGCTTTGCCGGGTGCTCAGTAATTACTTACGCAGACGATACAGCCCTCATAGTAGAAGGAGCGACGTGGCAAGAAGTGCAATCTAAGGCTGCAGAGATTATGGAACTAGTAACTATCTGGCTTTCAAACAATCTACTCACCCTAAATATAGCAAAGACAGTGTACGTAACATTCGCGACAATCTCTAGCTGCTTACCTCCACCAGACTCGATCTGCGTCAGGGCCCATACTAACTTGACTGACTGTGCAGGACTAAAATTAGCAAGATCTTCCTTGATTAAATACTTAGGGGTATATATAGACGAAACGCTCTCGTGGAAACAACAGATAGAAACTTTAAAAGCTCGCACTCGCAAGCTAATATACATTTTCAAATTGTTACGGAACTCAGCGAATGCCACCATCTTAAAAACTGTGTACTTTACCCTTGCACAGTCATTACTAACATATTGTATACTGGCGTGGGGAGGAGCACACAAAACGACTCTGCTACCACTGGAAAGAGCGCAAAGGGCTGTAATTAAGGTGATAAATAGGAAGCCCTTTAGATACCCGACCGACCAACTATATCGTAATTATAAAGTTCTGACAGTTCGTCAACTTTTTATGCTTAAAGCAATTCACCATACTCACACAAGTCTTGAGTATGATCCTATCGCCTACACCTTAGCCCGTAGAAAGCATGCGATATGCGAGCCGGTTGCGCATAGAACTTCGTTCGCGGCTCGCCAGTGTTACGTTGTGGGTCCAAGACTTTACAATAGAGCAAATAGAAGCATAAGCCTGTACACTAAATCTAGATATGAATGCAAAAAAATACTTACAGATTGGTTGCAGCATCTGAATTACGACGAAACAGAGCATTTGCTCGAGGTTCTAAGTTAACTGTACCTAGTACCTAGTCTATAGTTAATCCATAGTGTAGTTTGTTTTTGTTTATATATAATAAATCATAATATATTGTACCTTTTCTACTCGTGTTTACTGGTTGCGTGGGTTTCCTGGTGACCTATAAATACAGATACAAACTGTTGTATCTAGTTTAGGCACCAGTCTCACAATTACAGTTTTTTGTATAGCCCCTAAGATACACTAAGAAATAAGTTTTATTATTGCTATTATTTATTTGTATTTTTAATTGTTTGAGAGAATAAAAATATTTTTATTTTTATTTTTATTTATTTATGCTGTACAGAATGAGACCCTATTTATCAGAGGATTTGCGTGTACGTCTGGTAGAGTCTCTGATCTTGTCCAGGCTTAATTACGCTGACGCGGTGTATGGTCCATGCCTATCGTCCCAGACAGAGCGCCTCATCCAAAGAGTGCAAAATGCATGTGCCCGCTTCTGTTTTGCGATTCCTGCTAGAAGCCACGTCACTCCGTTCCTCAGTCAGCATTGGGCAATCAAGATGAAGGCAAGACGCAAATTGCATCTTGCTTGCCTAATGTTTGGTGTTATGAAAACTCAGCAACCAGGTTATTTGTACAAAAAGTTCATATATATGTCAAGCGGACGGGACTGCGTCAGGAGTCAGTACACGACTGCACGCCTCAGTTATCCATCCCGGCCCACAACACGGCTGCATTCAGAGGCGGCTTCAGATACGCTGGGTGTAAGATTTGGAACAATATACCTCCACCTTTGAGGGATCTAAAGACAGTTCACACCTTTAGGCTGAGATTGAGGGAACACCTGATCGAGGCACAGCGGAAGTTTGGGATGATCAATTTGAATATGTCTCCTATGTAGTGTTCTCGCGGTCTTATTGGCTTATTGGCTTGGCAAAATATAGTGTGCATGCGGTGTGATAGTATCCTGTCCTGGCTGTGGAGGAGTGCTGTGCTGTACTGTGTGGGTGTTCCCTTTATTTGTATTATGTGCTTGTATGGTCCTCGTGCAGTATAGTGTCCTAGCTGTGGACGTGTGTACTGTACTGTACTGAGTTCTCGTGGCATAACACCTTTATTCGTGTTTTGTGCTTGCTGTGTGGGTGGCGTTTTTTTTTCTTATTCATGAGTTGTTTTTACTTATTTGTTTTGTTAAATATCTGATTATTGGATTGGCATCTATGGGTCACAAAGGATCTGGTTGAAAACCAGCGTCAGGCACCTGTCTGACATATGCTGAACCAGGCCCTTTTCAGCATGCCTGCGAGATGTATGCCGGATAGCAATTAAGTTTATATTTTTTGTTATTGTTTTTGTGTAATCCCTGTCATTTGCTTTTTGCTGTTATTGTGTATCTCGTAGGTATATGAATAAATGGTTTCTTTCTTCTTTCTTTCTTTTTTCTGTTTATGGCATTCGTTTTTAGGTCTAAAACTAAGATAAGATAAGATAATTCTTTATTGTACACAAACAAACTATAGTACTCCTAACACAAGCAATTTAGCTTAGCTGGAGGGGTTAACGGGAATATTAGTAATTTCGGTTGCTAATATTATAAAAAATAAAAAAGTAAAAAAAAAAATACCGTCTTTAGAGCCCTAAAAAGTCCAATAACAACAGTCTAGCTGTAATGCTTTGATATCGCCTTATGTCACCATTGGGTTGTGAAGGCCAGATGGCAGTCGCTTCACGGAAAATATCGAGGACTGGTAAAGCGGACCGACTCCGAGGTAAAAGCTTCGCATGCGACGGGGAATTAACGCTAAAATGAAGAAGCAGTAAACAGGTATACTTCGTTAATGGTACGATACTTCTTCCTCCAAGCGTTAATTCCCAGTCGCACCCGAAGCTTTCAGCTCGGAGTCTGGGGTCCGCTTTACCAGTCTTAACTACGGATTTGGCTAGACCTCGATATTTTCTGGTACGATACTTACCATAAAAAATTCCCTCCTACAGTCCCAGGTCCTTGAAGCGGGGCATAAAAAGCATCTGCGGCCTTACTATAAACCTTAAAACAGGTCAATTATTGAACTGCTGTCATTCTACTAACTGCAAATGTCACTTTGTATTGTCATATAAATATATAGGATTACAAAGGGATAACAAAGTGACATTTGCAGTTGGTAGAATGATAGCAGTTCAATTATTGACCTGTTTTATGAGTTCACTAGCTTTTGCCCGCGGCTCCGCCCGCGTGGATGTCGGTTATCGCGACCAAAGATAGCCTATGTCCTTTCTCGAGGTTTAATCTACCCCTATACCAAATTTCATCAAAATTGGTACAGTACGATTTAAATCAGTTGAACATTCGTTTAACCTCGGTAATTGTCGTGAATCCCTCGTCTCTTACATAGAGTTATCAATTTACAGATATGACCTTTAATTATATTACCCGTTGTCATAATGAATACAATACAAGCACGATATGAGCAACAAAACCTCCTTTGCAGCTCTAAACTAACACAAAAATATTTAAATATAAGAAAAATAATTGATTTATTTGACGTATATGATACATTTATGATTATGAACGCTAATTTCATTCGTGAACATATATTCAATTCTATCAAATTTTATCAAAATTAACTTACAGTAGTTATGTATCATGGCTTCAACAAATTTAAAGCGTGGTAAAATAATTGTTGCTCAGTCTCGTGAAATTGTAAATAATGTATGTACTTAACTATTTTAATAAAGAATATAATTTATGTAAAAAAGAAGAAATATTCTTTCTACTTTTTTAATTGATAAATTATCAACAAAAATCGGTAGAAGTCGGTTTCTTAAATTTTTAATTTGGTGATTATTATCAATTATTACTAATCCGATGTAATATCGTACTGTTACTTATGTACGTCAAACAGTAAAATATTGACTTGTATCTGTTACGGCTAAAGGTAGGTGTGAACATAAACTTAAGATTAGCCGGCTGAACTTAGGTTTATCTTCGAGAAGCAGCTAAAGTTCGATAACATGTTAGTTTGCGTCGGGATATTCCATGTTTAGCCGATTAATGTGCACATTAACCGAAACGAAACGGCTAAAAATGTATTCGTTCTACCCATCAGTTCAAATGATTGATTAGGCAACGCCTGCTGCCGGTCTATATTTAATTGCGTATGGCTTTGCGAGACTTCAATTTCTTGATGGTCATAAAAAAAATGAGCGGAGTGGACACTTTGATGTTTGCACTATTGGCGGCATAGAAAAGCTGAAATGAGAGTGATTATTCCTTTCCCATTTCTTCCTACATTTTTAGCCAAGGGCCTGCGGTTAGACTTAAGTTTAGCCGTCTAAAGATAGAAGAAACTAACATTAACACCTCGTCGAAGATAAATCTAAGTTTAGCCGGCTAATCTTAAGTTTATGTTCACACCTACCTTTAGCCGTAACATATCTATGTATATTTTTATTAGCTATACTACTTGTATACAAGTATAGCTATACTTATCTTCTTCCTCCTAGCGTTAATTCCCAGTCGCATCCGAAGCTTTCAGCTCGGAGTCTGGGGTCCGCTTTTACCAGTCATAGCTACAGATTTGGCTAGACCTCGATATTTTCCGTGAAGCGATTGCCATCTGACCTCCACGACCCAATGTTAACATTAGGCGATATCGAAGCTTTGCAGCTAGACCGTTGTTTTTGGACTTTTTAGGGCACCAACTACCCGTAACGACTGCCATAGATGTTCTTATGGCAACCGGGAGCGACGGCTTAACGTGCTCTCCGAGGCACGACCAGACCAATGCAAATACCCATTTAGTATGCATACTTATATACATTAAATAAAAAATATCGCGTACATTACCGCGATTTCTTATATCTTCAAATTCATTAATTATTGAAGCTTCAATTCAATTCAATTCAATTTTTTGGTGTGGCAAGCTATACCGAAGTTGTCGGCAAATTTGGCCATGTACAGACGTGCGAAGGAGTATAGTCACTTAAAAGGCCGCAGTCAGTATACATTTTGAATTGAAACTTCAATAAATAATGAATTTTCAAATTCAGGTCGCTTCTCTATAATTTTCTTAGGTCTGTGGTTAGTAATGTCATCTTGGCAGATGGTATACATTGCGTTTAGGATACTTCAAATTGAATGCTACATAAAAGAAATCGCGGTAATGTATGTCGTGTCATTTCCGTCTCCGAATTTAGGCGATTATACCCGAAAAAAGCCGAATGTTCAACTGATTTTAATTGTACTGTACAGTGGTTTGAGCGTGACAGACAGACAGACAGACAGACAGACAGACAGACAGACAGACAGACAGACAGACAGACAGACAGACAGACAGACAGACAGACAGACAGACAGACAGACAGACAGACAGACAGACAGACAGACAGACAGACAGACAGACAGACAGACAGACAGACAGACAGACAGACAGACAGACAGACAGACAGACAGACAGACAGACAGACAGACAGACAGACAGACAGACAGACAGACAGACAGACAGACAGACAGACAGACAGACAGACAGACAGACAGACAGACAGACAGACAGACAGACAGACAGACAGACAGACAGACAGACAGACAGACAGACAGACAGACAGACAGACAGACAGACAGACAGACAGACAGACAGACAGACAGACAGACAGACAGACAGACAGACAGACAGACAGACAGACAGACAGACAGACAGACAGACAGACAGACAGACAGACAGACAGACAGACAGACAGACAGACAGACAGACAGACAGACAGACAGACAGACAGACAGACAGACAGACAGACAGACAGACAGACAGACAGACAGACAGACAGACAGACAGACAGACAGACAGACAGACAGACAGACAGACAGACAGACAGACAGACAGACAGACAGACAGACAGACAGACAGACAGACAGACAGACAGACAGACAGACAGACAGACAGACAGACAGACAGACAGACAGACAGACAGACAGACAGACAGACAGACAGACAGACAGACAGACAGACAGACAGACAGACAGACAGACAGACAGACAGACAGACAGACAGACAGACAGACAGACAGACAGACAGACAGACAGACAGACAGACAGACAGACAGACAGACAGACAGACAGACAGACAGACAGACAGACAGACAGACAGACAGACAGACAGACAGACAGACAGACAGACAGACAGACAGACAGACAGACAGACAGACAGACAGACAGACAGACAGACAGACAGACAGACAGACAGACAGACAGACAGACAGACAGACAGACAGACAGACAGACAGACAGACAGACAGACAGACAGACAGACAGACAGACAGACAGACAGACAGACAGACAGACAGACAGACAGACAGACAGACAGACAGACAGACAGACAGACAGACAGACAGACAGACAGACAGACAGACAGACAGACAGACAGACAGACAGACAGACAGACAGACAGACAGACAGACAGACAGACAGACAGACAGACAGACAGACAGACAGACAGACAGACAGACAGACAGACAGACAGACAGACAGACAGACAGACAGACAGACAGACAGACAGACAGACAGACAGACAGACAGACAGACAGACAGACAGACAGACAGACAGACAGACAGACAGACAGACAGACAGACAGACAGACAGACAGACAGACAGACAGACAGACAGACAGACAGACAGACAGACAGACAGACAGACAGACAGACAGACAGACAGACAGACAGACAGACAGACAGACAGACAGACAGACAGACAGACAGACAGACAGACAGACAGACAGACAGACAGACAGACAGACAGACAGACAGACAGACAGACAGACAGACAGACAGACAGACAGACAGACAGACAGACAGACAGACAGACAGACAGACAGACAGACAGACAGACAGACAGACAGACAGACAGACAGACAGACAGACAGACAGACAGACAGACAGACAGACAGACAGACAGACAGACAGACAGACAGACAGACAGACAGACAGACAGACAGACAGACAGACAGACAGACAGACAGACAGACAGAGTTACTTTCACATTTATAATATTAGTAGGGAAACTAGTAGGGATGGTATGGGCCCTGATGAGGCCTTCTTAGATCTTAAATATTAAACTTTATTATTCATTCCTAAATCATATTTAGAAATAATCATTCATTTTATTGTCGTTTTATCTCACATAATCCATAAATATTATCATTTATCATAATATAATGAGCTTATCATTTTTCCGTCCTCTTTTGGTTAATAGGTACACATTAGGATGACAGGATAGAATTAATAGATATCGACAAATATTGGGTTAGTAGGGATACATCTCTAGCATAGTAACCGTCGACACATTTCATTCATGAAAATAGAAGTATGTAAGAAACTAAAATGGCGATTTGGCGTCAAACTTGATTCGATTTTATGAATGAAATTCGTAGCAACTTCATCTCTTCTTCTTTCTATACTCTAAGGATACTGTTCAGCTAATGTACTTTGTTTTTCTGTTGTACTTTTGAAAGTTTACGCAAATGGGAACTAGATGGCGTTGATTAGAAAATCTGAATCGCGTTAGGGTTTCGTCGCATGGTCGCGTATATATAGAGGAACGAAATGTTTGTACGGTGTGAACTGTGAACTGTGAATTATTGTCAAGCAAATAAATGCAAAAGTGAATAGCGAGTGAGTTTATTTCTTCGACCCTCCTACGGACCTCGAATCTAATTCAGATACACCGAGCAACGAAATGACACTTGTCTAGGGACTTAATCTGCTTAATGTTGTAGGTATGAACTCCTCTGGGGCTCCGTGGCGTAGCGGTAGTGAACGCGGCCGCTACGCAGGAGGCGCGGTTTCGATCCCCGCTCAGTGCAAATATTTGTGTTTATGAAATATGGGTATTTACATTGGTCTGGTCGTGCCTCGGAGAGCACGTTAAGCCGTCGGTTCCGGTTGCCATAATAATATCTATGACAGTCGTTACGGGTAGTTGAGCTCTTAAAAGTTCAAAAACAACGGTCTAGCTGCAATGTTTCGATATCGCCTAATGTTACCATTGGGTTGTGGAGGTTGGATGACAATCGCTTCACGTAAAATATTGAGGCCTTGCCAAATCCGTAGTTATGACTGGTAAAGCGGACTCCAGACTCCGAGCTGAAAAGCTTCGGATGCGACTGGGAATTAACGCTAGGCTGGAGAAGGATGAAGAAGTACTCCTCTGGGGTACGGAAGGGTCTCAAATTCTTAAGAATGGTCACCCATCCTAAAATCTACTTAGCCAGTGTTATTTAACCTTGCAAGTGTTAACCTACTCGGTTTTAATTAAATAAATAATTCGGTATCCAACTTATATTGTAATATTAATATTATTTACTGAAACTATTAATTTTTACTAAAGCTCTATAAGCACTTATTCGATTTTTTGGATAGAGCAAGTCAAGGCATATATCAGAGTCTATTTAGTTAGACCATACAGTGTTTTTTTTAAATTAATAATGAAAGTAATACGCACATTATTGTTCTAAGGGTAATTATTATAGCAGAGATCGAATTTCATTGATCGATCGATTTGTTACGATCTTGAGATCGATTTGGCTAGCTTTTAATAATAAATAATCTCCAAATTAAAAATTTTTAAAAGCGACTTCAACCGATTTAGGTTGATATTTCATAAACTGCTTGACCGATTTTGATAAAATTTATATGGGACCACCTGGGAAGCATAACCTATCAAACAACAAAATAAATTTGCAAATTGTCTTTGAGTAATCGATTAACATACATAAAAAAAAATATTCCGACGAATTGAGAACCTCCTCCTTTTTGAAGTCGCTTAAAAATAGATAAAATATCAGTCTCCGAGTGAATACGCCAAGTTTGCAGAGCATCTTTTCATTGAAATAGCATTAAATCACAATAAGCTTCTCTTAGGTGTCTATTATAGTCCTTCCAGTCAAATCGATTATTTTTCTTCTTTCGAAACTAAATTAGAATATTTCAATTCTATCTATGATCACATGGTAATTCTCGGAGACTTCAACACTTGCCTACTAAAGAATGACTCGCGTAGCCGTAGACTCCAGTCACTTGTCTCCTCTGTTAATATGCAAATCCTTCCACTTAATGCCTCTCATAGGGCGCCGAACTGCACCCCTTCACTTTTGGACCTAATTCTTGTCTCCGATTCTCATAAAGTAGCTACACATGGGCAGCTTCCTGCTTCTTTTTCCTATCATGATCTTATCTATCTTTCTTACAAAATTCGTCCTCCTAAGCGTAAGAGTAAAGGAGACGGGGACTTCTGGGCCAAAATTGTAATGAGTTGAGATATGACTTAAAAAAAGCGGTATTTTTTTCTATTTCAAAATATTAAAAAACCAGCTCTATTGAAAATCTTGAAGACGAGAAATCTTAAAACTAAATTTATTTCACTAGCAAAATAAAATATCGATTACTAAAAATTATTTAAACAATATTGCGTATTATAACACTTGCATCACAATTTGATATTAAATCAATCAGAGTGAACAAAACTTAATCATAATAATAATAATAACCATTTAAAATACCAAATAATAGAGTAATAAAAATACATTCTGAATCGATTTCCGTTAATCGATTAATTATTTCTTGTGTTTATCAACTGTATTTTTAAGCTGTGGCAGCTGACAGCTCCATTTTCTGTCAATCAGGCCCACGAATGTATGGAAGAGTATCCATCTCCTTTCTATATCTTCGTAGTTTTAATAACATGGATCTGGAGCGCTTGAGGGCCGATGCTAGCAGTGTTGACTGGTCCTCGGTGTACGACACTAACGACATGGATACTATAGTTTATTTACCAGGATGATACTATAATAGACATATTCGATAAACATGCTCCTCTCAGAAAGGTGAGGGTCAAACATTTGCCTGCGCCGTGGCTTACTACAGAAATAAAAATGAATATGTCAAGGCGGGACAAGGCAAAACGTATATACAACAAAACACCTACAAATGATAACTGGGAACAATACAAAAGGTTACGTGGGTGATTCTTTGTAAACCAGATTAGACATGTTTTTTACTGAAGAACACATCAATTTATTCTCCAATTATCACAAAAATTTCAGGTTACATAGTAAATAAAAATGTCTATCGACGCATATATTAATTAATTGGGACTATTTAATAGAAGCAATAATTTAACTAACAGAAAACAGTAAAAACTAATTAATCTGGTGTGTCCCCATGCCACTTTTTGTTGAATTATTAGATTTTTTGCGATCTTAAGAAGCAATTATATTAAAATAAGAATGTTGCATCGATATTTGAATACATGTTTCTTGATATGTTATAACTGAAATTCAAAATGATTGAATATATTCGTAATTACATTACTTTAAAAAATGTCCCCGACGAAAATAATAATTCAACTGGCGCATCTTGTTCAAGCATAATTTCAATGTAAACACAGAATATTTGTTATATGAATACCAACTCGTGATTGTTTGCGTCAGTCAGTAGCAAGCTATCGAACACTTGCACGTTCAAGGGTTATATTTTGTTAAAAAATACGATTGAAAGTTGTTATTTGGGAGTTTGTCACGTATGTCGCATAATTAATCTGTATTCTTTCATGGATTGCGGGTTTTTAGTTATGTTTTGAAACTAAACCAAGGTCTGTCATAATGTTGTCTATTCATGTTAATTACACCTTTTATTCGATCTGTTCACAAATAAAGGTGCAGGGTTCGATTAACTATAAATTTCTAATTTGTCTGGCTCCCATTAGTCTGGTTTTATCTGGTTTTTATACCCAGATGAATTTGACTGAACCAGATAAATTAGGATTAATTAAAAATAACAACAATTTCATCATATGACCAGTTTTTTTTTACGTTTTTATGAGCTTTAATTTAAAGAATTTTTAGGTGCAAGGGGGTCCACCAAGATCTTGGGCCCCAAGCCAACCTTAAGTGTAAGCCGGTGCACCTGCTGAAGAACCGACGAGGCTCTGGCGCTGGCTTTCCCTTCGGGGTTGGAGGTTGGCAATTGAACCCGGAAAGGCCAAAAAATGCCAAATCACAACATAAATGGCTATAAGAATAAGGGAATACGATGAGGGTAGGGCACCGCCGCAAAACGGTGCGCATGAGGGCCGCCCGCCTTGTGTCGCAAGTCGGCTAGGGCTACCGTGCCTGAGCCGGGAACGGCTAAAGATGTTAGGCCAACATTGTAGTTCCCAAAAACTCTGCTTCGCAACATGGAACATTGGCACGTTGACCGGTCGCACGAGGGAGTTGGCTGACGTACTCTGCAGGCAGAGAGTGGCCGTGGCATTCCTGCAGGAGACTCGTTGGGGTGGCAGTAGCTCCATGCACATTGGGGACGGCTACCAGCTGATGTACACAGGTGCACCTGATTCGTGGTGCTCTCCCGGACGTTGCGACTTATGGTCGTGAGAGTGCTTATCAATCGAATTGTAACCCACCTGATAAGTGCCTACGCGCCACAGGCTAGGTGTAGTGCAGCCGAAAAGATCTCATTCTGGGACCAACTCGGGGAAGTGCGTCGTGACAGCCCACTGTCGCAGGGTGTCCTGGGTGGTGACCTGAACGGTCATGTGGGTGATGGGTGTGAGGAGTTTGAGCGTGTTCACGGTGGCTTTGGATACGGTAGTCGCAAGTTGCAACCCAGAGAGTGAGCACATCTTCAGAACATGGGCGACTGCCGTTCATGCCATCGTGAACACGTACTTCAAAAAGAAATCCAAACATCTTAACACCTACAAGAGCGGGGGGGCGCTCTACCCAGGTCGATTTCCTACTCACTAGGAGGCACAGCATCAGCTAGGTGGCCAACTGCAAGGTTATACCCGGGGCGAGTCTCACTAGCCAACACCGTCTCCTTGTCATGGACCTCCGCGTGAAACCCAAAGGCAAACGTGCTAAGCGTGCCCAACGCAGAATCAAGTGGTGGCCGCTTGATGAAGTCAAGTCCCAAAGTCTCGTCTCAGCCATCAGTGACAAGTGCGCTGATGCTGTAGACAGTGTAGACGAACCAGTACAGGTTTGCTGGGACAGGATTCAGGCAGCTATTCTTGAAGCGGGGAGGGCGGCACTCGGTATGTTTAAGGGTGGACGCAAGTGTGACAGGGACACTTGTTGGTGGAACGACACAGTCCAGAAAGATATCAGAGCAAGCGTTCAAATCTTCCGTAGACCGCGATGCGTACAAAGATGCAAATTCGCCCCCTGGAGAGCCGTAGCCAGGGCCAAACGAGACCACTTGCAACGGCTATATACCAAAGTTTATAGTTCAAAGTTAAAGTTCAAGTTCAAAGTTCAAAGTTCAAAGTTCAAAGTTCAAAGTTTAAAGTTCAAAGTTCAAAGTTCAAAGTTCAAAGTTCAAAGTTCAAAGTTTAAAGTTCAAAGTTCAATGTCCTTTATTTGTTGAATATGGTACAAAATGATGTTTACAAGTGGAATCGTCTGAGGGGCAAAAGTTGGCGCGGTCCAGGGCCAAAGCGACACAGGGTCTATCCAAGTGCCGCTGCATTCAAGACCCTGGGGGCAATCTGTTGTACGAGAAAGTCGCGGTGAAGGAGAGATGGCGCCCATCTACCACCAGCTGCTGAATAAGCAGCATAAAGAGGTGCAGCCACCAGACCTCCCTCCGAATCAAGGAATAGTGCCACCGATTAAGCCTGCAAAAGTCGAGACTGCCATTCGCCGCATGAAGAACCAGAAAGCTGTAGGACCCGACGAAGTCCCTATCGAGGCTTGGAAGGCAATGGGTGCCCATGGTGTGAGCATTCTAGCAAATCTCTAAAACCGCGTACCCGGTTAGATCCTGAGCCAGTGGAGGCTGAACATCATCACACCAATCTTCAAAGGCAAGGAATCGGTGCAGGAGAGTGGCAGTTACCGCGGATAACCGACTCCCAGATCCGACAGGAAAGTATACCCTCGGGTTGTCAGTACGGGTTTCATCCCAGGCACGGAACCATGGACCCGGTGTTCGCCCTAAGGATTGTGGCGGGGAAACACAAGGCGAAGAACACGCCTCTGCACTGCCTATTCTTAGACATACAGAAGGCCTTCGACCGTGTTCCTCGCGCGGTGATCTGCTGGGCATTGCGGGCCAAGGGAGTCCCAGAAACTTACATTGACACCATCCGAGACTTGTACTACGATTCCGGTTCTGTGGTTTGGACTGCTGTTGGTGACTCGAAAGCCTTCCCCATCACCTTTGGGGTACACCAAGGATCCGTCCTTAGTCCATACCTGTTCAGCGTAGTATTAGACGTTTTGTCGGACAGCATCAGAAACTCGCATAAGCAGCCCCCGTGGTTGCTCATGTATGCTGATTATATTGCGCTGATGGACGTGGACAGGAGCAGATTGGTGCGATGCGTGAAAGGGTGGAAGGAAGTGCTTGAGAACGGCGGCGGTCTGAAGCTAAATGTAGCGAAGACAGAATACTTAGCGTTAAATTCCACAGATCCCACCCATTCGCATAGGCGATGACTTGGTCGAGCGCACGGACCAGGTTAAGTACCTGGGATCTGTACTTCATGTGACTGGTGAAATCAACTACGACATCAGGGCATCGATTGCTACAACGTGGGCCAAGTGGCGAGAAATGACTGGCGTCACGCGTGATCCCAAAATGCCAGTTAGGTTGAAGAGGCAGGTCTATAGGACGATCATTAGACCTGTTCTCTTACATGGTTGCGAGGCGTGGCCGCTGCTGGAGCGACACAAACAAGAACTACGTGTCACGGTGATGAAAATGCTGCGATGGATGTGTGGCGTCACGCGTAAAGATCGCGTGAGGAACTCTCGCATCCGCAACCTTCGCGTCCGTGTCATCGCGAATAAAATGCATGAGAGCCGCCTTCGCTGGTGCGGCCACGTCTTGCGGCAACCGCCAGGCTACGTGGGTAACAAATGCCTAGCAATGGCGCGGATGGTGCCTCCACCGGGTCCAGGTAAAAGGGGTAGGCCCAAGAAGTCCTGGCTTGACGCCATGGAGGGTGATATGCGTGCAAATGGTCTCACTGCCATTGACGCCTAAGATCGTGCGAAGTGGAGGAGGAAGAGCCGGAAGGCGGACCCTGAGCTCCGAGGTCATCTTGGCCACGGAAGCAATCAGGAAAATGCGTCTTTATGCAGATGGTGATGATGATTGCCACATATTTTATAATAAAGTTGATTGCAGTTAATATGTTATTCTCATTTATCTGCATGCTTCTAATTAATATGGTGCAAAAGTCCATTCATCTGCCTTGGTCATCATTAATCTGGTTGACCAATTTATCAGCACAGTCTATTTCCTAAACTACTGGGTACAAATCAGTGCCTTCGAAATATGATATAACATATAATGATCTGGTCACGATTTTATGTGAGTTAAAGTCTAAAAGTAAAAAAAAAATTGAGCCATATCAATGAGGCAAATACACTCGGTTTCAAAGAAACACCCACGTAATCGCTGCGGTCGTTTGTGTAGGGATACAAAAAGATGCCACATTCACAACTCAATAGAAAACCTCAACACATCACAAGTATGGCAATTTCTTCGGTCTCTTGGAATTGGTAAGGCCTCGCACGACAATAATTGTAATATAGACTTGGATGAGCTTAATACTCACTTCTCGAGGTCTCCAGTTACCATTCCCGATGATGTTAAAACTTCAACTTTGAATTATCTCTCTGAACTTCCCTTGCCTATAAATACTTCTTTCTCATTTCGCCCGGTTTCAGAGGCTGACATTGGAAAATGCTTACACTCCATTACAACAAAAGCTGTTGGCTATGATGGCCTTCAGCTTCAAATGCTTCATCCCATCCTAACCTTTACTACTCCTGTAATCACTCACATCATCAATTACTCTCTATACAGTAATACGTTTCCCTCTTCTTGGAAAAAAGCTTATGTAATACCTCTACCCAAAATACCCAATCCTTCTATGCAATCCCACTTCCGTCCAATATCCATCCTTCCTTTACTATCTAAAGTCCTCGAACACGTAGTTCATAATCAATTATCATCTTACCTTTCCTATAACAGCCTGCTTAGTCCATACCAATCTGGTTTCCGCCGTGGTCATAGCACAGTAACTGCTCTGGTCAAAATAACTGACGACATGCGACTGGCTATGGAGAATAAACGGCTAACAATTTTGGTTCTGTTAGATTTCAGCAGTGCTTTTAATTCCGTTGATTTTGATGTCCTTTTAGGAGTTTTAGCTTCTCTTAATGTTTCATCCTCTGTGACTGCTTGGTTTAAATCGTATCTTCAGGGGCGCTCGCAGTCTGTTCGCTGTGAAGAGGCTTCCTCTGAATGGTGCAATTTGTCTGCGGGCGTCCCACAAGGTGGCGTACTATCTCTTCTCCATATTTATAAATGCTAACACTAAGGTCATCTCTTCTCACTATCACCTCTATGCAGACGACCTGCAGCTATATCGACACTTCAAGGCCGAGGAACTGACTGAGGCTGTGTCAGCTATCAACAGTGATCTTGCTCACATTAGTCAATGGGCTAAATCTTTTGGACTTCTGGTTAACCCAACGAAATCACAAGCAGTCATTGGTGGTCCCTCAAACGTCTCCAGAAATTCTTACCATTTCAGACAAAAGTTACTCTTGCGCAATCTCTTCTGCTCCCACTTTTAGACTACGCTGATGTCTGTTATCTTGATGCAAAGGAGGAACATCT
Organism: Eilema depressum; assembly: GCA_914767945.1. Classification (NCBI taxonomy): domain Eukaryota; kingdom Metazoa; phylum Arthropoda; class Insecta; order Lepidoptera; family Erebidae; genus Eilema; species Eilema depressum. The sequence continues at coordinate 13,879,685 of OU612031.1, forward strand.
TAATAAACTAGAAAGACTACAAAATTTGGGTATCCGCTTCATCTTTGGTCTCCGGAAGTATGATCATGTTTCCGAATTGCGGGCAAGGTTGAGGTGGTTACCTATTCGTCAGCGTCGAGACTCCCATATTCTCTCTCTTCTCTACTCGATTCTCTTCAATCCTGAGTCGCCTGCATACTTACGAGAGCGCTTCGATTACCTCGTCCCTAGGGGTAAACCCTGTCGCACTTCCTCCTCTTTTCTTCTTCGAACTCCTCTTCACTGCTCCAGCTGTTACGATGGCTCATTTACTGTTCGCGCAGTAAGGTTGTGGAATTCGCTGCCTCACTCGGTACGCGATAGCACTTCTCTGAACGTTTTTAAGAACAAAGTGAAAGAACTGTTCCTCTCTCAAACTAGATGAATGTATGGTATTTATTTTTCATATTACAAATGTATTTATGTAGGTATATGTATGTATATATATATATATATATATATATATATATATATATATATATATATATATATATATATAGATACTAGCTGATGATGATGTGAGTGATATATATATATATACCACCTGCCCCGGCGAACTTCGCACCGCCATATTTTCGGCCCGCGTGGTATTCAAATCCCGTTCCCGCTGCACCCTTATCACTTAGGGGGATGAAAAATAGATGTTGGCCGATTCTCATAGATACCGGATAAGCACAAAAAATTTCATCAAAATCGGTCGAGCCGTTTCGGAGGAGTTCGATTACGCACCCCGTGACAGAAGAATTTTATATATTAGATTAAAGTTTATAATTCACAAAAAAAAATAAGGGTTGATCGTAGAGGGGTGAAAATTTAGGGTTGCATGTATTTTTGTATGATGTATCTTAAAAAAATAAAAACAAAAAATTTTGTCTGAAAAATAAAAAAAAAACATTAAGGGGTGGACCACCCTTAACATTTAGGGGGATGAAAAATAGATGTTGGCCGATTCTCATAGATACCGGATAAGCACAAAAAAATTCATCAAAATCGGTCAAGCCGTTTCGGAGGAGTTCGATTACGCACATTTGTGACACGAGAATTTTATATATTAGATATATTTATGTATATTATATATGTATTTATGTGATATGTCTACTGTATGTAATGTGTATGTACTTGTGTTCTATATATTAATCCTCTATAATTGTACACTTGTCTTTTACCCTTTTGTCGCGCTTTTTCCTCTATCCCCCAAAGGTTTGCTGGGAGAAAACTCAATACTGAGTTAAGCTCGCCTTTGTACATCAAAATGTATATGCTATGACTCTTTGTATAATTTTTAGTGTCCAATAAAGAATTAAATAAAATAAAAAATAAAATTTTCTCATTGATGGAACCACCTTGATTTTATTTTGATAAAACGCTATTAAAATTTCCGGGGGAATCGGTAAAAGGGGGAAACAGAACTAACCTGAAAATTTACCACCGCTAATAAAAACAAAAAACAGGTAGTACCTAACAGATAACCTGTAGGAACAACGACGCGGTTGTTGTTTTTAGAACCTGTAGGAAGCTTTGATATCTCCTTTCTTTTCCTCTATCCATTCCAATCATTATTTTGATCAAATAGGAGTTGTAAATAGTATGGGTCACTCTGTCATTCTAAAGAACCGGTTCCCGCGATCGCACCCCTTCACCTGAAATAATCCCACGGGCGAGATGATTCCCAAATCAATGCAAATGTCATACAAATTTATGTGAGAAATAATGACCGTTGCCCTTAAGATTGTCCATTTCACCTTTGACCGTTGATACACACGCATCATTGAGATGACCCGCGTGAAACTCTAAGAAAGTGAAAAATGTGACCATGTGCGAAAAAAATTAAAAAGTGAGAAGTGTGCAGTGAAGTTTAATCTACTTGTAAGTTCTATGTGAGTTAAAACTATAAAGAAATGCATGCATACTTGCATACTAATATTATAAATGTGAAAGTAACTCTGTCTGTCTGTCTATCTGTCTGTCTGTTCTGTCTGTCTATCTGTCTGTCTGTCTGTTATGCTTTCACGCCTAAACCACTGAACCGATTTCAATGAAATTTGGTATAGGGGTAGATTAGACCTTGAGAAAGGACATAGGCTATGTTTGGTCGCGATAACCGACATCCGCGCGGGTGGAGCCGCGGGCAAAAGCTAGTAATATATACACATACATGTTAAATATTGTATTTTTAACAACCAAGGCAGTTAATTGAACGGCTGAATAAGCTAATTGGCTGCGACATATATACCGCCTACCTTTTCTCTCTGGGGTAGGCAGAAACAACAGAACAAATCAATTTTTTAACCGACTTCAAAAAAAGAGGAGGTTATCAGTTCGTCGGAATATTTTTTATTTTTTATGTAAGCATGTTAATCGATTACTCAAAGACGCCTGGACCGATTTGCAAAGTAAAGGTCCCATGTAAATTTCATCAAAATCGGTCAAGCAGTTTATGAAATATCAACAAAAATCGATTGATGTCGGTTTTTAAAATTTTTAATTCGACTGGAATCCAGGATCTCTCGATCGTAAGGACGACTCCTTAACCGGGTACTTCCAGTTTGCCCCACCAAGCGTCCCCACTGGTGGGGGCAAAGTGGAATGTTAAAAAAATGTACCAACGGTAATTAAATAATTTCTTGATAGGCGTACCTAAATGCAAGTAAGCGATAATTTGCATCGAATACTGACGAATGCAATCGATACCAACACTATTGATCTCATAGTAGAATTGAATTATTTTTTATGCATTTATTATTTCATTTGATGCATTCAATTATTTGGGCGGTGTCATCAAAAATCAATGTTTAAAAATGATTGTAAAATCATTCATTGGTTCCGATATACAGGGTGATCAATCCAAATGGGTCAATGGGGAGAAGTCTGAAACTATGAGAGATAGCAAGATTTGTTCTTAGGAACCATGGCTTCGATTTTAGATTTAATAATAATGGCAACTTTTCCCCAAACTCTCATACATAACCGGGAATCGAACCTGGGTTGAAGTGTGTGTGAAAAAAATATTTTTTTTTTTCGTTGTTATTGTTGATGGTGCTAATCATAAGTCACCGTAAATAGCACATAACACAATAATAATAATGAAAGTCATCGAAAATTAACACAAAGTGGTTTTGAAAAGGCTCGTTTGATTTAAAACACAACATTCTTCCTAAGAAAACAAAATGTTATTACCTACTTTCAATGAATAGCAACAAAATGTGTAAGTTGTGTAGTGTAGGGATTAAAAATTGACATTATCCATATCCATACTAAAATTATAAATGCGAAAGTCTGTCTGTCTGTCTGTTACCCTTTCACGCCTAAACCACGAACCGATTTTAATGAAGTTGGTATAGGGGAGATTAGACCTTGAGAAAGGACATAGGCTATGTTAGATCGCGGTAACCCACATCCACGCGGGCGGAGCCGCAGCGAAATCTAGTATGGAATAGAGTCAAGTGTGTATGCATAACGACTACACTAGACAGCGAGCTATAATATAATAGGAAATCTTCGTGGTAGGACTGCTTAAAGACTCACGACCCGCTCTATAACAATTTATAAGGATCCTATAAAAATAAGGAAACGGTAACAAAATGCATCAACCTTAGATTATACATTACTATATAGAGCGCGCTTATCACTCAGGTCTTTGGCGACGAGTGTTAGCAGATACTTTGCGATGGTATAGCGCACTTATAGTAACGTATCATGCATTACCGAAAATATCAATAGATGCACTGATTAATGTAGTTTGTTTTTATGAAGTTTTTTGTTCGATTTGATATGCATGGATAAAATTAGAGCCAAAATACAAAAAATGGCGTCATTTTGCGGTATTTTTGCGTCATTTACAAATATACGATGTTGTATAAAATTTTGATTTAACATATCGAATTAAACATAATTTGCGAAGTCATTTTGACAGGTAATGTTCAGCTACTGATTGAGGTTGAGCCAGGAGCCTCGGGGTGCTGTTCATACCCGTGATAGCAGTTCATACTTGTAAGACGCGCTCTATAGCAATTTATACTCTAAGGCATCAACAGTTCTGTTATGACGTCCGTGACTGAGCAGGAGCAGAACCCGTGACGTTCGCTGTAGCTGGTCTGCGATGGGTTTGTGCAATTTGTGGAAAAACTGTTTTTTTTTCCTGTTTTCGCCTGCCTACCTCGGAGAGAAAAAAAGCATGAGTAATAATAATTTAAGTATTATGTACTATGTCCATGGCTCCTTCAAAAACCAAGTGGTTCGATGATTTCCTTTGCCGATGAAGCCGTCAAGCTGAGCTGAGGCACGTCATTGCAATAGTGTGGTGTCTGTAATAGTGACTCTCTTTATTATTATTATTATTCCAAATTACTTGTACCTGTCATGTGGTAACTATAAAATTACATTCTCAACTGGAAATAACGCTCAGTCGTTTAGTACCAATTTGAATTATAATTATTAAAATGGCGTCAAAAATTACTTCATTGTTAATCTTAATAAGGCATCTGATGGCTCCTTCAGTAAAAGTACCGTTATTTGCCATTGAATTTAAAATTAAGATTTTATTTTCCTTTTTTTAGTCTAACATACTCATTTCGTATGTAGGTTCGTAACGAGATTTTGGAAAACATCATCATTCTCTGAGACTTTTCCTAACTTACTTGGGGTGGGTTTCGAAGTCTATGATACGGTTGAACTTCGATATTTTCGAAGTGATTGTCATCTGACCTCCACAACCAGTTGGCCATATCGAAATTCTGTAATTAGACTAGTCGGACTTTTGAGGAGTATCAATGCAAATAGACATATTCATGCATACAAATATTTGTAGATAGGTACTGAGCGGAATCAAATCTGCGCCCCCTGCGTAGCAGTCGCGCTCGCTACTGCCACGCAACAGAGGTCTTTGACAGAAGACAGAAGTCTTTGAAAACAATACACACTGAAAATTTAAAATAATTATTTGGAATTTTGAAAAAAAAAAAGAACTAATATGGCCGCACGGTGATCGTCACGGGGCGGGCATTTTAAATGTTCCTAACACAAACGCAGTAGTCAGTGCGATGACGCGCCGGGGGTTGCCACCCTCACTATCATTGAACTACCCACACTAACATACCACCACCAGTATAACGCGGCCCGCGCCGCCCCCTCCTCATGTAGAAATTTTCATCTGAATTTGGGAAGTTCTACCGGTGTTGACGGCTCCGTGGAGTTGGGTGCATACTATCAAAAACTACAGCGGAACACTGACGCAGGGGGTCGGATGTGGTAGGCATAAAATTCGAAAATATACCTCTAGATAGGCATTTGTTACTCCTATGTGCCCACAAATGAGATGGTACGTGAAGTGGAATGAATGCATGATTTCGCTTTATTTGACTTTCGTCTATTCATCAGCTTTTCGTGCTTGGCTGATTCCAGCCATAGAAGAACTTTTGACATGTTCATGTATCTGATTTAGACTGATTCTTTATTATTTTATTAATTTAACTTTTAAGCACAAAATATGTATATAAAAATAATGATTGTACCTTTTTTTTACAATTTACTGTAATAATTAAGGCACCAATGGGTGACATTCACCCAATAGATAACACTTTCGAAAAACTTTTTATTTAATGAAAAATACGTACTTACGTACGTTAATACGTAAATTCTGAATCCGCAACAGTTGTTTCTTAAGATTTTTGTTAATTGATTTTTAATTTTAATAATAATTACTCGTATTATTACTAATTTTAGTTATTATGTTAGAACTATGTAAGTTGTTAACATACTTAGATTACTGCCTTGAAAATAAATATATTTTGGCTAGATTTTCTAGCAGTTTTATATGATTACTATCTATTGGTTCTTACGACAAATAATTTTATTTAAAGTAAATAATGTATTGTATGTTCGTTTTTAAAGATTTTATCTGCAAAAGTTAATGTCTAAATGTCCCTGTAAAAAGGATGTATCGACCATTCTTTAATAAATATCCCTCGCACCCTCGATGGGTGGCTCGAGTCAACTATAGTGCCCGGGAAACGGCAATAGGCTTACCCCCTATTACGTAGAATATTTTTACTAGAATATTTTTACTATTATTACGTAGAATATTACGTAAAATATAAATATAATGATTGGTGAAATGTGGGTGTTAATTCACCTCTGCCTAACCCTCCAGGGATAAAGGCGTGATTGTATGTATGTATGTAAGAAAGTAAAGTACACTGCTCATTTATTGGTAAGCTGTTACCATGACCTAAGAATGTTTGTTATACTAGAACTAGCCTTTCGCCCGCGGCTCCGCCCGCGTGGATCTCTTATCTTCGGTTCTACTCAACCGATTGCAATAAAACATACGTAAGATTTTAAGTCTGACCAATACCTTTCTAACAAAAAAAAACCGCATCAAAATCCGTTCAGTAGTTTTTGCGTCCATTGCGGACAAACATTTCCAATTTCCAATTATATAATAGTAAAGAAGATAAAGAAGAAAAAAGATAAAAGAAGATAGAGTATAGATTTGACGTTTGTTTCTGTCAGATCCTCAGACTAAAGGAATAACTTAGGCGGAAGGTATAGAACTAGCTACTGAAGCAGCGACTGAAGCCGGATAAAGTAATACTAAAGCAGTACCAGCCTTTCTTTCTTTCTTACCATTTCGCTCGCACTCGTGCGGATTCGTGCGTGCACGTGCACGCAAAGAGTGCGACCGAAATGGTACTACTTTAGTATTACTTTAGGCGGCTTAGTTCTGTACGTTCCGTCTACATTATTCTTATAGTCTGAGGTCAGATTATATGAAGAACTAGCCTTCCGCCCGCGGCTCCGCCCGCGTGCATCTCGGTTAACGCGACCTTTGCTCATATCTTCGGTTCTACTCAACCGATTGCGATCAAACAAACGTAAGATTTTACGTCTGAGTAAGCCCTTTCTAATAAAAAAAAACCGCATCAAAATCCGTCCAGTAGTTTTTGCGTCCATCGCGGACAAACAGACAAACAGACAAACAGACAGAAAAAAATATATTTTCGTGTTCAGTATCGTTAACATAACATAACCCAAGTATTTTTTTTTAAATATCTCCAACTAGCTTTTGCCCTCGGCTCCGCCCGCGTGGATGTCGGTTATCGCGACCAAACATAGCCTATGTCCTTTCTCAAGGTCTAACCTACCTCTATACCAAATTTCATCAAAATCGGTTCAGCGGTTTAGTCGTAAAAGTGAGACAGACAGACAGACAGACAGACAGACAGACAGACAGACAGACAGACAGAGTTACTTTCGCATTTATAATATTAGTAGGGATGTACAGACACGACTATTTTACAATTATATAATAGTATAGATTCTGCTACTTAAAATGAGAGAATTTTTGCGACCAAGCTATAGTTTTACAACCTTAAAATAATTATAATCCTTTATTTTATAACAAACTAGCTGTCCCGGCGAACTTCGTACTGCCATATTTTTCCCGTTCCCGCTGCACCTATTTTCTCACCGTTTAAATCTTCCCTGGACATCCACGAACATTTCAAGACCAAGATAAGATAAATCCGTTCAACCGTTCTCAAGTTTTAGCGAGACTAACGACAGCAATTGATTTTTACATATCTAATATATAAAAATTAATGCCACTTTTCGTTGTTAGCTTATAACTCAAGAACGGCTGAACCGATTTGGCTAATTTTAGTCTTGAAATGTTCGTGAATGTCCAGGGAAGGTTTAAAAGTGCAGCGGGAACGGAAAAAATATGGCGGTACGAAGTTCGCCGGGACAGCTAGTCTTCTAATATATAAAAATCAATGCCACTTTTCGTTGTTAGTTTATAACTCACGAACGGCTGAACCAATTTGGCTAATTTTAGTCTTGAAATATTCGTGGGTGTCCAGGGAAGGTTTAAACTATATAATTATGTAAGTAACTGTAATACTTACGAAAAAAAGTATATTTTAACTAACTAATCCACCCCGGCTTCGCCTGTAGCACATCATATGCGGGTATATAATATGGGGCATATAATATTATGGGGCATATAATATGGGGCATTTAATATAAAGGCTATCACCCTTCTAATACATAATTATAATATGCCCGCAATTTATTAATTTTCAAATAATGAATGAAAAATTAACTGATTTATTGACATTTTTGGTTACTGCTCCGCTCCCTTGAGTAGTAGCGTGATGATATTAACCTATACCATTACTCGATAAACGGGCTATTCAATACAAAAATAATTTTTAATTTGAATTAGTAGTTCTTGAGTTTTAGCGCTTTCAACCAAACAAACAAACCCTTCAGCTTTATAATACCTATTCAGTATAGATTATTACACTGGTAAGCTTCAAAATCTACAAAAAAAAGTCAACAACGTTACGTTACGTATTATGGTAACGTTAACGTTATCGTTCTTCCAAATTTTCTATAAAAAATGTTGTAAACGTAAACCGCGCCTTTCATTGCACAACTGGATACCTAATAGCGATTTTTGGAGCAGTTCTCAATATATCACGTCGGTTGCAGAATGTCACGATACGCACACATGCACAGCAGTCAGCACGCACACACGCTCACGGCATCATCGTCAAGCTATATACGAAGTAGGGTCAGGAGAAAAAAAAACGACAATAATGTTTATATTTTAATTGAAGCTTTTAAATTTCATACACGAGAAAATGTTAAATACAATAGGATTTAATGATACAGTGAGCTCATTTTGCTTAAATCAATCAATCAATTAGACTATTGCAGTCCACTGCTGGACATAGGCCTGCTTAAATAGTAATTAACAATTCATCATTCTTTGGGTACTTTGAGATAACTTACGAGTACACTTTAAACTATATGTCAACTAAAAAGGCCGAGATCTCGCGAGAACAGGATCTCGCGAGATGGAAATAGCATAGTCACCCCGCGACCATGGCTACTTGAAAGTAGCCGAAATGGGTTAAATATGAATAATCCATCCTTATATTATAAATGCGAAAGTAGCTTTGTCTGTCTGTCTGTCCGTTACGCATTCACGCTTAAACCACTGAACCGATTTTGATTAGAGCTTGGGAAAGGAGGGCAACATCTAGTACCAAATAAATCCGATATTTAGGCACTGTTACTAGCGGTAGATCATGAAATTGTAGTGTAAAAACATGATAAATATCCCGGTTAATGTTATATTAATAACTAGCTGACCCGGCGAACTTCGTACCGCCATATTTTGTGATCCCGTTCCCGCTGCATATCTCCAAATTTATCAGAGTTCCTCTACAATATTATGCATGTATTATACATATAAACCTTCCTCTTGAATCACTCTATCTATTAAAAAAAAACCGCTTCAAAATCCGTTGCGTAGTTTTGAAGATTTAAGCATACATAGGGACGGACAGATAGCGACAGCGACTTTGTTTTATAATATGTAGTGATAGTGATATTGCGGCCATACAAACGTCTTGTTGTGTTCCCGACGGTTATTAGGGTAGCCAGAGCTCACTGAAGAGTTTTTGTGCTGCCAGTGGGAAGACCAAAAGCTTGTCCTGTTTTGTCTTTTGTCTGCATTAACGGCACAGATACTCTCTGTTCTTGCAGGGCCGGAGTGTCTCCCTTAGTGTTGCACACGTCCATAGGCCACAGTAACCACTTTCCATCAAGTGGGCCGTATGCTTGAAGAATATAATAAAAACACAGAAAAAAAATTAATGATCATGTTGTGACCAAAAAAAATCAAAAGATTTTTTTTTCTCGGAATTTTTTTTTCTTACCGTACCCCCCTAGTGGGTATTTTCCGAAGTGTGAGCGGTCCGCGTTATTAGTTCGCGCGCTCGCTCAGGATAGGTTTTCACAATTTTGAGCCGAGCCGTTTCACACAATGCGCCGCGTCATTTTCTATGATTAATGGCGGCGCGACAGGCTATGCTATTGAGTATAGCTCTAAAGTTGATCAACGGATGTGACGTAAGGAAAATACCGATATCCTATACCGGTGTTATTTCACAATATTTGTATTGATGTAACACATAATACACACAAAATCACGCTTTTATCCCTGGAGGGTTAGACAGAGGTGGGTTAACTCCCACATTTCATCAATCATTGGGTCCCACGTAATAGGGAGCGAGCCTATTGACGTATTCTGGGCAATTTGTTGACTCGAGCCATGTATTTTAGGCTGAATCTGGGCTGTGTATGACTGTCTGAAGTTAAATCCCTTAGTCGCCTTGTACGACACCGCATGGGAAAAGATGGGGTGGCCCAAATTCTACTCTGCCGTGCACCACGCGGCTGTTCATAAATTGAAGTCTTACTTAAAGAACATACAGTCACGCCTGTAAATCCCCGAAGGGGTAAGCAGAGGTGTATTAATACCCACATTTTGTCAACTATGATTTTCAGTCCCACGTTAGGGGGCGAGCCTATTACCGTCTAGCGGGCACTTTGGCTGTATGTTTACTGTCGGCTGGAGAACGGCCCTATCCCTTAGTCGCTTTTTACGACACCCACAGGAAGAGATGGGGTGGCGCTATTCTACTCGGGAACTAACTGGGGCCCTAGACAAAGTGACATTCTATTGATGGAATGGCTCTGAAGCGAACCATTTTTAAGGTTTTAACAATGGGTTTCGGGACATTGCGGTGGTTATAGTAATAATGATAAGTTAAATAATGTATTTCGAGTTACAAAGACTCAAAGGAGACGATTTTTTATGTTTGAGCTTTCGGCCACCTACAAATTTTGGAGAACAATAATGAAACGAGTATTGATTTATTTGTAATTTTATCGGGATTACAATGGTACATTGCTTCTTAGCTAGTCTAACCGGAACATTGATATAAACCAAATCAAAACTGATACTAAAATCAATGTGAAACTGTCATGGCGCCAATCTCAGAAAATTATAATTTTATTATTTAGTATGACATAATAATAGACGTCATTAAAATCATGTCTTATGCAATGTATTGAATAAATAGAAGATGGATAGGGCAATAACCTTCTTTTTAACAAGTGGAAATCCACTCAAATCCGCCGGAGCCAGTGAGGGTGGTTATGTCGGACTCGAACCGACAAAACCCGCATGGCCGTGAATACATCAATATATGTGATTTCAAAGTACGGGCATGTGCCGTTTTTCACAGTCTATATGTTTTTCGGATGTAGAAAAGCAGGATTATCTTTACTAGTTGGGCGGTCAGACGGCAGCCGCTGCCATAAAAGGCATATTTCCAAACCGAATAAAAGAGAAGGAGCAAGCGGCCGGTAAAAGCCTCGGTTACAACTAGGCAAAATTCCTAAGATGATGATTCATACTTACACCATGAAATGAAAGTAGGTATCCAATGAAATAAAAACAAACAAAACCATATTATATTAATATTTATTTATTACATAGGTATATAAAACGTTTTTTATTGCTGGTAGGTATGTCGTCCAAAAAGCATGCAAATCATAGTAATTATAGTAAATGAGCAAAAAGAAAACTCAATTAATGTAAATAACATACATTCTCCCAGTGCCTTGGTTGTTTACTGATTTGCAGTACTTAATTCATCTGAAAAAGATGGTTGGCGGTACGACTGGTGTATTTATTAGAATTGTTTGACTACATCACTTATAGACACTGTTATACTCCACTCGTCCATATTATTCAATACTAGCCATTGATTTACATAGCAGCTGCCTGTGTAACGTCTGTACTATATAATACTTATTATTTTTTTTACAATGATCATTGAACAACAAGAAAATTCACTAATCAATCACTCAAAATAATCACAAAATAACTGTCAAACAATTTTTGGCACTTATGGGATTGTATTGCCATTCGAAATAATGAAATTGTATTCGCTAACAATTTTTACCACATGGAATCGATTCCTCAATTGATACTTTAAAATAAAACTAAAACATCAGTTTTAAATTAAAATAATCTTCATTATCGGGCTGTGGAGGTCAGATGACTGGAAGAGCACCCCGGACTCGAAGGTTAGGCCACGATAATGATGACGACAACCAAGTAGGTATATAAAGAGTGCAATGCCCAACCTAACGTTGTATTTTTGTATTCGTAAAGCTATAACCTGAGAGTATTGTAGTTTAGTGTTTACTTCTAGACAGGCATAGTGTAAATAATATGGACTGTCGTGTTATAACATCATTGAAATAAAAATATTTAAACGGACCTAATACAATGATTGGTAAAATGTGGGTGTTAATTCACTCTGCCTAATTCTCCGGAGATAAATCAGTATATGATGATGACAGTATGTAATGAAATAACTGAAAACGAATCTTCATAGAATGCGTTGTAGATAGTTTTATTTCAATTACACATTGAAATAAAACTATCTACAACGCATTCTATGAAGATTCGTTTATAGCAAAATACTTTTATTAGCAAAAACTTTCGATAATGTCATATGGAATGAGAATTGTAAGATTGAAGATTTGAAGAAAAAACCTATATGTGCCTGAAGTTTCATCGAATACAATCGCATTATTAATCGATTTGAGTCTATGGTAAAGAAGATGTCTGGCAACATTTTAACATCTTGTCATGTGAAATATTAAGAATTTTCACAAATACAATAAATGATAAAAACACTCTTTAATAAGTTATCGTGAATCGGTTAGAATTTGGAACATTCTTCGTCCAATTATGATAATAAATGGATTCGTATTTTGTGCATATTGTACAATGACTGTTCATAGTGTTCATGCCCTATTCTCTGTTGCCTCTCTTTTCTCTCACTCTCGCTTTGATGTTTTACATAAGAAACAAAAACTTAAAAGTCGTTGTATTGATGGGCCGAAAATAAATCATCTCCTTTCATAAAAAAAAATATAGTTATTATTAATGATTTATGTCAATTTCATAATACAATTAGCGATTCCACTAGCGTTTTCGCCAATAGAATGTCACTTTGTCTAAGGCCCCAGGTGATTATTCAATAAATATTCGTAAAGTTGGTTAGGCCTAAAAACGCAGATTTCGGCCATCATCCCGCAGTAAGGGGTGGTAGTGGGGGAGGGGGATGGGGGGTCAGCTGCACTATCCCCCGGCGGCACTTGACGACTGCGCGGCTCTAGAATATTAATGTTCCTACTTAATTGGATATTTTTAACTTTTTGACATTTTTACGAGCTCCTTGTAAGAGTCTATTTTTAAGTTTATACTAATGTTATAAACTCTGTCTGTCTGTCTATTAACTACCAGCGGCGAGGCGTCTCAATAACCCGATTCCTGCCGGCTTGCTCTGAAAACGGAAGCCGTCAAGATGTTTAAATTTAAATTAATGCCTTAAAAAACCAACGGGCTTACCTTTTAAAACTTCACCCTTCGCCATTGTTAACCACTGAACCGATATTGATGAAATTTTGTCCAGAGATAAAGGAGAGTTTTAGGAAAGACATAGACTATTTGATCGCGATTACCGACATCCACGCGGGCCGAGCTGCGGTTAATAGCTAGTAGACCACATTATGCTCATATTTTCATGTTTTTTATGCCATTTAGGTGGCAAAGAAGCACATGGCCCACCTGCCGACTCTGTAGTAAACTTCTAATGGCCTTCTTAAAGAACCACATTTGTAGTCGCTTGGAAAAACATAATAGTTAAATATTTGTTTCTAATAAGACTCTACTTTAACGAAGTGACTCATATCTAGTTAATACAGATTTCATTAAGATTATGAAATAACGAATCTGGTTTAAAATAATAAATGAACCTATAGTCAGCAAAAAAAATAGATTAACAGCATTTTAGTTTATAGTGATCATCTTAGAAGAAAGAAAGAAAGAAAGAAAAGTATTTTTATTTTGGTTACTGCAGCACACAAAATAAATTATAAAATAAACACGTGCGAATTCAATTCATGCGAATCGTCCAATAACCCGTTTTATCAGTTAAAAACAAAAAATTATAAGTTAAATTAGACAAAATTAAATGTTTTTTTTTTCATAGTGGCAACACTGCCCAGCATCAGTTTACTTATCTGTGTTGTACATAACATTATGGTGTGACTCTTATTAGTCTGTGATCTGTAGTCTATGATTGAGACCAAAAAAAAAAGCTTAGCTTCAGCTTAGCAAATCTTAGCTTCAAAACGACTACGTTACAATTATATAATAGTAGGTATAGACGTGTTGGAGCTTTTCGGCTCTCCTTATCCTTTCCCCCTTTCAACACTATAAGGTCCCCCGCGCCCGTCCACCCTCCCCCTAATAAACACTGCTAAATATTGGCGCGTGAAATTTGGACTTGCCGCCATGTTGTCTCCCTAAAACGTTACTTCAATTGGTTAAGATAACATTGTTAGAATTTGCCACCGTTATATAGAATTTGGAAATTAATTTAAAGGTTATTAATTAAATGGCGGTTTCGGTACGGATCTGGTTGACAATTTATTGGATTCGTACAATTTGTTACCGATTGTCATTTCATTTTGACGTTTTTGGATAGATCCGCCATCTTGTTTATTGAAAGTGAGCTGTATTTTCTAAGTGATTTTTAAATAGATTGTAGAATTTGGGATATATTTCGTTTTTATTTATACAACTAAGTAAGATATAGTTGGATGTGATCAGACTGGCAGTTACCTACGGGCTTTAGGTACATTTCGTACAACTGCCTACTAGAATATACCTTGGGATACGTATTTTGGATCTAAATCACGAGACAAAAGAGGTCTGCACAATGACATTTCATAACATAGACATGTCATATGCTTACAAATCAACGTAGAAAAATGTGCCGAACTCACACACACACATTTTTAATTCATCTACACTTTTGGTGTATTAACTTTAGAGTTATAGTTCGTGCAGTGTCTATAAACATACGATGGCATTTTCGTTATTTTTTTAAGTCACTGATGCTTCCGCTCAACGTCCGACTGGCGCCGCTCGGCACGCGGTACTAGAGGCAAACGTTCCAATTGACTCGTTTTCGGATCTTCACGATTTTCGCGCAATAACATATCTACTTCTTTTTATATAATTACTTTGGGTCTGCAATAATCTATGCTTGGTGAATTTGAGCTCGTCCACAGCAGAAGCACCCCGTGCTATCCTCAAAAGACACCCAAGAAACGTGTACTGCGCGTATAGAACATATTTTAGGTTCAAGATATAATGTCCTGAGCAATACAAGTCTTTGACAGCCTCCGTGGCGTAGCGGTAGTGAACGCGGCCGCTACGCAGGAGGCGCGGGTTCGATCCCCGCTCAGTGCAAATATTTGTGTTCATGAAATATGAGTATTTGCATTGGTCTGGTCGTGCCTCGGAGAGCACGTTAAGCCGTCGGTCCCGGTTGCCATGAGAACATCTATGGCAATCGTTACGGGTAGTTGGAGCCCTCAAAAATCCAAAAACAACGGTCTAACTGCTAAAACTTCGATATCGCCTAATGTTAACATTGGGTTGTGGAGGTCAGATGACAATCGCTTCACGGAAAATATCGAGGTCTAGTCAAATTCGTGGTTAAGACTGGTAAAAAGCGGACCCCAGACTCCGAGCTGAAAGCTTCGGATGCGACTGGGAATTAACGCTAAGAGGAAGTAATACAAGTCTTTGGTGTAGTTCATTATTGGGTTCTTCAAGAAGGAGATTAGAAGGTTGTTACGGGGTAGGCAGTACGAATGTGACGCCCCAGGTGTCACATACCTACGTCCATTGACTTCGGTAACCACATTGTCCGTGCGCTTGTTTGACACCTTCTTTAAATTAGTCACCTCAAAGTTCGACCTTATCCCAAAATCACCCGTAAGAACTCAATTTCAAGACTTATTTATAGACTAGCCTTCCGCCCGCGTGCATCTCGGGTAACGCGTCTTTTGCTCATATCTTCGGTTCTACTCAACCGATTGCGATCAAACAAACGTAAGATTTTAAGTCTGATCAAGCCCTTTCTAACAAAAAAACCCTATCAAAATCCGTCCAGTAGTTTTTGCGTCCATCGCGAACAAACAGACAAACAGACAGGAAATTAAAATAATATATTTCCGTGTTCAGTATCGTTAACATAACATCATAACCCAAGTATTTTTTTTTCAAATATCTCCAATGTACAGACACGACCACTTTACAATTATATACCTAATATACAGTAGGCATAAAGTTTGAACTTTAAGAATAGAATGAAGAATGTATGAGACACGTACGGTAGTGTGACGTCTATGACAGTCGGATCGTCATGTCTATGCCATACATTGATCAATCTATTCTATTATTCAAACTGAATCTTTCTTGATCTGAATCACATACATCATGTATATTTTATATACAAAATGTTTTGAACACTCAATTATAAATAGAAAGATAAAATATATACAAAACTAGCTTTTGCCCGCGGCTCCACCCGCGTGGATGTCGGTTATCGCGACCAAACATAGCCTATGTCCTTTCTCAAGGTCTAATCTACCCCTATACCAAATTTCATCGAAATCGGTTTAGTAGTTTAGGCGTGAAAGCGTAACAGACAGACAGATTTACTTTCGCATTTATAATATTAATATAGATTATGTGATATACTTGCCTATCATGTTTATTTCTGATTAGAACTATTAAAACAATTGCATGTTAGAATTCTAAACGCTGCCAAATTCTAATATCTTGGTAGAAAATGTGACAATCGTCGCGTCGGGGACACAAAAGACATTCCACTCCACGAGGGGAGAGGGGGGGGGGGGGAGGTTGGCCGTTTGGCGAGAAGGCCGATTTCATATTCTATTTTATACCAGCGATAAGATTAAAGTATGTAATTTCTTCTGTCGAGAAAGGCTTTTTGTACGCATTACGTATGTGTTTCACAGGGTTGTCAAGTTTTAAAAGTAAAATTTCTATATTTTTTTCATAACATAATTTGTTAACATAAAATAGACATTAAACAATACATACAGATATTAATAAAGGGCGTAATTTAATGAAGTTCGTTAAGATAATACAATGATTATGTGTGGGAAGTTTAATTTTATATATTATCAAGGTACTAGGTATACGATACTTACTGATTTCTCTTGCTTAAGAAACGGAAAATTTAAAAAGACATAAGTAGTACTCTTAACTAATAGCTCGAACTTTTTAAACTATCTGTTACCCATGGCTTCGTCGCCATAGAAATTTGGGAACCAGTTTACGAGATAAACAGCTTATGTGTTATTCCAGACTTTAATCTATCCCTGTACCAAATTTCAGCCAGATCCATTCAGCAGCAGCAGAACGTGATTGAACAACAAACAACCAAAAATGCTATATGCTAAAATATGCTAGGAAGCAGGATCTATTTTAAATTTCGCGCCGTTCTTTTTTCATTTGTAATATTTTACTGTTCTATTTTTAAAACGCAATAATTTAAATCGTCTTCCACTTCCTATAATAATCTTAAAGACATATTTCAAAAATAGAATCTCTCCAAAATGGCAGCCAACCCTTGACGTCCGTAAGAAGTGCGTCCCCCCTCGCGGGACGGACCGCAGACCGGTGGTTCTATAATAAAACCCTCCCCCGGTCCACCCCACTCACACTAAGACGGACCAGTACATTGGACAATTTTCCTACGTACACAATTTGCGAGTTCAGAATCGTGACTCGCCTGACGATTTAGTTATTACGAAATTATTAACATTTGTAATTTATGAAACGAAATTTATTTTATTGAAGATTTTAGTGTTAAGTATTGACTTAAGATTGAGGGTAGGGTGGACATTTTGTACAAAAAAAAAGTATATAATGCTATGCTTAGTATTTTTGTTTTATTTTGACTTTTTCTAATACCTGTTAGATAACGCCTTTACTTACAAATTTATAAGAAAAAATGCGACCGTATCTCCTTTGTCGACTGTACATTGCTTCTCTAATACGAGTATAAGATGCGAGTATTGACAAAAAAAGCTGTAATGTAGGCGCTAGTGTAATGAATGCTACAAATATTTCATTAATAACAAACTATGGATGTAATATCTGAAATAAAGTATACTTATTCTATTCTTAAAAAATATATATAATAAAAGGTGAAAGTTTGTGACGAATTATGTGGTATCATGTTTGTGTATATTTTAACGCTCTGACGACTGAACGAAGCTGACTGAAATTTGGTACAGAAATGGGTTGCAGGAACGGGGTCAAAATTCCATGCGGGCGAAGTCGTAGGCAAACGTATACTTTGAATCAATTTGGGAACATAAGTTACAAAGCATCTACTATCATTGTCATCATCTTAATGCTGTTCCCGTCTGCAACCGAGGCTTTCGCCTCAGAGTTCTCAGGGCCTCTCTTGGTTGGATTAAACAGCACCTAAGAACCGTGAAAGGAAAGCTGTCAGCGCCAAAGTTTGTTTTCTCATTTTATCTCTTTTCATGCCACAGAATTTGGTATTTGTAGATCTCGTAGGATACTTACCCAGAATATCAGCGATGCCACATAAAGAACAGATGAAGTCTTGTAGAAAAAATCAAATCTACACAGTGTTTTTCTTATCGAAAAAACAAAACAAAATGAAACTGCTAACGAAATTCCCCAAAAACACCATAACGATGACGTAACAAAACTTACCCCTTAAAACTTTACCGGCCCCAAAAATAATCCCTAACCACCCTCACGATTTTCTTTCATCCCTCCCCTGACAAGCGGGGGTTAAGTCACCCTACTTAAGATCGATGGAAGGGCAGTAGATTAGACTTTGCGATAAGGGTAGAAAAGGGAGCCCCGTCCTCAAATTAGGGCCCACCCTTTGTGAATCTCAGATGGGTTGCTCGAACTCATGTCTTGTTTTGACGGGTTTTATAATTAATTTGCTAGTTTCAAACTGTAGTGTAACAAGGGTTGGGGAATATTAATTTCAACGAAATTCTGGGCGGCCGAGCGGGGCTGTTTCTTATGCTGTTATTTTTTTTACTGTCCTTACTAATGTATTTTATTAACGTGATAGTTTATGATGATTGATATTTGGGATATTTGCATGAGAAATTACTGATAAACTTGAATGACAATGTGATTGAAAGAATTGAAAGAATGATATAGAGCTGAACATGGGGCTGAAAATCATAGCGGGCAAAATGCGGGTGTTAAAATATCTCTGTCAATTATCCTACTAATATTATAAACGCGAAAGTTTGTAAGTATGTGAGGATGTTTGTTGAGAATGAAACTTTACAATAATATAGCTTATACATCAGAAAAACACATAGGCTAATATATCAGCGATGAACGGGATCAAAATTCCACGCGGGCGGAGCCGCACATACACACACTACAGCTAGTATACATATAAATAGAAAAAATAACATAAAAAGGAAATAAAAAAGTATAACATCTTTGCCAATTTGTCTAGATAGCGTTGTGTAGAACATCCTACAATATTAAAAAAAAATGAAAATTGCGTAAAATTAAAAAGTCAACAACTCAAGGCCTTTTCGGCCAATCAGCAGATTAATCGGCTTGCAGGCTAAGTTGACTTGACCCCATGGGTCTTAGTGAGGCACCATACACCACAGGGCACATAAATGATAATAATGGGTGTGCGTTGTTTTATAGCTAATTGTTTTATAGAATTTCGTTTCACATAAAATTTTTCTCATATTTTCGTTTCATAGAATAATCAATACACAGAATACTTATTTTGAAGATTTTTAAATCATTGATTTTTGTTTCACATAAAGTTTAATGTTAGCATAATCATATCATAGAATAACAAATTAAATATTCTTTATTATCATAACATACATTAAATATAAAATCGTTTGACATACCACTCAAAAGATATAAAACTTAAAATTGCGCTAAGATAATTCGACGGAGCCCCGCTCCACGGGGCTCCTATTTCTGGGTGGTTTTAAAAAAAATAACCACGAAGGCCTAAGGCGGGAGCTCCGCTCCGCTTCGCTCCCGCCTTAGCCTTCTAACCTAACCTATCCAAGTCGGGGTACTCTGAGTCGGGGTGTAAACTATAATGACGTGTTCTAATTTATTAAACGTTAGACCAAATCATTTTCGATTATGGTGGTGGTTTAATATTCCTTAAAAAATAATTCTACTGTTTGATAAGTTTATTAAACAAAAAAATGTAAATAAAAATTCATTAAATTGTTTTTCTGTGAAATATGTTTCATTCTGGTAAATTGTCTTTGAAACAATAATATTCGAAATAAAAATATAAGTACCAAATATTATGTGAAAGATTTTCTGTGAAACGAAATTCTATGAAATTTCTGTCTGCGAAACAAGGGGCTCCCGATAATAATACATAATGAAAACAATATCAGTATATTTAAAACACTTGTACAAACAAATTAAGCGCGTTAAGTTTACAAAAGCAGAGACAATAGATTCAGTAAATTGCACAATAGCACTAAGACAAACAATTTTGGTATGTCAATATTTTTTCATCCCACCATCTCGGAAAGACTATTTTTGCTCTTCGATAACTGAGCGTAAAAGTCGTTTTTATCCTCTAGAGAGGTAAAGTAAATTTGAATTTAGAACATCGTGTGTACTAGGTTTGTGGACTCAAAACATCATTAAACCTATTTACTTCTACCTCTATGGTGCCGAATTTATCATACAACTTTTTTTTAATTCATGAAAAACTCATACTCGTAACCTCCTTGGTGTACTTTTTTTTTAATTTGCTTTGCGCGCATCAATTTTTTTCACGTCATATTGTTGACATTGTTGTTGAATTTTTATTTTGTTGTATTTTATTACTAGTATTAATACACATATTATACAGCCTCCATGGCGTAGTGGTATTGAACGCGGCCGCTACGCAGGAGGCACGGGTTCGATCCCCGCTCAGTGCAAATATTTTTTATGCATGAAAATGGGTATTTGCAATGGTCTGGTCGTGCCTTGGAGAGCACGTTAAGCCGTCGGTCACGGATGCCATACGAACACCTATGGCAGTCGTTACGGGTAGTTGGAGCCCTAAAAAGTTCAACAACAACGGTCTGGCTGCAATGCTTCGATATCGCCTAATGTCATCATTGGGTTGTGGAGGTCAGATGGCAGTCGCTTCACGGCAAATATCGAGGTCCAGCCAAATCCGCAGTTAAGACTGGTAAAGCGGACCCCGGACTCCGAGGTGAAAGCTTCGGATGCTGACTGGGAATTAACGCTAGGAAGGAGAAGCATTTCATTATTTCCTCGCTGAGGTGGGATGAAAAGTTACGTGTTGCACTCGAGTGCAAAGATTTTTCACCTTGTGCTCTTTTGATTCCCTCGCTAACGCTCAAGATTCTAATTTGTGAATCACTCGCTACGCTCGTGATTCAAATTTAGAATCTTTCGCTTGCTCGGTCATCAAAAATGAGCACGCGGTTAAAAAGCAACTTTGCACTCTTGTATAACAAATAACTATTGTTACATAGTAAGTTCTAGAAAAGTAATACTTGCAGTTGGTGGAGGCGGTGTTGCTTGTGAGATCAGTGGGACAGTGTTGCCAACAATTATAATAATATTTACCCTTAAATTTAAGGTTATTATCACCTAAAATATACAGACATCACACAATGACATATGAAATAAGGGGTTACAATCATCTCGTCTTAAGCGCAACTGGTAGAAGTAGTATCTGGTCTAAAACGCAGCCGGTCTAAGTATCATCTTGTCTTAAACGCAACTGGTAGAAGTAGAATCTGGTCTAAAACGCAGCCGGTCTAAGAATCATCTCGTCTTAAACGCAACTGGTAGAAGTAGTATCTGGTCTAAAACGCAGCCGGTCTAAGTATCATTTCGTCTAAAACGAAACTGGTCTGACAACAATGACAAAGTATTGGTCTTTTGTACCAAACAAAGTCGGAACACTTTGAACAAACTAAAGAGACTCTACGTTCAAAAGAGAACACAAACCCTTCTACCAATTTTTTACTCTGCACTTGGATATTGGGAGTGATGAAGACCATACCCACATTGCACCGATGGTCTATGCCCTACTATCTAATAAAAATAAAAATACTTACATCCGGTTGTTCGAGGCTATCAAAACAAAACTAGATTTTTATAAATGCGACTACGAAAATATAGCCCAGAATAACGCTGTTCAAACAGTATTCCCTGAAGCGATCTTAACCGGATGCTACTTTCATTTTAATAAAGCTACTTATATGGAAATAAAATCGGCCAAGTGCGAGTCGGACTCGCCCATGAAGGGTTCCGTAGTAGCAAAGGCGAAAATTGCGGTTTATTAAAAAAAAACTACTAACCTGGATCTCGTTCGAACCAATTTTTAGTGGTAGTTTGCATGGCAATTTACATCATATATTTTTTTAGATTTATCATTCTCTTATTTTAGAAGTTAGATGGGGGGGGGGACACATTTTTCCACTTTGGAAGTGTCTCTCGCACAAACTATTCAGTTTAGAAAAAAAAAAATGTTAGAAACCTCAATAGCATTTTTAAAGACCTATCTATAGATACCCCACACGTATGGATTTGATGAAAAAAAAAATTGAGTTTCAGTTCTAAGTATGGGGACCCCAAAATTTAATGCTTTTTATTTTATTTTTGTGTGAAATTCTTAATGCGGTTCACAGAATACATCCTCTTACCAAGTTTCAACAGCATCGGCCTTATAGTTTCGGTGAAAGTGGCTGTGACATACGGACGGACAGACAGACAGACAGACGGACGGACAGACATGACGAATCTATAAGGGTTCCGTTTTTTGCCATTTGGCTACGGAACCCTAAAAAGGAAACGATCTTAATGTTACCAATACACATGAAGGAAGACAAACTGTAAGATTGACTGCAAATTCACCATTGCTTCCTACTACCTACATATACGATGCGTGGATAAACATTTTGCAAAGTGCATCTGACACAGAAGATATGCAAAAATTCCATCATTATGTTAACAGACAATGACTGTCTTTGCCAATGATTAGCTTTGCTCACCAAAAGCACCGCACGACAAAATAGTGTTGAAGCATGGCATCGTAGATTAAATAGTCGAATGCCCTCAAAGCCCATGTTTATTCAATTTTTGGGGAAATTACTACGAGAGGCGAAATTACAAGCAAGCAAGCATTTTTAGTTTTATAGTTTTCTATAGTGTTTAAGATTATTCCTATGTTTTAAGGTAATAAAATACATAACTATCAATAGCTATTTCTCTTCTTTTATAATAATCGACAATGAGATAGTATTCAGCCCGTTTTCCTCATGTACAACTACGTTAGCACAACTGGTTGTGCCCTTGGCATTTTAGACCAGTTGCGTTTTAGACTACGTGAATTTTAGACTAACTCTGTTTTAGACCAGTTGCGTTTCAGGCGACTTGTATTTTTAGACTAATTGATACTTAGACCAGCTGCGTTTTAGACCGGAAGCGTTTTAGACAAGGTGCGATTTAAACCCAGTGACCAGCTGCGTTTTAGACCAGAGGCTACTTCTACCAGTTGCGTTTAAGACGAGATGATTGTAACCCGAAATAAGGAGTAGTGCCACGGGTAACTAAGTAGATCACGGGTAATTTTGTTGTATGCGTTCAATGAGCCAATCAGAGTAGTACTGTAGTGCCATGGGAAAGTAAAATTTCCCATGACACTACTGGTAGTGCCAAGCAGTAGTGCCACGGGTAATGGAGGGATAATGTCAATTTTTTTATTCTGAAAAAATAACCAGTTCGGTCGGTGGAGTCGGTTGTCGCGACCGAACATAGCCTATGTCTTTTCCCAAGACCTAATCTACCTCTATGTAAAATTTCATCAAAATCGGTTCAGTGATTTAGGCGTGAAAGCGTAGATAACAGACAGAGTTACTTTCGCATTTATAATATTAGTATGGATATGGAATTTATTCGGTCCAGGGATTAAAGATTAAATCTTACGGTCCTTATAAAAAATGTTCTACGAAAAATGTCCAAAGCGCCAAGATTTCACATCAATATATTACAATTCTGAATTTTTTATTTGATTTTAAATGAAGAAAAGGAAATAAATGTATGGGTACTGTACGAGTATGAGTGAATCAGTCACAGTAGTACCCAGAGTAATAAACCAGTGTGTGGAGTCAAGCGGAACGTAATGGCAAACTAAACAAATTTCACGGTTTATACAAGAAAATAACATTGTGTACTTATTGTGTAACGTAATATCAAGGGAAACTGAGCAGGCGGTTGTCCAGTAAAAAATATAAGATAGCAATTCATATTATATACATAGATAGTATACATACAAACACGCCTAAATAGGTAAATCCCGGAATCAAAATGAACACCCCCATTTCGAAAACTGTGAACTTCAGACTTAGGGGGCGAGCCTATTGCCGTTTCATGGGCACTATATCATGGGCTGTATGCTTACTGTCACACAAGGGAAGAGATGAGGTCATCATCATCACCCCCTGAGTCTTTTCCAGCCTTCTATATTTTACTTACTAACCACTGGTTATACCAGTTCTGCAGGTCACATAAGATTGTCGGACTTTTTAGCGCTCAAACTACCTTTAACAAAACAATATTATTAAAATGATGTGATTGAGGTCAAACGTAAGCCGAAAAGTTAACTGAAAAAAAAATAAATAAAATACTGAACCAAACGGCTTATCGTGCTGTCTGAGATATGGTGGGGTTTCATTGTGTTAACCTGTGATTTAGCTATTGATTAAGCTTATAATATGTTATTAACTTCCTTGGTTACCAATTAACCACGAGCTCCTCGCTCACTTTGGCTTACGCCTCATATCTTAATACATAGGTGTATTACTCGTATTTAACTCATATTTTGCTCACTATGATTTTCGGCCACACGTAATAGAGCCTTCATTCGTTCATGAGCTGTATGTTTACTGTCGGATGGAGAACTGAACAGCCCTGTCCCTTAGTCGCCTTCTACGACATCCACAGAAGGAAAGGGGTGGCATTATTCTACTCCACCAACACGGCCATATCTTTTCACATCTTTATAGCATAGCGTGCTCTATACCGCCATCTTTACCCGTACACGGTTAACAGTAAACACGTTAAAATTAACGTGGGCCCATGTAAATAGCGCGTTAACAAGTTGTTTACCCAGTTTGTTTGTTACAGAATAGGTATGTTCACGTTCTAATTTCTAACTATTTGCTACATGATGTTTAAATTTTACCTGTGTAGTAGTTTGTTCAATTGCTGCTTTCGTTTCTCCCTTGAGAATGCAAATGGTTGTTTGAATTTTAAAGAATTGTATAGAAGGCCGCTTGATGTTTGGGTAGCTAAAATAGGGTGTAGACTTTGCGTCGCTGTGCGTATTTTACCGCCTGTATAATGGTGTGTGTTCAGATGAATTGTTCGATATGATGCCCACGGCTACATTCTATCATCGCACCTCTCGCCACAAGCAAGGAATCCATCCTCACACGTTGCGTGTGGAAACAGTACGCACAGTCAGGTATGAAGGGAACTTTATTCCCCGCACACTTAAACTGTGGAATGAACTGCCGTGGTTTTTACAAGCAACTAGAGTATGGTTTCTTTTTATACCACTTAGGTGGCAGACACACACGGCCCACCTGGTGGGAAGTGGTTACCGTTGCCTATGGACGTATGCAACACCAGAGGCGTCACACTCGCGCTGCCGACCCTGAAGAAACCTTCTAATGCCCTTCTTAAAGAACCCCATATTGTAGTCGCTTGGGAAAACCACCGCAGGGAGTTCATTCCACAGCTTGAGTGTGCGTGGGATGAAGTGCCTTTCATATCGCACAGTGTGCACCGTTTCCGGACGCAATATGTGAGGATGAATTCCCTGCCTGTGGCGAGAGGTGCGATGATAGAATGTAGCTGTAGGGGTTCTTCAAGAAAGGCATTAAAAGATTCTTACGGGGTAGGCAGCGACTATGTTCCTGCATGGCGTTATAGACACGCCATCCAGTAATATGGCGGCTTTCAAAAATGGCGCAAACACTAAGTAAAAGAAAAACTACTTCTACTTACCCGCGTCACGAATTAATACGGCATTATTAATACGTACAATTATTTTAGTATATGAATAATTTATTATTAATGACGTATTTTGTTTGCGTAGCACGTCACTGATTGGTGCGTGAAATGAGAACGATTTGTCCGTATTTTTTGTCGTCATTTTACAGTGCGGTCAACGTCTCTATAGTTTATAATATCATTGTTTTTAACAGATTTTATCGCGATTTAGGTATTTATTTTGTTTTATATATCTTGATTATCTTTGTAAGTGTTCAGCAGCTTCTGAGAGCGACTGTACTCAGAAATAGTGACGTCCCTACCCAATTCAAGCAACCTTTGTTCCTTTCTTTAACTACTCTGCCATTGTGAAACACAACACTAGCCGATGACAGCACTAGTTATAGACTATTTTAATTATGTGAGCTATTCAAACGACTCCTTTGTGTAACGGAGTGGAGTGGGCTCATTGGAGGCTGTACTATTGTCTTAAGGAAGGCTTTTAATGGCTGAATACAGGCACTATCTCGAAGTATTTGTGTTTAAGGACAATGGTGTATATTTCCAATGGTTGGTTGTGATGTGAGGCTGAGTAAGGCTGTCTTTTGATTGGGTGGAGCGTCTAGTAGCTATAGATATGACTAATGTTAAGTCTAGTCATGTCTAGGCTATTGAACTACTAGACAAGATGATTTGAATTAATGTAGGTACCTACAGTTTAAAATATAAGACAGCTACCGGCCTTGTCTCCCCGTGACCACACTCTAAAATGACAATCGCGCATTTACGCACCAATCAGAGACGCCACGCAAAAAATACGTCATTAAAATAAATTCGTAATAATAAATGATAGAATTTATACAAACATATACTCACGCCTGTGAATCTCCAAAGGGGTAGGCAGAGGCGTGTGCGAGGCAAAATGTGGGTGTTAATACCCACATTTTGCTAACTATGATTTTCTATCCCACGTTATAGGGGCCTATTGCCGTCTAGCGGGTACTTGTCATGGGCTGTATGTTAACTGTCGGATGGAGAACATCCCTTAGTCGCCTTTTACGACAGCCACAGGAAGATATGGGGTGGCCGTATTCTACTCCACCGGTAAACAACACGGCCATAATTCATTTAAATTAATGATATTGACGTATTAATTCTTCAGACGAGTACCTAAGTAGCTATATTTTTTTTTACTTAAGCGCCATTTTTGAAAGCTGCAATGTTCCTGTTATGCCGTGTCTATTAATAATACATCATTAGTCAAGACTCTTATGGAACTTTGTATGAACTTCTCTCTTTTTATGAACTTTTTAATGATGGGTCAAGCAATACTCATTTATTCACAGCTGAACGCGAAGAGCTGTCAATAAATGTGTCTTGACATTGACACATGAAGGATTATACATCGTGTCATTCACAACACTAAAGTTCGAGGCGTAAAAAAATGAATTTCTATTTTTTTAAATATCGTTTAGGTTCCTTTTATTCATTTAGAGTGTCAATAATGCGACGGAACCCTAACAATTCCCTACTACCGAAGGCCACCGAATATACGTCACCAAATTGTCACAAGTAACCTTTATCACTGAAGCGTCCGAAGCAAAAGTTTTCCAATTACCAACACCGCCAAGTGACCACCTACCCCCCCTCACCTCAACACACCCGCACCCCTCGCACCCCTGCCCGACCCTCGACAGCCTCACAAAGAAGTTTTAATTGCTAGCTTCTACTTCGCTTTCCTATCAAGTCGCACTATTTGGATCTCTGTATACATAATGGCGGATAAAAATTGATGAGTTTTGTGACTTCTCATTGGCTTTATTGACTTTTCGTTAGAGAAGTTTTGGTAATCACCATATTGGAGGTTTTCTTTTTTTGTTATATGAATGACTAGGCTTCCGCCCGCGGCACCGCCCGCGTGCATTTTGGATAACGCGACCTTTACTTATATCTTCGGTTCTACTCAACCGATTGCGATCTAACAAACGTAAAATTTTAAGTCTGACTGAGCCCTTTCTAACAAAAAAAAAAGGCATCAAAATTCGTTCGGAATTTTTAACTCTGACAGCTCGTTCAGGATCCTACAACACCAATCTCAGAAGGAAATTGTAGCCTAATGCCTCTTCTGTCAATTAACACGTATAACACCTTGCAGGTCAGATTGGCTTGGCCCCCGACAATCTTAGTGGGGTCTAATACTCTCAACTAAGTATAAACTCTGAAGTAGGTACAGCACTTTTCCATCTAAAATTGTACCTATGTGAAGGTGCAACTGTATCTCCTTTTTCAATTGTACATAAGCGTGATTATATAAAAGTAATTATTAGTCTCTAAACGAGTTAAATAGTGTTCAAATAGATAGAATGATAATTAAATTCCAAATTCGCCACAGTCCCTCTCAGTACTTAGAGCACCTCCCTATCAAACTCCCTCCCGTACTATTTATTACAATGT
The DNA here is from genome assembly GCA_914767945.1 of Eilema depressum. Classification (NCBI taxonomy): domain Eukaryota; kingdom Metazoa; phylum Arthropoda; class Insecta; order Lepidoptera; family Erebidae; genus Eilema; species Eilema depressum. The sequence continues at coordinate 13,908,015 of OU612031.1, forward strand.
TTGCCTAACTAAAATTAGTTTGTCTGGGCCCTTCGCAACGAAATTAAAGTCCCTTGAATGTAACTAGTCTTCACTTGTATTTCGTTTGCGTTGATTTTAAGTTATTAGAGGTAGATAATAGTTAAAAAGTAAAAAAAAACCGCTTTAATGGAAGACCAAAATAAAAGGAAAATAACTAATGTTAATGTGTTTGAGAACAGCAAATTCGCAGGTCTGTTGCAAAATATTTCTAGTATAAATAAATAAGAAGAACCTCTGCCCCTTAAGACAAGTGGGCATTTGTTTGCCGGCGTTTTGTACAATAGAATGACGAATGTATGGGATTTGACGTATTTGACAGTCATAAACGTCAAATCCCATCGCTATCTTATAGTACGTCAATGGCAAAGATGGCGGAAATAAGGCTGAAACACACTAGAATCTAAAATCAGAATGTTAGCTTAATTCTTAACATCTATCACGTTATTTAATGTGTGTTTCTATTCTTAATTTAAATTCACGTTTGTTTGTGGCATACTTATATTTTTAAATTAATATAATATATTTAGTTATTTATATTTTAATTACTTTGCTTTTAATCCTTAAAATACTCGAGTTAAACAATTCTACACCAAACAAAATAACAAGTAACCAATAAATTTTATTTCTCCTCGGCAAATTAACGACACAGGCTTAACAAATGCAAAACAACATCCTTCCGAAGAATATAACGGGCGCCATTTTGCGAAGGGGGTTGCAGATGGCGATAGGGGTCGTCTTAATTTCGCAGTATTAGTGAGTCTTGCTGACCCTCTGGACATTAATCGTGAAGGGTCCAGGGGTCAGTGACCCACGAATTAAGATGGGAAGTTGGGGAGAAGGCGAATGTTGTAGACGGTTTTGAGATTGTAATTTTTAGTCTGTATGAAATGGTTTCTTTTTGTATCTATACTTATAATATTATAAAGTTGAAGAGTTTGTTTGTTTGAACGCATTAATCTCAGGAACTATTTGTTAGAATTCAACATTATTTTTGTGTTGAATAGCCTGTTTATCGATAAAGGTAACAGGCTAAATATCATCGCGCTACTACTCATAGGAGTGGAGCGGGAACCATAGATGTCAACAAATCCGACTCCCATACATCCGATTCCCATACATTATTTGAAGAGTAATAAATTGCGGGCATATTTATTTTTCAATTCGAACCAGTAGTTCCTGAGATGAGCGCGTTCAACCAAAGGAACAAACAACGAACAAACTTTACAGCTTTATAATATTAGTATTAAAGAAGTATAAATTATGTTATTTGCTTATTTCAAATCAAATCGAATATCTATAATCCTGTCAATGCCTGCCTTGATATTTGTCTGCTTGTGAGTTTGCTTAGGAAAATGTTAAGTTATTTGTCTGTCTGTACATAGATATGAATACAATAGTAGAACAAGATAAATAATGCTCTCCTATCGTCCACCCATCCAACTTTATAAATTACTTTCTCAGATAGCGGTGTGCGCTCCACAATGGGAACAAAATAATTATTCTTGTTTCAATTTATTTAGTTCCTCGTTGGGCTTGTAGTATAAGTTTGAACCTGGGACATCCTCACGATTGCTCATAAGTTTATGTCTCAGGATAACAAACATTCACACTCTCACAAATACGTATAGCGTACAAATATACACATAGCCAGCATAATATATATCGACGGTGGAAAGGCAGAACACTTCAAGCGACACTTTGGTCGAAAATGACTTAAATACATAACTGGAATCCACATTAAATTCTGCATCGATTGGTCTTAGTTTCATAACGATCTGAACACTTTGATGTCGCTTAATGTATTGCAATTTGGTATGGCATTTTTTTTTTTGCTATGAATGAACCGACTCAAAATTTTATCTATTTTGATGTTATTTTCCTTGATTAAATATACAAAATGTATGTTTGGCATTTAGGTTATTTACGCTTTCTTAGTTCCACTTATAACAAGTACTTAATTTGTTTTTGCGTACCCTATAATGCCCCTACATGACCACTTAATGCGTTTTTCTATGGTTGCCTAGTCTGTCGATTTGTCGTATAAATTGTTTTCCCGTTAAACATTATATTCACAGTATGGATATAATGTGTTTTGCTAATATCTCGATACAATTTGTCATGAGATTTAATTGGTTTTGGCAGTCATCTAATAATATACAAGTGTCGCTTAATTTACCTATGTTAAAAAGAACACGAATATTTTAAAATTAACCGACAGTACTTTTTTCAAATAAAATGTCGCTTAATTTATAATTTGAACCATTTCGAATGTATAAATAGAAGAGACAAACAAATGGCGCTTCATTCATTGACGACACGCGCTTTCATGAATAGACCGAGCGTAAGATATTTTCTTATTATTTTGTTAAACCTAGTTTTAAATTGTTGGGTAACTGGGTAATTAATTAGTATGATTAATACGAGTATGATAACTGTGTAGCTAATAATAAATTTGATGCTTATTCATTTTGTTTAAATTGTATGTTACAGTTTTAAAATGGATCGTAAAACTTACTTTAAACGAAAAATATTCGAAATGACTGAATCACAGTCAGTTATGAAAAAATCATGCCGACGTAAAATAACATTCGAAAATGAATTAATCAATCAATTAGCCTACTCTGCAGTAGGCTACTGCTGCAGTACTCCACTGCTGGACATAGGCCTCTCCCAATACGCGCCACGTTTGCCGATCCTCCGCCTTCCGCATCCAGTCCGTCCCAGCCACCTTTCGCAGGTCATCAGTCCACCTAGCTAGGGGGTGTCCCACCTTCCGTTTACCTTCGCGCGGTCTCCACTCTAGGACTCGTTTGCTCCAACGGCCATCAGTCCTTCGGCAGATGTGGCCAGCCCACCGTTGATGTTGATGCCCAGTCCAATCCAGAGTCTTGAAGACGTCCTCCAATGCGTTGGTGAATAGTTTGGGAGATATAACATCGCTCTGTCTCACTCCACGTTGGAGGCTAATGGGTTTCGTCTTCTGGTCTTGGAGCTGGACGGACATTGTGGCAGTATCATACAGGCATCTCAGCGCCTCGATGTATCGCCAATCAACACGGCACCGCTGCAGGGCATCCAGCACAGCCCAGGTTTCGATAGAGTCGAAGGCTTTTTCGTAGTCCACAAACGCCATACACAGCGGCTGGTAGTACTCCTGCGTCTTTTCTATAATCTGCCGAACAGTATGGATGTGGTCCACGGTACTATAGCCTTTTCGAAACCCGGTTTGCTCAGGTAGCTGGAACTCGTCGAGCTTACCCGCGAGGCGATTTGTAACAACTCTCGAGAACAACTTGTAGACATGACTCAGGAGTGAGATGGGCCTTTTTTGAAAACAGTACCACCGCACTCCCACTCCATACCCTAGGTGTTAGCCCTTGCTGGATGACGGAATTAAAGAGGCTTGCTAGCTCTTTCAGAATTGGAGCGCTACCTGCTTTCAGCAGCTCAGTAGTAATTCCGTCATCACCAGGACACCTGTTGTTCTTCAGTTGCCTGAGAGCCGCCTCTACCTCGCACTGTTCGACATTTAGCAAATCCTCGGTGTAATGGCGCGTGAGGGGCTCTGTGGTCCTCATCGCTGTGTTCCGTCGGCTTACTCGTCCATGATGCATATAGCTGTCCATAGAAGTTCTCGATCTCTTCGAGTATCTCGAACTTCGAGGTAATCGTTTTGCCATCCCCAGTTTTAAGTTTCGTCAGATGGGGCCTCCCCAACTGCTGAGCGAACACTTTCGACCCTCTGTTACGCTCAATTCAAATCCCTCCTGAATGGTGCGAGTGTTGGAGCGAAGATGAAATGTCTGACATATCCCAGGAGCCGAAAAAGCAATATGACGTACTTGGAAAACACTATTGGTCGGGGGTTGAAGTTAATAGGTCCGTGCATTGTATAATAACGCATTATTGGACATGCAATGATTGTATTGATAAATTATCTTAGGACGGTGAAAGTGTTAAGTAGTGCATTTTAGTTTCTAAAAATGAGGAACTCCTTAGTGCCTGTGCCTACCTAAAATAGAGTAGATGACTGATATAATTATTATAACTAGACATATTGAATAAATCACTTGTACTTTTCCACAATTATTTATTTATTTGAACCTTACCGGTTTCACCTTACGGCATTATCAAAGGTTTACAATGGTTTGTATGTGTAGCAAGTTCCACCAAGTGCCATCAATCACCAGTATAAACAGTATTATAACTAGAGTTAAGTTATAGAAGAGATAATAGTGTTAAGTTTAAAAACATAATTATGTTCTGTTGATATCCTAAAAAAAAAATTTACCATGAATGTTCCTGGTTAGTTAGTAAGCGAAACGTAAGTTTTCTTAATAAAAAGAGTGAATTCTGAAATTTGTTTATTTTCACTGCCTTAATAAAAAAATATTAGGAGCTTAAATTATTTCGTTGGTTTTACATTCTAATTTCTCAAGCACTTAAATGGTTTACCCTAAGTTAACCATACAGACATTGCGACACTTAATTTGTTTTGCCCATACAATATTAATATAAATTAATGTTGTTAAATTCTATTGCTTGTATTTTATAAACCAAAATAGTGGCGGTTAAAGTATTTTCCCGTGATCATTTATCGCAGCTCGGATTGCGTTAATGTGTTTTGCCGTAAACTATTATATCGGCAAAAAACATTAAGCGCCACCTATTTTTATAAATCTTGTAGGCTTTGTTTCATTAGTAGATTGAAATTATGGACTTTTAAAAAATAAAACAACTGCTATTTTTGATATTCTTTTAGAAGTAATATATTTTTTTTAATGATCATTTTACCTCAAATTACAAAGTTTTTTGGGTCTGCTGTAAAGTTTGAAAAATGGCGCTTACTTTAATTTGCTTTTCCACCGTCGATATAAATTAACAATGTTACCAAAATGTAACCTAATCTTTACTTATCAGTGTTACCAAAATATAACCTTACCTCTATCCGAGCTACTAAAATCTCAATTATTGGTAAGTATATTCTACAGCAGTACTTCTCATACAAAAATATGTGTCAAAATTCATTTGTTAACTCATTTATCTGCGTCCTAAGATGCAAGATTAATTTATTTGTATAAACGTTGTGTAACATACTCGTACATGAATGAATCCCAAAGGAAGTACCGTATAATATCTAGTATTATTTTTAGTAAAAAACACCTACACTAAATTATCATAGTCCTAGTCAACACAGCCTGTAGAACTACCTACAGCCTACAGTACATAAGTTGATAGTTTGAAGTAAACTAGGCACCACTGTGGATGTGGACGCGGGGCGGGCCGACAAAGGCTGCACCCGCAACTATCGCGGGAAAGTTCTGACTGCCGCCCGCACCGCGGGCCCCGCTGTGGCCCGGCCCTTATGGCGCCTTGCAACTATTTATTTGAATTTCGAATTTAAGATTTTTTTTTCAATCAGGAGTACTATGCTCGAGTGAAGGATTCCTAGGTAGCCTTGGATCTGACCGGGGCTCAACGAATAAGTTCTATTATTACTTATATTGTCTGTGGTTCTATGTGTCATGGTTTTTAGGTCAGCGGGAATTAATTTTGAATTTCGAATTTGGAATGGATGTCAGAAACTAGATAAATGAGTGCATGGATTTTGACACCTATATGTATAGACATAGCACGTCTTTTGTAATATCACTCATGTGTCATTTATATGACAGCTAATCAAATTTGCGATTGGTCAAATAGTGATTTTGTTCCGGAACACCAGTCCAGTGATCGGCATTACTTAGAAGTCATTGTTTCAAATGCGCTAATTGATGCTGAGAAAATCAAGGCACCATAAATTCACAAAAATCTTCAATAACTGGAATACATACGTACGTTACTCCTGCACTATTTTATACCGTTGGCCCATTCTAAATTTAAAATCCAATTTCTCCCTGCAGCATTTTAGCGGCGCGCACCTCAACACTTGTTTTCTTACTCCATCAGACTTTTCCAACTCATTTGCATGGAAAAGCAGATAGCGACGTTGCGATGGCGCGATAGCGTACCTTTGTGGGCTCTATATAGTCTATAAAGTTGTGTGGCAGTTCCGCTAGTGCGCTGCCAGTTGCCAACTTTGCAAAAGTTAGAGTAATGTTGCGGCAAAAAGCGTTCACGGCAGGTTTAACAATTACCTAAGCAGGCTCGCGAAGTTCGTACAACAGTTGCGTTGGTGCTTTTGCGCGCTTAGATAGCTACCGCTTTAGTTACTTTTGTTACGGGAATTTTGTCTAATTTTAAATGTTTTGGATGAAATTTTACATTACACATGTGTGTAGCACACACGAAAAGGAGTGAGAAAATGTATTTGTCGATATCGTCAAACCAAGGACATTCATTTTAGAATTGATTTTCAATCTTGTTTTTTTTTGTTCCGTGTTTGAAAAAGTGTTCTTTACTTTTTGAGACATCCTGTCAAGCATCCCGCCAAAACTCTTTTTCTTTTCTTTTACAAAAGGATTTGTGCAAGTAGGTAGGTACGTATTATAGGAAAAGCCAAGTTGATTATTGTATGCATGTCAATAAAATGGACTAAAGTTTAATTCCGACTGGAGAGACACCTAACCGTATGACTATGCAAAGCTGGCTGCACAATTTTAATGTAATTAAAAAAATAACTATTGTTATTTTATAGAATATTGCGACAGAAATCGGGAACGGCCCTATTGACAGCTCATAGAACAGATGACAGAGGCTTGTTACCATTTTTCGTGTAAAATTCAAATAACCGAATACCATACAAAACGAAATTTAGGCGGCCAGTGACCTCCCTGAACGAATTAAGAAAGAAAATTGCTTCTGGGGTTTTTTTCTATTTCAAATTCTAAATCGATGGGCTAATCACGAACAACCATTGGGTGTTTGAATATCTAGTCAAATTAATTAAGAAAAAGAAGAGATAATAAATGCTTCAAAATTTCATTCAACTAGTTAAATTAGTTACTTTTTACTAATCGTCAAAATGGTAAGTGACTTTTTAATTGTCAAAAAACTACCTTTACATGTTAGGTAGATGATTAAAAATAAATAAAAGCAATAAAATAAGAACGGACGCAACATTCACCATTCTTAATTTAATGAACTCAGTTAAATAATTTATTTTAGTTATAGGAAAATACCCCAAAATTGTAAATTCAAAATTGTCTGAAAAGACATTGCTTTTACTCCGACTCTGTTTATTTATCTATTTTAATGGGTGTAAAAGCTTATTTCCTCCCTATTCTAGTGCTTTCTAATAATAAACATATTAGATCGGAGTGCACAACGGCTACAAACGTGTACTGGCGGGCACATCTGCTAACATTACATAAGGACCATTAAAACTGTCCGAATACAGCGTGTTTTCAATTACAGGAGGCTCGCGAGATATTTGCCTCATCTAGGGTTGCCAAAAAGATTTATATTCACGATATATTAAATAATATAAAATGGTTATAATTTCAAATAGAGAATTAGAATAAAAGCAATGTCTGTTTGAACTAACATTATATACATAACATAACATAACATAAACTCACGCCTATATTCCCCGAAGGGGTAGGCAGAGGTGCTAGCACCCACATTTCGACGTTTATGTTTAGGTCCCAATGTAATAGGTGGCGAGCCTATTGCCATTAACCGGGCACTTATAAACCTGCGATAAATACACACATAACTTCGAAAAGCATCGAAAAGTCATTGGTGTGTGCCATGGTAAAACCTGGGATCGAACCCGAGACCTCGTCTCAGCAGTCCATTACCCATACCACTAGGCTACCGCTCAATAATATAAATATAAAATGGTTATAATTTTAAATAGAGAATTAGAATAAAAGCAATGTCTGTTTGAACAAACATTATATCGATACCTCTGGGCTCAAAGGTCGTAAAGGACAAAATGCGACTTTTCAGGAGAAGCAAAAAACAAAAAAAAAAAAAATTTTTTTACTATAACTTTTTTGTTTCTTGAGCTATTTTAATAAAAGCAAGGCAAAAAGTGCTTAGAATTTACAGTATTTTCTAAAGCAGTTTAAAAAAAATACCCTAGTGCTGTATTTACCGAGATAGATTGCCTTTACGATCTTAAATTTGAAAATAAAAGTCCTTTACACCCGTCAAATTTCCATCCTAAGATTTTACTGAAGGTTGTAAATCTACTTCACTGCACAATTCTGAAGAAAATAAGGTAATAATCGACTAGTGTAATAATTTTTAGGTCATAAGGATCACTTGCTAACTCATTTTAATTTTTTCATAAGAAGCCGCGGTAGCCTAGTGGTATGGGTAATGGACTGCTGAGACGAGGTCTCGGGTTCAGTCCCAGGTTTACCATGGCACACACCAATGACTTTCGAAGTTATGTGTGTATTTATCGCAGGTTTATAAGTCCCTCGGAGAGCACGTTAAGCCGTCAGTCCCGGTTGCCATACAAATATCTATGGCAGTCGTTACGGGTAGTTGGAGCCCTTAAAAGTCCAACCAGTCTAACTTGGACCTTCGATATCGCCAGTGGTCATTGGACCATTGGTTGTGGAGGTCAGATGGCAGTCGCTTCACGGAAAATATCGAAGTTCAGCCGCATCACAGTTACACTGGAAAGCCGACCCCAACTGAGTCGGGAAAAGGTTCAGATAATGATGATTATAATTCATAAACAAATAGTTGTCATTATAATTATAAATACTTAGATACCATAAATACTTACTGGGTGGCGCAAAAGTACTGGCACTAAAGAAAATACCTTTATTTTTTTTATATGACATTTTCTGTCATTCTGTTGTTGAAAATTGTGTAGTGAACAAATGTAAAATACACTGAAAATAAACATGGACCGTTTTACTCCCCAAGAACGTGGAATAATTGTGTCAATGTTCTTACGGAATAATTCATCAGTGATAAGAACACAACGTGAATTTCGTCGACGATTTCCCCACCGTCCGGCACAGATTGGTCGCACAATTCGACGCTTTGCCACACGCCTTGAAGCAACTGGCTCAACATTGGATAGACCTAAGTCTGGGAGACCAAGAACAGGCCGTTCAGCTGAAAATATCGATGCTGTGCGCGAAGATGTGGAAGAGTGTCCAGAAACATCAACGAGGCGACGTGCCACGCAATTGGGCATTTCCAGACGGACCCTGCAGCGTATTTTGGTGAAAGACTTAAAGATGTTCCCGTATAAAACTCAAATGACTCATCAGCTGCTGCCTGCTGACCACCGAGCTCGTCTAGATTACTGCCAGCGCGTCATAAACCTCAACCTTGAAGAGGATGATTATCCTTCAAAATTGGTTATGAGTGACGAAGCGCATTTCCATCTCTCAGGGCATGTCAATAAGCAGAATACTCGGTTCTGGGGCACTGATAATCCGCGCATTATTCAAGAAACACCTCTACACCCACTAAAAGTTACTGTATGGTGTGGCATCTGTGTTGACAGAGTGATCGGACCCTATTTTTTCGAAGACGCTGGAGGCAATGCGATAACTGTCACTGGAGAACGCTACAGAACCATGTTACGTGAGTTTTTGATACCCAGTTTGGACGAATTGGGGCTGGAGCACATCTGGTTTCAACAAGACGGCGCTACGGCACACACAGCGCGCGACACTATGGACTTAGTGAGGGACGCTTTTCCAGGCCGAGTTATCTCTCGTTTTGGCGATTTGCCTTGGCCTGCAAGATCACCCGATCTGACCAGTCCAGACTTCTTTCTTTGGGGTTTTTTGAAATCTCGGGTGTATGTGAACAAGCCACAGACTCTCGCAGCTCTAAAAGAAAACATTCGTCAAGAAATAACGAACATATCGCAGGAAGTGTTACGGCAAGTTATGCAAAATGTCATAAATAGGGCTCAAATGTGTATCAACTCTGGAGGTCACCATTTAAAAGACATCATCTTTAAATCCTAATGGTACGAAATTTAATGGTACAAATATACATTTAAAAAAACCTAAATCTAGTTTTCTAATTTAGAAAAAATGTTATAGCCGAACCAAATAGGGTCTTTACTTTTGCGCCACCCAGTATAATGTTTCACCATACTTGCTGTCGAATTACTCGCTCAGCTAGGTACTTTGTATAATATAAACAAAACATAATCATAAGTTAGTTATTTATTTAGAAACTAGCTGACCCCACGCGGTTATACCTACCTTCTTGCGTTCATAGTCACTGCCACCCCGGAAGGTACACACAACAACAATCGGAAATCAATACCTTCCTTCTTATGGAAATAGATATTTATTTAGAAAATAATATATATATACCTAGGTATCTTAAGTAATAAACTGTAATTAAGGATTATATACAAAGTGCCTAACTGAGTGAGTTATTCGACAGCAAGTATGTGAAACATTATTAGTATTTATGTAAAATAATAGTTTAGTAAGTAGGTGATTGATTATAATTATGTATGACTGACTTACCTCATAATAGTTTTTCGTGCAGCTAACACAGCAATCTCCGTGCTGATTTTCCCTTTAAAATTCTAGCCTCTTCCCCTTCTAACTTAACTACTACCGCTGAGTATCTTTTCTTAGAGGTTACGGTCAGGGGTGTGAAAACCGTGCTGGGCGTCGTTTACTGTCCACCGGCTGTTAATTACTTCGCCAGTCTCGAGCCGATTTTGGAAACTTTAGGGTCGGAGTACGAACATCACATAATCATGGGCGATCTCAACACGGATCTTCTGACCCCCCAAACTTCGCGCTGCCGTAAGCTGCTTGATATCGCTCAATCAGTTAACTTACACTTCTTGCCTCTTCAAGCCACCCACCATAATGTGGGATGTGGTGATACATGGCTGGACGTAATGCTGATATCCAACCTATCGCTGGTCTCGTCACACGGTCAATACTCGGCGTCAGGATTTTCCCGACACGATCTTATCTTTTTGTCATACGTCCTTAAACCGCCGAAACTCCAACCCCGCATCTTGCTTTTGCGCAATTTTGGACGCATGGACGTTGAGCAACTGCGCAACGACGCCTCGGCATTGAGCTGGGACTGCATATGTGAGACCTCGTCAATAGATGAAAAAGTCCGCATCTTTAACAGCGTGGTCACCGGCCTGTACGACACTCACGCTCCGTTCAGGCGAGTTAAAGTGAATCGCTCTCCTGCACCGTGGATGACACAGGAGGTTCGAATGACAATGCGGCACAGGAATCGTGCGTTTTCCAGGTATCGTAGGGACAAGTGTGATGAAATGTGGGTGCTCTTCAAAGCTGCTAGGAATCGGTGTAACCAAATGATACGCAACGCCAAACGCCGTTATTTCCTTAATAACATTACCTCATCTTCCCCTGCGAGTATTTGGAAATTCCTGGGCACATTAGGTATTGGTAAGCAGCGATGCTCTGAATTCCAGTCTTCTATTGGTTTGGATGACATAAACCAACACTTCACCACTTTTACCCCTTTGAGTCACCAAACCAACAGTTGCACAATAGGCTATCTGAAAAGCTTACCACGTCCCAACATCGAGCCTTTTGATTTTTCTCCGGTTGCGCCCGATGAGGTCAAAAAGAGTATAATATCCATAAAATCAAATGCTGTGGGCCCTGACAACATCAGTCGCCGGATGATTATTACCATCCTCGACCACCTTTTGCCGGTAATCACCCATATCATTAATTATTCCCTCGATTCTGGACAGTTTCCATCCCTTTGCCGAAAAGCATTCGTTATACCCCTTCCTAAGATCTCAAACCCATCCCTTCCCAATCATTTTCGTCCTATCAGTATCCTGCCCTTCCTATCCAAGGTGCTAGAGGCCTGTGTGCACAAACAGCTGTCCACTTTCATTTACAGTAATAACTTGTTGAATCCCCTACAATCTGGTTTCAGGCCTGGACACAGCACTGTCACCGCTCTTTTAAAAGTGACTGAGGATATCAGGGTAGGCATGGAGAATACCAAGCTCACAGTACTAGCCCTAGTTGATTTTTCTAATGCTTAGTGGAAATACGTAAATAGAATGAAACTAGGTAGTAAAGGACATTTGTGTTTTTTTATTTTAAATTGTAAGGGTGTATAGGACAATTTGTAAATTTGGTGTCCTTTATATCCAAATTTTTTAGGTGCCTTATAGGGAGTATAAGACAATTGAAATTTTTAATGTATTTTACACCCAAAAGTTTGTTTATACTTTCCTTTACTACCAAAATAATTTCGCTCTAGTAGGTAAGTGTTATTTACTTCCATATTTTCACGGTAAACTTTGCCTAAAGTCCCAGATTATGTGGGTCGTAAAGGCATTTTTTTTGCGAATTTCATAGAACTGAATATACAGATCGATAGAGAATTAAAAACTGAGTAAAACCGTATCAAAAAGTCATTTTCGCCCAAATGTCCTTTACGACCTTTGAGCCCAGAGGTATCGATATATCGGTCATACCTCTATCTAAATGGGGTAGGTAGAGACCACATATTTCTAATTGCAAAGATCTTTGCTGCTTCTACTTTTGTATAATTGTTTTCGTTACATGCTCGCCTGTTTCGGATCTTAAAATGTACTGTCTTTAAAATGCCTTTAATCTGTAATGTTAGTTTGATACGCATTGCAAATTATACCTTCTAAAGATTTTTCCTTTTTTCCAATCTATTTTTTCCCAATCTTACCAATCTAAAATTTTTCGAATACAAATGCTAAACATTTTTACTTCATTGCAGCACACAAGAGATAGTAGTAGCAGGCACCGATTTCCGTTCCTAGCGTTAATCCAGTTGCATCTAATCCTCTAGCTTGAAGTCCAGGAAAGAGCACTCAAAGACAGTTACATAAACATGTCTAAGCTTTGCAATTAGTTCCTCAACGTGTTAACATGTGTTATCATTGCGTGACAGCCCTAAGTCAAACCCCGCGCGTCATTCGCGTGCCTTCTCACTTCGATAGACCGAGCCACGAAATTCGCCAACCACGTCAATTCAACACGTACCACTTTTGACGTAAAATGTATTCAATTTACATATTCGTTAACGTATTCTTTTTAATATAAGTGGCGAGGCTTTTTAATATAAGTACTATAAGGGGTGTGGAAAAGCATCTCAAGGTCGGCCGTCGAGGTAGGAACCATCATTTTAAAATTTACAGCATCTGGAATGGTAGTCCGTAGTTTTTGGACTTCACCCTAGCTTCTTACTATCTAGTATGATGCAGTCAATTTATGAACTAAATATAAAAAGCACAGCGTTAGTCCCAATACGGGTAGCAAATGCTTGGCAATGGTACCTCCAACGCGTCCAGGTAGAAGGGGTAGGCTCAAGAAGTCCTGGCTTGACGTTGTGGAGGGTGACATGCGTGCAAATAATCTCACTACCATGGACGCCCAAGCTCGTGCGAAGTGGAGGAGGAAGAGCTGGCAGGCGAACCCTAAGCTTCAAGGTCATCTTGGCCACGGATGCAATCAGGAAAATGTGTCTATATGCAAATGATGATTATGATGTGCGTTAGTCCCAATGCCAATATTTCAGAGCCTGGGATCCTCTTTTACTCCTTTTAGCTGACGGATTCTTCGTCTGACAGTATACAGACCGTTAAAAAATAACCCACTTGAAGGCAATCGGAGCAATCGGTTTGCAATAATATGTACTAGTACTACCGCTGCGCTAGTAAGGCAAATAAAAATAAAAATCTAGTATAATTCAGCTTGTAGATCTATAATCCACTATAATTACGTTGTCGCTTATACAATCTATTTTTTAAATAAATCATTTGATACATCGTTTTTAGAATGAAAAGAGAATGAACCAATCAAATTCAAACGTAATTCTTCATTCTTATAAAGTAAACGCTTAAAAAGCTCCATCGAGTACGTAACCTCATTCCTATTTCAACCAAACATCGTCTGACTTGTGGTATTCATTAGCTCCCTAATTCGTGTTACTTTGTCCTAATCTTACCACAAAAGACCATTTAGATAATCTACATTGAGCCTTAAGCCAATAAACATAAAGTTGAATTTTACGTTTCATGTTTTAATAATTTTAAGTCGATTTGACATCCCCGGACTAAGCATGACCCCACATTGTTTCGCATTCAGTTGTGAAAGGGAATTTGTTAATTTTCAAAATGTCTGAATAGTAGTTTTCGCCCCTTTGGGATTCTGTTTTTAGTTATGTTACACATTAATTACTAATAGAGTAAATATTTCATTTTGTAGAATGATAATATACCTTAGGTTTTAGTAGTCAACCGCACAGTTCGTCTGCACGTCCTAAGAACACTGCGGCAAGAAATTCAGTGGAGCTTTTTGTGGACTATTTACAAACATTTTCAATTAATTTGTTAACAACTAGCTGTTTGATCTTTCTTGATTCTGATCCCGTTCATCGCTGAGGGTAGCGTGATGTTATAGCCTATGTTGGTACCTGATAGTGTAGCTTTTTAATGTCGAAGATTGGTCTTTATAGCACAAGTGTCACAGAATAAAAGTCAAATGATATAACCCTCATTTGGCTTTCCCGTAGTCGGGTAAAAATAGAAGTACATACTTAGCTGATTTTAGTTACCAAATATTATTATCTACTCAGAAAGTACTGAGGTCGGGAGTTATAGTATTTTTAATAATTATTATATCTGTTACTAGCCTGCCGGCCGCGGCTCCGCCCGCGTGCATCTCGGTTAACGCGACCTTTGTTCATATCTCCGGCTCTACTCGACCGATTGCGATCAAACAAACGTAGGATTTCAAGTCTGAACAAGCCCTTATTACAAAAAAAAACTGCATCAAAATCCGTTCAGTAGTTTTTGCGTCCATCGCGAATAAACAGACAGGAATAAACAGGAAGGATTAAAAAAAATATACATATATTTTTGTGTTCAGTATCGTTTACATAACATAACCTAAGTTTTTTTATATATATCGCCAATGTACAGACACGACCACTTTACAATTATATAATATAATATAGTATAGTATAGAAGATATATTTAATGTGTCTCAAACACTCTTAAAAGCAACTTACTCCTTTTTTGATTAGATTAGTAACCGCTAACAAATTGCAACTAATAAATAACGACATAATTTACATAATATCTACCTCTGATAAAACTATAGATAAAATGATATTTGTATAAAGTTCGCAATAAAACAGAACAGCGAGTGTCCATGGACGCGTAAATTGGGTACACCCCCGGGGTTCATAAAACATTATGTAAATCAATAGGTCTAACTGCAACTAGCGACCTCGCAAGACCCGTATCACTAAATTTTAACGAACACGTATTTATAATATGTGCATGAATTGTGAGCGTGTGTGTGTATTTTTTACAAGTGAGCGTGTGTGTGTGTCAAATTCTGTTTGTATTTTCTTAGTAAAATTGGTTTATATAGCTTTGTAATACTGAGGTAATTTAGGTCATATGGCATATAAACACTTGTAATGCTATAGCAACTCCTATAGGAGTTAGGTTCTCTTGCATTCGGAAGGGAAAGAGAAAAGTGTAGAAAGAAAAGTAAAAGCAAAGACTAAAATAAAATCAAATTCACTGTTGAACCAGCTTTCTTAAAAGGTAAAGACAATCATTCATATAGATACTAGCACTATTCCTACTAATAAGAATACAAAGCAACGTATAAAAATTATGGCATCAAAACAAAAGTAAACGCGCTCACATACTGACACACACACACGCTCACTCACAAAAACACACATACACAACCACTCATAAACGAACGTCTAAAGATAAGACCAAAGCGGGTCGCGAAAGGATACAGCAATAATGAATCTGGGAATCACAATTAAAGAGGGGAAGTGCGTGCAGATGATCTTCGAGCAGGAGGGGGGTTAGGGTACAATGGGGTGGTTTTGTACACGGCTTAATGTTGTATGTAAAGATAGCGACGGTAGGCAGATTAGAATCTTGCGAGCACCGGGAGTAAGTTGGACTAATTTGATTTGGAGTGAGAAGGTATTTGGTTTAATTCCTTTTAAGGTTGGGCTTTAATAAGTTTGGAGGTAAAGCTGTTGGTTTTGATGGAATTATTATGTTTTGAAATTAATTTGGTTTGCTATTCATTGTTTATTGTGATATTAATCACCTCAGTAGCAACTAAGGTGACGTCATTCTCATTACTCCTTAACAACTCCGTAACACAGGCTACCTATAGCCTATTTAGTAGAGCAGTAACTCAACCAACATATTGTAGAAGAGCAACACTATATTCAACATTCATCAATTTTAAAATGTACCTACAATATTATATTATGTTAAGCTACAATTGTGATTTATGAAATATTATGTGTCATTAAAACCTAGATAAGTAGTTTAATTAAATTATTATCTATTCTAATGCTTTCATGAATTATTTTTGTATTGTATTTGTGTATTATCAGTTATGTTTACGGGCTCACATCTGGCCACGGGAATTTTTGTGAATCGAACCTCAAGATCAGCAGTCATACTCGTACCTATTCGATAAGGCTACCTTTCCACCGGCGCGCGGCGGTGAAACTAAAAGTAGCAAAGGCTATGAATGCGTTTGATATCCACCAATCATACTCATTGGTCCATATAGCATAGCACTGGTAGAAAGGGGTTCAGTTTAGATGTTTTTTAAATAGAAAGATGCGTGCTATGGATAGAGAATAGGTTCGAATTTTGAATATTTGTAGAAAGATTTATAACACATCTTACTCGCTACACTACATTTAGCTTAGCTTTTACACCTTCGTAGCATAGCTGCATAGCACATCTCCGGTGATAAAGGCAACCCCAGTCCTATATGACTGCAGTTTTCGGACTGGGAGGCTACATAAAATACGACTTTCCATTTTAATTATTTAATATACATTAATACCCGACCGACTGTCATATTTTCCAAAAAAAAAAAAAGATATATTCAAATCGATTAAAAAAGAGAATCGACCACGGGTGGGGCTCGAACCCGCTATCTTTCCTTTACAGGGGGAATGCTCTGACCACTATTCTTAATCAATTTGAATAGTTAGCATAATAAATGCTTTAAAATTTCATTCAAAAATGATATAAATAATATAACTATACCTATTTACGGACAGCTATAAAACTAAATGGAAAATATTTCATAATCTTGTATGAGTATACTTTGAGAAACGTAAAAGTTATTTCATTTTAGCTGAGTTCAGAGAAAGAACTGTTCTTCATTCAACCATGGGTTGAACGAAGTAAACATATATTATAGTAAACGAATATGTGTCCTGTTGACGGCAGTGGGCTCGCTGAGACTGAAAAACAACCGGGAAAATGAGAAGCAAATACGTCTACTTTCCGCTTCAGATATATAATATTATTCTTATCCGTGTCATCGCTTTGATCATTCTATTCACTAACGACACATGTCGCAAATCGATCCGAAATTGTCTTTCCTTCGCATTTACCCCGGGTACTTTCGTTCAAACATCACATCTGCCCTTATATGTATTGTAAGGGTTGAAAGGGTGGCGACCCGCTAGATAAAACCGTGTTATTTCGCCCCGGGCTGGCAATTTCTTGAATAGTCGGGGGTAGTCAAGTAGGGTGGTACGTCCCCCCCTTTCACTTGTCTTCTACGGCCGAATTAATTTCGGCTTTTATGAGGGACCCGTTGATTATGTAATTTGTTTATATATAAACATATATACACATATCTCGTGTTCTTTGTTTCGTTGCTCGGTAAGTGAGGATTACTTAGATTATTTATTTGTCGCTTAGGAGAAATTTTATCAGTGTTTGATTATTTCTTTTGTTCAATAGGTACATTAGTTACTTATGGGTTGTTAGTATACAAACACACAAAAGGACAGCCTCCGTGGCGTAGCGGTAGTGAACGCGGCCGCTACGCAGGAGGCGTGGGTTCGATCCCCGCTCAGTGCAAATATTTGTGTGAATGAAATATGAGTATTTGCATTGGTCTGGTCGTGCCTCGGAGAGCACGTTAAGCCGTCGGTCCCGGTTGCCATGAGAACATCTATGGCAGTCGTTACGGGTAGTTGGAGCCCTCAAAAATCCAAAAACAACGTTCTAACTGCAAAAACTTCGATATCGCCTAATGTTAACATTGGGTTGTGGAGGTCAGATGACAATCGCTTCACGGAAAATATCAAGGTCTAGTCAAATCCGTGGTTAAGACTAGTAAAAGCGGACCCCAGACTTCGAGCTGAAAAAGCTTCGGATGCGACTGGGAAATAACGCTAAGAAGAAGAAGAAGTATAAAAAGTAGTAGGTGTAGCTAAACTTTTTCAGTATGAACAATCATGGCATACAAAACAGTGGCGTAATTGGTTACAATTTTCAAGCAGTTAGTAGAATTATGAAGCCTATGTCCAGCAGTGGATTGTTTCATTATATTATATTGTGTCATTGTGCCACACAAGCACTTTCCCTTTGATATTACTGCTGATCGTTTTGATTTTCATTAAAAATCCGATAATATCTTTCTTTATAGGTTTGATTGATACATTATAGAAAAAAAAAACGCTATTTTATGAGCTAACTAACGAAGCAATATGGGAAAATAGCTTATTTTGATTAGACAGGTGAAATGTGGGCATTTTTGTTTAGATTCCGTGTTCACACTCTTCAAATTTAACATGTTTTTAGTCACTTTAACTATTTTAAATATTAGCCGATTGGGCAACAAACTTTAAACTTTGAATTACAAAAACATTTATCGTGTAAGCAGTAAGAATTTCTCCTTAGGGGATAAAATTCAAAATTGTTTCACCCTACCCTTACACTTACGTACCTCTTTTCCGAGACTTTGCCTTCAGCTTACCATCAGGCGAGGCGAAGTCGACATGTCCTATACAAAAAAAAACCTTAGGTAGTAAGATACGAAATGTTACAAAACACTGTATCAATTATGAATACATGTGTTGGATACTAGTATCGACCACTTACAGTCGCCGTGGTCAACACTACAGGCGCAAAACGCTCATCTTTTGATCTCAGATGTCCGTTCGGTTCAGTGGGTTTGATTCCAATGAACCGGCAACACCATCTCTACTGTTTGTGGTGGATCTAAATGTTTTGATTTAGTGGGGAAAGAACAGGTGTGTGTATACCTACAAGAATTTTATGTATAGGTATTACTGATGCCCACCACTCCACCCTGATGAATGTCGGGTTTCACGACTTTCGGCCATATCCTCAGTGCTATGCAACCAAATGCGATCAAATAAACCTAACATTTTAAGACTGACCAGAACATTTTAACAAAAAAAGATCTGATCTAGCATGTTAGTTTTCACTTAGCCACGCGCCCAGACATCTTATATTGTTTCTTTATAGTATGTAATTTTCTTTTTTTACAGGCAGCTACAAAAGGCGACGGAAATTTGAAAGCATTCATAAATTATCCACGCGACTGAGCCGCACGTGCTCCCGCGCCGCAAACAGCAAAGTGAATGGAAGAACAGTGTCATTGGTAAGATTCCTATTTATACTTCTTTGACATCGAACCAAACGGTTGATAGTAGGTAGTAGGTAGATTAATAAAGAGCTGGTATGCTCTCCCCGTGCCCGTGTTTCCCTCTTCTTACAGTCCCGGGTCCTTCAAGCGGGGTCTGAAAAAGCATTTATCAAAGCCGTTAAGGACCACCATCTTCTGGACTGAGCATCAGCTTTTCACTATCTAACGTGGCGCAGTAAATAGACGGACCAAATAAATGTATATTACTAATCACACTAGTTCAGTCCACTACCGGACCAAGACCTATCCTATTCTCTGCCTCGTAAGCCTAGTTTTCCCAGCTGTACCTTTTAGTTTTAAGTATTTGAAAAGGGATAACTATAATCGCGACGAGATTTCCCGCATACGGTGCAGAATATTCCATCAAGAACCAAGCGGTTCAGCGACTCCTTCTTCTACCGCACCATTGAGACATGGAATTCCTTACCAGTTCACGTGTTTCCCTCTTCCTATAATCCCGGATCCTTTAAGCCAGGCGTCTCTTGTCCAGTTGCAACTTCTTGGATCTACAAATTGAAACGATAATGGTAGAAGCATTAATTTATGTATACTTAGGTAATAATCATCTTCGACTATTTTTTGATATCGACATTTTTATACTTAGTTAATAATCCATCTCTCCAATTTTCCATCTTGCCAATATCACTTTCTAGTAATTTTTATACCTAGTAATTTTTCCTGATAGACTTAAGTCGCCTAAAGGTTACAATGTGCTATGTAGAAAGTACTTTCACATTTTGGACGTGTTACTAGTAAGTCGTTTTGTCACTCTAGACATTCTCATTTTATAGACGTTTAAACATGTGGACCTTCTGCAAACAATGACATTTTTCCCTTATGGACCTTCTGATTCGGAGGGATTATTTATACCTTAAAGATTTATTTAACCACTTAAATACCTAGAATAACCCTTTACTCCTTCAGAATAATATTAAATTATAATCTATAAACTAAACAGCCGAATATTAATGCATCGTAACATTAGCTAAAACAGACCGGATCAATACACGAAGCAGAACTTAAATTTCGTCCCCCCAAGAAGAAGGTTGGCGCGCGGGTCCAAATTCGTATGTTAATACACCCCCAGCTAGGGGGTGAACCGCCCCACCCGAGGGAACGGACCGAACTATTATAAAGGGTAGCACGAAAGTTAGATTAATGATGTTAGGAGCTGACCAGTGTACACCCGGCGGACGAACTGGCGTTCGGTTTCTTTTTTTAACATGATGACTCTCTACAGAGTGGAATTTTTCAACGCCACGCATAGGGAAAGTTCTCTAAATACTGGAGTTAATTTTTCAATGTTACTCAAGAAAAAAAAAATATTTTTGAAAATAAACAAATCTACATTCAAATATTACTCGTTTGTCACACTTGATAATCAAACCGGCTAAAATCCAAAAAATAATTCTCCTATACTTTTAATGCATCAATCGATAGGTTCAATGATAAAGATCAAATCTCTCTTACTGACGTGGTAAATTAAATAAAAGAACATCAATGAAATAAAAAACTTCAATAGGATAAGATAAAGGAATAGTTTAGTTAAAGGTCCATTAGATACCGCGAGTACCGCGACTGTTGTTTGATCATCCAACCTCGAAAAGAAAGCCTATGCTTTCTCTCATTCATAGTTTTGCAGGTGTACTGACCTGCTAAAGGCCCTATATGTTTATGTAGGGCTGTACAGAGTGTACAGCATGTGTACCCAACCGTATCAATTCTGCGTCTCTCTACTCTTCTACTTTCAAAACATGGTCAATAATAATATTAGTAAGGTTATAAGTCCTTAAATCTAATGCCAGTTCTGCCTGCAAGTGTACACCTCCTATCGAGTCCCGCGGTAAAGTGTGGACGATCTAACTTCGCCTTACACACACACTCACTCACACACCCTGACACACACATGCTCACTCGACACAGTGACGCCGCGGGCTGTAACGTTGAGTTCACATGGGATTAGATTCGTCACTACACACAACGTTTTCCATTAAACTCTGTGTTGCTTATGTCATAGATAGAAAATACACTGTGTGGTTAGAAAAATGACACAGTGTCTCACTGTGTTGTTAAATAAAACTTGTTTATGTGTGCAAGATATTTGATATGTAGAGCATTAATTTTTAGTATTCTGTTCTCTGTGATGTTATAAATATTTCTTACTATATTTAATATATTATCTAATATTGAATTAATAAAGTGTATAAACTAATACCTAATGTTCAGTAGTAGACTGCGAATATACGCTAATTGACTGATTGATTGATTGATTACCAAATTTTAACATACTTACTCAAACTCTATACGACTACTACTACTACTCTATCGTCTTCTTCATCCGAAAGCAAACCCGTTGCATCTAAAGTCCACATACCAGAGCCCATAGCCGACTTTTACGAGAATGACTGCAATCTGATCTCGAGAAAGGCTATATCAGAAGCTCATCCGTAAATCAGTATGTACACCAACTTGCAGATGAGGTTAACTTTAACTCGAAAGATCTTGAGAGGACTCCACACGCTCTCATCTAATACTACAACAGTAGGAAACAGGCCTTACTTTAATATCTGCACTGAAAACCTTACTAATAGCGAATGAAATAACTGGCACTAAACTAAAATATCTAATGTATCGTGTACATACATAATTACAGTTAGACACACACACTCACGCACACAGCCGCGAGGCGTCCTCAAGTGATCCGCCTTCACCACCACCATGATGTGAATTCAAGCAATCTGTTAAAGAATATGCAAAACTTTGCCATAAAAATATGAACAAAAAATATTTTATTACACTATTTCATTATATTACGAGTATACACGCAATGCGAGAGGTATTACTTGCACATTGCTTGTCTAATACTGCTGCCTAAAAATTGAGGATTATGGTTTTTTTTTAAATACACTAGACCCATAAACCTGACCTTTGGAACATGAACAAATATAAAAATATTTGTTCATGTTCCAAAGGTATAATCAAAGCCGTAAGTCAAACGTTTGACAAAAACACAAACCAGGTCAAAGATTACATTTCACAAATAATATTAAATACACTATATCAATTTAGAATTAAAATTGTTCCAACCCTTCGAACGTCTTCAAAACATTTAACCCTCACAAATCTGTTAAGATCACGCATCTATCAAGAACTAGTAGATACAATAAAAGATCAACGGTCAAAGGGTCGAGCCAAGGTCTGCGTGCGCGCAATTGTGAGAACTTTGCCCTCATTACGCATGCGCGGTGATCTCTGACCGGTAGATCTCACGGTGACCGAACCGGTCACGTTCATCTCCCTTATAAATATCTATTTTTATTCTAATATATTTTAATAATTACGTGGAAACCAACGACGTTTCTTTTGATATCGATGGGATTTTTATGGGAATTCTTTATCATGTGAACTGTGATTTTAAAGTTTGGTAGAAATTCCCAGGATTAGGTGAATAAATTGTTATTATCTTCCCGTTTCTTGTATTAATTTTGTTTTATTTATGCGAGAAACAGGAGAATGTATAGGTACTTTAGATTTAATTAATTCATGGACTTTGTAGAATCGTGGTAAAGGATTATTTTTCTAATAATATATAGTTTCTATGCGTAAAATCTTTGATTATTGAAACAACATGAGTTTATTTTAGTATATTTAAGCCTGTATATGCTCATCAACTATAGCGAGCCTATAAATACTGTTAACTGGTACCGGTAGGTGGCAGACAAACCCACGCCCCACCTGACAGAAAATCGTTGCCGTGGCGTATGGACGTGTGTAACACCAGGAGCCTTCCAGCCTTCTTGAGGAACCTCTTGCGTCAGGTAAATCTCTATCTAAAAAAAAATTATTGTAAAAAAAAATGGTGAAAATATATCCCTATTCCATCTATCCCTACTAACTTATCCGTACTGGTAGAGATACTTGGATTTTTCCATGTATTTATATTATTATGCATTATTTTCTCGACGAAATTTTCTCAAAATGTATCTACCATTCTCGCGTATACTGCGCCAGCACGCGCCGCCCACTCTCGCGAATTCGACCAAAACTACACTCACACCCCGATATATTTACGCTTTATCCCAAACTTGTCGCCTTGTATAACGACGGGCGCGTCCCTGGCTCGCCGGGCGAAGTGCCCACCGGCCGCCGGCGAGCAGTAGGAGGGTTGATTGAAAGATGTTTCGTCTCTTTAAGGCACGATTTTGGGTGTACACAGATTTATTTTGAGAATATGATGTGTTATTTTGAGAGTAATTTGTCTTGTAATGGGGTAGGAAATATTTTGTTTTATAATATTTTATTATATGTTGTGATGTCTACCTTTATTTTTGGTAGTCTCAGTGCAACGTGTTCATTATAAAAAACTATCTATGTATTTTTCGAAGTCAAAAATATCAAAAACAAAATGAATTCAACGAATAGATATGATTTTTGAGCTTTTATATGGGTTACTTTGTATGTCTATGATAGATACCTATTCATATTGGGCCCAAAGTAACACATATGAATGTCAAAATTAATGCTCCTTCAATTAAAACAACCTGTCGTGGGCAAACTTGGTCACCTTTACAGTCAGCAAAGTAAATACCTATACACCTTTACATACAACTTTACCCAAAAAGGTAAGGTACCATACGTATACTTATTACTACGTATATTTATTTCCTTTGCCGACTGTACGTTAAAATGCTATTAAAATAGTGTTTAGGATGGATGTATGCCGCCACTCGAATTCCCACCTAATTTAAATTGGCCAGTAGACAATACAACGGTTTGCCATGTTATGCAAAACAGAAATTAATTTGCAACCAGTACTGGAGCAGCTACACAGTGGTGTAATCCAAACAGTAAAATTGTACATTTTGTACTGTGTAGGATTTTTCGTTTTTATCAATAAAACGTCAATAGATATATTTTTATTTTTGACTGCCTCTGTGGCGTAGCGGTAGTGAACGCGGCTGCTACGCAGGAGGCGCGGGTTCGATCCCCGCTCAGTGCCAATATTTGTATGCATGAATATAAATATTTGCATTGGTCTGGGTGTTTCTATGTATAATATGTATGTATTTACAAAAAAAAAAAAAAAGTATCTAAGTATGTATATCCGCATTCTAGATTCCATAACACAAGCTAATTAAGAGCTTACCATGGGTCTAGAAAGCGTTGTGTAGAATGTTGTGGAATATTTATTTATATTTATTTATATAGAAATATAAAAGTGATCATAATAATATAAAGCGAAATTGATCATGAAATCTCAGAACGTACGAACTTTTTTTGGCAGGTAGGTTTCTAATAGGGTGTAGTAATAAATAAATAAATATTGTATGACATTCTACACAACGCTATCTAGACACAAAGAGACAAACGAGGCCTTGGCGCCCGCGTATTGTTTTGTAATTATATATGCTTGTTGAATTTAAGCTCGTCCACCGCAGTAGCACCAAGTGCTATCCTCTAAAGACACCCAAGAAACGTCTACGGTGCGTGTAGAGCACATCTTAAGCACATTTTAGGTCCTAGATATATGTCCCGAGATATAGTTAACACGGGCCTCTATATTCATTAATGGAAGGTTTTGTTTATATTATCATTATTGTGTAAATAATATTGATATAACCTGTTATTTAAAAAGAAAAAAGCATCTATCGAGGCCATCAAAGTGACCGCCATTTACACACACATCTGAAATGACGGCCACTATTTCTTGAACTGCATCTCAGCTTACCATTAGACGGGGTGCAGTCAAATAATTGAGCTAATTTATAAAAAAAATCAATGTAGCTATTCACTGTCTACGCCGTAGACACAGCTACGTAACGTCTACGAATTTACACGAATCACCTCCAAAATCTGCCGGTCAATTTGCACGGATAATCGAATCGGTATTAGGGTGGTGAAATCTGGAATTTACCGGATTTGATCAGTAATTCATCCCAATTAGAATAGACGGCTGAAAAATTCGATAGAGGTGCGACTTAACGACTGTAATCAACTCAGGGTTCATTAATTCCCCTAAAATAATTAAATTTATGCCATCGTAGCGTCAGATTTTAATATGAGAAAATTAGATTGCATCTTTTTTACATATGCGACGATTAAGTCTTGGGGGTTTTAAATTGAAAGGGTATAAGTTTGGGACCCTTTGATGTATGTCTGCCTGTTTGTCAGTTTGACAGCAAAAACATCAATTATCTCAAATACTTCTATGTATATTATAAACTGTTTAGATAGAATAAAATGATGAGCTGTTGTAATTAGAATCGGAAACTAGAAAACCGGCCAAGTGCGCGTCAGACTCTCTTTTTTAGTATTTATTGTTATACTAAGAAATATGTAAAAATTGTTTGATTGTTATCTTTTTAATACTTTTATGGTGTAAAATAAAGAATTTCAACGGTTCATGAGTTTAGGTGAGGTGACAAACAGATGGACAGTGGAGTCTTAGTTAGGGAACTCTAAAAATGAGAAAGTTAATTTTGACACCTATCTTTATAAACATAACATACTTTTTCGTTATGTCATCTGTATGACAAGCAGGGCTGTTTAAACAGCAGACTGATATATACAGCCCAGACTCAGCCTCACATGCTCCCTCAGTCAACAATAGTGCCCGGAATGCGGCAATAGGCTCACCCCCTGTTATGTGGGACCGAATACAATGATTGGTGAATTCACTTCTGCCTAACCCTCGGGGGATAAAGTCGTGATTATATTCAAAAGTGACGTCTTGTTACTGGTCAAATATTCACACCCACATACAATTTTTATAGCTGCATAGGAATTTGTATTATTATAGACTAGCAAAGATAACAGTAGTCATAAACTCTAGTTTTAACGATAAGTTTGACGGCTACTACTGCAATATAACTAGATTAATGACTCTCTCGACTATTAAGGCCCCGAATCAGGTCAGCATCGAAAAATCGGTATTTTCGAAACCGTTTTTCTTATTAACTATAAGACCTACAGAACTAGAATTTACATGCCTGCATACTACAAGATATACAGAATAACTTCTCGTTTTCATAAACTAAATAAAAAAGGAGGAAATAGTTGAAGAGAGGCTCTGAACATCACTCTACTCTTACTTAAGAAACCAAATATTTTCTACAATATGTATCCAAATAATCTAAAATTTCACATATTATGTTAAATAAATGACGTGACCTTCTTAGTTAGTAATCGTCGCCTATAGAGTTATTCATTAAAATTGATTTTACTGATTTTTACGGTTCAAATAATGAGCGAATGACCTTGAGCATTTGTATGGTCAAAGTCATTCGCGTATGTAATCACCTTAATGGACGCTAACTTTTGACTGCCTCTGTGGCGTAGCGGTAGTGAATGCGGCCGCTACGTAGGAGGCGCAGGTTTGATCCCCGCTCAGTGCAAATATTTGTATAGAAATATGAATATTTTCATTGGTCTGGGTGTTTCTATGTATAATTATGTATGTATTTAAAAAAATGTATCTAAGTATGTTTATCCGCATTCTAGAACCCATACCACAAGCAAGTTAAGCTATGCTTGCTTTTGGTCTAGATAGCGTTGTGTACATTATCCTACAATATTTATATTATTTATTAACTTTTAGAAAGTTCTGTGTATTTATGGCACATCACAAGTATATGAGGCACTAGGTGTTACCCGTGACTTCGCTCGTGTGAATAAGCGTCGGCAGGGTAATGGTAGTCAGCCTCACGATCAAAACGTCCGGGTTCGAATCCTTTTCATTACAGTACCGACGTCGACCCTCGCCTAGTATACATGGTGGAAGATTTTAACTTACCTGGAGGGAAAATACTTTAAATACTGGAGATACTTAAGATTTTTCGGATTTTAGTCGGTTCGATTACCGGATGTGGCATGCGAATTTTCAAAAATCTATGAATGCAGTTTTGTTTCTTTTTAAAAATGAAGGAATGTTTCCTTTGAGTGAAATTTGCAATCTCCAGTATTTAAAGTACTTTCCCTCTAGGTAAGGTTAAAATCTTCCACCCTGTATAGAATTTTGTGTAAGAAGGTAGGGGCAATACTAGTGATTTTGGTTGTTGAAAAAGATTTTTTTACGGCCCACCTGATGGAAAGTGGCTACCGTGACCTATGGACGCCTGCAACAGCAGCGATGTGACACACGCGCTGCCGACTCTAAAGTAACCCTCTATTGCCCTTCTTAAAGAACCCCATATTGTAGTCGCTTGGGAAAACCGCAGCAGTGAGTTCATTTCACAGCTTGAGCATGCATGGGATGAAGTTCCTTTCCTACCGCACTGTGTACACAGTTTCCGATTGTAATTTCGAATTAAATTCGCGGGAAGGAGGCTGGGAAGACTAAACAGTGACTTATGTGCTGTTCTGCAGATGATCTACCTTTGTGTCAAATTTCATCCAGATTGATTCAGCCGACCTGACGTAATTGTGTATTAACTATCCATAGATAGTGGTTAGCGGCTTTAAGATCAACTCCAATACATGGGATTAAAATACTTATATAAGTACATGGTGACATTTCCAATAACACAAAGTTTTTTTTTCTTTTCAGGGTGCCATATAAGAAATAAAAGAAGCAGAAATGAGAGATTAGTCGAAGAGAAGAGAACTACAGGAGAGAGAGTACGATCATGAATATCAAAATTCTATGTACTCGTAAAATAATTACAAGGTAACGATATAATACAAACCAACCTGAAATACATACATTCATGTTTATATTTTTTTTACCATTTTTTTTTCATGCCCATCATGGTACGTGTCTATATGGGTGACCCTCTTTCCACTCTTTGCCCTCAGCTTACCATCAGGCAAGGCGAAGTCAAATTGACGTGGCCTATATAAAAAAAGATCAATTAGATCATACATGAAATAAATTAAGAAGAAGATATAAATCGTGTCGCATCAGGAGGTCAAAGGATTTGCAGAGGAAAGAGTAACGATTAGGTACTCCACCGACAAGAGATCACTGATAAGTTGAGAGAGAGAGAGAGAGAGAGAGAGAGATCATACATCACACACGATTATACAGTATACACTTCTTGGTAATCCCAGTCGCATCCGAAGCTTTTACCTCAGAGTCTGGGTCCGCTTTACTATTTAGTCTAACTGCGGATTTGGCTAGACTTCGATATTTTCCGTAAAGCACCTGCCATTTATGACCTCCACAACACGAGGCACGACCAGACCAATGCAAATACCCATATTTTATTTCTATTTTATTTGCACTGAGTGGGGATCGAACCCGCGCCTCCTGCGTAGCTGCCCGTTCACTACCGTCACGTCACAGACGCTGTCAATAGGTATACAGTAAACATAATTACGTACATTAAATTTAATCATTCAGTTTCTAAAATAATACTTCTGTTTTCTAAAAAATCCACATTTCAAAATGCTAAACCAGTAAACTTGTCATAACGAAAATTGGGCACATTCAAAGTTTTTGGTAAATTCGTCACAGTTCTATTTGAATTAAGTATTATCTAGTTTTCTTAATTTTATATTTTTTTGATTTCAGGAAAATTCTTTATTCTCTGATTCTGCAAATTAAAAAATGAGGCATGACATTAACCCAGAGGGAGTTACTATACGTAAAAAAGGTGAGTAACTTTTAGTGACTAGCAACAATTTATTGTTGTGAGAGTGTATTAAGGACTTATTTTTACCCGACTATCCGAAAAAGTAGCGTTATATTTTCGGGGTTTTATTATGTATGTGAGTTTCTTCATTCCACCATATAACTTTTAAATACCTGAACAGATTTTGATGTTTAAAGTAGGTATAGATATTGCTAAAATTCTTACATTTAGTTGTTTTTTTTTGGGGCTGTGAGAGTAGCTTTTTATTCTTCTAATGATGTACACCTATTCTTGCATACAAATATTTGCACTAAACGGGAATAAATCCCGGGACCACTGGCATAAAACTCGTATGTACTCATTACCACTAAACAATCAGTATTAGATCGATCTTGACTAGCAAAGCACTCAAAATGATCTTAATACCTATTCATGATGTTAATACTAAACTGTTTTATTGATTTAAATTGTATTATCGTCCGAACTAAAGGTGTCTACCAAATATCAGCCCCCCTAGACAAGTGGAAATTAGGGTAGAATGACAAATGTATGGGATTTGACGTTTATGAGTTACGTTGACAACTGTCATATACCTTTTTTTAATTTTTATCGTGGGAAAAGCCCCACGGATACCTCCAAAGGAGCGGGTGGAGGAGGTTATGTCCGACTTGAACCGACTAAAACGCACGCCGTCTATGGGCCGTCGGCTGCCGGAGGTGACTGTCATATATAACCCGCGTCACGTATCTTGGACCTAAAATGTGCTCAAAATGTGCCCTATTATACACGAAGTACACATTTCTTTGGTGTCTTTTGAGGATAGCATGGGGTGCTACTGCGGTAGACGAACTCAAATTCACCAAGCATAGATAATTACAAAGCAATCCGCGGGCGCCAGAGCCTTGTATGTCTTACGATTTAGGTCCAAGATACGTGGCGCGGGTTATACCTACCTCAAATCCTAACATTTTTCATTCTATTCTACAAAACGCCGGGGCAACGAATTGCCAGAAGTCTAGGTGGGCAGAAATATCTGTCAACAGGAAAGGGGTCATACGAAGGTATTTAAGATCATTTTGATTACTTTGCTAGTCAAGATCGATCTGATGCTGGCTGTACTATCAACGCTAAGTTTGACAATAATTTACTATCAGGCTGTTACCCGCGGCTCCGCCCGCGTGGATGTCGGTTATCGCGACCAAACATAGCCTGTGTACTTTACCAAGCTCTAATCTATCTCCGTATCGAATTTTATCAAAATCGGTTCAGTGCTTTAGGCTTGAAAGCGTAACAAACGACAGAGTTACTTTCGCATTTATAATATTAGTATGGATTTGCGATACCGGCCATCTTGTAAGGGCGTGAATTGCAACCCTTTGAATCTGTAACCCCATCAATAAATTAACTGGGGTGTTTATAGAATTTGAATTCTTTAAACTGAAGATGAATAATAAAAATGTTGACTAAATTTAACAATAGAATTATTAAATTTAACCAACTAGGAATTGGGGGTCAGACGGCCGTCGTTTTCATCAAAGCCGCAAAAGTCAAATTTAAAGAATGGAAATCGGAGCCCGGGCCCTGAAGTAACCCTCAGATGCTTTGGGAACCGCACTAAGATGACAATAACAATGTTTATCCTAAATAAATACCTATTCATTTTGAATTTTCAGATTCTACATTCTTCAGAAGCAGTGCTTCGGCAGAAAACCTGTAAGCATTGTCTGCTTGCTTCGCCAGTGCTTCGCTTCGCTTTTACTTGCGTACTACGCTCACTTTATTAGACGATTAAGTTAATTGAGACGTGAAGTAAATTGTAAGGTGACTGGTACAATAATGATGTAATATCAAAGTATGTCTAGGGTACATTCCTAAAAGACTAAAGTAGAAAACAAGCAAGGTACAAATTCTACTCTGCCGGGAACCACGCGGCTCTTAGTATAGATAGTAAAATAATAATAAAAAATTTAAAAAAACTAAGTGCTCTTATTATTGTCACAGAATAGATATTAGTTCTTGCATTGTCTAATTTTCAGTTCCATATCAAGTTCATGTTTGGATAGATTCGTACTTATAGGTTTGTGTCTATAATAAATGTTATATTGAATATAAATAGTAGTTTTATTCTCTCGATTTGGGAAGCTCGGCCTGCAATCCACAGCTTTGCTTGACGCTTCTTTTATCACAGCAATAAGACCGTTGTGGAATGCTAAGGTAAGATTGTCACTTTTTATTTTACCTAATACTTACCTACCTTATTTTTCTTGATTTTAAATTATATGCCTACTTAATTTATAGTTTTTTTACATACTATATGATATTATCAACGGATTGAAAGTATTATGTTGTTTAACATTTATTTACTCTTATTTCTTAAAAACATGAACATAACAGAAAACAAATAGTTGAGTAATTTCGTAGATTCATGATATTTTATTTCATAGATTTTTAAATATGAAAGGTATATTTATTTCAAATATTTTTATATGCATCTACTCGGAGGACATATTTTTTATAGCAGAACCGTCCTATCCTAACCTACCTGACCTGTTTAGAGCTATGAGACGGAACCAGGAATATTTAAAAAAACGACAAACGCTTTCAGAGAGGCATAGTTATAACTAGTCTAACTTCCCTCTAATTAGCTTCATAAAATTAAACGGTTATTCACTATACTTCTCAATATTTATCAAAATATTTACTCATCAAAACTTAAAATCCGTATCTCAGATTTAAAAGCCCGTCACGTAAATCGTCGAAGTCTCATCTCAGAACAAAAGCGCCACCGAGTAATTTTTTACGTAACTAAATATGGCGGGTGAAAAAATCGCGCCGGTAACGGCATCTCTTAGCGGGCGGGGGAATTTTTCCGACTTCGGTCATAACACTCGACCACGTGCATTTGTTTTGGTCCGGTTTTTTTCTGAAAAAAAAAGAGCATACATAAAGCTCACCTCGGTCGCCTCGTAGGTGCGCAAAGCAAAATGGTCGTCATTTTTTTCTTCTCTTTTCACTCATCTGTCCGTCCTTTTCGGACAAAAATGCGATCGTTATTTCTGTTCCGGTGCGGGTGTGTGCGTCTAGCGGCTGACGCGTCAGATATACGCCAGACCAACGCTATACAAATAACTACTTTTTTTTCTTTTAAATAGGGTTGATTTTTGTGTGTACAATTTTTCGTCTTACGTCTAATATTTGACGGAGAAAAAATAGAAATATAGGAGGCACGGCGTGTACGATAAAGAGAGCCGGAGTCGTTAACGATTCTGCGCCGGCAAGTTGCGCAGATTTCGTTTTTGGTGCTTTTTTTGGGGGCAGCGCCTCACACCACGGGGTGATTTTTATAGCCGTCTTTCTCTAGCACGCATCTCACTCCTTGTCTGTTAGTGTGTGTGTTTGTGCGTGTGTGCGGGGGGCAAGCACCTAGCGCTAGATTTTTGCGTGCAAGTTCCTAGATAGGGTATCGGTAGGTGTATATAGGGTATATAATGAGATGTCACGGGTATGTGCGGGTAAATAGAGTTGTGGAACAAAGCGTATGTACATTGACGCTGATTAATCGCGGTCTTTCATAATACCGCGCCAACATACTCACTTTTAATTGCCTGTTCAACTGAATCATGGAACTAGACGTGCCTAGTTTTTGTCGCAAGGGGTTGATATAGGGGGATAGGATAGCTAGGGATAGCAGGGTATCTGACAGGCTGGAAGCTGCAGATTGTACTAAAAAAGAAGTACACGCATCAATCAGTCAATTAGCCTATTGCAGTCCACTGCTGAACATAGTCCTCTCCCAATATGCGCCACATTTGCCGATCCTCCGCCTTCCGCATTCAGTCCGTCCCAGCCACCCTTCGTAGTATACGCATAACCTAATCACTTTTTGGGTTCAAGTGTTCATTGAATGAAGTGAAACGATAGTAAAATAAATATCTTTAGAAAATTTGCTATACTATAAATACATAGGCACTTAGTTATGTAAAAGTTAGCAAAAGAGAGGTTTGGTTCGCATAGTACTTAAGTAGTTTAAACGAGTTTAGTGAAATTTTAAAGCAACTAGTATGCAAATCGATTAAGTTGTATTCAATTCAGTTTTATTAAAATCGATTAAGAAGTATGCAAGGGACAGGTCGCGGGTTCAAATGATTCAAATCCCATTTGAGCATTTAACTTTTTCCAATCATAATCGAGATTAAACTAGTAAGTCTTATAATTATTTCTTGACATAATTTTATTGTAAAACTGCCTAAACTGAATAGACGAAATTGATTTTTTTATTATTTTTTGACATTTTTAAGATTTTGGTAATCTTTTTCTACAGTCTTTCTGTACAGTGGCCCTCAGAAGATTTATTTATTTATTTATTTTTACTGATGCTGAATACCTACTACCAAAGGATTTTTCCTACATTTTTGGTCTAAAATTAAAAATGCTGGCCAAAGACTTTGTGTAATTCATATTTTGCAAAGAATAAATGAATTTGAATTTGAAAGAAAAAATATACAATGTCCTATTAAATTTAATGTCACATTCTTGGCCAACAATTTTCGCGCCATAATAAAAAGTGCTGAGTTTTTTTTATTATGGCGCCAAAATTGTGGGACCATTGCCTCGTGTAATCTTAAGAGGGCCAATGACAAAAAATATGATTTTGTTTTTTATTTTATGTAAAATAAATTATTATGAACTGATCTCTATCGAGGGAACAATGTGCACCTAAATAGAGCCTAATCTATTTTTTATTCTGGGGACGAATTCTAGGGAATCAGTGGGTTTGGGAATTAAGTTCGTAAATTGGAGCACTGAACCCATCTTCCTATTGCTTCCATTGTTGGTTTCTTTTGACTTTTATGAGAGTGACTGTCTGAAGAGCAAAGCCTTGTTCATTTACCGGCTTGCTAGTGAGGTTGGCTTGAGTTTTGAACATCATGGTTGGATGCCACATCCTATGGTTCCGGCAGTCAGAATAAGGCACAGCATAAGCGGTAATACACCTCTGCCTACCTCATGAGAGATACAGGCGTGAATGTATGTAAGTAGAATAGGACAACGCGTGGTTATACCTATACAGATTTTTATTCACGACACGACGACGTAACGACGTGCTCATTGTGAATTTTACACTACACTCTATAACGCTATTCAATAGATTTCAACTTTAAGTTAGAACATTAATATGCTTAGTTTAGATATAGATGGCGCTGTGTAATCACAGCGCCATCTATATTTAAACTAAGCATAGTTTAGAATATGGGTTCTGAAATGCGGATAAATATAACATATTATTTTATCGTAAATAACTACGTATTATAAATAATACCCATATGAAATTAAATCAAATAGACATAATTTATACCTACAAATATTTTAGAAGGAGTGAACATTGATCTCAGAGCTTGTGTCGTCGAACGCTCAACCACTACGCCTAAAAGCTCAGATACTACTGAAGAAGCAAACAAGCACATGGTTCACTTAATAGTAAGCGCCAATCATGGTCAATGAATTATATTGAACACTGACAGCATAACTTACGCTTTGTTGATGGTCGACAGTTATTCATACGGATACCACCGCACCACTGCACCGGTTATATTGGACTCGAACTGACTAAAACCACACGCTATTTTGGTTCTTCAGATGTCACCAAGGTTTAAATCACTAGAGACAAAAAGAAAATACCAAAAACTACCTACCTATTGAGGCTGACATACATACAGTGACGACTTACATTCATATTATTACACGGGGTGAAGTCATATTGGTGTGCTATATAAAAATGCCACATACAGCCGACTTCATACAATAATCGCAAACGCATTGCACACATAGCTGCTACAAAATTTTAAACTGTACATTGGCGCCCAACATGGGACTTAATATGAATTTATTATTAGTTAGGAACTGGCGATTGTGTAGTAAAATTAACAATTCCGTGAACTAATGGTTACATTGTCTTTGATTTACAATAAAACAGTATGCATTTGACAGTGACAACCGTAGTTCCTATTTTTGCCATTTCATAGAATCGATGGTATTAGTTGATATTCTCACATTAACAGCTAAAGACAAAAGCTTCTGTGTAATAAACTAAGCGTACAAGAACGCAAATTAGTGGCGCCACGGTAGCTGAAGCGTAAATTTTAAAGTTGGCGCCAAAAGGTATAAAATAATACCTTACTCTAATCTTACTCGCTACTGCGAATGAAACAAGTAAGGAAATTATTAAAATTTTATCTTTGTTTCGAAACTTACTAATAAATAAGGACTATATATTTCACAGAATAAATTCATATCATAATTTTTTGCTACATTATCACTGCTAGAATGCGAATAAACGAAACGAAATTATAAAAGTAATCCCCGAAACCCTTCCAACTAACTTGCTGGTGTTAGGAGTGGGTTCACGTCGGTAGTGTAATGACTAGGATTCGAACCCAGGAACATCAATCGTAACGCCGACTCCATCCAGTTAGCTACCGACGAAGACGCTTTGTGTTGATTCAGTGTGTCGGAAAAAAGAGTTCGGTTAAGATCGGTTTGTTTCGGTTTTGTAAAGCATTCTCTCTAACGTACAAAGATATCTCTTTAGAGTAGTTATAACCGAAGCTTTAGGAACTAATATTTCATAACCACAAACGTTTTTTAACGGTTTTAACTACTCTATAAGGTTGAACGAGAGCAAGAAAGTTCGTATTATTGCGGATCACGCAAACAAAAATAAACAAAGGTAACAATAATAGTAATCAGTCGCAGCACAGATTTCCTTATACTCACCTACTCACCTCTGCTCTATTTAACTGAAACAGCCAAACCAATGATAAAAGACAATCATGTATAGAAATATGTTATTGCACTGAGCGGGAATGAAACCCACGACCTCTGATCTAACGCTCTACTGCTACACTACGCCACACAGTTTGTCAAAATTTTACTACATTGCAATGAATTAAATACAAAACAATTCTATTTATAAACTTCATCATCATCCTTTGAATCTTTTCCCAACTCAGTCGGGGTCAGCTTTCAATCTCACAACGGAACGTACGAACAAATATTTTGTTTAATTTAGCGCCATCTATGTTTGATTTGAAGTACTATACTTATTAGCAAAATTTTCTAAACATACAAATAATGAATTTCAACGTGGTCTCATTACACAAAAATAATTAAATATCTTTTCATGAACTCTTCTTTTTATAAAATGATTTTAGAAACTAAGTTCCCCAAATTGAGATTAGTGACACCTAGCGGTGAGTAGCAAATTCTAACTGGAACAGCAGGTGGGTGCCAGACAATGCTTTGTTATTCGACTGGGGTGACTATCATTCAAGCGTGTTGACTTTTTTTAACAGGCTATGAAAATATGGAGATCGCTTTTAGTGATTTATTATTTTGTCCAACAAAATCACATAGTTATTTATTAATTAATTGGATTCCGATATTACTTTACAATTAATACTAGGTAATTAATACTAAAGTTTTATATTGTTTTTATGAAGTACTTTTAACTTATTTAAATATTATCTTTATTTCTCATACAAAACTACTGAGGAATAATTCTGCATTAATTGGGTGATGTGATGATCCATCTACTTTCACAATAAAATAAGTATAGCTTTAAGTTGCTTTTTTGTGGGTTTCTTCAATTCTGTTTTACTTTATGTTTGTAAACATTTACAAATTTATCTGATTAATTTCAACATCATCATCATCATTATTATCATCTTATCACCAATCACAGCTGCTTCTAAAGCTTGCACTTTGGGATCCAGGCTCCGCTCTCCTACTCCTTTTAGGTTATCTTGACTTTACGAGAGCAACTACTCTCAATTCGGACCGTGTCTGTCGATAAGCAAATGTCATCGGAGTGGAAGACGGGGTCCCTGCAAGTAAGGAAATTTTGGGACCCAGAAGATCTTTTAATGACACCCTTCAAAAAACATCAGAGTTTAATAAACACTGTTTATTGTTGAATCAATCAATCAATCAATTACCCTACTGCAGTCCACTGCTGGACATATGCCTCTCCCAATACGCGCCACGTTTGCCGATCCTCCGCCTTCCACATCCAGTCCGTCCCAGCCACCTTTCGCAGGTCATCAGGCATTGTTGAATAGTTTTTATTTATTTAGCAAATTAAAAAAAGAATAACTGTCCGCTT
This sequence comes from Eilema depressum, assembly GCA_914767945.1. NCBI lineage: Eukaryota > Metazoa > Arthropoda > Insecta > Lepidoptera > Erebidae > Eilema > Eilema depressum. The sequence continues at coordinate 13,945,187 of OU612031.1, forward strand.
CAAAAAGGATAGTTGCCCTAAGAGCATTCTAAAGGCTCTATATCTATGGAACATAAGCTAGGCAGACGATTCAGTATAATCTGACGTGAGCATCTAATAAGTACTGTGCAAATCCATCCAAGAGGCAGTCAGAGTCAAATTTCAATTCAAGAACGAAATTGTGACTTATTTTATTCACCTCAATATCTGAATTGAAACCTTAATTTTTGGATGTTGGAAAATTCTAGCTTCTTTGCAACAAATAAATTCAGGTACACTTTTTTTTCAATTGGCCACTTTTATTTATTGTTATACTTTTATTACTTACACGCATTTTTAGTTTCTTTAATTAGGTAATCTTTATTAATAATAAGTTTATTGAACGTGATGATAATTTAATTGGATATACTTAGAAGTGTGTAATGTATTTCTAAACTAAAGAACATGTCCGAACCCTCTATTTAGATTTGAAAAATAAATAAATAAATAAATAATTTACTTTTATTTACATACCTACTCACATTAAGTAATTATTAATATACCTACTTTGTACGAACACAATGCACTTTTTCCATTTCTCAACGTCGTTAAAGGAAGAAAGAAAGAAAGAAAGAAAGAAAGAAAAAAAAGAGAAAGAAAGAAAGAAAAAAAAAAGAGAAAGAAAGTAAGAAAAGAAAGTTTGTTGTTCTTTCATTTCTAACGACTGAACAAATCTGGATGAAATCTGGAATAACATATTTTTTACTACGGGAATGGGTTCTCATAGGTTGCAGGAGAAGGATGAAAACTCCATAGTATCAGCTAGTTCATCAATAAAAAAACAAAGGCTTGATGCGAGGTATCACTTTACGAACGTAAACGTAGCGATACAAGCAAGAGTTGCGTGTCACGGAGATGAAAATGCTGCGGTGGATGTGCGGAGTCTCGCGTAAAAAATGCGTGAGGAACTCTCGTATCCACGGCAGCCTTCATGTCCGTGACATCGCAGATAAAATGCAAAAGAGCCGCCTTCGCTGGTGCGGCCGTATCTTACTGCAACCGCCAGACTACGTGGGTAGCAAATACCTGGCAATGGTGCCCCCTCCGAGTCCAGGTAGAAGGGGTAGGCCCAAGAACTGTTAGCTTGACATCGAGGAGGGTGACATGCGTGCAAATGTCTCACTACCATGGACGCCCAAGATCGTGCGAAGTGGAGGAAGAAGAGCGTGAAGGCGGTCCCTGAGCTCTGAGGTCATCTTGGCCACGGATGCAATCAAGAAAATACGTCTTCATGAAATTGATGATGATCTTGTTTTATTTATATGATGCCCAAACACTTAAGTATATCATACGTATACTTACGTAAATACAGAGATATCTCTTCTATTTAGAAAAACTGAATAGGTACTAGGTATATCTCCCCGCAACCCTTAAAAGTAAATACGAACAATTTATATAATTAAATTAATAATAAATATGGTTTCTATACGCGATGGTAAATTAGAAAGCATTCCCTCAAATTATTTATTTACCGCCAAACCCCAGTTTTCACATTTTATTCAACAACACAAACCAATCACGAAATATATTAACGAATAAATTAAATACCCACATACATTATTTACAAAAACCCTCTTTCATAGTCACCCTATTACTAGTCATAGACGAAATCTATGATTAGCATTGTAATCTAAAATGAACTCTGTGCCATACGTATTAAAGTTTAGTTTCTTTTGTTTAGTTTAGTGTACTTTTATTTACTTGAATTACGTTGGGGTTATATAATTTATCTATTTTATATACTCTGTGGGTTTATGTAATAAATTTTGAATCCAGCTTTTAGGTGAAATTAATGGAGCTGATAAATAAAATAGAAGTTATAGAGAGTATAATGGCGATAGTGGTTTATTTAACTTATTGAGAAGGTGGTACTACTTCTCAAGCAGAGTAGACCCATACATGCATGTAAAAAGCTTAAAAACAAACAAAGGACCTGCCAGCTACCAGAGAAAGAAAGGCAGTCAAAATTTATTGGCGCATTGTTTCTGCGTCCCATAGCAAATCTCTCTATTCTTACAGGGTCGGCGCACGAGTGTGACTCTTCTGGTGTTGCACTCGTCCATAGGCCACGGTAACCACTTTACATCAGGTAGGTCGTGTGCTTATCTGCGACCTAAGTGCACTAAAAGAATAATTGAAATTCAAAATTCTCGCCTCAGCACGATATTTTCCATTTTTAACTTCTTACCATCCTGAGTGCAGTCATGTGATGAATATTTTTTTTTAAAAATCTTTCATGGGATGTTTTACATGGGATATCTACATTAAGCTGATTAACAGTTTATTAGAGCAGCAATAATTATGTGAAAGCCACTAATCACAAGATCAACAGTATAAAACACCAATCATTTACTACATACCTACACGCATACACCAATAAGTTACGAGTTCAATAGTTAATTAGATCAACAGTTCGTTACATCAACAATTTACTGCATCTATTTCGACTATTACGAACTAAATATTGTTCTATTGTTCATGAGACCAATAGTCAGTTTCGTCCACAATTTACTCAATAGTTCATGAGATCAATATTCATTTGGTAAATGACTTAAAATCTTTTAAATTTAATAATTCAATTACGAAATCACACGAATCTATATTTCCCAATATAATAAACTTTAAAATCAACATATCCAACGTAGGTACAAATAATATAAAATTCTGAAACAGTAGGTACATACTCGTATGAATACAAAACAAACGGATTTTCTTCTTAAACGTTTAAATTAAGCTTGGGCGCCATTTTTACAGCTTAAAGCAGACGGTTGTGGCGATATGGCGTCGTTTATTTTACATGTTGTGGAAATAAAACCGGGGATGAATAGGTGTCGATTTTGTGGAAGATCAAAGAGCAAATATATCTACTGTAGAACAGTGTCGGAGAGTGAAAATTATCAAAAGGGTAGCCGATAGAAAGAGAATCCTACCTACAATTTGGTATGGAACTTTGTGTGTTCTGATTTCAGATGCTGAATTTCATACATACGCACGTCTGTTAATCTCCGGGTAGGCAGAGGTGTATTTTGTTGTTGTTGTTGGCGAAATGTGAGTGTTATCACATTTCGCCAACAACAACAACAAAATTTTAGAATGCATTATGTACATTTATTAATATTAGGTAGGTTAAAAAACAGTCTAGCTGCAAAGCTTCGATATCGCCTAATTTTTTTTTTTTTTTTTTTTTTTATATAGGACACGTCAATTTGACTTCGCCTCGCCTGATGGTAAGCTGAAGGCAAAGTCTCTGAAAAGAGGGCCACCATTACAACACGTACCATGTTACAATGGTGGCACTCAGCTTGACGGCCTCATCAGATGCTTTTTCACGCCCCGCTTAAAGGACCCGGGACTATAGGAGGAAGGAAACACGTGAGCTGGCAAGGAATTCCAAGTTTTAATAGTGCGGCAGAAGAAGAAAATGTTAACATTGGGTCGTGGAGGTCAGATGGCAATCGCTTCACGGAAAATATCGAGGTCTAGCCAAATCTGTAGCTATGACTGATAAAAGCGGACCCCAGTCTCCGAGCTGAAAGCTTCGGATGCGACTGGGAATTAACGCTAGGAGGAAGAAGAAGATTAATATTAGGTAGGTATTGGTTCCCGATGGAGTAGAAGGGCTAACCCCATCTCTTCCTGTGGGTGTCGTACAAGGCGACTAAGGGATAGGGCTGTTCTCCTTCCGACAGCAAACATACAGCCCATGCCAAAGTGCCTTCTAGATGGCAATAGGCTCGCCCCCGTGGGTGTTAATACACCTCTGCCTAACCCTTCAGAGATTTACAGGCGTGAGCATATGTATGTAGTATAAATTTAGCATGTCTACTACGGTTTCCCTTTACAGAGCAAACCGGTAGGAATCGGGTTATAGAGACCCATCGCTACTGCTGTTCAGATGAAATGTAACGACATTGCGTTCGTCCACAATTAGTATGTATACCTACTTACCCACGTGGTAGGATATATGCTCGACTACTGTACATTACATGCAAGTTTACACTTTGAAGCCCGAGTTAGACTTAGTGTTTTTGATTGTTGTTGCGGCTTTATTGGGAGCGATTGCCACCTGATCTCCCTATTATTCGGGACTGAAATCTTGGACCTGAAATGTGCTACATACGCGTAGTACAAGTTTCTTGTGTGTCTTTTAAGGATAGTACGTATTATAGCTACGGTGATGGACGAGCTCCAATTCACTAAGTATAGATTACTAGCTTTTGCCCGCGGCTCCGCCCGCGTGGATGTCGGTTATCGCGACCAAACATAGCCTATGTTCTTTCTCAAGTTCTAATCTACCCCCATACCAAATTTCATCAAAATCGGTTTAGTGGTTTGGGCGTGAAAGCGTAACAGACAGACAGACAGAGTTACTTTCGCATTTATAATATTAGTATGGAAGTATGGATATGGATTATAAAACAATCCGCGTGCGCCTGGTCCTCGTTGGTCTCGCGATACTGGGGCCTTAGACAAAGTGACAATCTATTGGCGAAAACGCCAGTGGAATCGCTAAATGTAGTATGAAATTGACATAAATCATTAATATAACTATATTTTTTTAATGAAATTTGAGTATTTGTAACTCGAAATACATTATTTAACTTATCATTATTACTATAACCACCGCAATGTCCCGAAATCCATTGTTAGAACCTTAAAAATGGTTCGCTTCAGCACGATTCCATCAATAGAATGTCACTTTGTCTAAGGCCCCAGGTCCGAGATAGATAAAGGTTTGCACCTCGATAGGCTCTAGTACACCCTTATCTGATGGAATATTTTTACTATTAGATGTCTACCTAGACAATGGTTAGGTTAAACTATCTAAATTATTATTGTTTTAGTAAGTAAGTAACTCCAAATATAGAGTACTAAAACTTGTTGATTTTGTTTGTAAAAAATCTGCAATTTTTAGTACAGTACTGCGTAAAACAGTACCTACGTAAAACATTACCCACGAAAAACAGTATCTACGTAAAACAATACCTAAGGAAAACAGTATCTACGTAAATCAATACCAAAGGAAAACAGTATCTACGTACAACAATACCTAAGGAAAACAGTATCTACGTAAATCAATACCAAAGGAAAACAGTATCTACGTAAAACAATACCTAATCAGTATCTACGTAAAACATTGTTTACGAAAAACAGTATCTACGTAAATCAATACCTAAGGAAAACAGTATCTACGAAAAACAATACCTAAGGAAAACAGTACCTACGTAAAACAATACCTAAGGAAAACAGTACCTACGTAAATTAATACCTAAGGAAAACAGTACCAACGCAAAACAATACTTAAGGAAAACAGTATTTACCTACGTAAAACAGTACCTATATTGAACGAATGGCCCAAAGCTCCGCTCACTATATACCTACTGATTAGATCAAACCGTGTACCCGGGACCCTCAGGAAAGTATTCTCAACCTGCCTATGAGCTATTCCCATTCCGGATACTAATCTATCTCTATAAATTTATCCAAATCCTAGCAATCTACTACAAAAACATCAACAAAAATATATGATAATACCATTTTATCTACTCATTTACGATATAACTAGGCAGCCAGACACCGTTAAGTCCACCCCATTTAACACAGACCCCGCAATAAAGCACCCAGCACGTTAAAACGCGCCATTTTTCTCGACAGCACCCCACATATTTAATAATATATCGCACTGTAAGAAATCGCAACGCGAGGGTGGGCTGGCTAAATGTTCCTCGATCCCTACGGGTACGACCAAAAAATATTAAAAAATCCACAAGCGAATTTCAACTTTAGTTAAACGAGATACGGTTCAGATTTAAAAATCTCGTTTTAGGTACTTAATCACACCAGGCCCTGCATAATATGTATGTAGAATGGTAGCGCGCACTTGGGCCTTTTTCGGAAAAACTCTCGCGAATCCAAGATGGCGGACCTTTTTTCAATGTAATTAGATGCTCTTTCACTGTTTAAATGGTTCTGCAGCTGTGAAATCATTTAGAATTAGGATGTAATTGTTTTAGCTTTGCAGTTTTGAATGGGAAAGGTAAAATGTGAGTGAAAGATGCTGATGCGAATGTGATGTGTATTTAGCTACAAAGAAAAGAAAACTTAATGCTAGAGAGTAATAAAACTAAATTTAACAAAAACATCTTAAAGTTAGCTTATAGTAATACATTATTATCAAATAATGTCGTAAACAGTGACACTTCAAAAGACAAAACAAAGAAAAGCTAGCATAGCTTCTTAAAAACCTAATGGAAGGATTTTTGAAACCTAAACATTTTAAAAATTTGCCGGAAACTGATGGAAAGTGTCTATGTTATGTATTTAAAAAAATAGTAAAATTTCTTGCTTACAAATATTTCAATTGAAATTCTACCTTATGTAACAATTTGGGCAATTTAACTTCAAAACATTAATCACTGTTATGTAAATCAATCTATGTATTTTCTGAAAAACAAAATGTTGAATGTTGACTGTCAAATCAAAGCATTTTTTTATAAACATAGTTACGATTTCTGTGGAAACTTATATGAATATTTATTAATGGATGATTCAAAATGAATAAAAATAATAAAGATTACAATTTTGTACCCTCTTTGAAAGCGCACTAAAAATATTCATGAAAAAAATATTTTTACAGATTTTATGGTGTGTCACAAAAAATGTCAATGTCACAATGATTACAACTATGTATTAGGAAACTGCCCTATTACCTATGTCTCTACTGAAATATCCGTCATCAGAATAGTCAATTTAGTTAATACTTTTTATATTATACCTTTTTCTACATGTAATTTCATAACTACGATCCGGAAAAATCTTCAATTTTTAAAATAGTAATAATACATTTCGATATTTCAATTTTTAAAAGTAGAATGACGTAAATATGAGTTCCATTGACAAACTATAGAGTATTCTTTTTTGAAATTCAATGCAAGACAGCTGTCATAAAAAGTAAGCTTTATTTGTACCACAAACAAATAAAAAAAGTAGATAAAGAATCGATACTCACAGTATTGGATGTAAATATTGGATTTGTATCGATTTTGTGTTGGGTGAAATCAATATCGGTAATCGATATGTATGGCAGCTGTTTCGTCACAAAATTTTAAATTTGAATACAGTCTGTGTCAACATGAGAATAGATTTTTAAGAATGTTTTTAAAGATTTAAATTTTTATTTTTCTAGTGAATGAATCAGCTTCTTTTATTTATTTATTTATTTATTATATACTTTATTGTACGCCAAATTACAATATTGTGATACAGTACAAAGGGCGGCCTTATCGCCCATATTTTTGCGATTATGTTAATAGGTGTATGAAGACATATGTAATGAATTTGAATTTACTTTTTATTTATATTTTAGTGGACTGCAATTGGCTAATTGATTGATTGATTGATTAAACACAAAATTTAAAAAAAAAATATGTGCCCACTTAAAACCTGCATATTTATTCTGTCCCCGTTGGAGTAGACGAGTCCTAGAGTAGAGACCGCGATATGGAAACGGAAAGGGGGACGCTTCCTAGCCAGATGGACTGTCGATCTGAATAAGGTGGCTGGCACAGACTGGATGCGGAGTGCGGAGGATCGGCAGACGTGGTGCACATTAGGAGAAGCCTATGTCCAGCAGTGGACTGATTGATTGATTGATTTATTCTCAGACATTCGCAGACATAGGCTGTGTTTGGTCGCGATAACCGAGATCCACGCGGGTGGAGCCGCGGGTAACAGCTAGTAAAGTATAAATGTAGCTGGACGTAACTTTATGAAATTTATTAGTAATATATTTTTTATTTATTTAACTACAGAAATTGTCATTGAAATGTTAACACAGTTTTACTGTAGCAACGCGACAATTAATATCTGGGTTTGGCATCTAGCGCTGAAATATTTAGGGTTTTATTTACCTTTTTTTATATAGGATATGTCAATTTGACTTCACCGCGCCTAATGGTAAACTGAAGGCAAGTCTCAGAAAAGAGGGTCACCATTATAGACACGTACCATGTTAAAATGATGGCACTCAGCTTATCGGCCTCATCAGATGCTTTTTCACCCCCGTTTAAAGGATCCTGAACTGTAGGAAGAGGGAAATAGGTGTGCTGGTAAGGAACTCCTGGACTTAATGGTGCAGCAGAGGAAGAAGTCGCCGAACCACTTGGTTCTTGATGGAACATTCTGCACCGTATGCGGGTGACATCTAAGTACTTAGGTACTTTGGTATCTATTTAATGTAAAATGTCGTTCAAATAGATTACTTAATTTACCATAATTTCATATTAGTAACCAAAAAAGACAACTAAATTCAGATTGTAATAATTGTGTCGAAAACAGCTTTTACGAATATGACAATTGCTTACAAATTATGTTTCACAATCAATGTATTAAACGAAAAAGTTCAATTTATCCGAAAATTAACTTCAATTCGACAATTACATTCGACTTGTAATATTTCGCACGACTATTACAAGGTGATAACACTTGAAACATATTTATTAAAATGACAACACCATTGTAGTGTTTTCTGTAAAATTATAAATTAATTGATTTAATTAAAATTTTGCAACGACTGTATGTAATGTTTTGTAAAATACATTTTTTTTGGAATGATAATTATGATTTCAAAATACAACTTTAACAAGTGGAATTAAAATAAATAATTTGAATAAAAAAGAGTAGGTAGGTATTAGGTACATATAATAAAAAAGAGTATTGTCAACTTTTTGCAATTTTAAACTTTTGAGTGAAAAAAAATTCTTGTTAATCGGGGTTTACGTATATTCGTGATAATGTAGCTTTCTAATGGCGAATGAATTGTTGAAATCAGTCCAGTAGTTTTTGAGTTTATTCATTACATACAAAAATACGAATCTTTCCTCTTTATAATATTTGGCGTGCACCGTATTTACCGGCTACTAATCATAATAATTATTCAAATCGATTAATAATAAATGCTTCAAAAAATTCATTCAAATAGTAATTATTGTCTAACGGGCGTGAATTCCGATGTTTTGTATTATGTATGTACCTACTTAATAGTTGAGTTTCTTATTAATTCAGGAGAGAGCATAAGAAGCTCTACATTTTGTAATAATTTTTCTGTAGATAAGTACTGCTTTTTATATGATTTGGTTTTTTATTCTGTTAGAAGCGTAATTTTTTATATTAGTTATTAGATAGAACAAACAGGTTTATCAGATTTTTACGAAAATTATGCACTCTATAGTCTGATTTTTTAAATTTTTAGTTCTTATATTTTTTTTATTGATTAATATGAAAACGATTTATTGAGAAAGTGGATTTAATCGATTTATCTAGTAATTAATGTCAAAATTTTGACAAATGAATACCTAGCCATACATTTTTTTTTTTCATTGTAGAGCCAAATTTTATCATTAGGAATATTCAGTAGATAAGTAGATAGGTTTTTTTTACCTATATAAAAAAAATGAACTTGACAAAAGAGGCTTAATTTTTAGTATAGGTAAGTATATTTTAGACAAGCTTCATTCAGTTTATTAATAGTTGCCTTAATGAAAATTATGACGTTTCTATTCCGACAGTGTAAAAAAATTTATTCGAATTTCTGCACAGAATAAAATAAAATTAGAATATTAATTGCTAGTCTATCAACAAAACAATCTCAAAGGTAAAAATAACTCTTTTGCAACAAAAATACCAGTGTTTTTGTTCAGGCGGGATGACGTAAGAATTCTAGAGATATCCCATACATCCAAATCTGTACAGCCAATACTAGTTATGAATAAACAAACTCACATGCATTACATAAACTCGGAAAAGATATCAATACTAATTTGAACAGCCGTATAAAAATAGGCAAAAATTTTACGAACTGGTTAGTGGTATTATACCTACCTACTAAATAGGAATTAATATTAGACATATCTGATTGAACAACAATATTTTCCGTATGCCAAAAAAAAACATTCTAAGTATTTTTTCTGTCTCTTAGTGCAGTAAGTTACAACTTTAATAACTGAACACAACCATCTGAATGTTTTGTTACGTAATTTGTCAAGGTTCAAAATTTTGAATTAAAAAATCTAAATTTTCACGTGAGACGTCAAAAAATCCTAATTTTCATTTGACAATAGGGCTTTTTTTAAATTTCTAGTCAGTAACTTATTATAACGCCAGAAAAGAGAAAAAAAAACTTATTATAAAAATATCTCAAGTTATTTTTTCAATATTCAAAAATAAAAAAAAAACCTTCTAGCCAGTCTCACTCAGAATGATTTAAAAATTCTAAAGGTATAATAAAGACATCCAAATCCTGGATGTATTAAATTCCTGGTCAGGCATTTTAAAAGTAAAGTGCACTAAAGAAACTTTCCTTTTTGCAGTCGGTAGCAATATAAACTTTGATCTACATAACAGTGAAGAATGCTTTTATATTAATTAATGATTTCATTCTCAAAATCAAACCTCTAATCGAACATAGTTTAATACAATCAAAACTATTTACCAAAAGCCGGTATCCATTCACTCCAATATCGATTACAATCGATACGAATACCAAGTATCGATGAAAGAATGTTCGAACGATGTGTCGGCATCCGATCGTGAGTAAATATTGGTCCGTTTTGTCTTTTTTGTCCAACGGCGTCCGTGGCCGAGTTAGAGGTTATTGTTCCATTTTTGAAATTCGCGCCCAATTTCGTTTTGCTTTTGACGTGTAATGGCGACTCGTTGAAACTGTTTTCATTTGTAGAAGTATCGGTTGCGCTGTGGGATACAAAGATGGTTTGATCAATGATAGCAGGTATTGTTATTTAAAGTTTTTGATGAGAGCGCTTCATTTATAGAAAAAAGAAAGACTAACGATTCCTTACTGATTGATGGATTCCTAATAATATCTAGGTAACTGGTCCCGCTTACTCTATCTGCTGCTTTATCCGACTGCCGCCTGATCTCCTAACCCTTTGAGGAAAACCTGAACCTGATTGCAGGAGAGATTGACTTGGCTGTCCTAAAGATCTCGATGAGGTGTGATACCAACTACCTTAATATACCTAGATAATGTATAGGTATTAGTAAATAACTTGTATTTACAATATTACCCTAGTAGGTACCTCTGAATTTACAAATTGGATACCTATTTAAGAGATTTCATCAAAAGGGCTTGAATAAAATATGTTTGGGTCCACGCAATACATGACGTAGTACCTTAAGTAGATAGGTATAACTGTTGATCATACGCAACACTAGAAACCTTGTCGAAGTGACAACCTCATATTTAAAGCCTCATAGCTTCATTATTAAGTAATCCAAAAGACTAACTTCCAAACCAAACAAACAACAAACATAGAACAATAGTGGAAATCTGAACTTATAAATAAATTAAATCGACGCAGACCAACACGAGGCGGCCGTAAGTGAAAAAAGAAACTTGAAAAAAATCACGTCAATGGCTTCAGTACACAAAGCAATTGTTGGAGGATGATTGTTGTTATTTTGCGTAGGACGGAACGCGTTGGCCGTATGGCGTGCGTCTGTGCCCTGCACAAATAAATAAACAAATTTTTTTTTATTACCTGTGGTCTGTTCATCTCGTGGTCTGGCTCGGGATTCCTCGTTGTAGATCCTTGTTGTTTCATTTGAATCGATGTCGTATTATAGCTTCTTTATCGTTTTAAGTTGTCTTGAAACTTCGATTAAATCAGAATTACTGTTTTTGATAGTAGATAACATTTTCACTGAGGCCAAAACTTAGTTTAATTTTGATAATTCTTCATGTTGTGTAGTAATCGTATCGCTACATTTTGGCGAATAAACTTATCGATCGGTAGCCAAAGTTATACTGACATCGATTTATAAATCGCAAAACTAAATCGCTTTACATCCCCACCTTGATTCAAAATCATCTATATACCTGGCCGAAAACATACAGCAATAAAAATACACTCTGAAAAAAAAGAACGCAGTCTTACCACAGATAATTTAAAGAACAGAATCCTTTGCTCAATAAATAGTGAAGTGCAAATTTGAAACGGGTCAACAGTTATTTATGTAGTAACTTGAAAAGAAACGAGTTTTAAGCGATACCGTTGCACATACATACAGGCTGAAGTAAATGCGTGTTGCAGCGTTCTTGCTGCAAACGCGAGCTCGACGCAAAGGGTGCGACCCTTTTGTCCTGTGTACTTCGGTATGTATAAAATCTTCACAGGGGACGCCATTGTTGTAAGTCTGTTCTATATGATCGCAAATTTGATTAACTTGATTAGTTTTTGCGGTTTGTGTTGTTTTTGAAATGGGATTTTTTTATAAGATATTGCTGCTAAATACATTTTTGCCTTGGAATAAATATTTTACGTTATATTATTATATCTTCATTATGTTGTGTGTTTGTCCTATTTCCGATACTATACCATTCATAGGACTGCGATAAAACTGGTGAACTAATCTAGGCCTCTACAGCTACTTCAAGAAGGGCATTAGAAGGTTCCTACAGGGTCAGCACGAGTGTGACACCCCTGGTGGTACACACGTCCATAGGCCACGGTAATCACTTTCCATCAGGTGTACTGTGCGTTTGTCTGCCATCTAAGTGGCAAAAAAAATTACTCACCAATTTGTATTTTTTCGACAATCCGATATTTCAGCAACATAATATCTAAAAGAGGAAGTTTTGTATTTTCGTATGTAACGAATAAACTCAAAACTACTTGGCCGATTTCAAAAAATCTTTCGCCATTATGAAGCTACATTATCAGGTACCAACATAGGTATCATCACGCTACTATCAGCCATGAACGGAATCAGAATTCCACCCGGGCATAGCCACGAGCAACAGCTAGTAGTAAATATACCCGTTACTGTTACAAAAAATTGCAATTATATTTCTTCCATAACTACAAAAAATTAATTAAAATTTCCTTTTCGCGCTGCTAGTGACACTAAATTCATTAAACTATTCTAATTCTACAAACATGAGCACTGCCTACATCATCTCTTTCAACACCTACCTTTTAGCGCCCTCAGTAATTACCTATCTTATTTCAGTCACGTTCTCTTACATACGTTACGTTATTAATGCATACGTGTAACGTTGCCACATCAACAAAAACCGTTGCTACACAACAACTAATCTAAATGCAAATCACCTAGGTCTGTGCATTACGCGCGGGAAAAATTAAAGCTCATTGATAACCATTTTCTACTTTTTATTTTTAAATGTTTTTTTATGGTTAAAGAATGTGTGTGTGTGTATGTGTAGTGCTAGAGAGTTTTATTGAAATATAAAAAAAAACATTCCATCGGTAAATCTAAGTCGTCAAATTCGTGTTTGATATTAAATTGACTGTTTGTTTTTATTATGTGTTTAAAAATGACTGCAATTCAAAAAACTGAAATCAAAATTAAAATAGCGAGGAGTATTTTATTTAACGATTTCACTTGACTAGAATACTGCTGCTGGACATATTTCTGCCGTGTTCAATGTTTACAATGTTTTTTTTTAAATTGGAGACAAATGACAGTGAAAATGAAAAAATAACTAACTAATTTTAATTAATTGGTCATACTAAGCAGTAATATTAGAAAGAGGTAAGATTTGTATTTTTTTGTTTATAAGAAATACTAAACTTAAAATTACTGGACTCATTTTCCAAAATGCTACATTAACCCTGAGCAACAAAGGCTACTTTTATACCGACATTGTCATGAGATCAGAATGATCATACTAAAGAATAAATATAATTTGAAAAGTCATGAAAAAATATATTAATTTCACGTTAAGAACGTTAAAAAATGTAAACATTTGGCAACAATAGCACAAAAAACGTTCAAACATGTCTTGTTTATATACCTACTCTATTATGTATAAAAAACGATCACAATTGGCAATTCAAACTGTCCCCGTTCTAATTCACTCATTTAAATCGAGCTCCGTGCAAAACGCAGCTAATGCAGTCATGCAAAAACCGGATCGGAAAACGGATAAAATGTTTCATTACACCATGAACCAAACCTGTTTTGAAACGAGCTTCTGCACGCACAGGTACGCGGAATGCAAACTCTGTGCTGCAGATCACGAAAACTGGTTTCCGAACGCGTCTGCAACATTGTCCTCAAGTCAAAGGGGTACTCGAACAATCATTCGCACAAATAAATACAGCAGCTGCAGGTTGCAAAACTTGTATCAAACCTCTGTTAAAAAATTCAATACAAATTAATAAATCCATTGAAGTTACATATTCAAAAGAAAATGTGATAAAAAAGAAACTTTAAAATTTACTGCTATAGTTACACAGTTTACGAACTGAATCAAATTATAAAAAAAAAGACTCTTTCAGTGTTCCATTTATAAAATTAAATTCATAAATGGAACGCTTTTTATACAAAGGCGGGAGTCATTACTTTTTAAAACTAACGCCGAATGCCAAGAAAAGAAACGTGTTGTACACAGAAACAAAATGTAAAAGAGACTAGTAGACATTAAAAAACATAATATTCACATTTTTCCTACTAAGATAACGCTCCGCCGAGCGAAATATGAAAGGAGTTATCAAAACAATCTCGCGCGCACTAAATCATTGTATATAAGGGGAAGAGGAGTCCTATTTACTCGGAAACGGACAAAATAAATGTTTTTTATTACATAATGCGAATTTTCTCGAAGTCTCATTCTAGAATTTATTCAGCTAAATTGACCTTTACGCTTCAAAACATACAGTTTACTTTCTAATGCAGATTTTTTAGGGTACACGTTGATTGTAAATGTACCTTTTCTGTGTTTACTCAGGGGTTATTTTCGCTTGTGCTGTGTGGGGGCAGATGGCGAGCTTTGTATATAAAAAGGTATGGTGCACAATTTTAAGCAGAGGGATTTGGTAGCACCGGACAGCGCAGTGGCTTTCATCGCTTGCCTATCTACAGATACGTAACTATAGACAAAACTGCGAAGTTAGTAGGTTTAAGTACGATAAAAATACCTACGTGAAGGGTTCAAAAGAGAAGCCGGTTGAAAAAAAACCTTGCCTCGATCTAGTTTGTCTTTCACCATAATATATGATCCCTCGCCAGTCTCGCCACTCGTACCTTCTTATCAAAGTAATAAAAGAATAAAAGAAACATTTGAAAATGGTTCTCGATTAACACAGATGAACGGTATGTATTTAAATCGATATTTATATATTCCCTTTTTTCTAACAAAATATTTCAAAGTTATATCAAAAATACTGACTTGCACACTAATTATGTACACTAACTAAATCAAATTAAATATACTGTTTAATGAAATTTGCAGAACAATTCCTTTGGTTAAATAAAAAAAATAACCACGAAGGCAATTGCGGGAGCTCCGCTTCGCTCCACTCCCGCATTAGCCTTCTAACCTAATCTATCCAAGTCGGATTGCGCACCTTTTTCAACGGATTGCGCACCTTTTTCAATAAACCTATCATTTGATTTAATTAGTGTGCAAGTCAGTAAATTAGTGGAGTTACGTAGTTTGCTGAAAAAATATACAGATGTGCATTTAAAAATATCCCTAGATGAACAGGGGTATAGCACAAGATTTCTTTTCAGAGTTGCAAGTTGCAAGGTTAGATGGCAATCGCGCTTCCATAAAAGTCGTTAGTATAAGTCAAACTAAAATGAAGAAAACGATTATGTGGATCCCGGACTCTTAGGTGAAGGCCTCGGATGCTAGCGGTGCCGCTATGATGGCAACTTAACTTCATCATCACCATTCACTGATCCTTTTCCCAACTCAGTTGGATCGGTTTTCTAGTCTAACTGTGTGTGTGAAGTGACATGCTCAGTTAATTGACGATTTCGAAGTTCATTTCACCTTGTATTATTCTTCTTCTTATTTGTCATATTTATAACTTCATATCAATTGGCGTATAAACCATTGTGGCCAAAATGAGTTAAATATACCATTTTCTGTTCAGAATTTTTTATCTGTCGATACCGGGTGACTTTATTGATTTTATAGAATTTGGGCACAATTTCGAAGGCAAAATCATCTAGAAGTATTAATTTGGCGATTAAAAAAAAAAACAATAAATTATTTATTATTGTTTTTTTTTGCCTCCGCAAAATCTTCAGGCGATTTAAAAAAAAAAACAATATTTATTTATTGTATTTTTGTACTAACTGTACAATCAGGGTGAAAATATACTTATTAGGAGAAGTCAAAGTCAAAGTCAAAGTCAAAAATCATTTATTCTGTATAGACCATTAAAACGGCACTTACAAAACGTCAAAAATATATAATTATGTACTAAAGACTAGCTTAGCAAATGGACCACCGGTTCGAAACGCGGCCCTGGCCTGAGAAGACTCCGGCAAGAAACTCAGCGGGCTTTTTTTTTTTTTTGGTCTATTTACAAATAATGCTTAGTCTACTTAGTCTAAATACAATAATTTGTTTGAGAAGCATGCATGAGTGAACAGCTCATTTCCAAGCTAGTTTATCATCTAAATATTCTTGTATTTTATAATAGCCCTTTTGGCACAATTTCCTCTTAACTACATTTTTAAATTTATTTATAGGTAAATAAAAGAGAATATTCTGTGATGTTAAGTTTAATCAGTGCAGGGTTAAAGAAGTTACGCAATATTTCCCAGACGACAGCCATAAAAGTTGCATGGTTAAATTACAAAAGCTTTTGTCGTACTCGTAAAGTATGGCCCTATGACAAACATGGACTCCAAGGTTTTTTATTTATTAAATCTATATTCTTTTTGGAAAAAGGTTTGTTTATTCGTATTTTTATGTGAATTTGGTGTTCGTTTTTTGAAATTCTACCATTGTATAAAAACTAACTGTATCCAATGCTTTTTATTAGCCAGATTTAAATGAAATAAATGGTTGATAAACAAAGGAGAAAAGTCCTCAAATTTTTGTAAGTGAAGTAGGTACACTGTACAGTCTAGTACTAAGTACTAGAAAGAAACTAACCTCACCTGCAAGCCAAACTTATGACGAAAATGAGTCTTCATCGCAGGTTTTACCCTCGGAGTCCGTCTCCTAACTCATAACTCATTTATTCATAAGGATGATCATTACACGTCAAAGTATCATTCAAAGTCGTTACAGCAAGTTTGTCAGTTAACATTCCATTCTTAATTAATTCTTCAATTTCATTTATTTATTTATTTATTTATTTATTTAAACTTCTTGCACAAATAAAAAAATGTACAAAGGCGGACTTAATGCCACAGGCATTCTCTACCAGTCAACCTTCTTAAAGAGGAATAGAAGATTGAACTCTGAACTCCAAAGTGCAAGTGCAAAATGCTTTGGGTGCAACTGGAATTACGTTTTGATGAAGAAGAACACAGTATACATATTTACGTATGACATTTGCAGAATAAAATTCATCACGTAAAATGGAATATAAAAAAGTCAAATGTCTGCATCCCGTTAGATGGTGAAAAGCTGAGGTGCAGTCCAGAAGACACGGGCCACCGTTCCAGATACTGTTGATTGTAAAATCGTGGTTCCTTGATGGCCTCGATAGATGCTTTTTCACGCTTCACTCAAAGATTCAAATATCATTTATCCGTGAAGATATAAGTACTTACATCCGTAAATTGTAGTCATTTGCCACAAAAATACCATACATTTTCCGAATAAATAATAAAAATATCAACAATATCAACCCCATTTTTCCAATCGAAATAAATCCGCGGTATTCGAACAAATTTCAAAAAAATTAGGCATAAACAAAAAAGTATTACGCGTCCCTGGAAACCAGCATAACACCAATCCTTTATAAGCCCATATCATAGATATGGAAGCATAAACAAAAACAAAGCACCCGGCCCCGGGCTATTCTAACCTCAAAACATAATTCTTTCTCATAAGCCCTCAGAAAAAAAAATGAAAGCAGAGACCGCTCCAATTATAAAAGGCAGTCGCCCCGAAAACCCTCGGCTTAAAAAAAATAAATAAAAAAAAGTTATTTAAATAAAACCCGGCGCCCACACTGTGTGTCGCATAAATTGCCTTCATTAATTTCCGGACCCTGCAAAATATTGTCTTGAAAGGATAATCAAATACAAAAACGTGGAAATGGCGGTGCGTCATTTCCATAACATTTCCCTGGCCTTCCCCCCGCGCTTCGCCGCCCGTCGCCCGTTTTTCGTCCCCTTTTCCGGTCCCTCCATCCCCTTTATGAGTCGTCCAATTACGATCCAACGGTGGAGCTTAAGGCTCGCATTAGAGAGAACGGTAATGGTCGCAATTAGATGTATATAGTACGCGACGCGGTTTCATTTGCTTTGGTGGTAAAAAAAAGTTTTTTTTTTCAAACCTGAAATTTTAAGCCTACCAAACTCGCTTTTAATATTTGTCCTGATTTCTCAGCCATCAGAACTTTTTTTTTTCTTCATCATCTTCATGAGGTATATTTTGCTGATTGCATCCGTGGCCAAGGTGACCTCGGAGGTAAGGGTCCGCTTTCCGGCTCTTCCTCCTCCACTTGGCACGCTCTTGGGCGTCCATAGTAGGTAGACCTTTTGCACGCTTATCCGTTCTCCACGACGTTGAACCAAACTTTTTGGGCCTACCCTTGCTATCACTTGGGCCACGCTATCACTACCCAAGAACATAAGAATATAGACCTACTATTTGAACGGGATACTATTCGATTCCCACTCTAATGTCTATTTGCATTGGTCTAGGTATTTCCGTGTCTAGGAGAGCACGTTTAGTCTTCGGTGCCGGTTGTCATACGAACATCTATGGCAGTTGTTACACGTCGGAGCCCTAAAAAGTTCGTTAATTGGAATAATCACAATGGAACTGAATGAAATTTTGAAGCATTTACTATGCTAACTGTTCAAATCGTACGTGTCTCGGTGGCTTAGTGGTCAGAGCGTTCCCCCTGTAAGGGAAAGATCGCGGGTTCGAGTCCCGTCCGAGGTCGATTCTTTTTCCCTTTCTTAATCGATTTGAACAGTTAGCATAGTAAATGCTTCAAAATTTCATTCAGTTGTTTGGGCGGAGTCATCAAAAATCAATGTTTAAAAATGATTGTAACATCATTCATTGATTCCGATAAGTTCGTATGAATGTCGGTAGATGGCTTCACCGTCGCCCTTAAGACGGTTGTATAAGGGAATTTGGATTGATTTCGTACGTGTCTCGGTGGCTTAGTGGTCAGAGCGTTCCCCCTGTAAGGGAAAGATCGCGGGTTCGAGTCCCGTCCGAGGTCGATTCTTTTTCCTTTTCTTAATCAATCACAATGGAAGTCAGATGACAGTCGCTTCACAGAAAATATCGAAGGCCTCGGATAGGACCTGGATTAATACAAACATAATGATGACTATTTGATCCATCTAATATTCATAAGGCTGCCTATAAGAAATTACATTGTGTCAAAATTTTATATAGTTTCTGCGTCTCTAAATTCGAATTTCAAATTCATACCCGCTCACCGGTTTGACATAATTTTTGTTCCGAGAATACGCCTAATTTCGTGCCGCTACCAATCGCGAAGTCTATTATGTTGAACATTTGCGAATAATGTGAACCTGCTTATTACGAAAGATGAATCGAATCATATAATACTAGCATGCCGCTTCTGGTGATAGTAAATGTATTTAAAGAATAAAATTAGCCAGCTTAATAACACTGTGGTATAAATAAATAAAAATAAAAAATCTTCATGGTAGTGTAGCATCCAAGCGGTAGCTACTGGCGCGTGGCGTGCGCCTCATGCCCATATACTTACTTACTTGTACTACTCCGGTGGACAAGTATAGCTATACTTACTAGCTGTTGCAAATTTCAGCGAAATCGGTTCAATAGTTTAGGCGTGAAAGCGTTACGGACAGACGGAGTTACTTTCGCATTTATAATATTAGTATGGATAACACCTTCGAGAACGTAATCCAGGTAACAGCACACCCGGAAAACCGAATTTGAGAGTAGGGAATCGATAGGAGAAGAAGCGATAGCGGTGGAGAATTTTTTCATGGTTTTATATTCCGTGGAAATCATCAAGCCCTGTATACAATACTTTTTAACGCGTATTTCTTGATATTTCTTTCTGTAAGAACCTTCTACAAAGTTTAAGGACACTAAAAAAACTGAATAAAATCGATAAATTCAATCTCCGGTCTGACTAAGAAAAAATAGGATTAATTTTTAAACCTACATTCAAATACGTTACTCTAATTTCCAAGACAATTACCTAAAAATAAAGAACATAAAATTCTAATCGAACTCAATATTAAATCGAGTTTTGATCTTCAAATAGGGTCGGCAAACATTGGCTGCATTTATTTTTCGTAAGCACCTAAACACACAAGCGTGGCCATGTTGTCCCCCCAGTTAATTAATTTTCTCATTTCCTATTAGCCAGGAGGCAAAGGATTTTGTGAAAACGTCCTTGTTTGGTTTTTGGGATCGTGTTATGTAAATGTAGGGAAGGGTAGAGGCGGAATTTTGTGTTAGTCAAACATTAGGAAGGTGTGGCCACCATTTTGTTACAAGTATAAGAAGTATGAACTTACAGACAATTTTTTTTTGTATATGGATTTTATACTTACTTTAAAGTTACTCCCAGACTCACACCCGTATTTACAAACAATACTTCGCTATGCGTGCCACCAAAACTGTGCAAAGAACGACAAATTCTCAGTGCGTTCGTTTTGACAAGCCTTTTTATTCATTGATAACACTTAAGTAATACCACAGATTAATAAATAGTTACTACTTCGTTGAGGGAACGCACTGCGTTAGATACTGCTCCGTGATGTTTGTGAATTAATTTTACCAGCCCTATGCGCTCGAGCACACTATGAGACCTCACAGTATCGTTTGTGAATACGGGTGTTAGCCTCTAATACATGACTCGAGTTAACAACAGTGCCCGGAATACGGCAATGGTGAACCTAATACATGGGATCTAATACTAGTGAAATGTGGGTGTTATTTCACCTTTGCCTAACCCTCCGGGCATCAAGGCATGATTGTATGTATGTATGTTAAAGTTACTTACTTCCTTGTTTTAGTACAGAAGTGAACGCTGTTTACAAGACTTTCTGTCTAGCATGAGTACTTATATTATCATTATCTTCTTCATCCTCAATCCCACGTGCGATATTGTCCATGAAACGACTGCCATCTAACCTTCACAACCCATTGGCCTCTATCTAGTATAGAGAGCCGATCCTCAGCACTCCATGGATTCACCGTGCGGTCGCCGAGTCCATAGCGTGATACAGAGAGGAACACCGTGACGGCGACTGGGACTTGCGACCCAGATGTAGGTTTAGGGTGGCCACCTTGTGATGCATCAGCGCTCACCTTCACCGTCAGTAGTGTTCCCCCCCTTCTATCCAAATTTGGTAAGATCCTATCAATACCGCTTTGGATATCATCATCACCGTCCTAGAGATTTTCCCAGTTGCATCCAAAGCTTTATGAACCCTGGGGTTCAATCTCCCACGCTATATCTACTGCATGTATTATATCTTGACTTTTACTGGAGCGACTGCCGTCTAACCCCTCTACCCTCGGAAGTAAAATCTATGCCAGAGTCTCATGTTTGACTATAAACAGATTTGTTGATACCATTTACATTTTGTAGAGTGTATCTCCCAGTGAAGATATCTACTCATTAGGTTGTACAGGTCAGCTAGTTAAAGTATGCAGCTTTTCGTTTTAGCCTTTTAGTGTAGCTCTGATGTGTTAGTCCGTCAGCCAGCGCATTGGGGTGATTTTCCAAACGTTTCTGGGCCCATACCATGAACTCTTAAAACAGGTCAATATTTGAACTGCTGTCATTCTACCAAAACTGCAAATGCCACTTTGTAATCTATAATAAAAATGAATCCCTATTTCCCTTGGTCACGCCATCGCTCGTAAACTGCTGGACCGATTTCGCTAATTCCTTTTTTAGAATATTCCTTAAAGCAAACTATTTATTAATCTGTGCTTAAAGTACGAGGATGGTTCTTACGCAGAAAAAAAATACGCTACTAGGTATTTAAGGGAGCGGAGCAGTAACGTAAGTAAATGTCAACAAATTCAACAGATTTTCATACTTTGCGGGCCTATAGATGACTGAAAGGGGGTCGGCTAGTGTCATATAAATATATATAGGATTACAAAGTGACATTTGCAGTTGGTAGAATGGCAGCAGTTCAATTATTGACCTGTTTTATGAGTTTAAGGTAAGGCTGCTGGTACTTCAGGACACTCATTTGGATTTCCTCTTTCACAGTGTTCACCTGGAGGTTTCCAATCAGCAGGTAAGTTCGACTTGACCCCGAGGCTGGCTAGTTCCCATCCAGTATTAATAAATCCCAAGTAAATCCGCGGTACGTAGTGATATTTCCATCCTCCCCTCGGCTCTCGCCGTGTATTTTCATTTCATTTCGTCCCCGAATGCCCACCGGACTTGGTTGCCATGCCCTCGGAACAATCATTGCACTTTAAATATTAATACTGCCGTATTACGTTGACTTTTCGGGACTAGTCTACGGCACTTTCCGATAGGCTAGACAAATTTAAATGGGTCTAGGTATAGTTACCGGCATATCTTGACCCCGAAATGAGCTCTAAATGGGCACTTGCACAGTACGCATTTTTTGGGTGTCTTTTGAGGATAGCATGGGGTGCTACGGTGGTGGCAGAGAAGCTTATATTCACAAATCATAGATTATATCGAAACAATCCGCGCCAAGGCCTTGTTTAACTATACCTAAGTAGATAGGTACCTACCATAATATATCTGTACAAATAAATAACATTGAAGTGTCTGTTTGTGATGTGAAAAAAAAACAGCTTTTCAATGCACTAGTTGTTGACCGCGGATTCTACTATCTGCAATTTAAATCTAGTGCGGGAACTACATCGAAATTTCAACCCATGTGAAAGTATTTCCGGGATAACATGTCGCCAATATGCTATTCTAAACTATAATCATCTATCCATGTACCGAGTGAAATCCGTTCAGCCATTAAAGCGTGATTGAATAACAAACATCCAAACATCTTTACAATAAACTATTACTTTTATACTCACTTTTTTTTGCCAATCCTGATAGCGCTCTGAGAGACGCTCATGAGTTCCTCAGTATGTACTTACATATATAGAGCAAGCAACGCACGTTAGTAGTTAGGTCATAATCTATTAAATAGTACCTAGGTACCTACCATACTTGTTTAAAATAAGGTTTTGCTTCATCCAAGAAATTCTACCTAGGCCGGTTTTCATTACTGCGAATCCCACCTTAACCTATTTTAAGTATCTACCTACACACCTTTATATGTAAAGGTATATACTTTTATACAAGACACGTCAATATGAATATTATGTCGTTTATAAATACTGGAGAATGATGGCACTTGGTCGTTCAATTATATAATTGTGGAAAAGTACAAGTGATTTATTCAATATGAATATGTCGCTTGATAGTAAGCTGAAAGAAAAGCCATTACAGACATTGGCGGATCACCCTTGTTTGACCAAAAAACGTATGACAAAACATCATTTGACAAACAACGTTTGAAAAACTTATCATTTCGCAAACATATTACTTTAAAAATAATCATTTGATATGATACACGTTTCGCAATTTACAAACAATTACTTAGAAAACATTTCGATTGCTAAAATTTTATTTTAAAAATGTTCTTTTGACCAAAATAAAGTTCTGCATGGTTATTAAAAAAAAATAACCACGAAGGCTAATGCGGGAGCTTCGCTCAATTTGTAAAATGATGTTTTATATAATGTTTTTTTTTCCAAATAAATATTTTGTCTAATGAGTACTTTATTAAACAATAGTTTGTCAAATGATACATTTATCAAGTGTAATTTTGTCAAACGTTGTTTGTCAAATGAAAATTTGTCATTCGTTTTTTGTCAAATGATAGGACACCTATATTGGCAGCCCTCAGCTTGACGGTCTCATCGGACCTTATTTAATATCTCACGTCTGTTTGATCGCAATAGGTTGCGTAAAACCGGACATACGAACAAAATTCGCGTCCATCGACATTCACGCAGGTGGAGCCACAGGCATCAGCTAGTACCTACAGAATAAAATGTAATCCGCCCCAACGGCATACCTACCTACCTCCTCATAATATATCTGCCTATCCACATACCCTTGCATTAGCCAGCCCGCGATTAGAATACGTACTTTTACAGCAATTTGTCACAAAAAGTTGCCAACTTTACCCTCGGCCCGGGCCACATCATTTATTATCCCTTCCCTCCCCATCCTGTTGGCACACCCTTTCACCCCTTAAGGGCCAGTAATTTCCCCTTCAAAGCCTTCGCGGGAATGCGTAATGAGTAACGACGTGACGTTAAGCCCGGGATTTACCCCTTGTCTGTTTACTTGAAACGTTTGAAATATATGTTTTTTATATGCACGAATATGTATAAATAGATATACAATCTAAGAGCTCACTGGAGAGGTTTTGTGCTGTCAGTGGGGAGACCAAAGGCTTGTCCTACTTATCTTATGCGCTGACGGCACAGAATCTCTCTGTTCTAACAGGGTCGCCAACACAAATGTGACTCCCCTGGTGTTGCAATCGTCCATAGGTCAAGGTAACGGCTTTCCATCAGGTGGGCCGTCTGCTTGTCTGCGACCTAACTAGTATAAAACAAATCATCCTTCGTAAGTTTCGGTGGTATTCGAGATCTTCAGCTTAGAGTCTGAGGCCCGCTTAAAAATGACATGCTTGATTTTTCGGCTATATTGAGAGCGACTGCCGTTTGACCTATTAGCCTAACCTCTGAGAGAGTTGTTCAGGTTGCTCATATAGACCTCTTCCCACTGACAGCACACACCTATCCAGTGAGCTCTGGCTACCCTATGGATATTTAGCCGCGGTATTCTGTAGGACGGAGGTACTTCCTCAGTCAGACTGCTCGATTGGTACAGAAATACTGTCGTGTCCTACCTCCTATTATATAGTGAATTATAGTAAGAAAAGCTAGAATTATACAGCAACTCTAAGTCCTTCTTTTAGATAGACCTACTACCCTCTACCCATTGTTGGTAAAACCCATGGAGAAGGATTCTGTCCTCCGTGGTAAAACCATATTCGTAATGCCCCCTCGTACCGTCCAAATAGGCCCATTACATAGTAATGTCTGTATGTATATACACATTAAAAACTCAAAAACGTTGCGCGGGTCATTACCATTCTGCGCTAGTGAGAGCGGGCATAATATAAAGTCATTATGCAAATGTTGCCAGCCTTTTGCGAGAGTTTAGGTTATTTAAGGCTACCGTTTTTATATCATTACTTCACTGCGCATTTGGTTTGTATGTCTCTGATTAGGGTTTTAATTATAACGTTTGAAATACTCTGTATATGGACCCAAGTTAATCTTGCCTGCAAGCTGGAACTAAATAATGGATTAGGGCCGCATGCTTTCCTCTCGAGGTTCGGAGGTCAGACAACAATCGCTCCCATAAAAGTCATATTTAAGCTAAACCAACAGGAGTATTTAAAGACGTGAGTGGATGAAGGGGGTAACTAACATTTTTGAGATTTTTGATTTTTTGCGTTATATGACGGTTATAGGTGTATATAAACTATATAAGATGAAAAAACTCCGCAATTTAAGCTTAGTTTCCAAAATACCAGAAGATGAAGGGCATAACTGCAACAAAAAAAGCAAAAGTTACATGGAAGAAGGAGGTATGTGCCTTAACGCCTTCTTCCATTGAAAATCGGTCTATTAAACGTATTTCTTCAATGGAAGAAGGAGTTATGTGCAAGAAAATGTACTGCCACGATGCTTTATTTCATTCATGACCATGCTCTTTCATTCCTGCTCTTCTATGTGTTTTACTAGACTGGCTGTGTGTAACAAAAAAATTAGTAACTTTTTTGTAAAGCACTACATGATCAGCACCAATGAGCAACTTTTTGTTGCCGTTATACATGACATACTGTCATATATAACGGCAACAAAAAGACACACTGTAGATATACAGAATGATGTCAGAATTCATTAGTTCACCTCGTTTTTATACCACTTAGATGCCAGACAAGCACACGGCCCGCCTGATGGGAAATAGTTACCGCGGCCTATGGACATATGCAACACCAGGGGCGTCACGTGTTGCGCGTTAAATGCGAAAGACTCTACTTTGATTTGTCTCCGACTCAAAACCGACTTCACTCTGATTTCCTCCAACTTCAAACCGACTTCATTTCGACTCCCTTCGACTCCAACCTCGCTATAACATAACTCTAAACCGACTGCCGACTCCACTCCCACTCCACTCTGACTCTATTCCAACTACATAGCAACTTCACTTCGACCCCATGCCGACTTCGATCCGACTCCAAACAACTATACTCTGATTTGAAACTAACCTCCACTCAAACCTTCGGCTCCATACCGACTTCACTCCGACTCCAATACAACTTCTTTACTCCAACTTCATACTGACTCCGCTACGACTCGGTCCAACTCCAAACGCACTTCACTCCAACTTCACTCTGATACTCCGACTCCATACCGACTTCACTCCAAATCTGCACCGACTACACTCCAACTTCAAACCAACTTCACTTCGACTCCCTCCGACTCCAGCTCTAAACTGACTCCTGCCGACTCCACTCTGACTCTGCTCCAACTCCATAGCAACTTACTTCGATCCCATACCGACTTCAATCCGACTCGAATCGACTTCTTTACTATAACTTCAAACCGACTTCACTCCGATTTCCTCTAACTCCAAACAGACTCTACTCTGGCTGTAAACCGACTGCACTCCGGTTCCAAAGCAACTCAACGCCGGCTCCTAACTGACTCCAGTCCAACTCCAAACCGACTAACTTCTACTCCATTCCATCTCCCTCCAACTCTACTCCAAAAAAACTTTACTCCCACTTTAAACCGACTCCTCTCCAACTCTGTCCAAGACCGTGCGAGATGGAAAAGTAAAAGCCGGAAAGCGAATCAGGGACTCCGAGGTGAAAGCCTCGGATGCGGCCGGGACTAATGTACAGATGATGACGAATTATTGTCATGCCTGTTCTAAAGTACATAAAAGTCTCGAGTGTGACCAGGCCTCAACACTGAAATAAAAAAATAAAAAAAATATTGTAGAACATTCTACGCCATCTAGACCCAAAGTAAGCAGTAAGGCCCACAGACGGCGTGCGTTTTAGTCGGTTCGAGTCCGACATAACCTCCTCCTCTGGCTCCGGCAGGGGAGGTATCCGTGGGGATTTTTCGCACGATAAAAAAAACACCCAAAGTAAGCATAGCTTAACTAGCTTGTGTTATGGGTTCTAGAATGCGGATAAACATATTTGGATACATTTTGTTCATACATATTATACATAGAAACACCCAGACCAATGCAAATATTCATATTCTTGCATACAAATATTTGCACTGAGCGGGGATCGAACCCGCGCCGCCTGCATAGCGGCCACGTTCACTACCTCTACACCACAGAGGCAATCAAAAATTATGATGATATGTTAAAAGGTTGAGCAGTAGACATTGAGGTTGGAAGAAAATATAGCACCTGCTCACTTTATTTGTGTAAAAACGTAAGTTAGTATTAAAACATAATATTTCTGAAACCAGAATATCAATATTGATAACAATATTGCCCATGACAAAAAGTTGCAATAACTATGTATATATCCATTCTAAGCAATACTAATAATAATATTATAAATACGAAAGTAAGGGCCAGGAGGGCCGTGTGCTTGTCTGCGACCTAAGTAGTATAAAAATAAAATAAAAAGAGTAACTCTGTATGTCTAATAAGCTTTCACGCCTAAACCACTAAACCGATTTTGATGAAATCTAGTACAGAGATAGATTAGACCTTAGCAAAGGACATAGCTACCAATATAGGAGGTTACCTTCTGCACTGACGGCACAGAATCTCTCTGTTCTTACAGGGTCGGCAGCACGAGTGTGACTCCTCTGGTGTTGCACTCGCCCACAGACCACTGTAACCTCTTACCATCAGGAGGGCCGTGTGCTTGTCTGCGACTTAAGTAGTAAAAAAAATAATAGAATACGACGGTGTATCCGTCCCAATCAAGCAGTCCGACTGAGGAAATACCTTCGCCCTACAGAAAACCGTGGCTTAAAATCGTGTTGTTTCCGACGGTGAGTAGGGTAACCAGAGCTCACTGGAGAGGTTGTGCTGTCAGTGGGATAACCAAAGTCCCACTTATCTCTTGCACTGACGGCACAGAATCTCTCTGTTCTTACTGGGTCGGCAGCACGAGTGTGACTCCCCTGGTGTTGCACTCGCTCATAGGCTACGGTAACTGCTTACCACCAGGAGGACCGTGTGCTTGTCTGTGACCTCAGTTGTATAAAAAAATATCATAGGCTATGTTTAGTCGCGATAACCGACATGTATGCGGGCGGAGCCAGGGGCAATAGCTAGTTTTTTATATATTTAATGTTATATACTCCCTTCTTCCACGCTTAGTATTCATAATATCATATCACATTGTTAGTGGATGAAGAATGTATATACACATTTTGTCAAATAAATACATTTCCATCCACTCAGTTTTATTTTTATGCTTCCATAATAATAAATATGGACAATTACAATAATTTGACACCATAATATGATGACATAAATAATCAGAAAACATAATATTTGCAAATGAAATGTTCAAACTTTGAAGCCGATTATCTCAATATTGAAAAAATGTTAGTTACCTCCTTCTTCCACTCACGTCTTCATTTACTCCTGTTGATTCTATAGGAGTCTATTTAGACTCCGAAATTCGATGTGTAAACCTGGTACCACGTTTAATGCATTGGAATTGATGTTATGTTTATATGCAGGTATGTTTGCCATAGATTGTAGTAAACTGCTATACCTTAAAAGGTAGGTATACTACTACTTCTGTTATTGACTATAGTCAAAGACAGAAGAAGAAGAAGAACTTGGGAATATATTGTGTCGCGATTCTTGGTTGAAATGCGAATGAATTTTGAATTTCGCTTTATAAACGGGACGCAAAAACTAGGTACCTACCTATTTTGAGACTGGTTTTGCAAGCAAGATTAGCTTGTATCTCTCTAGATCTTACTAGAGCCTTATACGCCCGGGACTCAAATATACTATCAGTAATGGCATAAATCTAGAATTAGACATCTATGCCAAGACTCTACCGCTAACAGCTTCCTATAACAGTTCTTTAAATATCATTTCACACCAAAAACTTTGTTTGCCTTCAAATATTTCCTTTTATACCTACCTAAACACAATATTCCGATCTATTCCAACACATTTTAATCAAGTACGATATACAAAGGGCATTATTAACGCAGGCCCTATGCCCCTCCGTAAACTTTCGATACATAAGCGTGAATTTCAAATGGAATATTCATATAATCATCCCGTTTACGGCCTTGTGAAGGGCCACATAAAAATTTAGAGCCCAAAAACGTGGTGTACAGCCCTTTAGATACTCTTGGGATGGTACGAAGTTTGTAATTGAATTTTTGCCTGGAGCCCGCAAAGGGCGGCCCTGCTTAATTTGTCGTACTCCAAAAGGGTTGGGTTGTGAGGGTTGAGGGACAAGCGATGGCGGAATACGATGGAGCTTCATTTTGGAATACTTTGTAGGACTAGTATATAGTTTTTCTGATGGTCAGTGGTTATCGTGACCTGTAAACACTTACAATAAATAACTCACAAAACGGTGCTGGTGATAGATCGATCTAATGCTGATGACTGCACAAATCGTAACGTTTCTCACAAGCAAACAAGTAATAAGACGCTTGTGAGAAGCCATAACTACCTTATATTACTGTCCTCTCTTCTGAAAACGCTCTCTTCTGAACACTGAAGTAACACTTCTTGTAAAGTAATCGTTCATAAGCCATTTACAATCAAGAAGCGGCCCAAAAAAAAAATCCTTTATCTGTGGTATGCATGCTACGAGATATCGATACAATCGCGCAGTTCCATTGCGACTGAACCGATAAATCGATTTGTGTCTAGTAACTATAAAGTTTTTATATTTTTGCAAGCACACACGTATCTTCATCGGTTCATTTTGATCGCTATAGTTCAATCGTAACGATTCCTCGTATCTTATATGCCATCAGAAAAATGCTGAAGAATATCTATAGGTATCCGCTCATATCTACTCGCTCGCAACCCACCGAAGATACAAATTATATTGTTGTAATCAAAAAGAAATATACCATTTTTTACCCGAGGAAGGGTTGTTTGCGCCTCCTTTTTTTCAGCCTACGTGCTAAAATTTAATTCGGGTTTTCCGGATTATGTAAAAGTGTTACGGTTTAGGTACAGAGGACCATTTTTATCTTCAACGTAATTTAAAAAATCGATGGGCGGACGCCATTTGTAAAGGCCGAGGTCTCGTTTGATTCCATTACGTGGAGATACGTAAGATTAAAAAATAAATGGACTTTTTTTGTAGATAGCCAACAGGATTGTTTAAATAAAATCCATGTTATCTAAAAAGTTTTTTAAAAGGTATACCTACATATACAATAATGTTAACAGGAGTTAACGCGATTATGGTACCTATTGACTTATTACATTATACATACCTTTGATTGGCCTGACGTATCCACGATATTGCTGCATGTCGTGTCTATTTATTGACGTATTATTCTATAGACACGGCATGCAAGAACATGGCGGCTATCAAAAATGTTGCAAACACCAAGTATATGAAGAAATATAGCTACTTACTCAAGTGAAGAAATAATTCGAAATTATTATTAGTTTCTGTGATTATGAATTATATTGTTATTAATATGAATATTATTACGTATTTATTATTACGGACGTCCGTCCGAAAGGTTTTTTTTTTCAGTAGCGCACTGTTGAGTCTTTGAGTAGTGCGTAAAATCACGACAATAATTGTGCTCAATTTTTGTTGTGACTTTAGAGTGCGAACAACGTACCTATCTATATAGTTTATAATATATCATAGCAAATACCCATATTATGTGTGCATGACACATATGGGTGAATGACACACGTTTCAATCTGGATTAATCCAACAAAATGGTGAATTTCACACATAATATACTAATAAAACGCATTGTAGATATATGTTTCTCAACAAAACTGTCTAAAGGTTCTCGCAATTTCACCAGCAATTTGCCAATAACTGTTTTCGAACGTAATACGATTGGGGTGGACTTGTCGCCATTTGTCGGGTTCGGTTCCCGGAAACAATAATTGAGAATGTTCTAACAGATTAACCCTAATCATTTGGCTGTCTGTCCTGGCGTAGTCTCGTTGGAATGCGAGTGTTAGGGGGTTAAGTTGATCACGAATGGAGAATAATCTGTGAAAGTAAGCCAAGTAATCTACAGGGTTAAAAATTAGTTCTACCTTTGAATACTTAACATAAGCTTCATTACGCACTGCCGATTAGTCGCCGGCGACTCAGGCTTTTAGCGACTAAACATAGGCAAGCGACCGGCGACTCATAGACAAGTCGACAGTGCTTAATGAGCCTTAAACTACCTATTTATCGCGACTAAACAGAACTTAGGTCCTTTCTCAAGCTCTAATCTATCTCTGTACTGTGTAACATTCATCAGGTAAGTCTGACAAACTTTTATACAAATTTCATTCATTCCCTTTAATCTCCTTTGTTGCGATTAAAGGTAGGTAGCCTATATCCTTTCCTAAACTCTAGTCTATCTCTGTACCAAATTTCACCAAGATCGGTACAGTGGTTTGGGTGTGGAACCGTCAAGTAGAAAGTCAGCGTTACTTTCGCATTTATAATATTAGTACCTACCGATGAAGTCGCTTCTCACTATTTGTCACTATGTACTTATTAGTCTTTTTAGGGTTCCGTATCCAAATGGCAAAAAACGGAACCCTTATAGATTCGTCATGTCTGTCCGTCCGTCTGTCTGTCTGTCTGTCCGTCCGTATGTCACAGCCACTTTTCTCCGAAACTATAAGGCCTATGCTGTTGAAACTTGTTTTAAATACGCAACAGATTTTGATCTTTCATCATCATCTTTATTAAAAATTAGGTCCTCATTCAAAACCCCATCCATTTCATTAAAAAAAGTACTTAAATATTAATTTCTTTGAAAGGAAACGGCGACTCCGTATCGCATTCCGTCCTTTATTGACTCGAGACTAATATAATTAAGTCCATTAGACTTGTTTGCTCACGACTCGCCTGTAGTGGGTCTACAGAGACATTTATTTAGTCCAAATGTATGGGCGTCAAGCCTGTTTTATACATACAAATATTTTTATGTATATTGCTGGGTTGGGTGTAGGTTTTACGGAACTAGAAATTGGACAAAATTAAACTTGAAATAATAATCATACTAATGTCACAGAACAGATAATAGCTAATGTTATTAATGCTAAAGTAACTCTGTCTGTCTATCTGTCTGTTTGTCTGTTACGCTTTCACGCCTAAACCACTGACCCGATTTTGATGAAATTTGGTATAGGGGTAGATTAGACCTTGAGAAAGGACATAGGTTATGATTGGTCGCGATAACTGACATCCACGCGGGCCGAGCCTCGGGCGAAAGCTAGTTTGAAATAACTTCACAACTTCATTTATTTTAGAGTGTATGGAGACATACCTGAATCTTCGGACCCAAGCCTCATCTTCAATACGATGCACCTGCTAATTGAAGGAAAATGCTCTGGCGTCGGCTTCCTTCTCAGGGTTGGGAGGTCAAACGGAAGGTGTTCCTATAAAAAAATAGGATGACTCCGGGCTCCGAAGTGAAAGTCTTGAATGCAACCGGTAATAACGCTAAGATGATGATGATGGTCTTCACAGTATTGTGTCGTTCAAGAGATAGTTTTACGGTTCCCTTTGATTTTACCATTCTGAAATTATTCCATTGAGGTTCACCGGTTCCTACTAACATCTTTGGGGTTCAAGCCAACATCGCTACCTGACACACCTGCTGATAAACAAACGAGGCTCTGTTTTTTGTCCGGGCTGACGCGGTTTTCTTTTCGGGGTTTGGAGGTCAGTGGCAGTCGCTCCCGCAGTACCTAACCAAAATGAAGTAAATCAAACTGAATAACCGAACCCTAAGTTTGGAAGAGAACACCTCAGAAACAACCTACAACATCGCTTCATTTATATTATAAATATAAATCATTTCATTTATATTTTTATTTCATTTGTAAATTTTTCCGCAAAAAAAAAAAATAACTTTTTTAAAACATTCAACCCATTCTTAATCTAGATCAACATTTACAAAAAATTATGCTACAAAAAGGGTCCACGGGTATTAGACCTAAATCCGTGTCGTAAAAACAACAAAAAAGAACCGATATTTGCCCGAAAAAGGTCCAATATAATTTATTATCTGTCCCAAAAAAACGTCATTCACAATCTTATGTTACGCACAAACTGAACTCAGCTTAAAACCTATCCCAGCCCTTGCTTTTCCATTTTCCAACACCATCATAACCTGGTCTTCAACCCCCCGGAAGACTGATACTAAAATTGTTACAAAAGGGGTAAGTGAATAAAAAGTGCGAGGTCGGGACAAAATGGTCATTTTCCCCGCCAGAGTCGTATGACAGATGATTATCTACGGTCGACGTCAAAGTGAATAATTGGAATTTAGAACAGACTTGTTTTCGGAGTATATTATGGCTAGTTGCAATATAAAGTTTTTAGATTTATTGGTTTATATACAGTTTTTTTTTACAGTTTATTATATTATTTTAGTTCTCATATCCGTTTTCTGATAGCGAAACGCAGATGTGACATTTCTATAATCAAATATGATAAACTCCGTTCTCGTCCTGATGATTCAAAAGATCACTTTTTAAAATTGTAAAATTGTAAAAAAAAAACTTAATTGTAAAATATTTAGCAAATTAAAAGGAAGAATAGGAGTGGTCAGTGGCCACTTTGGCCTATAGATGCACCAGTGTTGTCACTTTACTAATAGCAAGCCTTATAGCTCTTCCATGGCTATGTACAATTGTACATCTTTCTGAGAGGTGTACTTTTTTGCCTGTAAGAAATTATTTATAGCGATAAGGCTGCCAATTGTACATATTTCTTGTGCTTTCCGTACATGAGTATAAATTTATTAATGCACAATTAAGATCTTTCTATTCTAATTTAATTTGTTCTAACTAAAATGAGCTTACACGTGTTCCGCCTTCTTACAAATTAATTTACACGAGCACCAATCTTGAGTACATTCACAGCTTGCTTAATCCGCTCCCCTACACATCCTTTCCACAATTTTGTTCCGATAAACTTTTAGCGGGGTATGAAAAAGCGGTATCATTTTTCTACCATTCAAGGTTATACCTAGAGACATAAATATATAGAGACAATAACCCACCATTTCGTCAGAGGTTCACTTTGAGGCTTTGTGTATTGTGTATGTACGAATACCATAATAGTTTAAGGTACCACTTAGGTGACATACAAGCACACAGGTTCAGAGTAATAACCTATTCACAAAATAGGTTTACTAAACCGAATGATAAATATATTTTAAGTGTAAATGCCAAATATACTATCTGACTTTTGATTCCAATTCATATTCAACAACTTTATTCGTACAAGCATCACTAGCTACAACATCCTACATGACATAAATATGTATATACTTACGACTTTCCCTACAAACGAATCAAACTCATTAAAATTCTTTCACCCTACCAAAACACAAAGAAAAAATTTGGGTGTTTTTACCCCGAGTGCTTAACACACCAAAATGGAAGGGCCCTAATTAATTCCCCAAACCACAACATCATGCATACGTTTATAAGTACATACAACGTAAAAAAATACATCAAAGGGGTACTCAAGAAAGATAGGCGAAAAAAATTACCTACTGAACAAAAACCCCGCCTTTCAACCGCCACAAGCGTCCCGTTTTTCCCCTCGAGGGGGAGGATAGGCACGCACATGCGTATTTTGCCGCCCGCCCCCACTAAGCTCGCCTTCCATTTTGTTTTTCCGTGGTCATTTTTTACCCCGTTTTAGTACCTATCGCTTGACAACTACTTTAATAGAAGCTCGGCACCAAAATTGATAATATGCTTTGGGACGGTGTTTAGTTTTCTAGCATTATTTTAAACTGTTTGTTACAGAGAGTGGTAATAAAAATGAAACTTGTCTGTAAAAATTAAATACTTGATTTTGTTTTAATTTGTATTATTAAGTACGTTGAAAAATCTTTGTACAAACAAATAATACAACTTTCAATCAATAGCTCACGGATTCGAACTCAGACAACGGATAAATGATCGATTTATTAGTTTAGTGGAGGATTAACGAGATTACTGTTAGAAACTTGAATATTCGTTTGTTTTAACTTCTAACATGATACACATACCAACCCCGCAATATCAAAGAATGTCTAATTATACATTATGTGCCTGCATCCTCGGGACACGTATCTTGAAACCAAATCGCGATACAAACGAGGCCGTGGCGCTCGTGAATTGTTTTGTAATAATCTATGCTTGGTGAATTTGAGCTCGTCCACAGCAATAGCACCCCGTGCTATCCTCAAAAGACACCCAAAAAGCGTGTAGGTACCGCATATGGAGCACATTTTCGTTCCAAGATGAATGTCCTAAGCAATACGCTGGTAGGATGATAAATATAGTTATACCTATACATAGTTCCATATCTTAACCGCCTTTATGCAAGCGACAGCCTAATAGAAATTGGCAACCTGTCTTTTTTTTCTCTCTGACTGACTCTTCTGTTCCTGTCATTAGCAATCGATCTTTACATCATCATCACTACATATTATAAAACTAAGTCGCTGTCGCTGTCTGTCCGTCCCTATGTATGCTTAAAACTTCAAAACTACGCAACGGATTTTGAAGCGGTTTTTTTTTAATAGATAGAGTGATTCAAGAGGAAGGTTTATATGTATAATACATGCATAATATTGCAGAGAAACACTGATTAATCGGGATCAGAATACCACGCGGGCGGATAATATGGCGGTACGAAGTTTGCCGGGTCAGCTAGTTAAATAATAAATCAAATAATATTTATGTGTAATTATTCTTTTATCTTCACAGGACAATTTTTTCACTAAAATTGATGGAACGTACAGTACAATCGCTCTCACAATTGAGCGAGAAATACAGGGTTCTACAAAAAACCCTCAGGACTTCGTCTTGACCAAGTCAACCTCACCTGCAATCCAGTAGCCTGCTGATAGAGGGACGAAACTCTAGCTAAGGCTTTCTTCTCAAAGTTAGAAGGTCAGATGGCAATACGATAGACCGACTTAAGCCTAAAGGCGCCAAAAACACCGATATTTTATTTGATTCTACTTACTAATATACCCACCACGGTAGAAACGAAGCAGCCATCTTTAAAAGAATAATAAAACCATCCTATATCCCAAGCTTTGCATAAACGTAAGTCCTATGAGCGAAAATAGAAAAAAAACAAAGCCCCATTAAGTATCGGAAGTGAGGGCCTCATCAAGATAAATAGAAATGTCACGATGATTGATTACCAGCCCAAGAGGGGAACCATCTACCACATTTTGCCGCATAATACGTTATACTAAACACTCTTATTGCGTTGGAATAAGGTTGATATTGTTGAGGTATCGTTGTTTTGTACCGAGACTATTGAGTGTCGAGTCGTGCAAGGCTGCGTTTGTTGTTATAGGTAGTAAGTAAATTGGTGGGGATGTCTAAAAAAGGGGTAACAGCACATTGTTTACTTGGATATTTTTGAAGCCCTACCAAGTCCTTTGGGGCCTTACCAACCTCACCTGAAGATCTGCATTGTCTGATTGACGGACTCTGGAGTAGACTTTCCTCTCGGGGTTCAGAGGTCATTAAAAGCCTTAAAAGCAAAACCAAAATGTGGGAAATGAAGCTTTCACCTCGGCTGGGGTCCGAGGTGAAAGCTCCAACCGGGAACTATTGAAATAATAATAAATGAATCCTTGTATAAAGAATTATTTCTAGACATTTTCCAGTTGTTATAATATACCTCAATCGTAATACATAGTTGATGGTTTGAAACCTATAGTTATATTTTCTTTTTCTTTTTATATAGGACACGTCAATTTGACTTCGCCTTGCCTGATGGTAAGCTGAAGGCAAATTCTCTGAAAAGAGGTTCACCATTACAGACACGTTTTCTTCTATTAAGGTGTTCGTAGGAGTGCGTAGCCGACAGCAGACAGCAGCAGACAACGTGTTGCACCGACACTACTGCGGCCTTAACATAAACCTTAAAACAGGTCAATAATTGAACTGCTGTCATTCTACCAACTGCAAATGTCACTTTGTAATGTCATAATAAATATATAGGATTACAAAGTGACATTTGCAGTTGGTAGAATGACAGCAGTTCAATTATTGACCTGTTTTAAGAGTTCATGGTATGGGCCCTGGTTTCTTATATATATTTCTATTCTTCTTCACCTGTCGAATCGATATTGGCACTCAGCTTAACGGCCTCTTCAGATGCTTTTTACGCCCGGGACTGTAAAAAGACGGAAACACGTCAGCTGGTAAGGAATTCCAGGTCTTAATCTAATTATATCTCAGTACATCCCCTAAAGTTTTCAATAACACTGTCTATACATGTCTATACGTAAAGATAGAGTACTAAACATTTTCAATCCATTGCTGGCCAACGCTAATAGCTAAGAGGTTATAGAGCAGGTCTTACGGCCGAGAGGTCCCGGGTTTAAAACCTGGCAATTGCACTATCGACGTGAACCTTCTTCTAACACTATAGTAGGTATAAGAAAGTTAGCTGAATTAAGGAGCAAAATTTTGTTTCAAAATTCGTCGAGTTTAAGAGATTTTTTTTTGCCGAATACCTATATCTTTTATTTTTTATTCTAATTAATAAAATAATCTAATTATTAAAAAATTTGGTGTTCATAGTTTTTTCCTAGGATCGATTTTTTTCGATTTATACCGCAAAAGGGGTGAATCTTTGTTTGACTTTTTTTCCTTATAAAAATTTTCTTTCGAAATTCATTGAGGGAGGTCACCAGCAGTTTACTATTGGTTTTGCGTGGTATTCGGTTCGTTGCATTATCAGTATCAGCCATCTTGAATTTAAGGGTAGTTTTTTGTTTACCGTATAATATTAAGTCGTTTAGTTAGTTTTAATTTTACACAATAGTGAATACAAAGTTGTTTACAATTAAATTTCCTACAATTTACGTATGTACGTAGTTTTTTCCTAGAATCGATATTTTTCGATTTATATCTCAAAAATTTATACATTTTTGTTGCCTTGGAAAAAAAATGTGGTAGCAATTTTCGACCAAGGCTGGGCAAGTAACAGTACCTACTAATATTTTATTATGTGGTCTGAGTTATCAGAATTGAAAAAAATGAAGGTAAGTCAAGCCAAAATGTGGAGAAGGACTATGTATACCATGAGCTTCGAAGTGAAGGCTTCGAATGTCGACTCGGATCGAACTGGGAACAACGAGTTGGCAGATAAACCTATATTATGTCGCAAAATATGTAATTTTATTTTTGACAGGATGCATCTTGCGGGGGTAGGTATATTATACTCGTAGCAGTCGTAGCCGAATAAAGATAGCATAGTAAATGTTTCAAATCGTATGTGTATTTAATATTTTTTACACAGTACATGATTTAAATGTAGCGTAAAAAGCTACTATTTTCATATTATAAAAAGTTATTCGTAGTATCCTTTACATAACCGTACTAACTATCACAATGGACCCGCAACCAAGACAAATGAGAAATACGAAACATCTAAAAACGTAGGTAAATAGCATCGCTTTGTTCTATCCACGCAAAAGTGGCACCTTCTTTATACAACACATTCACAAACAAAAACAAACTTTATCATCTAAGCAATAGAATACTATTTCCTAAACGAAAAACATCATTCCAAAACCCTGAGAGCCTTGCTTTTATATAGACTATTTCTAGTGTAAAAATAAATAATTTGAAGCTTTATTTTGTAGTGTTAGAGTCTATTTTTCTCTGTAATATAGTTGAGTAGTGACGTCAAGTGGTCAAAATATATTGCGCATAAATGTGCTCTGGCTAACCCGGGAGTTAGGGGGGAGTAGGCTTAAAAATCGGAGTAAGGGGCAAAGGGGTGCGTTTTTAGCGTTCGCAGCGCGTCGGCCTATTTGGGGTGTTGATGGCGCACAGGGCCGGATTTGGGGATTGGTGATTTTTTATATTATGATAGTTGCTTGTTTACTTGTCTGCTTGTTTACTACAATGTCTATACATTGAAATATTGCGCTATTATTGTAGATTGTGTGAAAATTATTTTTATTAAAGAGAAAGACGGAGAATAGTTTGAACGAAAATAGCACTTTTGATTCATTTATTACGTAATGAAAACCTCAAATGAAAAGGTATATCTACTAGAAAGTTTAGAAATGATGAGACATGATGAAAAACTTTTTTACACTATCCTGTTACTTATTTTTTATTCTTACAGACTATCTAGATCACTAAAGCAGCTTCGTGTATCGAACGTGGTGATTCGGAGACAGTTTTGACCGCGGAGCGATGATCGTAATGTCACCGGGCTTCTCGTGTCGCTGCTCTTGCCTCCACTCCTGTCCTGCTGCTCTCACCTCCGGAAGTGATTCCTGAGAATACAAAAGGTAGATAAATAAATAAATATTCTACTTATACCTATAGTTCCTTGACTAATTTTATTAAGTTTGACCCATCATGACCCATAGGTAGATACTCATGCCACCAATCCTGGTTCAATCCTAAAATCACACCTTGAAGTGATTCCCTTCCACAATTTGGTAATATAAACCAATTTTTGTAAAGAAAACACTTTTTACGGGCCTTTACGGGAGTAAATATTATAAGAAAGTGTAAGTACAAAAACGTCGATGAGGTTTACCGACTTAAAAATGAGGGTGGCTTGGGCCCCAAAGATTAGATAAAGCTGCACACACCCAATTATGTTCAGTAATTAATTTTATAATTTACCTTAAAATATCAAATGGAAGTAGAACATTAAGACGTCAATATATTTTTTAAAAATCTTATACATTTCTCCTTATTCCTTGAATCCATGGAAAAAATTTAAACTCAACTGTTTTTATCCACGTTTCAGGTTCATCAATCTGCATCTGTGCGGTCAGTGGCGACTTGCCCCGTCCTCAATATCTCCTCTTAACATAGCAGTGATTGGAATCGTCCGCAGATCTTTTGTAAGATGAATGGGTCAACTTTTCATCCGTCGAACATTCTGTCAATAAAAATAATGGTAATTAATAATCTTACTTATGCTTACACAAAATTTAGATCCATACTTCCATGTCCCTCTGTCTGTCTGTCTGTTACGCTTTTTAGTAATACATACATATGAAAAGACTTTCATGTAATATCGAGCTTAATTTTAATATTATTCTGCATTTTAAACGGTTTGTCAAAGTATTTAAGTAACTATATTATTTTTCTTCACAGCTGTCTCTACCCACTTTTCCTTTTCTCCCTTCAGACACTTCTACTGCGTGTATTCGCAGACTACTAAAGCTGTTCTCCATAAACTGCGTACTTTCTCAACTTTCCTAATCCAAATATTTACAACATACCCAAGTACGTCCCTGTAGCGCGTTTAACCCCGCACCCTCACGACCTACGCACATCTCACTCGCACAAACTCCAAAAAGAACTCTCCGTCGCATTCCACCCTTTGCTTAAATTATTGCACCTCCAGTAACCCCCCGCACAAAACAGTCTATCCACTAAATACATTATCAAGGCAAAACAAACCTTATCTCTACCGAAATAAAACTCAATTTTGCTAGCTTCAGCTCAATTGTAAGAATAAATTTCTGGAAAGAACGTACAGTGATGATCTGGATATCGTATTAGTTTTTGATCTAACGTTAATTTGGAAGGTATTGGAAA
This sequence comes from Eilema depressum, assembly GCA_914767945.1. NCBI lineage: Eukaryota > Metazoa > Arthropoda > Insecta > Lepidoptera > Erebidae > Eilema > Eilema depressum. The sequence goes on from OU612031.1 coordinate 13,986,070, forward strand.
TTATTCCTTAATTGCGAGACACAAATCTCAATTTTGTTTAGCTATTTGGAAGTAAATTTCGTATTTCAAGTACCAAGAGGTAATCAGACGCTTGCGAGAGACGACAGTGGGCTTTAAAAAGGCCACCCGGGTTGTTTAGGGTGTGGGGTAACATGGGAAGGGTAGGGTAAACGTAGTCAGTATACCGATGGGGAAAGACGCATTGCTCTCGCAGTCTTCTGCGTGAGGAGACGTCTTCTGGGGGTTTGTATTATGCTTCTGTAGGAATATTTTTTGGTGAGGTGGTTACCACAAGTAAAAATAAGGGTAGGAAATTGAAACAAAAGTTTTAAGGTGTATTTTTTTAAATTACAAATATTATACCCACTTACGTTACACTTAAATCTCGCTCATAAGTACCTACTAATTTAGAAAAGATTTGTTGACTTTCATATTATATCCATAAAGAGAAAATCATCAAATTCTTGAATTTGCAAACCCATCAACAGAACATTCGGGAAATCTTATTGTTGGTTTTCTTACGTACATACATACAATATGTATACATGCATATTATAATCACGCCTAGTCAGTCCCTGAAGGGTTAAATTAACATTTTAGAAGAACATTTTAGAACATTTTAAAAATATTTTTTAGAGCTGATGTATGGATTAGACAATTTAGAACATCACGATATTTGCGATCCTTCTTCAATTGATATCCAGGTATACGTTACGATATTGAATCGTGACATTTTTTTATACCACTTTTTTACACCAGAAAAGTGGTTACACTGGCCTATGGACGTGAGCAACACCAGGGGCGGCTCACTTGCGCTGCATATTATCCATCGAACCCTTGCCTAAGGTGATTTATAAATTGGATTTTTTGATGAAACACTTTTGTCACAGTGCCTACACAGTGGAACACGATCTCTACCATTTACTGCCAAATGTAAACGGTATATCGAATAGATTTCGCGAATTTCTTTCTGTATTCAAATAAATACTCGTCACAAAAGCACACACACACGCAGACAGACACGCACAACAATATACCTACTCCAAACGATAACAGCGTAATAGAAAACCTTTTGAACTCCTTTGAATCAATATGGAATGTTTGAGACTAGGGCTTTATAACCAGATATTATAAACAAAAAAATCTTTGTGTATATTTGTCCACGAAAAACAGCCGAATGAATTTTAGATTCTGATGTTCCACCAAGATATGGCCCAAGGTACAAACCTGCCTGAGAGCTGACTGACGAACAGAAGACAGTCACTTTCGTTAAAACCAAAATATACCAATTTACAAGGATAATCCTTGTAAATATCGCTTATAATCCTGAAAAATATAATGTCCCTTTTTCTTCTTGTCGTAGAGGGTGACTACGAGACAGCTTCTGCGATATGAAGATCGAGGACACTTTAATTTTCGATACCATCATAAATTTTTCTAAAGGTGACCTTATGAATAGCATAAGGAAAAAAATCACGGTGTGATGCAGGACTAAGTTCAGCTTTACTAGACTAGATGGCGCTACTTGTATGTTGAACCGACACACGCATAAAACAAGTTGTATTTAATTCGTTACAACTTTCTTGATATACTTAATTATTAAAACCCTTAAAATTTTAAATTACAGGTCATTCGTGTTACTACTGAGACGCAGGATTCGAACCCAAGACCACACACTTGCAAGCGGAGATACTACGAGACCAACGAAACAGTTTCACAGGTTTTCAAATTTGTATGTATAGAGGCTATAGAGGCGTAAGTATAATAATATACTTACGCCTCTATAGCTTCGAAGAAGAAGGTAGCGATCCGGCCCTAAGCAATAAAGGATGGCCTAATTGATGGCCTAATTGGTTTTCTGCCGAAGGTAAAACAGCCCTTTAGTCCCTTTGAAGTACATACTTAGCTATAGCTACACTAAAACTATTTAGTGACACTAAATGTACATAGACGATGCTAAAGTTCATCAAAAGCTTCCTACAGTCCCGGGTCCCTAAAGCGGGGCATGAAAAAGCGTCTAATGAGGCCGTCAAGCTGAGTGCCACCATTGTAACATGATAAGTAGGTATGTGTCTATATGGACCATCTTTCCAAAGACTTTACCTTCAGCTTACTACGTGAGGTGAAATCAAATTGAAATCAATCAAATATATATAAAAAAGGAAATCGGTCAACAAACATAGCTATATAAGTATGGCGGAATTTTCGTATAACATATCGAATGATAAATTTAACGGATACTCGTACAAAACTAATCTTGTATCATATCTCAGTCTTACATCTTTTATAAACCCTTTAAATTACATCCTCTATCACGGGGACGGCGAACAAAAAACACGGAGACAGGCGGTATCAGATGGGCGTAATTTTTCATTACATTACCATGGGCGAGTCATGCGCGCGTGAAGATAAAACCATCGCCCCAGTCTGTCCCTGCCCCGTACCACGTGAGCGGGTGCGATGCGATAGCTGATCACTCAAGATTGAACGAAAGAATGAATAAACAATAATATTTTTCAACACTCTGTCCAAAATATTAAATGCTGCTCCAAAAAAATTATAATAATTGGTTATTTATTTTCCATTTGCAGATCGGAAAAGTGAATACCCAAGACGTCTTACTTGAACCCGCGTAGACCCCAAAGTTAAAAGGGGAATACTCGTACCAATTAGGCTACCTACATGATCAAGTCTTGGATGTTCGCAATTCGCCACATTGGTCTTGGGGGCTAAATAATAATTGTGGTTGAATTTCCTTAGCTACACCAGGCTTATCAGGTCATCGTATCGTCTAGGACTCGCAGGTTCCAACGACTATCCGTATTTCGACAGATATTGCCATTTTATTGCCAGTTCTTTTCAATCATTATCAAGACTTTATTCTGGTTAGGTATGTCTTCTTTAGTAACATCAGAACCACTGCAACCCATACGCTTCTCTTGCACAAAAATGTGTCAAATACAAAAAATACCTCCAGTGGACCTCAATCGGCTCATTAGATCGCTGATAAATTGCGAAAAATCGTGTTTTTCGTGTGATATGTATTTTAGGAGTCTTTTTGTCTATAACTTCCGTTCTGCTTAAAATGAACAATCGAAACTTGGACAGGCCATGTAGCTTTTTGGATTCTAAAGTTTCCTGTACGTTTTAATCAAATCGGCCCTTAACTTTTTACCTGATGCAAAAGTAATGAATTTTGCTTTCTTAAAATGGCCAAACAAAGTTTCTAAATAACGTACCATAATCTTTGAAACGGTTTCAATTTTCCTATTTGTGAAGAGCTTATCTACTTGGTGAGTTTTTTGTCTTTATCGTAGATTAATTGTAAGTATTGAAAAAGTTGAAATAAAAAAATCATAGAAAGAAATTGATGTTAGAAATTGAACAAAAAGAAATGCTATCGCGAAAAACGGTGACAGGCAGCAATGTAGATACGATTTTTTCACAAAAACAAACCTTCCTTGGTGACTGACTAGGTAAAACGTCGCGTTATAGCTATACTTACCTAGTAAATGTCTAAATTAATTATCTTATAATCTAGTTTCCGCGTCCCGGTACATTCAAAATTATAAATTCATCCCTCTCTCACTCTCTGACACAATTTAAGAGGTCATAAAAAATTCCATAGGTACTAAAACTTTTTTGTTATAAAAAAACAAGAAATACCTATTAAAACGAAAAAACGACATCGCTTAGATCCCTTGGTAGGAGGGCCGGGGTGTAGAGTTCCCTTAGGAAATTAATAGTCGAGCGGAGCGGCCCTTGCACGAGGTTCCTGCCTCCGCCGCTAGGTGGCGACACCGACAACAAATTGTGTTAACGCCTCGACAGAGGTGTTTTTCGCGGGAAATATTCAAGATGTCGTCTTTTAGAAATAAACTGAGAAAGCAATTTAGAATGCTTTTGGAAGACATGAAATATAGAAGGCGGATCACGACTTTACGAAAAAAATATCACATTAAGCTTAGAAAAATATATTTCTGCTGTTATAAAATTGTAATATAATTGTGTCTATATATTGGAGATATTAAAAAAAGTTCATGTAAAATTAATGATTCTGAACTCAAAAATATTTATTTTGGAAATTCTTGTGTGTTTGTCTGTTTATCTACGATGGACGAAAACACTGCAGGCTGGATGTATTTTGATTATCCTCAAAAGATACCCAAGAAACGTGTAGAGACTGCGCGTATAGAGCACATTTTAAGTCCAAGATCATATATATAGGTATGCCCCGAAAAATAGTAGCAACGGACTTTAAGAGTAGAAATTGCCGTCGATTTGATAGAAGACGAATAAAGATATGATTCCGTAGCCGATCGCATACGACAAAACTGCTTACGCACGCGCGTAGTTCATTGCGGCATCTCAATGGCCCCCTTTATCCGTATCGGAGTTTAACAAGTAATGGAGACGCTGTATCTGCTGCATGCGTCGGCAGTTGTCGTATGCTGTCGGCTTCGGAAACCTTTATGCAAATATTCAAATCTATGCACACCAATATTTTGGTATACATGCAAGCTCCTAAAACCAGTCAACGAATCAAATTTTCAAACAAATGTAACAGAGACGGATGCTCGACAAACTAATGCTTACATGAAAACATTAATTCTCAGCCAAAATATTCTGAGAGAGGCTGAATGTGCGAACGTCGAAATTAAACAGTTCATTTTATCAGACGGACGTAGTTAGGAATTATTATGATTTTAGTTCTGAATGTAGGACGGTAATAGGTGCAAATGTTACATGAAAGTTTGCACATGTTATGTGAAATCTAAATTAGAATAGTTTCAGTTTTGTGTTAGGAATTTCATGTTAAGTTCTACTATAAATAACTGAGTTGTTAATGTGAACTGTTAATAGTTGAGTGATTTTTGTTGTTAATGTTGAATGTATGGGAGAGACTCAAAAATCTTTGGGGCCAAGCGAACGTTTTCTGAGCTGTCATGTTGTGTATCATCAGTTTGTTGATCCTGGATGAATCCGAGGCTTTGACCCAGAAGTTCGGGGTTCACTTACTCCTTCTCATCACTTTGGTCTGGCTTATACTGCTTTTTTGGAAGTGACTGCCGTCTGACCTCCCGAACCCGAAATAAAAGTCTCTTGTGTCAAATAGCAGGTTGACCAGGTCCCAAAGGCCTTGTTAGGGCCACATACACCATTTATATCTATTAAAAAAAAATCATATCTGCAATAACCTATACTCAAAGTTACTACAACTATCTACCAGTTACCCACCAATCTAATTTCCTCCACTACAGAACTATGTAATACGAAGTTAGCGGGTTCGAGTCCCAGACGTGACGCACTCTCAATTAGTGCGCGCAGTAGGAAAGTTTAACCCCCCATATATAACCATTATGTGTAAAATACGACCAAAGTGCAAAGTTAGACAGCGTTTCTAGCCTTGCGAGGCTATAACTCATTTGTGGCCAACTTCTGAGAGTACCGTCAGCAGAAAAGTGGGTGATAGTTCGTAGAAACCACACTTAACACCAATATTTTACGGTGTTACTCGTTGAAACAAAAAGTGTTGTACACCAACACACACCTGTGACACGTTGGGACCTATATTACCCCTTAACTAAAGGGTGATCCCGACCTCATTGAAAACCCACGACCCAGCTGCCGTGCTATTTATTTAACAGCTCCGTTGTGATTCTCCACTCCATGGTAGGAACATTTATCGGCATATGATACATAGGAACATAATTATATGTTAGGTATTTTAGACTCCACAAATGGTCCTAGGGACACCAGTCAACGTCATGTACAAGCCTGTACATACACCTGATAGAAGCTAGCTAGTAAATAAACACACTCTTGTTAAGTGGTAAAAAAAATGCCAAAGAGTGACCTATTTCTGTCTATGTAGGTATGTGCTCCATTTCATGAACCTCCATACTGTCAATAGTTTGGTCATAAAAAAATGACAATTTTTAGCTTTGTCGATCCTATTTCTTGCTTCTGTGGCGTAGCGGTAGTGAACGCGGCCGCTAAGCAGGAGGCGCGAGTTCGATTCCCGCTCAGAGCAAATATTTGTGTGCATAGATATGAATATTTTCATTGGTCTGGGTGTTTCTATGTATATTATGTATGTATTTACGAGAAAAAAATGTATGTTAATATTAGGTACTAGTATTCCTGTTAACGCTTTCAACTAAGCTAAATCTACTTGTGTTAAGAGTAACATCTAAAGATTTTTTTCCAAAACCGGACGAATTATAAAATTAAAAATAAAATCTAAGCAGGTAACCGTTTGACTTATTTTGCCGACTGTACCGCGGGGCGGTGCGCGGGCGCGGCGTGCGGTAATTGTACAAAAGTTACCATCCTCAGCTATGGCGGATTCGTTCACGCTTCCTTACTTACCGTCGCAGACGGGCGGGTAAACGCTGCGTTTTGAACGCTGGACTACACAGTCATAAGTGATATCCTATGTACTGAAAATGTCAGAATTTTCCGCGAAAATCACAATTGAAAGATTCTGTCTGTCTGAGTCTTACTGTAAATAAAAAGAGAATAGCCAATAAATCACAATAGAAAATATTACATTTATAAGAATAATATACAAATATTTATGAATTAGAATTAGATATAGTGATAATACACGTCTGCCTACCCCTTCGGGGATTAACAGGAGTGAGTAAATGTATGTATGTATAAAAATACTAAAATGATCAGTTTAATAACTTTGATAGATGCTTCTTCAAGCTCTGCTCGGGATTGTAAGATGTGACTCACATACTTTGGTAAAAAAACATTAAGGTTTTAGATGCGCCAAGGAACAGAGGCGAAGCGATATGCTCAGGGTGGCATCTGAACCTGCAACCTCACGATTCCAACTCTCTTACATATACCATGAACAGCAAAGTCAGCCATGTTTCTCTCAAATACATACGTACAATCACGCCTTTATCCCCGGAGGGGCAGAGGTGAATTAACACCCACATTGCACCAATCATTGTATTAGGTGCCACGTAATAGGGGCTGAGCCTATTGCCGTTTTCTGGGCACTATTGTTGACTCGAGCCGTACAAAGGCTGAGACTGGTCTGTATATATCTGTCTGATGTTAAACAGCTCTATCCCTTAGTCGCCTTGTACGACACCGCATGGGAGGAGATGGGGAGGCCTAAATTCTACTTTGCCGGGAACCACGCGGCTCTGTCAAATATATTTACAAAAATCCCTAAAATTAGTAATCATCAAATGAATTCCACATAAAACAACACTATATAACATCCTTTAAAAACACAGATCTCAAAGGAGACGGGGAGGCTTTCATACATTCTTGGGCCAAAAATGTAATAAGATGAGGGTGGTATCAATTAAGAGCATATAAATTATTAAACCATCCCTGAAAATTCTGCAGATTTTGGATATCTGAGAGCAGAGTTATAAGAGATTTAGTAAAAGTGAGGTTATGCAAGAAATTGACATTTTAGAACTGTGATTTCTGTGGTGTTTTAATAGAAAGTGGTCATTTTTTTATCTTAAAATACTTTTAAATTGTACTGTATTATATTTCACTCAGGGATAATGTACGAAAACTTACAAAGAGATTTTAAAGATATGGAGTACAAGGATGTTATGTTAAAAAAAAACACTTTAAATAATAATTATCTTTTATTCTTCTTCAATAATAATTAAAGTATTGTCTAAGAAATGCGCAGGTGGAAATATATTACCTTATTTACTTCATTTTCTATGCCACAATTCACACAGAGATCCATGTCAAAATCCAAAATACCGAGCAAAACTCAAACAAGTAAACAAGTTTATCATTGTACTTTAAGGTAACCAGGAGCAAGCTGAGAAGTCCGTAAAGAGAAATCACTGTTAAGGGAATATAATCAAGAAATCAACTGGAAATACTCAAAACGCAGAAGTCAATTGATCATTGGATTTAAACCAATAAACTGATACAGCATACTGATATAGCATACTTTTGTACATATTTTATAAACAATTGTATATCCCATAAGCCGTGTAAATATACAATTTTTCGATAAAATAATTAATTTTGAAGATTGAATAAATAAACTGATTGACTGAAAATGGAGCTGTCAGCTGTCACAGCTTAAAAATACAGTTGATAAACACAAGAAATAATTAATCGATTAACGGAAATCGATTCAGAATTTATTTTTATTACACTATTATTTGGTATTTTAAATGGTTATTATTATTATAATGATTAAGTTTTGTTCACTCTGATTGATTTAATATCAAATTGTGATGCAAGTGTTTTAATACGCAATATTGTTTAAATAATTTTTAGTAATCGATATTTTATTTTGCTAGTGGAATAAACTTAGTTTTAAGATTACTCGTCTTCCAGACTTTCAATTGAGCTGTTTTTTTTATATTTTGAAATAGAAAAAAATACCGCTTTTTTTAAGTCATATCTCAACTCATTACAATTTTGGCCCAGAAGTCCCCGTCTCCTTTAACTCGATCAATTATTTTCCGAGTCGTTTCCCACCCTAATATAGCGCCCTTACACGAAGCGTTCTATTTCCGCCCCAATCGTAACTTTTCTTCAATCAGCCTACAAATCGTACGGTCTAAAATCTAATTACCGGGCCATAATAAGCGTTACAGGGCCTTACTAGGCCTTACAGACGGGAATCGAGCCAGGGCTGTAAGTAATTTAAAAAAGTTCAAAATTAGAACATTTTAATATAGGGTGTGGTTTAAAAAAGTTTCTATTCAAGTGGGAATGCTTAAAGTTGTGGGTCGTTGTTGAGAGCGGTCAAATACAGGGCTGTGCTGTAAAAATTATATTTTTTATCTTTTTTGTATAAAATCCATTCTCAGAACCTTTTCCTGACTCTGTTGGGGTCAGTTTGCCAGTATAAACTGTGATGACGTACCGACTGACTATTGATAAATAAATACATATTCTATGATATTCTATACAATGCTATTTAGACCCAAAGTAAGCATAGCTTAACAGCTTGTGTAATGGAATCTAGAATGCGAACAAACATTCATAGATACATTTTTTTAAATACATATTTATACATTAAAACACGCAGAGCGGGGCGTGAAAAAGCATCTATAAAGGCCGTCAAGTTACGGACCATTTTAAGACCAATAGCATGTTCCTTATATGGGGTTGAGTATTGTGGAATGAAAGAGGTGTTATGATACGTCCATTTATTGTGAATATCACGACAATACTAAATACATTTTCTATGCACTTATATTATATAGGTACCGAGTACCTAGGGCGGCACAGTACATCCCCCTTTGTTTAAAATGTTTGGGGTAGCCTTTACGAAAAAAAAAAATTATTACAAAAGTATACAAGTACAAATATATAACCTAATAATATACTGGTTACAAAAAGTACAAAAAATATAAAAAGTGTATATAAAACAAAAAAATCTGATAACTGAGTAATATATTTGTATATAATTCAATGCGAATAATTAGTAGTAAATACCTTAAATATTAGAGTCCGTGTTCACGAGCAAATAGCGATCACTTCACTTCACAGTTTATTACACATTTTGTCGAAGTTATTTTATAACGCAAGCACTTATACCACGATTCGCTGTGGAGGGCCACCGCGGGAGCCAAGCTCACCGCAGCGGGGCTCGATGGGTTGCATCTCTCGCCTTATGAAAGAAGTATACTTTCTCTTACATCTGCGCCAAGTGAAGTATACCACTCCTGCCAGAATGCACATAATTATGCATAACAGATACATCTCGAGTTTGTCACTATCGCTCGCCGTTGTGCTGCGTGCCGTAGCGGCACTATTGCCTGCACCATTTTGGGCAATAATAATTTCTTCACTCGGTGACTTAGTCTGTGCTCCACCCATTATCAACATGTGTTTACTGCATAAAACGCACGACCGGTTTGATGGTACGTCCGAATCGTGACACCTTAGCTGAATCCGACGCCTCCGACGCTGTCTTATTTTGCGCGTCAGCACATTCCGTATTGAGCGTAAACGCGGGCTTCAATCTATCGATACTAACAACTTTCTGTGTATCCGCCTGCATTAACATAAAATATTTATCCGTTCTGTTCAAAACCTTGAAAGGGCCTTCGTATGGCTGTGTTAAAGGTTTTGTTACTTTGTCAACACGAACAAAAACATGACTGCAATGTTGTAAATCGGGATGAATAAATATTTTCCCTTGGTGATTTTCTCGCTTTGGAACTGAAGCTAGGTTCGAAATTTTCTCTCGCAAATCTTTTAAAAACGTAATGTTTTCACAATTTTCCTGATTTAGCGGGTTAAAAAAATCGCCTGGTAAGCGTAATCCTTCACCGTATACCATCTCAGCTGCGCTTATCTCTGTATCGTCTCTTAAGCTTGCTCGCAGTCCTAACAGAACTGATGGTAATTCGGAAACCCATTGATCGGTGTTTCCTCTACACATAAGTGCAGTTTTCATTGATCGATGCCATCTTTCTACGAGTCCATTTGATTGCGGATGATATGCTGTGGTCCGAAACTTCCTGATACCCATTCTATTTGCAAGTGAAGTAAAAAGGTGTGATAAAAATGTTGCGCCTTGATCCGTTGTTAAGTATAACGGTGTTCCAAATCTGGCAATCCATCCAGAGTATATTATATCGGCCACTGTTTCAGATGTAATATCCTTTGCCGGATATGCTTCCGGCCAACCCGTTTTCCTGTCCACCATAGTAACAATATATCTGAACCCTTGACAATATCTCAGGGGGCCCACGATGTCAACATGTAAATATTCAAATCTGTTGGTTTGAATAAAATGTCCGTGTGGAGATACAGTGTGCCTATGCACTTTAGACTTTTGGCAACCTATGCATGACTTCGTCCAAATCCCTATGTCCTTATTTATTCCATTCCATATATAGCGCTCTTGCATCATCTTTCTTGTAGCCCGTACGCCTGGGTGGCTAATCTCGTGTAACGCTTTGAAAGCCGATATGCGAAATTCTTTGGGCAAATATGGACGCGCTCTATCGCATGACACTTCGCAATAAATAGGTTTCGTGCAATTCTTCATAATTATTTGTTGAAAATCGTATGACTTATTTTTCAGAAAATTTTGCAATTCCTGATCCTTTCCCTGGGACTCTGCTAACTGTTCATAATCAATCGGTAACGGTAACATATCTATAGTTGCTATGCGCGATAAACAATCGGCGGCTACATTGTCGCTGCCGGATACATGTCTTATGTCATTACAAAATTGCATAATGAAGTCCAAATGTCGGATGCGCCTTGGTGTATCGCTCTTTCCGACAGTATTTCGTTGCAAAGAATATACAATCGGTTTGTGATCCGTATATACTGTGAGCGGTCTTCCTTCAATAAATGGTCTAAAATGCTTAATAGCCATATAAATAGCAAGTAGCTCGCGATCATATGTCGAGTATTTCTGTTGCGCTTCACTTAATTTGTTAGAGAAAAATCCCAAAGGTCTCCATGTGTCACCTTCACGCTGTTGCAATACGGCACCTGCACAAGTATTCGAGCAGTCCGTCATGAGAGCGATTGATGCATCTGCCGACGGAAAGGAAAGTGTAACAGCGCTTTTCAAGCTTTGTTTACAATCCTCGAAGGCTTTTATTGACTCATCGTTCCATGCAATAATACTCTTGTCCTTCTTTGTGGCATTATGTAAATAAGCATTCAACTTTGCGTGTGTTTCGGCTGCTTTAGGAAGGTGTCGCCTATAGAAATTCACCATCCCCAAAAATCGACGTAATTCCTCCACAGTATTCGGTCTTGGAAATTCCGAAATAACCTTGACTTGTTCTTCTGTTGGACTCAGGCCATTAGTTGACACACGATACCCAAGAAAGTTCAACTCTGTTTTGCCGAATTCGCATTTTGCCAAATTAATTGTGATTCCATACTCGTCTAAACGTTTCAGCACTTCTCGTATATGTTTTTTGTGATCTTCCATAGAGGACGCTATGATGATATCGTCTATATATATGAAAACAAAGTCCAAATTTTTTAGTACTTCATTTGTTAAGAATCTTTGAAAACTTTGCGTTGCATTTTTGTACCCAAATCCTAATTTTGGAAATTCCCATAATCCGAAAGGTGTGGTTATAGCTGTCTTTGGTATATCATCTTCATTTATCGCAATATTATGGTAAGCTCTTTGTAAGTCTATTCGTGAAAATATAGCTTTCCCATGCAATAGATACGTGCAATCTTGAATACGCGGTATTGGATATCGGTCTGGCTTCGTAATAGCGTTTAATCTACGATAGTCGCCACAAGGTCTTATTTCTCCATTTTTCTTCACTACGATATGTAACGGACTCGCCCAATTGCTTTTTGATGGTCTGCATATACCCATTTCGTGCATTCTCTGGAACTCTGCCTTTGCTATAGCATATTTGTCCGGCGGTAGAGGTCTCGGGCGCGCGTAAACAGCTGGGCCCGTAGTCTCTATGTAATGCACTACAGAATGGCGTGGAGTAGTCTTAAAACACATTGGTTTAGTCACATTCGGAAATTCTAATAAAATGTCACTATATGAATTTTTATAGTCAATAGTTCTCACTGTAGGTTGTTCTTGCACTGACACCGATGCGATCGCCTGTAAGTTCGTCACAGAATCCACAAGTCTCCGTTTATTTAAGTCCACTAATAACTTATGATGGGCTAGAAAGTCAGCACCTAATATTGGTTGCTTGACTTCAGCCAGCACAAATGTCCACTGAAACGGCCTACGTAAATTAAAGTCTAAGTTCAAAGTTTTTACACCGTATGTCTTAATTTCTGTACCGTTCGCAGCATACAGTTTATATTCATCGCACTTTGTGTTAAAATAACGAGATTTATTCACTGGTAGCACAGAAATATTAGCACCCGTGTCCACTAAAAATGTCAACCTACTTTTATTGTCCGTAACACGAAGGCGGTGAACTGGAGTTATGGTACAAATCTCCGCCTGCGATTGCACCTCAATTAGTTTTCCTGCTTGTTATCTTTTTTCCATGCACACGGCTCTATGCATTGCCTTGCTCTATGTCGGTATCTAAAATGATAATAACAAAGCCAGTCTGGACTACTTGGCGAACGTCGACTCATATTTCTTCCACGCGATAGAGACCTTGACCGAGAGCGATACCGATTAAAATTCCTTCCCTGATTTCTCTGCGTTTCCATATTCCGTACTTTTAAGCTAAGTTTTGCTAACTCTGCCAGGAGAAAAGAATTGTCACTGCTACTGCCGGGCACCGCTTGTACTTCCGAAATGTGTGAAGGTCTTGTTGTTTCTAATACCTTATCCGCGATAGTAGCCAAATTTTCCAAATCCTTAATTTCTGTTACTGCTAGGACGCCTCGTATTTCGGATGGTAGATGACCTTGCCACATAATTTTGAGAGTTTCATCTGGAATTTTCCCACGTGCCAGATCTCGCATTTTTCGTAGGAGTTGGGAGGGTTTTTGATCCCCTAACTGCATCTCGCTTAATAATTTTTGAAACTGTCGCATTTCTGACTCTTCGTAAATTTTCAGTAGTCGCTCCTTCAAAGTGCTAAATTTTTTGGTTTCTGGGGGCGTCAGCAGGAGGTCGCTGACTTGCTGTACAACATCTTTCCCTAATTTGGTAATTACCATGTTGTACCTCGCCTCGTCACTGAGTTTTTGCGGGCCAAGGACAGCTTCACATTGAACGAACCAGAGCCTTGGCTGATCTTGCCAAAACTCCGGAATCCTTGACGATACTGAAACTACAGCAATTTCTGCTCCGTTAGCGGCTTGCTGGGTTGCTTCATCTGTCATCTTGAATTATTTTAGCAGGAAATTTAAACACGAAAATAAAATTCTTCACTTTGTATGCGTGTATCAGATCTAATGTCGGGGTCACCACTGTTCCTTATATGGGGTTGAGTATTGTGGAATGAAAGAGGTGTTATGATACGTCCATTTATTGTGAATATCACGACAATACTAAATACATTTTCTATGCACTTATATTATATAGGTACCGAGTACCTAGGGCGGCACAAGCATCAGAAATTATGGTTCGTATTATCTTCTGGACTGTACATCAGTTTTTTACCATCTAGCGGGGTCCAGTCAATTGACGGGCCAAATATAAAAAAAGACTAATGTAAATACTCATATTCATGCATTCACATTTTTGTACTGAGCGGGCATCGAACCCGCAAACCCTACGTAGCATTCGAACGCTCTACTGCTACGCCACAGATGCAGCAAAACCGTAAAATAGTAGGCCTACTTAAAAACTGTCAATTCACTCCACATTCACTCATTCTTCATAACCCAAAGACTAATTAATTCAACCGGTATTATATCGCACCTGTTCCAAATCTACCAACTGACTCAAAAGTATTCAATTCCATCTTGAGGTCTAGTTGCTGTCAACCCTGGTTTGAGCAGAAGTTAGAGAGCGGTGGACGGGGCGGGTCTTGTGGCGCAGGGCGGGCGGTAATGAGTTGGGAGGCGACCAGCTTGACGCAGATGCGAATGTAGGTACTATTGTTAGGTGAAGAGGTAGGTTGAGGTAAAATGGCGTAGTTTCTGAGCTTATATACCTACAGCTCATCACTACTAACAGTTTTCACCTCGAAGTCCGAAGTCTTCTTCTGCTCCTTTTGATTTATTTTATATGGCTTTTATGGGAGAGGAAAGCATGCTCTAGAGCCTCATCCATCAGTCAGCACGTGATTTACTTAGCCCCGGTCTTGATGGGTCCACTTCATAGGCTAGGTACTAAGCTGATCAATAAATACCCAAAACAGTATAATACCTAAGTGCTCTTTTTCAAAAATTGTATCGCTCCTTTCTAGTTTTGTGTAATATTAGAAATATATAATATAGTTCTTACCTACATTCCTTCATACATATTTCTTTCCTCCCCTATGCAGTTATTTTATAAACTCTGAGTTTACAAAATAACTGTCACAAGTTATAAAAAGACGCGTTCACATACCATGTGCACCTGCCATCTTTTTTCGTAAGTTAGTAACAATATTAATGGACGTAGGTAACATATTGAAGTTCTCTACCAAAATTTCAATGCAGTGTCTCATCTGTCATTGTCCACCAAACTCTTTTACCTAAAGTTGAAATTCGGCTCCGCACTCGAGTCTACAGATAAATATCTGGCCGTGGCCGGAGTTTTTTAATATAAATGTTCTTTGTTCCTGACGGGAGAAAGTTTTAATGAAAATTCAAATAAGGACAACTTTTAACCTTTTGTTTTTTCATGTTTTTTTTTTCGGTGTAGAATTGTTTTTTGTTATTCCAAGTGGCGGTGATAAGGATCGGCCATTGTTTCGCTTTGTGTAAGTTTTTGTGTTTGAATTAAGTTATAAAACAAAAAATAATTATTTTTTAAATTAAATAATAAAATTTTATATTCCTTTTCATTTTGTGACGTAACCCGTTGAAAATTAAACCGTAAACCTATTTATTATTTTCATACTTTCCAAATAACGTTTCATCAAGTTCGTCTTCTTCATCCTAGCATGAACCCCAGTCGCATCTAAAGCTTTCCCTAGAGTCTAGGGTCCGCTTTGTCCAGTCTAACTGCGGGTTCGGCTGATCTTCGATAATTTCCGTGAAGCGACTGCCATATACCTCCACAACCTAATGGCTATAATGGACAATATCGAAGCATTGCAGCTAGACCTGTTCTTAAAATTTTTAGCGTTCCAACTACTTATAACGACTTTCGTAGATGTTCGTATGGCAACCGGGACCGCGCGACGGCTTAACGTGCCCTCCGAGGCACATCGAGACCAATGCAAATACCCATATTCATGCATACAAAATGTTTGCACTGAGCGGAGATCGAACCCACGCCTCCTGCGTAGCAGCCGCGTCCACTACTACTACAGAGGTTGTCATGAAGAGATATACAGAGTGATTTAACTTAAAAAATATACATTATACATATTCCACTTATCATAAAATATTCGACACAAATTTAAATTCCATGTCATCCAAACAAGACGCATCATTACATTCCACATCACCCACATCCTCACAAAGAATCCGCAGTAATGAGCGGAGGCCCTTATTTATTCCACCGCTTGTCGCCTCAGGGACCTCAGGCAAATAAAACCCTCTTTATTTGGTCTACAACATACATTTTAATCAAGTGGCCCTGTACTGGCCCTAAACCTGATTACTTAACTTGATTACGTATGGGACATGGTTTGAGACTATAATTATATGTGTGTGTGAATATGTGTTTTAATGAGAAATTAAACTTTAATACTGACGGGAAATGAGTGTATAAGACACTACGAAGATCCTCTTTTTTATATTTTTAATTTCATCAAAATCGGTTTAATGGTTTGGACGTGAAAGCATAACAGACAGACAGAGTTACACTCGTATTCACAAACAATACTTCGCTATGCGTACCACTAAAACAGCTGTGCAAAGAACGACAAATTCTCAGTGCGTTCGTTTTGGCTAGCCTTTTTATTCATTGATAACACATAAGTAATACTTCGTTGAGGGAACGCACTGCGTTAGATACTGCTCCGTAATGTTTGTGAATTAATTTTACCAGCCCTATGCGCTCGAGCACACTATGAGACCTCACAGTATCGTTTGTGAATACGGGTGTTACTTTCGCGTTTATATTATTAGCACAGTATACCTAACGATGAAATTCCCAACCCGACCCGTGGTATAACTACGATGTTCAACTAGTTGTACTACGGAGAAGTAAAGTTACCCATGGTTCAACTCTTTATTTTTTGGTATTTTACGATTATGATCCGTGGCACAACGGTGGAAGTATGTCCAACTGGTTGGATCACGGGGATTCGTTAGACTGTGATATCCCTACTAATATTATAAATGCGAAAGTAACTCTGACTGTCTGTCTGTCTGTTACGCTTTCACGCCTAAACCCCTGAACCGATTTTGATGAAATTTGGTATAGGGGTAGATTAGACCTTGAGAAAGGACATAGGCTATATTTGGTCGCGATAACCGACATCCACGCGGGCGGAGCCGCGGGCAAAAGCTAGTAACTTATATTTTAACAAATTGTAAATAAATAATCACTTTAGTTCTTAAACCACTTATGGATAAAATGTTTAAGAACTCAAGTGATTATTTATTTACAATTTGTTAAACCACTTCTGTCTTTAACTGTACATCAATAAAAGCGAAACCTACTAGGTACTGTAATAAACAACGTCTCATCAATTACAAAAACAGAGCTAAATGTAACGATTGAAAAAGATATATAGGACTGTTCTTTCATCTTCCCCCATCCGACCGGGCTCCTTGGCCGCCTGCGGGTAGGGGGCGGGTCCGACCCACCCGGGGGTACAACGTACCCGGGAAAAGTTGGGCTCAGACCTCTGCGGCGTAATTTATGGGACTCTCGAGTACACTGAAGTGCCCGCTGAATATAAATCCTGGGGTCGGGGAAGACTTAAAATGTAAAAGAACGGGAAAGGGTCGTTTTTAATGCCGTGGTTGTGTTTATTGTAGGTACGTAATGCTATATGTATGTAGATAATTGCTGAAAAGGTAGGTACCTATTTAAAACTTTACGAATTTTGATTGGAATTGAAGAAAGATAAATTCATTTTCTTTTTTATGTCCGATTCAATTGTTTGATTTTTCAAATTCCATCCCAAGTGTTTTTCCGTAGTGCAATGAAAAATTGGCTTAGGCCTCGCTCGCCCCCTGAATCTCGACCCTTGCGATTAAAATGCTTCACTCGCCCCTTTTTTTATTATTTTGGTGTAGTGACTCGCGCCTTGCCACGGGGCGAGTTAAAAATTGACAATTAAATAAATATTCTGGTGGTGTGAATCGCCCCTTGAGGTATTTCTTTTGAAATAAGCCGTGAAATGGTACAGTCAGACAGAAAAATGTGCACTTAAATGATAATTACCATGTTTGATGTCTGTAATATCACCAACTACGTACACTAAGTTTTTGCTACCTGGCTTACCTATTAGGTATAACAAAAGGAACGTTTTCAAGGGTCCAATAAACAAAAGCTTTGTTAAAATAGGTCGGAGAGAGTCGTATATATAATGCTTTCTCTTTCTAAGTTCGTATTATAATGTGGAAGGGATGTGTTATGCGATATTTGCGTAGTGGTTTATAGTCTGTTTTTTTTATCTCAGATACTAAATTGACAAGTGCAAATGTCAAATTGTGAAATAATGATACCAGCTTTGTATTTAGTGGTGTACTCGAAAGTCGAAACTATCGACAATGTTTGCTGCCTGGATACAGGTGGTTTGGCTATAATGTATTTTAAGAGAAAAGTTAAATATAAAATGTTTCTAAGTTTTTTATCCGACTGCGCGACGCAAAGGAATAGTAATGTGTTTATTTGTATGTTCCTGTGTATTGCTAGGTTGAATAAAAATATTTTCTTTCTTTCTTTCTTTTTTTTTCCTTTATTAAGCTCTATACATACCAAACGCCTGGCCCGATTTTTATGATTCACAAGTCAATCGATTCCTCTTAGTCCGGTGAGTGTCACTAAAGACATGTCAAGTGGGGTATCGTTGAATAGATATTTAAAAATCATTTCAGTTTTTTCTCACCATTTTTCGATTTGACTTACCGTTTAGGATCTATATCGATTTAAAGTTGCGCTACAACTATACTAACATATTAATTTAGACAGTAGAAATTTACGATGAAAAGACGAAAACTTCGCATAACTGTATGGAAGAAAATTGAAAGACGATTACAAAAATATATAACTAAAAAGTTTTAAATAAAATAAATTATTGAAACTTGTGTTGATCTTTTTAGTATCAGTCGAATTCTTGTTTTTATTTAGATTTTAAATTTAAATTAGAGTACCAATAAATTTAAAATACCGTAATTTACATACCTACAATTTTCAGATTCTAAGACTAGTATAGCGTCATACTTTATCGATAGTCTCTGCAGATCGATTAAATGAAACTTATGAAGCCTTAAGTTAAATATTTACAATGACAACCCAAGTGACGCAAAATGGATGCTATTTTGTTTCAATGACAATATACCTATTTAAGTTTTGGTTTATTTAGGTAACTTACATACCGAATTTAAATTAGTATTTTATAAATTTTATAGATTAACCTACAAATATTTGTACTAAATTTAATTTATCGATAAATTTCGATACTGGTGGCACATGACTATTTTTAATTGCAAAAAACCGACAACACAGGTAATGTCAAATTAGTATCTGAGATTAAAAAACAGACTATAGTAGTGATTAGTGACATCTAAGTGCAACAGAATATGCACAATAGGTATTTAAGAGTATTGTGATATTGTGTATATAAATTTTGGATTGAAAGTCAGGTAAGTTTGTATTACAATCATATTATGATATTAATTAATGTAAATTAAATTTGCATAATAGTTTTATTCTTTACTTCTTGTTTGGCTTTTATTTAGTTTTCGTTTTAATATCGCTTTCCGCTTTATTCACAAATGAATATTCGAATTTTTTATTTAAATACTTCTTTAGTCGGCAAACTAAATCGTATTCTGCTTACTAAAACAATAGTATGTATCTTGTTGGTATTGATAGATTGAAATAATGGTAACGTTGAAAAACGTGACGTTAAAAAAGGATAAACTGTATTATAATCAGACAATCTTAATATTTCATTAGCTATACCATAGTATGTCATAGGATTATGACCTTTGAAAAGATAAATAGGGTAATTTCACGATGCCAAATTTTTTGCTAATTTCGGTGGCATTTTTCAATCATAGGTTTTCCGATGAAAATTTTTTTTAATGTTCTTTTAGAACACTATATACTACTAGATATTCTAAAAGAACTCCATTAAATTTTTTTCATCGGAAAACCTATGATTGAAAAATGCCACCGAAATTAGCAAAAAATTTGGCATCGTGAAATTACCCAATAGAGAATTATTGACGCTCATGTCGCCTCCATTTTGTTTACTTGTTAGTAACTACTAATAAATTTATTACTTCTGTGTCAGTACATAGTGCTTATGCTTTATTAAATTAAATTATTGCATTTTATTAAAGAATCTTGACTTGACCATTTAGGTAGGTACTCATTTTTCTCATGCGTCAAGATAAAAGAATATTAAAATTATTATATTTTATTTTAAAGTCAGTCGGCTGTCTGAATTCTAGTTTTAAACCCAGGTCATAATTTAACGGCCGTTCCCAATAACCTATCTATCGCCAGTTTTGACATTAGAAAAGATAAAAACGTCATCAATCTCTATAGTAACGCAATTCATAGTAGGAAAATAACAATGGGATTTGACATAAGAACTATCTCTACCTTTACTTTTATCTGTAGATATGTTATTGGGAACGGCCGTTAAACATAAAAGATATGAAATTGGTTTATTGTTATCATACTTAGACCAAACTATAGTTTACCATAAAAATGTCAAATATAATCAGAGAGGAACGCCCTAATTACATCGATGGTAAGAGTGAGCGGGAAAACATAATGTCGAGCGTCGACATAGACTGCAAACTCCTGCTACCAAATCTGACACACTATCCGACGAATTTAGATAGGTTATCTACCTATTTACATTAGCCGGATAGTATGTGCAGCAGTTTAATTATGATGTAAAACGTGCTATTAAAGACTTAATTATGAAATTATTTCCGTATCAACTGTTTTTTGGTTTTTAACCCCCGACAAAAAAGAGAGGTGTTATAATAAGTTTGAAGTGTGTATGTGTATGTGTGTGTGTGTGTGTGTGTGTGTGTGTGTGTGTGTGTGTGTGTGTGTCAGTCTGTCTGTGGCATCGTATCGTAATGCATCAAATGACCATACAATAGGCATATTAATTTATTCGTACTATTAAACACGTTATTTTTTGTATCGAAACTTTTTTATGAACATAGAAACTTAACTTGTGAATAATAGCAATGAAAAAGACACAGTTTGATGATAGGTGTCATTACGTACCTAATTGCGGTGAAATAATAGCAATGTTATGAGCAGGTGTGTTGTAAAACTCTTTATTGCTGACAGTACTTTTAACTTACTAACAATCGGCGGCGATTTGGGGTAATGTTGAAGGGGGCGAGTTGCAACATTAAAGCAGTCGGGGGCAAGATCCACGGGCGAGCGGGGCCTAAGCCGAAAAATTAAGTTTAAAAACTAAAACCCGACTACTGAAAATCACGCTCTAAAAGTATTAAACCAGAAAATATCAAGCCGTGATCATACTGGTCATATCACTAAATGGGAGCGAGGCTAAAAAATGGCTAAAAAAACACGTGATTAATGGAAAGCCCCTTAATTTATGTTTGATATTTTTCAATTCAATTCAATTCATTATTTTTCAAACTAGTGCAACACTGTTACAGCTTTTTGACGTCAAATTCTCCTTAAAACTAAGTTTACCACCGCTTCCTGGGCGCTAATGGAGAAGAACAACAAACTTCACTGCGGCATTTCGAACCTGCCCCTCTAGACAAGTGGCAATTCGTTGCTCGGCGTATGATGGAATATAATGCCAAATGTATGGGATTTGACGTATATGACAGGCGTCAACGAATGTCAAAAACGTCAAATCCTATACATTTGTCATTCTATTCCATCATACGCCGAGCAACGAATTGCCACTTGTCTAGGGGGGCTGAATTACATTCCTAAATATTATTATAATAATTTATGTGAGACAGCCAAAGCCGTTCTTTTCATGATGAGATAATAAGGCCTATATCACCTGTAGCCACGAATGTTTTGAATTTCATGGTAATGGTACCCCTCAATTTTGCAGATAGTGTGAAATAGGTACAAACAGGTACAAATAGGGTGAGTAAGAGCGCAGTACAAATTGTCGCGGTAATGCGACGTGCGTCGTGTCAGTTTAATGAGGGATTGTGTGCGACATCACGCTGCAGGGTGTGGTGCAAGCGATGAGATGTTACGACTGGAAATCGCCTCTCTAAATAGTGTGTATGTATTTAAGTATGACTACTGTAAGTACACGATGTACCATATTCTTGAAAATAAATAAATAAATTCACTTATTCATTCATAGGTGCGGACCTAAGGAATGCTGGCGGGACGTTTTGGAAGATGATAACGTGCGTGCCAGTGGTTTCAATGCCCGGTGAAGATGCGTGGGAGGTGGAGGAGTAAAAGCTGGAAAGCAGAGCTCGGATGTGACCGAGACTCGCAGCTGAAATGTCAATGATGAAATAAATAGCTATGAAAGGACCGTAAAGGACGGCTTCTTTATTATTTGCCTGCCTTTTTATTGGGGGTCAGCGCAACGTGACATTCTCCTCCTCATTCATTCTTGTCAGATGTCATCTGACGCGAAGAGAGGCAAGGCGTCGAGCTTTCTCACAAATCTTTGCAATGCTACTTAATGTTTATATATTAAAAGACAAAGTTGTATGTTTTCACTCTCGTTTCAAATGGACTTATCTCCCATTTTACAAAGAATAAAATGAAGTCACTTCCACTGTCTATTCGCTTAGTTCTTCTAAAATACTCAACTGATTTTCATGAAGTTTTCAGCACTAGATAGAGTGATTCAAGAGAAAGGTTTATTTGTAATACATGCGGGAATGAGATTGAGAAACGCTTGACTATCTCTACCACCTCTTGTGATTTAAACCATACGTCAATTTTTAGTGAAGTGCGTACTTTACAAACGAGCTTACGAGTTATGACGAATTCGCGTGTTTTTCGGAGATTACGACTGGTACCTGTGTACACTCCGCCTAAGCACGTTCACATTGCTTAGCACTGAGTCGGGCGTTTTGCGAGATACTGTGTACGCAGCTTTATATTTGAACCAACAGTGGTTATGACACATAGTGAAAATAAGCTGACATTAACTAAAAAATTGGGCCACCCCATCTCCTCCCTTGCGGTGTCGTCTAAGGCGACTAAGGAATAGGACTGTTTAACATCAGACAGATATACAACAGCCCAGGCTCAGCCTCAGATGCATGGCTCGAGTCAACAATAGTGCCCGGAATAGGCTCACCCCCTATTACGTGGGACCTAATACAATTATTGGTGAAATGTGGATAAAGGCGTGATTGTATGTATGTAGCTAAAAAAAGGCCTGTAGAAAGTATATGATAATACTAGCCGAACCGCCCTGGCATCGCCTGTGACATACTTCGTATAATAAAGCTCGTATCACCCCATTAAGCTATATTATATGCCCGAATGCCCGTATTTTATTAGTTAACTCAATTAAGTAGTAGCGTGATGATTTATAGCCTATTACCTTCCTCGATAAATGGACTAATTAACACAAATATAATTTTTTAAATCGTAGTTTCCAATAGTGCGTGAAATTGGCGCTTTCAACAAAACAAACAGACAAAAAACCTATCCAGCTTTATAATTTTAAAATATATTTATTGATTTATTTTTATTAATTAACACTTTATTGTACACCATTTAAAATACATCATTAAAATATATGACTATGGAATCAGTACAAGTAAATATAGATTACATACACCTTGTAATATAATTTTACGGGTTTTATCGCGATTTATTATAGTATGAATAGATATTATTGTATTTTTTCCCAATGTTTACTTTTTAGCATTTTTAACATTAAGATGTGACTTGAATGTATTATCTACCAGATGGAAATAGACAGGAAGAACCCACCAAGATCTTTGGGGGGCCACGCCGACCTCACCTCTTCGCTTGGAATTAAGGTATGATTCCGAAGTCGACCGCATACGACAACTGCCTTCGCACGCAGCAGATACAGCGTATCCATTACTTGTTAAACTCCGATAAAGATAAACGGGACCATTGAGAAGCCGCAATGAATTACGCGTATCTGCTGCGCGCACCACCAGTTGTCGTATGCGACTGTCGTATTAATTTACGTATCAGACAGCGGCTGCTTCCGTAAAAGTTAATCGAACTATACAAAAATTTATATTACATAAATATTATCTCTCAGTGTCCCGTCCCAAACGCCCACATTTACACAGTTTGAGACTCAACCCTAACCTTTTAACCTCAAAACCCTTAATCATTATCACTGAAAATAATGAGATTTTACGAGGATACAAAACCCAAGTTCCATCCAAAAATATCCGATATTAATATCTAATATCCCCTTTAAAATAGATATAGCGTGTTGACGACGGGCACACCGAAAATATCTTATGAAAGAATTTATAATGAGTGTGCTGAAAAGGGATAATTGATATGAATTTTGTGTCGGCCTTCAGTGCCCGGGGAAGGCTTTGTGATGGGACAAAAGGAATTATAAACAAGTGGGATGGTCCAGGAAGTTCGGAAAATCTACGGCCGTATAGAGGGTGTTTTTTGTGCTAGTAAAGTAGGTATAGTGGGTGAGAAAATTCGACTAGTATGAAACTTGAATCGTGTAGACCGTGAATGAAAAATCTATGTCAGTATGGGGGTGTTTTTTGTGCGTAAGTAAATTATACTAGGTGAGAAAATTTGGCTAGTGTGAAAGTTAAATCGTGAATATCGTGTTGGAAAATCGATTTTTTTATTATTGTGTTTATACTACCTTTTAGCCGTGACTTTTTTTTTATACCACTTAGTTGGCAGACAAGCACACGGCCCACCTGATGGAAAGTGGTTACTTTCGATAATGTGTGATCATTGATCATACGATAAATTATTTTTCTATCTCTAAAGACTATTTTTAGATGTACTCATAATGATACCCGCACTTGTGAAGGCTTTATGGTAGGACAAAAAAAATTATAAGCAAAATCCAAGAGTCTGCGAAAGAGAAATCTACGTCCAGAAAGAGGGGCCGTTTTTTAAAATAGTGAAAGGTGGAAAAAATTTGCTAGTATGAAACAAATCATAGAGCAAAAGGTGTGTTATAAAATAGTTCTCCAAACACCCCATAATATACAGTCGAATGTATAGGTGCCACATCAAGATCTTGGTGGTTCAACTTATTTTTGTTTAATGAAATTATGAAAAGGAGACGTAGGAAAGCGGACGATAAATATAACTACCTATATATCCACTCGGGTTTCCCTTAGAGAGTGATTCAAATAAATACGCAATTTAACGGTTACACGCCAACATAATATATATTTGCACACAACGCTTTTGTTGATCATCCATTTATACAGCTTACAGTGAATTATATTCTTAAATAGTGACACACGCTCGATTAACACATGAAGCATAAATTGGTTTACGCAGCTTCAATAACAAAAATAGTCTCTCTGAATTCAAGAGTACTTACAAGTAGTTCATTATTTTTTCAAGTGTCCAGTAAGTTACAAGCTTCATTCTATCACCCTGTATAAATCTAGTAAAAGTACCTAAGTAGATATACCTATGGTGAATTCTGTGCTGCAGCGGTAGTGCGCTGGTTCAACGTCATAGGTTGCGGAATCGATTCCCGCTCATTGCAAATATTTGCATGCATGAATATGTTTATTTGCATTACTCTGCTAAAAATTGTTTTTGTTTAAACTTACCTAAAGTTGGCCATATCTCATTCATTTGATTCTCAAAATTCGATAGGTACTCTAGTGACATGACACTATCGAATGATGTAATGTAGTACCTAGTGTGTGTGTATGTTTCTTTCTAAATTAAAGGGCGCAATTCCTATTCCTGACTATATTCATTTTATAAAATCCAATAACGCATGATACTGTCTTAAGTTTATGCGAATCTCTCTCATTGAAATAAAATTACTTTTTCACGTTAAAAATTATCCCTCAAAAGTAGTTTTTCTTTAATCTTTTTAATTTTCATCAAAATCGGTCCCGGAAGGTGGAACTCCTTTGACTACTTCTCACTATTCTTCATAGTTGCAGATTTAACCATCAATACTCTCTCAATAAAATTCCTGTACCTGAGATCTCACGGCCTTCTACATAATTCTAAAACCCAAAACCCCACTAAAACGACGTAACCAACAAAGTACATACATTACTCAGAAACTGTCGACACCTACCGCCCCGTACCGTCGCCCACCAATCTTCGTCAGCTATCCGCTTCCACCCAACTTTACACTTCAATTTACTTGAAACCGACGCAATCTATTCAATGGCGGCGATTCAATTAAAACAAAAGGTTGTGATTACTCTCTTCAATTTCCCCTGGCCACAAAAGAAACGCCAGTTCGCCAGGGGAATTCTGCTGAAGCTCATTTTGGTGAGCCGATTTTTATCAGCATTTATTTTGAAATGTATGTTTTTGTGAAATCTTTTCTCGATGTCATTTTAATATGGTGGTAGATAGTTACTACGCCAGGGGTCGAGAGTTCTATTCTACATTCTACAATTCTACAAGATTCTACACAACGCTATCTAGACCCATGGTAAACATAGCTTAACTAGCTTGTGTTATGGAATACTAGTTTTTTTTTTGTAAAGATGTACATTGTACATACCTATTGCTGAGCGGGAAAAACCCGTGCCCCCTAAGTAGCACGTTACGCCACAGAGCGCATATTTTTGTATTGTTCTGGATATTTTTTATGCGTGTATTACTAGGTATGTATTACTACTATAAGGTATGCATGTATTACTAAAATAACATGTAAAACTTTATTTGAGTCTAGATAGCGCAATATTCCAGTACGATCCTAAAGGATCAAAGGATCCAAGTTTTTTTTACATAAAAAGGACAAGGAACAACGAAATCTCCTCCCATGCGATGTCGTACAAGGCGACTAAGAAATAGGACTTATAACATGAGACAGATATAATACAGCCCAGACTTAGCCTAGATGCATGGCTCGAGTCAACAATAGTGCCCGGAATACGGCAATAGGCTCACCTTCTATTACGTGGGACCTAATACAACGACTGGTGAAATGTGGGTCTTAATTCACCTTTGCCTAACCCTCCGGGGATGAAGGCGTGATTGCATGTATTGTATGTATGTAACAACGGAACAAACCAAAGTAAAAAACATCTAGACAGACTTTCAACACACAAAAATCTTCCACTTTTTTAGAACCCAGCTAAAAATAAACATTAGAATTTCTTTTAATTACAAACATATCTAGTCCAAACAATTTTTATTTTATTTATTTCCCCTGGCGCACGCCAAATATCTAGTTTCCCCTGGCTCCAAAAAATTCAATTTAATACTTTTTGTAATTACAAAGTGTCGTGGAACCAGGACTTTTTCCTAATGAGCTCCGAGGACGTTTTCAATTTAGTCTCGCAGCTGCACCAGAGCTTTGTTCATTGCAGATGGATGTCCACGCGACAATTGTTTAGAGACATTTCCTAATTAATTTTATTCTAGACTCGTACGGCTAGGGAATTCGAAAGCAAGTTATTTTGAAGCAAGTTACATTTTTTCTGTCTTTTTTTTTTTAAATTAAATTTGTGCATGCACTGTGCAGTACTTTTTAAAAATGGGAGAGAGAGAATAGACCGTTTTTGCCCTTCACTACTCAATTTTTTTCATCACGGTCTTTCTACTAATGTACCTACAAATATTTTTTATACCACTTAGGTGGCAGACAAACACACGGTCCACCTGATGGAAAGTGGTTACCATGGCCTATAGGCGTGAGCAACACCAGGGGAGTCACACTCATGCTGCCGATCCTATTAGAACAGAGAGCAACATTTGTATAATTTGTTATATCTCTATCATTTTACCCTCCTTATGACTACCAACAATAAATTAATTTACTAAGTTTACTTAAGACAACTAATTAACCAACCTGAACACAAAGCGACCCATTCACAATCCGACCGTAAATAACAGTGTAAGCACAAGACGTATATAAATTCGCGACTATTTGTCGGACAGCGTCCAGCCAATTAAATCTCCTCATTTAATCTAGGCGCATCTGTGCACTGGCTGGCTGGCTGACCGTAGCCACACGAAGCTGGCACGAAAGAGGAACACACACGTATATTATATCGAAAAAATAAACTGGATTTTATTTGCCTTTGAATAGATGGATTTAGGATGGTGATATTTAGTGTCTATTTTAAAGTTCTGATAAAAAAATGTTTCGGTGTTAGTATATAGTTACATGTATACCTATAAACCCAACGATTTCGTGAAGTGCCTAAAAACGGAACAACAGTGTCATTGTCAAAATATACACTACCACTGTTTATACAATTTAGCACGATTTCACAATATTGAAGTGACGGTTTATACAGACTTACTGATTTATTAGAAGTCAGCCAGCCAACTTTGTTTGTTGTGTCTGAACTACTATGATGCAATCAATTGAAATATGGCCTCTTGGGCTAAGCACCGACTTCTAATGTATCAGTAAGAGCGGAAACACACGATGCGTTGCGGCGGCGGCGCGACGCCGGAGCGGTGTCGCTGCGTCGTTTTACATAGAAATATCTGTAGCATGTCACACGATGCGCTGCGTCGCCGCACCGGACTGGCAACCACCGAGACGAGGCGGGGAGGGGTGAATGCGTTGCGACGCCGGACCGGCACCGCTCATTTGTTTGATAACAACGCAGCGGCGTCGCACCGCTCGTGTGCCCGCTACTGCGGCGAAATTTCTGCGGTGCGTCGCCGCAACGCATCGTGTGTTTCCGCTCTCAGTCTGTAAATTAAGTTATTTTTCGCTTTTCAGTGCCTCTTTCGTTTCTTTAAGTCGGTTAAACTGTTTTGTTAAAATTAATTTATCTTCTATAAACTTAGTAACCACTTTTACAGATTATCCGGCCATTACAAAACAGATAATCCAATTTTAGCCACACCTGAAGTACCTATCAGACAAAATCCATATTAAAACCACAAGAGACCATTCTCTGATATATCTGGCATGTGCCGGCTTCGGAATTGGCAGTGGTCTGGCCGTAATCGTAGCGACGCGCCACGGTTCAACTATGAATAATTTGATAAGACTCATATTGGATTCCACAGAAATAGGTAGTGTCAGCGGAATCCTGACACCCCTGACACTTCTGTCTGACACTCTTGACACCTCGTCTTTGAACGTTAACTTGGTATGATGAGGCATATTTATAGAATTTAAAAATACCTTCAATATATGAAAGGCCTCATGGTCTGGATAACATGATGTCGTCATTAATATGGGTGGAATCAAATCCTACTTCCTACTAATGATATAAATACAAAATCTTGTGATGGTTTTTGAATGTTTGTTCTCAATCGCGCTCTAACGGATGAACGAATGTGGCTGAAATTTGGTACAGGGATAGATAGCCGGACATAGTCTAGAAAAACATAATAGAGTTTTAACCCCCGGGCGTATAGGTTCCCATATATGTTACGGGAACGGGATCAAAATCCCACGCGGACGTAGCCGCGGGTTATTTTATATTGTACGTACTGACTGTTACACATTATATTGAACAATTTTCACAAGATTTTGCTTGAATAAAGAACATTTTTGCCTCTAAGGTGACCTCCAAGATTCAAGCACTAAGTATATGTAATAACTACTCCGGTTTTAATTAATCCTTTTGAACATCAAGAAGAACGATTGAAGAAACATTTTTTTATAATATCTATCAATCAATCAATCAATTAGCCTACTGCAGTCCACTGCTGGACATAGGCCTCTCCCAATACGCGCCACGTTTGCCGATCCTCCGCCTTCCGCATCCAGTCCGTCCCAACCACCTTTAATATCTAATTATAGTGATATTATAAAAAAATGGTGAATGGTGAAACTAGTGAAGTGAAGCTATTGAGCTTCGCTTCACTAGTTTCACCTGCATGGTATTCTCAGTCCCGTGGCCTAAGGGAACATTTTTTTAAAGCTTCCGTGGAACTTATGGAACATACGAAAAAAAAAATTGCCGTATCGGTCGAGCCGTTCTTGCGTTCTGCGCTTAGGAGCATCCATTATTATTATATAGACTAGCACTCCAGTCATGAGGAATTCTGATCCCATTCCCGTATCACAAGAACACCATATGATATCATCTTGACATCGACTTCTTCTTCATCTAGCGTTAATCCCAGTCGCATCCGAAGCCTTCACCTCGGAGTCTGGAGTGCGCTTTAAAATACAATACAATACAATATTCTTTATTGTACACCATAAGACAAAATACAACAAAACAAAAACAACAATAATCTACTAGTCTAACTGCGGATTTGGTTGGACATATTTTTCGTTCAAAAAGACTGCCTCTGTGGCGTAGCGGTAGTGAACGCGGCCGCTACGCAAGAGGCGCGGGTTCGATCCCCGCTCAGTGCAAATATTTGTGTGCATGAATATTTGCATTGGTCTGGGTGTTTCTATGTATAATATGTATGTATTTACAGAAAAAAATGTATCTAAGTATGTTTATCCGCATTCTAGAACCCATAACACAAGCTAGTTAAGCTATGCTTACTTTGGGTCTAGATAGCGTTGTGTAGAATGTCCTACAATATTTATTTATTATTTATTTAATCAGTTGATCTTGACATCGACTTGTTAATCAAATTTTCAAAATTTAGAAGGTTAAGCTGAAGCCTCACGACTAAAGCCTCGAATATACCTTCATAAATCTGTGTATATCTAAGTAAAAGACGAGCGGTAATATTTCTAGCGGACAGCCGGACAAGCTTACACAAAGTCTTGCATCTGCACAAAACGAGCAAACCAAGCTGCTGTGCTTACAGTAACTTAGGGTTGTCGCTTAAAAAAAAACTAGTTTTTTTTTTTCAAATTTAAATTGTTACTACAATCAGCATCGGATCAGTATTGACTAGTAAAATACTCAAAATGATCTTTATCCCTGGTTTCCCCCCTTTCTGTTGACTGATTGTTCCGATATTTGTTACACAACTTTAGTTCGGACGATAATACAATTTAAATCAATAAATAGTTTGACTTGACTGAAAATTATTGGTATTACATCATTTTGAGTACTTTGATAGTCAAGATCGATCTAATGCTGACTGTACGTGTGTTGGTGTGGTGATGATGTACCTAATTTGAAACTACTTTTGTGTGTGCATATGTGATCGAGAAGGTGTGTAGGTGTGTGCTTATGTGAGGGAGGCTGTGTGTGTCTGAAGTGATGTTGACATTTGTTTCTGTGTATGTGTGTGTGTGTGTGTGTTCTGTCTGAAGTAGCAAATATAAAAAGAACACTGAAAATAATTATGTTATTTTATTTGACCTCACCTTTAACGGTAAGTTGTTTTACTAAAAGGTTGTCTGCATTACTATCTCCTTCGTATTCAAATTAGATGAGATTTTCGGTTAAAGAAACTACTCGTATGTTAATAAAAAATCTTACTTATTTATATTGATAGATAAGCTTTTTTGATAGATAAGTGAAATATCCCCCATATGCCGCAGTATTCCTGTATGATTCCCACACACTAAAACCTACGGTATGTCATCTCCTTCCGTACCTAGCCGAGGAGACCTGGAACAATTTTTCTCAATACTAACAGTAAGCTTGTGACAACCCTAAACAAAGCCCCAGATACGAGCTCAGGGTTTGTTCCAAGTCTTTGCTTTAGTGCTGTTATTTAACGGATTAGCTCATTACGGAGCCGACATAAATTCTTATCTTGACCAACTAGGGCGGCGGGGTTTTTAAGTGCTTTTATTTTTAGACTGACTTTAAGTTAAGACTGGCTTTTTATTTTATGCAAAAATATATATTTTTTTGTAATGAGAGATAGCATACGGCATTTTGAAATTACAAACTGAAGTGAAAGTGGGCTGATGTGGCCAGCTGCCGAAGAACCGACAGACTGAATGGAAGGTGGAGGATCGGCAGGATCGGTTTCACCCGGGAAAATCACCGTAAACTTCAAAAAATCCATCACTTTTGCTCCATACCCAAACTTAATCCAATAACGGCATCAACTACACTGCCTGATAAATTCGTATTACTTCTAAACATAATTATTTTGGTTCCCCACAATATTATTCAATAAACACAATTCCAACCGCATGTAAATCTGTAACTTAACAACAGATTCAATTATATAGAGCTGAAAATACCTCATGTATTTTCCTTTAGAACAATTAAAGCTAACATTTATCCTGCTTGTAGACTAAACTATTCATGTCGGGGCTAGAAGGCGTCTATTTGAGTACAGACAAGTACTGAGTCACATTTGGAGCGCTTTAGCGGCTGACAGGCTCGCGGCCGTCCACTAATGTTGTGCTGACTGCACCCCTGCATAGCCTGCAATATGTTTAGATAAGCCAATATGTGATGCGGAGGAATTCCACGACGCATTATTTTTGGCAATAATAATTTGTTTATTACAAGTTCGGTTAGTTTTAGTTTTAATTTTTTTAGTAGGTACCTACTGTAATGTTTAATTTGATTTTATTTGAATTGTCCATTATTATGTTGAATAAATCAAATATTTTTTTTTTTTATATAGGACACGTCAATTTGACTTCGCTTCGCCTGGTGGTAAGCTGAAGGCAAAGTCTCTGAAAAGAGGGTCACCATTACAGACATAATATATCATGTTACAATATTGTATTATTTAGTTAATATTGTATTTTAGTATTAATATTGTATTATTTAGTCAGTATTGCATATTGCTTTTAGCGATATTCTACACGCCAACGCAAAGTAAGCTTGACAAGCTTATATTAGGGGACCTAGAATGCAGATAAACATACTTAAAAAAAACATAGAAATGTCCATGCCAGATATTATCACTTATATTTGTTATTATGGTAGTTTTCTTAACGAAATTCTTAACTGAATTAGAAAATTGTTTTGATAATTGATCAGTTATGATTTTCCAACTGGTTTTCTTCATAATAAAATTCTTAATTATAACACGCACTCATGACATATGTAGGTAAGGTTGTATAATCATATAATCTCATAAAATGGACATTGATAATGTCAGCGTACAATTTTTTTTATATACCACTGGTGGCAGACAAGCACACAGCTCACCCGATGGCCCGTATGATGTCAGCTCAATTTAAAAAGCTCAATAGAAAATGTATTAAATTATTCTTTCTTTCTTTCTTCTTTTCTTTACTTCTTTATTTATTTTCTTGTTTTCTTTTCTTTTCTCTTCTTTAGTTGCACTGTAATGTCAGTATAACTTACTAAAGAAGGTAAAGCCGTAATGAAAAGATAGAGACAATCGTTTGATCTCTTACTACAATCAACCACCTCTCACAACATTCTTCAAAATTATTAATTTTGCTGCCACGTCTACCACATTCCTAACACATACCGACCTAAGCTTTTAGACTTGCACATCGAGCTCCTAAACTTTAAGCTCCACTCATATATAATTCTAAACCAAGCTTTTGTTCCGCTGGGAAATGGCGGGGAGTTCAGACTTAAATAATTCACTCAGCCCGCCTCTAGTTAACCGTAGACGAACCGGTTAAATACGGAAATGTTCGGTATTATATTAATGTGAGATTTAATAAGAATTCCGCTTCGGCTTTTGGAGTAAATTAGTGCTGGAATTATTAATTGATGATAGTGGAATCGGTTGAAATCTGATTTATTGAATCGATTTATTATGCATGGAAATACTCGTATACTTATACTAGCTGTTGCCCGCGGCTCCGCCCGCGTGGATGTCGTTTATCGCGTGGTGTTGTTAATTTTAGTGCTGAGAGTTGAGCGATGAACGCTGATTAGACACTGTACTCGCCTCTCTATTCGACTCGAGAAGTTAGGTACACGACAGTATACCTCTCCGCCCTACAGAAGACTAACCTCGTGTTGTGTTTCCGCTGGTGTAGCCAGAGCTCACGGGAGAGGTTTTGAGCTGTCAGTGTGAAAATCAAAGGCTTTGTCCTACTTATCTTTTGAGCTGACGGCACAGAATCTCTCTGTTCTTACAGGGTAGACAGCACGACTGTGAATCCTCTGGTGTTGCACTCGCCTATAAGCTACGGTAACCACTTACCATCAGGAGGGCCGTGTGCTTGTTTGCGACCTCACTACTACAGTTCGACTCACGACACGACTATAGTATGGGGTACTCCAAGAAGGGCGAGTATGATGCCCCTGGTGTTGCATACGTCCATAGGCCACAGTAACCAATTTCCCTCAGGTGGGCCGTGTGATTGTCTGTCACCTAAGCCCAATACCTTTGCCCTTCCACCAGCCTCTCCCTTTCCCCGTTGTGTCTCTTGTCTACTCCACTATATCGGATATCCCACGCCACGCTCTACCTCTAATCTGTCTTTGTGTGAGAAACGATTTTGTTTTGTGACGAATTATAAGACAGTACCGTACCGACATCTATTTCACAAATTGACAAATTAGAATTTAAAAAAAAGAAGAATAAA
Organism: Eilema depressum; assembly: GCA_914767945.1. Classification (NCBI taxonomy): domain Eukaryota; kingdom Metazoa; phylum Arthropoda; class Insecta; order Lepidoptera; family Erebidae; genus Eilema; species Eilema depressum. The sequence continues at coordinate 14,020,242 of OU612031.1, forward strand.
ATACCGGTTCGGGTATATCGGGAGTTTGAAACCAAACGATAGCTTGAATTTAAACGCGAGAACGCCATCTAGTTATGATTCTGTAACTAAATCATTAAAGTTCAAATTTTAATTTCAAGATTAAAAACGTATTGGTTTACACAATTGTGTATGTAAAAATAAAGTCTATAAATTTACATACTTGCCCGGATGTAATAAGCTATAAAAATTGACCAATAATAATAAAAAGCGCCATCTGTCTATCAGGTCCTTTTCCGTTTATTATCATAATTGTTCACAACTCCGGTTCTACTCAACCGATTGGGATGAAACAAACGTAAGATTTTAAGTCTGAGCAAGCCCTTTCTAACAAAAAAAACCGCATCAAAATCCGTCCAGTAGTTTTTGCGTCCATCGCGGACAAACAGACAAACAGACAAACAGACAAACAGACAAACAGACAGGAAATTCAAAAAAAATATTTTCGTGTTCAGTATCGTTAACATAACATAACCCAAGTATTTTTTTTTAAATATCTCCAATGTACAGACACGACCACTTTACAATTATATAATAGTATAGATGCGTCTCTATAAAAATACAGCATAATATGTTTGTGGTTATATTTTTTTTTTCATAGTTCCTTATATTTTACTTTAATTTTTATTCATTTCGTGATTTCATGATTAATCAGCGAGTGGTATTTCGCTTTAATATATACTAGCTGACCCAGCGAACTTCGTACCGCCATATTTTCCACCCGCGAGGTATTATCTCTAAATTTATCAGTGTTTCTCTACAATATTTTGTACGTATTATACATATAAACCTTTCTCTTGAATCACTCTATCTATTAAAAAAAACCGCTTCAAAATCCGTTGCGTAGTTTTGAAGATTTAAGCATACATAGGGACGGACGTACAGACAGCGACATCGACTTTGTTTTATAATATGTAGTGATAGTGATGATAGTGAAGATACTTAGATATTTTTTTATTTAATTAACCTCTCTAGGCAAACTCCACCTTCCACATTCAGTCTATTCCACCTACCTTTTTTCCCAGGCGTCCTGCCTTATAATATAATAAATTATTTATTTATAGGTTATGAATAGAAGTACAAAGTTGAAACAATGGTGCTAATTGAAACCACATAATATACAATGCAGCCATATTAAATAATAAGTAGGTACAATTTTTTTTATAACACTTAGATGGCTGACAAGCACACGGCCCACCTGATGGAAAGTAGTTACCGTGTTCTATGCAATACCTAACAGGGGCGTTACTCTCGTACTGCTGACCCTGAACATTTGTCTTGTTTGAAATTTTGTCGCCTATTGCTTTTTATATTGGATTCAATAGTAAATACCGTAGGATGATACATAAGGTAATCTAACTGAACCGTTTTTGAATAACTGATACATCGACATTTTGTCAAAGCACTCAGTGGTATTAGATAATCGAAAGGGCGCAGCTGCGTCTTCCTCTCATCCATCACTCCCTTCTAACCAACTGCACAAACAATAGGTTCTGCATTTACGTTACGATATGAATACCCCACCAAATGAGCTGAGTAGATTTTGACTTATTCTAATTTAAAATAAGATAAGTGTGTACACTTATCTTATTGTAAATTAGAGCAATTGGTACTGTAGTACCAATTGCTTGAAGAGATCATAATTTAATACGTACAAACATATTACAGTTAGTTATACCTAGTTACTTCTTTCCCATTGGGGTAAGCAGAAACAACAGATAGATAATATACAGCCCAGACTCAGCCTATACATGGCTTGAGCCAACAATAGTGCCTCAAAAACGGCAATAGGCTTACCCCCTATTACGTGGGACCTAATACAATGATTGGTGAAATGTGGCTGTTAATTCAAGTTTTGCCTAACCCTCCGGGGATAAAGGCGTGATTGTATGTATGTATGTCATCAAAAAGCATCTAATGTTTCAATATGATTGAAAGTTTAAATATATGAAAAAAGGATAACCTTACACAGGTAAACTAGTAAAACAAGAAGTGATTTGGTATTGTAGAATGTATTCGTAGATACCAATTCTTAATTACTTATATTAAAATGCTTGTAACAATTTTTGTTTCTTGTAGGATACTACTTAATTGTTTCATTACCGCAAAAATGTAAATTTTATCTACTTTTATTACTATGTAGCGGTGTACCTTTAAAACGCCAAGAGGATCGTTAATTGTATGCCAAGTTCCACGTCAGAAACATGCCTACTAATTAAAACGGTAGAATCCGGACCTCATTCGTTACATTGTAGCCAAATCTCTTTTACAGCGAGTACTTTCAACCCAATTATAAAATAAAGTTAATATTTTTTACATAAAACTTTTTTCGTTATGCCTATCTACGAAAAAAACTGTTAGCGAAAAGTCAAAAAACATCAGCTTTTCAGCAAAGTTAATCGAAAGCAACATCAATCCGATCCCTAATTAATTCCTTGTCCCATGTAAACATAAAAAAAAATAAAAAAGAAAAATTTCACGCACGCCTAAACCTCTCGAGCGAAACATCGGTACTCGATTGAATCAATTTAAACTTCAACCGAATCTCATCTCGCAGGGTACGTCCCTAATTATGCCTACGGAAGGACAGGGGTACAAAAGAGACAAATTTAAATTTGCGCGCGAAAAATTCAAACATAGAACGATTTTGTTCTTTATTCGTAGAGAATATAGACGGATGTTTGATAAAACTTTTTTTTCTGATTCCAAATTTAAATGAACTAGAAGTGTAATCGTCTGTTTCGAGCAGGATCCGAGAGGGTGGGATAAGGGTATCCAAAATGGCGGCGTAAGATTTCGTTCGGTTATATTAATTAAATCTTCGTAATTTATGACCGGCTCGTGTAGCATGTGGTGTTTGTGATTTATTGTTTTTGCTGTATTAATTTTACATTAAGCTGATTCTGTAATAATCTTATGCAGTTTGATACATAGAGATACATGATAATATAGCGTACATTTTTCTTTTTAATACATACATGATTGAGTCTTTGTGCATTTTTATGGAGAAATAATTTCTGATGGTACTTGTTTTTAGTTTTTTTATTTGCTTAATGTATCTAGGTACAAACTTACTTAGTGTCAAAGGTTTGTTCAAAAGTATCTACCTATTAAATAGCATACATAAGTCTGAGATAAAAAAAATACTTCGGTACTCGGGTCACGTATCTTGGACCTAAATTGCAAGACAAACCAGACCTTGGGCACGGTACCTTGGGGCACGCGGAGGGTTTTGTAAGAACCTATGCTTGGTGAACATGAGCCCGTAAAGAACCTATGCTTGGTGAACATGAGTCCGTCAAAAGACACCCAAGTACACAGTGTACTGCGCATATAGAGCACTTTTTGAGCACATTTTAGGTTCAAATTTAAATTTATTTTTCACCAAATACTCGGACAAAATAATACACTTTTAACATTATCAAATAAAAAATCTCTTTATACCCACAAACCATACCTACCTAGGCATGTACAAGTCAATTGACGTCAGGGAGATCCTGAATACAGATAATACCATTATACAGGGACCCAACCTCTTTCAACTAACCTCGGCGTAAAAAATTAGGGCATACCTCCCTGGACCCTCCCACCACCGCGCGATAACTCACCCCCCACGCGCGGCCCTTGAGAAAAATAGCTCGAAAAACAGACAAGATTTAACTCGGCCCAGTTTTGGGTCGATATTCTGAGGGACGATGTTATAACGAGATCCTTTATGACGTTATAAATATCGTCTCTATTAAGTATAGAGACAATGTTTTGATTTTACGTGCACTAAGAGTTTGAGTGAGAGGTTTTATGGCTTGTGTTATAAAAATTGTTACATAAAAGTGTTATAAAAGTTTTACAGAAGTAAAAAAATTCAGGCTATAGTCAGTTGATATGTGAGCTGTAGGGAGATGATTCTGCTTACTTGAATTAATCATTAACACTCTCAAATCTTTATGTAAAAGTGATCCTCTTTATACCTCGCCTAATTTTTTTTAGTTATTCCGTCAATTATTGATTGCAGCTCATTGGATAATAAGAAGTTATGATGACGTCCAGCAGATACATGCCTCTATTCGAGATACTGTCGATCGTAAAATGACGGTCCCTATCTTGACGGCCTCGACAGATACTCTTTTTGAAGAACCCAGGATTGCAAGGAGATGAAAACACATGCACGGAGCATTCCAGTTACCTATGTATCGTGGGACAAACTACCACTGGACCGGACGTACCCGCGAACCCTGGGTTCCGAGGTTTAAGGTCTCGGATGCAATCGCGACAATGACAATGACGGTGTTCGCATGACAAAGAAGGGAAATGCCGAACAATTTCCAATATTGTAACCTGTAATACTAAAATCACAGGTATTTCTAGACTAGAAATACCTGTAATTTTAGTATTAATAAATTCTAGTATTGAGATTTTAAACCGTAAAATACAGAAAATAGTTTCACTTTAGTTGTTTGGAGCCTCTTGATATGAGCACTTTGGGATACCTAACTTTAACTAACTTGACACCCCACGTTTTTTAATAATTATTTTTTGCCTTTTAGTTTGGTTTATATTAAAGCAAGGTTTTTGTTTCTGTAAACGATGATTTATTAATAGTGATCTCATGCAACTGTTAGTCGCGCTGCACAGCAAGATCACTTTTTGTGAAAGTACCTGTACTATTTTTGGGTCACTAGCATAATGTCCACTTTGTAAAACGTCAATGTCGCTCTAACGTCTTGATTTTTGTATATAAAAACACTGTATTTCACTCTAGTCCAGTGACCTTCTAATCCTAAGGATATTCACACGCAACGAAAAACGAAGCCTCTGAAAGGGGTAGGTATTTTCAGTTCTGTATGGTTCTTAAATCGTTTCGTCTGCATAAGGACAATAGGTACCTTCCCTTACGCACGTCGTTAATCTAGGCAAATGTACCGAGCCCACCCGCGCCCGCTTAAAACTGTTTGATGTTTTAGCTGACGGGATTTCTACAAAAACTTTGTTTATTTAATCCCAGGGCCTGTGTGTATGAGTACATTATGTATGGAACGAGGATCGCCTTTGAGGCCCATGTATATAGCCTGTCTTTAGGACGGATTATTGTTTTCATATATGCATATTATAATCACGCCGTTATCCACGGACTGTTAGGCAGAGGTGAATTAACACCCACATTTCACCAATCATTGTATTCGGTCCCACGTAATAGGGGGTGAGGTGAGTGGGATTGTTTTCAACCAGGCACTAATTGCAGATGTAATCATAAATTGCAGTAGTGATAATATCGGTCGTAAGTATAAAATCTATTGGAGAAAATTGTGAAATTGATAAATGAAAACTAGGCTGGTTCCGCGTATATTCGAAAGTTTAGTAAAAAATCGCTCCATAGTTTTTGAATTAATATCACAAACAAACACAAAGGAATTCCAAATAAAATACTTATGGGTTCAGGAGGCCTATTATCATAGTAAAAATCTATTCAAAATCGGTCTCGATTTGGCAAAATTAAAATATAAACACGACATCCACGAATCTTTCAAGACTAAAATTAGTCAAATCGTTCCAGCCGTTCTCGAGTTTTAGCGAGACTAACGAACAGCAATTGATCTAATATATAAAATTCTCGTGTCACAGTTTTCGTTGCCATACTCCTCCGAAACGGCTTGACCGATTTTGATGAAATTTTTTGTGCTTATCCGGTATCTATGAGAATCGGCCAACATCTATTTTTCATCCCCCTAAGTGATAAGGGTGCAGCGGGAACGGGATTTGAATACCACGCGGGCCGAAAATATGGCGGTACGAAGTTCGCCGGGGCAGCTAGTTTTTATATATAAAGAGAAGAAGAAGAAGAAGATAGTAGGTATATATATGCAAACCCACAATTTTATAATAGAAATACTAACCACTAACTCACAGATGTATAGTTAATAGTATAGGTGTACTACTCACAGGTAAGGTAGGTAATTATCGGTAGGCATTAGCGGCAGTATTGTAACTCAAAGCGAGGGCTGTCGAAGATGACATGTCGGGTGCCTGGCGCAGACGCCGACCCTCCTCAAGTACCTCCAAATTGGCCTGAACCCCTGCTATAATTAATTTGTATAATATACACGTATATATTATATTATGGTGCCTAATACATACTTATAATAGACAGCCTTAATAGAGCATATAATATGTGGATCCATACATGAATGAATTGTACCTACACAATATGTTCATTTAAAAACTGTCTGAGAGAAATCGTGCCTAGCGACAAAAAGGAATAGACTACTGATTGTACTTTCCACATTTTTATAACTACGCCGGCATGCAAATTGCTACTTGTCTAGAGGGGCTGACGCTGATCTTTATTTGTTAATTTTATCTGGGTATGGTGTACAGTCGACAAAAGAGATGGGTACAGTTGCACTTTTTCATATAAAGTTGTATGTAAAGATGCAACAGTACATTGCAGATTGTACATTGTACAGTTGACAAATGAGATACAGTTATCTCATTTGTCAACTGTACAATGTACAATCCTATACTAGGTAGATGAGAAACTAGAAAGTTCGTGAAGATGTTTGGATGTTTATTATTCGCTCTAACGGCTGAATGAATCTGGCTGTTTTTTGAAACATGGATAGGTCTTGAAAAACACATTGACTTTTCTCGGGAATAGGTTCCTGTGGGTTCTGGTAACGGGAACAGAATATAATAAATTATAACAAACAGTCTTTTTATTTTATTTTTTTCAAACTATATTTTATTTTCCTTAGTATTTTACTAAAAGCACCTAAACAACCCCACAATGGCTAGCCGAAATTCGATCACAACAACTCATTCACATCCATCACACATCAGAACAATTTCCCACCGAAATTGATCCATTGGTACACCACGGTAATAAAACCGCGTTAAAAAGAATCAACAAACGTGTGTTGATCTTTTTGAGGCGCTTTCGTCACATTCAAATATTGATCAGGCCTCGGTCAATACGGGGTCAGCCGTCAGAGCGGCGCTCTTGAACCCGCAGCTAGTGGAAGGAGCAAAAAGAACCAATGCACCAATGCCACTACTCGCTCGTAGCTCGTACTCTAGTTGATCAACTATAGTGAGGATTGTATGACGCGAGGATAGGATTGTTGATCACGAGTTGATTTTTAGTGTATGGTTATGTAGAACGTTGCAGGATGCGGGTTCGATTTCTGTTCAGTGCAAATATTTGCATATATTTGATCTTGACTCATTACAAATTACGCTAGTTTGTTTACTTTTGTCCAATTTTGAAGATCTTATTGTTGACTCGGGCCATATTTATTTATTTATCAAAAACAATATTTTATATTGTGTAGGATACATTGGTTTAACATGCAAAATATACATTTCAATTATCATTCATCAATAAAGTCCATTAATTTATATACATACATCTCAGTTAACATAGAAACACCAAATATTTGCACTAAGCAGAAATCAAACCTTTTATATTCAAACGTTCAACCTCATGGGTATTCAGCTTGTACCTAATAATAATAATAACTTTTCTCTAATACAATAACTAAACCTGAATTCAAAATCTAAAGAATTTTCCCCCGAACGTCGGTAAAATCCTTGCGAAAAGTGCAATCAAAAGTAGGAACAAGAAACCAATGGAGTTGGAGTGCTGAGTCCACGGAAGCGATGCACTCTGGGAGGCGACTCCATAACACTCGTGCACTCGATGTTTGCACTTTTGTGTCTGAAAGCGAGATGCAGTTGTGCAGGGTTAAGTATCGTATATGAGGGTGTATGTGTGTGTTTTTGAACGTGTGCCTTGATGAATTGGAAAAACATTGTATACGTTAAATTATTGTATAATATACCTACTAGCTGTCCCGGCAAACTTCGTATCGCCATGTTTTTCCCGTTCCCGCTGCACCTATTTTCTCATCTTAATCCTTCCCTGGACACCCACGAATATTTCAAGACTAAAATAAGCCAAATCGGTTCAGCCGTTCTTGAGTTATAAACTAACAACGAAAAGTGGCATTGATCTTTATATATTGGATTCTAACGCGTAAAATTAATCAGAATAGGTCTAGACTTTCGCAAAAACTATTATATCTACTAATAAATACCAGCGTTTTAAGACCAAGCCAACAGATGTGCCCTTCAGGGCAAAGTGAGTTGACGAAAATAAATAAGTAAACTTATTATTTTCATCACCTCACTTTTTTAAAAAGCTAGCTGTTAATTAATCACAGATTCAATAAGTGCTATAATTTCTTAAACAACCGTTATCTCTCGTTTTGCCAAAATAACATAAATTTGTAAAATTGATAGGTAACAAATTACCTCCTTCATCACTACATATTATAAAACAAAGTCGCTGTCGCTGTCTGTCCGTCCCTATGTATGCTGGAATCTTCAAAACTACGCAACAGATGTTGAAGCGGTTTTTTTTTTCAATAGATAGAGTGATTCAAAAGGAAGGTTTATATGTATAATACATGCATAATATTGTAGAGAAACACTGATAAATTTAGAGATATGTAGCGGAAACGGGATCAGAAAATATGGCGGTACGAAGTTCGCCGGGTCAGCTAGTAAAATATAATTATCTATACTGACTGTTATTTTTTTTTATAAGTAAACTAGATTACAGTGGTCTAACCAAATTTTGATCACTTATACCTACCAATTTTTTGTGCCGTAAAATCAGCCTAGTTACAAACATAGAATTTTTATTTATAGGTAAACAAATAACACAAGGCAAACAATGTCTCCTACAAGATATATACAGGGTATATTCACAAATAAATTGCAAACGTAATACTTTGTACAACACACAAAAAAACTCGATTATCATCTGTGGACGCCATTCCCAACGGAAGCCCTTTTGTTATTGTCAAATTAGCCAATCCTCAAGATAACAAAACAGTCCCTTCATTGTAAGGGACAAAAGCCCTTTTTATTGACGGGCGAAATTTATACAGGGTGGGTTTTAACTATCTTCCGTATATAATCCTTTAGGGGGGATAGGGAGGTTGTATTTGTAGGGGATGCTTGCGGTTTTCTCCCCAAAGGGAGACTTATCTGAAGCTTTGAAATTGGAGCAGGTTTTCACGGGGCGAGTTTTATTAAATTTAAGAGAAGTTGAGTTAAGTATGAATTTTTGGGTCCGTTTGTAACGCACTTGGTGAGTTAATGGGGTAAAATGTGCATATCTGTATTTTATGGCAGTCATTAATAGTCATAAATTTAGTTAAAGTACTTAGGTAGTACCTAGTACCCTGGCGCAGTTGGGTAAAACGCATGGAAAGTATAGAACATCTCTTTATGATATTTGTTCCCCTAGACAAGTGGCAATTCGTTTGTAGAATAGTATGAAGAATGTATGAGATTTGACGTATATGACAGTTGTCAACACATGTCATAAACGTCAAATCCCATACATTCGTCATTCTATTCTACAATACGCCGGTCCACGTGACTATTCGTCAGCTCGCCACTCGAAAACTCGCCACTCGGTGGCGAGTTGCCCTGAATTATTATTTCAATTTATTTTTCATTCGTCAACTCGGCACTGGCATAGAAGTACAGTCGATAACAAAATGTTTAATACTCTGCTATCTTTAAATTTGATGTCGTCTACCTAACTATAGGCACATCTGTTTTTCTTTTGAATAAATTGATTACAACATCCTATAAGTCATAATCGATTAAGAAAGGGAAAAAGAATCGACCTCGGACGGATCCTATAAGTCAGTTTAGATAAAATTCAAAACACATTGTTATAGTCATGGGCAGACATCTTGACCACAGTGACGTCACAAAATATACTCTTTATACACAGGACGCTTTTATTTGGTACTAGCTGACCCGGCGAACTTCGTACCGCCATATTTTCCGCCCGCGTGTCATTATCTCTAAATTTATCAGTGTTTCGCTACAATATTATGCATGTATTATACATATAAACCTTACACTTGAATCAATCTATCTATTAAAAAAAACCGCTTCAAAATCCGTTGCGTAGTTTTGAAGATTTAAGCATACATAGGGACGGACAGACAGCGACAGCGACTTTGTATTATAATATGTAGTGATTTGTCTTTTGAGGACAGCACGGGGTGTTACGGCGGAGGAGCTCAAAATTACAAAACATAGATTATATTATCAACTACCATTTAACCCCTCACAACCCCAAGGACGTCAACAGCAGCTACATCTGCTTGCTAACCGATTTAGGGTCCAAAGATCTTGGTTGGGCTGCATTACCCATCTTTAGTGACAGACACAATTTTTTTATTACACATATTGATAACACACTTGTATTTTTCCATGATATCCATATCCATATCCATACTAATATTATAAATGCGGAAGTAACTCTGTCTGTCTGTCCATCTGTCTGTCTGTCTGTCTGTCTGTCTGTTACGCTTTCACGCCTAAACCACTGTACCGATTTTGATGAAATTTGGTATAGAGATAGATTAGACCTTGAGAAAGGACATAGGCTATGTTTGGTCGCGATAACCAACATCCACGCGGGCGGAGCCGCGGGCAAAAGCTATTTATTATAAAGTCTAACCAGTTTCTAACCATGTTTTATTAAATATGGTTATATCGTAGTGTTTAACAATTGAAATGTTCATAACTCAATATAAACTTTGAGAATGTATTAACGCGAAGCCGGTTAGGTTCAATAATAAGTATCGTGGAAAAGTGCAAGTGTGTTATCAATATGTGTAACAACAAGTGCCATCAATCAACAGTATATTTTTTTTTATTTCTAGCTCCTACTCTATCCCCTAAGCTTATTATCAAGCTACACAACTCAAAAATTACCATCCAAGCATTCTAAAGCACTTCGTTTTATGAAAGACATAAAACCTTGCAATTCAACGGTGGGGGAGAGGTGGCAATTTTAACTATCCTTGTATGTAATGAGGGTGGGCAGGGGTGTGGGGATGGATTATGAGGGTGCGTCTTGCAAACGGCTCTGCGTGCCTGCCCGCGGGCGGCGGCGATTTGTCCTAACATCCCCGCTGTACCCTTGTGGGAGAGTACTGTGTTTCCCAAAGTATTGTGTGTATTATTTTGTTTTGTTTTGTTTTGAAGGAGATTAAAGCTTTTGTTTCTTAAGGCGTATTTAAACCAAACGTACACAGAGCTAGAGCTAGAACAAGAGCATTCTTTCTTAATAATTATTTTCATCATCTAGACATATTCCTTTTTTCACGATCGCATAAGCGTGCAGTGCTTGTAGAACTCACAGTACCGTGGGAAACTAATATACCTAAAGACCACCCTATAAAGACAAACAAATACTTTTACTTGACTAACGAGTTAACCAAAAACGACTACGTGGTTAAACTCTACGCCGTAGAAGTAGGAGCAAGGGGAATTCCAGCTAAGTCCCTGTACAACTTACTTAAAGACCTCGGATTGCCAAGAGGTTCAGTAAGCTCTTTACTAAATCGAATATCAAAAGTGGCATTGATAGGATCTTACCAAATTTGGATAGGCAGGGGGGGAACACTACTGACGGTGGATGTGAGCGCTGATGCATCACAAGGTGGCCACCATGAACCTACATCTGGGTCGCAAGTCCCAGTCGCCGTCACGGTGTTCCTCTCTGTATCACGCTATGGACCCGGCGACCGCACGGTGAATCCATAGAGTGCTGAGAATCGGATCTCTGTAAACGAAGCCTTGTTTTCAGCGTTTACATAAGAAAGAACAACGAACGAATGTTCTGTCACTGTTTACACTAATAGAATTTGATGTAGATAGGATAGAATGAGCATTCGCTCGTCTGATGGGAAGCATTGAAAAAATGTTCTTTCTTTATACCATGATCGCGTTTATTCCCATATCATGGAACGCGAGAGTTTTAAAGTTAGTAGATGTTTCCCAAAAAGATATCTACTGGTTTGTCTGGAATTATCCTATTTCCGTTTAGTTTTATATTTTTAATAGGCTCTCATGCCTGTCATCATCATCGTCTCAGCGTTGTTGCTGGCAACTGCAAAATGTTAACAATAATTACAAGTAGAGTTTATGTAGAATTGATTAATTTAGCGCAGTCATCGTCATCTTTATATCAATATCTCAGTTGCTTCAAAAGTTCACTGGAATATTTAAGACTATTATCTTGGTTTTTACTTGTTAAATCTATCAATCAATCAATTAACATATTGCAGCCCACTGCTAAGCCTTACCTAATGTGCACCATAGCATTCCTGAAACTACCTTAAGCTTACCATCATGCTAGGTGAAGTTACATTTACGTGACTTACTTAATGAAGATGATTTTTTTATATAGGACACGTCAATTTGTCTTCACCTCCCCTGATGGTAAGCAAAGTCTGTGTGCAAAGTCTCGGAAAAGAAGGTCACCACTTTAAACACGTACCATGTTACAATGGTGGTACTCAGCTTGACGGCCTGTTCAGATGCTTTTTCACGCCCTGCTTAAAGGACCTGGGACTGTAGAAAGAGGGATACACGTTTACCTACTGCCCCCCTAGACAAATGGCAATTCGTTGCTCGGCGTATGATGGAATAGAATGACAAATGTATAGGATTTGACGTTTTTGACATTCGTTGACGCCTGTCATATACGTCAAATTCCATACATTTGGCATTCTATTTCATCATACGCCGAGCAACGAATTGCCACTTGTCTAGAGGGGCTGGTAAGGAATTCCTGGTCTTAATGGTGCGGCAGAAGAAGGATAAAGTTCTAAACGTCAAAGGACATCATTCAGATTGGGCTAATTTTTATTTTGCCGGCCAAAGAAAAAAAATACAATATTCGGTTAGAGCTTGTTCTTACTAACATTTTTTATTAGTGCGTCAAAGTTGAGGGACCACTTCCAATGGTTTTATTAGAGTTTAAAAATCTTGAAAACATACACTTTTTATGATACGAACTATTGAAAATAAATGAAAAATATTGTTATATATTGGAAGAATAGTTAATAAAAGCAATAAAAAATAAACCTCATACTGCATAATTGTTGTTTTTCGTCCATTTATTTAGGTCCGAAATTAAAAGTGTCGATTAAAGAAAATAAATGTGATATTCCGCTAGAATTTATCCTCATTAGCATTTTTTATTACAGCGTCAAAGCTGAGAGACCACTTCTCTCGGTTTTATTTGAGTTCTAAAATCTTGAAAACATACACTTTTTATGATACGAACTATTGAAAATGAATTAAAAAAATAGTTCTATATTGAAAGAATAGTTCATTTAAGTAATAAAAAATGAACCGCATATTGCATTAACGTTGTTTTTCATTCATTTATTTAGGTCAAAAATTTAAAGTGCCGGTCAAAGAAAACAAATGTGATATTCCACTAGAACTTGTACTCATTAGCATTTTTTATTATGACGTTAAAGCTGAGGGACCACTTTCCTCGGTTTTATTTGAGTTCAAATCTTGGATATAATACATTTTTTTAAACGTATTATTGAAAATGGATGAGAAATATTGATTTATATTGGTTAAAGGTGCATTTCCAATTATTGAACTTAGTAAATGTGTTGATCATATTCCACAGTTACAAGGCACTAATGGCAATGCCATAAGGTAGATTCGTGGACGATAGCCATCACGTCATGTCCAGGTTCGTCAACATTATATATACATTATCATAGATAAAACAAACAGGGTTGAGTGCAATTTATTATTCCTTTTCAATTATTTATTTTATTTAAAATATACGTTTCCGAGATTTTTGAACTCAAATAAAACCGAGAGCAGTATTCCCTCAGCTATGATGCTATAGTAAAAATGTCAATGAAGACAAGCTCTAACGGAATATCATATTATTTTTCTTTGGCTTCACTTTCAATTTTTGGACCTAACTAACGAAAAACAGCGATATGCAGTATGGGATTTATTTTTTATTGCGTTAAACAACTATTCTTCCAATATAGAACAATATTTTTCATTCATTTTCAATATATAATATCATAAAAATTATATGTTTCTAAGATTTTTGAACACCAATAAAACTGAGGGCAGTGGTCTCTCAGCTTTGACATAGTAATAAAAAGTGCTAATAAGGACAAGCTCTAGCGGAATATCATATTTGTTTTCTCTGACCGGTACTTTCAACTTTGGATCTCAATAAATGGACGAAAAACAACAATATAAAGTACAGGGTTTATTTTTTATTGCTTTTATTGACTATTCTTCCAATGTATAGCAATATTTTTCATTTATTTTCAATAGTTCGTATCATAAAAAGTGTATATTTTAAGATTTTTAAACTCTAATAAAACCGTTGGAAGTGGTCTCTCAACTTTGACGCCATAATAAAAAATGTTAGTAAGAACGAGTTCTAACGGAATATCGTATTTTTTTCCTTTGGCCGGCACTTTCAAAACTAGCCCAGATTTGTATGGAGAGTGAATGTTGTCCTTTGAATATATTTTAACCAGAAAGTGAGCTCGTCCAAAAAACTTTGGGAGCCGCTGTAAAAACGTGTGTTTACGTCGTAAAAGGCGGTCGATGGAGGCTCTCTGATGCGAACACATAACCCTCGTATTATCCACAGTCGGTTGACTGAGCTGTATATTATTGTCAGCAACACCGAATTATGTTCAGTTACGATTGACATTTGCATACGTTTTGTACGTAGGATTTTTTTTTAAATTAATATAATGTCGTCGTAAGTCTACGCGTTTTGTATTGTATAACACATGGAAATAGAACTATATTAAAGGATTATATGTCTTGTAACACATACCGGCCTACAGTAGCGAATGATAAAATGTTCTAAGTGTGGCCGGTGGAAAAAATATTCGTTAGGTAGGATAGAAAGAGGTCCCGATTGCCATAAGAACATCTATGGCAGTCGTTACGGGTAGTTGGAGACCTAAAAAGTCCAAAAACGACGGTTTAGCTGCAAAGCTTCGATATCGCCTAATGTCACCATGCATACAAATATTTGCACTGAGCGGAGATGGAACCCGCGCCTCCTGCTAAGCGACCGCGTTCACTACCGCTACGCCACAGAGGCTGTCTATGTAATAGCTACATAGTGGGTAAAAATTAAAAATAACACAGTGAACCCTTCAAACGCGTTCACCATCAAAAAATATTCAACTAAAAATATTTAACCTTCCAACGCTAGCACGTGTCAAAAGTACCCAAACTAAATCAAACGTGTCGAAGGTTAACCGTCTGCCCGGTGACTCGCACCGGCCAGAACTGGTACGACTGACCAGTTCATTTGACATGGGGTAAAAATCAACCCTATTCTTTATGCTTGTATAAGTAAGTTCAAGAGGTCATACAATATTGACATGGACCCATTCTCACAACTTGCATTTAGTGTTTTATCATATTTTTTATAAATTACAGGATTAGGTAAGACTTGACTGTCTTTGATTGACTGATCAGATTGACTCGGAGAGCACGTTAAAGCGTAACAGAGAGACAGACAGAGTTACTTTCACATTTATAATTATTAAGTATGGATTATAATCTACTTGTATTAACTAATTTATCAAAGCAGAATCTGAACCGCTTTTGGAAAATCATGCCATTCAAGCAAACCGGGCTCCGAAAATCTTAATGGGCCACAATACCTACACATAACGCTCCATCTGCATTCAAACTAGATTTTTAGCCTATCATCTGGGTCCGTATAATTTCAATCGTGCTATTGTGCCAATTTCAGCTCCTATTATGTTGTTAATGCGCTTGAAACGTTAATTAAGTAATATGCCCACTTCAGGTTAATTAGAATTTTTTGAGGTTAAGAAGAAGTAGAGTTTTTTAGGTACCAGACTCTAGACTTTCCACAGTTTAGGTTAGTTCATATTAATCCTCATAGTTCTTTCACTGTTATTACCCTAATATTTCATGAGACTACTTCTGTACCTAAAGTTCCCAGTCGGTGATGTCTTCAAACGGCTCAATTTGAATGGGAACTCTACCATACACCAGTTCCTTTCTTTACCTTCTCTTACCTAAAGTATAACCCACAAATACAAGCTATACTTAACCCTTAGCAAAAATATTTTAAAGTCTTAACCTACAAAAAAAAAACTACAACCCACATTCGCCATCACAATGTAGGTACATAATAAACCTATCAGCAGATACTCATTGTGAAAGTGATAATGACATTGAAAATTAAAACACGATGCACTCGTCCCATTGACCGGCGAGCGCTCGTAACCGAAAAAAAAATCAACAACACCCAGTCCAATAAAAACGTAAAATTGCCACTGACATTATCCTATTACGTCATCATTCCATTCATGAAAACGATGCTCACGAAAAAACAATCGCATCGAAACACGTGTTAAACGATCCCATTAAACGCGAGCCCGTCGAAAAATATTAATTATTAATTAACACGCTTGCGTCGAATTAAAATATTTTTATTGGCGCCAAAAGCAAAAAGGCGGGAGTTAATTCCGTGGCCGCGATGGCATTGTTTGCGGGCCGCGTGCATAAAAAACGGAAACGAGACCGTGATAAAAAATACAAACGAAACTTCGGAAAATAAAAAAAGTGAACCGCGTGGAGCACACCGTGATTTAAAAATAAAAAACGTCGGACGTCCGTAATGAAATCGAAAGGCGGTTCGTCGATAGCTATTGGAAAAAAGTAAAAGAACGTGGCACTTTCACGCGTGAGAATCCTGGCTTTTTTGGCATCGGACGTGGTTACGGTATGTCACACCACACAACCGTTTGTGTTTTAGCGGGTTAATAAGACGTGCTATAGCACGAGAGGGTTATGTTCTGACACTAATTGTTGTATTTTGGAATTGTCTTGTATTTGTTTACTGTAACAATGATCGACTATGTAAGAATTCATAATAAAAAATTGGACTATTTGATGTAGTTCTGAATTTGATGCAAGCCTAAAGATTGGAAAATGTGGTTGGTATCTAATTTCTAGATCTTTTTCTCGCGTTGTTAAATAATGTAGGTAGAAATAATGTCTCACTTTAGGGTGACTTTGCCCGTGTTCAAAAATATTGGGTGAGTCTTTTTCTCAGTGATTAAACTTTGATTAAATTTAAAAATTAATTTAGATTTGATTAAAAAAAATTGACACAATTTTTTTAAATCAAATTCTTTTCAAGTTCAGCTCGGTGAATTAAAACACGAACTCAAACTTAAAGGTTAGAAATTTATAGTTGTTTAATGATTAGTAGAAACTTGCTAAAAACTCTAAATTCTATGATAAAAACATTAAGAATAAATTATTAATTTACTAAGCTTCTGGAAAAGAACGGCAAAGATAATATTTTTAATCTTACTTCACAGATATCGCTGAAATTCTCCCAACCATTTGGTTAGAGTTAAACGCCACCCAAACGGTACGAAATATAATCTAACCCTGCAAAAGCTCAACGACCTATTAAAAGTTTATCTCCTTGAAAATTGTACGGAGTAATCGGCCATTAATTTTAATTAAAATACTAATTAACAGGCTGGGTGCGACAGTCTAAATTGGCCAGTTTTGCTCACCGGCAAGAGCTTATCCCGCTCTCGGCAAAAAATGTTCTTCGTAACAAACACTCCATTAATAATAATTTTCTCTACGTACACTTAATTTTTATTTAAACCCAAAAAAACAGTTGATTATGTAAACGTTTAATCCCTAAAAGTACTATTTTATTACATACCTAGCGTTTGTGGAATGTAGAATAAAAATTAGGTAATCTAGATTAACGAGAAGTCGTTTCTATGAGTTTTAGATAATCCTTGACTTTTCGTGTTTATTATTAGGACAATAAAATTCCGATCCCATTTGGTTGGATTGGATTGTTCTATGGGACAAAAAGTGGCGCTCAATTTGAAAGAATAGAAGGATTAAGGATATAATTATTATAGGAATTTGTAGGCATGTGCAAGGAGACCTTCGAAATTTAAACTTGCGAGTTGAAGGACCATTAGTGGGCAGCAAACAACAGGGCCACCCGATGTTAAGCGCAGTGTATGGATGTTTGCAATAAGTGGCTGAGGTGTCACTCGTGTATTGAAAAATCAGAAGTCTAGTAACACTACCAATTAACCGTCACTTTAGATAAGTACATAGGTACTACACAGAAAACTGTATAATTAAGCACGGTTACGTAAAAAATATGATTAAAAAAATATAAAAAGGAACTCATTATACTCTAACATCGTCAGCTACCGTTCCCTTCGAAACCACCCTCTAACATAATAACCCTCCCACACCCTCCGGGGTCATAACGGCCAGCCCTTCGAAATATTCTTTCAACAAAACTCGGCAACCCTTCGGAACAAAAAAGAAAACGCTGCATCACGGTCATTTTTAATTTTAACCCTAACGACGCCATTGAAGGCATTTAACGTCGGCCATTACGCCCTCACTATCTGGTGCGTGCATCTTCCCGCGGTAAATGGACGGGAAAGGGTCTGGAATAACACCGATAGCATGTGGGGGTTGGGAATATTAAGTAGCTAGTTTTTTGAAGGATATTCTTCGAACAAATAAACGTTGAAGCTTAACTACTAGCTGTTGCCTGCGGCACCACCCGGTCTACTGAGACTTTACTACCCGCGAACCAAAGCAATATTTTTCCGGTGTAAAAATTATATATTATACGTACTCGTAATAGCGTAAGTAGGTACTATTCCAGAGCACAATAATTAATCTATTTTTGTGTCAAATTTCATTCGAATCCATTTTACCGTTTCGATTTGCTTGAGTAACAAACATCTATCCATCCACCCAAAATTAATATTCTGATACTTATTCACTACTCAAACTAACCAGAAAACAGCATTAGCCTCCAACTAACTTGAAACTTGATTATAGCTGTCTCAACATTCAAAACAAAATATTCAAAAGACTGTGTATCCCATGAAAGCCCAAAGTAGCCATGCATAAATACGAGCCTGGAGTATTCATCTCTCCGTCCATATTAATATTAATACTCGTGATTTGCATTTTAGGACTTGGTTGTGTTGCCTCGGAGTCTCGCGCGGAAAAATTTCCGCTATGACGGACATCTGAGTAAATGGCGCGAGAAAAATAACGCTTGTCGCGTGCACGCCGCGGAAATTAAGGGCGCGGGAATTTTGAGTGTTGTGTTGAATTCTACGGAATTACTGGCCGAATAACCCCGTCGCATTCTTGGGTTGATTCGAATTTTAAATAATTATAAAAAGAATTCGTGGCTGAGGAATGAAGTTCGAAAGTTTCACTAGTGAATGAAGGCTAACGGCTATCATAGTCTATACTTATAAATATTATACAAATAGCTATTGCCCCTGTGGAAGTGAAGTGGTGTGCGCCTGTGAAAGTCCATTTAAATCTATAAAAGTTCAAGGCATGAATATACAGTAAGTTGAGGTAAGCCCCAAATAATTGGGATATTTAATGACATCTGCCTACTTATTTTCCTATAGATAAAGATACATAAATGTGTCGTAATTTTGTGACGAAACTAGAATTGCGATGTGTCGAGATGCATGATCTGCATGAGTTGGATTAAAGTGAGATCTTGTCACATGCACATCGTCATGGATACAAAAAAGTACATCCTGCCTGTAATTTTTTTTTTACATTTTAAACGCTGAAACCGCGAACAAAAGTAAGTCCCTCCTACCTACTTACTTCCAAAAGGTCGTTACCCGGCAACAACATCGTAAAATATTACATCAAATCGATATTTAGTCCATTCCCTATAACTAATTGCAGAGTCAAATTAAAACCCTTCATAGTTAAGCGCGATCGTCGGATCTTCAAGCCTAATGACTAGTAAACACGGGGTGGGCCCCATTGGTCGGCATTTGGGCACGCTCCTAAATGAGGCGTCGATTATTTGCCTCTAACCCGGGCCTGTTTGCCTAAAGCTCCTCCGCTAATTGATGGCTCCGTTCCGAAGCTTTTTTACCCAAGACCAATGTAATGGGGCTCTTTCTAGTGAAATATCTTTTTCGGGTTTTTGTTACCCTAACCCCTTTTTGCGTAAAGGGTTGTATACTTACGGAATTGCTGTAATCAGTTATGCTTGGGTTACTTTGACCCGTCCCGAATTTCTGTGCCATTTTAATGAATGTAATTATTTGCATATTCCCTTAATTTTGCAAGCAGCACATTAAACAGTTTCCAGTGCCTGAACATATTAAAAAAGGGTCCGTGAAAAATAGTTACCTTTGGATTTTTGTTACATAAAATATAAAAAAGGTATATTTACTGAAATAACAGAATAATTTTAACTTCATTATAATTTTATATACTTCCATTTGTATAATAAAATATTTAGTAGACAGTATTGTATTATACACGTACTACCTTCAATATAGGTACAGTCAGCATCAAATCAATCTTGACTAGCACTCAAAATGATCATACCTATTAATGAATGATGTTAATACCAAACTGTTTTATTGATTTAAATTGTAATATCGTCCAAACTAAAGGTGTGTACCAAATATACGAACAACCAGTCAACAGGAAGGTCTTACGTCTTGCGGCAACCGCTAGGCTACGTGGGTAACAAATGCCTGACAATGACGCCCTCGCCTGGTCCAGGTAAAAGGGGTAGGTAATAAGAAATCCTGGCGTCGTGGAGGGTGATCTCACTACCATGGACGCCCAAGATCGTGCGAAGTGCAGAGGGAAGAGCCGAAAGACGGACCCTGAGCTCCGAGGTCATCTTGGCCACGGATACAATCAGGAAAATGTGTCTATATGCAGATGATGAGTCAAGAGGAAGGTACTCAAAAATAAATGCTCTTTATTATGCCTCTTAAGATCATTTTAAGTAACTTGCTAGTCAAAATCGATCTGATGCTGACTGTACCTATTTTTTTATATTCATAAGGTCAATCCAATTATTTGGTTATAAATGAAGCTATATGTATACCATATACCCTATACCCATATGCCCATATTGCCCATGCCCATATACCCTATTATGTATAACGTATAAAATGTTGCCTAGTGGTATGGGTAATGGACTGCTGAGACGATGTCTCGGGTTCGATCCCAGGTTTTACCATGGCACACACCAATGACTTTTCGATGCTTTTCGAAGTTATGTGTGTATATATCGCAGGTTTATAAGTGCCCGGTTAATGGCAATAGGCTCGCCACCTATTACATTGGGACCTAAACAACAGCCTAAACATAAACGGCGAAATGTGGGTGCTAGCACCTCTGCCTACCCCTTCGGGGATATAGGCGTGAGTTTATGTTATGTTATGTTGAATATGTAGTAAAATACAAATTATATTGATACTTTATGAGATATACAGACTACATTATTAAGTAAGTACTTGCTGATAATTAAATTTTGTATTTAATTATAGAAAACCGTTGACTATCAAAAGTAATTGAACAACATTTTTGTTCGAAAAATGAATTTATTCAATAATCGAACGCTATTATCACATAACAATGTTCCAATAAATACCTTATGTTGTACCTTATTAAAAATTGTAATGCTAGTAGGAATTAAACATTTTTTTAGCAATTGTTCATATTGTATCTGTTATTCTGTTTGTTATAGTTAATGCTCATAACCATTTTTTCGTTTACTCAAAGACTCTACCTATTACCGCTTCTATAAGTCACTTTATGTAGTTTGAAAGTCATTTATCCTCATAGTATTTTTTTTTTTTACTTTTTTTTAAGTTGCATACAATGTTTGCACTTGCTTTGGTATATTGGCTATTCTGGGAGCGACTATCGTCTGACCTCCCAACTCTGAGAGACATGTCTGCATGAGAGCCTTGTCTGTTGCTTAGCGGGTACACCAACTTGCAAGTCAGGTTCGCTGGGGCTTCAAGACTGTTGGTAGAGCCCTCTACACCCTCAGCTCAGAATGAAACTTGCATACGTCCATAGGCCACGGTAACCACTTTCCATCAGGTGGGCCGTGTGCTTGTCTGCCACCTAAGTGGTATAAAAAAAAAAAAAAAAAAAGTATTCTTCTATTTTTTAAATAGACAATAAATATACCAAAAATTAATGAAACCCATATCATTCGATATTAAATATCGAATGATACGGGTTTAATTTATTTTTAACAGTTGAACAAATAAAACTTACCATCAATTTTAATGAGCACAAAATTTATTTTCAACTGGCAACACTGAGTTACAAATTTCGTTAACAAACCGTCCCTGGATATTACGCTAGCCGCCTTCCGTATAATTTGCGCGCAAAATTTACATGTGTCGACTTAGCGCTCCCTTCAGTGATTGATGACACGTCCCAAAATTATATTACCGGGCTGTGGAAAATGGTGGGTACCTAAGTATACCTAATACGGAGTTATGTGGGTATCTGAGGGTGCCGAGTTTTAGGGGGACTTGAAAGTGGTCGAGTCAGATGCAGTCGTTACTGTTTAAGTGCGTGGGTGGCTGAGCTTCGATCGGTGTAGATAAACTTAGAAAGCAAATTACATAGGTGCATTTTCGTCTAAATAGTTAAAGCTGTTTCTGATAATATCTACCTATGGTTGCAGCATAGCGTGCTGCAGCGTGACACGACTGGTTTTGCTCGTTTTCTCTTTTTTGGTGTGCTTAATATTGGACAACGAACTATTAGACGAATAACTAAAGAAATATATGGCGAGACTGGCACAGAAGTAAATAAACTTCCCACACCTGTATTAAATAATGTGAATAGGAAAGTGTTTCCGCGTCGTCCGACCGGTCGGGGCAACAGGAAGAGAAATTCCGCGTCGTCCGATCGGCTGGATCAACAGGAACCGAAATTCCTCGTCATCCGACCGGTCGGATCAACAGGGAAAAAAAATTCCGCGTCGTCCGATCAGTCGGATGAAGCGATCGGACCACGTGGCCACAGCCGTAATATGTAGTTAGTTACCGGCATATTTCTTAACCCCAAGTCACGAGAGCAACGAGGTCTTGGTATTTGGTGAATTTGAAGTCCTCCGCTGCCGTAGCACCCCAAGCTATCGTCAAGAGCATTTGTAATGATGACCTCGTCTTAAATCGCGATAGAATCCGTTGAAAGGTTTTATTTCCATTAGTTGATATTCACGTAAACTTCCTTCTTCTTCTTCATCCTAGCGTTAATTCCCAGTCGCATACGAAGCTTTCAGCTCGGAGTCTGAGGTCCACTTTACCAGTCTTAACTACGAATTTGACTAGATCTCGATATTTTTCGTGAAGCAATTGCCATCTGACCGCCACAATCCAATGTAACATTAGTCGATATCGAAGCTTTGCAGCTAGACCGTTGTTGTTGGACTTTTTAGGGCTCCAACTACCCGTAACGACAAGTAGAATCAATTTTTTTTTTTTTGTAATTACTACCTACTGTTGACAGGACACTAATAGAAGCCTAATCAGCCTAAACACTACTAAACCGCAACTTCTAACCCTCAAATGCCACTATAATGTACACCATTTGTACCCACAGATAGTTAATTTACGCATCACTATGGCGATAAAATCAACTATTATCGACTAGTGTTGTACTCATTGAGGGTACAACGACGTCGATACATATCGATATCCGGAGCTCGCGTGCCTAATACGACTTGTACGGTTGACAAAAAAAATCTTGATAAATTCTTGAATCTAAAATGGAGTACTGGTAATTTTAAATTTCTTAAAACGTTATCTATTTTTGAAATTTTGTACGTTGCTATTAAAAATGGCTGATGATGATACCTTGCGTAATAGGCATGCATTGATAGTACTGTGTATGTAGATATAATGCGAGTTTCAGTAAATAACTAATTATGTCACTTTATCAATTTTCTTTTCAAGTTTTTTTACTTAAAAAAAAAACAACTTTTTGATCACTTCTATGCAGCTAAACATACTTAGATACAGCTTTTAATACATACGTAGTATAAATAAAAACATCCAGACCTATGCAAATATACATATTCATGCTATATTCATGCACTGAGCGGGAATCGAATCCGCGCCCCCTTCGTAGCACTCAAACGCTCAACTGTTATGGCACAGGGTTATGGCACAGGGTTATGGCTCAGGATTTACGGCAAAGCCCAATAATATCAACAAATAATAATATTTTACATCTTCTCTCGTTCGCATCTGTCTTCTCTGCCAACCGTACATCTCTACGGTGATATCTACCCGGTACTACCCGACATATTGTGACGTCACACATAAATGTTCACTTTCACCTCACCACAAACAGGCATAGTGTTACTACACGTAAATACTGTACGGAACCTTCTCTTGTCTATGCTGACTTGTGGTAGAGACAATAAATCGACAGCCCATTACGTTTTACAGAGGTTTACAGCTAATGTTAGCCGCTCTGATTTGAAAATTACACCTAATTAATTGAACTGGCAACTTAATTAAGGCTGTAAAATGCGAGTTCTAAGTCTACGGTTATGTTTTTTAAATTGACAGAACACTATTTACTTGATAATAGTGAAATTTGTGACTGATGATCATTTAAGTCAATAATAGTAGGAACATTATAAAATCATAAAATAGTATATTCGCCCATTCCTTATTTAAATTCGATATCTATAGCACCGTTCGCCAAAGGCAAGGAATTCATCGACCATTCATTACGACCGGAAACGGTGCATACCATGCGGTATGAAAGGAACTTCATCGCACGCACGCTCAAGTTGTGGAATGAACTCCCTGCTGTGGTTTGAACTCTATGCTGTGGTTTTTCCAAGCGACTACAATATGGGGTTCTTCAAGAAGGTTTCTACAAGGTCGGCAGCGCGAGTGTGAGGCCCTGGTGTTGTATTCGATCATAGGCCAGGGGCCCTAGACAAAGTAACATTCTATTGATGGAATCGCTCTGAAGTAAACCATTTTTAAGGTTTCAACAATGGATTCCGGGACATTGCGGTGGTTATAGTAATAATGATAAGTTAAATAATGTATTTCGAGTTACAAAGACTCAACTTTCATTTAAAAATAAATTCATTTTTAACAAAAAAGTTTAACCGACTTCAAGAAACGAAAAAGAGGCACTGAAAAGCGAAAAATAACTTAATTTACAGACTTACTGATTTATTAGAAGTCGGTACCTAGCCCAAGAGAGGCCATATTTCAATTGATTGCATCATAGTAGTTCAGACACAACAAACAAAGTTGGCTGGCACCGACTTCTAATAAATCAGTCAGTCTGTAAATTAAGTTATTTTTCGCTTTTCAGTGCCTCTTTTTCGTTTCTTGAAGTCGGTTAAACTTTTTTGTTAAAAATGAATTTATTTTTCTCTTTTTAGTGAGTTTGTACAGTCTCACGACTGTACATCGCATGTATAGTGACCTGACTGTACATGCGCTGCTGACGCTGCAATACAGATCGAACCGGCCACGCTACAAAAAAAAAATTAAATCATTATTCAAAAAGAATTTTTAAAATCAATGCATATACACCGGAAATATAGCCGAATATTCTGAACACTTCTGCGTACCCCTTCAAAGGACTCAGGCGTGATGTTATGATGTGTAAAGGCACACATTGCAATAATATGCCATTGCAGCAATCACGGCTGATTTCCTGGTACTTTTTGAAGAGTTCCTTGGTCTAATCTCGGAAACCCATCATCAGATCTTTACAAAATTTAAATGGGATCACTTCGGAATAATCTACTTACGAACACAAGAAGAATTTTTAAAATCCGTCTAGAATTGGCTTCACAATCGCGTAACAAACATACAAAAAAATAAAATAAAAAATTGGGTACGAATTGAGAACCTCCTTTTTTGAAGTCGGTTAAAAAATAGTTATATTAATGATTTATGTCAATTTCATACCTACTACAATTTAGCGATTCCACTGGCATTTTCGCCAATAGAATGTCACTTTGTCTAAGGCCCCAGGCCAGTAACCAGTTTCCATCAGGTGGTATCTGCCACATAAGGGGCATTAAAAATATAAGTACCTACGACTCGTGTCGAGACAATGAATCGATATTTATAAGAACGGAACGTAAGTCCATTCAAATCCAAGTACCTATTCTTATGTAACCACAATACGGGTACTTTACTCCATCCCTATGAACCTACATATAGTATAGACTCTAAACTTACTATTATTAAAAACTGGCTCAAGACCGTCGGTGCAGTTTTTCACATTAATTTTAGTTTCACATTTTTGTTGAAATAAATGTTCATTAAAATTATCAGTTATTTTTTTCTGGACCTCGTTAAAATTTACCCCACCTAAAACTACTTGCCGACCCCTGGTCTAGAGAAATGGAACACAAGTCCATTCTTACTACGTACCTATTCTTATCTATAGCCACGATACAGGTACATTTACCCCATCCCTGTGTACCTACATAATAGGGTAGACAAACAGTAATGTACCCGCTACAGCACATTCACTCTCGCTCTCTGCTGACCTCAAACGGCATCTTTGAACCTAGTTTCTCCACTTTCAGGATATCTAGGTACATGTTTAACTAATTTTGATTGAGTTTATACTTTGTATGATATGAGATTGACATAGTCATTCATATTAATGGCGCTTGTAACTGTGCCGAAATATCGGTTACTCGAAACAAATAAAAAAGATTATGATAAACTAGCTGACCCCGCGAACTTCGTACCGCCTTTTTTTAAATTTATCTCGCCGTAAGAACCATCCTCGTATTTCAGGGAATATTTTAAAAAAGAATTAACCAGCCGTTCTCGAGATTTATATAATAGATATCCCGGTAAGTGTTATTCTATACATTCGTTCGTTGTTCTTTCAGTAAACGCTGAAAACAAGCTTTCGTTTCGTTACAAATTAACTTTAGCTCTATATTTCTAGCTCTAGCTCTTTGTTCGTTTGGTCTAAATCCACCTTTACCCTATTAAAGTCTAGATTTTACTAACATATTTTGTAGTCTTCTTATAAATATTTTTGTTTATTATTATGGCGCCTTGGCGTCCTTAGCAAGCTGTATCGACAGATTTTGAGAATACAAACTAGTTATTTGAATTCTGTTTGGAACAAGTGTCGAGAAAGAGAACTAATATTGCTAAAATGTCAGGGATACAAAAAATAATATATTTATTTAAATAAATAATAAATAATATTAATTAATATTGAATAAAAAGTCCTGAAACCATCAAGTCGTTTAACTTTGCTTTTCGACGACAACTTTACCTTAAATAAGGAATTGTAACTTTTTAGTTTGCATTGCGGTCTCTATTAAAATGAAAATCATTATTTTCTTCTATATAGACACGCTTAAAGAAATAAGTAAACACCTTTATATATCTACACAGTACGCCGTCACATGTAAAGGTCTGTATACTTATTTCCTCGGCAGTGTGTACATTAAATAGCCATTAGTATAACAAAACTAACCGTTGTATTCTAAACACAAACCGCAACATTCAAACGGCGGCGAATCGATTCTATTAATGTATTGTCAAATACGTCTATGGTCATGAATGGACACAACACTAGCTTGTTAAGCAGCTTCCACATGGTATGTTTTGCTTGTCAATATTCGTTAAAAAATGTTGTTCTTATTTTGAATAAATTAAGAAATAGGTTAGGATAATAAGTATCTTGAAGATGGGTCCAATCTTAGTATAGTTTATTGAAAGAAAAACCTATCACGGTTTTAGGGAGCCAAGAACCATGGAACTAAAGCCATTCTGTAAACGATTTACGGACGAGACCCTGGCGCAAGCTTTCCTCACACTGCCGTTAGGCTACTTTTTATTCCTGGAATAAAAGACCTATGTCTTATTGCACACTGTAATCTATTACTGTATCCGATATCAGTCAAATCCGTTCAGCCGATAGAGCGTTATTCAATAACAAACATCCAAATATCAAAATATCTTCACAAACTTTTACATTTATAATAACGGGTGGCGCAAAAGTAAAGACCCTATTTGGTTCGGCTATAACATTTTTTCTAAATTAGAAAACTAGATTTAGGTTTTTTTAAATGTATATTTGTACCATTAAATTTCGTACCATTAGGATTTAAAGATGATGTCTTTTAAATGGTGACCTCCAGAGTTGATACACATGAGCCCTATTTATGACATTTTGCATAACTTGCCGTAACACTTCCTGCGATATGTTCGTTATTTCTTGACGAATGTTTTCTTTTAGAGCTGCGAGAGTCTGTGGCTTGTTCACATACACCCGAGATTTCAAAAAACCCCAAAGAAAGAAGTCTGGACTGGTCAGATCGGGTGATCTTGCAGGCCAAGGCAAATCGCCAAAACGAGAGATAACTCGGCCTGGAAAAGCGTTTGACACAATTATTCCACGTTCTTGGGGAGTAAAACGGTCCATGTTTATTTTCAGTGTATTTTACATTTGTTCACTACACAATTTTCAACAACAGAATGACAGAAAATTTCATATAAAAAAAATAAAGGTATTTTCTTTAGTGCCACTACTTTTGCGCCACCCGTTATTAGTAAGAAGTAAGATAGGACATTAGTGAGAAATAGGATAGTAGACTTAGACTATATACAAACTCTATACCTAGATGCAGCAAGTGTCATTTCAAGTTGCGTAAAAATGACTACTACTTCGGTATAAGCTGATATTATACATCCCATGACATGCACACATTGACAGTTTAAAGAACAATACTGATATTAGCACTCACACACATTCCGTTTTTCTCGCCGATTTTTGCGATGCATTTCTCTATCCAGTACATGGTCTAAGACAGTAGGATAGGCAATATCTGCTTATAAGCATTTCAATTTCTTCAATCTCTAAAATCATTTGATCCGTCTTTTGCTCATTACATTCAGTCAACGCAAATCAGCACAGATTCAAAATCTTCTTTCACCGATTCATTGTTCACTGTGTCTACGGCTTTATACTGAGTGAACTATATTGAATGAACTATATATGTATTATATGTCTATGGTCTAATAGCACTCTCGCTATTGAGGCACGCACGTGTGTATTTGTAGCCATTACCAACTAGGTCAAGGCGTCACTTTCACTGTCTTTGGTCACTGTAGGTAGGTACAATACATGCCTAGACGTATAATAGGTATACGTCTAGGGATGTGACGAAGAGCCGAGACTAGGTTGACGATACTTTAGTTTGTTATATTTATTCATTATCCCTACTAATATTATAAATGTGAAAGTAACTCTGTCTGTCTGTCTGTCTGTCTCGCTTTCACGCCCAAACCACTCAACCGATTTTGATGAAATTTGGTATAGGGGTAGATTAGACCTTGAGAAAGGACATAGGCTATATTTGGTCGCGATAACCGACATCCACGCGGGCGGAGCCGCGGGCAAAAGCTAGTAATATTATAAATGCGAAAGTAACTCTATCTGTATGTATGTTAAGCTTTCATGCCTAAAACACTGAACCGAATTTGATGAAATTTGGTACAAAAATTGAAAAGACCTTAGGAAAGGGCATAGCCATAATAACCAACATTCACGCGGGTGGAGCTGCGGATAATGGCTATTATATTATAAACGCGAAAATAACTCTGTATATCTGTATGTCTATTACACTTTCACGCCTAAACCACGAAACGGATTTGGATGATTAAATAGATTCAATTTTATGAAAGCACGTAGACTCTGTTATTTTAAAGTATTACTAGGTAAATAAGTAGTCTTACTTTCAAGTGTAATCTTTGCATAGAGACAGTACCAAAGTTACGTGAATGTTACCCATTGAAATGAAAATATTTGTCGTTACGTCTGTTTTTACTTCACTATTTTTTGTAAAGGCGAATCAGGTCAGCATCGAAAAATTGGTATTTTCGAAACCCTTCGGCCACGTACGAAACCAAGTTTCGAAACTAGTTTCTAAATAAGAATAATATTTCTTCTTCTGAAACTGATTTCCAAATAAGAATAAACAATCTGTTTTTGAAACTAGTTACCAATTAAGAAAAGTAATTATTCTCCCGAAACCGGGCTTTTTACTGTTTTTGAAACCAGCTTCCAATTAAGAAAAAAATCTTCTTTCGAAATAATGTACCAAATTGATTTTAGGAAGAAAATAAATAATGAATAAACACAAACTACACTTATTAACTAACTTAAAACTTAAATTACAATTGTGAAAGAATTTTAAAATTTAAAAGAGTTAAAAAGGGAGGTGGTTTGTAGTTCGAATTGTTTAGTTGCTACAACAGCAAACTTTGGAAAACTCAGTTTGATCAAACCACTGTTTCTTAAAATACGTAAGACTTGTTGAAATGATAATAACATAATTTAATTTTTATCTTTGGAAAGACGTTACGAATGGCCTTCATGGCCGCTTTCTCAAAGTCTAGTGTTATTTTTTGGGGGTTCCATGTGGCCAGGAAAATGTTGAAGCATTAAGTATGACATCATAGTTTTTGGTACATCATCATTTCGAAAGAAGATTTTTTTCTTAATTGGAAGCTGGTTTCAAAAACAGTAAAAAGCCCGGTTTTGGGAGAATAATTACTTTTCTTAATTGGTAACGAGTTTCGAAAACATATTGTTTATTCTTATTTGGAAATCAGTTTCAAAAGAAGAAATATTATTCTTATTTAGAAACTAGTTTCGAGACTTGGTTTCGTACGTGGCCGAAGGGTTTCGAAACTGTTTTTCTTATTATCTTTAAAACCTAGAGATCTGGAATTCACATGCCTGCATACTACAGGATATAGAAAATAACTTCTTCTTTTCATAAATTAATAAATAAATTCATTTTTAACAAAAAAGTTTAACCGACTTCAAGAAACGAAAAAGAGGCACTGAAAAACGAAAAATAACGTAATTTACAGACTTACTGATTTATTAGAAGTCGGTGCCTAGCCCAAGGGAGGCCATATTTCAATTGATTGCATCATAGTAATGTAGTTCAGAGTTTCAGACACAACAAACAAAGTTGGCTGGCACCGACTTATAATAAATCAGTAAGTCTGTAAATTACGTTATTTTTAACCGACTTCAAAAAAGGAGGTTCTCAATTCGTACCCAATTTTTTTTTTTTTTTTGTATGTTTGTTACGCGATTGTGAAGCCAATTCTAGACGGATTTTGAAAATTCTTTTTGTGTTCGTAAGTAGATTATTCCGAAGTGGTCCCATTTGAATTTCGTAAAGATCTGATGATGAGTTTCCGAGATTAGACCAAGGAACTCTTCAAAAAGTACCAGGAAATCAGCCGCGATTGCTGCAATGGCATATTATTGCAATGTTTCTGCCATTACACATCATAACATCACGCCTGAGTCCTTTGAAGGGGTACGCAGAAGTGTTCAGAATATTCAGCTATATTTCCGGTGTATATGCATTGATTTTAAAAATTCTTTTTGAATAATGATTTAATAATTTTTTTAGTAGCGTGGCCGGTTTGATCTGTATTGCAGCGTCAGCAGCGCATGTACAGTCAGGTCGCTATACATGCGAAGTACAGTCGTGAGACTGTACAAACTCACTAAAAAGAGAAAAATAAATTCATTTTTAACAAAAAAGTTTAACCGACTTCAAGAAACCAAAAAAGAGGCACTGAAAAGCGAAAAATAACTTAATTTACAGACTTACTGATATAGTAGAAGTCGGTGCCAGCCAACTTTGTTTGTTGTGTCTGAACTACTATGATGCAATCAATTGAAATATGGCCTCTCTTGGGCTAGGTACCGACTTCTACTATATCAGTAAGTCTGTAAATTAAGTTATTTTTCGCTTTTCAGTGCCTCTTTTTTGGTTTCTTGAAGTCGGTTAAACTTTTTTGTTAAAAATGAATTTATTCGTTTTTCAGTGCCTCTTTTTCGTTTCTTGAAGTCGGTTAAACTTTTTTGTTGAAAATGAATTTATTTTTCTCTTTTTAGTGAGTTTGAACAGTCTCACGACTGTACATCGCATGTATAGTGACCTGACTGTACATGCGCTACTGACGCTACACTACAAATCGAACCGGCCACGCTAAATAAAAAAATATTAATGCATTATTCAAAAATAATTTTTAAAATCAATGCATATACCTACAACGGAAATATAGCTGAATATTCTGAACACTTCTGCGTACCCCTTCAAAGGACTCAGGCGTGATGTTATGATGTGTAATAGCAGAAAAATTGCAATAATATGGCATTGCAGCAATCGCGGCTGATTTCCTGGTACTTTTTGAAGAGTTCCTTGGTCTAATCTCGGAAACCCATCATCAGATCTTTACGAAATTTAAATGGGACCACTTCGGAATAATCTACTTACGAACAGAAAAAGAATTTTCAAAATCCGTCTAGAATTGGCTTCACAATCGCGTAACAAACATACAAAAAAAAAAAAAAAAAAATTGCGTACGAATTGAGAACCTCCTTTTTTGAAGTCGGTTAAAAAGGAGAAAATAGTTAAAAAAGGCTCCGAAAAAGACTCTACTCTTTCTTATGAAACCATATATTATCTACAATATGTATCCAAATAATCCAAAATTTCACATATATGTTAAATAAGACGTGATCTTCTTAGTTCGTAATCGTCGCCTATAAAATTATCTATTAAAATTGGATTTACTGATTTTTACGGTTCAAATATGAGCGAATGACCTTGAGCATTTGTATGGTTAAAGTCATTCGCGAATGTAATCACCTTAATGAAGTCAATCAATTAACCTATCGCAGTCCACTGCAGGCTGGACATAGGCTTCTCCCAATATTGGGAGGCTTTGGCCTACTGTCTCCGCGCTGACGTGTTCGTACAGGGTTTTATTTCGAGTTTTCCTTCTCTCGCAGTGATATCGTCTGCGTATTTTTCCGTTAGTCGCCTCTTACGACACCCTTCGGATGATATGCCGTGGTAATACTTGTATTCTGTCACCACACGGATAAATATTGTATGACGTCAGATTTCTTCCTTTTGACACTAGGCACACGTTTAATGTGTTCTCATCGTCTTGGACAAAAATATGCAGATCGATGCAAGTAGATTGATTCATCCATAAAAATATTTGCATAGAGCGGGAATCGAACCTGCGCCTCGATAGCAAATCAATCAAATGCACCAGCTGCGAAGGCTGAAGATTTTCAATAGGGATTTTTTTTACGTTCATCTAGTTTATCACGCACCATCTGATTCATTGGTTTTTAACTGATTACCTATTAGGTTTATATACCTACTGCAATGACAAGCCGGCGAGAATTGTGCTATAGAGGTCCCTTACCACCAAAACGCACTATAGGTTTTACGTAAAATTTGCGTGACTTATTAATTGGTTCAACCAACAAAATAGTATACGGCATTTTTAAAACTATCGAAATCAAATCAAATTTATTTATTTGCAAGAATATTGTACAAAAAATGTAGCAATATGTTAAATTTCGCTTGTGCAGGGTACATACCCTGTGGTACATACATACGGCGTTCAAATTATTATTTATATGATGTTAGTGTTG
The DNA here is from genome assembly GCA_914767945.1 of Eilema depressum. Lineage (NCBI taxonomy): Eukaryota > Metazoa > Arthropoda > Insecta > Lepidoptera > Erebidae > Eilema > Eilema depressum. Next base: position 14,053,536 of record OU612031.1, read on the forward strand.
ACATCAATTAACATTTAAAATATTTATTTTTATAGATAATAAATCTTAACCCTCCAGCTGCCAATTTTGAGTTTATAGATATGTATTAGTAATAACTTCAACTGTAATGTTTTTTTTTAATTTTTAATTCTACATTATTGCATTATACTCGTAATGATAGTGTATGTGTATTGTGTACCTAATAAATAAATAACTTATTATTAATTCTGATATAGGTACCTCCAGAATTCGGAAATTTTGAATGACTTACTTATGATGAAATATTTTTACATTAGTTATTTAATTCTTAAATCCTGCGGTAAGATTATTTTCAAAATATGCCTTCCAGCCAGATGGACAGACAGCTTAAAATAAGGATACCTACCTAAATGTGAAAGACCAAGTGCTATGACGCACATTGATAGAGTGCAGCAGTGGACTGAAATTGACTAATTGATTGAGATAATAATAATATATAAGAATAGTTATTTTAGAGGGATTTTTCTTTGTTTTCCTTTTTGTCGATACCTATCCAACCACATATAACCATACGCTGTCTCCGTGAACAGAACAACTACTAAGATAGGTGATTTGCTCGCGAATTCTTTTTGGAAAACGACAAATTCCTTTGTCTATTCTGTCCGTCTCTTCATTGTATACCTTCTCTGCTCAAAAGAGGACATCTTGGGAGGCGATTAACCGTACAACGCTTGCCCAAATAAAGCGTTGCTATTTCCCTTGTCTAGGCCGTACGATGAGGAGGTTTTGTAGATCAGCTAAATTAACACGCCATGTAATAAAATATGTTGTTCTAACAATTTTGGACGTTTGTGTGAATTTATACCTAAATTATCAGAATTAAACATACTTTATATATACCCACTGACACCCTAATATACCGAACAAAGATATCTAAACCCGAATCAACCCCAACGCCTCCTCCCACTCCCCTCGCCTACGATTAAAGAAAATTATAACGCGGGCTTTATCGACCCGCCAAACATGAAGGCGGCGTTGCCTAGCAACCAGGACCAACGGGCCTAACCCTTCAGACGCCGCGAGCCGCTTACTTTGCGGCCTGGCCGCCGCGGGGGACACAAACCCCCGTTTTTCGGCATTGATCCGAACACCACCGCGCCTGCGTGTTGAACGAAAAACGAATCGAGGAAAAGCAAGGTCACATCACTACAAGTTCTTTTTTCAAATTCGAATATTGAATGGAGAATGATTGCGTTCAGAAATGTTGCTTGCCGGTTGTATAGTTCAGTGGGACAGTGCAGTGTGGCGGCATGTACCGAGATGAATGGACTTAATTTTACTTATTATGCACCTTATTACGCCGGACTATACATACACTATGAAAACACCTAAATGTTGAAAATACTTCACTATGAATAAAAGAACACCATATAATTTTCATACAAATAATAAATAAATATGAGTTCTGTCATCATTTATATCATGCATACCTACTTAGTACTTATTCAGACACTAAAAACTTTAAATAATAAACAATTCTAAATGACAGTAAACAATCTTATATGTCAGAGTAAATGCCTCGCAATTTATATTCATGACAACTAATAAATATCTTTACTTCTAATAAATCTTTTACAAAATGCTTGCCATCCCATTAGTAACAACTTATCTGTCCAGCCAGCAATAAATATCAAAATTATGCAATCACACACGGCGCAATTCGTGTTGAATAGAGAACGCTGTCTGGCACATTTCGAACTATTGACGTTCCAAGTTCGATTAGCGAACACAAATATTTGAATACAGAACCCAACCAAACTGCAAGTAGTATAAATAAAAGTATGCCTACGTCATCGCTGTAATTATAGAATCTAATTACTAGGGAAGCACGCACGCGGTCCGCACTGAAATCAAATTATCTAATAAATTAACTGTAGTCGATTATGTCGGAATAATTGAAAAGGAATCGCGGAAAACGCCAGTTACTAATCGTTTTGTCGTTTCAATTAACTTTAAATTGAGACAAATCCGATATAATAGTGAGGCGGCGTTCACAGGGTTAGCGGTGACGGTGACAGCCCGGCCGAAATTAAATCAAATCATTTTGAGTGGATTCGAACGCTTTGTGTTTTTAAGTGAAGTTTGTGCGCGTATTTTTCGCGGTATTTTTACAAAATACTAAGTTGCCAAGTATTTTTAAGTACCTCCCTATTTACATTTTTAATACAGTTGATAATATTTTTATTTTAACCACTGAATCTACCAGATTACCGTACCATAAGAGTATTTAATGTAACACTAACGTCTGTGCCATATATTTAATGCCAAAAGGTGATTACTAATGAAACTGGCAAGATCACGTGAAAAGTAGGCTTGTAACATTCGACGGCAGTATTAACAGTCCTTATAATATATATTTTTATGCATCAAAAATCTACCAGGAAGATTTAATCACACACATGATTAAAGAAAGAGATACCTTTTAATATAAAAATTGTAAGCATATTATTATGAAGGCGTGAATTTATCTCCTTTACCATCTGTACGTAAGAGAAAAAGCTCTAAAAACGAAACAATCCGATCTTACCCGAACTCTCACCGTTCTCTCCTATACCAAATCTAAGCCCAGATACTGTATAAAACACCCTACACTTAACAACAGCTCTATAGTCTATATTTTCTCCTTCATACTCCCCCATGGGTGTGATAAGTTTCCCTTCGAATCAATCAATCAAAACAGCCATGGGTCACAAATGGTGGCGACTCCCCTGCGGCCGCGGGCGGTCGTACAAACGATCAACTACATATATCGATGTTTATTATAACTTGATTTATTTATTTCTCGTTGACATCAGAAATAAGATTTTCTATACATTGATATTGCTCGGAATATATAACATAACATATATCTTGGTCCTAAAATGTATTGTGCTCAATACGCGCCGTACACGATTCTTAGTGTCTTTTGAGGATAGCACGGGGTGCTGTGGAAGAGCTCAAATTCACCAAATATAGATTACTAGACCCGGCGAACTTCGTACCGCCATATTTTCCTATCCCGTTCCCGCTGCATACCTCTAAATTTATCGGTGTTTCTCTACAATATTATGCATGTATTATACATATAAACCTTCCTCTTGAATCGCTCTATCTATTAAAAGAAACCGCTTCAAAATCCGTTGCGTAGTTTTTAAGATTTAAGCATACATAGGGACGGACAGACAGCGACTTTGTTTTATAATTATGTAGTTGTAGCTATTATAATATAATATTAAGTACATAGCTATTAAGTATTTTACACATAATTTAGTTATAGTTTTAGACTTTCCGAACGAATGTTTCACATTTGGTAACACCTACCGAAACTTCGAGTCGAGAGACGGTTAGTCCCCAAAAAAACTTACCCTCTCTCTCTCGGTTTCAAGTGGCGTCGCTTTCAAGCTTAGCTTGGCGTCACTTCGTCACTTGGTAGTTCATAGTTCGTTCGCGCCTTTGTCTTAGTAGTAACAAATGTAAACAATAGGTTAAGATGTTTTATAATAGTATTAAGTATCCGTAACTTGTATACCTACGTAGTCATATTCAGTGTACCTATATTATGAGTATAAAGTTCTCATGTGCACCTATCTCCAAGTGTTTAATTTATAAACTCCTCCAGTGTGTGACAAGGGAATGGGACCCTAACCATCCCATATTGGTGACCCCGACGTGATGCAAAGACACTACGCAATGCCTACACACAGATGGAGATAGCTTCGGCACAAACAAGCCCATGCACTTGGAATTCTCGCTCGCCATCGCTCGTGACACAAAGAGAATTTGACACATCAACCTCTTGTACGCGATGGCTCAGCCGAACCAGAAGACAAAGGAAGTAACAACAGATCCTACATCCTAGTACCCATCAAGACGCCACCTACGTAGACAAATGTAGTCAAGCCTGACAACTATGATCCTCATCGACTACGGCCTGATCTGACTATCTGCTAGTCATCAAAGGCAGACGTACCTACTTGTCTGCTCCAGTGAGAACGGAGGTATACCTAGCTCTAGGTAAGGGTATGTACCTCGCCGGCCTACAAGTTTATCTACCAACTGCCTTCAAACCGACACTGTGAATACAACCAATACAGCTCCGGGATCATTCATGCAAGTAGCTTGTGAACTTCTCATGTATTGTGTTAGGTCTAACTTCTAATCTGTAAGTGTATAACTAAACTTTATAAACCTAGATTATATAATATTATCTTTTTATATTTGTTTCACTTAGGTATACACTTCACAACACATTTCTTTGTGTACTGTAGACATTATTTGAATAGAATTTATTTTATTATTTGACTACATCTTGTATATTAATTAGTAATTTAGATATTTACCTAGAGCATTTAGATAGTTATTTACCTACAGGAGTTTACTCCCCATAGTGTTTATTCAATTAGGTAGTAAATTTATCTTATAAAAGTTTTACATAAGAATAATTACATAGCTATTTACTTCAGCCAACTTACATTTTTGTATGTGTACATTTTATTTTATTACATTATGTTCCTCCTGCCTGTGCCTGATTTACTATTTTAAAATCAGTGTTTTGATTATATAACATATTTAGGTTCCTATATGTATTTTAATTTCTTTTTGTTGTGATAACATGGAAGAAGAATTAAAAAAGCAATTGGAGGAGCTAAGACAGCAGCTTGCTGATACCCAAGCTGCCAGGCAAGTAACAGACATAAAGGCCAAGCTCCCCGGGTTCTGGCTGGACAAGCCTAAGTGTTGGTTTGCACAGGCCGAGGCCCAATTTGAAATCGCAAGGGTGACTCAGGATGCTACTAAATATGGGTACGTTCTGTCTGTTTTGGACTCCAGGGTGGTTGATGAGGTGGCAGACATCATCTCAAACCCTCCAGACACAAACAAGTATGAGCATCTAAAGAATGAGCTCATACGCAGACTGTCCACCTCTAAGGAGCAGAAGGTCCGGCAGCTACTCCGTGAGGAGCAGCTGGGTGACAGAAAGCCCTCTGCTTTCCTGAGGCATCTACGTTCCCTAGCAGGTTCAAATTTGGGGGATGAAGGAATCCTCCGGGAACTCTGGATGAGACGGCTACCAGCTGAGGTGCAACGGATATTGATGGCTCAGAAGGATTTAAGTCTGGAGAAAGTGGCAGAGATTGCAGATGCCATTGTTGACTCACCTGTTGGGCCACCATCATCATCATCTGCAATCGCTGTCACTGCAGCAATCCACCCCAATGCCCACCCCGACCTGACCACTTTGCTTAAGCAGTTACAGGATCTATCTGTAAAAGTGGATGTCCTATTTAAGGACCGTCAACGTGGCCGACCTGCTTCGCGTTCCACGTCTCGGTCTAATAGGTCTCGGTCTACATCCCATGCAGACAATAGAAAAGTCTGTTGGTACCATAGACGGTATGGTACTAGTGCGACTAAATGCACTAGCCCGTGCGAATGGAGGGACCGCCAGGGAAACTCCACAAGCAATCAGTGATGGCGGAAACCGATTGCTCGCACTCTGGCCGCCGGCTATTTATATATGACTCTGGGTCACGCCATCGATTTCTAATCGACACTGGCTCAGACATATGTTGCTACCCGAGACACCTCCTCAAAGGTCACTACAGTGCCACAGATTTTGATGTCCGCGCCGCCAATGGTAGTTCCATCAAGACGTATGGTTTCTTGGCTTTGCGATTAAATTTAGGTTTGCGAAGGGACTTCTCTTGGAATTTTGTGATTGCTGACGTAAGCACACCAATCATAGGTTCCGACTTCCTCGCCCATTACAGCCTACTTCCAGATTGCCGCAACCAACGCCTTGTCGATGGCTACACCAAGTGCACCACCTCAGCATCCGTCGCCTACGTTGCTCAAGACAGCATCAAAGCCTTTGCTGTCAATGATGTTGATTCAGCATTTTCTAGAGTTTTAGCTGAATTCCCTGAAGTCATGAGACCGCCTGGTTTGCCCAAGACAGTGAAGCACTCCACAGTGCACCATATCCTCACGACTGAAGGGCCGCCCGTCACCAGTCGTCCTCGAAGGCTCGCACCTCACAAACTACAGGTCGCCAAGAAAGAGTTTGACGCTATGGTCAAGGACGGCACAGCTAGACCTTCGAAAAGTCCTTGGGCATCTCCACTGCACCTCGCCGCCAAGAAACCTTCTTCATGGCGACCATGCGGTGATTATCGCGCCCTTAATGCCAGGACAGTGCCAGATCGTTACCCAGTACGACACATTGGGGACGTAGGCCACAACATCGCTGGCTCAGAAATTTTCAGCACCATTGATCTCGTAAAGGCTTATAACCAGATACCTGTTGCTGAAGAGGATATCCCCAAGACTGCGATCACCACTCCATTCGGTCTATTTGAGTTCCCTTTCATGAATTTTGGCCTGCGCAATGCTGGGCAAACTTTTCAGAGGTTCATCGATGAGGTCACACGGGGGTTAGACTGGTGTTTCCCTTACGTAGATGACATCCTCGTCTATTCTAAGGACGAAACTCAACACCAAGAACATCTGCGCACATTATTCAAGCGCTTGCAAGATTTCGGTGTTGTAGTCAACTCCTCTAAATGTGTCCTTGGTGTCAAAGAAATTATCTTTTTAGGGTACCAAATTTCGAAGGACGGTATGCGCCCACCTCCCGAGAGGATAGAAGCTCTGAAGAGTTTCCCTCAGCCCAAAACTGTTGAGGGCGTTCGTAGGTTTTTGGGCATGCTAAATTTTTATCGCCGTTTTCTTCCCAATGCTGCCGCACTACAAGCTCCTCTCATTAATGCTTTAACGGCTACTCAAGGGAAAAAGAAAACGCCATTTCCTTGGTCACCTCAGCTTGAGGAGGCTTTTGAAAAATGTAAGGAGCATCTTGCCAGTGCTACAACCTTAGTCCATCCAGTAGCAGGAGCCACTCTTGGACTTTTTGTTGATGCATCTTCAACACACGTTGGAGCATGTCTACAGCAGTACGTAGACCAGCAATGGCAACCACTTGCATTTTTCAGTAAGAAATTGAACGAAAAGCAGTCCGGTTGGCCGGCGTACTATAGGGAACTATTGGCTGTGTACGAAAGCGTCCAGCATTTCCGTCATATACTGGAAGTGGAACACGTAACCATCTACACAGACCACAAACCCCTAATCTACGCCTTCAAGCAAAGACGAGAGAAGCTTCCACCAGTGCAGCTTAATCAGCTCTCATTCATTAGCCAATTCACGACCGATATCCGTCACATTAGCGGAACTGATAACGTCGTGGCAGACGCAATGTCCCGTGTTGAAGCCATTCAACCCGAAGACGACTACACTGCGCTCTCTAAAGATCAGGAGAACGACCAAGAACTCCTTAAGGCTCAAACAGGCTCGTCACTAAAACTACAAAAAGTGCACATTCCTGGTACTGACATTACTATTTTTTGCGACGTTTCCACACAGAAACCTCGTCCGTACCTTACGCCTGCTTTCCGACGAGCACATTTTGACAGGCTGCATAATTTAAGCCACCCCGGTGTGCAAGCTTCCGCACGCTTGGTGGCAGATCGGTTTGTATGGCCTAACATGCAAAAAGACTGCCGAACATGGGCCCGCAACTGCCTTGCTTGCCAACGAAGCAAGATTGTCAGGCACACACAAACTCCGCTCGGAACCTTCGCAACCCCGACCAAAAGGTTTAGCCACATCCATTTAGATATAATTGGACCGCTACCTTACAGCAAGGGTTTTCAATACTGCCTAACATGTGTTGACAGGTTTACGCGGTGGCCTGAAGCATGGCCTATGACAACAATTAGTGCAGAAGAAGTAGCTGAAACCTTTCACAGAAAGTGGATTTCTCGGTTCGGCGTTCCCTCCTTAGTCACCACCGACCAGGGACGCCAATTTGAATCGGCACTTTTTCAGTCGCTTCTTCAACTTTGCTCCATCAAACGTGTACGCACCACGAGCTATCACCCATGCGCAAATGGGTTGGTTGAGAGAATGCACCGCCAGTTAAAGGCTGCATTGATGTGCCACCAGGAATCTTGGCACAAAGCATTGCCAGTCGTACTCCTGGGTATGCGAGCTGTCCTCAAGGAGGATTTACAGTGCTCACCTGCCGAGTTGGTTTACGGGGAACCGTTACGTCTGCCTTCAGAGTTCATTTCCCAAACCGCTCCATCAGACCGTGTAGAAGACGCTAACAGCCTGGTCACACAATTAAGACATATGATGTCAAAATTGAGACCAACACCAGCCACACGACACGGTCAACGATCTACCTTTGTACCCAAGGACCTCAATACGGCGACACACATATTTCTCCGGGATGACACTGTCAGACCATCCCTCAAACCCCCATATCTCGGTCCCTATAAGGTTATTAAACGCACCGACAAAACTATCACTATTGATACCGGCACCCGCAATGTGGAGGTTAGTTTGGATCGTGTCAAACCCGCTTACGTTGACGCGCCACAGGATCGCGACCTTTCTATCGTGCCAACTGCAGACGGTCCTTCTACTTCACCATCGCCTTCACCTGCCACCCCACTTTGCGGCGCGGGCAGCGTTGTCGCAGCAGGTGGTGACCTGCTGCGACAACGCTGCCCGCGCCGCAAAATTATACAACACGCTCAGGGCGCAGGGTCCGTTTTAAAGCCCCTATCGATATGTAATCTTGGTTCTTCTTCCATGTTCGCTAGGCTATTTTTCTCCGTAGGGGGGTGGTGTAGCTATTATAATATAATATTAAGTACATAGCTATTAAGTATTTTACACATAATTTAGTTATAGTTTTAGACTTTCCGAACGAATGTTTCACATTTGGTAACACCTACCGAAACTTCGAGTCGAGAGACGGTTAGTCCCCAAAAAAACTTACCCTCTCTCTCTCGGTTTCAAGTGGCGTCGCTTTCAAGCTTAGCTTGGCGTCACTTCGTCACTTGGTAGTTCATAGTTCGTTCGCGCCTTTGTCTTAGTAGTAACAAATGTAAACAATAGGTTAAGATGTTTTATAATAGTATTAAGTATCCGTAACTTGTATACCTACGTAGTCATATTCAGTGTACCTATATTATGAGTATAAAGTTCTCATGTGCACCTATCTCCAAGTGTTTAATTTATAAACTCCTCCAGTGTGTGACAAGGGAATGGGACCCTAACCATCCCATATAGTGATTACAAAACAATCCGTGCACGTCAAGGCATCGATTGTCTCGTGATTTAAGTCCAAGATACTTACGTGGCCCGAGGTATACCTAAGGTATTATTCTGAAGCGGACCGCATACGACAACTGCCGAGTGCCGACACACGCAGCACATACACGTAATTCATTGCGGCTTCTCAATGGTCCCCTTTATCCGTATCGGAGTTTAACAAGTAATGGGTACGCTGTATCTGCTGCATGCGTATGAAGTTGTCTTGTGCGGTCGACTTCGGAATCATGCCTTAATACAGAGTGTATGGAAGTAAATATTTTTTACCGACTGCGCGATGCAAAGGAGTGGTAAATAAATTTACGGATTTATTTTATTAATGTGTTTGAAAATGAGAACGCTTATAATAAGTAGGTCGTCTAGTAATATCCGGTAAATATTTCGCTTTTGTTAGGTGTTATGCCCGTCTCCTACTTTTTCTATCCTCAGGTACCCCTCACAATCCCATGTCATCAGTTATCAATTTGCATTTGGAGCAAATGCCATCTGATCCTCTTATGCCTAGTTTGAACCCCAATGATCTTAGTAAAATCCCATATAGTCCTTACAATCCATCATTGTCATAAGTAAATCTAGAACGTGTTTCTCGCAAGAAACAGCTCAGTGTGGATACTGCCTACCCCATAGATGCAACAAATTTGTCGGTGAGCATCTACCGGCGCCCTCCCGCACCGTTAATACTAAATTGGCTATTAGGCCGCGCCGTCTACGCCATAGCGATTCATAAATATCTGATTAACAAAATCATAACAAGAGGTGTTTGACTTGTAAAGTAGACTATAAAAATATAGCCAAGTATAGAAATAGGTGTATATACCTACCCGCGCCCATAGATACGTCATACAAGAAGATGCTTTCAAAAATGGCGCAAACGCTAAGTACAAAAAAATTATAGTTACTTACTAAAAATACGTCAATGTTATTAATTTAAATGAATTATATTATTATTTAAATTAATATTATTTTATTATTGCAAATGTGTTACTAAAATAGATTTTTTTTGGGTGGCGCACTGTCGCGATTCTGATTGGTGCATAAAATGATGACCAAAAGTCATCATTTTTTTGTCGCCATTTTAGAGTATGGACAACATATCTATAGTTTTTAATACATCATTGCCCGCGCCTGTAATTACCGATAGGTAAGACAGTGTTGGATTAACAGTATTTACACTCACATTTCGCAAAATACAAAATGGCGATTATTTCCATTGCGGCATCACAAAGACCCGGCATTCCTTGCCTTCTGACGTGTTTCCTTCTTCCTACAGTCCCGAATTTCAGGTCCTTTAAGCGGGGCGTGAAAACACATCTGATGAGGCCGTCAAGCTGAGGGCCACCATTGTATCATGGTACGTGTCTGTAATGGTGACCCTCTTTCCTGAAACTTTGCCTTCAGCATACTATCAAGCAAGGTAATGTCATATTGACGTGTCCTATATAAAAACAAAATAAATCGCACTTACCCAAAATATCTTACATGCATAATATGCTCACCTCTTTTACCCTTCACAGCAGGTAGAGAGAAGAGCCCACATTCGTACACTTCACAATCTTGCTCTCACTAAGAAATAAATTCATCACTAATATTGCTATAGATTATAAAACTTATACGTCACTATTAAACTACTAACCCTGCACTAGCCTGCCCGTCTTCACAGTAACTAAATCACAACAAAAGAAGCGAATTTAATTACTTAACCCTTCCAACGGCCACTGACAAAGTTCGTTAAACATTTTCACATCACGAAACTGAAGCGAAAATACAGACAACATTCTGATGCTAATAAAATGCGAGAGAAATTCTTCAAAACAAGATTTATTTCTTTTTTTACAAAAGCTATGTAAATTAGTTAAATAAAGTGTGTAAGTAACAGGTGGGGTCATCTAGAGTAAAGGGGTCATCTCAGAGAATGACCCGCGTATTGTAGAAACTAATTATAATTGCAGATGGACCAAGAATTCACACGGTCCGGAAAGTGAATATTTTTGATGTTTATGCAATAGTGTGCATGGGTACGTAGTTTATTTGTGCATTTTTAAATTAAATGTGCATATTTAGGCGATGTCTTGGGAAAATTACTTTTGGGTATGTAAGAATACTATTGATATAGTTAGCCGTTACAGTCCAGAGGAGAAAAAGATAATGTACTTAACTTTGCGTAACCTTCTTATAGTTTTTGCCATCGACAGTATAAATAACCAAAGTTTGATAAATATTTATCTTTTTATTTTTTGATTTATTTACCTACTATCAGCACACGACCCACGTTATGATGGACGGTTACCATGACCAGAGTTATAATGGAGCGATTAACAATTCTATAAAACTCTATAAAAAGGGAATTAAAAATATCGTTGCAATATAGTTGGTAAGAAAAATGTATAAAATATAACCATCAGTAAAATATTCTTGAAATGCAAAGTAAAATATTACTGGTCATCATTATTCATTATAATCCTTTACCAACTGCCGAATAACGTTCTCATACTTAACCCTAGCAAGAAATTAAAAATTTTAATTCGCTACTAAAATTTCGCTTTATGCAAATCGTCTTCTCAAGGTTTGGCACACAAAGGGCCATTCTTGCGATCTGGACCATCCTATTGTATGGTCAAGATGACCCTACAATACCATCTTTATGTTAATCCGGCACACGTAGGGTCAGAGGTCTCGACATTCGGACAATGTTATTAATATTCGGTGAACAGGTCTGTTTAACCTTTGACCCGGCGTTCTCACGGTTAGATTTAAATGTGGTCTTTGGTTTTAATTGGGTTAAGGCGAACGTTTAAAAATCTAGTTTAGTGATAGCAGCTGAACGGTTAATATCGGTGGTAGTTATTTTTTTTTATTATGTTGTTCGTTTAATTGTGCGTTCGCGAAAACGGTTAGGTGTGGCCAAGTTTTTGCGAATAATAAAATTATGGTTTAGTTGGGTTAGTTTAAAAATTTGAAATTAAATCAATATATTTTTCAATACCTACTTTGAATACTTTGTATTTTTCGTTGTCCCATTTATCTATTCATGTGTGCGTTTTAGTTCGTGTGTGAATTGCTAAAAATACTCCGTTTGATCTGAAGTGGTGTAAAGTTTTTCAATAGTATCTATATTCAATACGTATTGTTTTATGAATTCTGTCTGTTCGAGTGTGCGTTACGTTTCGATTTATATACTATGCGTTGTGTTAACAGGTAGACCGGACTGGTATTTTTTGTGAACAACTAGTTTTTTTAAGCTATTGCATAGCTTCTATCGCGGGCCTTGAGCGTGGAGTAACGAAAAAAACCCAACACCCCGAAGCTTGCACGAATCGAGCCGAGCTGCTCCGAAGTAGCTCCGCTTAACGTAAGTAATTATAATTGCATAAGTTGATAAAAAATGCTATGCAATAGCTTTACCGCGGTCTTTTTTTGTATAGAACACGTCAATTTGACTTCACTTGAATCACTCTATCTATTTAAAAAAACCGCTTCAAAATGCGTTGCGTAGTTTTAAAGATTTAAGCATACATAGGGACGGACAGACAGCGATAGCGACTTTGTTTTATAATATGTAGTGATTAAGTAGTTGCTTAGGTCAATACTGTAATGTGGGCAGTTGTCTCAGGTATATGACAATATTGACCTGAGGGTTTATTGTAGTGTGGACCAATGTTCAAGTGATATGCAATTTATGTAAGCATGAAAACCGTTCTTCAATCGAAGATGATGTATTTACCAACTGATTTCTTAAATTATATTTTCTAAAGTTTACGCGAATGTCACTCGTTGAAATAAAACCAGTTTTTATTGGATTCCATAGCGATTTATTTTTTATTATTTTTTGGTTTTATTTGAATGATTTCTTAAATTAAAAATGTGGTCTTTGCGTTTTTAAGGTAAGTATCTAAGTACAGTCAATGAATACTAACTAGTTTACAAATGCTCTTTCCATTTAAATAAATCAATGAATGTAATTGATGGATAATCATATTTTCGGAGGCCATTTTGTGATTTTTCAGGTTTTGTTTATAGGTAGGTATTATTTTATGAGCCGGGGTGCGCGTGAAATGCGTTATGGGCCACCTTACACGATACATTCCAGACGATAATACGTTTTAGTCGGTTTGAGTCTGAAATAACCACCTGCTGGCTATCTGCCCCTCTAGACAAGTGGCAATTCGTTGCTCGGTGTATGATGTAATAGAATGCCAAATGTATGGGATTTGACGTATATGACAGGCGTCAACGAATGTCAAAAACGTCAAATCCTATACATTTGTCATTCTATTCCATCATACGCCGAGCAACGAATTGCCACTTGTCTAGGGGGGCTGTGGGGACTTCCGCAAAAAAAGTACCATTTTATGCAAATTTTTATACAGAGGCAATCGGTAATTTGGAATATATTTAGCTAATACCGATGGCGGCTCACTAATACGCCAAAACATTCGAAACCCTTTCTCCTCTCCGTTTGTTAAGGCCCCGAATCAGATTAGCATCGAAAAATCGGTATTTTCGAAACCGTTATTCTTTTTAACTATAAAATCTAAAGATCTGGAATTTACATCCCTGCATACTACAGGATATACAGAGTAACTTCACCTTTTCATAAATTCAATAAAAAAGGAGGAAATAGTTGAAAAGAGGCTCTAAACATCACTCTACTCTTTCTTATGAAACCAAATATTTTCTACAATATGTATCCAAATAATCTAAAATTTCAGATATATGTTAAATGAGTGTATTAGCATGACGTGACCTTCTTAGTTTGTAATCGTCCCCTATAAAATTATCTATTAAAATTAGTTTTACTGATTTTTACGGCTGAAAAACGAGCGAATGACCTTGAGTATTTGTATGGTCAAAGTCATTCGCGTATGTAATCACCTTAATCGATTTTGACAATTTTTTTGCTTGACGATCTTTAGTACCTACCTACTTATTACGCCCGGATGTTGTTGTATTGGCACACGTCCATAGGCTAAGGTAACCGCTTCCCATCAGGTGAGCCGTATGCTTGTCTGCCGAGTGGTATAAAATAATCAATAAAAAAATCCGACAGCCTCTGTGGCATAGTGTTAGAAACTTCGACTTCTACGCAAGGGACACGGTTTCGATTCCCGCTCAGTGCAAATATTTGTGTGCCTAGGTGTTGTTGTTGTGGGTCTAGGTGTATCTATGTATAATACAAAAAAAATGTATCAAAGTATTTTTATCCGCATTCTAGATTCCATAACACAAGCTAGTTAAGCTATGCTTATCATGGGCCTAGATAGCGTTGTGTAAAATGTTGTAGAATATATTTTTTATTTTTCGTGCAAAATATTTTAAACAGCTTTTAAACAAAAAAAAACTTCGTATAAAACCCTGCGGTGTAGCTAGTGTTATTAAATTATTATCTACAAATCACAACCACGAACCAAATTTTAATATAACCCCGGTTACAATAATCAAAATTATTTTATACGCGAAGTAAAATATCAACTTCATTAATTAGGCAACAGCCCAATCACAGTGACGGATCATCGGAAATAATTTTTGACAGTAATTACTAGCAAATGGGTCTCATATTTCTGCAGTGCAAACTAAATACCTACAAACCTAACTAGGTACTCGAAAAAGGGTGATTAAACATTCTGCACTATTCATTATCTATAGAATAACACACGCGGGTATTACCCCCCTAAAACATTACACGCACGCTCGTTCACCCCACTCCACCCCAAACGCAACGTTTTTCTCCCTGGCAAGATAAAGACCAAATAAAAAAAGAAAACGTGAAAAATCCATCCGTCTCTTTTTAGCGTAGGCAACGTGCGTTCGTGCGAGCGGTGTGACATCTAAGCTACGAATGACTCACGAAAACTTGGGCTCCGCCCGAGACGGCCGCCTCTATCCGTCTCTCTCACTTTTTCACACTTTTCATCTAGTATGTACGAGTTTAAAACGTCGTATGTACGCTCTAACAGGCAGTGAAATTTCAACTCTATTTTAGTATACATAAAATCCAATTTCGTGGAGTATGTAGAGCCTATTGAAAATATTTTAGAATGAAAGCGTTTGAGAGTGGAAGGTCTCTCTCGCTCGCAAAAAAGCTGTACCGGCGTGCGGGGGGTACGGTTAGAGGGCGCGGGGGAGGGGGGATAGTGGCCGCCATGATGCCCGGCCGACGGCGGACCAAGACTGGTATTAATTTCGGCTTATTTTGTCCGTTGATTTCAAGTATTTTATTGCTAATAATATTAAAAATTGTGCTAATACTTACAGAGAAAAAAAAACTGTTGGAGTAGGTAACAAAATTTACTTACAGGGCGATTTTTTTTTCGTTTTATGGATTAGATATTCCTACCTGGGTACTTCCGTAATTTATACCAAAAAAATAATCGGATTTTTTTTTTTAATTAATTGACTTAGTGGTATTATTTGTATTTTTACAGACCTTTAATTTTTATTTTTAGGAATGTTACCTGCATTATACTCATACTTACCTACACAATGTTGTCTCTCATTAAGTATCTACCTAAATAGGAAAAAAAGGTAGACCCATTGACAGATTAAATCGGTTGTCCAACAGTGGGATCTTCATGACGACTATGGCGTGGCGTGATGGTAGAGCGTTTCACTGCTAAGTTAGAAGTCGCGGATTCGATTATCGCTCAAAGCCAACAATAACATAAGCATGAATATTTGAAAGAAAGAATGAAAAATCGTTTTATTGCTGATCAGTCTGATCACGCACGTACACATTTAAAATAAAACAAAATTAACAGATAAACAAACAAAAATTAACGAACAAAGGCAACATTAAAATAGTAATCAGTGGCAGCTATAATATGCACAGTTGCCTAACACCCACCTACTTGTTTTTATTCTATGTATTCACCATTTTATGTACATTATTGTATGTATTCACAAAACATACCTACGTTTGTTCACATTCCAGAGGATGTGGAAAAACGTAGGTATGTTTTGTAAAAGCTAGTTAAGTTATACTTATTTTGGGTCGTCCCTCTTTCCTACAACAGCTTTGCACACGTTTACCTTCATGTCGTAACGGCAATAACCTCGGATGAGCTGTATACTTGTTTCCTTAGTAGACCTTAGTAGAGAGTAGCTAGTACCTCTACTAGCTACTCTCTACTAAGGTCTTTGGTCTCCTACCTCCTGAGGTAGGACACCCAATCGAGCAGTCCAACTGGGGAAGTACCTCCACCCTACAGAAGACCGCGGCTTAATAATATCGTGTTGTGTTTCAGACGGTGAGTAGGGTAGCTAGAGCTCCCTGGTCGTTGTGTGCTGTCAGTGGAAAAACCAAAGGCTTTGTCCTACTTATATTTTGCGCTGACGGCACAGAATCTCTCTGTTCTTACAGGGTCGGCAGCACGAGTGTGACTCCCCTGGTGTTGCACTCGCCTATATGCCACGGTAACCTCAAACCATCAGGAGGGCCGTGACTTGTCTGCGACCTAAATAATATTAAAAAAACGGTCTTCAAGTAGAGGTCCCTAGCAAGGTTTTCCCATCCCAAACTAAACCCACCTGCAAGCGTGGTAAGTATACATGTGCTGATTGATACATGAGGCTCTTGTGCAGGCCTTCCTCTCGAGTTGTCAGGTCAGTCGGCACTAGCTCTCATAAAAGCCAACACAAACCAAAAAAAAATAGGAGCAGGTAGTGGACCTAGGGCTTGAGCAAAATGCCATTGGCGCTTGTGAGGAAGTAGACAAAACACCAGTTGGATTAGAGACAGCAATAGCATGCCTAGACCTATTTACCCGACTGCGCGACGCAAAGGAGTAGTCATATGTTTATTTATTACGAACTTAATGCGGTCAAAGTCGCAAACTCTCGCGTCTCTGAATTCTGATGACGTTCCCGCAACCCATGGGAACCTATACGAGGGAAAAAGTACTGTATGTGTTATTCCAGACTATTATCTATCCCTGTACCAAATTCCAGCCAAATCTGTCAAGCCGTTTGAACGCGATTGACTAATCAACATTCAAATCTCTTTACAAAGTTTTCCTATAAAATTAAATATAATAAGTCGAATGCTGGCAAACAGCTCAGTTAATATCCTCTCTAGAACTACTCTAGAGTTCTATAAATCGACTGTCAGGGGTTCAATTCCCATCCTGGATGTAGACTTTATCTTTTTTGTAAATTCATGAATACATAGAGCGCTAAGCGTATTATGTTTTACTATACTTATTGTCTAGTATTTTCGTTAGTCCCTTCATCTATGCTAAATTCCTTCTATAGAGCGGACTGGGTTCACCCCAATTATTGGTCAGGGTACAAATCTAACACCTCTGATCTTAAAGCCAACTCCTTAACCACTGAGCTACCGAGTATAAACGATACAAACTGAATCCGAAACGAGGGAAACGTAACGAAACACTGGGATTGTATTATCATCCGAACTAAAGGTGTGTACCAAATATCAGAACAATCATTCAACAGGAAGAGGGTGCAATTCCAATTAGTAAAATAGACCTAATAAGTAGTCCAAACTAAATAAAACCGTTTAACAAATTATAGATACTTAGATAACTTTTATTGTACTCCAAGAAATTTACAGTAAAGACAAGTAATAGTACCTACAGATTTCTTGGCTGTCTTTTGAGGATAGCACGGTATGCTACTGCGGTAGACGAACTCAAGTTCACCAAGCATAGACTATTACAAAGCAATCCGAGGGCGCCAGAGCCTCGTATGTCTTATGCTACGTTTACATACTCGCGGCAGAGCGAGGGAAGTGGCGAGAGAAGTGGGCAGAGACGTGGTGTGAATGGTATATTCGTCATGCCGCGAGTACTGCCGCGTATGTTGCGCAAATACTAGCGCGATGAACTATACGAGACCGCTAGATGGCGCTAAGCTAAATAAAACACGACTTTCGTTATTGCTCCTCGAATATTTACTTTTAAAAATATCTATATCGATCTACGGAAAGTGTATAGTAGTTGAAAGTGATAGTTTTTATTAATAATCTATTTTATTAATTCGCAATGCTGTAAAAGCTTATTGCGTACACTGCTACAGCGTTGTCCTCCATACGTTTACGTCCGTCTCCGTTGCAGGGCGAATACTGTAATGCGGACCAACGCGATGATGGGAGTGTGTGAATGCTAGGGCATTAATCGCGCGAATATTTCTGGCAACACGATGAGCAATGCGAGCGGCAGTATGTAAACGCGGGGTTACGATTTAGGTCCAAGATACGTGGCGCGGGTTATACTTAAAATGATCTTAATATGTACCTCGGTATTACCCCTTCCTGTTGACTGATTGTTAATAAACAGTTTGGTATTAACATCCAGGTATTAAAATCATTTTGAGTACTTTGCTAGTCAAATTATCTGATACGGACTGTACACGTCAACAGTTATTATCTAGACTAGATGCTGTTACATCTAATGCTATCTAATCTAATCTAGTGCTCAGAAGTACTGTTTGACATGATGCCTACAGCTACATTCTATCATCGCACCTCCGCCACAGGCAGGGAATGCATCCTCACACATTGCGTCCGGAAACGGTGCGCACTGTGCGGTATGAAAGGCACTTCATCCCACGCACACTCAAGCTGTGGAATGAACTCCCTGCGGTGGTTTTCTCAAGCGACTACAATATGAGGTTCTTCAAGAAGGGCATTAGTAGGTTTCTTCAGGGTCGGCAGCGCGAGTGTGACATACACCCCCCTGATGTTGCATACGTCCATAGGCCACGGTGACCACTTCCCATCAGGTGGGCCGTGTGCTTGTCTGCCATCCCTTGGTGGCATACAAAAAGAAAGAATAAGAATTACTAGCTAACCCGACCCGGTTTCGTTCTGGAAAGTAATGTAAACAATCCTATAACTATTACAGCGCCATCTAAGAAGTGTGTCCAATAATACACATCACACTTAAATGACTTCTGCCCCCCTAGACAAGTAGTAATTAATTGGCCGGCGTTTCGTGGAATAGAATGACGAAATGTATGGGATTTGACGTATACAGGGTGGAAAAATAAGTTTGGCCCTGCAGGGAACAAAACTGCATTCAAAGATTTTCAAAAATTCGCTTGCCACACCCGGGAATCGAACCGACTAAAATCCGAAAAAGTAACCTCCTGTATTTTTATGGCATCAATCGATAGTGTCAATCATTAGGATCAAATCTCTCTAAGAAACATGATAAGTAAATTAACTGAAAGGAAATCCTTGAAACCTAAACTTATAAATTCAATGCAAACAGACACAGCACTTTTACTCAAGGAGCCATCAGATACCTTTTCAACAGTAGAGCTGCATGCGTCGGTCGTTGTCGTATACGTTTTGCTTCGGAATCATACCTTAAAGGATAACGTTGTTATCTATCCGACAGTAGACATACAGCCAAACAAAGTTCTCAGTTGACGCCAATTGGTTGAAAACTGTTGATAAGTATGTAATTAATTTTGTTTAAAATGAAGTCAGCTTCATTTTCATTTACATAAATAAACTGAACTGATGATAAACGAATATACACTCACATCCAAGATAAAAATGTACGGGTTTGTAAAAATGTAATGTATGTATTTAATATTGTAATCTTATTTAAATTTATTTAAAGAGTAGTGTTGGTTAACATACACCTCTGCCTATCTCTTCGGGGATTCACATACGAGTGTGAAAAATATTTACAAGCGGTCGAATCCGATTGGAATTTCATTCAGGTAAAAAATATTTCAATTTAATCCGCGAATTCTGAAATTCTTCTTGTGGTAAAGTTATGCTTTCCGTAACACCAATGAGCTGATTTAACCACGAGAATCGATTTCTCATTCAGGTTTTTATCTTAAAAAAGGAATATTATTCAATATCTATTCAATTTTGAGATGCTTGCGTTAAGAGTTGGTTCACGTCACGTCGTCAGTGCTATGAGCGGGATTCAAACCCGGAGATCTTGATCATTTGGCCGACTGCTTTTAACCACTAAGCTATCTACGCTTAAATTTCGATCTTGAAAATTGTGTTGCGAAAATACCGGTTTTGGTATTTGAGCGATTGTCCTTCTGTCGAGTCGATGGCATATCATGTCATATTTTCTTTGCCTAATGTGCAGCCACCCTGATACTTAAAAAAAGGTATGGGTGGTCTCTGCGCTCGCCATAGATCAATTGCTCGCGATAGATTTTTATTTGTATCAATTATTTTGATTTCTTGTTTTGAGAATGGGCGCGTTGCGAATACAGAAGCAATAGCTGCGGAGCACTTCTTTTTGTTTTCATTTGCTGTGTAGAGCCGTTAGATTGCTCGGACGGAGCTAGCGGGTTCGATTCCCGCTCCAGCTAAATATTGGTTGTATTATGTAAATACATATTTACAAAAGAAAATTTATCTAAGTATGCTTAGGTACTACTTTGAGTTGTGGAATGTGGAATGTCCTAGAATCTTAATCCTAAAATATATAATTATATTATTTATTTATTTATTTTTTTATATAGGACACGTCAATTTGACTTCGCCTCGCCTGATGGTAAGCTGACTTGTTGAGCTGGTTACTTGTTTTATTTTATTTTCATACATACAAAAACAATTTGCATATAGGTATAACTTTAAATTAATATAAAAACATTTTTTTCATATTTGGAAAGGCAAGCCGAAAGGAATCGTGTTATTTGTGATATACAGTGAAACTTGGATAAGTGGGACCTGGATAAGTGAGAAACCTCTATAACTGGAACTCAGGCTGAGGTCCCTACACCTCGGCACTGAATTACCTCTATTAGTGGGACGAAGCAAACCTCTATATCTGGGATTCGTTCTTTCGATTTTATCGTCGAAGTTACCTCTATAACTGAGACAGCGAGTGAATTTCACATGCATTAACCTCTATAACTGAGATAACACCGTTTTTTTTTGTTTACTTATTCTTATTCAACCCGCAAATCCCGTGCGTAACTAATTTTGAGTCTTAATGACCTTAGTATACATAATATAATACAGATGTTTATTTAAAAAATGCCGAAATGTTTAAAGTTAATATCCTTTTATGAAATACACGCGATGAAATCTGTGTCAAATTCAATATGCCATAGCTACTCTTTGTAGAATAATTCAGAACAAAGATATTTATAATCAAATGCACCTTTGGTAATTTATTACCTTTTATAATTCCCAATGAAGATTTATACTCAGACATACGTATAATGTTCACATCATACGTTATTTTAAATAATCGCACCTCTATAACTGAAAATAACCTGTATTCTGACCTCTATTAATGGAACCCTCTGTAAATGAGACAGACATTTTTTTTATACCTGGGTATCTGAGACACTGGGTAAGTGGAATACCTCTATAAGTGAGACAAATTTGCAGGTCCCTTGAGGTCTCACTTAACCAGGTTTCACTGTATTTGTAATTACTACCTGAAATGAAATAATCTTTACCATGTTTGAATTCAAAGCTTAAATCTTCTTTACCATGTTTGAATTCAAAGCTTAAATTTAAATAAAAAATCTCATAGAATCTGATAACCGAAGATTTATTTGACAATATAGTCAAACCCAATAAAATAGCATAGCACACTTGAAATAAAAAGTTCAACTAACTGAGTTTATTATACAAGGAATAGAAAAAAGGGTTGAAAAAAATGATATCTTTTTTTTTTTGTTTTTTTTTTTAATCGCATCTAACCACATCATAATAGCAAGTGTGACGTCATAGTAGGTATGATCATAAAAGTTCTAATAGGACTTTCCATTTTGATGTTTAAATAAAAAGAACCAGATTTGAGTTGACGACAACTGCCGTATCAAAGGTTAAGTTCACGTACCCCGACGGTTAAAGTGCATCGAACCGGTTTGGTGTGTGATACAAAATAGGGTGGCGTTAAAGATTAGTAGCGACATCTGTTGTCGAGTAGTAAAAATATAGTTGTTAAAAATAGTTTTATTGTCACAAAAAAATATTTATTTCACTTCATTAGTATTTAAAAAAATCATGTTGAGTCTCAATTTTATTAAATGTTTTTTTAGTATATAAAAGTAGTTTCATCGTATTTTTATTATAGATGGCGCTACATGCAAACTGTTGAACATACTTTCCATTTATTTAATAAATAACCACAAATAAACTACTGTAACTAAAAAAACAATTAAAATTAATTAGTATAAAAGAAATTAACTTAAAGTGTTATTATTTTTTAATGTTTCAAGGACGAGTATGGTTTTACTACTCACCGCTAGATGGCCAATGTTGTTATCTTTTTATTAGATTCGAGCTTGTTGTGGCAGCTCGTTGAAGTGTTGCAGATAAGCCGAATTAGTTTTTTTTTTGAGTTGCCATATCGACCGTTTTTCTTTCTTTGCTTTTAGCTAGGGTTAACTGGATATCTTTTCTGATTAAACTTTCCTTTTTTAATTTTGTTGCTATTTCAGACAAAGATGATTTATTTTAACTTGCTTTTAAATGATACTGCCGAAAGTTTACAGGAATATAAGTGCATTCAATTAATAATAATCCCTCTGTTCTTGAAGGGTTGGCAGCACGAGTGTGACTCCCCTGGTGTTGCACACGTCGACAGGCCACGGTAACCACTTTCCATCAGGTGGGCCGTGTGCTTGTCTGCGATCTAAATAGTACTTATAAAAAACTATTTTTATTAGTTTTTATCGCGATTTATTGTGAGTTATTTTATTACTTTTACAAACCAAAACTTTTGGAAACGAGTTTCAAGAATAGTGTAAATAATAAACGGAAAATAAAAATGTTCAGCATAGTTTTATTTCAATTGCCAATAACTGTTGTCATATCTGTTGTCGTCGCCAAGGTGGAGAGAAATCTGCTCTGATTGAAGCACGCAGTCTTTCTTGTTTTTGTACGGTTAGCAGTCGCTCCAGTAAAAGCCAAGGTAAGCTAAATCAGGAGGAAAATCATAATAGAACGGTACTTGGGGTCCAAAATAAAAGTATGGGTAAGTATAATTAAAAGAAAAAGATTTAACCATGTTCTTAGAAATAAATTCATTCATTCATTCATTCATGAATGCAACCGGTATTCGCACGCCAGATTTCTGTGGCATAGCGGTAGAGCCGTCAGAGGTCGCGAGTTTGATTCCCGCTCAATACAAATATTTGTTTGCATGATTATACATATATTATAATTGCACTGACCTGGGTCTTTCTATACAGGGCGTCCGACGGCAATGCCACATGGAGGGAAAGTACCTTAAATCCTTAAGTTAGCTCATTTTACTTAAAGGAGACATCATTTTATTTTTAAAAAGAAACAAAACTGCATTTAAAGATTTTTAAAAATTCGCTTACCACACCCGGTAATCGAACCGACCAAAATCCGAAAAAGTAACATCCTGTATTTTTATGGCATCAATCGATAGTGTCAATCATAAGGATCAAATCTCTCTAAGAAACATGGTAAATTAAATGAAAGGAAGTCCTTGAAATCTAAAATTATAAATTCAATTTGGCAAAATAAAACACTTTAATCCAAAGTTCATCCATCCATCTGATACCATATTAACAATAAAATTCCATATTTAAACTACTTTTCTTTTTTTATCGTGCTTGTACCGCTGCTGGTCAGCAGTAGTATTTAGGTATGTCGAACTCAAACCGATTAAAACCGCATGCCGTCTAAATTAACAGGTTATAAGTTGATCCATAGGGCAATTCTCTTGCCATTTTCGTTGCACAGGGTACACCGCGTTCAGATTTCTAATCAAGCACCCAAAAATAACTACCTACCATACCTACACATACCTCATGCAGTTACCCAATAAAGTTACATTCTAAACAGGTAACAAAGTTCATTCATTTAGTACTCATTTTACTAAATAAATTTCATCAAAGATATCTCTAGTGTTGATACCTTGTGAGAAATTCTTACAAGGTATCAACACTAGAGATATCTTTGATTTGATTAGAAACCTGCACGCGGTGTACCCTGTGCAACGAAAATGGCAAGAGAATTGCCCTATGAATCAACTTATAACCTGTTAATTTAGATGGCGTGCGGTTTTAGTCGGTTTGAGTTCGACATACCTAAATACTACTGCTGACCAGCAGCGGTGTCAGCACGATAAAAAAAGAAAAGCAGTTTAAATATGGAATTTTATTGTTAATATGGTATCAGATGGATGGATGAACTTTGAGTTAAAGTTTTTTATTTTGCCAAATTGAATGTATAATTTTAGATTTCAAGGACTTCCTTTCGTTTAATTTACCATGTTTCTTAGAGAGATTTGATCCTTATGATTGACACTATCGATTGATGCCATAAAAATACAGGATGTTACTTTTTCGGATTTTAGTCGGTTCGATTACCGGGTGTGGCAAGCGAATTTAAAAAAATCTTTGAATGCAGTTTTGTTTCTTTTTAAAAATAAAATGATGTCTCCTTTAAACAAAATGAGCTAACTTAAGGATTTAAGGTACTTTCCCTCCATGTGGCATCGCCGTGGGACGCCCTGTATACAATATGGATATATTATTTACAAAAAAAAATTGGTCAATGTAAGTTTATTAGAACCCAAGCTACACTTAATACACGTCTAGATTGCGCAGTTTAGAATATGGTACGTACATACATACATACATACATACATACAGTCACGCCTCTTTCCCAGTGGGGTAGGCAGAGACCACAGTTTTCCACTTGCTACAATCCTGGCATACATCTTTCGCATCCTCTACGTTTATAATTTATTTTCATACATACTCGCCGGTTTCGGGTACTCTTGACATGTCCTTTCTTTAATATATTATGTCTTCGATCTGTCTGACATACGTATGTCTAGGTTGACCTAAAGGTCGTACCCTCGCTTCATAAATCTGTTTCGTCAGTCTTCTTTCGTCCATCCTCTCCACAATGTGCCCTAAATAAATAAATACGTATGTTTAAATTTGAATATAATACAATCACATTTCTACCCATAAATACCATAAACCCAAAAATTCCAGACAAAAAATTAATTATATACCAAAAATTATTACCAGACTACAGCCTTACAGACGAGCTCAACAGCCCCCTTCACAGGACAACTCATTGTCCAAGCAATCAAATTATCTAGATGTCACAAAAGTATGAAGACATGCTCCGACTTCGAGCAATTAGCCCCCACCGGGGTGGGGCCCGCGGGGAGGGAGACCCGCCAAATCATCTTCACCCCACGGCCACGGTTCTCTGATGAAGATATGCAAATGATCCGAGATAGTTTGTGGGTCGTGGGTTCGACCTTTTAGTTTTGGGTGGAGATTGGCATACAATAGTCGGGTTCGTGTGTACCAACTGGCGAATATATACTAAGGTTTTACTGTATTCAACTAGTTGATGCCTGTGGCTTCCCCTGCGTAGGATTTGAACCTATTCTATGGGATAAAAAGTATTTTTCCAAACTGCAATCTATCCCTGTTTCAAATTTCAGCCATATTCGTTTACTAAGCAGTTGTCCGATTGTTGTGATTCTGCTCAGATGGGTGAGCATTTTACGAATTTTATGGGAAACTGACGGTGGAGGTGAGAGCTGATGCATCACAAGGTGCCCACCCTAAACCTACATCTGGGTCGCAAGTCCCAGTCGCCGTCACGGTGTTCCTCTCTGTATCACGCTATGGACCCAGCGACCGCACGGTGAATCCATGGAGTGCTGAGAATCGGATCTCTACTAGGAATTCATAAAGTTATTCAGTTTAGCTAAAAACGCTCAATGGGGCCAATGCGAATGCGATGGGTCCCTATAACCCGATTCCTGCTGACTTGCTCTTCTAAGAATTCCATACAAAATTCCTATAGTCGTTCTATTATATAACAGGTAAGGCATTTTTCCACGGGCTTCCCTTTTGAAAATTTTCACCCTTCGCCACTGCCTGCTGGTATATACGGGCTATTAGAGAATTAGTTAAACATAGCTCTACGAAGTGTCTACGAACATCGTAGTATTGTAGACAATACGTAGCATGCTACGAGTCCTGCGACAACCATGGCAACTTTAACATTTTGCTGCCGGGTGGCTCAGTGGTTAAAGAGTCGATCTTACAGTCGAGGCCATTACACTACCGACGTGAATCCACGTCGGTACGTGTCATGAGGAATAATAGTAATTTCGGTTTACTAATATTCCAAATAAAGAAATTAGGGTACAAGATGTCAAGATCCTTCGGGCCTAACAGACGAGGCTGTGGCAAATTCTATCCTTCCGGGGTTAGGAGTATCGGATGGCGGTACGGAAGAACTCCTTAAAATAACTGCACCTCGTTAGATGTTAAGAAAGATTGTATGGAAGCCAACAATGACCAATGCTTGCGGTCCTTAACTTGATAATCTCGATGTCATTAGCTCTTATAAGTTTCTTTTCACACCAATTAGGTCGCAGACAAGCACACGGAATCCGATCTAACGGAAGGTGACTACCGTAGTCTATAGACGTAAATGCAGCATCAGGGGCGTCATAATCATGCTGCGAACCTGTAAGAACTTTATAATTCTTGAAGAACCCAAGAAGAAGGTTTAGAAGTGCCCGGTTAATGGCAATAGGCTCGCCACCTATTACATTGGGAGATATATATAAACGGCGAAATGTGGGTGCTGGCACCTCTGCCTACCCCTTCGGGGATATAGGCGTGAGTTTATGTTATGTTATGTTGAAGAACCCCATATTGTAGCCTCAAACCGTCTGGTTACAAACGAGCGTTCCACCCGCAGCGTCCCAACCGCCTGACTGCAGACATCATCCTAGCACCCACGTAGCGAAGATCATTATCTGGCACGAGAAAGTTGGGAGGAATCTAGTTAGAACCCTCTCCGCGCCTCACCCCCGGGCGCACCCCACAGCAACCTTAACTTGTTATAACCAGTTTAAGCCAGTTCGGTTTAGTTGGGCACCTGCGATACAAGCCAAACACACGGTTTGTCTTGCTATTTGATTATTCGCTATTGTTTTTGGGATTGGTCAGAATTCGTATGTTGGTCACGGATGTTGGTAAAAGTTGGTAGAATCTAGGTTTGGTCAAATGTTTGACTTAGTTTAAAAAGAGTTTCACTTGTATATTATTTCCTAATCACATCATCATCCTTGCGTAAGCTGTTGTAAGTAAGTTGCGTTGTACCATATTCTAGCAAATAAATATTTGATTTGATTTGATTTAAGTCCTCACGGCGGGGAATTCATCCTCAAACATTGCGACCGGAAACGGTGCGCACTGTGCTGTATGAAAGGAACTTCATCCCACGCACACTCAAGCTGTGGAAAGAACTCCCCGCGGTGGTTTTCCCAAGCGACTATAATATGGGGTTCTTCAAGAAGGGCATTAGAAGGTTTCTTCAGGGTCGGCAGCACGAGTGTGATGCCCCTACTGTGCGTAGACCACGGTAACGACTTCTCATCAGGTGGTCGTGTGTTTATCTGCCACCTAAGTGATTTAAAAAACCCTAATTTCAACAAAAACACTCCTAAACATATGCAAACTTGGCATATACTTGTATAAAATCAAGTATACCTTGACCGCAGCCAGATCTCCTCCTGGCGTGTTAAGATAAATGAATGGCTTAATCTACTTATGTAAATAGTTAAGTTGGGCCAGCCCAGCGCTGATAAGCCGCTGGATAAGCCGCCAGACGGATTGGAGGGAAAATAAGATTTTAGTACCGAGCGACCTTGTGACCTAATGGTGGCTAGCATTGAACGGGTTTGTTATTTCTAACTGTGTTTTAACATACTCGTATTACTCTACTCATCTATACTATTTTATAGTTCTAAACTATTCATGTTTGTACTCTGGAGATATCATTTAAAGAAAATACCAGGGTTATGTTATATTGACGATAGTGAAAACAAAAATATTTTATTTGAAAGTATTGTCTCTTTGTTTGTGATGGGCGCAAAAACTACTGAAGGGATTTTTATGCAGTTTTTCATTTGAAAGGGCTTGGTCAGACTTAAAATCTTACGTGAATTCATATTCGGGGAAGTTTAAACTGCACAATCTTGATCCATCAATTTAGATTGCAGAAAGTGAACGTCCAAGACGGGAGATGAACTTGCAGGGAGAATGCTCTGACAAAACAACAACTGAAAAATTTTCATTGAATTTTGATCCAAACTGATAAAGTAGGTAGGTATCTATATTAATACGGCCGTTCCCAATAACATATCTACAGATAAAGGTAAAGGTTATTGATAGAGATAGTTCCTTTGTCAAATCCTATTGTTATTTTGCTAACTACTATGAATTGCGTTACCATAGAGATTGATGACGTTTTTATCCTTTCTAATGTCATAGATAGGTTATTGGGAATACCCGTTAGGTATTGTAAATTGGAAATGTTTGTCCGCGATGGACGCAAAAACTACTGAATGAATTTTGATGCCGTTTTGTTTTTGTTAGAAAGGTCTTGTTCCGACTTTAAATCTTACGCTTGTTTGATTGTAATTGGCTGAATAGAACCGGAGATAAGAGATTCACGCGGGCGGGGCCGCGGGCAGAAGGCTAATGCTTAACCTATTTTGCATGCGTCATATGACAGAATATGAATGAACTTTATTATATTGTAAGACCTTTTGTACCCACCATATTCTTGCAAATAAATTTAATTTGAATTGATATGGATCTAGATTGTTTTGTGTAGAATGTCGTAGAATATTTATTTTTATATACAGTATACAACACAAAGACAGCTATTTGTATACAACACTACAAGGTGTTCGCGCGAGGGTAGGCAGCGGTGCGTGCGGTGCGTACGTACGACCCTATTGACTACTGAGCGTGTCACCCAACTAGGGCTTCTTAGCTCAATATTTTTAACCATACGTAGACATACTTGTTTAGGGTTAAAACACATTTACACGCAGTTTTGTATTAGCAATCGCATGTTTTACCCACCAAGACTCTCAGAGAGGTCAACCTGATATGCAGGCCGGTACACTTTCTGATAGAGGGACGAGGCTCAGACGTTGGGTTCTCACGGTTGGGAGGTTAGGAAGAAAAAGACAGAAACACAAAACAAATTGTAACAAAACCAGTTGAAATTACTTAAATGTACTATTTTTTTTTTATGTAGAACATGTCAATATAACTTCACATCGTCTGATAGTATGCAAAGGAGGATTTCCTAGGAATGCGGATTCTTTTGATGTCCTCTCGTTGCCCAGATACAAATAATACTACAATGGTCACGTTCAGTTTGAAGTCCTCGTCAGATAATTTTCCACGCCCCGCTTATAGGACCCGGGACTGTAGGAATTGATTCAAAAATATATCTCTAATTCTACTTTAGTTACACAGGAACTTTTTTTTTTAATAAAACTTTTTTGCACACAATACAAAATGATTGTACAAAGGCGGACTTAATGCTATAGGCATTTGCAGCCAGTCAAACTTAGGGTGATGCAGAGATATATATAACTATGTAATGAAAACTACATAACCTCCTCAATAAAACCATCTTAACTGGCCGTGAGCTAAAGCTCGCTTATCCTGCGATCAGTAAGCTGATAGTTAAACTACGCACATAACGACACGTCGTGTACGCACATAAAGTGTTTATCTGCACCCAGCCTTAGGCGCCAAGGCGGAATGTCCGCGGTCCTTGTGATAAGAGGGAGCGGAGGATTTAATTTGTAGGAAATTCTACACATACATTAGCATAACTTTACTAGCTCGTGTTAAGGAATATAGAATGTGAATATACTTTTTTTTTTTTTTTTTTCTAATAAAGTACCAAATATGAATACTTTATTTCAATTACAATCTAGCCTTATTGGCTAATTAGTAAACAAATTTCACCTAAACTACTACGTAAATATAATTCTAAGAATGCGTCCATTAACACTTACTTAGTTTTTATTAAGGCGAAGACACTTTGTTCATGTGTTCTTTGAAAGCAGCACTTAGCACATTTGTTTATTTGCCACTAAAAAACTACACTAACTCGAACGGTTTCGTCCGTTTCAGTCTTCTTACTATATTAGTAATGTCAAGAAGCTGGATAGCCTCGACATTCACATGGTGATGAAGTCTATTTTCGTGAGCTTCTGCATATTTTTGTATTACTCGGTCTACGACGTCCATGTTTAGGTCTCGATGTAGGTCACAGGTCCGAATGTACCAGGGTGCATTAACTATGTCCCTGAGTACTTTGTTTTGGAAACGTTAGATGATCTGGCGATTGGTCTTACTGGTACAGCCCCAGAGCTGGATACCATAAGTCCATACTGGCATCAATATACTTACATACAGTTTTTTTGTAAATATGTAATTATACATCTTCTACGCATTATCTGCGAAATTCATAGCTCCGTAGACAGGCAGTTTCCTTTTTTTAATACTCGCATGCAGGATGTAAACTAACTCCATTTTAAATTTTAACGATAACTATTTAAACTTTCATGGTCGTTCACATTACTATTAGAACAATCGGGATATTTACCATGTATTGTTTTGAGTATCCGATATTTCATCTTCACGGAAGAACTGGAGTATTGGCGGTAAACAGTGAAAAACGGTTAAAAACCGTTTACGGCCAGTACTCTAGTTCCTCCTCTCTCCTCACTGATAAATATCCCGATAGCTCTGATAGTAATTTAACGATAACTACCCATTATCTTTAACATAATATGAAACTAACTGTACGCCTAGATCTTCTAAGCTTCGCAATTGATTTTATGATGTTTTGACTGTCATTGTGTTTTTTTTTTCACCCGTAACCGAAGAAGAATGAGAAATTTTGTAGGTTAGGTGCGGATTGCTAGCAGAATGACTTCTTTTCCGCTCTTCGCTTATAACTTATAATCCCAAGAAGTAATTATCACGACGCGATTGTAAAGTGTCGTTATTACGATTACATTGTCACTAATGTGTTTCCGTACACTAAGTCATATCGTTCAGTCGTTCATTCACTCCCTCCCCCCCCCCCACGCTCTGGGCCATCGTTCTCTGGAACCTAATTAATGTTTAACTAACTTTTAATTCAGTGGACATTGTACCTGTCTTTGTCAACTGATTTAAACTCAAAATTATAGGTATTTACTGGTACATATTTGCTTCTTCCAACGATATCTTTATTGACAGTCGGGACTCTGGTGCAAGTTTTCCTCTCGTTTTTTATGTAGGAAACGTCAATTTGACTTCACCTCGCCTGATGGTAAGCTGAAGGCAAAGTCTCAGGAAATAGAGTCACCATTACAGACACGTACCATGTTACAATGGTGGCACTCTCTGGAGGTCGAATCGGATGAACCGGACTTCAGGCTCCAAAGGGCAAACTTTGAACGCAAGGGGGAAATCGACATGAGCTAATTTTGGTTGTGGGAAATCAAAATCAAAACTACATTTGGGTAAATTCTTAGCATGAAATTAAATAATAAAACTCATTCATCATTCAAACATTTAATTTAAATCAATAGTTTCATTAGTAAGAACACATCAGTGGGGTGAGCACGAACTACTATCGTAATCGTATCGTGAACGTAACGATAGCACGGAGCATTGCGATTGGCAGGCTTCAGGCAGGCGGCCAATCGCAATGCTCCGAGCTATCGTTACGTTCACGATACGATTACGATAGCTGTTCGTGCTCACCCCACAGGAGTGAGTTTCTTGAGCTAGCTCTTTAGGCACTCTTTAATATCAAAGACGTACAGTCAACGACAAAAGCAAAATGTCAAATTCCAATTTATTGATCACCTTAGCTCGTGGATGCCTAAAGGTATGATTCTGAAGCCGACCACATACGACAACTGCAGACGCACGCAGCAGATACACATAATTCATTGCCACTTCGTAATAATAAAGGAGATCATTGAGCATCAGGACATGGGTGTCCTGTGCTCCTACCAGTAGGACTATTTAGTAGGAGCACGAGGCCGGAGCGTGTATGCGTCTGCAGTTGTCGTATGCGATTGCCTTCGGAATTATAACCTAAAGCTGTGCGAAGTGGAGGACTCTAGTGGTGAAGGTGATGATGACCTTTAATTAATAAGACAAAATGTGAAATAGCTTTTCATTTTCTTTCAAAAGAGTCCTAGTCACTGAAATTACCAGTATTCTCGTTAAAAAGTATTATAAATCTCTAAGTGTTAATTAATCAACTTTTGTCGCTGACTCTACTTACTTAGCGCAGTAAATATTGACGGTTGTACATTTGTACCGTCCGCTCGCTCTGTTCCGCTCAGTTCCGTTTATAGAAGGAACATTTTCAAGTACTAATTACTTAGCAGTTCTTAATGTACGGTACTTGAAGTGTATGGTGTTCATAATGTTATTTTTTTAAGGTTCTGTACGTGAAAAGGAAAAAAATGTACGGTTATAGGATAAACATACATACATACATATACTCACGCCTGTAAATCCTTGAAGGGGTAGGCATAGGTGTATTAACACCGACTTTTCGATAACTATACAGTCCCAGTAATAGGGGGCGAGAGAACATACGAAGATATCGAAGTGATGTGCGATATCTGTCTGTCTATCTGTCTGAAATGACAGGTATTAATCTTCTGAAGGTTATGGGGTAGGATAAAGTATTAAAAATTATAAAGTGGATTTATGGTGCTAAAATGTGTTGTCAAATTCTTTATAACAAAATTAAGATAATTAGAAGGAGATTACAAACATATATATGTGTGTCAAATCATAACTAAAAGTTTGATATAAAAAAAAATCCAATTTAAAATAAAATAAAATATTTAAAAAAAACCGACTGCAGGCTGTAAACAAGTTAACTTTCAGTTTATGATTGACAAATAGGTACCGCCTGCTATCGAACTAGTTGCGATCTTTTTTTGTCTAATCTAAATACTGTTACGAGTATATGTTTGTTAGATACTTAGAAGTAATTACTCTTGAGCTAATATCTGTAGGTACTGACGGAGGTGCAAGGGTCGCGAGACGATTTGTAGCAGGAAATGAACTCGAACAGAGGTAGGAGGGGCTGCCTTCCTCTCTCGTGTCTATGTTACATGTTTACTTAGCTCTATGGTTATTTTATCCATTCCGTCTTTTGGCAGATTTCTTTTTTTGATTTGGCAGAGTGACTTAATTGGGAAAGTAGCACACATGTGCAGCCGTTGAGCCTTTGGTAAAGTCACAAGTTGCGGATTCGATTCCCGCTTAATGTTTGCATATTACCACTTTCATGATCGATTTGTATTAATCTGGTTGTTTGTACCTATGTATGTAATTATTAAAAAAAATATTATCTGTTCTTTTTCTAGAACTAATAATAAAAATCTATAGTTAATCCACCAGTTAGGTTATAATAAAAAAAATATACAATAAAAAATATATTATATTAAGGTATTTTACACGTAGGCAATATCAAAATCCTTCAAAAATGCATTTCGTTTTAAAATTTAATCTAAGTAAGTATACCTTATACGTACAAGTAAATATATAGGTAATATTTTTCGACTCTATCAAGACAATCGTAAAATTCTTCTTCTTGGCTCATAATATTGTAGTAAGTAATTTCCGTTGCCCGACACAGGACCTCGATGAAGAACCGTAAAATAAAGATTCCCACAGAATCCGATCATCCCAGCGATCCCACGACACTGACCAAACACTAAAACGGCTCAGGGTCAAAAAGACCAGAGTTCAAATCCGTAGCTGAACAAGGGGATGCTGCATCTACCGTAATGTATGCACACACCTTTACATCCAAACCAACTTAACAACATCACTCCAAAAACCAAAATCCATTGAAATTTAACCCCTATTCCGTTGACTTAAGGTTCTTTAACATTTTTTAGAAAGGTGTGATATCTTGGTGACTTACTCAGCACCCTTAATTTGTCCAGTTATAACCAGTTTCCGGACAATAGTTAGGCCTATTAACATAACTCCTTGACCGAGTGGACACTTATTAATATTTATAATCTGTGTTTCTGTTAAAAAAGTAAATCTGTTAGTTCTTTCGGTGGTGTCGCGGAGACTACGCGTGTGTTTAAAATTACGTACTATATCATGTAAAGACACAGTATTACTAATAAAATGCAGCGGAAAAGTCGGCTCGAAATACGCATTATGTGTGAGTAAGCTAATGTCTATAATTTCTTCAAACTATCAATGTGTGCGTGGTATGGGATGTATAGTATAGCTAGCTAGCATTCGCCCACGGCTCCGCCCCCGTGGATGTCGGTTATCGCGACCAAATATAGCCTAAGTCCTTCCCCAAGGTCTTATCTATCTCTGTGCCTAATTTCAACAAAATCGCTTCAGCGTACCAGACAGACAGAGAGAGAGAGTGTTACTATCGCATTTATAATATTAGTATGGATGTCAAAGTTGTACCAAAGCAGTAGCTATTTTTGCACCGCGTTGTAGTGGTCATTACTGTGTCTATACAGTTTGTATGTAGTCTAAGATGTTAACTTACTATGTACTTAAAACATTGTTTTTATTTATTACGTCACATTAAGCCGTCGATCCCGGTTGTTATAAAACATCTATGGCTGTCGTTACGGGTAGTTGGAGCGCTAAAAAGTTCGACTAGTCTAACAACAGAACTTCTATATCGCCAATAAGTTGTGGACGTCAGATGGCAGTCGCTTCACGGAAAATGTCGAATTTCAGCCGCGTGGCAGTTAGACTGAAGGCAACCCCAACAGGGTGGAAGGCTCGGAAGATGATGACGTCACGCCCTCTCCTGGCCCTCTAAAGGCCTAAAGTATAATGGCCTTCATAGTTTAGACCTAACCTGTAATGCCAACAATGTTACAAGGGTGGTCTCCAGTGACATATCCAGTATAAGGGTGAGTGGTTTTCTGTTATTTTTTTACCTCTTTTCTTTTCTTTTTAATTGTATAATTTTAAAGGGTTATTTTCTCTTTGATTGTACCTATATTTTTTCTTGGGCTCACCTCTGTTTCTCCATCCATTCCGTATTTCCGTAGCCGACCGCTTACGACAACTGCCACTGCGACAACATGCGTGTAGTTCATTGTGACTTGTCAATGGTCCCCTTTATCCGTATCGGAGTTTAACAAGTAATGGATACGCTGTACTTGCTGCATGCGTTTGTCGTTGTCGTATGCGGTTGGCTTCAGAATCATACCTTTAAGCCCTCTGCATTCATACATTGGTAAATTATAAATCTCAAAGAGAATAAACACAAGCAACGTAATCCAAAACCTCTCCCTAGTGTACAGTACCACTCTGTACCATAATCAACCAAATAAGTCCCAACACCGCAAAACAGAATATCGATTCTTGCCACGATGTGTCCCATCACTAAAGAGCCAATAAATCGATAAACGTCGCGCGGACCAGCCGTCTCATCACTAATTTACAATTTTATGGCTTGTGGGATCGTGTGGGGGTGAGCGGCGGGGGGTTAGGTCGCCACTCCATTAGTGGAGTTTGAACCCCCCGCGTGGACCAGTTAACCCTACGGGACTGACCGCAGAAAAATTAAGTTTTCGTCAAGATTTTTTGAATATTTTTTTTTGTTTTCGTGTTGAAGATTTTATTGGTTTTTTTTTTATTCAGGTTAGATTCATAGTGATAATAAGCTGTCTATATTTCAGGCTCGTAACGCGTGCTACTTGTAGTTACCAGTTAACTTGATGTCATGGTTTCAATTTTTTTTTAATATTTTTCAATATACTTACTTTAACTAGCTTTTGCCTGCTACTCCACCTAACTGAAATTCTGATCAAATTTCTGCAAATACATGAGAAATTATTCTAGGAAAAAAAAGTAAATAGGTATATGAGTTTATTTGAATAAAAGTACAAAGTAGGTAACTATTTTATCAGTTCCATTCTGGGTAAACTCCGGTGAAGCAGGCCGAAAGATAAACAAGGTCTCCAAACGCCAAAAAAACTGGGAACAGAAAAGACATAAAATTAAAAAAATATATAAGTACTTTCTACTATTTTTCATAAAAAAATCATAACCACCTTCTTTCCATCGTCGTCATTGTGATAAAATTGTAAACAATATTGTAAGAAGTTGTAGGCACCCAAGCCTTTGTAACAGAATCACAAGCCGCATTATATCACGACACAACTGCATCAAGTAACCCACCATTCTCGTATTATACCTCGGGACACGTATCTTGGACCTAAATTTATAGACAAACGAGGCCCTAACCCGCGCGGATTGTTTTGTAATTATCTCTGTTTGGTAAATGAGCTCGTCCACCGCCGTAGCACCCCGTGCTGTCCTCAAAAGACACCCGAAGAACGTTTACTGCGCGTATAGAGTACATAGAGTACAACGTAGACTGAAAGTATGCCAAAACAACTACCACTCAATCCTACAAACATTATGACCATCCATGGGTTGCTTGGCAGAAATCGCTTATAGCGATAAGGCCGCCCTTGTACTGACTCCTTAGACATAATTTTCAATTATGTATTTTAGATGGTGTACAATAAAGTATAAAATAAATAAATGAATAAAAAAAATAGGTCCATGATATATATCCCAGGCTATAACCGTGTGCATTCCAACCATTCACGATCCTAATGGCTGACGTGTGATGATGAGTAGAGATCAGATGGTTATGTAATTGCTGCCTTGAACGATGGGTTGACCCTTGTTATAGGAGGCACCGTGGGCCGACACCCTTATGCCTTCACATCTTCAAAGCACAGCAGGCTATGACGCTGCTGCTGCTGCATCTAAAGCAAAAGAAAATCAGCATAAATACTCTAACCTAGTTGATTGTATCGTATGTATCTACAAAGACATTCAGGCACCACTTAAGCTGAAAAAAGAAATACTTTAGAATTTGTACACTAAAAAAAATTCTGAAATTATTAACTAATTATTAGAAATTTGGCCGTAGGTATTCAAGCAGAATGGAAACACACTGTTCCATACTCTGCTTAACTACGGCCAATAAAACAGTTGACGTATTACATTACAGTTGACAGTTGACATACAGATGAAGAAGAGTTGACATATTACGAAAACAAATACAAAAAAAAAAAACAAATCAACTAATAATACTCATGCTAAAAAATAATAATTTAATATGCGAACCGTACAAATTCACGCCTCCCGACAAGAAACGCGTGCAAAGGAGAAAGGACAAAACTGAGACGGGACAGAGAGGGAGATCTTTAAGATACGTTGTCATGACAACCGTGACGCACACATCCACAGCTAACGATAGTTGGCACCCACACAAGGGCCCGTAGGTATTAGGAGAATTCGACCCGACCCCCAAAGTTTCAGTTATTAAGCAAATGCTTCGTAAACATTTTGGGTGGGCACCTTTACTTTCGTACTATAAATAGGATGGCAGGGCTTGGAGCTTCAATTAAGTAAATGTATGTAAAGTTGCTTTGTCCAAATCTAGGTGGTGTATTCGATTTTTTATTGGTGTGGCAACATCATAATTTGGCACTGATATTAATATACAAGCCAGTGGGCGAAATTTTTATGTTTTGGTTCGATAAAATTTTAAAGCAATTAATACGTAGAAAAATATTTGTTTGTTATTATGTTGATAAATCTGAAAGTTGTGTCTACAGATTATATCGAAGGATCACCCTCTATTTCGTGGGACCGAATACAATGATTGGTGAAATGTGGGTGTTAATTCACCTCTGCCTAACCCTCCGGGGATAAAAGTGTGATTATTATGTATGCATGTATGTGTGTACAACATTGTTAGAAATAGATTCGAGTTCCAGTCCATACACAACGCTTGAACAAGGAAATCTGATGACATCTGTGTAGTAGATATAACTAGCTGACTAACTGCATAGCAAAAAACTGTTGACCAAAACATTACTACTAACTTCTTGTAAGTGTCATACAGAAGACATCACAAAAAGGCGCGCTAATTCAACATGTTGGGAATTCAACTCTACATTTCGGGAATTCAACTTTTATGGAATGCAACTTTACGCGAATTCAACTTGATAATTGAAATTTCCTTAGCACACTCATCTAGTTCCGTTCCAAATTCATCCATTTTACCACAGCACCGCTCGCCACAGGCAGGGAATTCATCCTCACACATTGCGACCGGTAACGATTCGCACTGTGCGGTATGAAAGGAACTTCATCCCACGCACGCTCAAGCTGTGGAATGAATTCCCTGCTGTTTTTTCCCAAGCGACTACAAATATGGGTTCTTCAAGTTGGGCATTAGAAGGTTTCTTTAGGGTCGGCTGCACGAGTGTACCGCCCCTGGTGTTGCATACGTCCATAGGCCACGGTAACCACGGTTAATCCGGGTATAAACAATATCGATATTCAAAATTCATCCCCGGTCCTTTTAACTAGCAACCGGCCTATTGCTATCTTCACCACATACATACATACATATCACGCCTTTATTCCCGGAGGTTTAGGCAGAGGTGAATTAACAGCCACATTTCACCCATCATTGTATTCGGTAATAGGGGGTGAGCCTATTGCCGTATTCCGGGTACTATTGTTAACTCGAGTCATGCATCTGAGGCTGAGTCTGGGCTGTATATATCTGTCTGATCTTAAACAGCATTATCCCTTAGTTACCTTGTACGACACCGTATGAGAAGAGATGGGGTGGCCCAAATTCTACTCTGCCGGGGAAATTCTAAATTCATCATTCCCGATCCTTTTAACTATCAACCTGTCTTTTGCTATTTTGACCACAGAGTACTAAAAAGTGTGGTGTATGGTAGTGAACTGTCCAACAGTTTGCCGCACCACTTATTTATTCTGTGGTCCCACTAACGAGCTTGCTGCTACTTGCGAGAACTAATAATGGCGGCTACATGGCTATTGGCTAGTAATTCACGGACGAGTTCTACAGCAAGTTTCACTAGCGCGATTCAGTGACGTCAGCTTATTATTTTCTAGCGAGACATCTAGCCTTAAATCGCAGTTTTATTTTTGTTATCATTATTATCCTAAATATTAGCGTCGGTGGCTTGTGGTTAAGGAGTCGGCCTTACGATCGAAAGGTACGGGGTTCGAATCCTGGCCATTACACTACCGACGTGAACCCACTCCTAACACAAGCAATTTAGCTTAGCTAGAGGGGTTACAGGTAATATTAGTAATTAACTTTTTTCATTCATCATCATAAGTAAAATTAACCTGGTCGAAACGTCAGGCAAATCAAAGGTCCTATACCATGATCGCGTTAATTCCCGTTAACATTATTGAATATTAGTAATTTCGTTTGCTTATATTATTTCGTATAAAAACCAATATTTGCACTAAGCGAGAATCGAAGCCGCTACCTCCGACGTGGCAATCAAACGCACAAACTAAACAAAATCATCAAGCAGGGAGTTCATTCATCCTTAATAATCCCTACTAATATTATAAATGTGAAAGTAACTCTGTCTGTCTGTCTGTCTGTCTGTCTCGCTTTCACGCCCAAACCACTGAACCGATTTTGATGAAATTTGGTATAGGGGTAGATTAGACCTTGAGAAAGGACATAGGCTATATTTGGTCGCGATAACCGACATCCACGCGGGCGGAGCCGCGGGCAAAAGCTAGTACAATATAAGCGTGCGAGGGATGAACCACCAACCACAGAGTACTTTGTTATATAAATGAAACTAGCTTTTGCCCGCGGCTCCGCCCGCGTGAATGTCGGTTATCGCGACCAAACATAGCCTATGTCCTTTCTCAAGGTCTAATCTACCTTTATACCAAATTTCATCAAAATCGGTTCAGTGGTTAAGGCGTGACAGCGTATCAGACAGACAGAGTTACTTTCGCATTTATAATATTAGTATGGATATGGATATTTATAATATTAATATATGGAAGTATGGATATGGAAGTAGGCTAAATACGTCATCTAGCTTACTATAATCTGTGGCAAACTATACATATTTAATCTGGCATTATGTGGCTCTACGCCGTAGCGTTCGACTGCTACGCAGGAGGCGCGGGCTCGATTCCCACTATGTACAAAATTTTTGTATGCATGGATATGTATAGGGAAGTTACGTAGCTCTGGTTTCGTAGACGACCGAAGGGGTAATATTATGTATATTTGCATTAGTCTGAGTGTTTCTATGTATAACATCAATGTATTTTTTTTTTTAAATCAAAGTATGTTCTACTATCTTCTGTCTCTGTCTCTCTCTCTTTTTGTTTAATACACCTTGTGTCTAGTTTATTTGGATAACTATACCATATCTTCTATTTTTATCACAGTACTGTCCATCCAAAGGTTGCTTGGAAGAAATCGCTTCCAGCCATTACCCATTAGCCATAAAACTGTATACAAGCTACCTACTTGTCCTACTGCAAATCTATTGATGTACAATAAAGAATTATCTATCTATCTATCCATCAATTTCATCCGTATTACAAGCTAATTGAGATAGCGCTGTGTGTGTTGTAGAAGTAAAGTAAGTAAAAGTAGAAACGTCTTTATTGTACACCATAGATATAAAAATATAACATAGAGAACTGAGTTATGTGGTAAGTACAGATGGCGGCCTTATCGCTCTGCGGCAATTTCTTACATGCAACGATAATATATTATATTAGAATAGAATATTATATTTCTCTTCAACCGTTCATCAAAATTAAGTCCATCCTACACTTACTAGAAAACTACCTACCCACCCCTTAATAAGTGCCGTTCGACTACAGGCTTAAGTTGCCATCCTTAATTCCGCCCCCTCCCCCGAAGACATATTTCATCGGAACTTCCAACTGGGGGAGGCAACTTTGCAGATTATTTCTCACAAATATATACAAGGTACGTGGTAACTGTTTGTGAATACGTTCGTGCAATGTTTACACTGTTTCTAGTGATTTACGTGTGAACTACTGTTCACTTAAGAGTATACATTAACTCTAAGACTGTTTATATTAAGTGTTTTATCATACGCTCAAGTCTATTTCTTACCGAGGTAGGCAGAGTCAACAGCCCACCCCATTTGACTTACAGACTCCACGACCTGCCTTTTTTTCAAAATTGTACTAATTTAGTCAATGTGTGTACTGCGAAATTGACCCCGGCCGGCATTCACCCGTGCCTTAAGATAATATAATTCCGAAGGTGACCGCATACGACAAATGCCGAAGCACGCAACAGAAACGTGTAATTCATTGCGGCTTCTCAATAGCCCCCTTTATCCGTATCACAGTTTAACAAGTAATGGGTACGCTGTATTTGCTGCATGCATCTGCAGTTGTCGTATGCGGTCGAC
The DNA here is from genome assembly GCA_914767945.1 of Eilema depressum. Lineage (NCBI taxonomy): Eukaryota > Metazoa > Arthropoda > Insecta > Lepidoptera > Erebidae > Eilema > Eilema depressum. The sequence goes on from OU612031.1 coordinate 14,094,821, forward strand.
TTCAGAATCAAACCTTTACATAAGTTTGTCTAAAGTAAATGCTTGTCTACAGTCAAACAATCAATCAATTAGCCTATTGGGTCCACTTCTGGACATGGGCCTCTCTCAATATGCACCACTTCTCCAAAGTATACAATATACATAAAAAGAAAGTGCCTAAGTAGGTACCTATTACCAGTAGTCTACAATTTCAAACGTAAGCATAAGGCATAAGGCGAAAGGCAAAATAAAAGAACGTCATCATCATCATCTCCAATTTACAAAACTTCGGTCACCCATCTATTACCCGACCCGCGACAACACTCCTTACCGTAGTATCTCAAACCCCCGCCTCCCGGGTCCTCCCACTATCAGTACTAAACAAACGGCCATCAATAAGTGGGGCCGTTAGCGAGTATCGAAGCCTTGCAAGTTTTAATGAAAGCCTGTACAAACAGACACAGTATATGCTTACTATATATTATATATTATGTGAACTAGTTATGAACTACGACTTTACATCTTACGTTTTTGAAGTGCGAAGCTCATTTTCTTATCGCTATTAGTTATCGGGCTATTACTGTCATTGAAAAAGCACTGTTAAACGGATTCTATCGCGATTTATTTGGAATTTTTTACTTTAAGCCCGATGTTTTTACCTTTTTTTTTTTATCGTGCGCAAAATCCCCACGGATACCTCCCCCACCGTAGTCGGAGGAGGAGGTTATGTCGGACTCTGACCGACTAAAACGCACGCCGTCTGTGGGCCGTCAGTTGCCGGAGGTGAGATTGTCGTAGCCATATCCCTCGCACCCCGGCCGACCCAGGACCATATCTCTCGATCTGGCCCTCTTCCGGTGAGGGGACCACAGAGTCCCCAACCCGCCCGATGTTTTTGCCTACAACTACCTACAACAAGTTTACAACTACCATCTTTAGTCACTCCGCAACCTTGGCTGCTGAAAATTAACCGGAATATCGGGCTAAATGTAGGTAAATAATAACACATAAATATATAATCTGTTAAAAAGTTAATTTATTTCAATGAGTGATATTCGCATAAACTTCAGACAATAATCATTTTAATATCATACAACATCCCATTTTCAATCAAATACATACATACATACATACAATCACGCCTTTATCCCTGGAGGGTTAGGCAGAGGTGAATAATCATTATATTAGGTCCCACGTAATAGGGGGTGAGCCTATTGCCGTTGCCCGGGCACTATTTGTTGACTCGAGCCATGTATCTGAGGCTGAGTTTGGGCTGGACAGGTTAGATGTCCCAAAATTCAAGGATAAGCCGGCATAACGGTGGCCCTACTTATGGCTGAGCCTGTGCTGTATATATCTGTCTGATGTTAAAAAGCCCTATCCCTTAGTCGCCTTGTACGACACCGCATGGGAGGAGATGAGGTGGTCCAAATTCTACTCTTCCGGGAACCACGCTTCATATTACACCAATTTTCGCAGTACCAAAACGCCTTACTATACTTACCATTAATTACCGTATCCAGAAGCCAAAGCAAGTACAAACAAACTAACTCAGCAACTATACATATACATACACAGCTATGTACATACATACCTACGTATATACTCGCTAAACATTGTACAAAAGGCGATAGTTTGTAGAAGGGTGCGGGGTTGGGAGGCACGGGTAGAATTACCACAAGATTGCTCCCATTCTTTACCCTTAACCCTTAGAAAGGTACCCTGAATTTGAAACCTTGCGTGAGATAATTTAATTAATTATTCTGATTTCAAGTAAAACGACTGGCTTTGTAGTTGAAGTTTAGTGTAATGGGATAGTTGTTTTGCTCGTGAATTCACGCGTACGAATTCATTAGTAGTTCTCTATGATGTAGACTATGGAATCGTTATGGGTAGTTGGAGCCCTAAAAAGTCCAACAACGGGTCTAGCTGCAATGCTTATACCTATATCTCCGATGCGAGCCTATTGTCGGCAAACGGGCAGTTTTACTACTGCGATAGGGTAGCCCTATTCTATTGCATCGGAATCTAACACAGTCGTTTTACAAACATGTAAAAATTATTCGTGAATTTGTCAGCAACTTTTATCGCTGACTGTACATTGGGTGATCTTAGCACTTAAAGCGATCTCCTTCAGACAACCTTTAGATGTATTTAGTCAGAGTTGAATTGTGTACCTAGTAGTTTTCTAAATAAATATTTTACGACTCTCTATTCAGCGCTATCTGGACCTAATGTGATCTAGTTTGTGTTATGTGATCTAGAATGCGGATAAACATACTTAGATGCATTTTTTTTGTAATCACATACATACATTATTATACCTACATAAGGACATTCATCATTATTCATTACTTAGTCATTATTTTTTCAAAATCAAAATCAAATATCTCGCAGGCAATTAACATGATGTATCTGGATCTTATTATTTGACACCTTTAAAAATATTGTGCAGTAATTATTTTTTATTAAACCTAGATTAACTAAAGAAACCTATGCTCGGGGTAAAGAAATAGTATTTGAGCTATTCCAGACTGTTTTTGTGCTAAATTTCATCCAGATCCATTCAGCCGTTTTTGCTTGAAAGAGTAACAGACAGCTATGCAACCTTGTACCTACCAAGCCTCATCCTATATGAACAAAAAAGTTACCACATATTATATTTGGGTGGTTGTAATTATGTTGTAGTTTTACAATGCTTTCCTGCTCACAAAATACAATAATAATATTCGAATACAATAGTCTTAAAAGAGCTTAAATAAACGAAAATCCGTTTGTAGTCTTAATCCTTAAACATACAAAGCTAATCCTTTTCCAAAGCAATTATAACGAAAGCGATACTTTAAGCAGTACTTTCTCCATTCTCCATTACTTCCACTAATATTCTCAAAGCTGAAACACAATCGAAGTAGACCAATCAGCTGAAGACAATTTTCCACTTTTTTTCACAAGTAGGCCAGTGAAACTTAGCGTTGTCATGAGTGACGAGGTTTATAGTTGACGGCACGAGTCCGACACGTAAAAGAACTGAGATACATTTTTAATTTTAATACCACTTTGTTTATTTATTCCGTATTTGTGTTCCTTTGATTGAGTGCAAGATCATACCGAATGATTTATATACCGAATACTAATTACCAAAAATAACGGCAAGTTGCTTAATATGAATCAGTATTCTTGTGCCATCTGATTTTGTAAACAGTACCTACTTCTAAATATATATTGAGCCAACCGAAATTCATATCTTTTCTAATTTAAGCAAAAACTAAAATAATATTATGTTATGTATTGTGTGTTACGAAACTATTACGAAGGTAAGGAAAATCATTATAATGGAGATTTTACGACACAATGCGATGTTGAATCCAGTGCATTATCATTGTCTAGTTATTAGAAAACAAAAAACTTCCAAGTCCCGGGTCCGACTCATAGCAATTACATTATCGACGTGAAGCTGGGCAATTTACCTTAGTAGGAAAGGTTACTTGACATACAAGTATTTTCGGTTAGCAATATTCCTAAAAAATATCCATGTAATAGGTATAAACTTTTGGAGAGGAAAGCACAAAAACTAAAAAGTTGTTGTGGTTAACTAACTTCCGTGAATTCAGGTACAATTAATTCGCATTATATTGACTACTCCCTAGCTATGTTAAAATATTCACTACAGATTTTTCACATTTACGATTCTATTTAGTAAGGTACAGATATCGTTACGTCCTCGTGCGGCCTAAAAGGGCTCGTAGGGTTGGTACCTCGGGCCTCTATGCTCGAGTGACGGTTGTTCGAGCTAACACTCAAGGAAATTGGGTCATTTGTCCCTTCGGCCGCTAGTGAGCACTTTGTTCATACCTACTCCGTTTTTGTACCAGCGTGATTTGAAGCCGGGTAATGGCCTTGACCATACAGATATGAAGCCTATGTATTTCGGAGTTATGTAGATGTATTTTGGTGTTAGTAACTATATTGTATCTTGTATTGTGTTTTTAATTAATAATCGTGTAGGTACTTACTAATAATATGATATTGTATCATATGATTTTAGTAAGGAGATTATTAAAAGCAAGTTTCACATTAAAAAAATCTACTAGCTGTTGCCCACGGCTCCGCCCGCGTGGAATTCTGATCCCGTTCCTCACTGATATATAGCCTATGTGTTATTCTGATGTATAAACAATATTGTAAAGTTTCATTAAAATCCATTCAGTAGTTTTTACGTGAAAGAGTAACAAACATCCATACGTCCATTCATCTATACTTACAAACTTTCGCGTTTAAAATATTAGTAGGATTCAAGTAGTTAGTTAGCCACCACGTGGAATTCTGATCCCTTATGCAGCCTATTGGTATATATTTCAAAGATAAAACCTAGTTTATGTGTTACTCCATAATATAATAAATAAATAAATAAATAAATAAATATTCCACAACATTCTACACAACGCTTTCTAGACCCATGGTAAGCTTAATTAGCTTGTGTTATGGAATCTAGAATAATCTATCTCTGTCCTAAATTTTAGCCAAATCCGTTGAGTAGTTTGCACGTGGATGAGTTACTAACATATTTTACGCTATCGTTTCTTATTTAAAATTGCTTATTATTGCATGTGTTGCAATGATTATCAATTATTTTTATATTCATCCACCTTCGTAAGTAACTGTCATAGGTACCTACATCCTAAAAATTAACAACCGAACACAAATTATATCGACACAAACTAACACTTTTAATCTTATACACAACTATAGATAAATTGTATACCTACGCGGGTAGTATTACTAGTTTCTCCAAAATCCCACTATCGACCCATCTTAATTACACCCCATCCCACACATACACACACATCCAAACTGTACACAACAAGCAATTTAATAATGTTCTTAGCACCCCCTAAGTTTAAGAACACCCCCGTTCTTACCCCCTGCGGGGTGTGAACCCGCCTTAAAACTGAGGGGGTTAATTTCACCCCTTGATAGTTCAAACCGAAGTAATCTTAAAGCCCATCTGTGCCCTTAGTTATAATGGCGTAAGGAATTTCGGTGCCAATGTTTTAAAGTCAAGATATTATGTGTCTGTAACTATAGTAAGATCAACAATACAGTATCTAAACATCGTGGCCGTAAACTAAAGCACTTCGGTACCATATAAATAGACTTGTACGCCGGTAAACGCGCCAGTCTTCGTGTAGAACATAACTAACTTGTTCCATTCCAGCTATTATATTCTCTCCGCGGTTGCTGTATAACCAACTATTACTTGCGAACTTTTGCTAAGGCCGTATGCATATGGAATGGAATGGAAAGGGGACTCTTTTTTCCGCACTTAGCCTCCTTTTTGGGCCATTGTGCGTGGAGAGTGCTGGCTATAGTAGCCAGCCTAACTCCGCCCAGAAGCACAGAAGCTTACTGGGGGCTTCACAGGCTTCGCGGAGCGACCTCACTGTGCCGAGGATTTGAGTACGTTGGGGGGCTACTGCCTCGCATTCCAGTACTACGTGGGCAACCGTTTCTTCGGCCACGAAGCACCCCCTACAGAGAGGGCTATCCGTGATCCCGATGGTGTAAAGGTGCTTGTTTAGTGGACAGTGACCTGTTATTGTCCCATAATTGTTCTTAGACTTGTTCTGTCTAATTTTAGGAGACGTTTCGTAAGCCGTTTGTTCAAAGACGACATGGCCGTATGCATATATGCTTCCTTTGATAAATTAAAAAAATAGCTCACGATGACTCTTTCACGTACCTATATATGTCACAAGCAACTAACTTAATCAGCCGTTCAATCAACAGTCTATAAGGCCTATCTAGGCCTGAGTGATATTCAACCATTTAATCATTTTAGGCAAATGACTTGGATCGATGACGGACGTTTCATACCTAGTATTTGATTAAACAGCTAAGCAAATAGCTTGGATCGATTACGTGTACGTTTTATTACTTGCATACTTACGTGGACTAGGCCACTCTAGCATTAGCCTTCTAACCTGGACACATATCTTGGACCTAAGTCGCGAGACAAACTCGGTACTGGGGCACGTGGATTATTGTGTAATAAATCTATGCTTGGTGAATTTGAGCTCGTCCACAGCATCCTCAAAAGGCACCCAAGAAACGTATACTGCGCTTTTTAGGTTCAAAATATTTTTTTCTTTTCATTACGATACTGACCTTCTGATGTTCGTGGTTTTTGGTGTGTTAATCTGTAAGGTAACTGTACCAATGCTCGACACTTTAAGGAAAAATAAAATTTCAATCTAAAAAATTTAACAAATTAATTACAGCATGGTCGTTACATTCTTTTTTAACTGTTACAGCAACAATTAGACATTAACTTTTGCCCATAAAATCTTTAAAATCTATCATACTTTTACTTTAAATTAAATTATTATGCACTTGGTCGAAAACACCAATGCTAGACATCATTGTCCCAATGGTCCAAGTATGTCAATAACTTCAATATTTATAACGTTTATACTAAAATTAGTAATAATCATAACTTATAAACAAAAAAATCACACCTATAAAAATCAGTACCCTTGGCAAAAATCTTAAGAAATAACACGACCGTGTTCACGGAGTCACATTATTTGCTGTCAACAGTCTTTCTAAATTTACTTCGGATGGTGTTGCGAATATTTGAACATATCTTATAGATACCATTAGGCATCTTTTAAGTCAATAGTCTTATAAAACAAATGGATAATTTTCTCAAAATACTGGGTTTTGTTCGAAAGTGTCTAGCATTGGTACAGTGTCGAGCATTGGTACAGTTACCTTATTACATATTGGTGTTTTAAATGATAATAAAGAATAATAATAAAAAAAAAAAAAAAAAAAAAAAAGACAAAATTAGTCATTTTGGCGCTTTATTTTAGTGTGACCAAAAATACGCCAGTACTTTTATCTGTTCTGCGCCAAAAGATAGCTTGATGTCTATGTAATGACTGAAATTAAAAAGTTCCAATAAAAAAAAAAGTAAAGAATACTGTTCTAATTTCAAAAACAAATTAGGGACGGGCTGAAACTTCTAAATTCAAAACATTTAGCAGAACACACTTCAATTTAAAGTTGTAAAGAGGTATCTCATCAACGAACTGAGAAGGCCGTCAGACAAAGAGAGGCCCGAGTGCCAAATTTAAATCCTACCCGCAGCTGCGGAATAGAACGGACCTTAGAAACAAACAAATCGTCCCTCTCCCCCCGCGGACGCTCCTACCCCACCCCCGCGCTCGCCCACCCCGCGCACAAGCGAAACACGAATGGCCGCCTTATATGACCACATCTTACAGGCCCCAATTCCTACTTCCTTTCCATTACACAGCCAACGCTGACTAAACATAATCGTCGAACTTCCTTACGACTGTACCCTTCCGGCCAACTGCTCGCAAATCTAACTCAAGCCAAATCAAACTTTAAAACATAACTAACAGAGTCTATAATATACATCAAGATAGTTAATTTCGCCTATCAATACTGATCGTTCGATTTTAAACTAAAACAACATAGTACCTAAGTCTATTTTCGCGTAAACGGTGTACAATTTCCAATTTTCCTCGAACGACCGCTGAAGCACCCGCGTTAAGAACATCCCGTACAAGTTGCGCTGTTAGCTGCGAACGTTTGAATAGTTTTCGTTGTCGAAACTTGTTCTCGGGGTTGTTTTGGGTGTATTTTCTTACACAAAAGATGGGGGCGAGGGGGTAGGGTCATGATAAATGGCACAATATTAATACTCGGGGCCGGGGCTCTATAGTTTTATGATCTTAGTTGGGTAGTATTATAAATCTGGTGTGCCCGCCGAGCACTCGTGTCTAATGCGCCAGTTTAGTGCCTGGCTATCTATGCGAGTGTTTAAGCACTTATTAGTTTATTTTATTGTTGGAAACACATCATGGTTTATTTAGCTGTAAAAGTAAATATACCTATTTAGGGTCTTTTATCGAAGTACTAGCTGTTGCTCGCGGCTCCGCCTGCGTGGAATTCTGATCCCGTTCATCACTGATAGTAACAAGACGATATAGTCTATGTTGCTGCCTGATAATACAGCTTTCTAATGGAGAATTTTTGAAATCGGTGCAGTAGTTTGAGTTTATTAGTTACCTTAAAAAATATAAATCTTTCCTCTTTATAATATTAGTACTGATTAGTAAATTAACTGTGAATAGTAAATTAATTGTGGAAAAGTACAAGTGATTTATTCAATATGTAAATTTCATATTTTCTTTAAAGTATAAACATACTTAATACATGGCGTATTTATATGGCGGAGTATAACTTATCTAACTACTAAAGACTACACAGGAACAAATGTCATCGTTCATCTATCTGTTCGGTACTAGGCTGTATCTGAATGAATCTTCCTCACAAACCTTCTACTGTAACTCCTATGCACCAGGATCAACATCAGTACCTACAAACACACAAGCAATGACCATCAATAACGAATAAAAGTCATTTGACCTATCCTACATTAACAAACTGATAACGCCTCTCGTTTTTCGTCGGGGGTTAAAAAAAATAGAATCTTCACAAAAAAATACTCAGATTAAAAAAAAATTAGGTCACACGAAAACTTATCCTAAGTGGCTATTAAATCATTTACACTCTACACATCTACTATGATCCTACTTAACTATATAGTAGTACATAGTGTGTATAGTCACTATTATAGTCGGTGACAATCATAGAAAACTTAGTCGGTAGTTAGGCCCTCCTTATCGCACACAACAGTATAGTATTCATGACGCGGCGTCGCGTCGACGAGTAGATTTTATTACATGGGCAAGACCCAAGCGCCGTAAACTATATAATATAGTAGAGAATAAACCACTTGACAGAGGTCGTTAACTTTTGGTAAGAGTATGGGAAGTATTTAGGGGACGCTATAGCGTTGGTAAATGAAATTACAAGATGTGGCTAGTTGAAAGTTAATTAGTATTATCAAATAAAATACTAAAATATTACAGATATCCCGATATCTCTAATCCCGATATTTACCATGTATTGTTTGGAGTTTCCGAAATTTCGGTGCTGCCAAACAAAATAATACATAATAAATATCAGGATATTTAGCATGTATTGTTTTGTTTCAAATATTTCAGTATTTTACTATTAGACATATTGGGATATACTGAAATATTTGAATGGAATGCAGGTACGAGCAGATAGCAAGAATGAATATTCAAATAAATATCACGTTTTATTTTCAGTAAACAAAAGTATTTCATACTTATATGAAATCTTCGCCCTGAAAATTGTGAAATACAAATAATACTTCACTGGGACAGTACCTGAGATAATTCCTTATTAAGAATCTGTCTTCAGAACGGAAACTAGTTACTTTCGATGCGTCCGAATTGCTTCGTCAATAGTATGAAAAGGAAATGGACGCATAAATATGAATTTCTAATACGAATATATGAATATCTTGCATATAAGTGAGAACTCACACGATGAGAGAACGCACAGACCTAAGGATTTGCAGGACATTGCGAAAAACCCACAGATTGATTATAATTTTACAAATTATACATGTAGCTCAATATTCTTACCAATATTTTTATGTAAAAATAGTTAAAATAGACCAAATTATGTGGATTTTTTTCGTAAGACAAATTAATTGGCCACTTAGTGTTTCTCATTCATATCAAGCTCATATTATGAATTCTAATCCCTAGTTTCTCTTGTATATTTTGAGTTCATTATGACAGAAAGACGTTTCAGTGAATATAGACGCAGTAAACAAACACGCACCTATACTTGCAGTATCAGATGTGAACAATCATACCATGTATTATTTGTAATTTTCGATATTTTATCGCTGTTGCAAGCAATACCCCGATAGGTGTAAATGACCATGATAATTTAATACCCATATTTTTTATTTCTTAGAAAACCGGGACTGTAGGAAGAGGGAGTCTTCCTTCAGTCCCGGGTCCTTTAAGCGGGACGTGAAAAACCATCTGATGAGGCCGTCAAGCTAAGTGCCACCATTGTAACATGGTACGTGTCTATAATGGTGACCCTCTTTTGAGACTTTGCCTTCAGCTTACCATCAGCTGAGGCGTAGTCAATTTGACGTGTCCAATATAAAAAAAAATACAAATACATTACACCAGAAGACTCACCAAAGGTTGGCGACTCAGGTTATTGATCGTATTCGCGCCGGAAGATCCTAGCACGCTTTCTATTCGCCGATTAAGTCTAATTGCTCCTAAATTTATCGTCTCCTACGCTGCTATTATGGGATGATATCTCTTATTTATTGCACGCAATTTGCTTCCTACAAATAAAGTGAAATTATTTATTTCTGTACGTGTATACGGGGCTTTTGAATTAAACGATACAGGCACTATTATTGCAGATGGTAGGAATTGAAACCGAAAATTGTAAATATAAATATTTAGTAGTATTTTGAAGTGCCTTACTTTAGGTTTAGATAGTGTAGTGTGTCGTATACTAAGTAGGTATTATTATTTTTCACTAGCTGTTGCAGCTAATCTCGTTCCTGTAACCTATGGAAACCTATTCCAAAGATAAAATATTAAGATTGAAAACTAAAACCCGACTACTGAAAAATCACGCTCTAAAAATTATTAAACAAGAAAATATGAAGGTTTTTTTATACTACTTAGGTGGCAGACAGGCACACGGCCCACCTGATGGGAAGTGGTCACCGTGGCCCATGGACGTATGCAACACCAGGGGCGTCACACTCGCGCTGCCGACCCTGAAGAAACCTTCTAATGCACTTCTTGAAGAACCCCATATTGTAGTCGCTTGGTTTTCACCACCGCAGGGAGAGAGGGAGGTAGGGATGGCCGTGGTTGTATCACTTAACTTAACCTAACAAATACATTCTATAAAGAAGTGGCATACGAACAACGCTATCCTTGATATTTTATCTTCTTTCCCAACCTGAGAATCAAACCGTATAAGTAAAAGCCAAAATACTTGCATGTTCATATGCTACCAGCCGAACAGGGTAGTCATATACTTAGTACATATATCTATAGTCGGGGACTCTGTTGTCCCCACACCGGAAGAGGGCCAGATCGAGAGATATGGTCCTGGGTCGGCCGGGGTGCGAGGGATATGGCTACGACAATCTCACCTCTGGCAACTGATGGCCCACAGTCGGCGTGCGTTTTAGTCGGTTCGAGTCCGACATAACCTCCTCCTCCGGTTCCGGCGGGGGAGGTATTCGTGGGGATTTTTCGCACGATAAAAAAAAAGTACATATATCTATACACATGTGCACATATGCACGCCTGTAAGTCCCTGAAAGGGTAGGTAGAGGTATATCCACACCCACATTTTAGCAATTAGGTATAATTTTCGATCCCATGTACGAGTAATAGAGGGCGAGCCTATTGCCGTCAAGTGTCAAGTCAGGTTGTCTATCTAGTCTAAGTCAAACAAGTCGGAGGGAGAACAGCCCTTAGTTACCTTCTATGACAACCACGGGAAGAAATGGGGTGGCCCCAATAGTTGCCACCCTATTTCTTCCAGTGTAGATTGCTACTCCCCTGGGAACCAACACCGCAATATTTATACGATTCAGATAATATAAATATTATGATGAGAAGTAATGCCGAAGTAAACCGCCGCGTGGTTCCCGGCAGAGTAGAATTTGGGCCACCCCATCTCCTCCCGGTGTCGTACAAGGCGACTAAAGGATAGGGCTGTTTGACATTAGACAGATATATACAGTCCAGGCTCAGCCTCAGATACATGACTCGAGTTAACAATAGTGCCCGGAATACGGCAATAGGCTCACCTCCTATTACGTGGGACCTAATACAATGATTGGTGAAATGTGGGAGTTAATTCACCTCTGCCTAACCCTCCGCGGATAAAGGCGTGATTGAAAGAAGAAAGAAAGAAAATACGTTTATTAAACACACACATAAAAATACAAAATAACAGCCACAAAAATAAAACACAAAAACATACATAACAATATAGTTACATCATATAAAAAAAAAAAAAAACGGTCGCATACAGTTGCAGTAGGTAAGTACGCTGCGCACCGCCATGACTCATCATTATTGTAATGATTGTATGTATGTAGAAGTAATTCAACCATAAAGGAGACGGGGATTTCTGGGCCAAAATGTAATGAGTTGAGATATGGCTCAAAAAAAGCGGTATATTTTTCTATTTCAAAATATGAAAAAACCCGCTCCATTGATAATCTGGAAGACGAGAACTCTTAAAACTAAGTTTATTCCACTAATAAAACAAAATAGGTATCGATTACTATGAACGATTTAAACATTATTGTCTATAAAAACACTTGCATCGCAGTATTATTTCAATCACATTGAACAAATAGAATAATAATAATAATAATAACCATTTAAAATCATAATAATAATGTAGGTAATAAAAATAAATTATGAATCGATTTTCGTAAATCGATTAATTATTTCTAATGTGTATCAACTGTATTTTTTATCTGTGCTATGATTTGGCTATGATAGCTGACAGCTCCCTGACTTTCAGTCAATTCGTTTATTTATTCAATCTTCAAAATCAATTAATTATCGAGATAAAATATATACAATTGTTTATAAAATAATGTACAAAAGTGTACCATATCAGTGTGCTGTATGAGTTTATTGGTTTAAATCAAATCACAGTTCAAAAACGTTCATGTCTTGCATAACCTCACTTATATAATCTCTTAAAACTCTGCTCTTAGATCACCAAAATCTGCAGAATTTTCAGGGATGTTTTAATAATATGTAAGCTCTTAATTGAGACCACTCTCATCTTTTTACATCTTGGCCCAAGTATGTATGAAAGCATATCCATCTCCTTTCTAATAAATAACCTAAAAGTTTGACACACATATTCACATCGCTTCCCCTAACAAACGCTTTGGGATACTTTTTAAACCCTTTAGTTCACTATGACCCCGTAGGTCACGGATGTGACCCAACTAGGTCAAATTACCGTAACCGTTATTTGTAACATATATTACATTACAGATAGATTGTTAAAATAATATCAATCAATATTTAATAAAATTATGAATTTTAACTTTTTCTATAGAAAATTAAATCGGAGAGCCCACACATGCTGTTTCTAGGAGAAATATTCTGTCTTGGACCTGGACCTGCAATGGGTAGCTGAAAACCTTGTCTAAGTCTTGGAACGACATATATTGATGTAAGATCAACCTACAACTCAATATCAAAGTTGAAGTTATCGTCATGTCTTAGGTAGGCGAACGGTGTTGCTCTTGTGGGAAGTTTTTTTTTTCTTCTCGTTACAGACAGACGACATAATTGGTCCACGATGTACTGAAGTCATAATAGGTAAATGATAAAATGTAGATTAATCAGCCACTAATTCATCTGATATTCACACTAGTACCTATCTATTTTTGGGTTAACAAAACATGTTAAGCACAATTTTTTTAACCCTTCCCTCGTTATTTGTCAGGTCGACCTGTGGGTCACGGCTGTAACCTATTCGCCCCGCGGTCAACTCGCCTTGACGGTTGACGGTCACTTCTCACGAATTTATAACGTAAAAGTAAAATGTATAACAATATCTGGAATGGAAAGAAAGATTAAAGAATAAAAATTAAAGAAAGAATTTAACTTACCACATACATAATAAGTAAATAGATAAAAAAATACTAGTACCTAAAGGCAAATTTCTTGTAACATTGCGGATATCTATTTAGGATCGTAACCTGAAAATTTAAAAGTAACCTACAACTGCTGAGTTTACCCAATTGTGCAGCTACCGGTAAATACCTCAGGCGTAGAAAAAAAAAATTAGCAACTAATATATTCAGATGCAAGGTTCAAAGCAAGTTTTGTTCTATGCATTAATTACAGTGTATGGAAATAAATTGTTTTATCTTTGGAATTTAGACATTTCTACGTACATGGTGTAATACAAATTTAATATACATATAAATATTTTCTCCGAGCCGGAATCGATACCGAATCTCTGACTTAGCAGTCGTACACTCTACCGGTAAGCCACAGAAGTGGACATATTTATAAATATTTTATTTTAGCCGATTTAATGTAACTAATTCCCGTATTCACAAACAATACTTCGCTATGCGTACTATAAAAACTGTGCAAGTGTGCAAAGAACGATAAATTCTCAGTGCGTTCGTTTTGGCAAGCCTTTTTATTCATAGACAACACTTAAGTAATACTTCGTTGAGGGAACGCACTGCGTTAGATACTGCTCCGTGATGTTTGTGAATTAATTTTACCAGCCCTATGCGCTCGAGCACACTATGAGACCTCACGGTGTTGTTTGTGAATACGGGTGTAAGACGTTAACTCAACTAACCTAAAATCAAGTTATAAAAATACATCTCTTCCACATCTCGTTCTCACCGCGGTCTCACAGACGTGGCCAGTAGTGACCCCGGGTCACAGAGACCCTTCATCTCCGCATTTCTCACGACGCCGCAGCATTCAAAGGGTTGATACTCGCCCAACTCGTTCATTCAAAAATTCGGAGACAATTTATGCGTGTGATAGCATTTTAAGATGAAAGTGACGCTTATTTAGATAACTTTAAAAGTAAAATTGAACAGCTGCTATTGGGGTAGTACTTGTGAGCTGGATACGGATTATGTTACAATTGATTTAGAAATACAAAACAATTCTATAGATCCTACTATTGATATTATAAATGTTAAATTTTGTAAAGATTTTTGGATGTTTGTTACTCAATCACGCCCTAACGGTTGAACGGATCTGGCTGAAATATGGAATAAGGATAGATTATAGTCTGGAATAACTAGACTACTTTTCATATGAATTGCGCGTATGTGATAAAATTTCCAAACGGATAGAGCCGCGGACCACAGATAGTATTGCAATATTACCAGAATTTTATGAGGGGTGTATGAAATCACATCAATATGACTTCACCTCAACTGATGTTGTACACATTAAAGGCAAAGGTCGTAAAAGCTCAATATAAAGTAGGAGCATGAGTGAGCAGATCATCGGATTCCTTGCGACCGGGAATAACGCTAAAATGATGATGATAAAAGGACAAATTAAAAAGTAGAGTCCGTAGCCATTCGCACTGTAAACTATGTTGAGCAGAATAGAATCTCCACAGCAATGCAGCGCATCATCTTGATAGATATATTCCATTGAAATAATCAGTCTAAATACAAACGGGTAGGCACAGTCGACAAAAGCGATAAGTATACGACAACTTTTCATACAAAGTCGCATGAAAAGGTATACACTTATCTCCTTTGTCGACTGTACCAAACATTAACATGAAAAACGTATCTAATTACACGAAAATAACGTCTTAATTCTCCTTAATAATAATTACAGCGTTATCTTCAAACCCTCGCAAGGTTATATACCTATATAACCTTGCTTATATATATAATTAAATTATACGTGGGTCCATACTAAGGCCGATAAGACCGAGTGGGCGGCGCGCGGGGGGTTGAAACGAAATGTTCGCGCCGGGGGTGGGCGTACGTGAAGACAGCGGACTGAAGACGTGTGAGCATTTTTATAGAGCTGATGTTACCTCTATTTTGAATGTTAATAGTTACATAGGATAGATAGATAGATAGATAGATAATTCTTTATTACACACCATTATTATTACAGATACAGTTACAGTTAAATGCACAATGGGTGGGCTCGTTATTAAAGGGCGGGTACCAAATATTATTATAGTATCAATAGTAATACTTTGTTTATTGCAACTTCAGAATAGAGTGACCAGAGAATATTTATTTTACTGTTCTTATTTCAATTAATTAACAGTTATATAAGAACGATCTCTTTTGTGAAGTCAGATTTCACATATTTCTACGCTAATGGATGACAAACATATATCTTACTCCTGTTAAAATAAAATATAACAATTGTCTTCTCTCTTTCAGGTACTTGCGACTCTATGAATTCACAAAAAACGTGTAGTATCAATTTTGGAAATGTATCGAGATAAGACATCGATATACTTTTAAGTTTTGAGTACTGAATAATGACCATAACAGAAAATTTAATAACACGAAACCTCTACGTAAGTAATACGGCAAACTGTGTATGAATATTCTTGCCAATAAAACTCAGAGATTCTTTCAAAATCAGAACCAAGTCAAAACTACTCGAAACCAGTGAGCATATAATAAGTAATATGCTCACCGATTTCGAGTAGTTTTGACTTGGTCTTACCTGAATAAAAATCCTCTAACTTTTACATACGCCTAAATCGAATCAATCAAATCAATTACTGGGCTGCCCAATGCCCATTCCCCTCTCGCCTCATCAATTTGTGTATCCGAAACATCACATTCTAGAGAAAGGTATGCTCGGATGTTTCGGACTAAAAATAGATCTTGATCGCTATATCGTCTACAACACTACAACATTCTCTTAACGAAATACGATAAAGAGACTTAAAATTCTTATTCACCATTCTTTTTCGATGTAAAAAAACTATTTTGGTATAATCAACTCTATATACCTCCCTCGTGGTCCGCTCGAGCAGAGTCCGGGCGACTTTCGTTAGGGTGAAAGCAGTTTGAAAGTCGGGTCGGTATTGATCGAGTGTCTTGCCCCCCCTCTGGCCACCCTCCCCGCCCGCGCCCCACCCCCGCCAGCGTCCATAAGGAGCGCCCAATTCTGAGGACGACCGTCTTTAATGTGGAATTAAGGTTATGTTAGCTACTTAAATTTAGTGGGCATAGATAATAAGCTTATTCATAGTTTAGTATCTGTGGTATAGAGGTTTTATGGAGCTTCCATTTTGAATTAAGAATTTCAGATTTATGTCTATGCCCGCTTGGATGTAGGTTTTCGGTCTTTTAGTTATTTATCTCCGGTTCTACTTGACCGATTACTATGAAACATACCTACGTAAGATTTTAAGTCTAACCAAGAAGTTTTTAGCAAAAGACGCATTAAAATCTGTTCAATATTTTTTTTGCATCCATCGCGAACTACAAACAAACAGGCAAGAATTTTTTCAAGGATATTTTTAGGCTCAAAATTGTTGATATAAGATAACCCAAGTATTTTTTTTTTTTATATCTCCAATGTACAAACACGACCATTTTACCATTATATAACAGTATAAAAGAAATCAAGATATTTTACTTCCCTGGAAGTTAAATTATTCATATAAATGAATTAACCTAATTTAAATTAATTAGAATTAAAGCGGACATTGAACCCAAGCTAGGATCCATTGACATAGTGGCTATCGCACGGTTAAGTAATCTTCTAAGGCTGACCATTCATGGGTGTCTAATAGAACGACTGATAGTGATGTCCCTTTGAGACCTCGGTCTATCAAAGGGCACGTGTGAATCCGTTCTATGAAGGTATGACATACATAATAATAAGTACTATTCGATACTGGGAGTCCATACCAGCTTGGAAACAAGTACGTAGAAGTAGTGGTAAGTATATGGCGTACTAATTATTACATGATACTGTCTGAAGTTTTCGCGAATCTATTCATTACCAAAAATTGCTCTTTAACGGATTCGCCGGTTGACTAGAGCCATGGTCGCGGGTTTTATTTCAATTATTACAGTTTTTTTAAACTATTTTAATACCTGTAAACTCATCCTACAAGAAAACTAAAAAAAAATAAAAAAAAATAAAAAAAATAAAAAATAAACTTTACTTGATGACTTGAACTTTTTTTAAATAATTAGGTTGTCAAATTGATTACACACGGCCTAATAGTAAGTTGGGAGGCAGTCCAAAGACAAGTGACCTTAAAGTCAAAGTCAAAGTCAAAAATCATTTATTCTGTATAGACCATCAAAACGACACTTACAAAACGTCAACAATATACATATATGTACTAAAGACTAGCTTAGCAAATGAACCACCGGTTCGAAACGCGGCCCCGGCCTGAGAAGACTCCGGCAAGAAACTCAGCGGGTTTTTTTTTTTGGTCTATTTACAAAAAATGCTTAGTCTACTTAGTCTAAATACAATCATTTGTTTGAGAAGCATGCATGAGTGAACAGCTCAATTCCAAGCAAGTTTATCATCTAAATATTCTTGTATTTTATAATAGCCTTTTTGGCACAATGTCCTCTTAACTTCATTTTTAAATTTATTTATAGGTAAATCCCTAATTTCATTAAGGAGCCTTTAGAGGTGCTGTCAATGAAATGGCGGTCCCTGATATGACGGCATCGACAGGTGTACATGGGTGAATTTCAACAAATGCCATTTTTTTTATCATATCGGTGAACTTTTTCATTTATATGTTTTTTGTATATTTTTCAGGTTTTATGTAATCTTTATGATATCATGTATCCCCAAATTTAATATCATCAACGTATCATTTAAGATTATGGAGAAAATTCAGTTTAAATTTTGGTTTCCACCGACATGACAAACCAGCACCGATTTATTTTTCTGTACACCGATATGATAAGTTTATCCACCGAAATGATATACATATCCACCAATATGATAAAATATCCACCGAAATGATATAATCTATCCACCTTTGAACATCAAAAAGGAAATAGTAGGTGCCTTATTTTTACAAGGGTGACTTAAAACTGAATACCTGACCTGAAGAAGATCATATCCAACGAGAACTGAGTTCTTGGAGATCCAATTAATTTTTTTTTTTGGAATTATATAGGTACCTATTTTATTATATTTACTTTTCTTTTTTTATAATACACAATTAATTTACAAAAAGAAGAACAAATTGTTGTATGTATCGGGAAAATTACTTATAATAATTATTTGTTTAAATTGTGTCAATACATATGATGTGGTTGTACTTATAAATAAATAAAAAAAAATAAAAAAAATAAAAACACAAATCAATCAATTAGCCTATTGCAGTCCACTGCTGGTCATAGGCCTCTTCCAATATGCGCTACGTTTGCTGATCCTCCGCCTTCCGCATCCAGTCCGTCCCAGCCACCTTTCGTAGGTCGTCAGTCCACCTGGCTAGGGGGTGTCCCACCTTCCGTTTTCCTCCTTGCAGTCTCCACTCTAGGACTCGTCTGCTCCATTCAAGCTGTGCATCATTTCGCCCAGTTGTTCCAGCGACTCCGCAACTATGACGATGTCGTCGGCGAACCGAGGGTGCGAGATGTACTCACCGTTGATGTTGATACCCCGCCCAGTCCAGCCCAGAGTCTTAAAGACGTCCTCCAATGCGTTGTATACTAGTCTTTTCAAAACCCGACTTGCTCAGGTGGCTGGAACTCGTCTTGTTCTTTAGTTGCCTAAGAGCCACATCCTACCCGCACTGCTCGAAATCTGGCATATCATCGGTGTAGTGGCGCGTAAGTAGGGCTCTGTGGTTTTCATCACTGTGTCCCGTCGGTTTACTCGTCGAATTAGAATTTTACTCATAGAATTTCTCAATCTCTTTGAGTATCTCGAACTTTGAGGTATTCGTTTTGCCATTCCCAGTTTCAAGTTTCGTCAGATGGGGCCTCCACAACTGCTGAGCGAACACTTCCGACCCCCTTTTACGCTCGATTGCCTCCTGAATGGTGCGAGTGTTGGAGCAGCGGAGGTCGCGTCATATCAGCTTTTTGATTCGCTGGTTTAAGGCTCTCCCATCTGACGAAGACGACTGTGTGGATGGTTGTTTACGCCTCTTTCTCATAAGTTCGAGAGTCTCAGGAGAGAGCTTGAACTCTTGCTGTTTGCGTTTCACGGGAAACATCTCGGCCTTCTCGTCAATGCCTTCCTAGAGGTTTCCAGTATTGCGAAACGATTTTGAAGTTCCAGTTGGAACTTTTCGGACCCTAGAGCTACTGGTTGACCTTATCATTCGGAATATTTCAGCCTTGATGTTGATATTTAGAGAGCCTCTTATAAGTCGGTGATCGCTTCCAGTATTAAACTTGTTGATCACACTTGTTGATCTCTAAATATGTGCTTAGGTACCGTTATGAAAAAAGTCTATATCGTTCCTTATCATAGTCCACTGCCTGTGGGGATTTTTCTTAAAGAAACTATTCATTAAGAAGAGCCCCTGTGACTCGAGGAAGCTGACTAGCATTTGCCCCCTGCGATTTCTGCATCCCACTTCATAAGATCCGATTTTCGTCTCGTCACGTTCTTGTACTCCCACTTTGGCATTGAAGTCCCCCATATGTATGTATGTGTTTATATGTTCCATTTTTCCTTTGTATACTTTACGAAATCTCACGGGATCAACCGATATGATAAAACGACTCACCGAGATGATAAAATATCTACCGATATGATAAAGCAATCCACCGATGTGACAAAACTGTGCATTGATCATGAATCAAAACACCGATATTAGATGTAAGACACCGATTCGTCTTTTCTTATCATTTTCAGTGTAAATTATCATATCCGTGGTAATAAAGACCACCGATTACACCGATATGCGAACACCGACGTGAGAAATTACACACTTTTTAGAAAATTAGAAAAAATGCATAATATCTAGGTTAAATTCAATAACAATCAATGAAGCTAATTCACTTACTACCTCTATTAGAACCAAACAACAATAATAAAACTGCTTATTACACTAGAAAGATGGAACCACCGATAGTATAAAATAATTGTCCGGGAGCAACTAAAATGGCATACTTACGTTATTGGCGGGAATATGCAGTGATTTGACATACGTCCGTCCTGACTGCGTACTAGCAGGCACTAACGAGAGAAATAAAATTGGGGTGGGGACACTGTCGGACTCGTCGATATAAAGTTATGTGTAAATTACTTTTGGTCACCGATTTGAGAACATTTTGCAGGACAAGTACGTTTGTGCCTCTCAGTAATAATAATCGTTAATTATGTAATAAAATATGCCTTAGATTAATAATAAAACTAATATTCTATGAAATAGAATAATTTATATACTTAACTTACTTATTTTTATTAGTGTATAAGCTTTTTTGTTTGTAAAAAAAGTAGAGGGACAGCACCGATTTGAAAAAAATAGAGGTTTATGTATTTATTTCTACCTTTATTTAAAGTCCTAGCCAAAATATATTTTTGCCACAACCCATTAACAACCTATTGAATACTAAAAAAAATAATTAAGCACAATATTCCTTTTTTCAAATACTAATTTCACTGAAGACAAAAAAAAAAGCCATTTGGGAAATTCACCCACATTTTTAATTCAGTTCTATTCTTGTAAGTAGGTATATTCAATTTATTATATTGTCAAAAGGGCTCTTTTCATTTATTATTAAGCCCAACTAAAATAAAAAAAGTAAAACACTCGAGCAAGGTACAACGTCCGAGGAATGATTAGTTATCATAGATAATGATGTTAGGTATACAACCGTCTTACATTACGTACAACCCTGTTAACGGCCAGCGACACCTGAGAGGCAACCCTATCGAGATCGAGGGATGACACCCGATACGCAGCCGTATTCTGAAACGTACAATCGGAAAAATACGCGCTACACTACTTAACCGAAAATAAAATGTACCTTGTGTGTTCTTATTTCAAATTATTTGACAGTCTTTTGATTTCCAAATACTTAATTTGAAATTTTTTATGTATTACGATATTTGAGTAGAAAAGTCTTAAGTTCGGTAAATGTTGTCTCTAGAAAAAGGTGGGGATATGTTTTTTATAAATTATCGATTAATTTCTGTAGTATTATGTCGTCCACAACTATGACTGCGAGAAAGCACAGTCTAAATAAGAAAATAAGACAACACAAGACGCCATAAAATTGCATGCATATTTTTACTTCAATGGGTAATTTTCGTGTAGATATTTAAACATCAGAATTTACTCTTCTCAGAAGATTCTTAATATCTTCATTGATTAATGAAAAGTAGATGAATAAAATAAGGCCAAAAAAATCGCGATAGGATCCGTTCAAAATTGTTTTATTTTAATTAATGAAGCTATCGAGAATATGACCGTAGGACAAGCACGGTACACTTTCGTCCGATCTCGCCTTACATTCTCGACTTGATTAATGTGTGTACCGACCGAGTTAATCACCCACTCGAGATGCCGATGATAACCACTTGTTTGTGCCATCGCCAAGCTTTTAAAAATATAAAAATTTTTACATGCCAGTCAGACAGTACATGTAATTTTTGAAAATGGAATTTACTGTGTTAGTTTTTTATGAAAAATTGCTCTGTTTTTGTAGTCAAAGAGAAAGAATGATCCAGAACGGAAAATTAGGCAATAATGAGAGTACTTCTACAGATTTCAGAAACTATGTCATAGTCATGAGTTTCGACAATGGCAAAATCAGTTAAATTCTGTATTTTTTAAACATCTCTATTATTGTAAAAATACACACGTTTACACAAATGAAACTAATCTTGTGGAATAGTTTTAGTTTATTCAACACTAAGCTATCATCAGCTATCTTCATATTTTAGGAGCTTTATTTATATCTAAGTATTTTCATTTTTGTCATTTTGTCGACCAGATTTTTTGACTCATTCTATCGTCGATGTGAAGTAAATGAGTACTTAGCAGAAGCTTTACTCATTTTGTATAATATATATAATTTCTCTGCAAAATACTTAAATTACTCTTAGTGCGTCATGTTATTCCCATTTAGTTAATGAACTTGGGTTCGTAAGGCTCTTGTCGTAGAATCGTTTTTCATTTACTGTAACACATTTTCAAGACAGAAGGAGTGCGTTCTATTTATAAAATATTCACTTCGAAGTTTAATGTAAACCGGAAACTAGCGATTTTTTTAAAATAAAGAAGATACACATGGGAAAAGTTTTTGGCGATTTCTGTCTTACCTAGTACTCAAAACTAAAATGGTCTCATAGAGTCTTTTGATCCCCACGTGAAATAGAATCGATTGGCACAGAAAAAAAAATTGGACTTTTTGCATTTTTTTTGCTAACACTAAGATTTTTGAAAAATCTGTGAATGCAGTTCAAAATATCTCAAAAAGTTAGGGAAGGTCTCCTAAGAACGTTTTGCTGTAACTACAATGGTTAAGGTACTTGCCTTTACTGCCCCGTTTCAAAAATACACCCTGTATACCTATATATTATGTAAAACCAACAATTCCGTGAACTCAGAGACCGCCACTTAATTTCAAATCGTGCCAAATTGTCTTTGATTTGAAATAAAACAGTATGCATTTGACAGTGGCAACCGTAGTTCCTGTTTTCTCCATTTTACAGAATCGTTGGTTTCACTGTTAGCTATTTGAAAAAAGAATTATGTATTAGTATGTGGGTATGCTACTAATTTTAAAAAGTTCTTTGCTAATACAAATAATCCGCGTATTGGTTAATTTCGGTAATTAAAATAAGCATGTTATTTGACCATTTTATTTCGATTTTCAATATCATTCATTCCACTTGAGTTAAATTTCATAAGAAATTGGCGCGAAAACGAGGTGTGACGTGTGATCATGAAAATTACATGTTCCAAATTCAAACGCAGTTCTTTTCTTTATTGTAACTGTCATAGTATTCACGGCCAGAGATATTGAGGAGTTAAAGCCAGACTAAGAGATTATTATATTCACTGTATAAATTAACCAAATAACATGGAGTATAATTAATTTTGCATATTAATGTGTCGTGGCCCGCCATGATGAATGGTCTGTACGAACTGGCGCTAAGAAGTGGTCGGTGGGTGGCGATCGATACCATACACTCTAAGGCTCCTTCCTTCCAGAGAACTGTGGCCTTATTACTGAAAAGCAACTGATTGCTGCTGTAAGATTGCAATGTTACTGTATAAGTCCATTTATGATTACGACGAAAAGTTATGACAAACCAAATCTATCTACCTCTGAACACTAATAACTGAGACATTTCATTTTGAGACGTTTCATTTTTTTTATCTTTTGAAAATTTCAGAGTGCGCGTTACATGAAGTTTATTGTAATTGGCAAATACGCACTTCTTATTAAATACGCGAGTTAACCGTCATTTTCAATTGTTTTTAGACAATTAAGTGTAAGTGTAGTATTATTTCTAACCCCAGTTAATACTAGCCCAAACAACTAGTATAGTATGATCCACAAAAATGTGAAGAATGCATAAAAAGTAGGCGTAGTAAAACTGATATAAAATTTATGAAAACCGGTTTCATTTGCTGCAAATAGAAGAAAATATACCTACATTCGAAATTTAAACTTGTTTTACGTATGAAAATTGTTACTACATTTTTAAATTTTCAAAAAAAGAACTATTAGAACGTTCGTCACGATAACACAATCGCTGAACAACCGTTGCACAACCGTTGCTAAACAATAATACATAGTGACCACAGTTCTGTTGCTGCGGTACCCCGCGGGGTGTTTCTTCTTACGTTCCTTACGTCCCCACCCGGCCAGTATAACAAGAACTTCCAAAGTTCATCGCGCGTTGTTTCCTCTTCGTCTAACGTCCTCATTAAGGGGGGTGGGCAGCCCAAGTTATACTGGTACAGTTTGTATGTTCGTTGGCAGTGCTGTATGTGTGTTTCCTCAACTTTAAGACAGTTAAGGGGTCGCAATCAGCTACTAGTGCTTTTCATTAGTCCAAACGGTTATATGTTTTGTTTGGAGTTGGTTTACTGTTTGATATATTATGTAGGGTTATTGATTGTAGGGTAACTTTGGTTGTTATTGTTTGACTTTGTCGTTGTAAGGAAAGGACGAATCAAGAACATTCATTGTCGGCGAGTATGTAAAATAATTGTTAAAGTATAGCGTGGGAAGTGGAAAGATGATCTTTGGTCAAGAGGCGTGACTTTGAGACAAAAAAGTATGTTACTTTAGGTTCTATGTTTTAGTGATCTAGAATACATAGAAGAAACATTAAGCTGATCTGTGGTAGAAACTATCTACTCTTAGTTAATATACCGGTTGATTTTACAGTCCTTTCGTAGCGAAAGATTTTGGGCAGTTTCAATATCAAAATTGTCTGGAAGTACCTACGTATTAATTTGGTGCTTTTTTATAAGCCCCATACATTATTCCGTTCACCTGTACATTATTCCCCATTATAAAAAAGACTATTCACTTTCGCTAAAATGATTAACACTGTACACAAACACACAGACAGTTTTCCAGTTTAAGACCCATTAGTAAGTCTATCCTCCTTACTTCACCCTCTAATAGATTCAAAGACTACCGTTTCAAAAATAAATTCCATCTTGGGCAAAGGTACAATCACCAACAAAGTTGATTAATACAAAAATATTATAAGTCCTTTTCACATTAAATGCAGAAGAATTTGTTATGCTACTTTTGTCGTTGACTGAATAATAACATCGCCAAGTCCATTCCTGTCATTTCACTTTTTTTTTATTTAAAGGCACTTATTTATTTAAAGCACCGACTGTTTATGAAGTTATTAGTATGCGCCCTCTGTACACTGCACTTCTTTAAATCTCCGACCGAATATATAAACGCTTCTCAAAACGTGATCTGAAATTGTAAATCGTGTAAATATTTCTCATTTGTTTGTTTATTTCTCCTTTTACCATCTGAAAATATCCTAATATTGTAAGTGTGTGTGTAAAGGGGGATTATTTAGTTTTCACACCTTTGATACTGTTTCACGCCTTCACTTTCCACCAATAATCATAGAATTTTGCATATACGTTTTCAGGGTTACAGAAAAGGACGTATTGTGAAATCGAACTATGACTCTTCGATGATCGTACATTGAAGCAGGTTTTGTATCCCTTTAAAAAGTTAGCAAGCAGATTTGATAAAACCCACTTTACTTACGTCATTAAATCGGGATAATAATATTTTTTTCGTAGTAACTAACGTGAGTTCTGTTTATTCCCATAATAATATTCATGGTTTAAAAAAATATAAGTACATACAAATTATATATAACAATTTTGTCAAATAAAATAAGACAGCCATACCCCGTCCTAAAGTGCTTTATCTTATTCACACTTTCAAGTCACAAATTCGGAACACGACATCTCTAAATGTAACTGGCTTGTAATAAAAAAATCAAACTAAGATTTATATAAAGAACACAGGACACAAAATGTCTTTTAAAAAATAAACCAGTCGCATACACGGTGAGTCGTTTCAGACTACACAAAAATTATTTTCAGTAAGTACATTCCTGACTCAGGGTTGACACGCGTTAAATGTATCGAAAATTTCAACAGAGTATGGCAAGTTTTATGTTAGATACTAGGTATTGCCCGCGGTTTCGTCTGCATGGATGTCGGTTATCGTGACTTTTGGTCATATTTCCGATTTTACTCAAATAATTGGGATCAAGTCAAACATAGGTAGGTACGTAAGATTCTAAGTCAGATTCTAGTTATATCTATGGAAACAACCAGACATCAAAGACAGTATCGTTATATAAGTAATTTAACATAACCCAAGTATTTTTTTAAATATCATCGATGTACTTACAGGCAAGATTGATTTAGTTAGAAGAGACTTTTTTTAAAGAATTGCGTATATTTTCCCATTACTGTAATTCTTATTTACACATTTTCACAATTTACATGCCTTTTCACCTCTCAAATAATAAAACACAGACCTTTAGGTAGGTATAAAGCATAAAGTTATCAGAAACACGTTTCAATACTTATTACAAATAATAATATTTGTTAAAAGACTCTCGAAAATTACATGAAAATCAGCAGCTTCGAAACCTAAAGAATAAAGTGATTCAGAATATTAGTTTGCAGGTTTGCACGCAGCTTAAATATTAATTAAGTACTAAACAGACCTTTTAATTAACGTAGATATGTACTTACTTACGTATACTCGACTCTAAGCTTTTAATTTGTTAGTAGATGATGGGTTATCGAGTTTGACTTAAAATTATAAGTTTAAAAATATTTTGAGATTTGCAATATTTCACACTGGCTTTTACCCGCGGCTCCGCCCGCGTGGATGTCAGTTATCGCTACCAAACATAGCCTATGTCCTTTATCAAGGTCTAATCTACCCCTATACCAATTTCATCAAAATCGGTTCAGACAGACAGACAGAGTTACTTTCGCATTTATAATATTAGTATGGATTTAAATAAGGTTGAATTACTTCTAAACAAAATTTCACACTTCTAGACATTACACAAACTTATTATGATTAAAATCCGCTCGATAGCGTTAATGGATTATCGTACTGAATAAAGTCACTACTGTTCCTTAAAACGTGAGGTTAAACCTGTCAGGTTTAATAAATCGATATTGTGGAACAGTACAAGTGACTTAATCCAACTAATGTGAGTTCCAGCAAGTGCCCTCAGTCAAAGTTTGAATCGGTGAGATGATTTGAAGCTGGTCAAATTCGATTTCCAAAATTTAGTTAAATAAAGTAACTAAATCCTACATATCAAAAAATAAAAACAAAATGTTTAGTGTTGATGTAAGTTAATTGTCATTTTATTTTTAACAATCAATAACACTGAATTTTTACAATAATATAAGATCCGTACAACCCTGGCTCACGTTTGTTCCTCGAATGCTAAAGTAGCGGAAAAAGATTTGCATAAAATTGTCTTCTTATAAGGTCCAGTCCGACGTTAATGGTACTTTTATTATTTTTCATTCGCATTTTATTTCCGTTCCTTTTTTAAATTTCTCTTATATTTACTTGTCTGGATCCACATTCTTTTTTTTTTTTTCAAATTAGAAACATTTTAAATATTATTTTTCTCTTTATTCAGCATAAGTGGCCAGGGTCTTATTTACAGTTGTATGATTTTTTTTTATCATACTTAATCATAGACGCATAAACTTATAGTTCATAAAGTCAGTTCTCAAACCTAAATAGAATTAGACACGTACACGTACGAACCAAAAGATTAAGTCCGTATATGCTGCAAATGGTCCCCTTGGCAACAAAGCGAGCCAACCACAATTCTAATAAAGAAATACCGAATTGTCGCGTTGTGACGCAACGCAATAGAAATCTCCAAGTGTCCCGCGCGAAATCGTAAACGGACGACCGGGCTGAATACAAAACAGCCCAGGGTGGCGCCCACCCCACGACCGCCCCTTCCGCCCTACCCCCCAACCCCCGTCTTCATGCCCTTCTTCCTTAATGTGTAACAAAGACACCCCTCTTACGCTTCAATGTATTTGTGTAGTTTTTACGTTCGTGTGAGTTTAGTTTTACGTTAGTTAATGTATTCGAACGCGCGCGCCTGTGTGCCTCCACTGACAGTGGTGTGGAGTTTGAAATATTTCATATTAAATTTCAGGCCTCTATCAATATAGGCGTGTTTGGGTTATCTTTTGTGAGGTATCCGTTATTGTATAGTTTGGAATAACTATAGAATTGTAGATGGTCCATTAAATCCATATTACGGTATCTGCCACAATTAGTTTTGTGTTCATACACTACGCGTTTGGAACTTTACAAAAATTCTACATCAGAATTTGAACTTCGAATTTTGTAATTCTGATATTTCAGAACATTCAAACTTATCCGTTCGTAATTTAAATTTGTATTTGGAAGGCTATGTGATTTCTAACTACGTATTTACAGACAGTCTAGTGGCTCTCTCGATTATAATGTGCCCAAATCACTTCTATTCTGAAGTAGGGCACATCTTTACGTGTCCCAAATCTATTCCTTTAAAGGAATTGCGAAAAACTGAATAAAATGTTCAGTATTATTCGCAACGAGAATGAAACGTAACGCAGGTCCCTACCTACTACCTATAGCTTGTCACGAACGTTACTATTATGCATGACTTAAAGTCTAGTTTTCAAATTTAGAAGAAATCTCTGAATTTTATAATCCGTCGAAAAGACCATAATTTCTCCATCTTTTATTTTAATTTCAGTAAGATATAAGAACCATCTTAAATAAAAAACATTCAGAATCCATTAGGAATATAAAAATAAACGAGTCTAATAAGAACTCCACACAAATTGCTGTCATTAGGTACTTAACGGTGGCAAAGGAAACACCGGCGCGGGCGAATGTGGAAAAAGTTCGCCCAAAATTAGTAAAGTTGGGAAAGTGTGAAAACTTCGCGGTCACCCGCCTCGACCTCTCGCAACATATTAGGTACAGTGGGCTGCAAAAGTCCATGGACAGCTTAAGATCTATAATCCTTTTATAGTACGCGTCAGTTAGTGTGGCAATACGAGTGGAACAAAGTCTTACGAATACGAAGTAACAAGAAAGGTAAATCAAAAATATTAAGAATTAAGAATTATTACATTATCTTTTAACATTGAAACTGTCGTTTTTGCAAATTTCGTATACCTACACCACTGTATGGGGGAATGTAAATGACTCGTATTGCCACACTAACTGGCGCGTACTATAGCACCAAGTTTAATTTAACACAATGAAAGATAACATTACCTCTGTTAACAAAACTAAAAGGCAAAGTACACATTACACACAGCTACAGGAAGAAAAAATAGAAGGAAAAGAAGAAGAAAGACACTCAAGCTGTGGAATGAACTCCCCGCGATGGTTTTCCCAAGCGACTGCTACATGGGGCTCTTCAAGAAGATCATTAGAAGGTTTCTTCAGGGTTGGCAGCACGAGTGTGCCCCTGGTGTTGCATACGTCCATAGGCCACGGTAACCACTTTTCATCAGGTGGGCCGTGTGCTTGTCTGCCACCTAAGTGGTAAAAAAAGTAGAAAGAAATGTATTTATTTACAGTTAACATTATGGTGGTTATTAGTGTACTTAACACAACGTGTGTGATGTCACTTAATACATTTTAGTTTCAAATATCCACGGACTTCTGCAGCCGACTGTACCTATTTTGCTTTCTTTTTACAGCCTTACTTCATGTCAGATGGCGTTCTATTATTCAAATGTTTTCTTCGATTTTTTTATTCCTTTTTCAAAGAACTTGCTCTTAATTGCCAGACATAACGTCTCTGATAAATTAGGAGAGACGTTCCATTTTTAATTTAAACTGAAAAGTTTCGCGCGCAAAAAGTTATCAGCTATTCTGTTTCGTTACGACCTAAAGTTGTCTTTAATAAATGTATAGATACTATTTACTTATAACATCACGACTTTATTGTTAGAAAGGGTTAAGTCACGGCACTTTTACACTAGTCACAACGACTTCTCACAGTCAATGATAATAGGGATGATGACTATTATTTTTTTATTCTTGAAAAATTTGAAGTTTATAATAATATAATGAACTGCTAAAATGAAATTTTTATACAACAAATAGTTTTAAAGATATTTGATTTCGAAAATTCAATTTCTCGAACCGTCCGAAAACGCTCTATACAAAATCGCTACAAAAGTGTGACGTCATGCTTGTGTGGCGCATAGTGAAATGTATGGAGCGCAAGAGAATAACGTATTTATCTAGGTCTGCGTTGCGTTTACACGTATATAGTTCATAATAAAATTCATTTGAAATTTAATAAGGAATCTAAAAAGTTATAAATTTTTACTCAATTCGATTGTTTGTATTTTGACCGACTTTGGGAGCTAAAAATAATAAAAAGTTAAAGTTTCCAGTAAGTTAGCAATATTTTATTTTGCAAGGCATATTTTTTCAGCAAAACCTATGATATTAAGCAGTATTTAGTAGAATCGGACGACCTTGTCATCATCCCTATTATTTTAATTATCTCTGCCTAGATGTATTGTTCTAATCCCTTAAAATTATACCGCATGAAGACAATAGACTCGCGCCCCATTACGTGAACCTGGAATTCGTTATAGGCGAAATGTGGGTGCAATACCCACAATCCATACTCCATACTAATATTATAAATGTGAAAGTAACTCTGTCTGTCTGTCTGTCTGTTACGCTTTCACGCCTAAACCACTGAACCGATTTTGATGAAATTTGATATAGGGGTAGTTTAGACCTCGAGAAAGGACATAGGCTATGTTTGGTCGCGATAAACGACATCCACGCGGGCGGAGCCGCGGGCAAAAGCTAGTTCACCATAAAATTAAAACGAAGTAGGTATTTGTATACTATAATAGTTTATACATAGATAATGTCCCAAAGTTACAGTCCAATGTTTCATAACCTAACTTGTCCGTAACTTTGTAAATTGCATGGGAACGAGGGGAGTTTCGTGCCGCGAATACGTGATGGTATTAAAGGCACTAGGCTTTTGTCTGCGGCTTTTCTTGCAGTTTATAATTTTCAGGATATTACGAAGAACATCTACATAATATTTACTTGAATGACTAGATGGAATAAAGAAATTGGTCGAAAGAACACAAATGGACTATCAACAATGCGCAACTTTTTGTTGCTGTCATAGTGATGACATCACAAAGTAGCTAATTATATACAGATACCATCAAGTGGGCAGTGTGCTTGTCTGCCACCTAAGTGGTTTAAAAAAACACAAATGTCACCATTTGATTAACTTCCTAGCAGATGACTGCGGCGCCGCGCGGAGTTTTGACCCCTTCCCTTCTCTTTATACATGGGTATCTACGAGTATTCCTCTATACACGGTACCCATTCTCAGGGAATATCCATAACATATTATGTTATTCCAAACTATAATCTATCCTTGTACCAAATTTGAACCAGATCCATTCAGCCGTTTGAGCGTAATTCAACAATAAACATCAAAGCATCTTCAAAAACTCATATTTCTAAAATCTTAGACTGTAGTGTATGGTATTTATGTAGCAAATTATCACATCTACAAGAAACCATAACAACATACGAGGTACGAATATTTGAAATTAAACCCTGTTCCAATTTCCAACCCTCCGCTGTCTCAAGTCCAAAGTTTGCTCTTCCCCTCTGATTAATGTACGCGTCTTCCGACTTCGTTGTCATTATGCTAATCATACCGGCTCATTTAAAGGGTTACTCTAAGGGTACGTTCATTCTTCATTCATATGTGTACCCTTCCTTATCACCAAGGAGAATATAGGGATGGTTCGAATCTTAAATATTGCGTCATGATACTGCAGTCTTGCGACTCGAGTATGAGTTTGCAGTTTATTGAATTAAGATAAGTTTACTGTCGTAAATGTAAGTTTGGACTTAAAATTAAGATTAGATTGCGGGGCCCAATGACAGCTACATTTGCTCTCCTGCTCAAATTCACCAAGCATAGATTATTACCAAATAATCCGCGGGCGACAGGGCCTCGTACCTGCATGTGCTCCGAGGTATAGGTACCTTATACGGTGTACCAGTTTATTAAAAGTTAAACGACACCTCAAACTTTCTTGCCTATTTTAAAATGCGTGTTAAAATGGCCACAGATAATATAACATTTAAAAAGAGAAAGTTTTTGTTTTTAAAGTTAGCACGGTTAGGGAAAGTTTTTCAGCAAGTTAGCAAAAGGGAAATAGTAGCACGAATTTGTCAGCTCAACTCCGTAGGGTTAGAATCTTTTTTATAATCACTGTAGGTCCATAATCCATGGCCAAGACTGCATAACCTCTAACAAGGGTAAGCTATATGAGCTTGTGGCAAGGGATATAACCTGGCACTCAATTCTGCTAAAGTAAAACCACTGTCATAACACAGACATTGCAAAAAATGGCATTAAATTTTAGACTTTTTATTGCAGACTTAAAGTCCAAAGTTAGTAAAAAGAGTGTCGTTACACTCTTTCATTCACTCTACAAAAAGTCATTAAATTTTAGAGTTTAAAGTCTACAATTATATGTATTGTTTTGCAGTGCCCGTGGTGTCAGTGGTTTTACTTTAGCAGAATCGAGGCCATGATTCCTGCCGGCTTCCCAATGGGTCGCATGGTACATAGATGAGAAACTAGATTGAGATAAGTTCTCTTTACCACTGAATTCCCTTTTGAGAATTTTT